>CM033718.1:20880013-23280013 GCA_019671005.1 Hibiscus mutabilis | reverse complement strand
TGATAGTACATGGGTAAGTCCGGTACAATATGTAGCGAAAAAGGGAGGTATAACGATGGTAAGTAATTGAAAACAATGAACTCATTCCAACCAGGGCTGTGACCGGTTGGAGGGTTTGTATGGATTATCGAAAGCTAAACAAAGCCACTAGGAAAGATCACTTCCCATTACCCTTTATTGATCAAATGCTCGATCGTCTTGCAGGTAAACCCTTTTATTATTTTCTTGATAGTTATTCAGGTTACAATCAAATTGCCATAGCACCAGAAGATCAAGAAAAGATAACCTTCCCATGCCCATACGATACTTATGCTTTCCGAAGGATGCCATTCGGATTGTGTTATGCCCCGGTAACCTTCCAAAGATGCATGATGGCACTCTTTCCAGACATGGTCGAAGACTTCCTTGAGATCTTCAAGGATGATTTTTCCATTTTTGGTAATGACTTCGACAGTTGCCTCGGTAATTTAAAGAAGGTGTTGGCAAGATGTGAAGAAACTGATTTAGTCCTGAATTGGGAGAAGTGCCATTTTATGGTAGATGAAGGAATAGTGCTCGGCCACAAGATTTCATCCAAGGGAATTGAAGTAGACAAAGCCAAGGTGGACGTGATCGAGAGATTACCCCCACTAAGTTTGGTTAAGGGAATATGAAGCTTTCTTGGACATGCAGGTTTTTATAGGAGGTTCATTCATAATTTTTCTAAAATTACTAAACCCTTGTGCAATTTGCTTGAACAGGATAAAGTCTTCAATTTTGATGATTCTTGCGCCAAGCATTCGAAACCCTAAAGGAAAAGCTTACCTCGACACCCATTGTCGTTCCACCAAATTAGACGCTACCTTTTGAGCTCATGTGTGATGCAAGTGATTTTGCGGTAGGAGCAGTCCTAGGCCAACGCATAGGTAAAACCTTTCATGTGATATACTACTCTAGTAAAACTCTTAATAGTGCTCAAGTGAATTACACAACAATGGAGAAAGAGTTACTAGCCGTAGTTTTCGCATTTGGCATGTTCGATCCTATTTGATTGATACAAAGCTAGTTGTCCATACGGACCATTCAGAAATTAAGTATCTATTTGCTAAAAAGGATTCCAAACCTCGTTTGATTCGTTGGATATTGCTTTTACAAGAGTTTGATATTGAAATTAAGGATATGAAAGGAACAGAAAATCAAGTGGTCGATCACTTATCATGCTTAAAACACAATAGGGAGGAGGACGCAGATTTAGAGATATGCGATGCATTCCCGGATGAGCAACTGTTAGTTGCCTCAGCAACCATGGATGCTCATGCCTCAGAAACCCTTGACGCACATGCCTCGGCAACCCTTGACGTGCACGCCTCAGCAACTCTAGACGCATATGCCTTGGCAACCACTGATGTGCACGCCTTGGCAACCCTTGACGCGTATACCTCAGCAACCCTTGACGAGCATGCCTCGGCAACCCTTGACGTGCATGCCACGACAACTCTAGATGTGTACGCCTCGGCAACCATGGAAGCAGTTGCCACGGCAACACATGCCTCGGTAATACCCTGGTACGCAGATTTAGTTAATTTTCTTGTTTGTGGTATTTTACCTTATGGCCTTACTCACTAAGGGAAGAAGCGGTTCCGCCATGATGCTAAGCATTACTTTTGGGACGAGCCTCTTTTGTTTAAACAATGTGCATATTAGGTTATACCCCGATGTGTCCCTGAAGAGGAGCAGCATAATGTACTCCGACAATGCCATTCTTCACCCTATGGAGGACATTTTGGAGGAACTCGTACCGCAGCCAAAGTTTTGCAATCCGGATTGTATTGGCCAACACTGTACAAAGATGCCCAAGAGTTTTACAAGCAATGTGATCGTTGCCAGAGGACGGGCAATATCTATAGACGACATGAGATGCCGCTCCAAAACATCATCGACGTGGAATTGTTCGATGTATAGGGGATTGATTTTATGGGACCTTTCCCATCTTCATTTGGAAACCTCTACATTCTACTTGCCTTCGACTACGTGTCTAAATGGGTTGAGGCAGCTGTAGTTCCCACCAACGATTCTAAGATCGTGCAACGATTCTTGTAGAAAAACATATTTACACGGTTTTGGATGCCGAGAGCAATTATCAGTGATGAAGGCAAGCACTTTGACAACAAACTCATCGCCAAGATGTTGCAACGCTTTGGTGTATCTCACAAGATTGCCATGGCATATCACCCACAAACCAATGGGCAAGCAGAAATTTCCAACCGGGAATTGAAGGGTATACTCGAGAAAGTTGTAAATCCCTCTAGGAAGGATTGGTCAGTAAGACTAGATGACGCACTTTAGGCATATCGCACTGCATTCAAAACACCCTTAGGTATGTCCCCCTTTCGACTTGCCGATGGAAAAACATGTCATCTACCAGTGGAAATCAAACACAAGGCATATTGGGCAATCAAGACCGTGAATATGGATTGGGAAAGTGCCGGACAAAAGCATTTGTTGAACCTCAATGAGATAGAAGAATTCCGTGCACTCGCATATAACAATGCATGAATCTACAAGGAGAAAACAAAGCAATGGCATGACAAGAAACTATTGCCGCGACAATTCATGCCAGGGCAACTAGTTCTCTTATTCAATTCTCGGCAGAAACTTTTCCCAGGAGAACTAAAATCAAGATGGTCGGGACCATTCGAAGTTGTCAAACCGTTCTCCCATGGTGCCGTGATAATCAAGTCCATCACTGACATCAATGAATTCAAAGTTAACAGACAAAGATTGAAGCACTGCAACGGTGGCCATGTGGAACGTAACAAAGAAGTGGTCATCTTAGGAGATGCATGAGCATGCTCTCCTTTCGATATTTTCTTTTTCTTTTTATTTTTTTGAACTATTTAATTTTTTATTTATTTATTATTTTTGGTTATTTTTCTTTTTAGGATAGATTTATTTATTTTCTTTAAGATTAAAACTACATCTTTCTTTCATATTTATCTAATTGTTTTTAAAATTTTAAGTTTAAGAATTTCTTTGCACATCTTTATTTATTTTCTTTTATTAGTTTATCTTTAATTTTAATCCTTATTTAATTTGTTTTTGAATTGTAGGAAAAAAGTTCAAGATAAAGAGGAATTTTGATTCAAGAAGGAAACTTCTTTAACAAGGAAATTAATGGGCTGAATCTAAGGCTTATATTAAGCCTCCAATTTACCCTAAATAAAGCCTACATAATCGAACAAACCCTTCCCTAAATACCCTAGCCGTCCCCTACCCCTAAATCGAAACCCTTGTTTTCTTTATTCCAAAATTAATCCCACCCACTATATTTACTACTTATCTTTCCTATTTAACCCTTAACCTCCAAGAAACCTATTCCTACTTTTCATCTTGCAACTCTTTAGTTTCTTTTGCTTTCTTTTCTTTGTTTTTACCAAACTCACAACCAAGATCATCCATGGCATCCAAAATCGAATTTTTGGTCCATTCAAGTTCCTCCAAAGAACCAAGATATAAGAAGTTTGCTACACCGGTGGTTCAAGAAAGATTTCACTCCAAGTTTGAAAGCCGGAAGATTTGAGAAGAACAAGGCTTTGAATACTCCAACTCTCATCAAGATTTCGGCCTTGAACCATTCATCTTCGAAAGGATTGCACATCAAAAGTGGCAAATCTTTTGCCATCAATCGGAGCCGGGCTATACTCATAAGCCCGAAAACATCAACACCTTTTACGGGCTCTACATTGAGAAAGACGAGCATCAAGCCTTTGTTGATCAACTCATTCCCAAGCAACTCGACAAGGTGCTTCAAGAACTCACTGTACCGGGAACTCATTAGAATGATGGTAAATACATGGGCACGGTAAATTGCCTTCGGCTTAAACCCTAGGCAAAATTATGGAATAAGTTTGTTAAAACTTCTTTAATGCCCACAACACACAATACCACCGTTGATACACCTTATATTTTGCTCATGCCTTCTATATTGCATAATCGCGTCATTAACATTGGAAAAATTATTTGTGATGAGATTTTTGTATGTAGCACAAAAGACAAGGGTTCTCTTTTCTTCCCTTGCTTAATTTTTAATCTTTGCAAGGAGATGTATGTCCCAAGTGAGTCCACTCATGAAAAGGCCCTACCAATGTTCGGTTGGAATCGAGCACAAATCCGAAAGCTAATGGGAGAGGCACCAGTAAAATCCCCAACGCCTTCAATTGCCGCGGCAACTCCTGCCGCCTCGGCAACCCCTAATGCCCAAGTAACTGATACCCGGGCAACTCGGCCAGCAACCCCAAGACAACTTGAAGCACTCTTACAACCGTTGAGAACCGCCTTAGGCAAATTGAAGACTGGCAATTAATGTTCATGCGGTACATCAAGGATCACAACAACCGTTGGAGAACCGCCTTAGGCAAATTTAAGACCGGCAATTAATGTTCGTGCGGTACATCAAGGATCACAACAATGCCATCACCCAAGTCATCTTGGAAAAGTACTCGAACAACCGCGTGCCGTTCCCCATCTTTCCTGCCGAAATTCTTGCCATGGCAACCAATGAAGCAGTTGCCACGGCAACCGTAACAGATGATGCCGCGGCAACCTACACTGCGCCTGCCCAAGCAGTTCCACAACAACCAACACTGAAGATGTCACGGCAACCAAAGCTAAAGACGCCCTGACAACCACTGCAAAAGCCAAAGGTAAAGCACCTATGCCCGAATCAACTCGTACTAAATCATTGTCTGATTTTTCAGATTCGAACGAGTCCTCCATTGCACCAACAAAGACCGCACCAATCGAATCCTCCAAGCCCAAGCGAAAAACCAATGACATTGATGAAGAAGACGTGAGGACAACCCCGTACGAGGACCGATTCCACCATTGGCAACAAGGAAGCAACCACCGCGTTCAAGCAAAAGAATTAAGACACTGACCAAAAGGAAACTAATCATCCACGACGACAAACTCTCAGAGTAAGTCCTCGTTTGCATTTTCCTTTTCTTTATTTTTATTTTTCTTTGTTGCATGCATTGAGGACAATGCCTCACTCAAGTTTGGGGGGGATTGTTATTAGTTAGTTACCATGTTTAGTTGCATTCATCTTAAGTATTGCCTTTAGGATACATAAATTGCTTGCCATGCCTTTAGTTGGAACAAGAATTGCCTAGATTTGATTAATATCCGATGATGACTTTGCCAATGTACTTAATTGATAGAACTTTTTATTCTATGATAAATGTGGAAACACTTAGAATCGTACTATGATGCTAAACTTAATGAAACACTGTGTGGCTTGATTGATTTAAGGAATTCTAGCGAACTTAGGTTGATAGTTAAAAAGTTGGGGATTAGAATAAAAATTGGATGAATGCTAGAGGTGCCCGAAACCGGCTCTAGTTAAAACATGTTAAAAGAACCCAATGAAGTAATTTGAAAACCTCTTGTTTACATAGAATCCAAAAAATCAACTTGCGCACAACTCCACGCACACTCACAAGCATTATAGTTTGATTTCGAGTAACTCCTAAGTTTTATGAAAAATGAAAAGCCAATCATACTTTATGCCCCGGTTCTGAGAATTAAAATCAAGTTCAAAGCTAAGTTTGTGAAAATTGAAGTCTTGGCGGGTAATTATTAGTTTGCATTGCTTGAGGATAAGCAATAGTTCGAGTTTGGGGGTGTGTTAAGTGTCTAAAAGTACTATTTTATTCATATTAATGCTAGACTTAAGCTCATATTAGTTGCATTATTAGCCATTCATGCATGTTTGCATTGTTTCCTTGGTGGACAAGCTTGATTTCATATTTTGCTTAATTTTGTGTAAAAAGGTACTGCTTTGGTGTGTTTTTGTGTGTGTGTGCAGAATCACTTGCCAAAGCAAGGCTGGAACCAGTTGCCAGGGTAATGCATGAAGGAGATGCCGAGCTAGTTGCCAGGACAATTTTTGATAAGGGATAATATGATATGGTAGTCAAAATTGATGACTAGATAAGCCCAAGATGACGTGAAGCAAAGTTAAATCCCAAAGGAGTTTGATTTCCATGAAGAGGTTAAAGAGAAATTAAATCCCAAGAAGATAGGAGAAGTTCTAGAAGGAATTTAAATATAATAAAGAATTATATTCTTTAAAGATATTTAATTCCAACTTAACTTCCTCCTCAAAAAAGACTTTGACTTAGCCCTATAAATTGAGGACCAAGCCGTCAACTCCATAGGAGAAAGGGGAGAGAAATTTTGACAAAGTGAGGAGGGAGATTTTGACAAGAGCAAGAAGAGATTTCGACAAGGCTTCAACCATTCTTCATCTTTTTCTTTCTTGTTCAATTAGGTTTATGCTAGAAATTCTTTGTTTTGTGTTTCTTTGGAACCTAGCCATGAACTAAATCTATTTGGCAAAGGTTATTGTGTTTTGTGGTTGTGAGAAACAATTGGATTTTGTTTAGGTAATAAGAGTTTGCACTTTCAATTTAAGGTTTACTCATTCTTGGTTTTTATTCTTGTTTGCGAGTGAATTGGGAGAGAATCTCGTAACTTCATCTATTTATCTAATATCGGGAGAGTTAGATTCAAGAAATAAATGAGTATGGTCTTTATTCAATCTATTAATGGTGAAGTTTAATCTGGCTTAGGAATAAGTTAAGGATTTCAACGGCTAAGAGGAGCGTAATATTGGTTGTTGTTCACCCTTGATTCACGCAGGGATGTATTATCAAGGTATGCACAAATAGCTAGAGTTTTTACTTAAGGATAAGAAGAAACCATTGAAGAACGCTCCGTCGAACCTTGAAGTTGCTGCCCAGCCACCCAAGTAGTTGCCCAGCTAGTTTCCCAGGCAACCGTCGATTAGTAGCCAAGGCAACCCCGCTGTGCAAGTTGCCTCGACAACTGAGTTGCCCTTGCACTCTTTTACCAAGACGATCCAATCGGCTATCACACCTCAACTCATGATAACCTGGCCTATTCTGTTTCATTTGATTACATCTTCTTTTACTTTATTGCTTTCTAGTTTAGTTGTTAGTTAAACTCCTACAATTTTCTACTTGTGCTCTTTTACTTTTTACAGTGCAAGAGATTGAATTCTTGAAGTGGCACCAATCCTTGTGGAGACGATATCTTTTATACTATAACTTGCGACGTGTACATTTGCACAATTGCGGAGCACTTATTACGTGCAACAGCTACCTTTGCAAATTATCTGAGCTGCCCTTTACGGGTTTTCAACTCAAATCCTCCTTTGGTTTCAATACGCCCTTTGTGGGTTTTCATTTTGAACCCCCCATTTTTTTTCTTTCTTCTTTTTCTCTTTTTTCCCTTTTTTTCTTCTTTTCTTCTTTTCTTTTTTTTCTTTTTTCTTTTTCTTATTCTTCTTCTTCTTCAAACATAATACTTTTTAACTGAATCTGAATTTATTGGGTTCTGGAGTTCGTCTCCATCTATTTCGGCTAGAATCAACACTCCACCTGAGAAAACCTTTGTTATAATGTAAGGTCCTTCCCAATTTGGTGCCCATTTTCCTCGAGAATCGCTTTGAATTGGCAAACTTTTCTCAAAACTAAATCCCCCTCTTTTAATTTTCTTGGGTGAACTTTCTTCTCATGAGCCCTTATCATCTTTTTCTGGTACATTTGCCCATGTCACAGTACTTTAAACCTCTTTTCATCAATACAATTAAGCTGGTCATATCTTGCTTGAACCCATTATGCTTCTTCCAAATTTGTTTCCATTAAAACACTAAGCGATGGTATTTCAACCTCGATGGGTAGCACAGCTACTACTCCATATACCAATGAGAAAGGTGTTGCCCCAGTGGAAGTTCTTATTGCGGTATAAAGCAAACGATAGCTTCTCGTGCCAATCCTTATAGGTATCAATCATTTTTGCAATAATCTTCTTAATATTCTTATTCGCTGCGTCCACTGCCCTATTCATCTTCGGGCGATATACCACAGAATTATGATGCTTGACATTGAACTGCTCACAAACTCCACTTATCATTTTATTTTTTAATTTTGAGGCATTGTCGGTGATGATACTCTCAAGCAAGCTATATCGACAAATGATTTCCTTTTTCAAAAACTTGCAAATCGTGGATCTGGTGACATTTTCATACGAGGCTGCTTCTGCCCATTTCGTGAAATAATCAATGGCTACCAGGATAAAATGATGCCCATTTGATGCCTTAGGGTAAATCTGACCGATGACATCAATGCCCCACATAGAGAATGGCCAAGGGGCTGTCATAACATGAAGAGTTTGAGGTGGCGTATGGACCTTGTCAGCATAGATTTGGCACTTGTGGCATTTGCGAGAATAATTGATGCAACCAGCTTCTATGGTTGACCAATAATATCCAAGACGCATAATCCTTCTAGCCGTAGTGAAACTATTAGGATGGGTTCCGCAGATTCCTTCATGAACTTCTTCCACAATTGATTGAGCCTCTTTTGCTCCCACACAGCTTAGAAGCACTTGATCACAACTTCTTTTGTATAAAATCTCTCCACTAAGGACATACCCTGATGCCATTTTCCTGATCAATTTCTTTTCATTCTCTGTAGCTTGCGGCGAGTATTGCTAGAATTTTACATATTGCAAGATGTCATAGTACCATGGCAATTCATCCGTCTCCTCTTCAACATCAAAACAATAAGCTGGAGAGTCTAGCACATGTAACATGATGGGCATCATCTCAGAACCCTCACTTACCCTAAACATGGCGGCTAAGGTGGCTAAAGCATCGGCCATTTGGTTGTCTTCTCTAGGGAGATATTTGAAAGTGATCTTATTAAATTCTTTGGTCAACTCAAGGAACAACTTGTGGTATTCCACCAACTTTGCATTTTTTGTCTCTCATTCACCACATATCTAATAAATGACCAATGCAGAATCCTCAAACATAACACTTTTTAACCGAATCTAAATTTATTGGGTTATGGAGTTTGTCTCCATCTATTTCGGCTAGAATCAACACTCCACCTGAGAAAACCTTTGTTATAATGTAAGGTCCTTCCCAATTCGCTGCCCATTTTCGAAGAGAATCACTTTGGATTGGCAACTTTTTCTCAAAACTAAATCCCCCTCTTTTAATTTTCTTGGGTGAACTTTCTTCTCATGAGCCCTTATCATCTTTTTCTGGTACATTTGCCCATGACACAGTGCTTTAAATCTCTTTTCATCAATAAAATTAAGCTGGTCATATCTTGCTTGAACCCATTTTGCTTCTTCCAAATTTGCTTCAATTAAGACACAGAGCGATGGTATTTCAACCTCGATGGGTAGCACAGCTTCTACTCCATATACCAATGAGAAATGTGTTGCCCTAGTGGAAGTTCTTATTGTGGTATAAATCAAACGATAGCTTCTCGTGCCAATCCTTATAGGTATCAATCATTTTTGCAATAATCTTCTTAATATTCTTATTCGCTGCCTCCACTGCCCCATTCATCTTCGGGCGATATACCACAGAATTATGATGCTTGACATTGAACTGCTCACAAACTCCATTTATCATTCTGTTGTTTAAATTTGAGGCATTGTCGGTGATGATACTCTCAAGCAAGCCATATCGACAAATAATTTCCTTTTTCAAAAACTTGCAAATCGTGGATCTGGTGACGTTTGCATACGAGGCTGCTTCTGCCCACTTCATGAAATAATCAATGGCTACCAGGATAAAATGATGCCCATTTGATGCCTTAGGGTAAATCTGACCGATGACATCAATGCCCTACATAGAGAATGGCCAAGGGGCTGTCATAACATGAAGAGGTTGAGGTGGCGTATGGACCTTGTCAGCATAGATTTGGCACTTGTGGCATTTGCGAGAATAATTGATGCAATCAGCTTCCATGGTTGACCAATAATACCCAAGACGCATAATCCTTCTAGCCATAGTGAAACTATTAGGATGGGTTCCGCCGATTCCTTCATGAACTTCTTCCACAATTGATTGAGCCTCTTTTTCTCCCACGCATCTTAGAAGCACTTGATCACAACTTCTTTTGTATAAAATCTCTCGACTAAGGACATACCCTGATGCCATTTTCCTGATCAATTTTTTTCATTCTCTGTAGCTTGCGGCGGGTATTGTTGGAATTTTACATATTGCAAGATGTCATAGTACCATGTCAATTCATCTGTCTCCTCTTCAACATAAAAACAATAAGCTGGAGAGTCTAGCACATGTAACATGATAGACATCATCTCAGAACCCTCACTTACCCTAAACATGGCGACTAAGGTAGCTAAAGCATCAGCCATTTGGTTGTCTTCTCTAGGGATATATTTGAAAGTGATCTTATGAAATTCTTTGGTCAACTCAAGGAACAACTTGTGGTATTCCACCAACTTTGCATTTTTTGTCTCTCATTCGCCACATATCTGATAAATGACCAATGCAGAGTCCCCAAAAACTCTTACGGTACGAATTTCCTCTTTATAGCCTCTCTTAGACCCATTAAATAGGTCTCGTACTCTTCTATGTTATTAGTGTAAAAGAATTTCAAATAACAGGTAAAAGGGTGATAATTTCCTTTTAGTGAAACCAAAACTGCCCCTATACCTCGCCCTAACGCATTTGCTGCACCATCAAAGTTCATAACCCAAGATTCTGTTGGAGCCTCATCATCCTCTAAGATACATATCAAGTCTTCATCAGGAAAATTAAAATTTAATGCTTCATAGTCATCCCAAGCGCGGCTTGCCAAAAATTCCGCTATGGCACTCCATTTTATCGCTTTTTGGCTTACATACTGAATATCAAATTCTGATAATAACATTTGCCAACGCGCTAACCTTCCTGATAGAGCGAGGGCTTCCATGATGAACTTCAGTGGATCCAACTTCGAGATTAGCCACGTAATACGATAAAGCGTGTATTGTCTTAGCCTTTTAGCTGCCCAGACCAGAGCACAACATAGTTTTTCAATTGATGAATATCTGGTTTCACAATCAGTGCATTTCTTGCTCAGGTAGTATATCTCATTTTCTTTTCTTCTAGTATCATCATGTTACCCTAACACGCAACCCATGGAATTTTCATAGACCTTTAGGTACAAGATTAGTGGTCTCCCTAAAACAGGTGGTACTAATACTGGAGGATTACTCAACTGCTCTTTAATCTTTTCCAAAGCCACTTGACATTCTTCGTTCCATGTCCCTGGGTTATTCTTCTTGAGTAACCTAAACATTGGATCGCACTTATCAGTTAATTGAGAAATGAAGCGTGCGATGTAATTTAATCGTCTCAGGAAACCTCGAACTTCCTTTTGTGTTTGAGGTAGGGGAAGTTCCTGTATGGCTTTTATCTTATCAGGGTCGATCTCAATTCCTCTTCTGCTCACAACAAAACCCAATAACTTCCCAAATGTGACCCCAAAGGTGCACTTAGTCGGGTTGAGCTTCAACTAGAACTTTCTTAGTCTTAGGAATAGCTTTTCTAAATTGACCAAATGTTCTTCCTTAGATCAAGATTTGGCGATCATATCGTCGAACCTCTATATCTCTATGCATCATATCATGGAAAAGGGTGACCATGGCCCTTTGATAGGTTGCCCTTGCATTTTTATGTCCAAAGGGCATCACTTTATAGCAAAAGGTTCCCCATAGCATCACAAAAGTTGTCTTTTCCACGTCTTCTAGGCACATCTTAATCTGGTTATACCCGGAGAAACCATCTATGAAAGAGAAGAGTGAATGTCCAGCTGTATTGTCGACTAAAGTGCCAATATGTGGCAGTGGGAAGTTGTCCTTAGGGCTTGCCTTATTGAGGTCCCTGTAGTCAACACACATTCATACTTTTCTATCCTTTTTCGGTACTAGGACAATATTCGCCACCCATTCCGGATACTTGGCTACCTCGAGGAATCCCGTATTGTATTACTTCTTCACCTTATCTCTGATCTTGAGGAGTGTTTCAACCTTCATTCTTCTCAGCCTTTTCTTTACAGGTTCACATCCTTCCTTTATAGAGAGCCTATGCATGACGATGTCGGCATCAAGGTCGGGCATATCTTGATATGACCAAGCGAAAATATCTTTAAACTTTTTCAAAAGCTTAATCAGACTTTGTCAAGTTTTGGCTATGATGATAGTACCAATCTTCACCTCTCGCTTTTCTTCTTCAGTTCTGAGGTTTAATGTTTCTAGTTCCTCTTTATGTGGTAGAATCTGCTTTTTCTATCCTTCTACCATTCTAAACATGTCACTAGGTACATCATATTCTTCCTCATCGTCAATAATTCCAATTTCTTCCAAGCATAGAGGAAATTCAAAGTCAACCTTAAAGTTAGATTCAGATTTATTTACGCCACTGATATCTGAAAACCTGAAAAAAGAATAGGCAAAAGATATATACAAAGGGAAAAACAAAATGAATGGAATGTTTTTATGCTTTTAATTTTGTGATTTTCATTTAGTTTTGGTTTATTTATGAAAGAAAGTTTGCCACACGAGATTTAAGGGAATACATCTTTACTGAATTCGAATTAAAATCTGACATAGGCCCTTTACATAAGGTCCCCTATTGTCTCCGGGCCTAGAGCAAAGGGGTTGGTTTTGAGAATTACTCTGAACACGTCTTAAAGACTACAAGAATTTCTTCAACAGTCTAATTGTCAAGCTCAGAGCAAGGGTGGATCATTGACAGGTAGTGGCTCTATTCTTTTTCTTCAATCACAGCGCTAATACTCAGCTTTTCAAACACCTCAAATAGAGCGCTCTCTTCTTTTCCTTCATCCCCAATTGGGGCACTTGGATCCAGCATGCCTCCAGATATAAAGTTATGGCTAAGGGGAGGGAAAGTTATTGGCTCTCACTCAATTTCCTCTCCCTTCAATATAGCTCTTCTCCTCTCGTGATGCTTTCTGATTTTTGCCATTCTTTGCCATTTGTTGGGCTTAAAGACTAAGCCAAATCGATTATTTTCACTAGGATTACTACGGGATACAACCTTCCTTGATTTCTCTTTCTGAATCCTTTCCCAATTTTAGCTTCTTTCCCAAGTGTTAGCTTTACTTGCATCTTAGCACAGTTTGATAATTCCGGTTATGGCACCTTGCTCCCTTCAGTGACAAAGGTTGCATTGACTAGCACCAATGTCCTGAAATGACACTCGAGTGCACCCTCATCGATCTCAATGAAGGGTGTATCAATAGTTACTGATGCAATGATTTCCTCCTCTGCACCGACATTTATTAGTTGACCATCGATCACAAACTTCACCTTCTGGTATAAAGTAGATGGGACCGCTCCTGCTGTGTGAATCCACGGTCGCCCAAGCAAGCAGCTGTAACAAGGTCTTATATCCATGACCACAAACTCAACATGGAAGGTCGTTGGTCCAATTTGCAAATGCACCTAAATTTTCCCTAACACGTCCTTCTGAGTTCCATCAAATACTCTAACCATATTTTGATAAGTTCTCATATGAGAACTATCTATTGGCAATTTCTTTAATGTAGCTACCGATAGAACATTCAGCGCCGATCCATTATCAATTAGAATTCTGGGTAACATATGTCCTTTACATCTAGTAGTGATGTGTAAAGCCTTGCACAATCCTTTTCCTTCACCTGGTATTTCCTCATCATTAAATGAAATGAAGTTGTTGACATTAATGTTACCGACTAACATATCCATCTTATCAGTTGTGATCTCCTTTGGTACGAATGTCCGATTCAAAATCTTTAACAAGGCCTCGCGGTGGCTTTTAGAACTTAATAACAGAGAAAGCATAGAAATTCAAGCCGGAAGCTTGTGGAGTTGCTCCACAATGATGTATTCGCTGTGTTTTAAAATATTCAAAAATTCTTGAGCCTCTGATTCCTTTATAGGCTCGTGATATGCTGTCGATTTCTCTTTGAAGAAATCTCTGTTATCCTCTTTCTCAGGTTCTTCAACAGAAGCTTTCCTCTATCCTGCATCTCTATCCTCTGCTATTGGTTGGGAATAGAGCCTTCCACTCCTCGTGAAACAGCTTACCTCATTGACTGACTATTATTTCTCTTTAACAAATGTTTCCCCCGGAGCTACCACCGAACAAGAATAATTCTATGGAACCTGCTTACTATCCTTGTATAGAAATAGGGTTGGCGCCTTAATTATAAGTCACGGGGTTACACCCCTTGTTGGCTCACTAACTCTTGTTTTAGCCTTAATAACTAAAGGCTTCATTCTAGAATAGTCTCTTTTAGAGGGTGACTCCTCTTATGTACATATGTCCAGCATGCATTTCTTGTCTTTCTTTTCAAAGAACTCCAATTCTTTTTCATACAACTTATCTTGAACAAGTTGCCTAAAGTCTAAGCAACACTCAACCTCTTGTCCTTCCTTCATGTGATACTCATAGTACAGTTCATCTTCAATTTTTAGCCTTCGGGCTCCTCCTTCTAACATCCCTACTGCCACCATTTGAGCCCATACCAACTTTATAGGAGCTTTTACTTCTGCAACACATTCCTTTACCACCTTATACTCCTCCTCTGTAATTGCATTCACACCTGCCTTTAAATGATTTGGCAAATGGTTTCCCTTTTCTTTTGACGTATCGAATGATAGCATCCACCACCATTTTGAATGCAGTACAATTTTCAATGGTATGCCCCCTAACTCCTGCATGGTATTCACATTGTGCCTTCTCATCATACCATGATGGGTATGGTGGTGAGAATGGGGGAACATGCCTCGGCAGCACCATCTGAGATTTGACCAGTTCGGTAAACAATTCTGCATATGTCATTGGTATAGGAGGAAAATATGGTTTCGTGCTCCCTTGATATCTTCGTTATTCCTTCGGATAATTTGTGACTGCTAGAGTTGTGGTCGAAACATTGGGTTTGTTGAAAACTACCCCCTTTGAGTAATTGTGATTATAGACATTAGTGGCATTGACTTCATTATCTCTATTTTTGTATGGTTTCTTTGTTTCCCCACTATCTAGCCTTCTATTTTTCATGGAAGCAAGTATTAACTCTCCATTTATAAGCATGTCCACAAAACTCTTTGTGGCATGATTAAGTATACGATCATAGAAGGAACCCTTTAATGTCTCCACGAACATTGGGGTGATCTTACTCTCCAGCAATGGTGGCTGGACTTGGACAGCTATATCCCTCCATCTTTGTGCGTATTGGCAGAAACTTTCATGATGCTTTTGCTCCAATCCTTGCAAAACTAAACGGGTTGAAATCATGTCTGAAACATGCTTGTATTGCTCACTGAAGGATCTAGACAAATCTTTCCATGATCTTATGTTAGCTCGACTTAGCTGCGTGTACCAATGTTCAGCTGATCCTACTAGACTATCTTGGAAACAATTAATAATCAACTTCTCGTTCTCAAGATACATCAACATTTTCCTGCAATACATAGTCAAATGTGCTGCAGGGCACGTTGTTCCATTATATTTTTCAAAGTCAAGAACTTTGAACTTTGGTGGTACTACCAGATTAGTCACTAAGCTTAAATCCTTGGAATCCATCCCTCTATATATACCTTCCTCTTTGAAGGACATAATCATTCCCTCTAACTTTTCATAGCGATCCTCCCATTTCTTCTCAGCTTTCACCTTGTCGGCAATTTCATCGAGATCAGGCACCTCAATGACCTCCTCAGAATTCATCTTTATATCATTCTGGGCCGAAGCCTCAGCAAAATGTAGAGAAATCATGGCCTTAGAAGATTGAGCTTCTTTTTACATGCTTGGATGAACGAAGGCCATCCCCTGAAATTTGGCATGGCATTTGCTTCCCTACCAGCTTCTACAGCGTCTGGGTCCTTAAAGCCTAACATGGCTACAATTGAACCAATTGTTTTTTGATGAACTTACTCCATTTGTTGCTTTGGATTTGTCTTCAGCTTGTTTAACCTATCCTGGGTACTCTTATGGTTGCTTTCTAATGCCGTCACTCTGTCTTTCATTGCTCTGGCTTGAGACCGAGTACCGTACTTGTGATTTATTTTTGCTATTTTTGATTTTCTATCATTTTTATTTAAGTTAGATTCTTATTATGTCATGTATGCATGGAATGTAATGCGAAGCAAATAAGAAAACAACCAAACAAACAGAAGAATGATATGAATGCAAACAAAAAAAAATTGGTTCAATAAAATATCTACTTTTAGAAACAGTTTTATTGAATGTCAAAACTCGATGAAATGGAATGATGATGTATGAATGAATATGCAAAACAACAAGACAAAAAAAAAACAGAATAAAGAAACCAAGATAATTTCACAAATAATTCTGGGTAGCGCATTCCAACACTCCAGGACATGTCTCCATGGATTATCCGCAATGATTTTGACCAGACTCAAAACCCTAGGTTTTCCATATGGATCTATTGGGGTAGGCTCTAAATTCTCAAACTTGGTTAAGTTCTAAATGGTACCCGAGCTGTCCTTGTTGTCCCCTACTAAGGGCAGCAAAGCCACTGGTTCTCACCCATTATAGGTTTCAAACGAACCAAGTTCAACTCGGGAGGACTCACTTCCTATGTATTCTCGAAGAATCAGTATCCTTACGAAGACATGAGGCATATGAGTCTTGAAGGTACATGCTAGGCTCATACGGAGAATCAATATTCTGACATGAGCAAAGCGTTTTCCCCTCACTTAACAATTGGGTGGAGCTCGGGAATAGAGCTTTTTGCAACAATTTTTTTAAGTGCGTAAAATAGAATTACATTCATTAAGTGGACAAATAAATTGAAACCTTTGTGAACTTGCAAATTCCTTTTTATAACAACATTTTGAAAACAATTTGTGGCATGACCTTCTTTTGTTTTTTAGAAAAAACGAAATTTCCCCAGCGGAGTCGCCAAGCTATCGCAACCCTTTTTTAGTAAGGTTTTGACGTTTTGGAAAACTTTATAAAAACACGAAGTCGCCACCAATCTTTTTGAAAAAGTTTGATTGGATCACTTTTAAAACAAAGGTATTTTGATATAATGTTTTATTTATCAAAATAACATTTTTGATCCACGAAAAATAAAGAAAACATGTTCGGGGGTCGGTTACGTGTGGGGAAGGGTTAGCACTCCCACAACGCCCAAAAACTGGTACCTAATTGATTTCAAAATGTGCTTTTAAAACAAACTGGGACTTGCAAGTTCACAAAATCTCAATTTTTTTGCCCGCTTAGTGAATGTAAATCTATTTTGACAGCCTTATCGCCTGAGAAATGAACTTTAATCACCGCCAACACTCTTGGCACTAACCCGTCATTCCCGTTTGATAAGACACCGCATTAATTAAGTTTTCACTTTTTAAAACATACCAGAAAGAAGATTAAACGTGTTATTATTTTTTAGAATTTAGTGTTTAAACCCTAAAAAGACATCTACATTCATTTTAACTATTTAGATTTAAATATAATTAAGTATGTCTTATTGAAAATGAAGAATGTTTTACAACATACACGTTTCTATTCTAGGTTTTAGGTCCCTAATCCTAAGGTTTTACACACAAATATATATACACATATAAAGGAACCAAATAATTGCTAAACAAGAAAATGGATAATTTTTTTACATTTTAAAAGAATGAATTGGTGATTAAATTGAAAGGAAAACAAAATGGGCGGGTTAATTTGAAAACAATTAAAAAATTCAGTGCCAAACTGAAATAAAAAAGGACAAAATTGAACAGATTTAAAACAAAGGTGTTGCGGTATAATAACCGAGAAAGAAGGGCGCGGGTTATAACCAGGTTCGGGTCTGGTCAAACGAGTTAGTATATATAATAAATATTATAAACAAAAATCAATTCTCCCCCTTTTATAAAAATGAATCAAAGTCGTCCCTTTATAAATTCTCTGTCGTGTTCATCGTATTCTTCATTTTATAAAAAACACGATGAACATTCGTCGTGCCGGCCGCCATCCACTGGCACCGGCGACAAAATTCCCAGAAAAAACCCTAATTTTCCAGATTTTGGCAACCTCAAAATCACATTTTTCCACAGGAGCTACGACAAAACCAAATCTCCTTGGCATTTCAAATAGAATAAAGGTAAAAACAACCCTTTTTTCTTTATTTAATTCAAAACATAAAGAAAAAAGACAGAGAATGTTATCGGAAACTTGATTCTCTTATTGCTTTTGAACTCTGATTACAACTGCTTGCTTCTACAACTTCTGAATGCTAATTGTATGCATCTAGTATATGTTTACTGTAATTGTTGTTGTGTCTGATTTTTCTTGTCTTTGTTACAATGATTTACAGTGCTATTTATAGTACAAGAAATGCTTGAACATTAAGCACAAATTCATGATTTTCTTCCTCTGAATTATCTCATTTTTTATTCAGATTGCTTGATCTTTGCTAGAGGCTTCAATTTAGGGATTACCCCTTTCCATTTTGCTTTTGATTTGGTTCCAGCTAGGGCTTCGAATTAGGGGTTTAATTCCCTTTTTATTTTATCTTGAATTGTTGTGCTCCAATTTGGGGATTTAACCCTCTTGTTTCTCTATTTGCATGTTTCTGACGACTCGAACAACGCCGGCGGGGAGCAATCAAGATGAGGGTGGTGACGGAGAAGATGAACTGTTCAAGGAAGCTGTAAAGGCATGTGCATGGTTGCCACGTGCGAGTGGTGATCCACGTGATACTCCCCGAAGCAATCTGGGCTGTCAGATCACGTCATGATCGAACAACTATGTCAAGTGCAGCGTTATATCATCCCCAGCTGGCGCGATCTGTACCATTGGATCACAGATTGATCCAATGGCCCCTCATGGGCTGTGCAAACATAAGAGAGACAGTATTAGGCCATTTAGGGTTTAATTTTGTTGGGCTTATCGGTCCTTATTATGTATGGGCTTATAATTCAACTATAATGGGCATGTCATTTAATTAATGGACTTTTTTGTAATGTTTTTTTACCAAATCTAATGGACATTTTCTTTTTACTTTGGGTTTTACATTATTTATTATATTAACTACTATCTAATATATAACCTATGTTAATTCTAACTACCATACTAACATATGACAACTATACTAATTATAATACACTAAGCATATTATACGGCACCTAAATAATTATAATACTAACATTAATATTTACAACTATAATACATTAACTATGTTGTCAATACTATATGACACATAACTATATTAATAGTATAACACTAATACAATAATACTAAATTAATATAACAATTAAACTAAAACGAAGGTGAAAATCCAGTGACGACAAGTATCGACAGCCCACCAAGCCGGAGCGTTTACAGGTCAGCCCATCGATGTGGAGATCGGCCATGAGGATGAAGTTCCAGAATTGAATGTGGTAGAAAAAATTAGAGCCGAAGTGGAGAAAAAAGATGAAGAAAGGTTTCGTTTCTTCAAGGAAAGATTTAAATCTATGCAAGGGGCAAGTGAACAAGAGAATGAGCTCAATTACTTGAGCCTCGTGGTGGATCTAATTTTCTCACCAAAATTCAAAACGCCTGATTTTGATAAATATGACGAGACTACTTGCCCTTTCGCCCATATATTTATGTACCACAAGAAAATGATGGCCTTTGTAAAGGATGAGAAGCTACTGATTCATT
This sequence comes from Hibiscus mutabilis, assembly GCA_019671005.1. Taxonomy (NCBI): domain Eukaryota; kingdom Viridiplantae; phylum Streptophyta; class Magnoliopsida; order Malvales; family Malvaceae; genus Hibiscus; species Hibiscus mutabilis. The sequence continues at coordinate 23,260,479 of CM033718.1, read as the reverse complement.
GCTTCCAGGATAACTTGACCGGGTCAGCTATTTGGTGGTATACCCATCTTAGCAGGGCTAATATCAACTCTTGGAATGATCTTTCGAGAGCCTTCATCGAGCAGTACAAACATGTGACAGACATGACACCGAACCGAATCATACTAGAAGGAATAAAGCAGAGGTCAAAAGAAAGTCTACGCCAATATGCCCAAAGATGGCGTGATGTTGCTACCCATATTCAACCACCCATTCCTGAACATGAGATCACACCTATGTTTTTCAACACTTTAAGAGGTGCTTTGTTTGACCGTTTGATAAATAATACCACCCATACTTTTGCATACCTAGTAAGAACAAGAGAATCTATTGAAGTGGCAATAAGAGTGGGAGGATCGACAGTAGAGAGAACCCCCGAAGAAATTACAAAAAGAAGGATAATGAGGTGAACACTACAAGCACCTATTGTGTCCTGGCAAACATTACCATTTCATAACCACAAGCTTCGATTGGAAATGTGCAAAACTCGAGTAAGAAGGAAGATAGAGCTCCTAAGAAGGAAAAATTGTCATTCACTCCTTTACCAGTATCTTATGCTGAGTTGTACTCTCAGCTATATAAGGCTGATTTGGTTCGACCATATTATGTTACTCTATACAAACCCCCTTTCTCTTCATGGTATGATGAAAAAGCGCATTGTGACTATCACGCGGGTGTCTCGTTCACTCGATAGAGAACTATCTTTCCTTTAAGAAGTTTTTTTAGAACTTGGTAAACACTGGGTTTTAAAGTTTGATGAACCAAACGTGGTTGCTAATCCTTTGCCAAACCACGGGGGTCGTGGCGTGAACGCCATCGAAGATGAAGGTAGTAGAAGAGCTAAAGAAAAAGTGCCTGAAGTTAAATCCCCTCTTAGATGGGTGTTCCAAAAATTACATATGGCACATCTGATAAAGAAGGGCATGGAAATAGTACAAGAAGGATCTGAGTCTTATTGTGAGTTTCATCAAGAAGGAAGGCATGAGATCCAACATTGTGATAGTTTAAACAGCTGGTCTAGGGAATTATGGACAATAAGGAAATTGAATTTTTTGAGAAATTTGAAGGAAGGAAAAAGTTGGATGTGTGTACGTCGGATAACCCTAAGTACAAAGTGGATACGCCATTTATCTCTTGTCCAAACCAAGGGAGGAAGGCTCGTCCTAGAGGGAAAGTTCAAAAATGTCACCTAAGCTTATCATCTCAGCCCCAAACCCTTTTCAACTCAAAGACATGCGAAAGGTTCCCTGGAATTATACTACCAATGTTTCTATGCTGGAAGGTTTAGAATCGCATAATGAGGAGAGGCCGCCTGAAGATGCAAAACCCACACAAGAGGAGGAATCGATGGAGTTGAAAGTAGAAGTTGTGAATGAAGTGGGACATTTCACCAAGAGCGGTAGGTGTTATCCACCGAAAATAGTAGAGGCAGTAGAAGACAAAGGTGAGAGTGCGGTAATAGGGCCTGAGAAGATGTTTGGTGAAGAACCTCCTATAAAAATCAATGTGCTTGTGACAGAAGCACAATTGCAAGAATTTTTAAAATTTTTACGGCACAGTGAGTACAGTGTTGTTGAGTAGGTTCGTAAGCAATAGGGGATGATTACAGTACTTGAGCTTCTACTGAGCTCAGAAAAGCATCATAATGCATTGCTAAAAATGTTAAATCAAACCTTTGTTCCAAATGATATCTCGGTGGCCAAGTTGGACCGAATAGTAGGACACATTGCTACAGATAACTATATCACGTACAATGATGATGAAATCCTTGATGGGGGTATGGGGCCTACCAAGACTTTAAACATCACTACCTACTGCAAAGGGTACGTCTTGCCAGGGGTGCTCATTGACAATGGGTCCGCATTGAATGTACTGCCAATGGCAACTCTGCAAAGGTTACCCATAGATAGTTCCCACTTGAAGCCATGCCAAAATTCTGTGAGAGCTTTTGATGGAACTCAAAAAGAGGTGGTGGGGAAGATCGAGATACCCCTATTAATTGGACCAAAAAATATGTCATTGAGTTTGTGGTGATGGATATTAAGCCGACTTATAACTGCTTACTATAAAGACATTGGATTCACTCTGCTGGTGTTATTCCTTCATTGCTGTATCAGAAACTGAAGTTTGTAATTGAAGGAAAATTGGTGAGTGTTGGGGCCGAGTAAGATATCATTGCATCGGTAACATCTGATGCTCCCTATATCCCACCTGATGAAGAGGTCGTGGAGTGTTCCTTTCGAGTTCTGAAATTTGTGAACGCGACCTTTGTCGCAGAAGGAAGTAAGATTCCATGCCCCAAGTTATCCAATTTTACCAAGATGACTGTCTGGGAGACACTAGGATGAGGAGATAAAATTGGAATATGTCCCGGGAAGAACTTGTAGGGAAGCTTACGCGCAAAAAGGGTTATCTTCAGGAAAGACCGATACGGGCTGGGTCATAAGCCTAATATGCTGCAAAGAAAGGAAGAGTATAGAAAGAGGGAAGAACGAAGGAGAGCCAGGTTCAAAAGAGATGATATCCCATGGAAGCTGATGACCTTTCCTCACTTAAGAGATATCTTTGTATCTCATGGGGTTATCAATGCCGAATAGAAGGTACATGAAGCAAACCAAGAGAGTGAGAAGCTCAATGATGAGGAGAAGTTTAGTGAATCGCTTGAAGGGATACCTGTCAACATGATATCTGAAGGTGGAAATGTCCACAAGTTTTTAACTAGGATCCGCCCTTGCCTTCCAGGGGAATCGCTCAATAATTGGGGCAGTATTGATCTGCCTGTAGTTTTTAGGACAATATTAGAGTAATGCTCTGAACCAACCTTTCTTCTTTTTCCCGTGAGCGTTAGGGATCTTTTGTAAAGGGCTACTATGTTAATCTACTTGAAATGCAATAAAAATAATGCTTTTCACGCTTTCTCAAATGGCAAACGTTTCATTTACTACATACATTCATTATTTATTTATCAATCATTTTCTAATTTTTATTCATTCTTTATTTTTTATTCATTTCATACGAATATTCTTCCTTTCCAAATACTTTTTCCTTTAAATTTGTGCAGAATCCCTACCATTAACTGTATGAATGATTCTGAATCTGATTATGAGATTGACTTTGAGCAATCTTTGTGCTTGGCAGAAATCGATGAGGGGCAAGATGAGAGAGAATACAAAGTCCCAGAGGAATTGCTAAGGTTGATGGCAAGTGAGGAAAAACAAATCCTACCTCACCAAGAGGAGGTTGAGACTCTTAATTTGAGGATTGATGAAGATAAAAGGGAAGTGAAGATTGGCACCACCCTCTTCTCAATGAATAGACACAATTTAATAACTTTTCTTCAAGAGTTCAAGGACGTATTCGCTTGGACTTACCAAGATATGCTGAGGGTGAATACAGACATTGTGGTACATAAGTTGCCAATAAGGCCCAAATGTAAGCCAGTTCAACAGAAGCTCAGGAGAATAAGGACTGATATGCTGTTGAAAATTAGAGAAGAAGTGAGAAAATAATTTGATGCTGGTTTTCTGAAGGTTGCCAAATCCCAAAATGGGTTGCGAACATAGTCTCAGTACCAAAGAAAGATGAGAAGGTTTGCATGTGTGTAGACTATAGAGATCTCAATAGAACGAGCCCAAAGGATAATTTTCCTTTACCCCATATTGACATTTTGGTTGACAATACGACAGGACATTCATGGTTCTCTTTCATGGATGGCTTTTCAGGATACAATCAAATAAAAATGCACCCAGAAGTAATGGAGAAGACAATATTTGTGACCGAGTGGGGCAAGTTTTGTTACAAAGTGATGCATTTCGGACTTAAAAATGTCAGGGCAACATATCAAAGGGCCATGGTAACTCTCTTCTATGATATAATACACAAAGAGATTAAGGTATATATGGATGATATGATTGCTAAGTCTCGAAATGACGAAGAGCACATTCAGAACTTGTTAACATTGTTCCAAAGATTGAGAAACTATCAACTGAAGCTCAACTATGATAAATGCACATTTGCAGTCACGTCCATACAGCTCTTGGGAATCGTGGTTAGTAGAAAGGAAATCGAGATTGACCCTGACAAGGTGAAAGCTATTCAAGACCTTCTGCCACCTCAAACACAAAAGGAAGTTTGAGGTTTCTTAGGAAAACTTAATTATATATCTCAGTTCATTTCTCAGTTGACTGACAACTGCGAACCTTTTTTTAGATTACTCTAGAAGAACAACCCAGGAGTATGGGATGAAGAGTGTTAGGAAGCTCTAGAAAAGATCAAAAAGTACCTGAAAAATCCTCCAATCCTAGTGGCACCGGTGCCAGGTAGACCGTTGATCTTGTACCTAACGGCCTATAAAAATTCAATGGGTTGCGTACTAAGGCAGCATGATGAGTCCGGAAGGAAAGAAAGGGCGATCTACTATTTAAGTAAGAAGTTCACTGATTGCGAAACATGGTATCCGTCGATTCAAGAATTATGTTGCACTCTAGTTTGGGCTACCAAAAGGCTTAGGCAGTACATGCTGTATCACACCACCTGGCTAATATCCAAGTTAGACCCATTAAAATTCTTGATGGAAGCACCAGCTCTAACTGGGAAAATGGCTCGTTGGCAAATGTTATTGTCCGAGTTCTACATCATATATGTGAGCCAGAAAGCGATAAAAGGGAGTGCTATAGCAGACTTTTTAGCGAGTCTTGTTTCAGATAATTATGAGCCCTTGAACTTTAAATTCCCGGATGAAGACCTAATGTGTATCGCAGCTGAAGAGGAGATGGTTCGGGAAAAAAAGTCATGGAAGCTATATTTTGATGGAGTATCCAATGCCCTAGGTCATGGCATAGGGGAAATGTTAATTTTCCCAGAAAATGTCTACTACTCTTTCACGAGTAGATTGTAATTCTTTTGTACAAACAATATAGCTGAGTACACGGCCTGTGTTATAGGATTGTATGCGGCTATTGAGAGAAAGATCAAGGTGCTTCAAGCCTCCGGAGACTCGTCCTTGGTAATCTACCAACTTTGAAGAGAATGGGAAACAAGAGAGCCAAAGCTAATTAAGTATTATGACTTAATCTAGGAGCTATCTTCCAAGAGAGGACAATCAAATGCTGGATGCTCTGGTGACCTTATCTGCAATATTCAAGGCAAGTACAAAAGAGGAAATTAAATTAGTTGAAATGAAAATCTTTGAAATGTCAGATCACTGTTGCAACTTGAAAGAGGAAGTGGATGGAAATCCTTGGTACTAAGATATTTTGCAGTATAGCAAATTCCAAGCCCACCCTAAAGAAGCGAACGAGAATGATAAGGGAACTATTAGAAGAATGGCAGCTGGTTATGTCCTAGATGGTGAGATCCTGTACAAAAGAGATAGGGATCAAGTACTGTTAAGGTGTGTTGATGCTCGAGAGGCCAAAAATATTATCGCAGAGGTGCACGATGGGTTATGTGGGACACACGCCAATGGCTTCTCATTGGCCCGAAAGATTATGAGGTATGGCTATTTCTGGTCAACTATGGAGGGAGATTGTATCGACTACACCAAGAAATGCCACAAATGCCAGATATATGCCAACAAAATTCATTCTTCGTTGCTACCCTTGCACACCATGAATTTGCCATGGCCTTTCGCAGTGTGGGGCATGGATGTTATCAGGCAGATTCACCCGAAGGCGTCCAACGGGCATTATTTCATTCTAGTTGTCATTGACTACTTCACTAAGTGGGTAGAGGCAGCCTCCTATGCCAGCATCACAAAGGTGACAGTATGCAAGTTCTTGAAGAAAAAGATCATTTGTCGATATGGATTACCAAAAAGAATCATTACCGATAATGCCTCCAATTTAAACAATACAATAATAGATGAGGTGTGTGAACAATTTATGATAGTGCATCATAACTCTACTGCCTATCGTCCTAAGATGATTGGGGCAGTCGATGCAGCAAACAAGAACATCAAGAAGATCATATCGAAAACAACAAATATCTTTAAGGATTGGCATGAGAAACTACCGTTTGCTCTTTTCGCCTACTGAATGTCTGTACTTACGTCGACAGGGGCAACGCTATACTCCTTGGTCTATGGCACAGAGGCAATACTACCTATTGAAGTAGAGATCTAATCACTTCAAATTTTGAATGAAGTGAAGTTGGATGAAGCTGAATGGATACAAGCCAGGTATGATTAGTTGAATCTCATCGAGGGAAAAAGGTTAAAAGCTATCTGCCATGGTCAGATGTATCAAAAGAGGATGATGCGGGCTCATGACAAGAAGGCTTTTTCCTGGGGAGCACTGATCTTAACAGAAATCCAATAAATCTTGAAGAAACAAAGAAACAAAACAAAAAAAGAGACAAAGATCAACAAAAAAGAAGAAAAATCTTAAAAAGAAAAAGAAAAAGAGGGCTCAAGATGAAAACCCAAAATGTGCATTTTGGAACTAAGGGAGGATTTGAGTTGAAAACCCGTAATGGGCAGCTCAAGTGAATTTTGAGATTAAGCACGTGACAGACAATCCTTTTCGAAAATCAGACATCTAGTGAAGAGCTTCAAGTGAAGATTCTACCTTGGTCGATGGGCTCACACATCATTCATGCAGTGGATGTTTAGGACGTTGTATAGTGTTTTATTATATTTTCATATTTTCCATGACTTTGCAAATCACCTAAAAATCTATCAATCTTAATGGAGTACTATTTTGTGCATTCTCTTATCATTTCTATAAGCATCCAACAAGTAGATTAATATAGATTCAAGATAAGCAAAAGATTTCTTGGTATTAATATGATCTAGCCTCTAAAATACATGCGATCCGAAGAAAAAGTTTGCCTCGACATTCAGGTTTTCTTTGATATAATCAGAAGATGACCCTAAGCACCGAGATGTGAGATTGCACCGAGATCAGACGGTGAGTGTCACCGAAATTAAAGCTCAAGCTTGTCAAGGAAAAGTAAGAGAATTATGAAAATAAAAGTACTACGAGGCAAAAACCTGAAGGGCACCCAAAAATGGGAAAGAAAGAGAGTGAGAGAAAGAAAACAAAGAAGAAAAAGAAAAGAAAGACAAAATGAAAACTCGAAGGGGCATTTTGAGAAGCAAATCTAAAGTGAAAACCTAAAAGGGCGCTTTAGAGCGAAATGTCAAAAGCTCGAAAAGATTGAGCTAAAGTGGTTAAACCCAAATGTGAGATGGGGTACCACCATTACAAAGAGCTAGAAGAGTGCAGAAGCAAATAGAAGACTGAGATTGGTCGGTCAGAAATGGCTGAGCAATTCTGCTAACCATGCATCATATGTAGTTAGAAATCCCTAAGATAGGAGCATGCTAACACATACCATTAAACCATATTGTTTATTTTCTTGATAGGAACTCAAGTAATCAACAAAAGACTGAGTTTTTCACTTCACATTCAGGGAAGTAGATCTCAAGCAATGAAATTTTTTTATGCTAACATGGTGAGAAATCAGGGCATTGTCTCAATATTTTTCAAACTTCAGCCTTTTGGAAAACGAAGGAAAAGTTTCTTGGTACTCATGACGTAAGAAAAAGGGGTGCCATTTTGGATTGAAAGGTTCTATATAGGAAGAACCCAAAACTCTAAGATTTTAAAGCCGAAGGTTCTATATAGGAAGAACCCAAAGCTTCAAGACTTCGAAGCGAGGAGTTTTATATAGAAAAAACTCATAGCTTCAGGATTTCAGGGCGAGAAGTTCTATATACGAAGAACTTGTAGCTCGAAAGATCCACCCATAGGAGGTAAAAGGTTCTATATAGGAAGAACTCGTAACTCCAAGACTACAAAGCAAAGAGTTCTATATAGGAATGACTCGTAGCTTCAAGATTTCAAGGCAAGAAGTTCTATATATGAAGGACTTCAGCCTAAAAATACATCGCCACGATAAGCTAAAGGTTCTATATAGAAAGAACATGCTGCTCCAAGGCTTTAGACGGAGGAAGGGTGAAACAGTTCCATATAAGAAAGACTCGTGGCTTCAAATCTCTGAACAGGGAAGTGGGATAAAATTAGTGCTTATGATCTTTGCTCTATTCTTGTTTCACCAGAATGAGCAAATAGGGGCAACTGTAAACACTAATTTTATTCGGGTTTGTTGATCTGGGTTTTATTATTATTAGTATTAGTATTATTATTATTAAACAGGTAATAAAATCCCATTTAATTAAGAAAAGAGAAAGTCCAATCCATTTACATAACTTAAGTTTTGATTACAAAGGTCTGTTTAGCCCAACATTTAATAGAAACCCTAATCTAATAATCTGATGAATCCTTTATTTTTTTTACGCAGCCGCCTCATAACCATTGGATCAAATCTGATCCAACAGTCCAGATGAAGCCCAGTGCCACCTCAGATGCTGCGTGAGATACACGCGCCGACTGTTCACCTTCCACGCGTGTGTGTGTTGTACGCCCGAGACTATTTCGCTCCCACGCGCCACGCGTCATCATTTGGAGCTGCCACGTCACCTCTCGAAGGCTATTCTGACCGTTCATCTCCAGGTGAAATCACGACCGTTGGATCAAAACCGATCCAACAGCCTAGATCAAATTTGGTTGATAGACGCTTCCTCTTATCTTTCACTAATGGCCGCCACGTGTCATTATCAACGGCCCCTCTCTTTGCCAGAAAACCTACTCCACCAGATCTCTCCCAATCTAAAAAATAATAAAATGTAAGGGAATTTCAGAGCCGAACTCAGCCACAACAAAAACATTTAATTTGCTTGTGCTTGTAGACCAAGTAAAATTGGATATATATCATGTAATAAATCTGATATGTAATCAATTTTTTAGAAAAAAACAAGAAATTTTGGAGGTACTCTCATTTCTTTGTTCCTTTTGCATGCAAATAATGGTAGCTTAATCAAGGGTTAGAAGTCTTTACCCCTTATGTTGATTCATCCAACGACCGTTCTAGGGCTTCCGATGATGGAAGAGCCTCCTCTCGGTGATAATTCCTCGGCCTTTAGGAGCGATAAGGGTGAACCGAAAGGTAAATGAGGGCCTAAGATTGTTCATTTTTTTAAAATACGAGGGATTTGGCTTTTTTACTGAAACAAGATTGGTTTGGGGTTTTAAAAGAAAATGGTTTGAAAAAGGGTTTTAAAATTATTTTTTATGCTCGCCAATACTGTCGAGCGGCGGCCGTCAACGATAGGCGGCAGTTGGCATGGTGGAAGGTCGTCAGAAATTGGGTTTGTCCCCAGATCCAGATGAGCATGGCAGTGTTCATCAAAATCCTTAGAGGATTTTGGATGAGTTTTGAAATAGGTCAAAAAAGGGGGAGAAAGAGCCTGATTTTTAACTCAAAATTGTGTTTTATATTCGGTTTAAAATTATATAGGTTAATATCCACATAAGGACCTCTGTACCAACATATTTATAGTCTTAGGTCCTTCCGCCTTTTAGAATCACGTCCCCTGTCCCTGATGTTTTTGAATAGTTTGCAATTTAGTCCCAAATTTGATAGATGACTAGCGCGGAATCCCCAAAGACTCTTAAGGTTTTGATTTTCCTTTCGATGGCCGCTCGTAGCCCAGTATGAAAGCCTCATATTCAGCCATGTTGTTGGTGCAAAAGAATTTTAGCCGACTAGTGAAAGGAAAATAGCTTCCTTCTGGTGAAACTAGAACTGCCCCAATGCCCACCCCAAAGAATTAGCAGCCGTCAAAATTCATTACCCAAGACTCTTGAGTCATCATCACCCTCCTCAGTTGAGATACACATCAAATCTTCATCAGAAAAGTTAAAATTCAAATCTTCATAGTCATCATAAGCGCGACTTGCCAAAAAATCTGTTATTGCGCTTCCTTTCACTGCCTTCTGACTTACGTACTAGATGTCAAGTTCTGAGGGTAACATCTGCCAACGGGCCAATTTTCCTAATAAATCCGGTGCCTCCATCATGAATTTTAGTGGATCTAGCTTTAATATTAACCACATGGTGTGATATAACATGTATTGCCGGAGTCGCTTGGCTGCCCATACCAAGGTGCAACACAGTCTCTCAATAAGAGAATATCTGGTTTCAAAGTCAGTGAACTTCTTACTCAGGTAATATATTGCCTTTTATTTTCTTCCATTTTCACCGTGTTGCCCCAATACGCATCCCATTGAGCTTTCATAAACTGTTAGGTATAGGATTAAGGGTTTTCATAGAACAAGTGGCACCAGTATATGAGGGATTGTCAGCTGCTTCTTGATCTTTTCTAAAGTTGCCTGACATTTTTCATTCCATGAACCTGAATTATTCTTTTGAAGCAACCTAAAAACGGGATCACATTTATTCGTCAACTGGAAATTAAACAGGCGATGTAATTCAATATACCTAGGAAACCCTAAACCTCTTTTTGTGTTTTAGGGGATGAAGTTCTTGTATGACCTTGATTTTATCTGGGTCAATCTCAATTCCCCTTTTGCTCACGACAAAACCTAACAATTTCCCAGATGTAACCCCAAAAGAGCACTTGGAGGGTTAAGCTTTAACTGAAACTTTCTCAACTTTCGGAAGAGTTTTTCTAGGTTCACAATGTGCTCTTCTTTTGACCGAGATTTGGTTATCATATCATCCATGTATACCTCTATCTCCTTATGCATCATATCATGAAATAAGGTTACCATGGTCCGTTGGAAAGTTGTGCATGCATTCTTTAGACTAAAAGGCATCACCTTATAGTAGAAGGTTCCTCATACTGTCACAAATGTAGTTTTATACATGTATTTTGGGAACATTTTGATATGTTTATACTCGGAGAAACCATCCATAAAGGAGAATAGGGAATGACCTACTATGTTATCTACCAGGGTATTAATGTGTGGTAATGGGAAATTGTCTTTAGGGCTTGCCCGATTGAGATCTCAATAACAGACGCACATATGTACTTTCCCATCCTTCTTCAGGACTGAAACGATATTAACCAACCATTCTAAATACTTTACCACTTCAAGGAATCTGGTTTCATACTATTTTTCACCGCGTCTCTGATCTTTAGAAGCATTTCAGGTCTCATCCTTCTGAGCTTCTATTGTATGGGCTTGCATCTCGTCCTTATGGGAAGCTGGTGTACTACAACATCTGTTTTCAATCCAGGCATATCATGATACGACCAAACAAATACATCTTTATACTCTTGTAGGAGCCCAATTAATTTTTGTCAGGTTTTAGCGGTGATGGTGGTACCAATCTTTACCTCACATTTCCTTTTTCAGTTTCAAGGTTCAAAACTTCCAATTCTTCCTTGTAGGGTAGAATCTATTTTTCTTTACTTTCTATCAACCTGAGCATATCGTTAGGTAGATCATATTCTTCGTTGCCGTCGTAGTATTCAACCTCGCCTAAACACATGGGCGATTCAAAATCAACTTCAAGGTTAGATTCAGGGTCATTTATGACATTAATATCTAGAAACCTAAAAAGAAAAAGGGATCGAATATATACAAGGGTGCTGAGCAAACAAATGAATGATTAGAATGATTCATTTTTTTGTTTTTGTTTTTGTTTATTGCAGTGTTTTGTTTATTTATTTACAAAAGATCGTTCGCCACACAAAGTTTATTAAGATGCATCTTTTATAAATGATAGTAACCGTAATGGTTTCACATAAACCATTTACAAAAGATCCCTTATTGCCTAAGGCAAAAAGGGTTGGTTCTGAGAATTACTTTATAAATGATTTAAAGACTACATGAACTTCTTCAATAGTCTAATTGTTAAGCTCGGAGCAGGGGCGGATCATAGATAGGTACTCATTTCCTTCATCCTCGTTTATTATAGTGTTGATGCTCAGGACCCTAAATATCTCATCAAGGTCACTTTTTCCTTTTTCCTCCTCAAAGGTGGGAATGTCATTGGTTCCCACATAACTTCTTCTCCGCTCAACCTAGCCTTCATTCTTTCCTATTTTCTCTTCATTGTAGCTTTTCATTGCAAAGTGTTGGGCTTGTAGCCCAGCCCGAAGTGGCCTCTCTTCTAAGGGATAACCACAGGGTACAATCTTCATTGGAGTTCCTTCCCAAAACCTTTCCCAATTTTTGCCCCTCTTCCAAGGGTTTCCTTCACTTGCATTTTGGCACAGTTAGATAGTCCTAGTTTAGGGACCTTCCTTCCTTCAGTAACGAATGTAGCATTGATCAGCTCAAGGGTTCTGAAATGGCACTAAAGTGCACCTTCATCAATCTCAATATAAGGTGCGTCAGTTGACACCGAGGCTATGATATCCTCTTCAGCACCAAAAATTACCAGCTGTCCGTCAACCATGAATTTTAGCTTCTAGTGCAATGTGGAAGAGACTATGCCTACAGTATGGATCCAAGGGCGCCCAAGCAAACACCTATATGTGGGTTTAATACCATCACCACGAATTCAATGTTAAAATTGGATGGTCCAATTTGTAGGGGTACCTCTATTCTTCCCAACACGTCTCTTTGGGTTCCATCAAATGCTCTTACTATGTTCTGATAAGATCTCATGTGAGAGCTGTCAACTGGTAATTTTTCCAAGGTTACTAAGGGTAGAACATTTAGGGTCGACCCATTATCAATTAGGACTCCTGGTAACATATGTTCTCTACACCGAGTTTAGATATGGAGAGCTTTGTACGTCCCTCTCCCACCCTCTAGAATTTCTTTATCACTAAATGAGATAAAATTATCCACTACAATGTTACTGACCAAACTATCCATCCTGTTAGCCGTTATTTCTTTTGGAACAAATGATTGGTTTAAAATCTTTAAAAAAGTATCTCGGTGACCCTTAGAGCTCAGCTGTAACGACAACCTAGAGATTTTTCCTCGAAGCTTATGAACCTGTTATACCACACTATACTCACTGTGTTTGAGTATCTTTAGGAACTCTTGAGCTTCCGATTCCTTCACTGGCTCATGATACCTCGGGGGTCGTTTTAAAAAAGAAATCCTTCACAACTTTTTTTTCTGGTTCATTAGATGCAGCCTTCATTTGGGCTGCTATCCTGTCTTCAACTACTTATGGCGAGTAACACCTCCCACTCCTTGTGAAGTTACCGACCTCGTTGACTAGTTCTCCTTTAGGCTTATCCTTGGCTGATGTGCTCCCTAGGGTTGTCAACGTGCAAGCATAGTTCCAAGGTACTTGCTAGCTATCTTTTATGAAAAAAGGGCTGGTGCCTTTATTATTACCCTTGGGCTGCATTCCTTGATGGTCACTGAATCTTGCCTTGACCTTGATTACTAAGGGCTTAGTTCCTTTGAAATCTATTCTATCTAGAGACTCTTCCGATGCACATACATCCAATACCTTGTTCAAATTTTTCTTTCTCGAAGAATTCAAGCTCTTTGCTATCCATCATAGATTGGACCAGCTGTTTAAACTCTGGACAAAACTGAATATCATATCCTCATTTCCCGTGGTACTCATAGTAAAGTTCACCATCACATTTCGCACTTTGGTTTTCTTCCTTTAGCATTTTGGCCTCAACCATTTTTGGCCCATATTCATCTCAAGGGTGACTTGACCTTTGAGTTACACTTCTTAACCAATTTGCCGCCATCTTTAGTCACCGCGTTCACCCTATCTTTTTGGTGATTCGGCAAGGGATTCCTTTTTTCTTTAGTCGTGTCAAATGATAGCATCCCTGATTTCTGCAAATCCTCTTCTACACTTTTAAAAGCAGTGCAATTTTCAATAGTATACCCCCTGTTTCTGACGTTATATTTGCATGTGCCTTTTCATCATACCATGGTGGGTATGGGGGCGAGAAAGGAGGAACATGCCGAGGTAATCCACTCGTGCTTCCACCTGTTCATAGAATAGTTCTACGTAGGTCATAAGAATGGGAGAGAAATAAGCCTTCTTGCTCCCTTGATATTTTCGTTCATCTTTGGGTGGATTTGAGGCTGCCGAGCTTAATGTCGAAACATTGGGCTTACTAAGGACCAAAGCTTTCGAGTAGCTGGATTGTAAATGCTCGTCATACGGATCTCATTATCCATATTCTTATATGACTTCTTCGTATCACCTTCATCAAGTTTCCCACTCTTGGCAGCCGCCAAAATCAACTCCTCATTCATTAGCATATATGCAAAGCCCTTAGTTGCATGGTGTATCATCCGATCATAGAAAACGCCTTTCAAGGTTTCTACGAACATTGAGGTAATCTCATTTTCTAGCAGTGGCGACTGAACTTGAGCGGCCACATCCTGTCATCTTTTTGCATATTGGCAGAAGCTTTTTTTATGTTTTTGCTCCATTCCTTGCAAGATAAGCCGGTTCAGGACCATATTAGTGACATACTTGTACTGCTCGCTAGACGCCCTCGACAGATCCCTCCATGTTCGTATATTTGCTCGGTTTAGCTGTGTGTAACAACAGGATGCAAATCTCGTTAGTCTATCTTAAAAAGTGTGAATCAAGAGCTTCTTATTATCTAGTTACATTGACTTCCTTCGATAGTACATGGTCAAATGCTCCGTAAGGCGAGTGGTTCCATCATATTTGTCGAAGTTAGGAGTTTTAAACTTCGGAGGAATCACCAATTCAGTCATCAGACTTAGGTTTTTGGCATCCATGCCGTCGTGGATGTTCCCTTCCTGGAAGGCTTTAACAATCCCCTCCAATTTGTCACAACAATCCTCTAGTTTTTTGTTTGCCATGGCCTTATCATCAATTTTGTCAAGGTCAGGTACCTCAACATCTTGAGTTCCTTCATTATTAACTTCCAGCTTATTCGTTATACGGACAGAAGATTCCCCTGAATGAAGTGAGAATTTGGCTTTGGACAAAGTTGATCCCTTTTGAGCTCTAGGAAAATGGGGTGGGGCATTGACATCTTCTACTACTTCACTACTATCTGGGTCTTTAAATCCTAACATGGTTGCAATCTGGCTGATAGTTTTCATGTGTGCTAGTTCAATCTCTTGCTTCAGGTCATTTTCTAACTTGTCTAGCCTATCATGAGTGCTTTTGTGGTTGACTTTTAAGGTCGTCAGCCTACCCTCCATGTCAATTGCTTTGGTTTGGGCATGAGTACCGTACTTGTGTGAAGTTTTAGCTATTGTAAAAAAATTTTCATGTAATTTGCTTTAGTTAATTACGTGTGTATGTATGCAATAACGCAAACTACACTAATGCAAACAAAATAAAGATGAATGAATACATGACACAAACTACACTAATGCAAAATAAAGATGCATGAATGCAAGTGAAGGGCATTGATCTCATAAGTCTTTGCTTTAGAAATTGCTCTTATTGGATGTCAAAGGTCCTCATTATAAAAATCTCCTACTTTTCTATGAATACATCTCAACCTGAACACTTAGCTTTTTTATTTCTTCAATTAGCCACATGAGTCTTGGTTCCACCTTTCCTAGTGGCTTGATGTACTGCGAAGGGCTGTGGCTTTCATTTCTAACATCATCACGTTCTTACCCACGTCCTGAACTTAGGCCATGACGATCTCGTCAAATTTATCCCGCTCCTGAAACCTTTTGGCATTGTCCCTAAGTCAAGTGAACCAGTAGTCATTGCCCCCATCAATGGCATCCTATAGGATTAGAATCTTCGTCATGTACTCTTGAATGATGGTTTCCATATTTGCTATTTACTTTTCCATCATCTCATTCTCACTCTGACTGGCCTGGAGCTCCGTATAGGTGTGATGATTTCGGAGCCTACATAGCGAATGATTCAGGTCTGCCATCTTGGCCTGTAACTCAGCAACAAAGGCCTGGCTCTACTTCAGCTTCTCATTGGTCGTGTCGTACATACTCTGTAGCTCGCACACACAGATCTTGTTGCCATGGGTCTTCCTCTTCCATACAGTTACATTTTCCCTTTCCTTTTTGAAGGATTGTTTGGCTCCTCATTCCTCTTTCTTCTTCTCGACTGTCAGTATTTGCTTGTACTTTGCAACGTCTCTTTTGCCGTGCTCCCTCTCTTTTCCTATGGTTTGCTCAATTTCTTGCTTCCACTACTCAGGCGTCTTTCGCAAATTTGCATTTTAGATTGTTGCCTGAAACTTGAGGAAATCGACTCTCTAAACCTCAAATTTTCCCTCTAGGCTCTTGTATAATTTCATGACCCTTTCCGTCTCCCCCTTGTATTTTTCAACTTCTAGGCTTACCTTGTACAGTTCTTTCTCATGTTGTTCCTGTATGGCCTCCATCTTTGCCTTGCCCTATTTAGTTTAGCCCTCAAAATGTTTGCTTCAGATGGGACCACCCTCAAGTGATCTTCAACATGTTTAGTTTGCCCAGTCGGTGGTAGAACTTTATCATTCACTCTCACATGCCTCCATACATCATAGTTAGGGGTGAACATGCACTCACTGTCATGCTTTATCTTCATGACATATCAATGCTTTCGAGAATCATTAATAGTTTGGACTTTCTCCTTGAATTCCCCTTAGAATGCGAACTCTGATGAACCAAGGCCTGTAGTAACGGGGACGAACTGTCGAGACACAAGTAAGGGAGCATAACCAATTCCACCCCATAAGCCTAACAACATCAAGTGATTATAATCCTCGCATCTATATAAGACCTTGGTATGTCCCATCCATGGAACTCTCCATACGATATCATGATCACAACGATCCCTGAAAATGTCGACCCACTTGCCTTTCTTGGCAAACGACCATTCTTTTGCCAAAAACTCCCGAAGCGGCGAGAAGTTTGGGGAGAACACATTAGACAAAGTCAAAGTCAGACACTTTTAAAAATGACTAAGGCCCCAAACCTAGAGCAATGGGGCACATCCTCTCGATACGGCTTGGGTTGCGACGAGGACCTGCGGTGGGTCGTGGGAGCGAGGCGCTGACGCTGCAGTGGTGCACAGTAGCTGCTAGGGCGATCGAAGGCTCCTACAACAATGTTGAACTTGCGCGCGTGTGGGGGAGGGCAGCCATTTCTTTTCTTTTTTTGGTCCAATCTGGACCGTTAGATCTCTACCCTAGATCCAACAGCTAAGATTAAAAGCCTGTACATGGAAGAATAAAAGGGTTAGCTAGGTTTTTTTATTGGGCCAAAATAGGTTGTGGTTGTATTGTGTTCCTTTATTTAATTTAAATGGGCTCTATTTATTATCTTTTTTGGGTTTTATATATAATAAGGCCATATTATAGGGAAATTTGGGAGAATAATCCAAATGGAAAGTAATATTTGGAATATAGGGGATGTTGGGAGATATTTGAGGATATAGGTCATTTTCTACAGTGCATGGAAAGACTCCACCTGCAGGTGGCATCCTTCATTTTTTTATAATTTTTTAACTTAAAGTATTCACGTGCATGATAAATTTGAAAAATAAAATATTAAAAAAAGGAGGACGCCATCTATAGGTGGTGTCTTTGCAAGAAAAATATATTAAAAAATGGAGGATGCCACCTGCAGGTGGCGTCTTCCCCCATGCACTGTAAAAAATAGCCTATATGCCCAAATATCCCCCAACATCCCCTATATTCCAAATAATACTTTCCATTTGGATTATTCTCTGGTGGCGTCTTTGTAAGAAAAAAATATTAAAAAATGGAGGACGCCACCTACATGTGGCGTCTTCTCCCATGCACTGTAAAAAATGGCCTATATCCCCAAATATCCCCCAACATTCTCTATATTCTAAATATTATTTATGTGGTACTTAGTTTATATTAGTAACGAGCATGAACAAAAATGATGATAATTATATTTTGATTTTAAATTATGAACCTAGTTTATAATAATTCATGTTATTAATATTTTTAGGTTATTAATGAAACCTAACTCTTCTTTTTACATGTATATATGTGATTACCCATATTTTTTTCGTGTTACTATCAATATGTTCATCCATACATGATTAATTGTCATGTTTTATTTATCGCACTAACTTATTTTAGTAATTGAGGTCTCGATATTCTAGTGGGAGTGTGTCTCGAGTATTCAGGCGTCATCTCCTTTGGTATCGGGGTCGCAGGTTAGGTTGTTCGATTTATATGGCCATGCATTCATGCATTTTAGGGATTATTAATTAATTTAGGCCAAATTTAAAATTTTTCTTCATAAATATTATATGAACCCTTAGGTACCGATTTTCGGGCGTGGTGGGGGTGCGAACACTTCTCCACTCGTAACTGACTCCTGAACCTTTTTAAAATCTATGGTTTTATTTTCGGTGTACGGTCTACCTAACCCAAGTGACCGGTGGCGACTCTAGTTTTATCCATTCAAAAAATACAATTTTTAAAAAAATCCCCAAAGTTAATTTTTCAAGAAAAATGGGACAAATCGTTTCTTTTAGTCGCTACACCATGGTAGATAGCTTTCAGCCTCTTTTCATCATTAAGGTTCAGCTGTTCATATCTCGCTTGGACCCATTCGACTTTTTCCAATTTTTCTTCCATTAAAACATGGAGAGACGAAATTTCAACCTCAATTGGTAGGAAAGCCTCTATCCCATACACCAATGAAAATGGCGTTACCCTAGTGGATGTTCGTATTGGAGTTCTATACGCATATAACGCAAATGGCAACTTCTCATGCCAATCTTTGTAAGTGTCGGCCATCTTTGCAACTATTTTCTTGATATTCTTATTAGTAGCCCCTACTACACCATTCATATTTGGGCGATAGGTCACTGAGTTATGATGCTTGATCTTGAACTATTCACAAACCCCAGTTATTATTTTGTTATTTAGATTGGAAGAATTGTTAGTGATGATTCTCTCAGGTAGGCTGTAACAACAAATGGTCACTTTCTTTAAGAATTTATAGACCGTCGACCTTGTAACATTTGCGTATGAAGCCGCTTCCACCCACTTGGTGAAATAGTCAATAACCATTAAGATAAACCTGTGCCCATTTGATGCTTTAGGGTGGATTTGCCCAATTACATCTATGCCCCACATTGAGAAAGGCCAAGGAACCATCATGGCATAGAGTGGTTGTGGAGGTGTATGGATCTTGTCAGCATAGACTTGACATTTGTGACATTTCTAGGCATAATTGATGCAATCACTCTCCATGGTAGACTAGTAGTACCCGAAACGCATAATCCACCTGGCCATGGTGAAACTACTAGTGTGGGTCCCACAAACCCGTTCGTGAACCTCTTCCAAGATTATTTGAGCTTCTTTGGCGGCCACACATCTCAGTAATACTTGATCTCATCTCTTTTATACAAGATTTCTCCATTGAGTACATATCTGGCAGCCATCCTTCTGATCATTTTCTCATTATTCTCAGTTGCATGTGGCAGATACTCCTGGATTTTACGACTACAAGATGTCATGGTACCAGGGAAAACCATCTGCTTCCTCTTCTATGTCATAACAGTGTCTTGAGGAATCAAATATTTGCATCATGATTGGAATCATTACAAAACCCTCACTAGCCTTGAACATGGCAGCTAGAGTGGCGAGAGCATCAGCCATTTGATTGTCCTCTCTTGGGAGATATTTGAAGGTGACTTCATCGAACTCTTTGATTAGTTTGAGGACCAAGTTATGATACCCAATTATCTTAATATCTTTTATTTCCTATTCTCCCCGAATTTGATAGATGACTAGCGTGGAATCCCCAAAGACTCTTAAGGTTTTGATTTTCCTTTCGATGGCTACTCGTAGCCCCATTATGCAAGCCTCATATTCAGCCATGTTGTTGGTGCAAAAGAATTTTAGCTGACTAGTGAAAGGATAATAGCTTCCTTCTGTTGAAACTATAACTGCCCCAATGCCTCGCCCCAAAGAATTAGCAGCAGCCAAAATTTATTACCCAAGACCTCCTTAGTTGAGATACACATCAAATCTTCATCAGAAAAGTTAAAATTCAAAGCTTCATAATCATCACAAGCGTGACCTAGCAAAAAATCTACTATTGCGCTTCATTTCACTTACGTACTAGATGTCAAGTTCTGAGAGTAACATCTGCCAAAAAATCTAGCTTTGATATTAACCACATGGTGTTATATAACATGTATTGCTGGAGTCTTTTGGCTACCCATACCGAGGCACAACACAGTTTCTCAATAAGAAAATATATAGTTTCAAAGTCGGTGAAATTCTTACTCAGGTAATATATTGCCTTTTATTTTCTTCCATTTTCATCGTGTCACCCCAATACGCATCCCATTGAGCTTTCATAAACTGTTAGGTATAGGATTAAGGGTTTCCCTAGAACAAGTGGCACCAGCATATAAGGGTTTGTCAGTTGCTTCTTGATCTTTTCTAAAGCTGTCTAGAATTCTTCATTCCATGTACCTGGATTATTCTTCCGAAGCATCCTAAAAATGAGATAACATTTATTCATTAACTGGGAAATAAAACGGGCGATGTAATTCAATCTACCTAGGAAACCCCAAACCTCTTTTTGCATTTTAGGGGGAGAAAGTTCTTGTATGGCTTTGATTTTATCTGGGTCAATCTCAATTCCCCTTTTGCTCATGACAAAACCTAACAATTTCCCAGATGTAACCCCAAAAGTGCACTAGGTAGGGTTAAGCTTTAACTGGAACTTTCTCAGCCTTTGGAAGAGTTTTTGTAGGTTCACAATGTGCTCTTCTTCAGAATGAGATTTGGTGATCATATCATCCACGTATACCTCTATCTCCTTATGCACCATATCATGAAATAAGGTTACCATGGCCAGTTAGTAAGTTGCCCATGCATTCTTCAGACCAAAAGGCATAGCAGAAGGTTCCTCATATTGTCACAAATATAGTTTTATCCATGTCTTTTGGGCATATTTTGATCTGGTTATACCTTGAGAAACCATCCATAAAGGAGAATAGGGAATGACCTACTGTGTTATCTACTAGGGTATCAATGTGTGGTAATGGGAAATTGTCTTTAGGGCTTGCCCGCTTGAGATCTCAATAATAGACCCACACATGTACTTTCCATCCTTCTTCGGGACTAAAACGATATTAGCCACCAATTCTGAATACTTTGCCACTTCAAGGAATCTGGTGTCATACTATTTTTTCACCTCGTCTCTGATCTTTAGAAGCATTTCAGGTCTCATGCTTTTGAGCCTCTGTTGTATGGGCTTGCATCTTGTCCTTATGGGAAGCTTGTGTACTACAATATCTGTGTTCAGTCTAGGCATATCTTTATACGACCAAGCAAATACGTCTTTATACTCTTGGGGGAGCTCAATTAATTTTTTTCAGGTTTTAACTGTGATGGTGGTACCAATCTTCACCTCACATTTTCTTCTTTAGTTCCAAGGTTCAAAACTTCCAATTCTTCCTTGTAGGGTAGAATCTGGTTTTCGTTACTTTCTATCAACCTGAGCATATCGTTAGGCATATCATATTTTTCTTCCCCGTTGCAGTCTTCAACCTCGCCTAAACACATGGGTGATTCAAAATCAACTTCCAGGTTGGATTCGATGTAGTTTATGATGTTCATATTTGGAAACCTGAAAAGAAAAAGGGATCGAATATATACAAGGTTGTTGAGCAAACAAATGAATGAATAGAATGATTCATTTTTCAGTTTTTGTTTTTTGCAGTGTTTTGTTTATTTATTTACAAATGATCATTTGCCACACAAGGTTTATTGGGATGCATTTTTTATTAATGATAGTAACCATAATGGTTTAACATAAACCATTTACAAAAGATCCCTTATTGCCTAAGGCAAAAAGGGTTGGTTTTCAGAATTACTTTATAAATGATTTAAAGGCTACATGAATTTCTTCAGCAGACTAATTGTTAAGCTCAGAGCAGGGGCAGATCATAGATAGGTACTCATTTCCTTCATCCTCGTTTATTATAGCGTTGATGCTCAGCCCCTAAATATCTCATCCAGGTTACTTTTTTGTTTTTCCTCCTCAACATCAGGGTTCACGAAACCTCTAGATCTAAAATTGTGACTCAAAGGCGGGAATGTCATTGGTTCCCACATAACTTCTTCTCCGCTCAACCTCAGCTTCATTATTTCCTGCTTTCTCTTCATTATAGCCTTTCTTTGTAGAGTGTTGGGCATGTAGCCCAAGGTGAAGTAGTCTATTTTCTTAGGGATAACCACAGGGTGCAAACCTCCTTGGAGTTCCTTCCCAAAACCTTTCCCAATTTTTGCCCCTCTTCCAAGGGTTTCCTTCACTTGCATTTGCCCATCTTCCAAGGGTTTCCTTCACTTGCATTTGCCCTTCTTCCAAGGGTTTCTTTCACTTGCATCTTGGCAAAGTTAAATAGTCCTGGTTTAGGGACCTTACTTCCTTCAGTAACGAATGTAGCATTGATTAGCTCAAGGGTTCTAAATTGGCACTCATGTGCACCTTCATCGATCTCAATATAAGGTGTGTCAATTGACACCGAGGCTATGATATCCTCCTCAACACTGACGATTACCAGTTGTCCGTCAACCATAAATTTTAGCTTTTAGCGCAATGTGGAAGGGACTGCGCCTGCAGTATTGATCAAAGGGTGCCCAAGCAAACACCTATATGTGGGTTTAATATCCATCACCGCGAAGTCAATGTTAAATGTGGATGGTCCAATTTGGAGGGGCACCTCTATTCTTTCCATCAAGTCTCTTTGGGTTTCGTCAAATGCTCTTATTGTGTTCTGATATCCTTTCATGTGAGAGCTGTCAACTGGTAATTTCTCCAAGGTTGCTAAGGGTAGAGCATTTAGGGCCGACCCATTATCAATTAGGACTCCTGGTAACATATGTTCTCTACACTGAGCTGAGATATGGAGAGCTTTGTATGTCCCCCTCCCACCCTCTGGAATTTCTTTATCACTAAATGAGATAAAATTATCCACTACAATGTTACTAATCAACCTATCCATCTTGTCAGTCGTTATTTTTTTTCAGCACAAATGTTGGGTTTAAATCTTCAAAAAGGCATCGTGGTGACCCTCAGAGCTCAACTGTAACGACAACATAGAGATTTGTCCTGGAAGCTTATGAACCTGTTATACCACAATATACTCACTGTGTTTGAGTATCTTCAGGAACTCTTGAGCTTCTGATTCCTTCACTAGCTCATGATACCTCGGGGGTCATTCCAAAAGGAAATCCTTCTCGGTTTTTTTTCTGGTTCATTAGCTGTGGCCTTCATTTGGGCTGCAAGCCTGTCTTTAGCTACTTGTGGCGAGTAACACCTCCCACTCCTTGTGAAGTTACCTACCCCGTTGATTACTTTACCTTTAGGCTCATCCTTGGCTGATGTGATCCTTAGGGTTGTCACCATGCAAGCATAGTTTCAAGGTACTTGCTTGCTATCCTTATATGAAAAAGGGGCTGGTGCCGTTATTATTACCCTTGGGGCTGCATTCCTTGATGGTTCACTGACTCTTGCCTTGACCTTGATTACCAAGGGCTTAGTTCTTTTGAAATCTTTTCTGTCTAGAGACTCTTTCGATGCACATACATCAAATACCTGGTTCAAATTTTCTTTCTCAAAGAATTCATGCTATTTGCTATCCATCTTAGTTTGGACCAACTGTCTAAACTCTGGACAAAACTGAATATCATGTCCTTCTACCCCATGGTACTCATAGTAAAGTTCACCATCATATATCACACTTTGGCTTTCTTCCTTTAGCATTTTGGCCTCAACCATTTTTGGCCCATATCCATCTCAAGGATGCCTTGACCTCTGAGATACACTTCTTAACCAATTTACCGCCATCTTTAGTCATTGCGTTCACCCCAGCTTTCTAGTGATTCGGCAAGGGATTCCCTTTTTCTTTAGTCGTGTCAAATGATAACATCCCATATTTCTGCAAATCCTCTTCTACTCTTTTGAAAGCAGTGCAATTTTCGATAGTATGCCCCTATTTTCGACGTGATTTTTGCTTTGTACCTTTTCATCATACCTTGGTGGGTATGGGGGTGAGAAAGGAGGAACATGCCGAGGTAATACCACTCGTGATTCCACCAGTTCAGAGAATAGTTCTACATAGGTCATAAGAATGGGAGAGAAATAAGCCTTCTTGTTCCCTTAATATTTTCGTTCATCTTTGGGTGGATTTGAGGCCACCGAGCTTGCGGTCAGAACATTGGGCTTACTAAGGACCAAACCTTTCGAGTAGCTAGGATTGTAAACACTCGTCATATTGACCTCATTATCCCTCTTCTTATATGACATCTTCGTATCACCTTCATCAAGTTTCCCACTCTAGACAGCTGCCAGAATCAACTCTCTATTCATTAGCATATCTGCAAAGCTCTTAGTTGCATGGTGTATCATCCGATCATAGAAAGCACATTTCAAGGTTTCTACGAACATAGAGGTAATCTCATTTTCTAGTAGTGGCGGCTGAACTTGAGCGGCCACATCCTGTCATCTTTATGCATATTGGCGGGAGCTTTTATTATGTTTTTGCTCCATTCTTTGCAAGATAAGCCGGTTCAGGACCACATCAGTGACATGCTTGTACTGCTCGTTGAACGCCCTCAATAGATCTCTCCAAGTTCGTATATTTGCC
Organism: Hibiscus mutabilis; assembly: GCA_019671005.1. Lineage (NCBI taxonomy): Eukaryota > Viridiplantae > Streptophyta > Magnoliopsida > Malvales > Malvaceae > Hibiscus > Hibiscus mutabilis. Next base: position 23,236,053 of record CM033718.1, on the reverse strand, counting down.
CAGCTTAGCTGTGTGTACCAACGGGACACAAATCTCGTCAGGCTATCTTGAAAAGTGTAAATCAAGAGCTTTTCATTGTACAGATACATTGACTTCCTTCGGTAGTACATGGTCAAATGTGCCGTAAGGCAAGTGGTTCCATCATATTTGTCTAAGTCAGGGGTTTTAAACTTTAGAGGAATCACCAAGTCAGTCACCAAACTTAGGTCTCTGGCATCTATGTCGTCGTGGATGTTCCCTTCCTGGAAGGCTTTAACAATCCCCTCCAATTTGTCACAACAATCCTCTAGTTTTTTGTTTGCCATGGCCTTATCAACAATTTTGTCAAGGTCAAGTACCTCAACATCTTGAGTTCCTTCATTATTAACTTCCAGCTTATTCATTATACGGACAGAAGATTCCCCTGAATGAAGTGAGAATTTGTCTTTGGACAAGGTTGATCCCTTTTGAGCTCCGGAAAAATGGGGTGGGGCATTGACATCTTCTACTACTTCACTATCGCCTGTTGTCAATAAATTTTCACCAAACTTTTATTTTTGTACCATCTTTGTTAGGTTTTGTATAATTGTTATTACATTATTGTTATTATGTTATTAGTATAGGCTTTTGTATTAGTTAGATAGTTTGCATAGTCTTTTAAATCCCCAAAAAATATATAAAACGGTCCATTTAGAGGTTCATACAAGCTCTTTCCATCCTTTGTTGGTTAAAGAGTCCATTTAAATTGAGTCTTAGATGAATGGCTGGATCAAATAGGGTGAGTAAAGGGAATTTGATGGCTTGTTAAGCCCGATCAACAACAAATTGAAGCATAAGTGTATTATTAGATATGTTTAGAAGGATCATTAAACAAAAAATAAATAAATAGGTCTATTAAATAATACATACATAGAGTCCATACAAAAGAATAACACATAGAGTCCATATTAAAAATAATAGAAAGAATCCATTACATAAAGGCCTGTCTGGCCCAATTTTAATACAAATGTACAAAGCCCTAACTTTTTTTGTTTTTGTGCAGCTAACAGATAACCATTGGATCAAAGGGTGATCCAACGGTGTAGATCACACGTAGGAAACCCTAGTCTCAAGGGTGTAGCACCGCATTTCTCCTGCCGTTGGATCCAGAAGCAATCTAATGGCCCAGATCACTTTGGGGAGTATCACATGGATCACCACTCGCGCGTGGCAGCCACGCTCACGCCCTTTCAGCTTCTAGCAAACGTTTCATTTCCTCTGATGAGTGCCCGAGCTGATTCCGCTTCGATTGCTCCTTCTGACGTCGTTCGAGTCATTAGAAACATGCAAACAAAGAAATAATAGCGGTTAATCCCTAAATCGTAGCATTAGCTGGAAAACAAGGTCAAAGTAGAAGCAAAAAGGGAATAATCGATCCCTAAATTAAAGCCATGGTGATAATCAAGCATAATCCAAATCAAGGAGGACACATTTCAGGGGGAAATTTAGGGATTCGGGCTTGAAAATCAAGCAATTCTGTAACTATATAAACCCCTTTGTAATTCATGTAATGACAGAACATCCATAAAAAAAAGCACAATTCACATACATACACAATAAGCATTCAGATTCCAAAGGTTGTAAGCAAGCAAACAAGCAAGTGTAATCAAGCATTTTCCAGAGAAATAAAAGCAAGTGAATTTTTGGTAATTTTCTCTTTTACATATATAATCTTTGATTTAAATAAAGAAAATGGAAGTTTTTACCTCAATTTTATGTATCACTGCCGCAGATTGAGTTTCGATGTAGTTCCGGTGAAAAAAAACATGGTTTGGGCTCGCCAGAATTTGAGAAAATAGGTGGTTTTCTGGAAATTTTTCCGCCGAAAACAATGGCTGGCACCGGTGGATGGTGGCCGGCATGGCAGATCCCTACCGTGTTCTTCAACAAATGAAGAACACGGTTGAATGTGTTCAGAGAATTAAAAGGAATCTGATTTGATCCATTTTGGGGTGTATAAAATGTTTTTTCTTTCTGAAATGAGCCATTTATAATGACCCCCAACCCGACCCAAACCCGGCCTATGACTCGCGCCTTTCTTTCATCGGTCTTGTACCTTGGTCCTCTAGTTTTCAATATTTCCAATTTAATCTCTTTTTCTTTAAAATTAAGCACCGGATTTTTTAAATTGGCCATCCAGTTTTGTCATCTTCTCCATTTGGTCCATTTCCTTTTTAAATTGAACACTTGATTTTCAATTTATTGAAAATTAACCTTAAAATTTAGTCGTTCTTTCAATTTAACCATTAACCGAATTTTTTTAAAATAAAAAATAAGTTATTCCTTTTTTTATTTAGAGCTTATTTGCTATTGTTGTTTTAATTAAAGTAATTTATTTGTTTCCTTGTTTTGTTAAAATGTTTGTAAATATGAGAAAGTATGAAACATAATATTAGGGCCTTTGAAAATTAGATTAGAACCTTGTGTGATGAAAAGTGTCTTTATCTTGAAATAAAACATACTTAAATACATTTAAATCTTAATAGTTAAAATGAACATAGACATTTCTTCTAGGATTAAATCGCTGATTAGATTTTAATAACAACTTTAACACGCTTAAATTTATTTATTGGTTTGTTTAAAAAGTGAAAACTTAATTAATGTGGTGTTTTATCAAACAGGAATGACGGGTTGGCGCCAGGAGTGTTGGCGGTGATTGAAGTTCATTTCCCGGACGATAAGGCCGTTAAAATAGATTTATATTCATTAAGCAGATGAATAAATCGAAATCTTGTGAACTTGCAAATTCCAATTTTTAGAACACTTTTTGAAATCAACCAATTTGTGGGCGTTGTGGGGGTGCTAACCCTTCCTCACACATAACCGACCCCCGAACCCGTTTTCTTTTATTTCCATGGACCAAAATTGTTGCTTTAATAAATAAAACATTTTATTAAAATAACCCTTGTTTTTTAAAGTGATCCAATCACACTTTCTTCAAAAGATTGGTGGCGACTCCGTGTTTCTTAAGTTTTCCAAATAACGTCGAAACCTCCCTAAAAAGGGGTTGCGACAGATTGGCGACTCCGCTGGGGACATTTTTGTTTTTACAAAAAGAGGGTCAAGGCACAAATTATTTTCAAAAAAATGTTTTTTAAAGGGAATTTGCAAGTTCACAAAGGTTTCAATCTATTCGTCTGCTTAATGAATGTAATTCTATTTTACGTATTTTAAAATTGTTGCAAAAAGCTCTATACATGAGCTTCATCCCGTTTAATTAATTAGGGGGAATGCTTTACTCATGACATAATATTGATTTTCCGTATGAGCCTAGAAAGTACCTTCGGGACTCATATGCCTCATGTCTTCGTAAGGATATTGATCCTTCGAGAAGACATAGGAAGTGAGTCATCCTGAGTTGAATTTGGTTCGTTCGAAGCCTATAATGGGTGAGAAGCAGGGGCTTTGCTGCCCTTAGTAGGAGACAGCAAAGACAACTTGGGTACCTTTTAGAGCCTAACCAAGTTTGAGAATCTAGAGCCTAACCCAATAGAGCCATGCGGAAAACCTAGGGTTTTTAGTTTTAAGTCATAAGGATAATCCGTGGAGACATGTCTTGGAGTGTTGGAATGTGCTGCCCAGAATTGTTCATGCATGAAATTATTTTAAACCCTTTGTGCTTTCTTAATTCTGATCATTTTTCCCCTTGTTTTGCATATTCATTCATGCAACATCATTCCATATCAAAAGGGGTTGATTCTCAAAAATATTGGCTCAACTTTGAAAAGCTCTTGTCATGGATGGAAGGATCCTAAAAAGTGAAGATGAGAATGCAAAAGTGCGACATTGGTCTGAGGTTAACCAGCGAACATTTGGGGACAATTTAGCAGCTGATCATGAAATAGAGACTTCGGAATATGCCCACATCAGTGTCAAACAGAATAACATGCAGGAGCTACGAGAAATCTGGGATCATTTTGATTATGAAATTAAGCAGTTGTTCCATGAAGTCTATGGTGATATAGCATATCTTCTACACGTGAAGATGGATGAGCCGTTTCTGAAAGCCTTGGTACAATTCTAGAATCTCGGGTACTGATGCTTCACTTTTAATGGAGAAGATATGATGTCTACATTTGAAGAATACTTGGCTCTTTTCAATCTGTTCAAGGTAAAGAAGAGCTGGGTCTATGCCAAGCCTTCTAAAAACCAAAACCCACACTTAAGACTTCAAGCTTTCACTGGTATGAGTAACGGATGGGTCAAAGGGCTGATACGGAAGAGATGAGGTAGCTTTAACTTTCCTTGGTCAAGTATTCAAAACATGATTCCAGTTCATCTAGATAAAGAAAAGAGAGTGGATCTCTTGGCAATTGCAATTTACGGCTTAGTTATCTTTTCAAAGGTCTTAGGAAACATTGATGTGGCATTGCTTGATTTCTTTGAACAATTGAAAAGAGGAGTCAACCCAGTGTCAGTTGTACTTGCTGAAACCTTCATTTCCCTTAATGCATTCTGAAAAGTGGAAGGTGTGCGCTTTGGTGGATGTGCTCCCTTACTCCAGGTTTGGGCCCTTAGTCACTTCTGGAGGTGCCCAACATTGGCTTTATCAAATGTGTTTTCTTCGAACTTTTCTCCTCTCTAAGATTTCTTGGCGAAGGAATGGCCCATTGTTAAGAAAAGTAAGTGGATTGAAATTTTCAAGGACCGTCGTGACGAAGACATCAGATGGAGGGTTCCTTGGATGGGTCATACCAAACTCATGTATAGGTGTGGGGATTTCAACTTCTTAATGCTGCTAGGTCTATGGGGAGGAATTGGATGTGCTCCTTTGCTAGTATCTCGCCAGTTTGGGTCCCGATAGTTCATCCCGTTCACTACTGGTCTTGGCTCATCATAATTCGAGTTCCAAGGAGAATTCAGACAGAAGGTACAAACAATCAGTGATGCATGGAATCACTATTATCATATGGAATTAGAATTTGATAGGCATTGCATGTAAACCCCTAATTATGATATTTGGAGGCATACAAGAGTGATTGATAGAGTCATAGCACCTACACCTGGACAGGCCAAGTCTTTGGAAGAACATTTGAAGGTAACCCCTACAGAGGCTGACATCCTAAGAGAAGAATTAAGAAGAGCCAAGATGGAAATAGAAGCCCTGTGAGCGCAAAACCAATAGGATCGGTTTGACTCAAGCATTAACGTGGAAAACTATAAAGGGGAGACGAAGCGAGTGATAAAACTGTATGAAGACTTCGAAAGGAAGTTTGAAATCCAAAGGGTTGATTTCCTTAAATTTCCAACTACTGTTCGAAATGTTAATCTGAGAAAAACCCCATAATAGTGGAAATAGGAAATCGAGCATGATGTGGGAAAGGAGAAAGAGCATGGAAAGCGGGAAGTTGAGAAGTACAGGTGGTCCCTTGCTGAGGAAAAGAAGAAGGGTAAGTTGGAAACTAAAAATGGAAATGGAAAACAGGTTCTTGAAAAAGAGAAAGAAGGTGTGGCTGCATGGAAAAAGAAGGCCCATGATAACATGATCCGTTTATTTGAGCTGCAAACGGCATATGACAAGACTAGTGAGAAGCTTAAGCAAAGCCAGGCTTGTATTGATGAGTTGCAAGCCCAGGTTGATGACTTGAACCGTTGCTGCATGAATTTCATAACCATATTGAACTTCAAGCCTGTTTAAGTGAGAACGATGCCTTGAAGAAACAGGTTGAAGGAATGGACAACATCATCCAAGAATATAGGACGAAGATCTTGGTCCTTGAAGATGTAAAAGATGAAGGTAACGACTACTGGTTCACTCGCCTCAGAGATAATGCAAGAAGATTTTAGGAGCGGGATGAGTTCGACAGGACCGTCATGACCCAGGTTCAGGATGTGGCCCGACATGTGACGATATTAGCCACAGAAGCTTTAACTCTTCTATAGTACATCAAACCAGTAGGGGAAGTTGGACCATGGCTTATGTGGCTTGTTGAAGAAGTCAAGGAATTAAGAGTTCGTGCAGAAAAATATTTGTAGAGAATATGAAATTTGATGTAATAAGGACCTTTTATATTCAATAAAGAGTTGTTTCTTGAGCAAATATTTCATAGAATTAGTGGCCCTTCGCTTGCATTCATGCACTTACATTGTTTTTTTTTGTTTACTGGTTTACTTTGCATTTGTGTGTTTGCTTTCGCGCATGCATTCATAACACAATAAGAATCTAACTTAAATAAAAAAACATGGCAAAAATTCAGAATTGAAAAAACAACTCACAAATACGGTACCCGATCCCAAGCCAGAGCGATGGAAGATAGAGTGGTAGCCTTGGAAACTAGTCACAAAATTACCCAGGACAGGTTAGACAAGCTGGAAACGGACTTGAAGCAACAAATGGAATTAGTTTACCAGAAGATAGTCAGCTCAATTGCGACAATGCTAGGATTTAAGGACCGAGATGCGGCAGAAGTTGGAGAGGAAACCAATGCTCTGCCTCGATTCTAGGGAGTGACTTTCAATTATCCTGGAGTGCAAAAGGAAGCTTCAACACCAAAGGCTAAGCTGACTCCCCATTTTGCTGAGTCCTCCGTCCGGAATGAGTTTAAGGCCAATATAGATGGAGCTCACAACTATGAAGTACCCGACCTGGATGAGATTGCTGATAAAGCTAAAACTGAGAAAAAATAGGAAGACCATTATGAGAAATTAGAAGGAATGATTAAGTCTTTCTAAGAAAGAAGTATTCATGGCGGTATGGATTCCAAGGACTTGAGCCTGGTGACAGACTTGGTAGTACCTCCGAAATTCAAAGTTCCAAACTTTGAGAAGTACAATAGAACTACGTGCTCGTCTGCACATCTAACCATGTATTGCAGAAAGATGTCGATGTATCTTGATAATGAGAAGTTGATCATTCATTATTTCCAAGACAGTCTAGTAGCTGCACGCTGGTACACGCAGCTAAGCCGGATTAACATCAGATCATGGAAGGATTTATCTAGAGCTTTTAGTGAGCAATACAATCATGTCTCAAACATGGTTCCAACCTAACTGGTCCTGCAAGGGATGGAAAAAAAACATCATGAGAGTTTTTGCCAATACGCGCAGAGGTGGAGGGATGTAGCTGCTCAAATTTAGCCACCATTACTAGAAAATGAAATCACCCCAATGTTCGTGGAGACATTAAAAGTCTCATTTTATGACCGCATGCTCAATCATACCACTAAGGGCTTTGCAGATATGCTAATGAATTGAGAGTTGATTCTGGCAGCTATGAAAAGCGGAAAGTTAGATAACAGAGAAACAAAGAAACCCTATAAAAAGAGGGAAAGCAAAGTTAATGCCACCAATGTTTATAATCCCAATTATTCAAAGGGTGTGGTCTTTAATAAGCCCAATGTCTCGACTGCAGCTCCAATAGTAACAAACCATCCGAAGGAAGAACAGAGATATCAAGGGAATTCGAAGCTGTATATCCCTCATATTCCAATGATGTACGCGGAATTGTTTGCTGAATTGGTCAAATCCCAGATGGTGTTTCCAAGATATGTCCCTCCTTTCTCACCACCATACCCACCATGGTACGATGAGAAGGCTCAATGCGAATACCATGCAGGAGTTAGGGGACATACCATCGAGAATTGCACCGCACTTAAGAGAGTTGTGTATGATCTAAGAAAGTCAGGCGTGTTATCTTTTGACACGCCAGAAGATTATGAAATCCTCTACCAAATCACCAGAAGGCATGAGTGAATGCAATCATTGGGGAAGAAGACAAGAAAACTAAAGAATATGTAGCTAAGGTCAGAGAACCCATGAAGTGGGTATGGGCCCAAATGGTGGTAGCTGGGGTGTTGGAAGGAGAAACCCAAGAGCCAAGGATTGAAGAATGGATGTATTGTGAGTATCACAAAGTGAAAGGGCACGATATTGAACGTTGCTTAGATTTCAAGCAATTGGTCCAAAACAAGATGAATAAAAGAGAACTTAAGTTTTTTTAGAAAGAAAACAAGGAGTGTATGTTATATGTTTGTGCCTCGGAGGAGTCATCCTCTAAAGGAAGCTATACTGGAATGAAGCCTCTGGTTATCAAGACCAAGGCAAAAGCAATTGAGTCCACAAGGGGTGTAATTTCGCGACTCATAATCAAGGCACCAACTTCATTTCCATACAAGGACAGTAAACAGGTTCCTTGGAAATACGCTTGCACAGTAGCAGCCTCGGAAGGATCACTTGCTGAAGAAAGAGCAAAAGACAAACCAATCAATGAAGTGAGCCGTCTTACAAGGAGTGGAATGCTCTATTCCTAGTAGATAGCAGAGGATAGAGATGCAACTCAAAGAAAGGATACTACCGAAGAGCTTGAGAAAGAAGATGATAGAGATTTCTTCAAGGAAAAGCCAACAGTATACCATGAGCCAGTGAAGAAATTAGAGGCTCAAGAATTCTTGAAAAATCTTAAACATAGTGAATATAGCGTAGTGGAGCAACTCCACAAGCTCCCAACCCGAATCTCTAAGTTATCTCTGCTGCTAAGTTCTGAAAGTCACCGTGAGGCCTTGTTGAAGATTCTGAACCAAACGTTCGTACCAAAGGAAATCACAACCGACAAGATGGACATGTTCGTTGGTATCATTGATGTCAACAACTTTATTTCGTTCAATGATGAAGAAATACCTGGAGAAGGAATGAGATCGTGCAAATCTCTATACATCACCACAAGATGCAAATGATATATGCTGCTGGGCGTCCTTATTGATAACGGGTCGGCCCTGAATGTTCTGCCATTAGCAACAGTAAAGAAGCTGCCCATAGACAGCTTTCATATAAGATCCTATCAAAATATAGTAAGAGCGTTCGATGGAACTCAGAAAGATGTGGTTGGGAAAATTGAAGTGCCTTTACAGATCAGACCATCAACCTTTGATGTTGAGTTTATGGTCATGGACATTAGGCCCAGTTATAGCTGCTTGCTTGGGCACCCATGGATTCATACAGTAGGAGCGGTCCCTTCTACCTTACATCAAAAGTTGAAATTTGTGATTGACGACCAATTGATAACTGTAGGTGCAGAGGAAGAAATCATTGCATTAGTAACTACTGATGCACCCTTTATCGAGATTAATGAGGGTGAGCTCAAGTGTCACTTTAGGACATTAGAGTCAGTCAATGTGACCTTTGTCACTGAAGGGTGTAAGGTTCCTGAACCAGAATTATCCAGCTGCGCAAAGATGCAAGTTAAACAAACTATAGGAAAAGGAGCTGAAGCTGGAAAAGGATTTGGGAAGAAACACCAAGGGAGGCTGTATCCTGTGGTAATACCAGAAAAGAAGGATTGGTTTGGCTTGGGTTTCAAACCCAACAATTGGCAAAGGAGGGTAAAAATAATGAAACGCCAGGAAAGAAGATAGGAAAGGCTAAAAGGAGAGGAAATTGAGTGGGAGTCGATGACATTTCCACCTCTGAGCCATAACTTTAGATTTAGGGGCCTACTGGATCCAAGTGCCACAATTAATGAGGAAGAGAAAGGAAAGAATGATTTGTGTGAAGTGTTTGAGAAGCTGAGCATCAACGACATGACAGATAAGGAGGAAGAGAACAAATACCTATCCAAGATTTGCCCCTGCTCTAAACTCGATAACTGGACTGCTGAAGAAATTCATGTATTCTTTAAGATAGTTTTAGAGTAATTCTCAAAACCCACACTTTTTCCTTTAGACCCGAAGGCAATTAGGGATCATATGTAAAGGGTCTATGTCAAACTTTATAACTTAAATTTCAATAAAGATGCATTCTCTTTCTTCCAACAAATAGAGGTGGCAAACTCTTCCCATAAATAAAACTTAAAGTTAAAACTAAAAGCATTCATTCCATTCATCTCCTTTCTCTTTATATATCTCTGTCCCTTTTCTTTGCAGGTCTTCAAATATCAATGACTTAAATGACTCTCAGTCCGACGCTGAAGTTGACTTTGAATTACCTTTATGCTTAGAAGAAGTTGATGATGTTGATAATGAAGAAGAATATGACTTGCCGAGAGAACTGCTCAGGATGGAAGAAGGAGAGGAAAAACAGATTCTCATGTACCAGGAAGAGTTAGAAATACTGAATCTCGGTACTAAAGAAGAGAAATGAGAGGTGAAGATTGGCACCACCATTATAGCCCATACTTGACAAAGCCTGATTGAGCTCCTAAAAGAATTCAAGAATATATTCCCTTGGTCATATCAAGACATGTCGGGTCTCGACACTAACATCGTTATACATCGGCTTCATATAAAATTAGAATGTGAGCCTGTAAAATGGAAGCTTAGGAGGATGAAAGCAGAAATGCTCCTAAAAATAAAGGATGAGGTAAAGAAAAAGTTTGATGCAGGATTTTTAGAGGTAGCTAAGTATCTAGAATGGGTGGCCAACATCGTCCCAGTTTCCAAGAAGGATGGAAAAGTACGTATGTGCGTTGACTATAGGGATCTCAATAGAGAAAACCCCAAAGACAATTTCATGTTACCACGCATAGACACGTTAGTGGATAACTGTTACGCATAATAAGTACTTCACAATTGGTGCAAGTGTACACGTCGCAAGTTATAGTATAGTATTGACATCGCCTCTATTAGAGATTGGTGCTACTTCAGGAACCTAACTTCTCCTACTGAAAGTAAAAACACAAGTAGGTGATAGTAGGAGTTCTAAATAACAAGAAAATAAAAAAAATTAAATAAAAAGAAAGATGTAATTGAATAAGAGAGAGTAGCCCGAGTTATCGTGAGTCGTGGTCTGATAATTGAATGGACTTTCGTGGTAATTGAGTGCTAGAGTAGCTCGATCACTTTAGCAATTGAATCCAGTCAGACCTGGGCAATTCTGCGATTGCCTGGGCAGTTTTGCGATTGCCTGGGCAACTGGGCGAGAATCTTCAAAGTTTGGCGAAGCGTTCTTCAATGGTTTCTTGTTATCCCTAACTCAAAACACTGTAATTGTGCATGCATTGATAATACATCCTTGCGTGGACCAAGGGTGGACAACAACCTATCTTACGCTTCTTTTAGTCATTGAAATTCGTAACTTATCCCTAAGTCGAATTAGTCTTCACCATCGATCGATTGTATAAAAACCATGCTCATTCGTTTCTTGAATCTGACTCTCTCGATATAAGATAAATGGATGAATTCACGAGATCCTCTCCCAATTCACTCGCAAAATTTAAGAACCAAGAATGAACAAACTTTGAAGTAAAATTGCAAACTCAATACCTAAACAAATCCAATCGTTTTCACAACCACAAAAACACAATAACCCAAGCCAAATAAGTTTAGTTCATGGTTGGGCACAAAATAAACTCAAGAATAAAATCCCTAAACATCAATCTAATGAAACAAAGAGGGAAAATAAGAAGAAGTCGAGCAGCCCCCCTTTGTCAAATTCTCTCCAACCGCACCTCCTTTGAAGTATGCAGCTAGGTCTTTTATTTATACGAGTTGGCTAGGTCAAAGTCTTTCTTGAGGAGGAAGTTGGAATTAAATAAAATAAAAGAAATAGATCTCTTTTATTATATATTAATTCCTCCAAAAACATTTCCTAAAACTCTTGGAATTTAATCTCCCTTTGATCTCCAATAACTCCTCATAAATCTGAATTTAAATCTTCATTAAATGCTTCATGGAAATCCAAATCTTTGGGATTTATCTCTTGCTTTTCATGCTTATCCCTAATGAAGTGGATTTGTCCCGACATGCCTTAGCAATCTGCTCAGCATGGTATGTAGAAGACAGCTTTGATTGCCTTGGCAGACCCTTCAGTTTGGCATTTGGAAAACAGCTTCGATTGCCTTGACAGATCCTTCAGTTTCCTTCCTTAGTTGCCACAGCAGTCTCCTACTCGCTTGGGCAATTAGATCATGCACACACTAAAACACACACCAGCATTACCTTTTTCCACAAAATCAACTAAATTTTGAAATCAAGCATGATAGTGAAGGAAATCATGAAAACATGCATGAATGCCTAATAATGCAACTAAAATGAGCCTAAGTCTAACAATAATATGAGTAAAAAGGGTTATAAAAATAGTACTTTTGAACACTTAACACACCCTCAAACTTGAACTATTGCTTGTCCTCAAGCAATGCAAAACTAACAATTGCCTGCCAAGACTTGAATCATCAAAGACATGCTTCAAACTTGAATTCAAACCTCAGAACCATGGCACAAAGTATGATCACCTTTTAATTTTTCGGATAGCACAAAAATTTCTCGAAACCAAACTATAATGCTCGTGACAATGTGTGTGTGTGGTTGTGTACAAGTTGATTTTCAAGATTCTATATGAACAATAGGTTTTTATTAATTTAATTACCGGGGTATTTTTTTTCATTTTACTAGAGCCAATTTTGGGCACCTCTAGTAAAGCAAGCAATTTCTTATTTTAATTAATTAATTTTTTTTTGTCGACTGGAGCCAATTTCGGGCATCTCTAGTGATATCTTTAATTTGCAACTACTAGAGCCAGTTTTGGGCACCTCTAGCAAGAAATTAACTTTTAATTTTTCAATTTAAATTTACCCAAATTTTAAGCAACCTAAGTTCACCAAGTTTCTTTCAATCAACAAGCCACAATCGTGTTCATAATATTTAGCATCATAGAAAAGATCTAAGTTCTTTTCATGCAATCCTAAAATTTAAAGGTTTTTTCAATTAAGTGCAGTGGCAAAAATCTATCATCGGATATTCAACAAGTTCAAGCAATTAAATCCAATCAAAGGCATGGCAAGTAACATATGCAACCTATATGCTATTACTAAAGATGAATACAACTAAACATGAAATTAATTAGAAACAACCCCCCAAACTCGAGAGAAGCATTGTCCTCAATGCATGCAATTACAAAAATTAAAATTAAAATGCAAATGAGTTAGTTGGAAAGGTCGTCAGCTTGAATTATGCGTTTCCTTCATGCCAATTGCTTGGTTCGTTTGTCGATTTGTGATGGTTGAATGCGTATGGCTGGTGTTGCCTCTTGTGTGGCACTTGTCGTGGCATCCTCAGTTGCCGAAGTAGGGTTCAGCTGCCTGGGCATCGAGAATTGCCGAGGCAATTTTGGTTGCCCAGGCAAGCTTCGTTGTTGGAGCTTTCTATGGCACTTCTTGTTCCTTAGCTGGTGAGGAATTGTCTTGATGTTCTTGGCCATGGTGATTGTGGTTGTGGAATCAAAAACAAAGAAAAATTGTGGAAAGATAAAAAGAATAAAAATTAAAGTAAAAACATACTTCTATCCTAAAAATAAATCCAAAAAGAAAATAAGTCTAAAAATATAAAACTAAAAATAAATAAGAAATACCAAAGGAGAGCATGGTTATGCATCTCCTAAAGTAACTACTTCCTTGTCGCGCTCAACATAGTTGTATGCATAGTGCTTTAATCTTTATCCGTTAACTTTGAACTCATACCCGTCAATGGTGGACTTGATTATCACGGCACTATGAGAGAAAGGTTTGACGACTTCAAAAGGCCTAGACCATCTCGATTTCAATTTTCCTGGAAAGAGTTTTAATCAAGAATTGAAAAGAATAACTAATTGCCCGGGCAGACATTGTCGCGACAATAGCTTCTTGTCATGCCAACGCTTCGTTTTCTCCTTGTAGATTCTTGCGTTGTCGTAAGCTAAGGCACAAAATTCTTCAATTTTGTTAAGGTCCAGTAGTCACTTTTGTCCAGTACTCTCCCAGTCTATGTTGACAGTTTTGATCACCCAATAAGCTTTGTGTTCGATCTCTACCGGTAGGTGGAAAGTCTTGCCGTAGACAAGTCTGTAGGGTGACATGCCTAAAGGCGTCTTGAAAGATGTTCGATAGGCCCATAGTTCTTCATCAATTCTTGCTGACCAATCCTTTCGAGAAGGATTGACAACTTTTTCAAGGATAACCTTCAATTCACGATTGGAAATTTCGGCTTGCTTGTTTGTCTGTGGATGATATGCCGTGGTAATTTTGTGCGTCACTCCAAATCGCTCCAGCATTTTATCAATTAACCTATTATCAAAGTGGGTGCCTCCATCAATGATAATTTCCCTTGGTGTTCCAAATCGTGTGAATATGTTTTTTTGCAATAATTTATGCACAGTCTTGGAATCGTTGCTGGGAACTACAGCTGCTTCTACCTATTTAGACACGTAGTCCACGACAAGTAGGATGTATACATTATCAAATGAGGATGGGAAGGGTCCCATTAAATCGATCCCTTACACGTCAAACAACTCTACCTCAAGGATATTTTGTAGTGGCATCTTGTGTCGGCGTGAAATATTCCATGTTCCCAGACATCGATCACACCTCTTGTAGAAGCCTTGAACATCTCTGTAAAGTGTTGGCCAATAGAAACCGGATTGCAAGACTTTGGCCACGGTGCGAATGCCTCCAAAATGACCTCCATATGTTGATGAATGGCATTGTCGGATCACATTTTATTGCTCTTCCTCGGGGATGCATCGCCTAATAACCCGATCTGCATATTGTTTAAACAAAAGAGGCTCGTCCCAATAATAATGCTTAGCATCATGTTGGAACCGCTTCTTTCCCTAGTGAGTAAGATCATGAGGTAAAATGCCACTAACAAGGAAATTCACTAAGTCTTCATACCATGGAATTGTCGAGGCAATTGCTATTGTTGTTGCCACAGGCATTGCTGAGGCAATCCCTACTATTGTTGCCTGGGCATCGATAGTTGGGGTTGCCTGGGCAATTAACAACTGCTCGTTCGGGAATGCATCATAGATTTCCACGTTTGTGTCATCATCTTTTCCTCGTTCTAGGCGTGACAAAGGGTCGGCGACTTGGTTCTCGATACCCTTCATATCCTTAATTTCCATGTCAACTCTTGTAAAAGCAAAATCCAACGAATTAAATGAGGTTTGGCATATTTCTTGGCAAAAAGGTACTTAATTGTTGAATGGTCAGTATGAACAATTACCTTGGCCCCGATCAAGTATGAACGAAATTTATCAAAAGCAAAAACTACAGCTAGTAACTTTTTCTCTGTAGTGGTGTAGTTCACTTGAGCTTCATTAAGAGTTTTACTAGCGTAGTAAATCACATAAAAGATTTTACCTATTCGTTGACCTAGTACTACTCCTACTGCAATGTCGCTTGCGTCACACATAAGTTCAAAGGGTAATGTCCAATCTGGTGGTACAACAATAGGCGCTGATGCAAGCTGCTTCTTCAAGGTTTCGAATGCTTGGACACATAAATCGTCAAAATTAAAGGATTTGTCCTGTTCAAGCAAGTTACACAAAGGTTTAGAGATTTTAGAAAAATTATAAATAACCTTCTATAAAAACCTACATGACCGAGAAAGCTTCGAATGCCTTTGACCGAATTTGGTGGTGGTAATTTTTCGATCACTTTCACCTTGGCTCTGTCGACTTCAATTCCCTTGGAGGAGATCTTGTGACCGAGCACTATGCCTTTATCTACCATAAAGTGGCACTTCTCCCAATTGAGCACTAGATCGGATTCTTCACATCTTGTTAGCACTTTCTCCAAATTGTCGAGGCAATTGTCAAAGACAGAAAAGTCATCCATGAAAATCTCAAGGAAGCCTTCTACCATATCGGAAAAAATTGCCATCATACATCTCTAGAAAGTTTCTGGAGCATTGCATAATCCAAATGGCATCCTTCGGAAAGCATAGGTGCTATACAGGCATGTGAAAGTGGTCTTTGCCTGATAATTGGGTGCTATGGCAATTTGGTTATAACCTGAGTAACCATTAAGAAAACAATAAAAAAATTTACCTGCAAGTCGATCAAGCATTTGGTCAATAAATGGAAAAGGAAAGTGATATTTCCTAGTAGCTTTATTTAGCTTGCAGTAATCCATACAAACCCTCCAACCAGTCACAGTCCTAGTTGGGATTAGTTTGTTGCTTTCGTTGCTTACCACGGTTATACCTCCCTTTTTCGGTACACATTGTACTGGGCTTACCCATGTACTATCAGAGATAGGATATATGATTCCGGCATCAAGCCATTTGATGATTTCCTTCATAGCAGGGTTAAGCCTCCTTTGTGCCTTAATTGTCAGTTTGTGATCATCCTCTAATAGGATTTTGTGCATACACACTACCAGGATAATTCCCTTCAAGTCGGCAATTATCCATTCTATTGCCTTCTTGTGCAGTATCAACATGTCGATCAATTTCTTTTCCTATTCTGGCTGCAACTTAGAAGAAATAATTACGGGCAAGGTATTATTGATTCCTAAGTAAGCATATTTTAATTGCCCTATAAATGGTTTCAACTCAAGAATGGGAGGTTGTTCAATTGAAGGTTTCTCCAGTTTACCTTCCTTAACTGTGTAGTCCAATGGCTCGAAATATGTACCTGGTCGACTTACCATCCAATTGGCTTCCTTAGGTTCATTATCGTTCAGCTCTTTAAATGTCTTAGGTTCAATTGCCTGGGCAATGTTATTGCCAAGGCAATGTTCTTCCATGTCAAAATCAAATTTTGTTGTAGCATGGATTAATTGACATTCTTCTGGATTGTCGCCATGCTTTAGGGTCTGGAATATATTCAGCTTGACTTGCTGGTCATTCACCCTCATTGTGAGTTCTCCCTTTTCAACATCAATCAGCGTTCTTCTCGTAGCTAAGAACGGTCTCCCAAGGATAATGGGTGCGAACTCATCTACTTCACAATCCAAAATAATGAAATCAGTGGGGAAAATAAATTTATCAACTCTTACTAGTATATCTTCGATTTTTCCCTCTGGGTGCACATAGGATCTGTCAGCAAGCTGTAGCATGACTGTTGTTGGTCTTGCCTTCCTGATTCCCAATTTCTGGAAAACTGATTTTGGCATCAAGTTTATGCTTGCTCCAAGATCACACAATGCCTTCCCGACATAATGGTTTCTGATTGAACATGGTATAGTGAAACTATCGGGATCTTTAAGTTTAGGTGGCATCCGGTTGTGTAACATGGCCATGCATCCTTCTGTCACAACAACGGTTTCAAATTCCCCTAGCCTAGTCCTTTTAGAGATGATGTCTTTAAGGAACTTAGCATAGTTCGGCATTTGTTCTATTGCTTCAACCAATGGCAAGTTGATGTGGACTTGTTTCAAGACATCAAGGAACTTCTTGAACTTATATTCTTGCTTTTTCCGTTTCAACCTTTGTGGGAATGGTGGTGGAAGTCGGATTTCCTTAATCTGTTCTTTTGAATTGGAATTTGATTTAAGTGAATTACCGATGTATCAAGACTTGCCGAGGTGATGGCATCGAGTATTGTCGAGGTATGGGTATCTGGTATTACCTTGGCATTAGGGCTTACCGAGGCACGAGCATGTGGAGTTGCCTTGGCAATTTCTGACTCAGTATTTTTATTGGAGGTTTTGTTGTTGGATTCATCTGTCTGGATAAGGGGTTGCTCTCTTGGTCAGTTTATTGGCTAGGCATGTGCATTATTAAGCTTTAGTCCACTCCGGGTGGTGATTACTTTACACTGATAATGGCCTATTCCTTTGGTGACCTCAGTATCGCTAGGTAAATCGCCTGGTGGTCTCATATTCAAGTTCTAAGTGAATTGCCCTACTTGTGTCTCCAAAGATTTCAAGGCTGCCTCTTGATTTTGCAATCTCATCTCCGTCATGTTCATAAAAGCATCAATCTTCTTCATGAAATTACTATGCTCTACTATATAAGATTCAATTTTTAACATGAAAGCATTGAGAGAGTTTTCCAAAGAACTAGATGGTGTCGATTGCTGTAGCATTTGTTGTCGTGGCATGTTCTGCTGGAATCTCGATGCTTGTGTGTTCTTACTGTTCTGATTAATGGCGTTGTTTGGGTTGCTCCGTGAAAAATTAGGGTGCTTCCTCCAAGCTAGATTGTATGTGTTGGACATCACATTGTTGTTCAAGTTATAGATTCTAACGTAAAAGCTAGATTCTCGATTTTGTGGACACTCAGAAGAATCATGGTTACCATTACATAAATCACAAAATGAATCTACTACCTTGATCTCCTGTGTGTTGCTAGGTCGGCTCATGTTTTTAACCAAGTTGGTTAGAGCGGCCAATTGTGCAGAAATAGATCCTGATGAATCAACCTCACTTATCGTGGCATTACGTCTGACTATTCCCCTTCGGGTGGTTGGGAACTGATAATCGTTCTTGGCAAGACGGTTCAGGATCTTTATCGCTTCTTCAGGTGACTTATCGAGGAGTATGCCATTTACCGAGGCATCTTGTCGGTGTGTTCATTGAGTTGCAGAACATCATCACTTGCGTCCACAATGGGAATCCGTGCATGGGACATTTGTGTAAAAGCTCTCTGTATCGCTCCCAAGCCTTGTACATGGATTCATCATCTGCCTGCCAAAAAGAAGTAATATCATTACACAACTTGTCATTCATATTCGTAGAGCTAAATCTAGCAATAAAGTCACGACATAAATCTATCCAAGATCCGATAGATACGGATGGAATACTATTCAGCCATGGTTTTGCCCTATCCCTTAGTGAATAGGGAAACAATTTCAGCCTTAGGATATCTTCATGGACTCTTTGTAGCTTGAATGAATTGCAAATCTCCAGGAATGGTTTGAGATGTTGTCTGGCATCTTCAGTTGTTGAGCCGCCAAATTGACCAATTGTGTTGATCATGTTGAACATCACAGGTTTTAATTTGAAGTGGGCGGCTTCTATCTCGGGTGCGATAACTCATGGATTGAGACCGTTGAGATCTTCCCCTAGAAATGTTTGCTTCAGATGGGACCACCCTCAAAATGTTGTTCCTATACAGTTCAGCCCTCAAAATGTTTGCTTCAGATGGGACCACCCTCAAGTTCTCATCAACAGGTTTAGTTTTCCCAGTCGGTGGTAGAACTTTATCGTTCACTCTCACATGCCTCCATACATCATAGTTAGGGGCGAACATGCACTCGTTGTCATGCTTTATCTTCAGGACATAGCAATGCTTCCGAGAATCATTAATAGTTTGGACTTTCTCCAAAATTCCCCTTAGAATGTGAACTCTGATGAACCAAGGCCCATAGTAACGGGGACGAACTGTCGAGAGCCATACTGTCGAGACACAAGTAAGGGAGCACAACCAATTCCACCACATAATCGTAACAACATCAAGTGATTATGATCCCCACATCTATATAAGACCTTGGTGTGGCCCATCCATGAAATTCTCCATATGATATCATGATCACGACGATCCCTGAAAATGTTGACCCACTTGCCCTTCTTAGAAACTGACCATTCTTTTGCAAAAAAACTCCCGAAGCGGCGAGAAGTTTGGGGAGAACACATTAGACAAAGTCAAAGTCAGACACTTTTAAAAATGACTAAGGGTCCAAACCTGGAGCAATGGGGCATATCCTCCAAAACGTACACCCTCTATCTTCCAGCGAGAAGGTTTCTGCTAGTAGTGCTGGCACCGGATTAACTTCTCTTTTCATCTGTTCAAAGAAGTCTAGTAGAGCCACATCAATATTACCCAGGACATTAGGGAAGATGACCAAGCCGTAGATTTCTATAGCCAAAAGATCCACTCTCTTTTCTTTGTCCGGATAAGCAGGGATAATTTTTAGGATGCTTGACCAAGAGAAAGAAAAGCTACCCCCTCTCTTTTATATCAAGCCTTTGACCCATTCGTCGCCCACTCTAGCAAAAGACTTGAGCCTTAAGTGAACGCTCTTGTTTTTAGGTGGTTTAACATATAACCAATTCTTCTTTACCTTGCGCAGATTGAATAGGGCCAAATATTCTTCGAATGTAGGCATCATGTTCTCTCTATTGAAGGTAAAGCAACAATATCCCGAATTCTAGAACTCGACCAAAGCCTTGAGGAACGGTTCATCGACTTTTACATACAGAAGATAAGCTATATCGCCATAGGTCTAATGGAACGACTGCTTTTTCCCATAGTCAAAACGATCTCAAAACTCAAGCAACTTCTGCAAATTATTCTCTTTGACACTGATGTGGGCATACTCTGAAGTCTATGTCTCATGACCTACTGTCAAACTATCTCTATGTGCTCGCTGGTTGACCTCAGACCAGTGACGTACATTTGCATTACCTTCCTCTTTTTTAAGTAACTCTCATCTATGGCAAAACCATTTTCTAATCGAGCAAGTATCTTAAGATCCAACCCCTTCTAAATATGGAATGATGCATGCATACAAAACAGAATAGGAAAAGAGAAAAAAATTAGTACACTGAATAAGAAATGAAACCTAGAATGTTCAAAACAATTTCATTGTACGAATAGTAACCGGGCAGTGCATTCCAACACTTCTAGACAAGTCTGCATGACCATTCTTACGAAATTATTTTGACCAAATTCTAGTTCCTAAGGCTTCCCACATGGATCTAACTGGGTAGGTGTAACACCTTCTTCCCGGTCTGGTAGAGATCCAGGTCAGATAGTATTATCAGAAGACTAATTGGAGGTTCGGAATAGGTTTCAGAATTCAAAACCTATTCTAAGTATTATATTGATTATTCTTAAAACTTATCCACTTGGATTGTTACTAAACTTAATCGGAGTTGGGGTCAATTTTAAACTTTTCTTAACCTTAGGGACTAAATTATAAATTTTATAATTTAAAGGTCCTTAGCCAAAATTCAGGTTACCATACTAAAATTAATCTTACTAATTATTAGCCTGTGAAATTTCATTACTAATGGAGGTCATTTACCTATCTGATTAGACAATACAATATTTAGTGACCATTTTGTAAACTGTTCAAAACTATTTTGTTATTTGGATTAACCTATCGGGTGATTTCCAAACCTTACCAAATTTTACCAGTACGCTTACAAATCATGATGCTATTGGTACGCCAAAGTTTAGGGAGTTCGTAATCCATTTACCAAGTTTTCACCTTAGGCTCATTTTAGGCACTTTTTAACCGTTTTAACTTATCCAAATCTAAGCATACAACAAAACCATTTTACCAAGTCATCATATATATCTATAAAGGCTTATACAAAACAAGTTGGGTCATATGCCACTTCACTAGGAGTCTATAGAAAAAGATAACATGCATATATAGCAGAGACGTGACTTGCAACCGTAACAACACGATCAAAGCTCGGATTTGTTCAAGGTCCTGAGAATGCATGAGACACACATGTTAGGCTTACATAGCCTAGTGAGGTAGTTATAACAATTACAAAGGATGATCAATATTATGAAATGCATGACAATCAGATATACAAGTAGTCATATTACACTATACACAATTCATGCTTTCATATTCACATATTACATGTCACATAGTCATATCGTAATCATAATGTCATTACACAATTCATAGGCACATATCACATTAAGTGCCATTGGATATGCGGATTCCCCTGTACACCAACACGTATAACGAAGAATAGGCTGTAGCCCTTGATTAGTAGCTCTGGAGATACATCCCTTACACAGCCGACCTTATTTCCCCCACATATAGGCCGTAGCCCTAGACCGTAGTCCTCCCTTACTTAAACGAGCTCAATAATCCTATGGCATGCCAATTGTATCCAATGTCCATAATTACACAAATTCACATAGTCCATATATCTTTTTCAAGTCATATCATATCAAAAATCAAATATCAAAATGAGCCTTAGTTCCATATCATGTAACATTTAACATCATTTTCATATATCACATGCATGTAACATATCATAGTCACATTTGCGCATATCAAAGCAATGCAAGTACTTACCGAATTTCCCAATCGAATTCAACATAGTTGCTCTACGGGAGCTCTTAAACAAATACAAACATAATCATAAAATAATGCAACGGGATGGCACCGAGCCTATCCCTTGACACAACTATACTCACCTTGACAACCCGACGTTTTTAAGACTTTCGAATAATGGTGCTTTTATTCTTGGCTTTCGGAAGCGATGACGGTTGTTTTGTATCAACCCCTTGAGCCAATCAATAGCAATTGATGCCTCAAAGGGCCACGCTTATCCTAACGTGGGAAGCCATGAGCCGGGGCATCCTAATTCATGGAATTACCCACGGTAATTCCTTTAAGTTGAAAGAATTGGTCGTGGGTCCTACAGCCCCTTTTAATAATAATAATAATAATAATAATAATAATAATAATAATAATAATAATAATAATAAACTAATACGGTTAGCCCGAATAACCTTTACTCTTTAAATTAGGTACAAGATCGAGCTAATTTTTAACCAGTACAAAATATTCAATCACCGGAACTTAACTCCGACTAGACCTGTTTTCAAGGTGTGACAACTCTCCCCCTCTTAAGAAAATTCATCCTTAAATTTTCATTTCAGGCGAACAGATGAGGATATTGTTTCTGCATAGTCTCCTCGGGTTCCCATGTTGCCTCCTCAAGGAATGACTTCGCCATAAAACTTTCACTAAGGGCACAGTCTTGTTACGAAGCCTCTTGGTCTCTCATGTGAGGATCTGGACAGGTTCTTCCTCGTACGTCAGATTAGATTGAATCTCCACAGATTCTGATTCAATCACATGGGAAGAATCTGACCGGTACTTGCGTAGCATAGACACATGGAAGACATTGTAAATCCGACTTAACTCCTCGGGGAGGGCTAATTGGTAATGGACCAATAAAGTGGGGACTTAGCTTCCATTTCTTTCCAAAATGAAGAATCTTCTTCCACAGAGATACTTTGAGGAAGGCTTTCTCACCAACCTCATACTAAATATCTCTCCTGCCCATATCAGCATAGGACTTGTTTCGGTCAAAGGCATATTTAAGTCGGTCACGAATAATGGTAGTCCTTTCTTTGGTTTCCTGAAATAAGTCAGGACCTAGCATCTTGCCTCCTCCGAGTTCAGTCCAACAAATAGGAGTTCTACACCTCCTTCCATAGAGAGCTTCATACGGAGCCATTTGAATTGAAGCCTGGTAACTGTTGTTGCATGCAAACTCAACCAAGGGTAGGGATTTTTCCTACGTATTCCCGAAGTTGATGACACAGGCTCAGAGCATATCTTCCAGAATTTGAATAACTCTTTCAGATTGGCCATCAGTTTAAGGATGGAAAGCAGTGCTAAGATGCACTTGCGGTCCCAAGGCCTCGTGTAAGGTCCTCCAAAACCGAGACGTAAATCGTAGGTCACGATCAGAGATGATAGATACCGGAATGTCGTGTAAACAAATAACTTCACAGATGTGCAACTCCATGAGCTTAGGCAAGCTGAAATCCATTCTTACTGGAAGGAAATTAGCATACTTGGTGAATCATTCCACAATGACCCAAATGGCATCATTTTTCTTCAGAGTCAAAGGTAGACCACTTAAGAAGTCTATCGTGATACGCTCCAATTTCCATTGTGGAAGCTCGATAGGCTGAAGGAGGCCAGTAGTCACTTTATGCTCGACTTTGACCCATTGGCAAGTTAAACACCTAGCTACGTAGCTCGTGATTTCATTCTTCATACCGGACCACCAATAGATCTCCTTCAGATCTTTGTACATTTTGATAGCTCTAGGGTGAACAGAGAAAGGACTAGAATGAGCTTCACTTAGGATTTGGTTCCAAAGATCATCATCACCGGGAACACAAATGCAGTTGCAGAAACACAGTAACCCTTCAGAATTCAAAGCAAAGTTAGGATTTGAGCTATCCTTGACCTTAGCAATAAGGGGGTGCAACTCCTCATCAGTTTCTTGGAGTGCCTTAATTCGGGATACAATGGTGGAGTGAACTCTTAGCTCAGCTAACAATTTGTCATGTTTTTTGAGTCAGAAGTGAGCCTTCAAGCATCTCATAGAAGAAGTGGGCTTCCAGCTAAGAGCGTCAGCCACCACATTAGCTTTGTCGGGATGGTAGTCAATGGCTAAATCATAATCTTTCAACAATTCCATCAATCGGAGCTGACAAAGATTTAACTCTTTCTGAGTCATGAGGTACTTCAGGCTTTTGTGATCAGTATATAAGTAACACTTCTCACCATAGAGATAATGCCACCAAATCTTCAAAGCAAACACAACCGCGGTAAGTTCTAGATCAGAAGTTGGGTAATTTAGCTCATGAGGCTTAAGTTGGCATGAGGCATAAGCTATGACTTTTCCTTTTTGCATCAGAACACAACCTAATCCCAGGTGGGATGCATCACTATACAGGCTGCAATCTTTGCAAGACTTAGGTTGCACCAAGATAGAGGCATGCGTAAGGACTTGCTTGAGCTGGTCAAAACTCCTTTGCTGATCAACAGTCCACACAAAAGGGGTATCCTTGCAGAGAAGCTTCGTTAAGGGTGCTGCAAGCAATGAAAATCCCTTAACGAATCTACGGTAATAGACTGCAAGGCCCAGAAAACTACGAACTTTTCCCACACTCTTTGGAGGAGTCTAATCAAGGATTGTTTGAATCTTCTTTGGGTCCACTTGAATTCCCGCAGAAGAGATTACGTGGCCAAGAAAGGATACTTCAGATAGGCAAAATTCACATTTACTAAACTTGGCGTAGTGTTGTTTTTCCCAGAGGGTCTGAAGCACAATCCGAAGATGTTCTTCATAAGAAGCTGAGTCTTTGGAATAGATCAAAATTTCGTCTATAAAGACAACCACAAACTTATCAAGATAGGGTCGGAATACACGATTCATCAGGTCCATGAAGGCTGCAGGTGCATTCGTGAGCCCAAAAGGCATCACCAGAAATTCGTAGTGTCCATATCTGGTTCGAAAGGCAATCTTTAGAACATCAAACTCTTTCACTAACATTTGGTAGTATCCGGACCGAAGATCTTCCTTGGAAAAGAAAGAAGCATCCTTCAACTGATCAAAGAGGTCATATATCCTCGGAAGTGGGTACTTATTCTTGATCGTCACTTTATTCAATTGACGATAATCAATGTATAAACGCATTGATCCATCCTTCTTCTTGACAAAAAAAGCTGGTGCTCCCCAGGGTGAGGAACTCGGTTGAATGAATCCCTTATCTTGAAGGTCTTGAATTTGAGCTTTTAACTCCTTCAACTCCACCAGAGCCATTCTATACGGAGTAGTTCCAGGTTGTACTTTTATCTCGAACTCGACTTCACGGGTGGGAGGGAGTATTGGAAGTTCATCGAGAAACACATTGGGCAATTCTTTCACCACAGGTACGTCTTCGATTTTCAAATATTTCTTAGACTCTATGGCATACACGAGGTGTTTTTTAGGCTCGGGTTCAGACTTCATCAAGGTTATGCTCTCCTTACAGAGTCCACGAAGATATAATTTTTTCTTTGAACAATCTACCCACACTGGATGTTCGGCTAGCCAATTGAGGCCTAGAATGAGATCGAACTCATGGAAGGTTAAAGTCATCAAGTTGGCTAGAAATGGGATCCCTTGGATCCTTAGGGGACAAGCTCTACAGATTATTTTTATAACCACACTGTCTCCTACTGGTTAGAGAAAATAACTTTAGAAGTAACTAGTTCAGATTCTAGAGCATACTTTTTTTAAATCAACGGTTCACTAATAAAAAGATACATAGAGCCTGGACGTGTTTCTATTGCAACATGTCTATCGTTAGGCGTAGACATTCTTAAATTTAATTAAACAATAAAGGTTAGATCGTGACAGTTGCAAGTCACGGATAACATATACAAATAAACTCTTAAGTGGCATATATAGACACAGACTCATAACAGATGCCTGGTTAGTCCTGGAATCGACTAAACCTAGGCTCTGATACCACAATTGTAACACCTTCTTCTCAGTCTGATAGAGATCTGGGTCAGATAGTGTTATTAGAAGACTAATTGGAGGTTCAAAATAGGTTTCAGATTTCAAAACCTATTCTAAGTATTATATTGGTTATTCTTAAGGCTTATCTACTTTGATTGTTACTAAACTTAATCGGAGTTGGGGTCAATTTTAAACTTTTCTTAATCTTAGGGACTAAATTGTAAATTTTATAATTTAAACGTCCTTAGCCGAAATTCAAGTTATCATACTAAAATTAATCTTACTAATTTTTAGCCTATGAAATTTCATTAATAATGGAGGTCATTTACCTATCTAATTAGACTATACAATATTTAGTGACCATTTTATAAATTGTTCAAAACTATTTTGTTATTTGGGTTAACCTATCGGGTGATTTCCAAACCATACCAAATTTTACCACTACACTTACAAATTATGATCCTATTGGTACGTCAAATTTTAGGGATTTCGGAATTCATTTACCAAGTTTTCACCTTAGGCTCATTTTAGGCACTTTTTAACCGTTTTAACTTATCCAAATCTAAGCATACAACAAAACCATTTTACCAAGTCATCATATATATCTAGAAAGGCTTATACAAAACAAGTTGGGTCATATGCCACTTCACTAGGAGTCTATAGCAAAAGATAACATGCATATATGGCAGAGACGTAACTTGCAACCGCAACAACGCGATCAAAGCTCGGATTTGTTCAAGGTCCTGAGAATGCATGAGACACACATGTTAGGCTTACATTGCCTAGTGAGGTAGTTATAACAATTACAAAGGATGATCAATATTATGAAATGCATGACAATCAGATATACAAGTAATCATATTACACTATACACAATTCATGCTTTCATATTCACATATTACATGTCACATAGTCATATCGTAATCATAATGTCATAGCACAATTCATAGGCACATATCACATTAGGTACCATTGGATACACGGATTCCCCTGTACACTAACTCATATAACGGAGAATGGATTGTAGCCCTTGAGCCGTAGCTCTGGAGATATATCCCTTACACAGCCACCTTATTTCCCCCACATATAGGCCGTAGCCCTGGACCGTAGTCCTCCCTTACTTAACCGAGCTCAATAATCCTATGGCATGCCAATTGTATCCAATGTCCATAATTACACAAATTCACATAGTCCATATATCTTTTTCAAGTCATATAATATCAAAAATCAAATATCAAAATGAGCCTTAGTTCCATATCATGTAACATTTAACATCATTTTCATAAATCATATACATGTAACATATCATAGTCATATTTGCACTTATCAAAGCAATGCAAGTACTTACAGGATTTGCCAATCGAATTCAACATAGTTTCTCACGGGAGCTCTTAAACAAATACAAACATAATCATAAAATAATGCAACGAGATGGCACTGAGCCTATCCCTTGACACAACTACACTCACCTCGACAACCCGATGTTTTTAAGACTTTCGAATAACGACGTCTTTATTCTTGGCTTTCGAAAGAGATAACGATTGTTTTGAATCAACCCTCTTGAGCCAATCAATAGCAGGGACTCAAATTTATCGAACTGGAAAACTCAGGCTTACTAACCTATTACTGGACTGATTTATTTGTTTCTTATTTTTTCCTCCTTGCGCACACCTCCTCCCCCTATTTATACTTCAAATTTTGGCTTCCTACATGCATTCTCCTTGCTCCACATAAGTGGGAGCCGTAGCATGTTGGGGTGTAAACCCCTTGGCTTAGGCCACGTGGTGGTAGTTGATGCCACAAAGGGCCACGTTTATCATAACATGGGAAGCCATGAGCCAGGGCATCCTAATTCGTGGAATTTCCCACGGTAACTCTTTCAATTTGAAGGAGTTGGCCGTGGGTCCTACAGCCCTTTTTTAATAATAATAATAATAAACTAATACGGTTAGCCCAAATAACCTTTACTCTTTAAATTAGGTACAAGATCGAGCTAATTTTTAACTGGCACAAAATATTTGATCATCGGAACTTAACCGTGACTAGACCGGTTTTCAGGGTGTGACAGTAGGCTTCTAGATTCACATACATGGTTTGGTTCTAAAAGGGTACCCAAGTTGTCCTTGTTGTCCCCTACTAAGGGTAGCAAGGCCCTTGAGTCTCACCAATTATAGGCTTCGAACGAACCAAGTTCAACTCAGGATGACCCATTTCCTATGTCTTCTTGAAGGATCAGTATCCTTACGAAGACATAGGGCGTATGAGTCTCGAAGGTACATGCTAGGCTCATATGGAGAATCAGTATTCTTACATGAGCAAAGCACTTTCCCCTCACTTAAATAATTAGTTCAAAGCTCGGGTGTAGAGCTTTATTAAGCTTTAAATGCGTAAAATGAGATCATATTCATAATTGGACAATTAAGCTGAATTTTACACAAACTTAGAAATTTCCAAGAATAAAACAAAGTGTAATCGGCTTGTGGCTTAACTCTTTTTTTGTAAAAACAAAAAGTTTTCCCCAGCGGAGTCGCCAAGATGTCTCAACCCTTATCAGGGCTTGACATTTTATAAAAACAAAAACAACGACAGAATCGCCACCAATCTTTTTTTAAAGGTGTGATTAGATCACAAAAAACGTGTTATTGAAAACTATTTTATTTTATTAAAACAACATTTTGGTTTGCGAAAACGAAAATGGGTTCAAAGTTGGTTACGCATGGGGAAGGATTAGCATCCCTACAACGCCCAAAATTGGTATCTAGCCGATTACAAAACATTTTAATTCCAGAGTTTGCAAGTTTGTATAAAATTCAACTCGTTGTCCATTTATGAATATGATTCCATTTTAACGGCCCCATCATCTAGGAAGTGTGACTCAAAGGCGGGAATGTCATCGGTTCCCACATAACTTCTTCATTCTTTCTTGTTTTCTCTTCATTGTAGCCTTTCTTTGCAAAGTGCTGGGCTTGTAGCCCAACCCGAAGTGGTCTCTCTTCTTAGGGATAACCACAGGCTACAACCCTCATTGGAGTTCCTTCCCAAAACATTTCCCAATTTTTGCCCCTCTTTCAAGGGTTTCCTTTACTTGCATCTTGGCGCAGTTAGATAGTCTTGGTTTAGGGACCTTACTTCTTTCAGTAACGAATGTAGCATTGATCAGCTCAAGGGTTCTGAAATGGCACTCAAGTGCACCTTCATTGATCTCAATATAAGGTACACCAGTTGACATCGAGGCTATGATATCCTCTTTTGCACCGATAGTTACCAGTTGTCCGTCAACCATGAATTTTAGCTTCTAGTGCAATGTGGAAGGGATTGCGCCTACAGTAAGAATCCAAGTGCGCACAAGCAAACACCTATATGTGGGTTTAATATCCATCACCATGAAATCGATGTTAAAAGTGGATGGTCCAATTTGTAGGGGCACCTCTATTCTTCCCAACACGTCTCTTTGGGTTCTGGAAAATGCTCTTACTGTGTTCTGATAAGATCTCATGTGAGAGCTGTCAACTAGTAATTTCTCCAAGGTTACTAAGGGTAGAACATTTAGGGCCGACCCATTCTCAATTAGGACTCATGGTAACATATGTTCTCTACACCAAGTTGAGATATGGAGAGCTTTGTACGTCCCTCTCCCACCCTCTGGAATTTTTTTATCACTAAATGAGATAAAATTATCCACTACAATGTTACTGACCAACCTATCCATCTTGTCAGTCGTTATTTCTTTCAGCACAAATGTTTGGTTTAAAATCTTCAAAAAGGCATCGTGGTGACCCTCATAGCTCAGCTGTAATGACAACATAGAAATTCATCCTAAAAGCTTATGAACTTGTTCTACCACATTATACTTACTGTGTTTGAGTATCTTTAGGAACTCTTGAGCTTCTGATTCCTTCACTGGCTCATGATACCTCGGGGGTCGTTCCAAAAAGAAATCATTCTTGACTTTTTTCTAGTTCATTAGCTGGGGCCTTCATTTGGGCTACAACCCTGTCTTTAGCTACTTGTGGCGAGTAACACCTTCCACTCCTTGTGAAGTTACCTACCTCATTGACTAGTTCTCCTTTAGGCTCATCCTTGGTTTATGTACTCCCCAGGGTTGTCACTGTGCAAGCATAGTTCCAAGGTACTTGCTTGCTATCTTTATATGGAAAAGGGGCTGGTGCCTTTATTATTACCTTTGGGGCTGCATTCCTTGATGGTTCACTAACTCTTCCCTTGACATTGATTATTAAGGGCTTAGTTCCTATGAAATCTTTTCTGTCTAGAGACTTTTTCGATGCGCATACATCCAATACCTGGTTCAAATTTTCTTTCTCGAAGAATTCAAGCTCTTTGTTATCCATCTTAGTTTGGACCAGCTGTCTAAACTCTGGACAAAACTGAATATCATGTCCTTCTACCCTGTGGTACTCACAGTAAATTTCACCATCACATATCGCACTTTGGCTTTCTTCCTTTAGCATTTTGGCCTCAACCATTTTTGGCCCATATCCATCTTAAGGGTGCCTTAACCTCTGAGATACACTTCTTAACCAATTTTTTGCCATCTTTAGTCACCGCGTTCACCCTAGCTTTCTGGTGATTCGGCAAGGGATTCCCTTTTTTCTTCAGTCGTGTCAAATGATAGCATCCCTGATTTCTACAAATCCTCTTCTACTCTTTTGAAAGCAGTGCAATTTTTTATAGTATGCCCCCTATTTCTGACGTGGTATTTTCATTGTGCTTTTTCATCATACCATGGTGGATATGGGGGTGAGAAAGGAGGAATATGTCGAGGTAATACCACTCGTGCTTCCACCAGTTCCAAGAATAGTTCTGTGTAGGTCATAAGAATGGGAAAGAAATAAGCCTTCTTGTTCCCTTGATATTTTTGTTCATCTTTGGGTGGATTTGAGGCAGCCGAGCTTGCAGTCGAAACATTGGGATTACTAAGGACCAAACCTTTCGAGTAGCTGGGATTGTAACCGCTCGTCATACTGACCTCATTATCCCTCTTCTTATATGACTTCTTCATATCACCTTCATCAAGCTTCCCACTCTGGACAGCCTCTATAATCAACTTTCCATTCATTAGCATATCTGCAAAGCTCTTAGTTGCATGGTGTATCATCCGATCATAGAAAGCGTCTTTCAAGGTTTCTACGAACATAGAGGTAATCTTATTTTCTAGCAGTGGCGGCTGAACTTGAGCGGCCATATCCTGTCATCTTTGTGCATATTGGTGGAAGCTTTTATTATGTTTTTGCTCCATTCCTTGCAAGATAAGGCGGTTTAGGACCATATTACTGACATGCTTGTACTGCTCGCTAAACGCCCTCGATAGATCTCTCCATATTTGTATATTTGCCTAGCTTAGCTGTGTGTACCAACAGGACGCAAATCTCGTTAGGCTATCTTGAAAAGTGTGAATCAAGAGCTTCTCATTATCCAAATACATTGACTTCCTTCGGCAGTACATGGGCAAATGTGCTGTAAGGCAAGTGGTTCCATCATATTTGTCGAAGTTAGGGGTTTTAAACTTCGGAGGAATCACCAAGTTAGACACTAGACTTAGGTCTCTGGCATCCATGCCGCCGTGGATGTTCCTTTCCTGGATGGCTTTAACAATCCTCTCCAATTTGTCACAACGATCCTCTAGTTTTTTCTTTGTTATGGCCTTATCATCAATTTTGTCAAGGTTAGGTACCTCAACATCTTGAGTACCTTCATTATTAACTTCTAGCTTATTTGTTATACGGACAGAAGATTCCCCTGAATGAAGTGAGAATTTGGCTTTGGACAAGGTTGATCCCTTTTGAGCTATAGGAAAACGGGGTGAGGCATTGACATCTTCTACTACTTCACTACCGTCTGGGTCTTTAAATCCTAACATGGCTGCAATCTGGCAGACAATTTTCTTGTGTGCTAGTTCAATCTCTTGCTTCAGGTCATTTTCTAACTTGTCTAGCCTATCCTGAGTACTTTTGTGGTTGACTTCTAAGGTCGTCAGTCTACCCTCCATGTCAAGTGCTTTGGTTTGGGCATGAGTACCGTACTTGTGTGAAGTTTTAGCTATTGTGAATTTTTTTCATGTAATTTACTTTAGATAATTACACGTGTATATATGCAATGACGTAGACTACACTAATACAAACAAAATAAAGATGCATGAATGCATGACACAAACTACATCAATGCAAAATAAAGATGCATGAATGCAAGCGAAGGGCATTGATCTCATAAGTCTTTGCTTTAGAAATTGCTCTTATTGGATGTCAAACGTCCTCATTATAAAAAGTTCCTACTTTTCTACGAATACATCTCAATCCGAACACCTAGCTCTTTTATTTCTTCAATCAGCCACATGAGTCTTGGTTCCACCTCTCCTACTAGCTTGATGAACTGGCGAAGGGCTATGGCTTTCGTCGCTAACATCATCACGTGCTTAGCCACGTCATGAACCTGGGCCATGATGATCTCGTCAAATTTATCCCGCTCTTGGAACCTTCTGGTATTGCCCCTAAGTCAAGTAAACCAATAGTCGTTGCCCCTCCCCCCCCTCAATGGCATCCTATAGGACTAGAATCTTCATCATGTATTCTTGAATGATGGTTTCTATATCTGCTATATGCTTTTTCAGTATCTCATTCTCACTTTGACTGGCCTGGAGCTCTATATAGGTGTGATGATTATGGAGCCTACATAGCGAATGATTCAGGTCTGCCATCCTGGCCTGGAACTCAGCAACAGAGGCATGGCTCTACTTCAGATTCTCATTGGTCGTGTTGTACATGCTCTGTATCTCGCACACATAGATCTTGTTGTCATGGGCCTTCCTCTTCCATGCAGTCACATTTTCCCTTTCCTTTTTGAAGGATTGCTTGGCTTCTCGTTCCTCTTTCTTCTTCTCATCTGTCAGCATTTGCTTGTACTTTGCAACGTCTCGTTTGCCATGCTCCCTCTTCTTTCCTATGGTTTGCTCAATTTCTTGCTTCCACTACTCAGGCGTCTTTCTCAAATATGCATTTTGGATTGTTGCCTGAAACTTGAGGAATTTGACTCTCTGAACCTTAAATTTTTCCTCTAGGATCTTGTATAATTTCACGACCCTGTCAGTCTCCCCCTTGTATTTTTCCACTTCTAAGCTTGCCTCGTATAGTTCTTCCTCGTGTTTTTCTTGTATGGCCTTCATCTTGTCCTTGGCCCTGTTTAGTTCAGCCCTCAAAATGTTTCTTCAGATGGGACCACCCTCAAGTGTTCTTCAACAGGTTTAGTTTGCCCAGTCGGTGGTAGAACTTTATCATTCACTCTCACATGCCTTCATACATCATAGTTAGGGGTGAACATGCATTCATCGTCATGTTTTTTCTTTATGACATAGCAATGCTTCCGAGAATCATTAATAGTTTGGACTTTCTCTAAAATTCCCCTTAGAATGCAAACTCTAATGAACCAAGGCCCGTAGTAACGGGGACGAACTATCAAGAGCCATACTGTCGAGACACAAGTAAGGGAGCACAACCAATTCCACCCCATAAGCCTAACAGCATCAAGTTATTATAATCCCCACATCTATCTAAGACCTTGGTGTGGCCCATCCATGGAACTCTTCATACAATATCATGATCACGGCGATCCCTGAAAATGTCGACCCACTTGCCCTTCTTGGAAACCAACCATTCTTTTGCCAAAAACTCCCGAAGTGGTGAGAAGTTTGGGGAGAACACATTAGACAAAGTCAAAGTTGGACACTTTTAAAGAAGACTAAGGGCCCAAACCTGGAGCAATGGGGCACATCCTCCAAAACGCACACCCTCTATCTTCCGGCGAGAAGGTTTTTGCTAGCAGTGCTGGCACCGGATTAACTTCTCTTTTCAACTGTTCAAAGAAGTCTAATAGAGCCACATCAATATTACCCAGGACATTAGGGAAAATGACAAAGTCGTAGATTGTTATAGCCAAAAGATCCACTCTTTTCTCTTTTTCTGGATAAACAAGGATTATTTTTCGGATGCTTGACCAAGGGAAAAAAAGCTACCCCCTATCTTATATATCAAGCCTTTAACCCATTCGTCACCCATTCCAGCAAAAGACTTGAGCCTTAAATGAACATTCTTGTTTTTAGGAGGTTTAGCATATACCCAATTCTTTTTTACCTTGCGCATATTGAATAGGGCCAACTATTCTTTGAATGTAGGCTTCATGCTCTCCCTATTGAAGGTAAAGCAACAATATCCCTGATTCCAAAACTAGACCAAAGCCTTGAGGAATGGTTCATCGACTTTTACATATAGTAGATAAGCTATATCGCTATAAGTCTCATGGAACAACTGCTTTGTCCCATAGTCAAAACGATCTCAAATCTCTCACAGCTCTTGCAAACTATACTATTTGAAACTGATGTGGGCATACTCCGAAGTCTCTGTCTCATGACCTACTGTCAAACTATCTCTGTGTGCTCACTGGTTGACCTCAGACCAATGACGTACATTTGCAGTACCTTCCTTCTTTTTTAAGTACATCTCATCTATGACAAAACCATTTTCTAATCGAGCAAGTATCTTAAGATCCAACCCCTTCTAAATATAGAATGATGATGCATGCAAAACAGAACAGGAAAAGAGAAAAAAATAGGACACCATATAAGAAATAAAACCTAAAATGTTCAAAACAATTTCATTGTACAAATAGTAACTGGGTAGTGCATTCCAACACTTCTGGACATGTCTCCATGGACCATTCTTACGAAATGATTTTGACCGAATTCTAGTTCCTAAAGCTTCCCACATAGATCTAACTAGGTAGGCTTCTAGATTCACATACATGGTTTGGTTTTAAAAGGGTACCCAAGTTGTCCTTGTTGTCCCCTACTAAGGGTAGCAAGGCCCTTGATTCTCACCCATTATAGGCTTCGAACGAACCAAGTTCAACTCAGGATGACCCATTTCCTATGTCTTCTCGAAGGATCAGTATCCTTACGAAGACATAGGGCATATGGGTATCGAAGATACTTGCTAGGCTCATATGGAGAATCAGTATTCTTACATGAGCAAAGCGCTTTCCCCTCACTTAAACAATTGGTTCAAAGCTCGGGTGTAGAGCTTCATTAATCTTTAAATGCGTAAAATGAGATCATATTCATAAATGGACAATTAAGCTGAATTTTACACAAACTTAGCAAATTTCAACAGTAAAACAAAGTGTAATCGGCTTGTGGCTTGACTCTTTTTTGTAAAAACAAAAAGTTTTCCCCAGCTGAGTCGCCAAGATGTTGCAACCCTTTTCGGGGCGCGACGTTTTATAAAAACAAAAACTACAACAGAGTCGCCACCAATCTTTTTTAAAGGTGTGATTGGATTACCAAAAACGTGTTATTTTAATAAAACCATTTTATTTTATTAAAAGAACATTTTGGTCTGTGAAAACAAAAATGGGTTTGGAGTCGGTTACGCGTGGAGAAGGATTAGCATCCCCCACAACGTCGAAAAATTGGTACCTAGCCGATTACAAAACGTTTTAATGGCCGAAGTTTGCAAGTTTGTATAAAATTTAACTCGTTGTCCATTTATGAATATGATTCCATTTTAACGGCCCCATCATCCAGGAAATGAACTGCAATTACCGCCAACATTTTTGGCGCTAACCTGTCACTTCCCTTCGATGAGACACCGCATTAATTAAGTTTCGCGTTTTATATTAGACAGAAAAAGAAATAATTAGTGTGTTAAATCTTTTATTTATTCTAAGTTAGTGATTGTTAACCTAAAGAATAGTCTATGTGAATTTTATCTATTATGGTTAAAGTGAGATTAAGTGTGTTTTATT
The DNA here is from genome assembly GCA_019671005.1 of Hibiscus mutabilis. Taxonomy (NCBI): domain Eukaryota; kingdom Viridiplantae; phylum Streptophyta; class Magnoliopsida; order Malvales; family Malvaceae; genus Hibiscus; species Hibiscus mutabilis. The sequence continues at coordinate 23,200,583 of CM033718.1, read as the reverse complement.
AATTCGAGTGAGTGGAATTTTATTTTTGTTTTTACAAGGCTCTAACTAAGATATTTAAGTACCTAATCCTAGGGGCTTTATTTAACCTAATAATTAAAATAATAATACCTTAGTATTTTAGGAAAGAATCAAATTAACAAAATACATGGGAATTAAAGTTAAACAGTTATATTTACAAAAATCAAATAAATACAAAATCATAAACAAATTAGTAAAAAAAAGATCAAATAAGTGAGCCGAGTTTCCTCTTTTAAAAATATATACAAACTAAGATTTAATTTTAGAAGGTCAAAAAAATAAAAATAAAAAAATAATATTAAATAATACTAAAATTCAGGAAAAAAACAAAATAGTAACCGAATTGAAAAAATATTGAAACCCGAGACCAAATCTAGAAGAAAACAATGGCTAAATTAAGAAATTTGAAAACTTAATAGTAGGTGGAGCGAAGATAAATGAGAGGGGGATCTAATATAAATAGCCCAATTTGTTTTTAAAAAGCATGGGTATAAAACTCAACTTTAAAAAACACTCTTTAAAAACGAATTAAACGCCTCACTTTTATTTTTCTCAAGTGTTCTTGATATTCTTCATGAATTGAAGAGCACTAAGAACAAACCTTTTTGAAATCCCAACTCGAATCTACTTTTTTAAAAAAAGGAGAAAAAAAAATAAAACTCCCAAAAACCGAAAAATTGATTCCCCTCTTGTTTAAAAAAATCAAAATTTCCCCTCCCACTCGCAATATTTAAAAGTCGATCACCCTTGGTTTTAAAATCCGGTGATAGCAATTCAAGGCTCAAACAAAGTGAACATTCATCCTCTTTTCATTCATATATTCAAAACAAATAAATAAAAAGGAAAAATAAAATAAGAACTAAAAGAATACCTCAAAGAGAATGCCTCAAGCCTTATATTACAACGAATTGAGACAATTTTTCAACGCAAAATTCAAAGCTTTTTCACAAATTTTTCTAGTAAGTTCATATGAAAATTCTGTGTGTTTTTACAAAGGGGTTCAACCATTTATATAGGTAATTTTCATACCTAAAATAAATAAAAAATTCGGAATAAATAAATCTCTATTTTTTGGGTGATTCTTCCCCTTTTCCATTTAATGCAAATTCATATTTGATTTGGAGCTGATTCGATTTGAATTCTAGTTCGAATTTGAGCTGATTCTTTCCTCTTTCCTTGCCATATTTGAATCAAAACCCTAACCCCTCCCCTTTTTTTTGTTTGATGCAGGGCATCGGTCGGAGGGGAAAGCAGCGACGGAGGTGTAGCGGCATGGCTGCTGGTGGTTCGGCGGAGGCGCGGCGTGGTCGTTGAGTCATAGTGCCTGTTGTCATAGCCCCGAGCTACTGCTGTTACTCGCGAATCACGACGAGATCGTGGAGGCGAGGCGCTGACGCTGCAGTGGTGCGCGGCGGCTGCTAGGGCGATCGAAGGCTCCTCTAGCAGCGCTGAACCCGCGTGCGTGCGCTGCAAGCGCGAGGCTTGCTTGGCGCGTGGCGACGCGTGTGGGGGAGGGAAGCCCTTCCTTTTGTTTTTTGGTCCAATCTGGACCATTAGATCTCTACCCTAAATCCAACGGCTAAGATTAAAGCCTGCACATGGAAGAATTAAAGGGTTAGCTAGGTTTTTTTTATTGGGCCAAAATAGGTTGTGGTTGTATTGGGTTCCTTTATTTAATTTAAATGGGCTCTATTTGGGGGGGGTTTATATCTAATAAGGCCATATTATAGGGAAATTTGGTAGAATAATCCAAATGGAAAGTAATATTTGGAATATAGGGGATATTTGAGGATATAGTTCATTTTCTACAGTGCGTGGAAAGACGCCACCTGCAGGTGGCGTCCTTCATTTTTTTATAATTTTTTTAACTTAAAGTATTCATGTGCATGACAAATTTGAAAAATAAAATATTAAAAAAGGAAGGTCTTCTCACGTACACTGTACCCCAAATATCCTCCAACATCCCCTATATTCCAAATATTACTTTCTATTTGGATTATTCTCCGGTGACGTTTTTGCAAGAAAAATATTAAAAAATAGAGGACGCCACCTGCAGGTGGCATCTTCTCCCATGCACCGTAAAAATGGCCTATATCTCTAAATATCCCCAACATTTTTTATATTCTAAATATTACTTTCTAGTTAGAATATTCTCTTAAATTTACCCATATTATATATATATACAATAATATAAAATAAGTAAATAAATAAATGAAATAGGGTAAAAATTGAGTGACAACACACAGTTGATATTTGCTATCGAATTGATTTTTGAACATGACATTTACAAGATTTATCCGAACTGTCCTGACAAACATTGTCTTTGGTTGTTTTTGGTTGCTTCTAACAACCTCAAATCACTTATCGGCAGCAAAATCAATGCTAAACGCTTTATTTTTATTAAATAATAAAGTATTATATTTTTATAGCGAGATTCGAACTCATACAAAACAAAATAAAAATAAATATTCTTAACCACACACTTATTACTAGATCAATTGCCTTTTTAACCTTAGTTTGAAATAAAACGACAACTTTGCCCTCACACTTCATTTTTTCATTAAATAGTGATTTCAGAATTGGGTTTTTAACCTAAGCCGAAAAACTGAAAAATTCAACAATTTCATTTTATAAACTCATTTGAATTGAAAAGACAACTTTACCCTCACAGTTATTACTAGATCAATTTTATTTCTGTAATCTGTTCATATCTTTTCTTTCTTTTTTACCTTTGTTTATGAGATTTTAATCATCGGTATGGAACCATATTGGTGGTTTTTATTACGAATAAAAATAAAAAAATATACCATTATATGTATATTTGGTTATAAAAAGAGAAGTTTAAACGGTAATTGAATTGAATTGTTTATTTTTTCTTTTGACGAATATTAATTCTAATCCTACCTATAGAGGAAGAAAATAGAAGACTCTAAGAGAAGGAAGGATGACGCTCCTAGTAAATTTAAAATTCATTATATAAGGGAATATAAGAGAATAAAAAAGAACAGCTTGACCAACTGGCCAAATGTACTTGCTCTAATTTATTTTATTTTTAATTTTATTAATTTATAACGGTCTTATCTAATAAAAAGTTATATGAATTTTATTATTTTATATATTTTAATGTGACATATATCATGCATAATAATATTAATGAATTTAAATAATTTAAAATGATATATTTTTATTTATTTAAAATTGTCTTTTTTATCTTTTCATAAGCACCTTTTAATAGCAAACTCAAATAATTAAATTTTAAATTTAAATTTACAGAATTATTTTTTTATAATAATTTTAAAAATATTTTTTTCACCGTACTTTTTAAAAATAATATTAAACTAAGCAAAACTTTCTACTTTCACTGTTGTACTAAAGCCTGCTGGTTTGTGGGAAGGACAACCGTTTGAATTTGAGCATACGTAGGCCCAAAAGCAAAGACTAATGACACCATTCCAGACCCAGAGTCCCATAGAAGCCAGCAAAGCAATGTGAACCTCAGCCTTGATTTCCAAAGCAAGCATTAGGTGTCCAGGTACCATGGTTTTGTCCATGGAGTCTTTGTAAGGTGAGATGCAAGGGAAGCTTGCAGCTGTGCACTATTTTTCTTTTTCTTTTTCAGTTTGGGGTTTGGAAAGCGAGTGAATGGGATGAAAAGTCGGACAAATATTTATAATGAGATCAGCTCGACTCATTGCTATCGAGATCCTTTACAATAAGAAAGTGATTGGATCTACATATTTATAATTTATTTATAAAAATAATTTTAATATATATATTTAGTGTACTAATAAATGTAGAATATAAATATACAACCTATACATATAATACATTCAAATTTGAGCTATAAATATACAAAAATTTACCTCCCACTTTTTTACTTTGCAGCAGTGTTTGGTGGTTTTCAAAAAAAAATTAAAAAAATTGTTGTCGGCGGCGACTTTAGCCGATAGTCGAGCTTTTGTTTGTAAATAAATAAAAAATTATTATTGTTGATGAATACTCTTTTCATATTTTAAAGTTTATTTTGTTGTTTTTTTTATTTGTTTTGACATATTCATATCATATTTATTTTTTTGTAGTTTTTTCGTCTGCTTTTATGACAATTTTAGTCTGTCTTTATGACAGTATTGTCTACTTTTTTAGCAATTTAACGTTCGTATGACGAATATCAATCGAGCGTCCATAGCAACGAAGATCGGTGGTCTCTTATGCTTTTGATTCTTTTTTGTGGTTTTGCCGATATGTTAAGAGTAGAAAAGAATTTCCTTTCTTCTTAGAGCACTCTGGTCAAAGTAGTTGTTTGTTGGATTTCATTCAAAAAATTGTTCAAGTCTTTTTGAAAGTGACATGTTTTCTTTATTTTGATGTCTTTCACACCTTTAAAATTTTATTGTATTTATTTGTACACAAAATTTTTAATGTTTTCAGTGATTCCTTTGTAATCCTTTTAATTTGAATATAATCTTTTATATTTTTAAAAAAATTAAGCTATAAACATATATTATAATGAAACTATAAACTTGTATATAAATATACAACTTATATATATATATATATAACTAAATGAGTTTTACACCATGTATCTGGATCTCATCCCTATACTAAAACTATAAACAAATATTATAAAATAAAATACAAATTTGAAAAGTCGGATAAGACAGCAACAAACATATATCAGAATGACCTACGCATGATCATCGATTAAGGTTATCAAATTTGAGCTATGAAAGCTGCTTGAAGAAAAAACTATTCTAATGAAACTATGCTAGGAGTAGGACTAGGAGATGATAAGTTGAGCAGTTATGGTGCTGTCAACAAACATATAAAATGATGCCTTCCATTCCATATAGAATTTAACGGTGAACCAGGTGGCCATATCATCACAGCTGCCGACAACACAGAGTTATTGTTCCTTGAGACAAAAAAGAAAACAAACATCAGAGTTAAATTTTCCACATATTTCAATAGATGGAATGTAATGATTTTGTATCAAAGTTCAAAATAAATGCACTCCTACTAAAATCATTCTGTTTTTGGATAATATTATCTCATACAACTATGTTCATATTGTCAGAGGGCCATTACACTCTCTCAAAAAATATATCTAATAAGATGTGCAGCGCTACCGCTTATATATCTCAAGACCTTCTTTTTCCTTTTCGATGTGGGATTAATGACTCCGCTTCTTCTCAGACGTGACAACATGCTCTAATCATTCTTTTAAGGTGAAGAGTGAACTTCAGAAATATCTTCACCACCCTGCTGCCATCTTCTCAGATCTAACCGAAACAATTGCATGATTATTGCACATATGGAATGAAAATTTGGGGGCTTCCAATGCCAAAACATATACCTAATCCTCTCACTTCTTCCAATTGACTGGTTATATGTATTACCCTTGAATATGTCGAAACAACAAGATCATGTGTATAATAGAAGTTCTTACCTGATTGTTCGAGGCTTGCCCATGTATTCTATGAGGCTTCATATTCAAATCTATCATTGTAGTTTCCATTTCGAGATGGCCATCAGCATCAGCATTTTTCTCTTCAACAAGAGAGGCCTTGTCATTTTGTTGGTTCTCTACCGCTGTCGGTTTAGCTGCCAGATTTCGGCCACTTCTGGCCTCACTCGGATCCAAAGGTTGTGAAGTTAGGTCCCCTATATCACCAGGTTTATCCCCTGGAAACTGAAAAAAGAAAATAAAGCAATAAAATTCCCAGGGAACGTTTAAAGTTTAAACTCCAGGAGGCATATATCTTTAAAGATGAAGTGACAAACCTCTACTCTCTGCCTTAATAGAAGATATCTTACATGGGTTCTTTTACCTCCAACATGTACAATCATATCACATTGCAAACATAGGGAAGTTCCATCTATTTCACAGTAAAAGAATGCTACATGCACCATTTCAAAGGAAACAACATTAGTATGACAAACTCATGATAATTCAACAGCTCTATAATCAAAGCAAAAGTAAGACAAAAAGACACCTGCATATTACCAGGTGTATTTTCACATATGTCGCAGCGAGGAACAGTGCTGGGATCTGCCAGACCGACCCGGACGTGCCGGCTAGCGAGCTTATTGCACATATGGACCTGCCACATCCATCAACAGTTCAAATCAAAAGGTTCTATTTTGCAGGTTAATCTAGAACAATGAAAGAATTCTAATTATAAACAGCCATCCTTTTGATTGTAATGCATATGAACTTCTTGAGAAGAAATAAATCTAATACAACAATATATGTTTTCATTAAAGAAAAAGGACTCAAACTATTGTTTGTCTAGCTATTCATCAAAATTTGGATTTCCAGCTGTGGATTGATAGAAAGGTTAACCTGAACAATTGCTTATGTTTGCGTTGCAGGAGAAAAAAAAGTGTCACGATCTTGAAAGAATAAAAGAAGGGCCTTTAGTTGGGTTTGATTAAAAACACAAAACAAATATCAAGCAACTGTGAGAAAAATCCTGCCTACATAGAAGAATAATAAAGCAAAAAAATCCCACCTGGATTTTTGCCTACATGAGAATGGATTGTAGAAAGAAAGTGGGAAAAATGAAGGAAAGAAGTAACCTTTTCATCACAAGCACGGCAAAGAGCAGCCTCATCGGCAGCACAAAAGACAATAGCAGCAGCACTTTCACAGGAGTCACAAAGGGTTCGCATAATTCTCTCCCAATAGCAAAAATGCTCATCTTCTTTTTCACATAACAATAAGAATAGGCTCAGAAAACAGAAGAACCCAACTAAAGAAAAAAGAAAAGCTGTATTTATAATCAAATGAAATGATAAAGGCAGCTGTTGTTGGGGTTGGTTGGTGATAATGATGATGATGGCAAGAACGTCTAGGATTGGTGACAAGGAAGAAAAAATGTTTTTCTTTTATATGTTAGAGTTGGTCGTGAAAGGAAAAGGGTGGGGGAAATGTGGGTATTTAATAAACAGGCAAGGCAACAAAGACATAACAAATGAATGATAGAGAAATGGGCGCACTGTTGAGTGAAGGGTGTTCTTTGTTTTGTCAACTTGTTCATTTGGTGTTTGCTGGATGGACGCCACAAGTTTTTTCAAAGAGAGTCTTGGCTTTTTATGAGTTGGGGAAGTTAAGAACGTCTCTTGCTTTTAATCTTGCTGCCATGGGACCCAAGCTCCTTTTTTCCCCCCTTGTTTCCTGAACTCTGGTTTGGTTTCTTTCTTTTTGCTGCTTCTGGTAGCCATGTCATTCACACATGCAAAGTATCTTCTCTTTATCTCTTAACACATTAATCAGTACCAAATTGGTTCCACAAGCTATTGGCTCGTGATTGCAGTACTACTATTATTATAGATGAGATAAGATGGGGCTAAGGAAAACTTACGTTTGTGGGTGTAGTGGAGTAGACTGCTTAGATCAATCAAACATAGAGGTTGAACCGGGACAATTTGTTTCAATTCACTGTCTTTTCTTCACCAAACTCATTTTATTGCCAAGGCCATTGTCTGTCTTGTCTTCGACTGAACCATGATAGGCAAACATATTGAAGAGTGCGCAATTAGCAAGTGTAATTGACTTTATTGATTCAAAATGAAGGTAGAAATCAATCTCAACTGCAGGTTTCTGTTCGAAGTTTTTGTCTCCCCAAGGTTTTCTATATGGTATATGCTCATGTGGTGTCCATTTCTTCTTCCTTTTGATGTGATGTCCACATTTTCCTCTGCCACATAAAATGAAATCAAAACCAAATTCAACTGAAAATTGTGGAATCAGTTGAATGGTTGTAGTTGGACATGAACGAAACAACCATGAACCGTCCTTATAAGCAACAGTTTATTTGGAAAATTTGTTACAATAAAGTATCACATGCTGCAAATTGTAGTTATATATTGAAAATCGTAAATCTTATCGAGGAAAAGAGTGTAATACAACCAGATCTCAATGAGAACACTGGAAGCACAAGTAGGAATACATAATTCTGATGTCCCAAAGCATGCCCTTTGTTAATCCAGTTAACAGCAGATTGGCCGCCCGATTCAATGATGAGAGGAATAGACCTTATCCAGCAAGGATTTAAGAACATAGCAACAGCCTCCTTAACCGTCAAATGCTCGGCCAAGTATCAGACATTTACAAGATTTGTCTCTCATAATACCACCATCACCAACATCTGAATTCTGAAGAACCAAGTATGACCGAACAGTCGCTGTTAAATTTTGAGCCACTTCGGACGGGGAGGATTCTAATGTTGGACAACCTCAAGTGGACCTGATTTTTGTGCCTCCTAACTCCATGACAGTTGCAAACTGATGCAACATGTCACTGAGATTATTGGCAGCAATATATACATCTCTGGAGAATCTTTACAAGGAGTATGTTCATTAATCAAGCTCAAAAATTTATTCCATTGCTCTTAGTCCCAATCGAATAAAGCTCTTCAAAGTGGAAATATTTCCCGTTCTATTAGTAGCAAGAGAGAGAAAAAATGCAAAGGAAAGTGAAAATAGAGCTTAATCCTCTCTAACCACTTATCAGACCGAAATTGGATTGATTGGCCATTTCCAAGCATACATAGAAAACCCCCAAAGAAACAATTTCATACAACATGTTTCTTGGGTCCAGCAGCGGAGGTGTAATCCTCCAAATAGCTTCTAGATCGATGATGAGGTGGGATTATATTATAGACATGGATCACAACTCAATCTGACAAACTTATTAATCAATATCATTTCTTCTTGGAGCCAAGCCATGTAAAACCAGTAAAACGATTGCAGATATAATATCATAAAGGAAAGCATAGTTATTTGACTCTTTTTTTTTCTTTTGCAATTCGTTTTTCATATCTATGCTCAAGCCTTGTGTGGAGTGTTCTTTTGTTAGGATGTCGAGATGTTACGAATTAACAAAAGGTTAAAGGTCAATTTAGTCCTCCATAGGAAATATTCTTCTCTCTAAATCCTCTGCTCCCTCTCTAAAAACACTCAAACCTTAGATTTCCTTTTCGTGGAGGCCAACCGCTTTTGACGACGGCGGTTGGCTTCCTATTCCTCTCTTTTTTTTTCTTGCTTCCTCTTTTTGCCATCCTCTTCTTTGCTTCATGCTTCTTTTTCCTCTTTATTTGGTGGTTTTCTATTGCTTCCCGTTGGTCTGCTTGTTGGGTATATGTTGTGAGGAAAAAAATCAGACAGTAGATGAGAAGGATATGCTCTTCTTTACTGCCTCCTTTTCTACACTCCTCATGGTTGTTTGTTTCCGTGGGTATTTTGTTGTTTGGTTTTTCTGATTGCAGGTGTTTCAGTTCCCTTCTCTGGTTGGTATAGGCCCTTGTCTTTTCTTCCAGCGAAAGTCTGCTAGTTCGGTCCTTCGGTGGTCCCCTATTATGCGTCTTTTTCAGTGTTTCCTTACTTTTCTATTGGGGGATCTGTCGTTATAAAGCTCCGGTCATTGTCACAAGCTTCTTTCCCTGTTTTTACTGTCCATGTTAGCCCAGCCCAACGGAGTACACGTTGGATTCCATTTGGAATTTTCAAAGATAGAACATGCTTCTTGATAGCTAATATCTCTGCACCAGTAGTATCTACCAGACCTGCAGACTTATAGTCAGAGAAGCGAATAAATGGGTCCCCTCATAGTCTCTAAGAATGCCACCTATTTAGGCTTCGTCAAAACTGCCTCTAACCACACAGTCAACATTGAATTTGAGAGAACCGATGATAGGAGGGATCCATGAGATTTTCGGAGCTCTTTTTGAGTTTGGTTGCGCCTCGATAACAGGCAGGACACAAAAATAAATTGCGAGATTGAAGGACAGAGATCAGGCCACTTGCCCACCACCAACCAATACGAAGTAGCACAATGTTGACCATGTAACCGTCTTGATCATGTTGATGTATTGAGTCTAATGTTGGATAATCAATTTTTACTTTGCGTGTGTCAAAAGTAATTATAATTAGTAGCTATTTTCTAGCCATTTATCAGACTATTTACTTTAGTAAGTAGACAACTATCATTTTAGTTTTTTATAATCATTTTAAGTGGGTTGTAATGAAGTAGAAACGTAATGTGAGCTTGCTGTAACCTTTTCATTTTCTATCTTTCTCTCCAAAATTGTTTTGTTTGTAGCACATATTCAAAAACTAGTTTTCTGCATAACTGCAACTGGTTTTCTTGGTCGAAACTCGTTTTCTTGGTCACCAACTGATTTTCTGGTTTTTCCGCATACACCAACAGTGGTATCAAAGCTTCTTCTTGAGGGCTGTGATGTTCCATTGCTATTTCTTGTGTGAGTGAAACACTGTGAGTTTGAGTGCTTGAAAGCTTTGTGAGTCTGAGAGCTTGAGAGTTTTTTGGAGTGTTTTTAAATGGCTTCTTCAAATGCTCCTTCTACATGTGTTCCTATTTTCACAAGAACTCATTATTATGTTTAGGCAGTAAAGATGAAAGTCTATTTGAGATCTCTTAACTTGTGCAAGGTTGTTAAAACTGAGGAAGAACCACTAGCATTGAGAGTGAATCCCACTCTTGCTCAGCTCAAAGCTTACGATGAAGAAATGTTGAAGAAGGATAAGGTTTTAACATGCATTCACTCCGGGTTAGCAGATCACATTTTTACTAGCATTATGGATCCTGATACTCCCAAGAGTGTTTGGAATAAACTTAAAGAAATACATGAGGGAGGTGATAGAATGAAGAAAACAAAGCTTTTAACTCTGAAAAGAGAGTTTTCTATGCTCCAAATGAAGGAGGATGAGTTGATTAAAGATTTTTCAAACAGATTGATGGATATTGTGAATCAAATTTGGCTTTATGGTGAAGACTTACCCGATGAAAATGTGGTTGAAAAAGTCATGATCAGTGTTCTTCAAAGATTTAAAGCAAAAATTTCAGCTATTGAGGAATCTTGTGACATGACAAGCCTAACCATTGCTGATCTTGTTAGCAAGTTAGAAGCACAAGAATAAAGGATTTTTATGAGAGCTCTTGAGGCAACTAAAGGTGCTTTTCTTGCTGCTCATAAAGGAGTAAAGTTCAACAAATCTGTAAAGAAAGTTGAAAGCTCAAACAAGAACATATATTTTCTTTCTTCTCCTAGTGGTCTGAATGGAAAGTTTGTCGCGACCATTTTTAAAACCGAAGCGTGGAAAAATAGCCTGATGGTTGATTCTTTTGAAAATCAGGGTTTTATTCATTTTAATTTGTTAAATCTTGAAATTAGGATTTTCGTATTAAATTGGATTTTCCCTTTATTTATTTTAAAAATTAATTTGGAGCCGCCACCGGTCACTTTGGTAGACCGGACACCATAAAAACAACTAGATATTCGTTTTTGTAAAATTAGGGTTCGGAAGTCGGTTACGTGTGGAGAATGATTAGTACCCCCACAAACGCCCGTTATCAGTACCTCATCAATTTCATGTGACATTTTGGCATTTCGAGCAATAATTTGAATTTAATTAGATCTTTAATTGTCAAATGAATTTCGTTCCGAATGGAGATATCATTTTGTAGGAAAATACATCTTTAACGAATATAAATTTTGAAACATCCAGTTACTTTAGGATACTTCAATTTATATTCGAAAATGTATCTCAACATAAAAGGTTTTAAATGCATGTCCATTTATTTTCTTGTCAATTTTAAGTTCAAACCTAATTAGGGCTCCAATCGATTAATTAATTAAAATCTATGAATATTATCAAGTTTGGGGTTTATGTGATAACACCCAAATAATTGGGCACTACCCATATTAAGCCCTAAATCAATAATATTCCTAATTATTAATGAATCGAATTATTTATACCTAATTCCAATTTAATTAAATTAAACTAACTATGTGTGATTACAATATTCTAGGTTCAAATGAAGTATTAAATATTCCACTAAAATATCTCCTTGATTAACATCACATTGTAATGTGACACTAATCAACTTAGGACATTAAAGTGTCCATTTAATATTCATTTATTTTCAACAATGATCTCACCTATTTAAATTAATTAAAGAACTTAAACTTACATGGCTGTAACTATTTAAAACTATGTGATTTAATCTCCTAAACAAATATACAACATGCTTGGTATTAAAATCATGCAACATATAATAATTTAAACAATTAAATTAAACTAAACAAATAACAACAAGGGCTAAATTGAATTGAATTATAAATTGTAGGGTCAAATTACATAGCATTAGGGACTAAATTGAATATTTACAAAATTAGAAGCCAAAATCAAGAGAACCCAAATAAAAAGGCGCGGGTCTAAGACCCGACCCGAGTTCAGATGTGCGAATCCCCCTTAGCCCAGCTCTTAAACGATGCCATTTCCTCATTATTATATAAACTCCTTTAAGCCTAAAATTTTGCCCTTTTCTCTCATTTTTCGAATATCACTCTCTCTCTACTTCTCCTTCTCACTATAAACGCTCTAACCTCTCTCTAACCACAAACACCATATTTCCTTGATTTTAGATCCAAAATGGATCAAATCACCAAATTTCACATATGTTCTTCATTCGTTCTTCATATTTTCTACGTTTGATCCAAATCCGTTCCTCACCCGTCACTAAAAGATGTTCGCCAGCTGCCGCAGGCGACACCGGCGAACTCTCGATCACCTTCTTCTTCCTCTGGTCATCAGACTGGACTTTCGACCACCATCCCAACTCTTCTGGCCACCGTCTGCCACCACCTCTAAACCTTAAAACTCTCGAAACCCTCAATTTTAAGCCCTAAACAACCAAAAAAAGCTACTCCCGATTTGATAGAACCTCTCAATCTTCCCCAAATCTAGCCCTAGATCTACACGAGACCCGGCCCTCTTCAACTCTATCGTGACCCTAACTACACCGGCCGCGAAGATAAGTTCTGACTTCCCTTTTTCTATGTTTTTATTATATTTTTGCGTTCGATCTAACCTTATTCGTGACTATTTTTGTAGGTAATTGAAACAAATATAGAGATTACCTTCTCAGCCATGAGACGAAGGTTATGTTCACCTTCTCTGGCGACGACCTGCAACTCCGACGCCTTTCCCTTTTCCAACGTCGTCTGGTCTCCTCGAGGTAAGCTTATATCTTCTCTTTTATTATTATCTTTATTACTATTATTATTTTAATGGTAGTAATTATGATGATCATTCATTATATCTGACATGTCTCTCTCATGTATTTATAAATAGTTAGAGGATGACATCAGCAAAGGGATTAATCCTTGTGAAATCAGTTTGGGCCAATAGCTAGGCGACACGTGTCCTTTTAGGAGCTGAATTTGGACGGGAAACTTAAAATTTGTGTTTCTTTGGTTGTATATTTGTGTTTGTTGGACTAGGGATATAGGAATTGGGCTTTCAGATATGTACACGGGCTTTGAAGTGTAAAATGGACATTGGAATAGACTTTTATTATATTTTTGGGTTTTATTATTTATTTATTAGATTTATTTTATATTTGGCTTTATTTATATCGAATTACATATATATATATATGGGTACCCGGACAAAATTAGGGTATTACAGATGCCCTTCTTTGCTCATTGTTGTGGAACAGGAATAGGGCAAAGACTAAAAAGACCCGAATTTTGTCTGAACTTGTCAGTCGTTGCTCTGAACTGCAAGGTCTTATTCTCACAAACTTTTTTTCATCTTCTCCTCTAGAAGCTTGAACAAGTTCTTCTCATTTGAAACCTCCCAATCTTCCTACCAAAGTTGACCGCAAAATCTGACCAGTTCTTCTCATGAACCCATTCATTCTTCTTGGTCACTCTGATCTACCTCTCTGCAAAGGTATCAAACAAGCGAGCTCTTTTCATTAAGAACTCTGGATTCTTTGCTGGGCGAACTCTTCACATTAAGAGCTCTGTCTTTGATGGGTGAACTCTTCGCATTAGGAGCTCTGTCTTTATTGGGGACGAACTCTTTACATTAAGAGCTCTTCCTTCACTAAGTGAACTCTTCACATTAGGAGCTCTGTCTTCGCTGGGCGAACTCTTCACATTAGGAGTTCTTTCTTCGATGGGGATGAACTCTTCACATTAGGAGTTCTATCTTCACTGAGTGAACTCTTCACATTAGGAGTTCTATCTTCAAAGGGTGAACTCTTCACATTGAGAGCTCTAGGGTGAACTCTTCTCATTGGGAGTTCTTTAGTCTTCTTGAAATATTGATCATCCTTTCTGCAAAATTGTTGAACAAACGAGCTCTTCTCATTATGAACCTTTCGTTCTTCTTGAGAATGTTAATATGACATGCAAAAGTTAAAATTATCATTAATCTTTCAGTATTAATCATAAGGAAAAATAAGAATAAAACTTTGAAAGCTCCTCCAACAAGTGACACTGAAACTTTTTGTCTCTTTTGAATCTTGAACAGACTCTTCTTATTATGAAATTGACAATCTTTTTGCATAAGCTATTTGTCATATCTGAACCATTTCTCCTTATTATGAAAATTATTCATCATTCTTGGGAGTGTTGAACCAAAGATTGAAGTTGTTCTTCTAATTATGAAATCCTCCAATCTTCTACTGAACCAAAGAGTCCGAATTTGTTATTCTTATTATGAAATTTTTCATCTTCTAAAGTTTTGTATTGCTCCTTGAAATTCTTCATTTTCTGAGGTTTGAAGTTGTTCTTTTTCATTCCTTAATCTTTTGCTGGTCCATCTCTTAGCGAGTTCTTCTTATTAGGAACCATGAATTCTTTACTACGAACGCAAATTCACCTTTCTTCTAGGGAACATCTAAACTTAAAGCACCAAGATTTTAGTATCACTATTCTTCTTCCTAAAATGTCCTGATCTTTCAATATGAAATTCATATAAAATCTCATCTCTTTTGTTTCTCTGTTGACCAATTTTGTACTTGGAATGTATGTGACTGATGAAATTCATTTTTTTAAAGTCTGTCTCTATGAAAGAAAGATTTGTTGAAATTTGCCTCTGCAAATAGAATGACTTGAGATCCACCTTTATAAACAGAATATCTTGAAATCCATTTTTGTAAATGAATTATCTTGAGATTTGCCTCTGCAAACAGAATGTCTGGAGATCCGCCTCTGTAAATGGAATGTCTTGAAATCTGTCTCTGTAAACGAAATGTCTTGAGATCTGCCTCTACAAACAGAATATCTTGAGATCTGCCTCTGTAAATGGAATGTCTTGAAATCCTTCTCTGTAAACGGGATATCTTGAAATTTGTCTATATAAACGAAATATCTTGAGATCTGCCTCTGCAAACAGAATGTATTAAGATCTGCCTCTATAAACAGAATGTCTTGAAATCCGTCTCTGTAAATGAAATATCTTAAGATCTGCCTCTACAAACAGAATGTCTTGATATCCATCTCTGTAAACGAAATATCTTGAAATTCGTCTCTGTAAACGAAATATCTTGAGATCTGCCTCTGCAAACAGAATGTCTTGAGATCCACCTCTATAAACGAAATGTTTTAAAATCAGTCTCTATAAACAAAATGTACACCTATGTAAACGGAATGTCTTGAAATCCATCTCTATAAACGAATTATCTTGAGATTTGTCTCTATAAACAGAATGTCTTGAGATCTGCCTCTATAAGCAAAATGTCTTGAAATCTGCCTCTGAAAACAGGATGTCTTGACTTATGGGAATATCATCAAGTAATAAGAAATAAAATGGGAGTAGTATGAAACATCTTCAATTCCCATCTTGAAGCACTAAGATCTTTAGAGTCATTACTTTTCTGTCAAAGGTATCTTCATCTTTCAATCTGGAACTCGCATAAGGTCTCATGTTTTCTCTTTCTCTATTGGTTGATCTTCTTCCATGCTTAAAATATATATGATCAATTAAACTGTGATTCCTCCTCATTTGGGCCTAAAGTTGATTTGTCTTGTTTTAATCATAGTAACATGAACCATTTTGTTTTTCTTTCTCTCTTTTTTCTTTCTCTCTCTCTTTTCTTTTTTGTTCTTTTTTTTCTTTTTTAAAGCCGAGGTCCTAAAAGATTAACATCTTTGTCAATATCATGCCCCAACTATCTTATTGTGACGCTATCTAAGAAGTTCTCATCATTTCTAAAGGTGTCGTTCTGAAGATTTTAACATCATGCCTGAAGGACTTACTGATGACTCAAAGGATTTGGAATTGCGATGCACTCCATTTCCTGTGCGGACAACCAAATTTTTACATCACTCCCAAAGGTGATGGCCCGAAGGACTTAAATCATGCCCGAAGGACTTAGTAATAACCTAGAGGATTTAGAATTGTAATGCACTTCCTTTCATGTGTAAACAATCACATCACTCCCGAAGGTGACGACCCGAAGGACTTATCATCATGCCCGAAGGACTTAACATCATGCCCGAAGGACTTACTGATGACCCGAAGGATTTAACGTCATGCCTGAAGGACTTACTGATGACCCGAATGATTTAAGATTGCAATGCATTATCTGTCTTGTACATACAATAAGAAAATCTTGCTAAAATCTGCCTCTAAAAACGAATTGGTAAACTTTGTTGAAATTCGCCTCTTCAAACGGGTTCAAAACTTTGTTTTAATCTGCCTCTTAAACACATTAAAATCTTTGTTGGATATTCTTCTTAAATGTTAAAGCTGTAAATTGAAATCTGGCTTGTTTCTTGCTGACTCTTGTAAATTCCTGCAAAATATGTAAAATGCTTTGAATGCATGCATTAGTATGCTCCTATCTTACGTATGCCTTACTATATGATGCATGAATTGTGATTACTGAGGACCACTCAGATGAGTTCTGATCTTCTTTGTTTCTCCACTGAACTTTCTGCTTCTGTTACAATGGTACCTTATATTTTGGGATTGTTTTTATCGAATCTTTCTTAACCCAATCTTCTTGAGATTTGCCTTTGCACCTCATTTCTTGATATCATTCTTATCAAATCTTGCTTAACTTGATCTTCTTGTATTTTGCCTTAAGCTCTTATTGTCTTAATGCTGAAACAAATTTTGCCCCAGAATTTGTTGTTGAACTCTTTTCCTTTTTCTTATCTCTTTAGATTGTTCTTGTCAAATCTTGTTCAACTTGATCTTCTTGATATTTGACTTAAGCTTTTATTATTTTCATGCTCCGACAAGCTTGCCCTAGGATTTCGTTCTTGAGCTCATTTCCTTCTTGAGAAAATATGAAAATCTTTCTGAGCCTTGCATTCTTTCTTTTCTATTCTGATCGACATTCTTATGCACAATAATGCCCCACTAATATCCTTTTTCTGGCCTCGACACATAAAATTTACCCCTCTCTCATTAATCGACTATCATTTTTCTTGGAACACATGTGTCTGGGTTTATCCCTCCAATTCTGAAGTTGTAAGTTGAGATCTCTTCTCATTTCTTGTTGATTCTGTTAATTCCTGCTAAAAATACAAAAACTCTGAATGTATGAGTTATCATGCTCCTATCCTATGGGTGCATGAATGATGTCAATTGATGACCACTTAGGGTAAGCTTTCATCTTCAGGGAAGCTCAAAATTTCTTGCTTCTTTCTCAAAAAACCTCTTTTGCTAGAAAGGTAGCCCATCTCACGCTCAGGTTCAATCTTCAGGATCTCTGCAATTTTGCTCTGAGGCTCCTTTTAGGTTTTCATTCTGAATTGCTTTTCTCAAGGCACTTTCTCGAGTTTTCACTTTGTTTTTCTCCTTCTTTCTTTTCTTCCTTTTCCTTTCTTTTTTCTTTTTAACCAAGCCGATCACTTCAACAATGATTCAAATTTCTTTTCTCAATAGAAGAACATGGAGTTGCGAATATTATTACTCATTCCGGGAGACTAAGGGGCAACAATGACTCTAGATGTCATAACTCCACTATTGCTTGATGATGACTCGAAAGAATTTTCAAACTTCACAAAATTGTCCTAACTGAGATATTGCCAAGTAGACGCAGCAAATAGAAGCAACGACAGAGACATCAATGGTACTCCTTTCATACACATAAGACAGAGAATGGACTAGTTCCTGCAAGACATATGCCGAAAAGCCAACCTGATCCAAGAATACATGATAATATGTTGCCCCTATGGTTCCAATCATATCAGCATAAGTACAGAGATAAAAATTATTATTCTTCAGGTTGCAGACTTTCGTTGTCAATAACAGTCCCAGGTTGCGCCTTGTTTTGGGTTTCACCGATCTAATTACAACTTCATCTCAAAAAATGGTCCATGTTCTTTCTTTGCCCCGAAATTTTACTATTGAGCTTATATTCCTCTTAAGTCAATCTTGACTTCTTGTCTATTCTGATTTGAACTCTTATGTATCATGATACCTTACTAATCTCTTCGTTTCTTGCCCTATTAGGTAGGATTTTCCCCTCTTTCATCATTTAGGGCAAACAAATACCATAAGTCCTTGAACTCTTTCAGTTCATAAACTTTTATCAAGTTCATACTTCGTGGTAAAAAAACTCTCTTTAGGTCTCTGAACTTTCTTCAGGTCCCTGAACTTTCTTCTAGTTCCTTTATTAACTTCATAACCAACCGAAACTCCATGGTAGAAACTCGATTCAAGTCCCTAAACTATTTGTATTCTTTTCATTTGTCTTCACCATAGCCCCTAATGAGTAATTCCTCTCTTTGACCAGGAGACTGCCGAACAAATGAACGTCTCATACTGGCCATATCTTTACCATATCAGATTGATCATTTGCATTCTCGATCTTGTATTCTGAAGTTTTTCCTTGAAGTAATACAAGGAAATATTTTTTAAAAAGATGTCAGTTTGTTGATTAATATTTCAATGAAGGATACCTTACATGACCCAAAAAATCAAGGTCTTAATATAAAACGAAAAAAATAGAATAGGATGCCCTGGATATCAAGTGTAAGAACGTTTTATATTCAACATTCCCATGGGTAGCATAACTCATGAATGTTGTTTCGATGTCTGAAGTTATGAAATTTCTTCCAAATCACTCGGTTCACACCTATGATTACCTTATTGTTCGATCTAGTCAGAAAATAACTCATTTTATGTTCTCTTCATTCTTTTTCCATTCATAAATGTGTTCAAGCTTCCTGGACTTGTTTAACCAGTAGAGTGCAAAAATATCATTCTAAGAATAGAATTCTATGAGTACATGTGTGTGCTTTGACTGTTACTAATACTTATTATTATATTATTATACACATGCCTTCAAAGATACATCTCTAACGCTTGGGTATTGGACAGGTGGAGCATAGCTCCTTATTATATTTGTCGATATCCCCCACAGCTCCATCAGGATGCTCCGAGACTTATTTATTCAATAGTTCCTTGCCTCACTCTTTCCCTTTTTTCATTTTTCTTATCTTTTTCTTTTCTTTTTCTTTCTCACTCTTTTTATTCTTTTCTTGCTTACTCTTTCTTTTTTTTCTTTTTTTTTTCTCTTTCTCTTTTTCTCTTTTTTCCTTTTCTTCACTTTTTCTCTTATTTTTTTCTCTTTTTCTTTCTTACTCTTATTGTTTCTTTTAGGTTATAGAAGACTACGCTTAGAACTTCAATTTCAAGCAACTCTACTTGGTTAAAATTACCTAGTCCGCTTCACTGTTTATGAATTTCAAAGATTTGTCATCGAACATCATCAAAGGTGCTGTAATATGACCTTTTCTTACTTTGCTGACCAGAGTAGACCAAAATAAATTTCACTTCATTGTCTTCACAACATCTAATCGTTCTTCGTACCAGAATCAATATCGCATCTTGCAATTGGCATCCAAGGGCCTACAAGGGTAAGAAGATATATAAATATATTTATATATTTCAAAGACATCCTTCCATTGAAATGAAAACCAACAAACATGACATATGCCCTTAGAAAATGAGTTCTACTACTTTCAGACCAGAAGTAGCAGAATTATTTCCATGTATTTCTTTAGAAACGGTTCTTGTAGATTGTTACCACATGATGAGGAGACATGGTCAAGACAAACTTCTCAAAATTCGAGACAGTCTTGGAAATATTCATTTTGGCCTTCTGATTCTTCAGTTGGTATAACAACTTGCCCCACTCTTTGCCATTGTTGAACTAGTTCTCAAGTCAAGATTCCATTACTGACTAGCTTCTTGATTTCTTCCATCAAAGGCCTACACTTCTTGGTAGCATGTCCTGGTGCCCCCATGTGAAAATCACAAACACCGTCTGAATTATAGCTATGGGCAGATGGATTTGGAACTACCTTCATTGGCCTAGAAGTGATATGCCGTCGTTCAACAAGGTGAGGAAATAAATCTGAAATGGATACTCCAAAGATCTTTAAATTTGCACTTGCTCGAGGAATTTTCTGTGGTCGTTTTGATAAATTGGCTGGCCTCTTTCTCTTACGGCTCTGAGAATTTTGAACATTACATTCATTTAACTCTTTTTCTTGATTCTCTTCCTGATCAGCTCGATCTTCAAATCTTGATTCAATTTTCCCTTGTCGGATCCCTATCTCTATTGCTTCTCCAATCGCCATGAGGTCGTTGAAATTGTTCCTTGAATTCTCAAGCATTCTCTCAAAGAAAAGAGATGAAAGTGTTTGATGAAACATGAGAGATATCTCTTCCTCTGTCGTGTGAGGTTGTACTTAGGCTGCTATTCCTTGCCACCCCAATGCATAGTCTTTAAAGCTCTCATTGACCTTCATACTCATGTTTTGCAGAAGCTGACGATCTGGAGCCAGGTCTATAACATACTTGTATTGTCCTAGAAATGCTCTGGCCAAATCAACCCATGATCGAATCTGCTCTCGACTTAATCTATTGTACCACTTTGCAGTAGGTACAACCGGGAAATCATGGAAATAGTGGATCAACAATTTATCATCGTCCAAATTTCCTTCCATTTTTCTAGAGAACACTGTCAAGTGAATTTTAGGATAGCTTGAACCACCATATTTCTCAAAATTGGGGACCTTGAATTTAGGTAGAATAACCAAGTCCGGGACTAAACAGAATTCTTTCGCATCAAAATTAGGCTCACCAACACTTTTTCCTACCTCGACCTCTTCCTCAAGTCTTGTACATCTACCTTCAACTACTCAAAACCTATCCCTGCATTCGGGTTAGATGCCCCAGATAAATTGTTAAACATGGTGTAGCAGTATGGTTCTTCGCATTTTGTTGATGCTTGGTCATCCATTCTTGCAACACTTTCTAAGCTTGTTCAGTTCATTCCATGTCTTCATCCATGATAACAGATTTCCAAACTTCCATTGATTCCTGGATTACTGCCATCGAAATCCTGACCGCTTCAGATCATGAATGTTGATGTAATGATAATGTTATGATGATATAAATATGCAATGCATGAATGCAGGAGGTATTGATTTTAAAAGTGGTTGTCATAGAACAACTTTCATTGAAATAAAAGGATTCAATACATCTGATATTAGATTTTATAAATATTGGTGAGCTCTAAGTCCCATCTTCCTAACTTCCTCTAAGAGCCAAGTCAGCTTCACTCCATGATCCAATGTTGGTTCAATGTTCTGACTTAGTGCCAATGCCACATCTGCCAAGTCTGCCACTTGTTGAGCCACTTCTCGTGCTTGAGTAACAGCATCTTTCATGTCATTGTCTTTTTCTCGTATCCTCATTCTCGATCTCTGAAATTGGACATACCACTTCTCCTTACTTTCTTGACAGTCTTTCTTGATATCATCAACAATATCTTTGTACATCAACATAAGATTACGATATTCATCTACCTTCTTCTTTAGTGCTTCATTTTTAGCTTAACTGTCATTTAGCTTGATAACGGTATCCTCATACATCTGCATGTACATTTTTCCATTTCACGTTTAGTTTCGCTAACCCTTAAGTCGTCCATGAAAGTGTTGCGTTGAATTTATATTACCTGCAGATAACACGAGAGTGCATTAGCTTGATCTTCACTTGCCTTAGAGCTCTTTTTCCAATATTCAGCTTCACGCTTCAATTCCTTGATTCTTTTCTTCGACTATTCTAGAGTCACACCAAAACTAGCATTCTTAAGCATCGAACAAATTTCTTGATGACTGGAT
Source organism: Hibiscus mutabilis (assembly GCA_019671005.1). NCBI lineage: Eukaryota > Viridiplantae > Streptophyta > Magnoliopsida > Malvales > Malvaceae > Hibiscus > Hibiscus mutabilis. Next base: position 23,178,597 of record CM033718.1, on the reverse strand, counting down.
TGCAAGCTTTTTAGCTCCTCATTCAAACTGTCTCTCTCTTGTCTTAACTTGCTCATTTGAATCTCATATTCGAACTGATGCCTCTTCCCCTGGGTATTTTCATCTCGAGTCTCCCATTCAACCACTGAATCAAACTAACTTTTGGTTCCGAACTTCCATTTTCCATGCTCCAAAAGAACTTGGACTCGGCGTTTGAAGGCGATACAATTTTCAATAGAATGCCCTTGAGTTCCACCATGAAATTCACAGTGAACTTTGGCGTCATACCATTTTGGATATGGGGGATGTAAAGTTGTGACAAATTGTGAGATCACCAATCGGGCTTTCAGCAATTAAGAGTACAATTCCTTGTATGAAATAAGGATTGGGTCAAAATGAAATTTGTGATCTCTTGTCTTCTAATAGTGAGTTGAGGGGATTATGGAATCTAAACTTTGTCTTGGTCAGTTACTTGGTTTCAATGGGCTTGAGCTTTCCTTCACTTTTGCGTCTCCAGGTATTTTATTAAATTTCAAGTCTTTAGGGAATTTGGGTTTTCCATCTTCAAAACTCAACATACCTCCCGTAATGAAATTTTCAACTTTGATCATCAGAGCTTCGTATTTCCCAGTAGTATGGACTAAACTTCCCTGATGATAGTCATATACTACCTCGTAATCCTCAGGATAAGAAAATATTTTGGGCTTGGACAGAACTCGAACTACAAAATTCTTCTCCAAAAGTACATAAAGGAGCTCCGTATATGACACCGGAATTGCATTAAAAGATCCTCCATTATCTTCTATTTGGGTTTTTTCCTAGCCTTTCATCACCTTCTTGGAGTTTAACCTACTTACACCCCCCGTTGGTTTATTGATGTGAATTGTAACGGTGCTCAGACCTGTTCGTTTATACATGTTTTGGTTTTTGTTCAGCTCTTCTTTCAGTTTATTGTGCCCTTTTTCTTTGGCCATAACCGTCATCATAGTCATCATCTCAGCCATTTATTTTTTCAGTTCTTGCATCTCATTCTTGTCAGCATCAACACCAACATAATTGGATGTATGACCCTTGGATGAACTACCCTTCATTTCTTCTGTGACTTGTCCCGAACACTACCTCATATTTGTAGTCTCCGCTATCAGATTACGAATCCTTTTATCTTTCATGATTGTCTTCTAATGATAGCCACTTTTGAATCAATACCTCTTCTATGTAAAGAAGATACAGTGCAAAAATGCAAAACAAAAACAAAAGGAAACGAGTTAGTATGGTAAATTAATTATGTAAGCAAAAATCAAATTGCTAATAAATAAAACAATTTATAATAAGCCAAGAAAATAACCAGAGAAGAGTATTTAAACCAGCAGCACCTGTCCTAGGTCCCTGTCTGGCTCTAGTGGGGTAGGTTTCTAATATTCAGCATGAGGGTGTTGTTCTAGACTCTGGGTTCCCGAACTGTCGTTACTGTCTACTGCGACAGCAAGACATTGATTCGGTGGTATAGGTCCCTTACAACGAAGGCGTAGACCTCACGGTGCATAAGGTTAGTATACCGAAAGAGAGACAAAAATTCGATCACGAAGCTGGATAACTTAACGTTGGATAATGTCCCGCTCCTATTTAAGGGTGAAAGCCTGGGTAGAAGGCTATGCATGAATGACAGACATATCACACAATAAAAGCTACCTCCATTCGTTCTAAAATATCCAACCAATAATTATCAAAGAAATTAAATTCAAATTATTACTCTAAAATGCCATGTGAAATTAACTAATTAGGCCTGACTCTCAATTTTATGTCCCCAGCGGAGTCGCCAAGCTGTCACGACCATTTTTAAAACTGAAGTGTGGAAAATAGCCTGACAGTTGATTCTTTTGAAAATCGGAGTTTTATTCATTTTAATTTATTAAATATTGAAATTAGGATTTTTCGTATTAAATTGGATTTTCCCTTTATTTATTTTAAAAATCAATTTGGAGTCGCCACCGGTCATTTTGGTAGACCAGACACCATAAAAACAACTAGAGATTTGTTTCTTTAAAATTAGGGTTCGAGAGTCGGTTACGTGTGGGGAAGGATTAACACCCCCACAAACGCCCGTTATCGGTACCTCATCAAGTTCACGTGGCATTTTGGCATTTCAAGCAATAATTTGAATCTAATTAGATCTTTAATTGTTAAATGAATTTCGTTCTGAATGGAGATATCCTTTTGTAGGAAAATACATCTTTAACAAATATAAATTTTGAAACATCCAGTTACTTTAGGATACTCCAATTTATATTCAAAAATGTATCTCAACAGAAAAGGTTATAAATGCATGTGTGTTTATTTTCTTGTCATTTTTAAGTTCAAACCTAATTAGAGCTCCAATCGATTAATTAATTAAAATCTATGAATATTATCAAGTTTGGGGTTAATGTGATAACACCCAAATAATTGGGCACTACCCATATTAAGCCCTAAATTAATAATATTCCTAATTATTAATGAATCTAATTATTTATACCTATTTCCAATTTAATTAAATTAAACTAACTATGTGTGATTACAATATTTTAGGTTCAAATGAAGTATTAAATATTCTACTAAAATATCTCCTTGATTAACATCACAATGCAATGTGACACTAATCAACTTAGGACATTAAAGTGTACATTTAATATTCATTTATTTTCTACAATGATTCACCTATTTAAATTAATTAAAGAACTTAAACTTAAAAGGCTCTAACTATTTAAAACTATGTGATTTAATCTCCTAAACAAATATACTACATGCTTGACATTAAAATCATGTAACATACAATAATTTAAACAATTAAATTAAACTAAAAAATAACAACAAGGGCTAAATTAAATTGAATTATAAACTGTAAGGTCAAATTACAAAGCATTAGGGACTAAATTGAATGTTTACAAAATTAGAAGCCAAAATCGAGAGAACCCAAATAAAAGGGCGCGGGTCTAAGACCCGACCCGAGTTCAGATGCGCGGATCCCCTTTAGCCCGGCTCATAAATGACACTGTTTCCTCCTTATTACATAAACTCCCTTAAGCCCGAAATTTTGCCCTTTTCTCTCATTTTTCGAATATCGCTCTCTCTCATATTTTCTCCGTTTAATCCAAATATGCCCCCCACCAGTCACTAAAAGATCTTCGCTGATTGCCGCAGGCGACGCCGACAAACTCCCGATCATCTTCTTCTTCACTCTGATCACCGAACTGGACTTTCAACCACTATCCCAACTCTTCCGGCCACCGTCCGCCACTACATCTAAACCCTAAAACTCTTGAAACCCTCTATTTTAAGCCCTAAACAACCTAAAAAGCTACTCCCAGATCGATAGAACCTCCTAATCTTCCCTAAATCTAGCCCTAGATCTACCCGAGACCCGACCTTCTTCAACTCCGTCATGACCCTAACCACGCCGGCCGCGAAGATAAACTTCGACTTCCCCTTTTTCTCTGTTTTTATTATATTTTTGCACTCGATCTAACCTCATTCATGACTATTTTTGCAGGTAATTGAAACAGAGAAAGAGATTACCTTCTCGGCCGTGAGACGACGATTCTATTCACCTTCTCTGGCGTCGACCTACAACTTCGGCGCCTTTCCTTCTTCCCGACGTCGTCTGGTCTTCCCGAGTTAAGCTTCTCTCTCCTCTTTTATTATTATCTTTATTACTATTATTATTTTAATGGTAGTAATTATGATGATCATTCATTTTATCTGACATGTCTCTCTCATGTATTTATAGGGGGTCAGAGGATGACATCAACAAAAGGATTAATCCTTGTAAAATTAGTTTGGGCCGGTAGCTAGGCGACATGTGTCCCTTTGGGAGCTGAATTTGGGCGGGAAACTTAAAATTTGTGTTTCTTTGGTTTTATATTTGTGTTTGTTGGACTAGGGATATAGGAATTAGGCTTTCAGATATGTACACGGGCTTTGAAGTATTTAGAATTGTAAAATGGACTTTGGAATGGACTTTTATTATATTTTTTGGGTTTAATTATTTATTTATTAGATTTATTTTATATTTGGCTTTATTTATATCGAATTATATATATATATATGTGGGTACCCGGACAAAATTAGGGTATTACATCCACCATGTCCTATTTGTAAGAAGATAAATCATGTTGAAAAGGATTGTCGGTTCAAGGAGAAAGGCAAGTCCAGTTTTAGTGTACTTTTTGTGGTAAGCCTGGACATACTGATAAGTTTTGCTGGACTAAAAAGAAGCAAGCAAAGAAAGAAACTCAACAACAAGCAAATGCAAGTGAAGAGAACCAATAGCAGGATGAGAATTTGTTCACGGTTTCTCATGTTGCTGACCAATCTCATAACTCTATTTAGCTTATGGATAGTGGGTGTACCAATCACATGACACCAGTGATTTCATACTTCAACTCACTTGATAAGTCCTTTAAAACAAGTGTGAAGGTGGGAAATGGTGCTATACTCCAGGTTCAAGGAAAATGGTTGATTTCTATGAATACTCTACAAGGTAAAATGATTATCTACACTGTTCTTTTTATTCATGATTTAGATCAAAGTCTACTGATTATTCCTCAAATGGTTAAAAATAGTTTTAGTGTTTAGTTTAAGGGTGATGTTTGTTGCATATTTGATGTTTGTGGTGCTATGTTTTCTGAGCTGAAAATGAAAATAATAGCTTTTATTTGAAGTTTGATGTTGCTTGTAAACATATGTACTTTCCAAAGAATGATGTGCAAAAACATTATTTGAGTTCGATCCCTGAAGAGATTGTTATAACCGATGAGGGTGAGAATGAGGACTCTAGTGATTGGTTTGATGTAGCAGAGACAAGTGACGCTGAGGTTATCAAAACCCAATCCTTAGCAAGAGTGTATGGGAGGTGCAATTTTGTCTTTGCTGAACCAACAAGTTTTAATGATGCTACAAAAGTACATGAATAGATTGATGCAATGAATGCAGAGATTTCTGCAATTGAGAAAAATAGTATGTGGTTCTTAACTGATCAACCTAGTGAAAAGCATGTTATAGGTGTGAAGTGGGTGTATAGAACCAAGTTCAATCATGATGACATTGTGTTTAAGCATAAAGCTAGATTGGTTGTAAAGGGGTATGCATAGATAGGTGGAGTTAACTACGGTGACACATTTGCACATGTTGCTAGACTCGACACCATAAGATTACTTATTGCTATTGTTGGTTAATTGGGCTGGAATGTGTTTTATTTGGATGTAAAATCAGCTTTCTTGAATGGAAAGCTTGAAGAAGATATCTATGTTTGCCAACATGAAGGTTTTGTGGTTCCAAAAAGAAAATCAAGTGTACAAGCTTAAGAGGGCTCTTTATAGCCTAAAACATGCACCAAGAACTTGGTACTATAGAATTGATTCTTATTTGCAAAAGTTGGGTTTTCAAATGAGCGTTAATGAAGTTACTTTGTATCTTAAGAAAGATGAAATACTGATTTGCTTGTTGTTTCTCTATATGTTGATAATTTGCTGGTGATGGGAAGCAATGACAAAGCTGTTTCAAAATTCAAATTGAGTATGCAAAAAGAATTTGAAATGTCTGATCTTAACTTGATGAGGTACTTTCTTGGAATGGAAATTAATCAAAGCAAGACTAGTATTTTCATTTCACAAAAGAAGTATGCTTTAGATGTTCTAAGGAAATTCAAGCTAGAATCTTGCAAAGGAGTTGATTCACCATTGCCTTTAAACTTAAAGTTATCAAAAAAAGATGGTGAGTAACTCTATGATCCTTCTACTTTCAGAAGCATTGTTGGAAGCTTACTCTACATGATAGCTACACGACATGATTTAATCTTTCTTGCAACATTGTTATCAAGGTTTTTGAGTTCACCTATTGATGTTCATCTAGGAGTTGCTAAAAGGGTTCTTAGATATGTGAAGAGTACTTGAAGGGCTGAATTATTTGAAGATAGATAGTGTGATATTAACTGGATATTCCGGCAGTGATTGGGAGGGAGTTTGGACGAAATAAAGACATCCGGATATGTTTTCTACCTTGGCTCAGGTGCAATCTGTTGGAGCTCAAAAAAGAACAAGTTGTGGCTCAATTGATTGTAGAAGCTAAATATATCGCTCCTGCTGCTGCAAATCAAGCAATTTGGTTGAGAATTTTACTTTCTGATCTTGGCTTTGAGCAAGAAAGTGCTACTCTTCTTTTTTGTGACAACAAATCTACCATTGCTATTGCTGAAAATCCAGTTCAGCATGGTAGAACAAAGCATATCAATGTGAAGTTTCATGCAATTCGTGAGGCTGAGAAGAATTCATTGATCAAGATGGAATTTTGTTCTTCTGAGATGTAGGTTGTTGATTTGAAGACAAAGGTCTTTCAAGGAATAGAATTTCATTTCTCAAACATGAGCTTGGTATGACCAATATCAACCTCAAGGTGGAGTGTTGATGTATTGAGTTTGATATTGGATAATCAATTTTTACTTTGTGTGCCAAAAGTAATTATAATTAGTAGCTATTTTCTAGGCATTTATTAGCCTATTTACATTAGTAAGTAGACAACTATCATTTTAGCTTTTTGTAATCCTTTTAAGTGGGTTGTAATGAAGTAGAAACGTAGTGTGAGTTTGCTGCAACCTTTTCATATTCTATCTTCCTCTCCAAAATCGTTTTGTTTGCAGCACATATTCAAAAACTGGCTTTCTGCATAACTGCAACTGGTTTTCTTGATCGAAACTGGCTTTCTGCATAATTGCAATTGGTTTTCTTGGTTGAAACTGGTTTTCTGCAGACACCAATTGATTTTCTTGGTCACCAACTGGTTTTCTAGTTTTTCTGCATACACCTACAGATCATGGACGAAGACTTCACCAAGTCCAACACTCCAACTCCGTTCGCTTCAACTTCAACCGTAGCTATGACATACTTCATTCCCATGTCTTGCAATTTTCTATAATACTAAATTGCAGCTGTAATCTAACGTAATGATCACATCATAATAGTTTTCAAGGTCATCGTGACACTAGAACTGCATTGCACTTAAGAAACATTGTGATTTTTTAGGAAAAATCATGTTGTAACATCAACAACCATACCCGCAACAAACACCACAATCACAATTTAGTACTATATCTTGACTAGACCAATGTTGGTAAGCTATCCTCGTAAACAGATTCATTAGAAACTTGTTATAAACTTCATTCATATCAGTGATATCACTTCTTACTTGCTAGCTGCTACTGCAAACTAAAACTGTTGTATGAGTTGCGAATATGGTTTTTCCTCCTATCATGAAAGGTAGAAATCAAGTTGCAAGAACAAATAAATAAAGCTATCTGGTTTTAGTTTGTTGTTTAAGCCCTTTGAGTCACAAGGTAGAGTTGAAGATATTGCTAAGTAGCTAAGATAAGAAGCAAAAGCTATTCAATTATGGTGCCTTTGCGTCCAAAACTGTGACTTAAACACCCACGTAACCATACTCGTCTGCTTGTCTACTTTTTCGTGTAAATACCATAACAATGGCTACTTATGTATGATAAGTTTATTGGGAAAGTTGGGTGATTTGGGTGGTGCTGAGAAGATTTTGGCAGAGTGGGAGTCTGGATACACATTTTATGATGCTCGAATTCCAAATCTGATGATCAGTGCTTATTGCAAAAGGAGTATAAAAAAGGTAGAGGATTTTTGTCCGCTTTGTCCGGTATATATCTTACTATCAAGTTGGCTACGTGGTTCACTTTATATAAAATGAAATTCCCAAGAAATCAACCAGTCCAGCTTCTTTATTTTCAGGCCTTTTTGGACGATGCACGTTAACACTTTTGAAAGCAAAATCCGGGAAAAAAAAGGGTATATGCTTAGATACCCAGTACGATAAGAGTATGGAGCTTGAAGAGTAGAGGCACCTTCGAATTAAAACATCTGTGGAATTAAATATTGTCATTTGGGTTGTGAAGTTTATAAATTGAAATGGATTCACGAGTTAAATATTTAATTAAATATTGATCAAATTATAGAATCTGACCACTATTTCATTTCTTTAAGAAAGCAACATCTGTGGTGTTTTCTTCCTGCATTGAAAATGAAAAGCTATCTTCCTACTCCCAGTTTCTCTCCACAAAATAATGATAAGAACACGACAAGCCGACGCTTCTGTTTTTATGGGTTTTGATAATCTTTTAATGTCATGAACTTAATAGGAAAATAAGCAAAGCTATCCTAAATACAGATACATCCATCGAACTCTAATGATGGAAGATAAGGTCATGTCTTTTTCCGCAACAAATATCCTTTATTTCATTGGTTCAAACCTCAAACTCTTGGCCTTATAGTTCTTTTCATTGGGTCAAATTGTATTTCAAGCAATAAGATATAGTATGAAACAAAGAACAGAATCTGGTTCATAAATAAACATAATTCAATAATACCATATTTCTAGAGAGAGAAGAGAAGGGATTGTTTTGGGGGAATGAAAAAGGGAGGAACACATGCATGCAATCTAATATTTAAGGTTTTTGGCCAACAAATGTTAATTTTTCATGCACATGCATGGGCCTAGGAAGAATACGTTTCAATTGCTTAATTTATCACCACATGGAGTGTTTCAAATTATTACCCCTGGGCTTTGGTCAAAAGGATCCCATGCTTTCTGTCTTTAGCAGCTTTTGTCTGCCATTGTTTTGGACTTCTGGTTTGGAGGGGACGACTAATGCAGCAGACTACAAAGTTAGCGATGAAGATAACACTGTATAATTAACCACACTGTTGTATTGTTTCTTTTCATTTTCTCCTTGTCTTTTGGATTTTAAGTTTTAACCTTCTTTTATATAGTTGAAAATTTTGACAAGATTGAAATGGTGTTTTGCATTTTATCTGCCATGCAGGTAAACTTCTACCAAGTGTATTCAATATAGGAGGAAAAAATAAAAACAGCTTGACATGTTTAGTTCAAGTGTTAAATTAGCTTCATTAATCATTGGACAAAAATCATCTCCATTCTCGATAACCCTTTTTATGCCTCAATACTAGAAAATATTGAAAATTTAAATTTTAACCTCTAAACCTAAATTCTAAATCCTAAATGCTACACCCTACAAAGTATACCATACTGCAAATTTCTTACACCCTAATCATAAACTCTAACCTTAAATCCTAAACATCAAACCTAAACCTAATTTTTAGTATATGAGCATAAATAAGAGCACCAAGAAGGGGTAGAGAATTTCTACTCATTAATGGACAAAAATCATCTACCGCTTATGGTGTCTTGTTCTATGCCTCAACACTAAAAACCACTAAAAAGATTAAATTCTAAGCCTTAACCCTAAATTATAAATCCTAAAAATTAAATCTTACCTCTAAACTTAATTTTTGGAGTGAAGGCACAAGAAGAGTAGAGGATTTCTAAACAAGGAAATCTAATTCATTTTCACTTTTTATGATTTAGAAAAGCCAATTTCTGTCGAACTCTTGAGCAAAAAATTAATGCAAAGACTAAACGCTCGGTTGCCAAGCAAATTAGGTACATCTTTTATGGTCAAAACTACAATTTTATCAACCTCTGTTGTTTCTTGTTTTTTTGAATAGGAAACATTTCATTTCATCTTTTATCAAATGCCTTTTTCCATTTTGTTTTAATTCAAAGGCTAATTTGTTCTCACTTTAAGAACAGCTTCCATGTCAACTAATTCAAAAGGACAAGTAGACGAGGTAACAACTTTAATATCTCACCAACTCTTTGCAGTAAGACCCCAACTTTTCTTCTCAAAAGAAAAAAAAATCACAAATTTTCTCCTTATGGACTATTGTAAACACTAATTTTATCCGGGTCTATTGACCCGAATTATTATTATTATTATTATTATTATTATGGTATGATAATAAATAAGCAGATCAGATATAATAATAGACCCATTTAATTAAATAGTCCAAGTCTATTAATATACAAATAGCCCGTTAGGCCCAAAACAATTTAAACCTAAAAACCTTAAAAACTAATCTGATGAACCCTTTTGTTTATCCTTTGCGCAGCCGCCTTGTGATCGTTAGATCAAATCTTATCCAACGGTCTAGATGAAGCCACGAGATCCTCCAGCTGGCGCGAGTGAAGATCACACTCCGTCCCATCATCTCCCACGTGCGCATGCAAGACACGCCCCGACTCTTCAGCTCCCACGAGCCGCGTGTCTTCATCCAGCTCTGCCATGTCATTCTCTAGGCTTCATCACGACCGTCCATTCCAGGCGAGATTTTGGCTGTTAGATCAAATCTAATCCAACGATCCAGATTGGATATGCTCGATAGACTCTCTACCTCATCTTCATCCGATGACCGCCACGTGTCCAAATCAACGCCCCCTCGCTGCTGGAGAACGCGCTGCCACCGTACGACCACCAAATCTCTCCCAACCACCATTATCCGCAAAAATAACAAAAAAACAAAGGGGATATCAGAACCCAAAATCATCTACAGTTTTTGCATTTAAAATTTACTTATTCTTGTAAACAAAAAAAATCAGATATATATGATGTAAAGACCTCATTTGTAATCGGTTCTAGGATAATCAATACAAAAAAAACAAGAAAATTCAGAAGGTATTATCCTTTTTTTCTCTTTGCACGCAAACGAAAATAACATAATCAAGAGTTAGAGTCTTTACCTTTCCGCCGCTTCATTTTTCGGTTGTCCTAGAGTATCTCCGATGAAGGACAAGCCCGCCGTCCCGTGACAAACCTCTCGACCTCCTCTTGAGCCGTGTATGGTGAATTGGGTGGTTGGGTTTTCAAAAAAAGAGAGATTATTTTTACAAAAAAGGGGGAGCTTAGGGTTTTGATTTTGAAAAACTAAGCTTAGATATGGTTTTAGGATCAAAAAAGGGTAATTTTGGTTTGATTTCAGTGTTCGCCGGCGCCGACAAACGGCGGTCGGCAGCGATGGACGGTGGTTGATGCGGCAGGAGTTCTCCAGATTCTGGGTTCGTTCTCAAACATGGATGAATACATGGCGGTGTTCATCCACTTTCAGAGAGAATGAGGAGAGCTTTGAAGGGGTTCAAAAAATGAGAAAGAGTTTGTTTTTTGGTTTAAAAATATCTTTTATACTCAATTTATACTTTTAAATGGGTTATTTACGAAATAAATCCCTCTGCCCCTAAATAATTCGGCTGACAGTCCTTCCGCCCTTTTTAATCATGTCCCCAGTTCCTAACGATTTTCCAAAGTTTTCAATTTCATCCCTATATATCTTCGTTTTATTCCGAGTTTTAGTGGCCAAATACCAATTTCAGCCCCTAAATTTGTTTCATTTTTCAATTAAACTCCTAGGTCCAGTGGTATATTTCCATATTTAGTCCCTAATTAAGCATGCATATTTAATTTCAGCACTGTTAATTTAATTTCAGTTTTTATTTTATGTATTTCTGTTCAAACATTTATTTATTTGTTCGATAAGTGTTGTTCATTTTATTTATTCTTGGTTGCTTGTTATTGTGTTTTAATATTTTCACATCATGTACATATTAAATATATATGTATAATCTAATATGTATTATATAATATGGGTATATTATTATATCTTATATACGTATAATATATAATATGTGTACACATATAAGATACTTAGTTTACGTTAGTTAAGTTAATGACAAAAAATGATGTTAATTATATTATGATTTTAATAAATGTACGTATATAGTATATAATATAGTTTATATTATTAATCTTTATTTTTAGGTTATTGTTGAAACCTAACCCTTCTTTTTACATGTATATACGTGGTTATCCTTATTTTATTCATGTTACTATCAATATGTTCGTTCATGAATGATTAATTGCCATGTTTAATTTACCACTTCATTTTATTTTAGTACTCGAGGTCCCGATATTTTAGTGTGAGTGTCGTCCCGAGTATTCAGGCGTCATCTCCTTCGGTATCGTGGGTTGCGGGTTCGGTTGTTCGATTTGTATGACCATGCATTCATCCATCTTAGGGATTATTAATTAAGTTAGGTTGAATTCTAAATTTTCTTAACAAATACGATACGAACCCTTAGGTACTGATTTTCGGGCGTGGTGGGGGTTTGAACCTTCCCCACTCGTAATCGACTCTCGAACTTTTTAAATCTCTGGTTTTGATTTCTAGTGTCCGATCTACCTTACCCAAATGACCGTTGGCGACTCCTGATTTTATTTCAAAACGCGGGTTTTTAAAGAAATACCCCTAAACTATTTTTTTCATAAAAAGTATGATACATTTAGATTTTTTAGTCGCTACAGCATGGCGACTCCGCTAGGGATGAATTTTTTCAAAAAAAAAAGGAGAGTCAAGCCTTAGTTGGGTTGGTATTGTAATTATTAAGAAAATTTGAATTCGATTTAATTTAGTTTTTAAATTCCTAACCTTGTTTGTTTGCTGCTTTATTTATTCGGTGTTTGATATAATTTGTCATCACATGTTAGTTCTAGAACCATTAAGTGGGAGCGGTTACTCTGCCTCGTGGAGTGTTCACTTCCGTATGGTGTTGTAATTCACATTCGGGATTCAGTCCTAGTGACAGTTTGTGTACCTTTTACTTTTGAACTTAACCACATATAGCGAACCATAGAGCTCACCTTTAAAACCATGCTGGAACTCTGTCCGTTTGGTGGTAACCCTTTTAGGTTCTGCTTGATATATTCATACCTTATTTACTACGAATATTTTAGCTATGTGCTTTTAATTGTTTTAATTTATTTAATTCTTTTTTTGTTTTACATTTAATTCATTTATTACATTGTATTGACTTTTTTGTTTCATTTTATTTCTTTTTTGTTGCATTCAATTTGTATTTCATATCATACATAGGTGTTGATTGAAGGACAGTTCACTTTAGAAGACATTTGATATGGGAGAGATGTTCTGTAATACCAAAAGTAGTAATGCTATTGTATGGGGTTGGTCCGAGCGAATACAAATGGAAAAATGGGTTAACCTAGTAGTGGGACATGTGTCAGAGGTTATCGGGCCCACTCCGAACATTTCCAAGCAAAACAACCTACAAAAGTTGCAAGAAACATGGCATTGTTGGGATTCAGGTATGAAGTAAGTCTTTCAACAAGAGTTCGGTGACATAGCTCTTCTGCTAAATGTCCAAAATGTCATGCATTTGTTCAGGGCCCTAACTCAGTTATGGAACCCGGGATATAGTTGCTTCACTTTCGGAAAGGTGGACATGACTCCCACAATCAAAGAATATACCCTATTGCTCCATTGCCCAAGGTTCAAGGAAGGGAAAGTCTACACCAAACCTAAAGACCCACCGCATTTCTTAGAGAACTTGACTGATATCACCGGAATGAGCGGCGAATGGTTTCAGGGTAAGATCATGAAAAAAGGAAAGATCGATTGTATAGCTTGGGGGCATGTTCGAGACTTGATTCATCTGCATCCTAACCCACCGAAGAAAAGGCGCTTGTTTTCTTTATGCATCTACAGGTTGGTTATCTTCCCCAAGGTTTTGGGACACATAGACTACGCTACAGTAGATTTGTTTGAAAAACTCAAGAAAGGGATCAATCCAGCACCAACTATCTTAGCAGAGACTTTCCAATCGCTAAATACATGCAGGAAAATAAGGGGAGATAGATTCTTAGACTGCGCCCCACTTTTGAAGATTTGGATCCGGAGTCACTTTTGGGATTTAAAGTTCTCTCATCGGATGTGCATTTCCACCTATTCTCATATAAAAGTTTTTCTAGAAGAATACTAGGATGAAGCAATGATCGAGGATCAGTGGATGGCCAAAGTCTATTACCAACATGATGATATTGTTAGATGGAAGGTATCGTAGCTAATCCTATGTGAATTTCTATACCGTTGTGGAGAGTATGATTAGGTGCCTTTGCCCAGGATTTAGGGTAGAGTTGGTTATTGTCCGCTGCTCATGTCATGTCAGTACGGTTTAATGTAATTCATTCCTGCCACTCACAGTATAGATACATCTAGCTTCAAACACCAAGGTAATGGTTACAAAGAACAAGTCCTAAAAATGAACTGTTCTTGGAAGAATATGCACAAGGTTGAGGTCTATGAAGATGATTTGCCATTTACTCCAAGTTATGAGCAGTGGAGACTCAGCAAGGCTAACGATACCATTTCTCATGTGAACCGAGAAAATGTTCGACCTATGGAAGAACATATGAGAAATGCTCCCTCTAACTTAGAAAAAGCTAGAATGGCCCACATGAAAGAAGTATGCGCTTTGGAAAAACATGCCTCGGACCTTGAAGCTGCAAACTATTTAGCATCAGTTAACATGGACAAATACAAGAATCGAGAGGAGGAAGTCCTAAGAAATAAGAAGATACTAGAAGATGACCATGAGGACTTGAGGAAAGATTGGCTGGAATTGAAGCAAAATTTGTGAAGGAATGGTTTGGGCACCCGCTGCCAAAGAACTGATGATTAAACTTGTGAAAGCGAGGAAGAGTACTGATAGCTATACTCTGAAGTACAAATCCAGCCAGGAACAGGTTGAGAAGAAGACTAAGGAATTAGAAACTATCACTCAAAAGTTAACTCTTAGCCAAGATCAGAATCAGGATTTGGTGGCTCAGTTATCACGGTTGGGACTAGCTCACCAAACTAGTCAGAGTCTAGTCGAGAAAAAAAGTAGAAGAAGTGAAAGCAATTGCTCAAGAACTAACTATTAGTCAAGCTCGAAACCAAGGACTAACAGCTCAAAATGAGGAACTTGAATCTCAAATGATGAAGTTATAGAAGGACTTCTGCAGGAGTACCACAATCAAGACAACGGTGTTGCTTTGAATCTTGCTCGAGATGAGAATGAGTTACTAAAGGCAAGGGTAACCGAGTTGGAAGCCACTCTACGAGATTGTAGGGAACGACTCACCTCTTTCGAATGAGCCTTACAAGAGGATAATTTTTGGATAGTCGATGGACTCCAGCAGGCCGGTTAGTTGATCAGGGACCAATATAGGGCAATGATAGATGTTATGGTACAAGCGCAAGGAGTGGCTCAATATATCCAAGGCTTGGCAGTGGAAGCAGTCGAGCTATATGCACGTGTTAGTGTAGGAACAGAGTTGGGATCCCGAATCCTTACCCTACTTCGTGAAGTCGAGGCCTTATGAATAGAAGCTAGCTGATTTATGTAACTTGTTATGTTAACTTTTTGTAATCAAACCTCTTCTTCGAATAAAAGTCTTTCTAAGGACTATTAAAGAATCAACGCCTTCATTACATTCATTCTGACACATTATTTGATTACTTTTAATATTTCGTACACATTATACATTGCATTTAATTATTAAAATAATAAAATTAATTATGGAAGCGTCATGGCAGAAAGTTTAAACTGCAACCATTTCGCACCAATACGATACCCATTTGCAAGTAAAAATAATGGATGATAGGGTAGCTAATTTAGAATAGGGTAAGAAAAGACCTCAAGACTCATTTTGGTCGAGCTGAACAAAGCATCACTGATCAGATTGCTCAATCGCAAGCTAAAATTATGGCTCAAATGGTTATGTTGCTTGATAAAAGGGATGGTAAAAAAAAAGTTTCTTATAGTACTGTTGAAGAGCCAGCGGGGACTGCATCTCACGTTAGGGCCCAACTAGAGGTGCCTGAGAGAATAATGTACATCAACATAGTTGGGTTATTTGCAAGCCACTAAGCGAGGGTGTCTACGGGTCAACCCATCGATGTGGAGGTAGTCTACGAGGATGAAGTGCCAGACCTAAATGTGATAGAAAAGATTAGAGCCGAAGTTGAGAAAAAAATATAAAAAAAAGTTTTATTTCTTCGAGGAAAAATTTAAGTTTATGCAAGGGGCATGCGAAAAAGAGAATGAGGCCAATGACTTGAGCCTCGTGGTGGATCTGATCCTCTCTCCAAAATTCAAGGTGCCAGACTTCGATAAATATGATGGGACTACTTGACCCTCCACCCATATAACTATGTACTATAGAAAAATGACGGCCTTTAAAAAGGATGAGAAGCTACTGATTCATTACTTCCAAGATAGCTTAACCAGGTCAGCTATTCAATGGTATACCCAGCTTAGCCGGGCCAATATCAAGCTGTGAAAGGATTTTTTGAGAGCCTTTATCGAATAGTACAAACATATGTCAGACATAACCCTAAACTGAATCATGCTGGAAGGAATAGAACAGAGGTCAAACGAAAGTCTACGTCAGTATGCCCAAAGGTGGCATGATGTTGCTGCACAAATTCAACCACCCATTCCAAAACATGAGATTACACCTATGTTCGTGAACACCTTAAAATGTGTATTGTTTGACCGTTTAATAAATAATACCACTCAGACTTTTGCCGATCTGGTGAGAACATAAGAATCAATTGAAGTGGCAATAAAAAGTGAAAGGATCGACAGTGAAGAAAACTCCCAAAGAAGTTACAAAAAGAAGGATAACGAGGTGAACACTACGAGAACCTACTATGTCCGGCAAACATTACCATTTCACAACCACAAGCTTCGACTGGAAAAATGTACAAAACTCGAGTAATAAAGAAGATAGAGCTTCTGAGAAGGAAAATGAGAAGATGTTGTTCACTCATTTATCGATGTCTTATGCTGAGTTGTACTTTCAGTTATATAAGGCGATTTTGTCTGACCATATCATGTTACTCCGTACAAACCCCATTTCTCTTCATGGTATGATGAAAAGGCACATTGTGACTATCACGCTAGTGTCCCCGATCATTTGATAGAGAACCATATTGCCTTTAAGAAGTTTTTCCAGAACTTGATAAATATTGGGGTTTTAAAATTTGATGAACCAAATGTGGCTGCTAATCCGTTACCAAACCATGGGGGTCATAGCGTGAACACCATTGAAGATGAATGTATTAGAAGAGCTAAAGAAAAAGTGTCTGAAGTTAAATCCCCTCTTAGGTGGGTGTTTCAATAGTTGTACATGGCATGCCTAATAGAGAAGGGTATGGAAATAGTACAAGAAGGATGTGGACCCTACTGCGAGTTTCATTAGGAAGGAGGGCACAAGATCCAACATTGTAAAGAGTTTAAACAGCTGATTCAGGGAATGATGGACAATAAAGAAATTAAATTTTTTGAGAAAGTTAAAGGAGGGAAAGAACTGGATGTGTGTACATCGGATAACCCCAAATACATAGTGGATATGCCATTTGTCATCTTGTCCAAGACGAAAGAAGGTGGTTCATCCCAAGGTGAAAGTTTGAAGGTGTCCCCTAAGCTTGTCATCTCAGCCCTAGCTCCTTTCCAGTTCAAAGACATGCGGAAGGTTCCTTGGCATTATACTGCCAATGTTTCTGTATCGGAAGGATCAGAACCGCAAAGAGATGACAATTCGCCTAAAGGTGCAAAACCCATATAAGAGGAGGAACCAATAGAGTCAAAAATTAAAGCTGTGAATGAAGTAGGACACTTCACCAGAAGTGACAGATGTTATCCGCCGAAGCCTTAGAGACAGCAGATGCGTAAAAGACAAAGAAAAGGATGCGACGATTGGTCCTGATAAGATATTTGGCGATAAGCCTCCTATAAAAATCAATGAGCCTATGACCGAAGCACAAGCGCAAGAATTTTTGAGATTTTTAAGGCACAGTGAGTACAGTGTTCTCGAGGAACTTCGTAAACAATAGGTGAGGATTACGGTACTTGAGTTGCTACTAAGCTTAGAAAAGTATCATAATGTATTATTGAACGTGTTGAATCAAATTTTTGTTCCAGATGATATCTCTGTGACCAAGTTGGACCAAATAGTGGGGCATATTGCTGCAGATAACTATATCGCATTTAGTGATGATGAAATCCCAGAATGGGGTATGGGTCTACCAAAGCTTTAAACATCACTACCCACTGTAAAGGGTACGTCTTACCTGGGTGCTTATTGATAATGGGTTTGCACTGAAAGTATTGTCAATGGCAACTTTGCAAAGGTCACCCGTAGATAGTTCCCACTTGAAGCCATATCAGAATTCTTTAAGAGCCTTTGATGGAACTCAGGGTGGTGGGGAAGATCGAGATACCCTTGTTGATTGGACCGATAGAGTATACCATTGAATTTGTAGTGATAGATATTAAGCCAACTTATAAATGCTTACTAGGAAGACCCTGGATTTACTCTATCGGTGTTGTTCCTTCATCGCTGCATCGGAAACTGAAGTTTGTAATTGAAGGAAAATTGGTGAGTGTTGGAGTAGAGCAAGACATCATTGCTTCAATAACATCCGATGCTCCCTATATCCCACCTAATGAAGACGTCGTAGAGTGTTCCTTTCGAGCTCTGGAATTTGTGAACGCGACCTTTGTCACAGAGGGAAGTAAGATCCCATGCCTCAAGTTATCCAATTGTACCAAGATAACCATCTAGGAGACCTAGGTCGGGGAGCTAAAACTGGAAAAGGTTTTAGGAAGAAATTGCATGGGAGCTTACGAGCAAAAGGTGTTATATTCAAGAAAGACTGATACGGTCATGGTCACAAGCCTAGTTTGCTGCAAAGGAAATAGGAGTACAAAAAGAAGGAATAATGAAGGAGAGCCAGGTTCAAGGGAGAAGATATCCCGTGGAAGATGATGACTTTTCCTTACCTAAGAGACATCTTTGTGTTCGGTGGAATTGTCAATGTCGAGCAAGAGGTACATGAAGCAAACTAGGTGAATGACAAGCTTAACGATGAAGAGATGTTTAGTGAATCACTTGAAGGGATGCTTGTCAACATGATATCCGAAGTTGAGTATGACAGTATGTTTCTGACTGGTATCCTCCCTTGCCTTCTAGGGGAAATTCTAAATAATGACATCCTATAGTTTTTAGGGTAGAATTAGAGTAATGCTCCAAACCAACCCTCTTTGTAACGACCCAAAATTGGGCTTTGCAAATTGGGCCTCGAACCCAATTTATTTAGGCCTCATGGTTAGAAGCCCAAATCCAAAGACAATGGGTTTGGGCCTTATGGCATAATAAATAAAATAAAGTAATAAAAGAAAAAAATAGGTGTTTTATATTAGGTTGGCTGGTGATTTGATGAGGAGAGAGAAAGAATAACAGAAAGGGATATTTTTGGGAGAGAGAAAAATGAGAGAAATAGAGAAAAAGGTAGAAGGAGAGTCTTTAAAATCTGATCTACGACCGTCTGAGCCACCATGGAGTGCACCGCCGCTACCATCGTCTTCAGCTCGTCAAGAAGAATCTGATGGTGGTCCTTGTGTCGCCGTTACCGCCATTGTTTGCCGAGGTGAAGGAAAATAAGATTCGGCCAAGCTTCAAACACCATGTTCCAGCCAAAACCACTACAAATGGAAGCCATTGGCGTGCTCACTGGCTATTGAACTATCGGACTAGAGCTTGCTGGTGCCATTAGGCCACCGGAAGAGGCCCCGCGCACCACCACGCACCGCCCATACGGGTAGGCGTGTGCCTGGCCAGACGGGTGCATACAAATCTGGTGCACTGCACCACATCAGATCCTAGACCATGTTTCACGTGAACCTGGCCGCACCAGATCATGCCATGCATGTGCATGGCTGCTATGATGCACCACGCTGTACAGGATCACTAGGGCAGTTGACTAGCGTTGACCAGGCCATTGACCTTTTCTAGGGGATCCTACATAGAGGTTTTTTGACGTTCTGGATCTAATGGAATAGTCTGTTTTGCCAAAATTCGAACCAATAAGCTATTTTTACGCATTTGACCCTTCAAATTCCTTAGAGAGTATGCTTAAGTAATACCTATGATATTAATTGGTTTACAAGGATTATTCGAGATTGGATTTCAGGTCAGGTGGAATATTTGGGAAGCTTGGATGAGGATTTTAGCAGTATTAGCAAAAGGTTAATACACCTCGAACTTCTATCGCTTTGTGAGCATCATAAATGTGATTGCTTGCTTGTTAGTGGTTGCAAATGGGTTGATGATAAATAAGCATGAGTAGAGACCGGTATATTGAGACTTGATATATTATGAGATGCATAGTGATGTTATTGATATGATGGGACTGTTAGAGGCTCTAGAGACCGTGTAGGGTCGGTTGTGATGCAAGTATGATTAGTTGATGATTGTTAGATTGATTGAGATAAATATGATATTTTTGCATGCTTGTTTCGAATGGATTGATATGATTCGGTGGGAAATGGGTGTTAGATGAATAATGATAATATTCAAATAAATTAGTATAAGCTGGTAATTAATATTAATGGGATGAATGTGTTAGCAAACCAACTCTAATGACTTTTATAAGCTTTAGGGATCATATAAGCTTGGTAATTTCGTAATTCGAGGAAATTGTACAAACCTGTGAATAGGGTATTAGTTCAAACTTTGGCCGTATCGGTACGCGAATTAGGGGTTCAGTTTTAGTATCAGTACGTGTGTGAGTACCGATATCCGAGGGTACCGTATCGATACTCGTGTTCAAGTACTAGTACCCGATACATTAAATAATCAAAAAATGCAATTTAAGGATAGAAATCAATATGAATAATAAAAATGGAGCTAATGAATGAGATTAATTATATATGAGCCTAATGAGTAATAAACCGGTAACTATTGGGTGACTTGTTTGTAATAGTAAACCATAGGGATCCTTGGTAGATGGTGGGTTGAGTCATGCCAAGTTTGGGCACTCGTGTGGTTGAGTCACTGTTGGTTAGTGGGATCCGGATACCCAGTGGTAGAGTCTGGAAACACATGAAGACCACTCATTGTGAGATTTCAAGTAATGATGCTCGATGTAAGATTCTGAGCCATTCCACTCGATGTGAGATTCTGAGTGATGATACTCGATGTGAAATTCTGAGTATTGATGCTCGATGTGAGATTCTGAGCATTAGTGTACACTCATTTGGTTGTGTGACACCAGACCTCACTCCAGGTTTGTATTTATGACATTGTGTGTTTTGCTTGGAGGATCCGGTGGGATCTCTAGTATGGTTGGGCCTTGTGGGCCATGTATGATGATTGCTATGTTGAAAGCATGTGTTTAGGCGACTAGTGGTACCACCACCTATTTATTTATCTCTCTTTTTTGCCCGTACTAGATTGCATGCTTATGATTAGCATGAAGTATAGTAGAGTAGACGTGTAACACTGAGCTTTGTAAGCTCAGCGCTCAGAATCGTTGTTTTCGTGCATAGGTTGATCGTTGGATCGTGGGTTCAAGGAGCACTATCAGTTTGGGATTCCAACATATGGGGGCATTCAGAGTACGGTACGTGTGTTTAGTGGGCTATGTATTCATAGGGCCTTACGTGGTTAAGTCTGTATTCCTTATTTTGAAATTGTATAAATAAAATCAAATGCTTAAATGTTTTAAATTAAATTGGAGCTCTTTTGTACTGTTTCGATCATTTAATTTTATTTTCAACTATTGGTTTTCAATACTTATGGGAAATGACTCATTTTGGACTAAACCTAGTTTGAGGATTTTAATGGTTTTGATTTGGGCTTGAGGCCCAAATTGTGACATCTGGGCCGGGGGTGTTACACTCTTGCTTTCGCCCGTGAGCATTAGGGATCTTTTGTAAAGGGCTACTATGTTAATCTACTTGAAATGCAATGAAAATGATGCTTTCCACGTTTTCTCAAATGGAAAACATTTCATTTGCTACTTACATTTATTATTTATTTATTATTCATTTCATATGAATATTCTTCTTTTCCAAATACTTTTTTCTTTAAATTTGTGCAGGTTCCCTACCATTAACTGTATGAATGATTCTGAATCTGATCCTAAGATAGACTTCAAGCAACCTTTGTCTTTGGAAGAAATCGATGAGGGGGGAAGAGGAGATAGAATACGAAGTCCCAGAGGAATTGCTAAGATTGATGGCAAGTGAAGAAAAACAAATCCTACCTCAACAAGAGAAAGTAGATACTCTTAATTTAGGGACTGATGAAGATAAAAGGGAAGTTAAGATTGGCACCGCCCTCTTTTCAAAGACTAGACGTGATTTGATAACTCTGCTTTAAGATTTCAAGGACGTATTCGCTTGGACTTACCAAGATATGCCGAGGTTGAATACGGACATTGTGGTACATAAGTTGCCAATGAGGCCCGAATATAAGCTAGTTCAATAAAAGCTCAGGAGAATGAGGACCGATATGCTATTGAAAATTAGAGAAGAAGTGAGGAAACAATTTGATGCCAGTTTTTTGAAGGTTGCCAAATACCCGAAATGGGTCACAAACATAGTTCAGTACCAAAGAAGGACGGGAAGGTTCGCATGTGTGTAGATTATAGAGATCTCAATAGAGCAAGCCCAAAGGATAATTTTCCTTTACCCCATATTGATACTTTGGTTGATAATGTGGCGGAGCATTCATGGTTCTCCTTCATGGATGGCTTTTCGAGGTACAATCAAATAAAAATGCACCCGGAAGATACAGAGATGACTACATTTTTTACCGAGTAGGGCACATTTTGTTACAAAGTGATGCCCTTCAGACTTAAAAATGCTGGGGCAACTTATCAAAGGGCCATGGTGACTCTCTTCCACGATATGATGCACAAGAAAATTGAGGTGTATATGGATGATATGATTGCTAAGTCTCGAACTGAGGAAGAGTACATTCAGAACTTTAGAAAGTATCAACTGAAGCTCAACCCTACTAAATGCACATTCATAGTCACGTATGAAAAGCTTTTGGGATTCGTGGTTAGTAGAAAGGGAATCGAGATTGACCCTAACAAGGTGAAAGGTATTCAAGATATTTTGCCACCTTAAACACAAAAAAAGTTCGAGGTTTCTTGGGAAGACTTAATTATATATCTCGATTCATTTCTCAGTTAACCGACAAGTGTGATCCTATCTTCAGATTACTTCGGAAGAACAACCTAGGAGTATAGGATGAAGAGTGTCAAGAAACTCTGGAAAAGATCAAGAAGCACCTAAAAAATGCTCCAATTTTAGTAGCACTAGTGCCAGATAGACTGTTGATCTTGTACCTAACAGTTTACAAAAATTCGATGGATTGTGTATTGGGTCAACATGATGAGTCTGGAAAGGAAAAAAGAGCCATCTACTATTTGAGCAAGAAGTTCACTGATTGCAAAACACGGTATCTGGCGATTCAAAAATTGTGTTGCGCTATAGTTTGGGCTACCAAAAGGCTCATGCAATACATGTTATATCGGACCACCTGGTTGATATCCAAGTTAAACCCTTTGAAATTCTTGATGGAAGTACCAGCGCTAATCGAGAAGATGGCTAGTTGGCAAATGCTTTTTTCTGAGTTTGACATTGTATGTGTAAGCCAAAAAGCAATAAAAGGGAGCGCTATAGTAGATTTTTTAGCAAGCCGTGCCTCAGATGATTATGAATCCTTAAACTTTAATTTCCCAGATGAAGATTTTATGTGCATCACTGCTCAAGAAAGGATTGTTCCAAAGGAGAAGTCATGGAAGCTTTATTTCGATAGAGCATCCAATGCCCTAGGTCATGGAATAGGAGCAATGTTAATTTCTCCAGAGAATGTCTATCACCCTTTCATGAGTAGATTAAAATTCTTTTGTACAAACAACATAGCCGAATACGAAGCATGTGTTATGGGATTGTGTGCGACTATTAAGAGAAAGATTAAGGTGCTTCAAGCCTTTGGGAATTCGTCCTTGGTAATCTACCAACTTCGAGGAAAATGGGAAACAAGAGACCCAAAGTTAATTAAGTATTATGATTTAATCCAAGAGCTAATTAAAGAATTCGAGAAGGTTAGTTTCACCTATCTTCCAATAGAGGACAATCAGATGGCGGATGCTCTGGCAACCTTAGCTGTAATGTTCAAGACAAGTACAAAAGCGAAAATAAAAGCAGTTCAAATGTGAATCTTTGAAATATTGGCTCACTGTTGCAACTTGGAAGAAGAAATAGATGGAAACCCGTGGTACTATGATATTTTGCAGTATATCAAGTTCCAAGCCTACCCTAAAGAAGTGAACTGGAATAACAAAAGGACTATTATAAGAATGGCAGCTGGTTATGTCCTAGATGGTGAGATCTTGTACAAAAGAGGTAGAGACCATGTACTGTTGAGGTGTGTTAATGCTCGAGAGGCCAAAAATATTCTCGCAGAGGTACATGATGGGTTGTGTGGAACACATGCCAATGGCTTGAAAAATTATAAGATGTGGCTATTTTTGGTTGACCATGGAAGGGGATTGTATCGATTACGCCAAGAAATGCCACAAATGTTAGGTATACACCGACAAGATCCATTCTCCACCACTAACTTTGAACACCATGAATTTGTTGTGGCCTTTCACAGTCTGGGGCATGGATGTTATCAGAAAGATTCACCCAAAGGCTTTCAACGAGCATCGTTTCATTCTAGTTGTCATTGAGTACTTTACTAAGTGGGTAAATGCAGCCTCCTATTCCAGCATCACAAGGGCGGCAGTCTGCAAGTTCTTGAAGAAAGAGATCATTTGTAGGTATGGATTACCAGAAAGGATTATTACCGAAAATGTTTCCAACTTAAACAATACAATGATAACTAAGGTGTGTGAACAGTTTAAAATAGTGCATCATAGCTTTACCACCTATCGTCCTAAGATGAATGGGACAGTGGAAGCAGCAAATAAGAA
This sequence comes from Hibiscus mutabilis, assembly GCA_019671005.1. Classification (NCBI taxonomy): domain Eukaryota; kingdom Viridiplantae; phylum Streptophyta; class Magnoliopsida; order Malvales; family Malvaceae; genus Hibiscus; species Hibiscus mutabilis. The sequence continues at coordinate 23,154,040 of CM033718.1, read as the reverse complement.
CATCAAGAAGATCATATCTAAAACAGCATGCACCTTTAAGGATTGGCATGAGAAACTACCGTTTGGTCTATTCACCTATCGAATGTCTGTACGTACATCGACAGGGGCAACGCCATACTCTTTGGTCTATGGCACAGAGGCAGTACTGTTGGGAAACACCGGTACACCCCATGGCACAGCGGAAAAATTATCCAACGATTACAACCTGTTTAAAATTTGGAATTATGAATTTGGAGGAGATAGTTATTCAATCACGATTCCACGATGTCGATTCCTAAGCCGCAACGATAACGCTCTAACCTCTACGTAGTTCACCTAGTTGAAACGAGCATATAAAAATTCTCTAAACCATTTAGAAAGGAACGAGCATATAAAAACTCTCTAAACTTTTTAGAGGTTTTTCCCAAAAAGCATTAATGACTGCTAGATCTCTCATGCCTTTATATAGACTTTGAAATCCTAATTTCACTCATATTAGGATTTTAATATATATATTAAATATGTATAATCCTAATTCAACTTAATTAGGATATCAATATATATATTAAATATATATAATCCTAATTCAACTTAACTAGGATTTCAATATATATATATACATATTAAATATATATAATCCCAATTCAATATAATTAAGATCTCAATATATATATATTAAATATATAATCCTAATTCAACTTAACTAGGATTTCAATATTTATATATTAAATATATATAATCCCAATTCAACTTAATTAGGATTTCAATATATATATTGATTTAAACCGAATTATATTATTTATGTATTAAAAGATTCATAATTACAATAATTATTTTTCTTTTAATATTTACCCAATAGTTAAATTATATATATCAAATATATATTAATTTAACTAAATTCGTGTACAGCAAATTTGTACATATATAATTTGTTTAATATATGATCATTTCAACTGTGGGTGTGACCCTGTAGGTTCATGAAAAGTTAGTAGAAAATATTAGAACATTTCAAATATTACAAACAATGAGTGACATCTAGCAATATGTTATTGTCACCTAAGTTACAGGAAATCATGATTCGACATAACCTTTTCGTGATTAACTCTATTTATGTATTACATCCTTTTGTCCTTTATATCTAGATTGGACACAAGTCATGGAACAGTCACACTTGTATAGTCCATCTAATATTTCTTGATATATTGAGTTGACTATTATAAACGAATAACTATGATATCTCATATCAACTTATTCGAGCATGACCATGCATTTCTAGTCTCACTCAATCAAGTGGCCTACGATATTACTCCTATTATGTAGGAGGGACAAATCTTATCTTGATCAACCATATTCCACTACATAGATTGTGACATACCGAATATCAATCTTTATAGTGTAGTCAATTACGACATATGTTCGACTGTATCAAAATATGTCACTCACGATGTTGAAATAATGATGATATCAAGTCTGAGGATCATACATGTAGTTATCACTATGAGAAATGTTGTGACTGTCACATAATAATCCAAGAAACATGCTCATAGCAAGTCAGTCCAATATGTCGTTCTCTAACACAGACTTATGTATTGATTTTAACATCTCCATGTCAATGACAACACTTTGTCATCAATCAACTACATATTAGTCTTAATGCATTATTGTTTTCCATGCCTACAATAATACTTGACTAAGGACATTTTAGAATAACCATATTATTATAAGGACTTTATTATAATTTAGTTTATTGTAACTAAAAATAATAATAGCAATGCCTCTTTATGAATAAAGAAGATAAAAACAAATGTCATTTACAATCATCTTATGATTGGTCTTTGGGAATATTCTAACAATCTCCCACTAGCACTAAGACCAATCACTCATATATCTAATATCAAGTGACTTAGTGCGACGATCATGCTTCTGCTGCGTCAGAGGCTTTGTTAGTGGATAAAAAATTCTATCATTTGTTGATACTCTACATCTCTTCGATCTATAATTTTTCGAATGAGATGGTAACGCCTAAGTATGTGTTTGGATCGTTGGTGAGATCTGTGTTCTTTTGCTTGTGCGACGGCTAAGTTGTTATCACAATGTAGATTTATAACATCCAATATGCTCAGCACAACCCCTAGTTCAGATATGAACTTCTTGATCCAAACATCCTCTTTTGCAGCATCGGATGCTGCAATATACTCGACTTTTGTTTTAGAAACAATTATTGTATCTTGCCTTGAGCCTTTTCAGATCACAACGTCTCCATTAAGGCAAAACACAAAACCCGATTACGATCGAGAATCATCCTTATCGGTTTGGAAGCTTGTGTCAGTATAACCTTTTTATAATTAGCTCTTCCTCACCTCTATACATAAGGAATGTATCCTTAGTTCTTCTTAAGTACTTAAGGATCTTTTTTACTGCAACCCAAAGACCTTCACCAGGATCTACTTGGTATCGACTTGTCATACTTAATGCATATGATACATCGAGACGTGTATATAGCATGGCATACATGATAGATCTAATGGTCGAAGCATATGGAATCTTACTCATGCGTTCTCTTTCTTGAGGCGTTGAAGGAAACATTTCCTTCGCGAGTGAAATACCATGTCTTATAGGTAATAATCTTTTTTTAGATTCTTTCGTACTGAATCTTTTCAATACTTTATCTATGTATGTATTTTGACTTAGTCCTAGTAGTCATCTTGATCTATCTCTTTCGATCTTGGCATCTAATATGTAGGTTGTATGACAGTGCTCCCACTAATTTTCTTAAAAACACATGGCTCATCTTCATTTTTGATAAAACCAAACTCTTTGATTGCATCATTAAAACGAAGATTCCAAATTCGAGAAGCTTGCTTCAATCCATAAATGGACCTTTACAGCTTGCATATTTTTCTGGCATCTTTTGGATCAACAAAACCTTCAGGTTGTGTCATGTACACACACTCATATGGTTTTCCATTAAGAAAAACAGTTTTATCTTTCATTTGCCATGTCTCATAATAAAAAAAAGCTATTGCAAGTAAGATCCGAATGGATTTAAACATAGCAACATGTGAAAAGATTTCATCATAGTCTATACCATGAATTTGACGAAAGCTCTTAGCGACTAATTGCTCTTTGTATGTTTGTACATACCCTCCATGCCGATTTTCCTTTTGAAAAACCACTTGCACCATATGGGCTTAACCCCTTCAGGTGGGTCATCCAAGGTCCAAACTTGATTTTCTGACTTGGAATCCATCTCGAATTTCATGGCCTCTAGCCATTTCTTAGAGTTTGGGCCCATCACTGCTTCTTGATAAGTTCTAGGCTCATCTTGATCCATGAAGAGAACATTACCAAGCAATGTGACAAGAAATCCATATTTCTCAAGCGCATTGCATTCTCTCAAAGATCTTCGTAGTGGTTGTGTTTCCAAAACTGTTGAATGTTCCTCAACAACTTGTGGAACTTGTTGTTGTTCAATCTCTTGTTCAATGATATGTGGTTGATCTCGAATTTCATTGAGTTTAATATTTCTCCCACTTCATTTTCAGAAAACAAATTCTCTTTCTAGAAAGATTCTTGTTCGAGCAACAAACACTTTTTTCTCAGTAGGATTGAAGAAATAATATCCTTTATTTTCTTTAGGATAACCCAAAAAATTACATTTATGAGATTTGGGTTCAAGCTTTGTAGACATCTTATGTTTAACATGCGCTTCGCATCCCCAAATTTTCATAAAAGACATACTAGGACGTTTCCCAGTCTATATCTCATATGATGTCTTTTGAACTGATTTAGATGGAACACGATTTAGTGTGAAAGAAGCTATTTTTGCGCATGTACCCAAAATAAAACTGGAAGATTAGCGTGACTCTTCATTGATCGAACCATGTCTAACAATGTTAGATTTCTTCTTTTCGGAAACTCCATTCCATTGTGGAGTACAAGGAGGTGTGAGATAATCCCACATTCCTTAAGAAGCTCACCAAACTTTAAGCTTAAGTATTTTCATGTTCGATCTGATCGGAGAGTCTTAATGCCTTTTCTTAGTTAGTTTTGTACTTCATTTTAAAATTCCTTGAACTTTTAAGGGCTTCAAATTTATGCTCCATTACCAACCCATAGGTCAACCTCTCTTTTTTCCCCAGATTTCTACTCTTTTGTAGTCCTTATACAAATATAAAAATATGATAACCACAACCGGTATCCAATACCCAAGAAGTAAGTGTTGATAAATTAATATCAATAACATAAATATCTGAGGCAAACTCTCCGCTTTCATTTGCCTTCTTGACTTTTTGAATATAAATGAGGTAGTTCTTTTTACAATGACATGTCTTATTACAATGGAAACATTTTTCTTATAGTGACCAATCAAGGTAGTTTACACCGTTCAACTTGTCCTTCTCAAGGATTGATCGCAATGATAACAAAATTTGTATTTGCCATAATAAGTCTACAACAATAAAATATGAATTTTGAGTACGCTTACCATGCTTGTTTATAAAAGGACTTTATATTCCCACTATTTTTTTTAAAATTAATAACCCTCAAACACCTTTTGTAAAGTTTTTCTAGTGGGAAAGGATCCAAATTTCACATTCTCTTAAGTCAGCTTTGGATTTTCTCTTAAGATTATGGCCTATCTAGGTAAGCAACATTTGCTAATTACATCTCATGTAACTCCTTCATTTGTGAACAACTCTTGTTCATAATCATCTTATGATTATCCAAATGACTAACTTTTAGGTTTTCTAATCATATTAGAGTAGCCTAGTTAAGTCTTTAACCAATATTACAACCAACTAATATCATTTGATTATTCTTCGCGTTTGGTCAAGATAGATACAAGTACCGCGCTTTAGCAGAACCTACATTGTATCGATCTAGACTTTAACGAGGGTTAACATTGGGAACAATAAAAGACTTAATATTTTAATGAGGGGTTTTGTGAATATTATCTCACCATTTAACATTTGATCTTATCAATTAACTAGCATGCATCTCATACATTTAGTTTATCACATACATGAAAAGCAGTAAATATGAATGTAATAGTTATAGCTCATATCTTAAGGTGGCATGTCCCAAGCCAATAGAAGAACCAAATTATTCTAAGGATAAAAACACTTATCAAGCATCTTTCTATCGGCCCATACTTTTGCTCCTCTGGTTCATGCTTCTTCGTATAGATTACAATTTAGAAACTCGTTTTACATACGAGGGAGTAAGATGAGAAGAGAATTACAATAGAAGTAAAGAAAGGTGTGACACACAAGCTGTATTTATAAAACCTTATAAATAAAACTAAATGGGTCATTGGGCTATAACCATGCATTCCAAACATCGTGCATATCAAACATAATAACGACATGGTTTTTTATTAAGGTCTTACTAGATTATTCCTACGCAAGGGTCAAGCCCCTTGAAGGGTTTCGGTGGGCCTGCAACTGCTGGCGGGGTTACACCTGCCCCGTCAGTGGTGGGGAATTTTTTTTAAGATTAGCATCTTAATTGTTGTGTAAAAACCTCACGATTTGATAACTTTTATCAACGTTATCGCATTTTTTTTAGGATTTTAAAATCCATGAGGTTTTTACTGGAACAACTCTTGTTACTTCCCCGCACGAAATCTATAAACTAAGCATTAATCTAATATATAACTATATCACGCGTATGTTAACACTTAACATCTAAAACCTTAAAACTCCATATTAAATATGTTAACAATTAACATATAATATTTTAAACCCTATCGACAAAGATCCTGATGATTAACTCTTAATCATTAATCTTAATAACATCTTTTAATTGGATTAACAAATTAACCGTGATTAAATAGATTTTCTCGTACACATATCATATATTCGCTAAATAAATCAAAAAATAACATGTATCTCATACAATTACATCACCCAAGTAATTAAAACTCGAATCTGTATCGTACAAGTGGCTCTGATACCACTGTTGGGAAACGTTGGTACACCCCATGGCGCAGCGGAAAAATTATCTGACGATTACCACCAGAGATCCATGTACGAGGAACGAATCGGGGTGAATAAGATTGAAGAATTACCTGTTTAAAATATGGAATTCTGAATTTGGAGGAGATAGATATTCAATCACGATTCCACGATGTCGATTCCTAAGCCACAATGATAACACTCCGACCTCTACGTAGTTCACTCAATTGAAACGAGCATATAAAAATTCTCTAAACCATTTAGAAGGGAACGAGCATATAAAAACTCTCTAAACCATTTAGAGGGTTTTTCTGAAAAAGCATTAATGACTGCTAGATCTCTTATGCTTTTATATAGCCTTTGAAATCCTAATTTAACTCATATTAAGATTTCAATATATATATATATATATATATCAAATATATATAATCCTAATTCAACTTAATTAGGATTTCAATATATATATTAAATATATAATCCTAATTCAACTTAACTAGGATTTCAATATATATATTAAATATATATAATCCCAATTCAACTTAACGAGGATTTCAATATTTATATATTAAAAATATATAATCCTAATTCAACTTAATTAGGATTTTAATATATATATTAAATATATATAATCCCAATTCAACTTAATTAGGATTTCAATATATATTGATTAAACCGAATTATGTTATTTATATATTAAAAGATTCATAATTGCAATAATTATTTTTCTTTTAATATTTACCCAATAGTTAAATTATATATATCAAATATATATTAATTTAACTAAATTCGTGTACAATAAATTTGTACATATATAATTCATTTAATATATGCTCATTTCAACTGTGGGTCTGACCCTGTAGGTTCATGTTACGTTAATAGTAAATATTAGAACATTTCTAATGTAACACCCTAATTTTTTCCCCAAATTAAAAACCCCAATTGAGTGAATCCATAATTCTAAATCCTAATAATTTGGGAATTTTGATCTTAAAACCTAATTTGTTTTAGGACTAAGTTGAGATAATTAAGAACTTCTGTGACCATTCTATAAAGCGGGCAAAGTTAGAGGCCCTTGTTGTGTATTTTACCCTTTTCATTTGGGTATATACTCATTCTTTTCAACCCTAAAGGTTTTTCGGATCCCTTTTTCTCAAAAGCTGCTACCGCACTCTCTCCCCCTCTCCATCTATCTCTCTTCGCAATAACAATCACCCTCACCAACATTTTTAGTCACGCTCCGACAAGGGTGTTACTGGCGTCTGTTCGCAAATCCGAGACCACCACTCAACTCCCCATCATCGACTGACCATAACCTGCTCAATCATCACCACTTGTTGATCGTCTCTAACTTAGAATTAGAGCAAAAACCCTTCGGTTTGTTGTGCGCCTCCGTTCTCCTCGTTCTCCTTCTTTGATTTGGGTTTTGGGTAAGCGTTTTTGGTCTGTATCATTCGTTCTTCTTTAGGTTTGGTTGAGTAGATGTTCTCTCGTCATTTGTTTGGCCGAATTTGACCATTTAAGGTCATTGGAGTGTGGTCACCAGTGAGCCGCGCCGTCAAGGGTGTAAATCCTATCATTTGCTGTTATCATGTGTGAATTGGGGAAAAGGGATTGGGCCTGGAGTGGAATATGGGTCATGGGCTAGTGTGTGTGTTTGGGTCAAACCCAAACCAATGTGGTAAGCCTAAGAGAATTGAAAGAGAAGCTTAACCGGCCTAACCTAACCAGTCCATTAGATTAACCGAGCTAAATCGGTTCTGCCAGACTGGACCGAGTGAACCTTGAATCGGACCAACCCGACCGAACCTTCAGAACTATTATCTGAATTGAACCGGATGACGTCAACATTATCATGGTACATGACGTCAGCGATGACATCAGCATCGCAGTTGACTTTGACCATCATCGTTGATCGTTGACTTTCTGGCATTGACTTTTTGATAAAAGTCAACTTTACATTTTTCTACATTCTGATTCCAAATCCGTTGCACATTTTCTCTAATTCGAATCCAAATGACCATTTTACTATTTACATTTATTTGTATTTAGTATTTTGAGAAAATGTGTACATCATAATCTAATTCGAATTATTCTTATGTTCAGGTGACGTTGATTCAGATACCAAGATCTTTCCTCATCCTCCACCTGGGCGACCTCCTGTTACACAACCTATGAGTTTCGCTCGTGATTATAGTTGGTTTAGTGTTTTTACATTAGTGTTATGGCATAGTAATAGTAGAATCTGATGTAGTGCTTACTCTCGTAGGTATTGACTCTGTCCGACCTAGTGCTAGGGCTCAGCGTGGGAGACGTCACTCTCGACATTGAGTTATTAGTTGCCTGAGATGTGTTCTCTTCTTGTGCTACATATTTCGGTGCTTAAGGTGTGTATGTTGGTATGACTTGTGAATTTATGATTCGATATGTGTGTCTTGTGATATATGACATGATTTGAATGATTTGTGATTTATGACATGATATATCTGACTTGTGCTTTATAATATGATTTGTATGATGACATGCCATGCATCATATATCAGAATCGGAACAATTAATATCAGACTTATTGTACATGCATCTTCGTTGTTAAACAAGAACGCATTCAGATTCAAAAATTGGAATAACATGTCATATCATATGGGTTGGGAAAATATACGGGGAAGATCAATGGTTTCATCCTTCGGGCTGGATTCCACTTCGAACATGGTGACGATGTAGAGAGTGGTTCTGGGGAACCTTACTCTTCGGACGGTGATGTAGATGGGTGCAAGTTATTGTGTCTCGTGCACCATTTTTTATACACATTTATATATCAGAATGTTTGTTTGAGCTTGAGCATGTTGATCGAATTACTTTGATATATGTTTTTTGTTTTGCACTTTAGAGACATGTTGCGCGTAATAAGTGCTACACAATTGTGCAAGTATACACGTCGCAAGTTATAGTATAAAAGATATCGTCTCCACAGGGATTGGTGCTACTTCAAGAATCTAGTCTCTTGCACTGTAAAAAGTAAAAACACAAGTAAAAGATTATAGAAGTTTTAACTAATCTAGAAAGCAAATAAGTAAAAGAAAATATTAATTCAATTGAGAGAGATAGGCTAGGTTATCGTGAGTTGAGGTGTGATAGCCGATTGGATCGTCTTGGTAAAAGAGTGCACGGGCAACTCAGTTGCCGTGGCAACTTGCACGACGGGGTTGCCTTGGCAACTAATTGATGGTTGCCTGGGCGACTAGTTGGGCAACTACTTGGGCGACTGGGCAGCAACTTCAAGGTTCGGTGGAGCGTTCTTCAATGGTTTCTTCTTATCCCTAAGTCGAAACTCTAGCTACTTGTGCATGCCTTGATAATACATCCCTGCGTGAATCAAGGGTGAACAACAACCAATCTTGCGCTCCTCTTAGCCATTGAAATCCTTAACTTATTCCTAAGCCGTATTAATCTTCACCATCATCGGATTGAATAAAGATCATATTCATTCGTTTCTTGAATCTAACTCTCCCGATATTAGATAAATGGATGAAATCACGAGATCCTCTCCCAATTCACTCGCAAGCAATAATAAGAACCAAGAATGAATAAACCTTGAAATAGAAAAGTGCAAACTCTTATTACCTAAACAAAAACCAATAGTTTCTCACAACCACAAAACACAATAACCATAGCCAAGTAAATTTAGTTCATGGCTACGTTCCAAAGAAACACAAGATAAACAATCCCTAGCATGAACCCAATCGAACAAGGAAGAAAAGCTGAAGCTTGTCGAAAATTCCCCTTGCTTCCTCTCTTGGTCTTGTCGAAATTCCCTCTTGCTCTCTCTATTCATCTTTTCGAAATCTCCTTGATATTTATAGGGCTAGGCCAAAGTCCTTCTTTGAGGAGGAGTTTGAGTTGGAATTAAATTATCTTTAAAGAATATAATTCTTTATTATAATTTTATTCCTATTAGAACTTCTCATATCTTCTTGGAATTTAATTCTTCTTTAATCTCTGCATGGCAATCAAATTCCTTTGGGCTTGGGCCTTGCTCCATGTCATCTTGGGCTTGTAAAGTCATGAATTTCGACATCCATATTGCTTTTTGTCTTTGTCGACAAATGCCATGGCAACTGGCTCGGCGTCTCCTTCATGCATTGCCCTGGCAACTAGCTCGGCATTGCTTTGGCAAGTGATCCTGCACATACACACACAAAAACACACCAAAGCAGCATCTATTTCCACAAAAATCACCAAGTTATGTAATCAAGCTCAACGATTGAAGGAAACATGGATTAATGCATGAATGGCTAACTATGCAACTAATATGAGCCTAAGTCTAACAATAATATGAGTAAAAAGGGTAAGAAAAATAGTACTTTTGAACACTTATCAAGACACACTGAGCTTCATAGCTAACTCCCCCTTAGTTCCTATTTTAGATACTCAGACTTAGGCATATGGTACTTGGAGAACCTTGTTTTATCAGACTTTATCTTATTTATCAATATGGACCATTTCAAATTTATGGACTTTATTTTATTATTTTGGACTTATATGTAAATTCGGATTCAGACACTATTATTTGGTGATTTATTATTTTACCATGCATATGAAATTATTTTTGAATACTTTATAAACTTTTTGGATATTATTAAACGACTGTATTTGGTACAATGGTATATTAATTTGTTTCATCACCTTTTCAATAACTTGTACGAATATTAATTCCTAAACCTAATAAGATTTCTTGAGAGGCACGTTTTCAAACGCGACTTCCTAGATTCAGCCATTTCTTCTAAGCCGTGTTTAGGGGGTTAAATCTAATATTGCAAACAATGAATGACATCTAGCAATATGTCATTGTCACCTAAGTTACAAGAAATCATGATTCGACATAACCTTTTCATGATTAACTCTATTTATATATTACATCCTTTTGTCCTTTATATCTAGATTGGACACAAGTGATGGAACAGTCACACTTATATAATCCATCTAATATTTCTTGATATCTTGAGTTGACTATTATAAATGAATAACTATGATATCTCATATCAACTTATTCGAGCATGGCCATGCATTTCTAGTCTCACTCAATCAAGTGGCCTATGATATTACTCCTATTATGTAGAAGGGACAAATCCTATCTTGATCAACCATATTCCACTATATAGATTGTGACATACCCAATATCAGTCTTTATAGTGTAGTCAGTTACAACACACGTTCGACCGTATCAAAATATGTCACTCACGATGTTGAAGTAATGATGATATCAAGTCTGAGGATTATACATATAGTTATCACTATGAGCAATGTTGTGACTGTCATATAATAATCCAAGAAACATGCTCATAGCGGGCCAGTCTAGTATGTCGTTCTATAGCACAAACTTATGTATTGATTTTGACATATCCATGTCAATGACAACACTTTGTCATCAATCAACTACATATTAGTCTTAATGCATTATTATTTTCCATGCCCACAATAATACTTGAATAAGGACATTTTTGAATAACCATATTATTCTAAGGACTTTATTATAATTCAGTTTATTTATGCACGAGAATTGTAACTGAAAATAATAATGGAAATGCCTCTTTATGAATAAACAAGGTAAAAAAATGTCATTTACAATCATCTTATGATTGGTCATTGAGCATATTCTAACAAGTACTACATGTTGAAGTAGAGACCCCATCACTTCGAATTTTGAACGAAGTGAAGTTGGATGAAGCTGAATGGATACAAGCTAGGTTTGATCAATTGAATCTCATTGAGGAAAAGAGGTTGAAAGCTATATGCCATGGTCGGATATATCAAAATAGGATGGTGTAGGCTTATGACAAGAAGGTTTGCCCAAGAGAATTTCGAGAGGGTGATCTAGTGCTTAAAAGAATCTTGTCAAATCATAGAGATTTCCAGGGGAAATGGATGCCTAATTGGGAGGGTCCGTATGTCATCAAGAAGGCTTTTTCCGAGGGAGAACTAATCTTAACAAAGATGGATGAGAATGAGTTGAGAAATCCAATAAACTTTGAGTTGGTTAAAAAATACTACGCTTGAAGAAACAAAAAAAAGACAAAATACAAATAAAGAAAAAGAAAAAAAGAGAGGAAAAAATCAGTCAAAAAAAGAAAGAAAAATTTCAATAAAAAAGAAAAACGGTGGGTTCAAGGTGAAAACTCGAAAAGGGAATCTTGAAACCAATGGAGGATTTAAGTTGAAAACTCATAAAGGGAGGCTCAAGGGAATTTTGAGAATAGGCACCCGACAAACAGACCCTCTAAAAAATCAGACATCTCAGTGAAGAGCTTCAAGAAAAGATTCTACCTTGGTCAATAAGCTCATGCATCATTCATACAGTGAATGTTTAGGACATTGTATAATCTTTTATTCTCTTTTCATATTTTCCATGACCTTTCAAATCATTTCAAAATCTATCAATCTTAATGAAGTACTATTTTGTTCCTTCTCTTATCATTTTTATAAGCATCCTGCAAGCAAGTTAATATAGATTCATGATAAGCAAAAGATTTCTTTGTATTACTGTGTTCTAGCCTCTAAAACGCAGGTGATCCAAAGACCAATTTAGCCTCAACATTAAGGTTTTCTTTGATATACCCAAAAAAGACCCCAAACACTGAGATATGAGATTGCGCCAAGATCAGACGGCAAATGTCACTGACATTGAAGCTCAAGCTTGTCAGAGAAAAGCAAGAGAATCATGAAAATAAAAGGACTACAAGGTGAAAACCCGAAAGGGCACCTAAAAAGATAAAGAAAAAGAAAAAAAGAGAAGAACAGAAAAGAAAACCAAAGTGAAAACCCAAAAGGGTACTTTGAGGAGAAAATCTAAAGTGAAAACCTAAAAAGGCGCTTTAGAGAAATTTCAGAAGACCGAAGGGAAAGAAGTAAAGTGGTTGAACCCGAATGTGAGATGGGGTACCATCACTACAAAGAGCCAGAAGAGTGAGGAAGCAAGTAGAAGGTTGACTTTGGTCGATTAGAAAAGTGAAAACAACCGAGCAATCTGGAAATTCTACTAACCATGCATCATATGTAGTTAGAAATCCCTAAGTTAGGAGCATGCTAACTCATACCATCAAAACATCTTGTCTATTTTCTTGACAAGTATTAAAGAAATTAGCAAAAGACTAGATTTTTCACTCTACGTCCAAAAAAGTAGATCTCAAGCAACAAACGTTTTCCATGCTAACACGACAAGAAATCGGGGCATTTTCTCAACACTTTCCAAGCGTCAACCTTTTGGGAAGCAAAATAAATTTTTATGGTACTCGTGACATAAGAAAAATGGGTGTCTTTTTAGAGTAAAAAGTTCTATATAGGAAGAACTGTAACTCTAAGATTACAAAGCCAAAGGTCCTATACAGGAAGAACCTGAAGCTCTAGGATTTCAGAGCAAAAAGTTCTATATAGGAAGAACTTGTAGCTCTAAGACTTTAAAGTGAAAGGTTCTATACAAGAAGAACCCATAGCTCCAAGACTTCAAGGCTAAAAGTTATATATAGGAAGAACTCGTAGCTCCAAGATTTCAAAGCAAAGAGTTCTATATAGGAAGAACTCATAGCTTCAGGATTTCAAGGCAAAAAGTTCTATATAGAAAGAACTCGTAGCTCAAAGAATCTACCCAGAGAAAGTGACAAGTTCTTTATAGGAAGAACTGGTAGCTCCAAGACTTGAAGGTGAAAAAGTTCTATATAAGGAGAACTTGCAGCTCAAAGAATCGCCAAGGACAAGCTAATGTTTCTATATAGGAAGAACCCATAGCTCCAAGGATTCTGATGGAGGAAGAGTGTAACAGTTCTATATAGGAGGGACTCGTGGATCCGAATCTTTGAACATGAAAGTGGGATAAAATTAGTGCTTATAATCTTTGCTCTATTCTCGTTTCACCAGAATGAGCAAAGAAGGGCAGCTGTAAACACTAATTTTGTCCTGGTTTATTAACCCGGGTTATTATTATTATTATTATGGTATGATAATAAATAAGTAGATCGGATATAATAATAGACTCATTTAATTAAATAGTCCAAGTCCATTAATATACAAATAGCTCGTTAGGCCTAAAATAGTGTAAACCTAAAACCCCTAAAAACTAATATGATGAACCCTTTTGTTTATCCTTTGTGTAGCCACCTTGTGACTGTTGGATCAAATCTGATCCAACGCTCCAGATAAAGCCATGAGATTGGCGTGAGGGAAGATCACGTGCGAGTGCAAGACACGCCCCAACTTCTCAGCTCTCATGCATCACATGTCTTCATCCGGCGCTGCCACGCCATTCTCCAGGCTTCATCACGACCGTCCATTCCAGCCGAGATTTTGTCCATTGGATCAAATCTGATCCAACGACCCAGATTGGATCTGCTCGATAGACTCTTTGCCTCCTCTTCATCCAATGACTGCCACGTTTCTAAATGAATAGCCCCCTTCGCCGGCAGAGAACGCGCTGCCACCATACTGCCACCAGATCTCTCCCAACCATCATTATCCGTAAAAATAATAAAAAACAAAGAGGATATCAGAACCCAAAATCGTCTACAATTTTTGCTTTTTAAAGTTTGTTTATTCTTGTAAACAAAAAAATCAGATATATATGATGTGAAGACCTTATTTATAATCGATTCTGGGATAATCAATACAAAAAAGCAAGAAAATTAAGAAGGTATTCTCCTTTTTTTCTCTTTGCATGCAAACTAAAATAACATAATCAAGAGTTGGAGTCTTTACCTTTTTGCCGCTTTGTTTTTCGGCTGTCCTAGGGTATCTATGATGATGGACAAGCTCGCTATCCGGTGACAAACCTCTCGGCCTCCTATTGAGTCGTGTATGGTGAATTGGGCGGTTGGATTTATGAAAAAAAGAATGATATTGTTTTTACAAAAAGTGGGGCTTAGGGTTTCAATTTTGAAAGACTAAACTTAGAGGGTAATTTTGGTTTGATTTCGGTGTTCGCCGACGGTGATGGACGGTGGTTGACGCGGAAAGAGTTCGCCAGATTCTGGGTTCGTTCCCAGACATGGATGAACACACAGCGGTGTATATCCTCTTTCAGAGAGAATGAGGAGAGTTTTGGAGGGGTTCAAAAACATAAGAAATAGTTTGTTTTTTGGTTTAAAAGTGTCTTTTATACTCGATTTAGACTTTTAAATAGGTTATTTACAAAATAAATACTTCCGCCCCAAAATAATATAGCCGACAATCCTTCTGCCCTTTTTAATCACGTCCTCAGTCCCTAACAATTTTCCAAAGTTTCCAATTTCGTCTCTATCCTTGTTTTAATCCGAGTTTTAGTGGCCAAATACCCATTTCAGCCCTTAAATTTGTTTTGTTTTTCAATTAAACCCCCAGGTCCAGTGGTATATTTCCATATTTAGTCCATAATTAAGCATGCATATTTAATTTCAGTACTGTTAATTTAATTCTATTAATTTCAGTTCTTATTTTGTGTATTTTTGTTCAAGTATTTATTTATTTGTCCGATAAGTTTTGTTCATTTTGTTTATTCTTGGTTGCTTGTTATTGTGTTTTAATATTTGCACATCATGTACATATTAAATATATATATATATGTAAAATCTAATATGTATTATATAATATGGGTATATTATTATATCTTATATACGTATAATATTTAATATGTGTACACATATATGATACTTAGTTTACGATAGTTATGTTAATGACAAAAAAATGATGTTAATTATATTATGATTTTAATATATGCACTTATATAGTATATAATATAGTTTATATTATTAATCTATACTTTTAGGTTATTATTGAAACCTAACCCTTCTTTTTACATGTATATATGTGGTTATCCTTATTTTACTCATGTTACCATCAATATGTTCGTCCATGCATGATTAATTGTCATGTTTAATTTATCGTTTTATTTTATTTTAGTACTCGAGGTCCCGATATTCTAGTGGGAGTGTCATCCCGAGTATTCGGGCGTCATCTCCTTTGGCATCGTGGGTAGCGGATTAGGTTGTTCGATTTGTATGACCATGCATTCATGCATCTTAGGGATTATTAATTAAGTTAGGTCAAATTTTAATTTTTCTTAATAAATACGATACGAACCCTTAGGTACCGATTTTCGGGCATGGTGGGGTGCGAACCTTTCCCCACTCGTAACCGACTCCTAAACTTTTTAAATCTCTGATTTTATTTTCTGGTGTTCGATCTACTTTACTCAAATGACCGATGGCGACTCCTAATTTTATTTCAAAACACGAATTTTTAAAAAAATACTCCTAAACTAAAGTTTCATAAAAAGTAGGATACATTCGAATTTTTTAATCGCTACAACTATCTGTGTCCTTCAACGTGTTCTATTTTAGAGATTAGGATATAGATTTTTTTTTTGTCTTTTAAGGTTATCCCTCGATTTTTTTGAAAAAAACAATTAACACTTTCCGTGAAAGACGTATCAAATACTGTCATCGAACTTGAAAAATACAACAATCAAGCTCGTTGACCAACAAATATGTGTTTTACCATTATGGTGTTATCGTGACAATTAATGGTACTAGAGGTGATTATATGATCGAGTCAAGTGAAATTCTTTTGAGTTAGTTGAGTTGATTAGTTTTATTTTATGACTCAAATTTTATTTGATTTTTTTTCTATTCAAGACAAGTTTATGCAATTTGAGTCTAGTTGTCGAGTTTCTATACAAATTGCAATTGAAGTTTATGATTCAATTTCAACAACTTTTTTTAATCATATAATATATATATATATATATATATTCATATTTTTTTCAGATTATCGGCATAGCTAGTGTGACATCTAAAAATTGCAATCGAAGGTTACATGTGGTAAGAGGGGCGATTTATGGGAGAAAACACTCGGAGGCGTTGTTCCACTCTCTTCGTGGATAATATATCATCCTCTGTGTATCGGAAGGGACTCTGGACAGCATTTGGTCGCCATGGCGATATTATCGACGCGTTCATTCCAAATAAGCAAAACATCAAAGGACAAAGATGCGGCTTTGTTAGATACAGTAACAAACAGGATGCAGTTTGTAACCTTCTAAACTCGGTCCAGAAAAAAATCAAATTTAGCTTTGAATATTTTAAAATATAAAATAATTATTAAAATAAATAATGTCATTAATCTTTTATTTATTTTAAAAATCAATTGTTTAAACAATGTTTCGGTAGTTTGATAGAATAATTGAAGACAGTCTCATAAATGTATGCCAAAATAGTAATCTCAAAATAATAAAGTTAACCGTCAAAATTACATAAATATCTCAAAATAATAAATAAAAGTTTGAGTAACTGAAAATAAACCCATACTGATAAATAATAATGTTCGAAAAAAAGGATGAGATCCTGCAAGTACCGATTCACCTATGTCTCTGAGTATATCTGAAAGAAGAACTAATGGGGAGTAAGCAGAATAGCTTAGTGTGTCTCTAAAGTGCAAGAAAAATTTCAATCTAAAAAACATAATTGTTTTGATAAAAAATTTAAATTCACAAATGATGATGCACAACACAAAAATTTTTATTTATAAAAACAACGCAATAAACCCAACTACGTCACACCAAAAGAAGAGACAATTCCCCAAAACTCCTCACTACATCCACTATTCGATGTGGGGTAAAGACCATTGGTTTTACCATACAATCTCAACTCATGCACATTTTTACTAGTCTCAACACATGGTTTGATTAATTCGATATTTTATAGTTCCATAAATTCGTGTTTAGTTAAATCTCAAATCAAGTATGAATGCATAGAAAAAAATTCATCATGCCTTATCGCATGTAAACATATGCATATGATATAAAACGTTACACAATAAAATCATCATTCTATAGCATAATAAAAAACACACCTCAATCAACAATAGCCACTATAGCAAAACAGATCTTTAGCGGTGTTTTTTAGACCTAGCGGCGTTTTAAAGCCCGCTAAAAACTCCCCCGATGCTAAAAAACGTCGCAAGAAGCGTCGCTAAAATTAGCGCTGCAACAGTTCACGGCGCTTGTATGCGAAAAACGCAACATGTAAAGATATATAGCGGCATTTTATTATCAAAACGCCGCCAAAATTATGGGCTATAGTGACGCATGTGGACAAACGCTACTAAAAAAATATTCTTTAGTAGCGTTTGTAAACTGTTCTTTAGCGGCGTTTGTAAATACAAATGCCGCGCATAACTGTCTGTAGTGGCGTTTGTAAATACAAACGCCGCAAGTAACACCATGTTTTAAAAAAAAACTCAAATAAAAAATATATAATTTAAAAAGCATTCACCAATTTTCCACAATTCCAATCCACATTCCTTTTCTCAAATAAACAATTAATTCATAACTATACATTTAAAATAACTTCCAACATTACAAATCCATTTCCCGAAACTCATACTACACAAACATATATGCAAAATTAAACATCTATTCAAAGTAAACTAAATACACAAGATCCCAAATATCCAACGAAAACCATGAATATCAATACACAAGATCCCAGATATCCAACAGGATAGAACAACAAATTTCGACAACCGGAACACACAAGCTGGCTTTGAGCACCTGGTTACATAGATTTGCCACTAGATCAGTTTACAATGGAGAGAACCAAGGTAAAAACACAGTAACTTTTGCAACATGAATATGAGAAAAAGAGAAAGGGGACAAAAACAAAATTGAAGCAGACACCCTGAACCAAATATCAAGAAATTCTATTTAGATTTGATGTTCCTAATTTTATCTCAGAAAGTAATATTTATGGTTTGGACCCTTTTTTCTCTTTGCATCATATATGTAGTTACAATGAGACTTTAACTCTATTTCAGCCAACCAAAGATTCTTAAGGAGAATTCACATTGTTTCAAGATAAATCTGTTGCAGAACAGAAGAGAAGAAAATAAGATACCATTGGCTGCAGGAGGAGAGTAAGGCGTATGAGGTGTCGGATACGGCGCAAGGGGAACTGACATTGTAAAATCAGACAGAGCTAAACTCTCCTTTCAATTGTTCACTGCCTTAGAACCAGACAGCACCAAGCTTTCTCCCATACTTAACCATGACAGACAAGAAATATAACGTAAGAGACACTTGGAATCAGCAGAAGTATTGTAACCATGATGAACTCAGAAAGTGCCTAAAAATGGAAACAGACTAGACTATAATTAAAATTATACCAGTTTTAACTGTGAGAGACAAGGGAGAGTTGCATAACCAGCAAAATACTGAAATAAATACCCAATTTGGAAAGTTTGCTTACATAGCCATACAAGATGGTAGTTGTATGTAAGTGTAAATTTTACCTTTACTATAGCAGCAGGAGCAACCCTAGAAGCATCAAATGAACGATTCTCCACTGTCCGTAACAACCTAACCCCATCTGAATTTGCTAGAATTTTAATTCCATTATCATCAGTTGAGAAACAGCTAATAATGTTCCTTCCTTGTTAAATCTAATGCAAGGGGAAGGCTGCATTTTGTTATAACAAAGACAGTTAGCAGGGATATAGCAAGCCTCAAACAGCCTAACATGAAAAAAGGCATATGCTTATGTACCAGCAATCCACCATCAGCTGGAGTACTTGTTAATAGATTAAGGTTGTCCATGTCCCAGAATTTGACAATGTACTCATCCCCTGCAGCCAAGAACCTATTCTTTGTCGTATCAAACTGAACAACTTCCACAGATCGCTTTCCAAGACCAAAATATGTGCGCTTGACAGCTCCTTCACTTTCATTCCATTCCACCAAGAATGATTCCCCTTCTTTGTTTGTCCCGCATGAGAACAACCTATAAGTGGTCAATATAAATCAAAAGATTAATGGTACTGTTAAAGAATAGAAAGATAGGAAAAGAACAATCCCAAAAAAAGAAAGACTAGAATTATAAAGTACAAATAAGACATATGAACCTTGTTCCATCAGCACTGTATGCCATTAACCTAACTTTAAAGAAAGAAGTTGAATAGAGTTCGCTTCTTTGTTGTTAAATCTCAATCGAAAGATTAAGGAACCTGAATCTAAACATCAAAGCCAGAAAACCCTAAAAATTAAGAGGAGAGAAAACCGTACCAGAACTTCTTGGCGTATCGTTGGTGTCTTGGCGAGTCGGTGACTGAGTGAGGATTGAGAGGCGGGAACAAGGGTGGTCGGAGTAGGGAGCGTCGCTGGTGGGAGAAGAGAATAAGCTAGGGTTTGGGATTTTAATTTGAGAGAATGGTGTGGTGTGAGGCGGTTGAAGGTTTAGGAAAGATAAATTATAAACACATGGTTTAAATATATTGCGGCGTTTCTCTAGCGACGCTTCCTAAAAACGCCACTATATAATTTCTATTGTGACGTTTGTAGAACGCCACTAAAGCACGCGCATAAAAGACATTTGCCCCTCCCAATTTCTAGATTTAAAGGTTTAATAAATTTTTGTCACTCCTAACGTTTGATTCTAACTCCATATATATATATATATATTCGGTAAGGGTTAAGATCCACTTACATTGTGTAAAACTTAATTATTTTTACACTATTTTTAAACAGTTGGATGAGGGTAATAAATGACTAAGATTATTTCCTTATCTTTATTTTTCCTGTGATGATCTTCATATTTTCTACTGTTAATCTCAACAATCCATTTACCTTCATCTAATGATCTAAAAAAGTGTAAAACTTTCAAGTTTTACATAGTGTAAGAAGATCTTATCTCATTCGGTAATGGTTGAAATAATAATATATAAGTTTGACTATACTGGGTACATGTATAATAAAGACAAAAAGGGCATATTTATAAACATATAGTAATAGATATAACGTGTGTATATGTATATATATATATATATATATATGAGTTAGGATCCACTTACATTGTGTAAAACTCAATTACTTTTACACAGTTTTTGGACCGTTGGATGAGGGTAATAAATGGCTCAAATTATTTCCTTATCTTTTTTTCCAAGTGATAATCTTCACATTTTCTACTATTAATCTCATCCATCCATTTTACTCATCCAATGGTCATGGATTAGTGTAAAACTAAATGAGTTTTACACCATGTAACTGGATCCCAACCCTATATATATTTATATTGGTAAAAATACTAATAATATTAATAGGGTAATCTACACCGGATGTCCCTTTTGTTTGGGTCTTGTTCTATTTTGGTCACTCAATTTAAAAAAAGATTATAATTACCACTTACGTTTTTGATCTGTTTTATTTTGGTCATTGTGCCGTTAACACCCATTTGTTTGATGATGTTGCACAGTAGTCAAAAGGGTTAATTTTTAATTTGACCCTTGAACTTTAGATAAAATATTAATTTGACCCATAAACATTCTTAGCCTTGTTTTTAGCCCACAATGTCACTGCTCAATCCACCTTCTTTGTTGGGTGATAGTTCCTAATTTTAGCAAGTTAGTCAGCCAAATATTCATCCTATATCTCCTTTTCCTTCCTTTCATCCCTTTCATCCTCCTTTGCTCTTTTCCCTCTATAGCTTTCTTCTTCACTCACCCTCTTTCTTTCCTCACTATACGGTGTTGGAAATATTCATCAGGTTTTTCATTTTCTTAGGCCACTAAATGTTATGGTTAGTATGTTAGTATTAGTTCCTAATTTTAGCAAGTTAGTCAGCCAAATAATTTGTTAAGATTTTATGGGATTTATTTTGTTTTCAATAACGTTTGTTTTCTTTCTCCTATGTAAACTTATAAAAGGCTTAGTTGCTAAAGCGAATAACAAAGAGTGAATTCTTTTCAGTTTATCTTCTTTTTCGTGTGTTAATATTTTTATCTTTCAAGTTTCTATCAGTGGTATCAAGTCAGGTTAAAAGAGCGTCTTGTGCAAGTTTGCTTTAGATACGATGTCGCAATATCATAATGATTCTGATAGATTCGTCCAGCCTATGATCATTGGAGCATGCTGATGGAGAATTTCCTGAGATCGAAAGAATATTGGCTCATTGCTGAGGGTGGAATTCAGGAGCCAGAAGCTGGAACCAATTTATCGGATGCACAGAAGGCAGAGATTAAAACACAAAAATTGAAAGATTTGAAAGCTCAGAACTATCCGTTCCACGCAATAGATCGTTCAATTCTTGAAACGATTCTTTGCAAGGATACGAAAAACCATATTTGGAATTCCATGAAGAAGAAGTATCAAGGCAATGCAAGGGCAAAGCGTGCACTGCTTCAAACTCTACGAGGAGAGATTGAGACGTTGATATTGAAGCTAGGAGAGACTATTTCAAATTATTTTTACAGGAAGATGGCAATCGTGAATAAGATGCGGACTCATGGGGAGAAGCTTGAAGATGTCGCTGTCATTGAGAAGATTTTTCGATCCTTGTTGCCAAAATATAAATTTGTTGTTTGCTCAATTAAAGAATCCAAAGATTTGGATATTCTTTCCATTGATGAGCTAGAGAACTCGTTCATGATTCATGAGTCAAAATTCGCCTTGCAAGAGAATGAGGAGCAAGCTTTGCAGGCAGTGTCAACTCAAAGTGACTTTGGGCGTGGTAATAGCAAGTGGAAGAGAAGAAATTTGTACAATGCTGAAGATGTAAATCAAAATCAGAATGGTTTGAATCATCGCGTAGGGAAGCCGAGGGTTATAGACAAATCTCAGATTGAATGCTTCTGATGTCATAGGTATGGTTACTATCATAGTGAATGTTATACCAATATGAACGGAGGCAGTTATAGAGTCCGAGGAAGAAGTTTTGCAGAAGCAACTGAGGAAGAGGAAGAAGTTACTCTTTTAATGGTGTGTGATCCGAAGGAGGAGAATCGAAAGAATTTATGGTATACTATTTCGGGCTGCAAGAATCACATGTGTTGTGATCGATCAACATTTTTTGAACTAGATGAGACATTTCGAACAACAATAAAGTTCAAAGATGACTCCCTTGTTTCTGTCCAGGGACGTGGGAGGGTGAATATCCAAACAAAGCTCTCATCTGTCCAAAGTATTTCAAATGTTTTCCATGTTCCAGATCTTAAGACAAATTTGCTTAGTGTGGGCCAACTCCAAGAAAAGGGCTATGAGTTGATTTTCAAGGATGGGGTGTGCAAGATTCAAGACTGCAATCTTGGGTTAATCGCTAAAGTCACCATGACAGCCAATAAGCTCTTTCTACTTCTTATTCAACATATTGAACCTAATCACTCTTGTTTTTCAACACAAAAGACTGGTTTGGCATGGCTTTGGCATTATAGATATGGACACTTGAGTTTGGAAGGCTGCAAACCTTACAACAAAATAAGATGGTTGCAGGTCTTCCTACATTTGATGTCCTTTCAAAAGTGTGTGTAGATTGTGTTGCTGGAAAGATGCCTCGAGATAGTTTTCCAAAGGGAAAAGCTTGGAGATCCTCAAAGCAGCTTGAATTGGTTCACTCTGACATATGTAGACCACTAAATCCAACTTCAAATGAAGGTAAGCAGTATTTTATAACGTTCACAGATGATTTTAGTCGAAAGATTTGGGTTTACTTTCATTGTGAAAAAATTGAAGCATTTGCAGCCTTTAAGAGCTTTAAGGCGATGGTTGAAAAGAAGGCGGGGACACCAATTAAAGCACTTCGTAGTGGCCGGGGAGGAGAATATCTTTCCTAAGAATTTATAAGCTTTTGTTACTCTAATGGGATACAAACACAGCTTACTACAGCTTATACCCCTCAACAAAATGGGGTGAGCTGGAGGAAGAATTAGAAAATATTAAATGTTGTTCTAAATTTTTTACGAAGAAGCAATGTTCCAAAAGTTTTTTGGCCAGAGGCGGTGAGCTGAACAATTTATCTGTTGAATAGAAGTCTTACACATGCTGTCCGAAACATGACACCAGAAGAAGCTTGGTGTGGTCGACAATCAAATGTGTCTCACTTCAGAGTGTTCGGATATGTTGCTTATTCCCATGTGCTAGACCAGAAGAGGATAAAGCTTGATGGAAAAGCTGAGAAATGTGTTTCTCTCGGAATTAGTAGTGAGTCAAAAGCTTATAAGCTTTATAACCCTATCACTAAGAAATTCATTATCAGTCGAGATGTAATTTTTGATGAGCAAACATTTTGGACGTGGGGAGAAGAAGGGAACAACCAGCAATTGAAGCAAATTTTAGCAGATTTTAGTGATAAGATAAAGGTACCAACAGCGAAATAACCTACAACTGAAGCAGATCAGCAAAATAAAGCAACGTCTCAATCTACAACTGAAGCAGATCAGCAGAATGAAGGTGGTAAAAGAATAAGAAGAAGGGCAATATGGATTGAGGATTACGTGGTTGGTGTGAATCAATCTGTAGATACAGATCTTCAGACATTTTTTGCTTTATTTGTAGATTGTGATCCTGTAAGCTTTGAAGATTCTTGCAAAGATTCGAAGTGGCAAAAAGCAATGGATGATGAGATTGCTGCAATTGAAAAGAATAATATTTGGGAGTTAACTGATCTCCCAAAAGGACAAAAGCCAATTGGAGTTAAATGGGTTTACAAGACCAAATTCAAGGTGGATGGCGAGGTTGACAAGTATAAAGCACATTTAGTGGCAAAAGGCTACAAGAAAAAATTCGTTGTGGATTACAAAGAAGTGTATGCTCCTGTGGCTCGGCTTGAAACAATCAGATCGGTGGTGGCATTAGAAGCACAAAACTCGTGGTCGATTTTACAGCTTAACGTGAAATCAACTTTCCTACATGGAGAGTTGGAAGAACATGTATTCATCGATCAACCCCCTAGCTATGTAAATTATGGAAGTGAACACAAAGTATATAGATTGAAAAAGGCACTATATGGGCTGAAACAAGCTCATAGAGCCTGGTACAGCCGAATAAATGCTTATTTTAGTTTGGCGGGTTTTAAAAAATGTCCGTATGAGCATACTCTTTACTGAAAAGTTAGGATAAGAAGATTATTATTATGTGCTTGTACGTAGATGATCTGATCTATTCTAGGAATGATCGGACAATGCTTGATAAATTTAAACAATCAATGATGAAAGAGTTCGAAATGTCTGATCTTGGGTTAATGAGTTATTTTCTGGGTATTAGAGTATATCAATCAGATTGTAGAATTTTTATCCCACAAAAGAAGTATTTGGATAGGTTCGAGATGAAGAACTACAATTCTGTGGCCACACCTGCTGAAATGGGGTTGAAATTGGAGAAAAATTCTATAGAAAAGAAGCTCGACAACACTCTATACAAGCAGCTCGTGGGAAGCTTGATGTATCTAACAGCTATTCGACCTGATATTATGCACTCTGTCAGTCTTATCAGCAGGTACATGGAGCACCCAAAAGAGATGCATTTTCTAGCTGCTAAAAGGATCCTCGGGTACTTGCAAGGGACGCCTGATTATGGGATCTTATACAAGAAGGGAGTAAAATCTGATCTCGTTAGTTTCAATGATAGTGATTTTGCCGGGGGTACGAATGATCAAAAGAGCACTTTGGGGTATGTGTTTATGTTGGGATCAGGAGCTGTTTCATGGTCATCTAAAAAATAGTCGATTTTTACGCTGTCAATCACTAGAGCAGAGTTTGTTGCAGCCACCATGTGTGATAGTCAAGCAATTTGGCTAAGGAATGTTCTTGCATATGTTTTCTATCCACAAGAAGGACCTACTCTAATTTATTGTGACAATAGCTCAGCTATAAATTTTTCAAAGAATCTTGTCTTACACGGAAGAAAGAAGCATATTGATGTGAAATCCCATTTCTTTAAAGATCTCGTAAAAAAGCAAATTATCGAAGTTGTTTACTTCAAAAACGAGGATCAAGCTGCTGATATTTTCACCAAAACCCTTAAAGTTGAAAGATTCATGAAGTTGAGAAAGCTCCTAGGTCTTTGCACAATAAGGGAGGGACTACACGGTAAAATTGTTTAAACTGAAAATCTTAGAGTTGTGTTTTCAGTTTAAGGGCGGGAATGTTGGAAGTATTCATCATGTTTTTCATTTTCTTAGGACACTAAGTGTTGTGATTAGTTTGTTAGTATTGATTACTAATTTTTAGCAAGTTAGCCAGCCAAATAATTTGTTAAGATTTTATGGAATTTATTTTGTTTTCAATAATGTTTCTTTTATTTCTCCTATGTAAGCCTATAAAAAGGCTCAGATGCTAAAGTTAATAACACAGAGTGAATTTTCTTAATTTTATCTTCTTCGTGTGTTAATATTTTTATCTTTCAAGTTTCTATCATACAAGTACCCATACGAAAATAAAGACCTGGTTTAAAAGTGTCGGATACCCATTGGTTTTGTAGGCAAGAGTTTGTTGGCACGCGCTGAGGATGATCAAAGTGTGGACAGTTTAGGCTTACCAACTCCGACGACAAAGAAGAGGTGGTGGCTCGCACGAAAATAATGAAAGGAACAAACATATTAATGTTGTTCTCTTGCAACAATGGATGACGAGGGAGGTTGGGTGAGCCACGATGGGAGAAGAACAAGAGAAGCTTAGAGAGTAGGGACTCGGTTGGAAAAAAAAAGAATGGGAGGAAAAGGTCTCACTAGGTTATAACATGGTATTTATACCCTATGTTTAGAATTAAAATAAGTATAGCTCAAAATGGAATTGATTAAAATATGATACACAACTTAATTGGTCAAGTTGTGGATTATGAGACTTGAGAGGATGGGTTCAATTCATTCCAATCTCAATTCACAAATTCTCTTTTTTTTCATAACATTTAAGTAAGAATAACTTAGCTAATTTAAAAGGAAGATCTTAAAACTTTGAATAATTGATAAATTTGTCCTTATAAAATAGGGTTCAAAAATTCAAATTATTTCCCAAATTCTAGGGTTTAAATTTAGAGATTCCAAAATAGGGTTTCTAAATTAGGGGTTATTAACTCCTCAAAAGTTATACTTTTCACGTATACATTGCCATGCTTTTGCTTGACTTTGAGTACATATTTGTGCATTTAACTAGAAGATTCATGCATTTGCATCTAGGAGTTAAGGAATGTTTCCATTGCCACAGTGAATGGGGTATTTTCTTGATGTGGCGGGTAGGTCAAGAGTAAATCTGGAGCAGGTTTGGAAGAGCAGGACAGAAGCAGGAAAAGCATAACAGAAATGACGAGTACGTTGGCAAAAGCAGGACAGTAATTGCAAGGCTCGATTGGCAAAAGATGAGCGACCAATGCCTGGTCAGTATCCGTTTGAGCCACGTCAGCCTTAAAATTCAAAAGAGGATAAGAAGATAAAACACCTATCTTGGCGCGTAACAGACTTTCAAGATTCAAACCCAACCTAGGGTTTACACGAGTAACTATATAAAGAAAGCCATAGATGAGCCAAAAGGAGCTGCACCGTGAAAAAGTAGAGGGTAAACCGTGGTTCGACTAGGCCGTGACCGAGAGCTCTAGATTATTTTAAGGGTTGCATCGACAGATCTCCTTATTTGTCCATTTCTCTTATTTTTTAGTTCTAATTTTATGGTGATGTGTAAAAATGATATCTTGTTGATGGTTCCCCTAGCCATGAACTAATTTCTTAAAGTTAGCTTGGGGTATTTTGTGATGAACACTAGATCTGAGGGTTTTTAATAATTGAATGCCTTGACATTTTTATCTATTTTGCTAGTATTTAGTTTCTTTATATTTATTGCCATACGAGAGTTGGCATTGAATGCTTATTATCTCTTAATATCTTAACAGACTTATGATGTAAGGATTAATTGCAAAATACTAAGGAGAGAAACTTCGACAGAACATGTTCAAGTAGACGAGCTTACTTCAGAAGTGAATCTACCCCTTAGGATTAAAGACTAAAATATTGCCATTTAATTATTGAAAAACATCGCTATAGACATATAAGAGTTAACTTAAAATATGCTCAAAAGTAAAACCAAGGCTGGATGTAACACCCTAATTTCCCCCCAAATTAAAAACACTAAATTATAAAATCCCTAATTCTTAAAACCTAATAATTTGGGAATTTTGTTTTGAAACCTAATTTGTTTTTGAGGACTAAATTGAGGAAATTCAAACCTTCAGTGATCAAGCTAAAAGGTGGGCTGCTTTAGAGGCCTTTATTGTGTAATTTACTCTTTACCTAGGGTATTTATACCCATTATATCAACCCTAGAAGATTTTGTTTTCCATTTTGTGAAGTCTGCAGCCGCATCCCTCTCCTAATTTCCTCTAAAATTTAAACACTCATCATTAGTCTGTTCTGTTAATTCGTTTTGGCTTTGGGTGATGTTGATTTGGATATCAAGATTCTTCCTCCTCCTCCACCAGTGCGTTTTTTTGCTACACAACCTACGAGATCAGCTCGTGTTGATTCTGTTTGACCTACTTCTAGAGCTGAGCATGGGATACGTCACTCTCAATGTTGAGTTATTAGTTGTCTGAGATGTGTATCTTTTTGTGCTACATATTTTTGTGCTTTATGAATGAATGTTTGTATGGATGTATGACTTGTGTATTATGACATGATTTATATGATGACATGCCATGCTTCATATATCGAAAATCGGACGAAATTAATATCAAACTTATTGTGCATGCATCCTCGTTAATCAGACAAGAACGCATTCGGGTTTAGAAATTCAAAATAACATATCATATCATATGGGTTGGGAAATTGTACAAGGAAGATTAGTGGTTTCACCCTTTGGGTGAACTCCACTTCGAATATGGTCACGATGTAGAGAGTGGTTCTGGGGAACTTATTCTTCAGACAGTGATGTAGATGGTTGCATGACATTGTATCTCGTGCATCATATTATACGCATATGCATATTAGAATGTCTATTTGAGGTTGTGCATGATGATCAAATTATCTTGTTATATAATCTTATCTACACTTTAGAGACACACTGAGCCTTATAGCTTACTCCCCCTTAGTTCTTGTTTCAGATACTCAAACTTAGGCGTACGGTACTTGGAGGAACTCGTTTTTATCAGACTTTATCTTATTTATCAATATGGTTTATTTCAGATTCTTGGACTTTATTTTATTATTTTGGACTATTATGTAATTTCGGACTTTGGATATTATTATTTGGGGTTATTGTTTTAGCATGTATTTTTGAGGATATTTACGGATATTTTACCAAATTATTTGAACAATGTTTATACGACTACATTTTATAATATTGAGGTTATGTACTTTTAATATTACTTTATACCTTAAAATATTTAATTCAACCATCATTTCCTTAAGGGGAAGTTTTCAAACGCGACCTTCTAGGTTCGGCCTATTTCTTTTAGGTTGGGTTTAAGGGGGTTACATTTAGTTGTATCAGAGCTTAAATTCAACCCTCAGACTGTGAGGCTGAAATAAATTTGAAACTGAAAATAATTTTTGCATGCATATTAAATCTTTTTAGGGAAAATGGAAATTTCCTAAAAATGTTATTTTTAAAGAGTTTATGTATTTTGAATAGAAACTCCAAGTACCGACTCTAATTCTAGTATTATTCCTTTTGTAGATAGATTACTATGCCACCTCGTAGGAGCTCTAGATTAGTGACCAGTCGTGGTCGTTGTCGAGATCGAGATCGTACCGCTGATACAGAGAGTGATGCTCTGCCCTTGTGGATATGACATAAAACCAGGATGAGATACATGATGCTGATGGAGAAAAACAACCTGAGTATTAGGCTGGAGCTTAGCAGACTGGGGTACATCAACCTGGTGGTGGGAATCCACCTGTTCAGTAGACTTAGAGTGATGGTCCACATGATTCTGGGGATAGTGAGACTGTAGTCATGTATACTGCTACATTGCACAGAGAGTTGTTTTGTTACCTCTACCAGTCTGAGAGTGTGAGGAAACCCATATCTACCAAGTTCTTGGCTGTCGGGATGATTATGTTTGATGGGAAGACAGGTACGAATCTGACTGATGTAGAGTATTGGCTGAAGAAGCTTTAGCATTTGTTTGTTGAGATAGATTATCCTGCTAATCAGAAGCTTAGGGTTCATGTATCACTATTATAGGGTGAAGCCCAAAATTGGTGGAAGGCAGAGGGAAATGTTGTTTCAACCAATCAAATCTCCTATGATTATTTTTTACAATCATTCTGAGACCGTTATGGTGGACTAAAGTACTTAGTACAGTGCCGACATGATTTTATGAATTTGGAGAAACATGGCATGACCGTAAATGATTATGAGATAGATTTTATGAGACTAATCCAATATGTCCCGGGGTAGTGACCATAAAGAAAGAAAAATGTGACTGGTTTCTGAGAGGGTTGCGATCTTCGATCAAGACTGGTGTCACTTTGCATATGGATAAAAAGTATAAAGAGATTACTAAACGGGTTAGGACTGCTAAGCAGATAGAAGCACAAAAGAAACAACAAGAATCTCAAGGTACCGATCGAGTTAGGAAGCAATCGACCACATCTATTCAGTACAGTTAGGGGAGTCAATCTGGGAAGAGGGCCAGAGATGAGTCCGACCATCAAGGTTATTCCAGAGCTAGACTAGTGACTTTTACCATTCCAACCGCCAGTGCTGGTGGATCGACTAGTTCTCGTGGGGTGTTGTAGTGTTCCTTTTGCAAGAAATGGCATCTAAGAAAGTGTAGGAGCCAGACATGGGCTTGTTTTTGATGCAGTTCTTTTGAGCATCTCTTCAGGGATTGTAAGTTTTCACCTCCATCTGCTTATGTTCTGAGCTAATATCAGGCATTTGTGTAGACTCCTGCTAGGGGAAGAGGACATGGTTGATCTACTACTTCTGGTACTACTAGTAGGGTAGGCATGCTCAGTGTAGAGGATCATCTGGATTAAGGGTGAGATAATTAGGGTTAGTTTATTCTACTAGGAGGCATGAGGATCGAGATGAGCTAGATGTTATTGTTGGTACTTTTTCTATTCATTGTATCTCTTATTTTGCACTCCTTGATAATGGTTTGACCCATTCTATATTGAGAGTTTCGTATCTGGAGGACTTGAAATTCCTATTGAAGACATCGTTGATGTTGTTATCGTGCATAGTCTCATGGGTAATCATGTTGAGGTTACCAAAGTGTATAAGAATTGTCCTCTTAAGATTCAAGGGGAGATCTTTCCAGCCAATCTAATAGAGTTGCCCTTTGGGGAGTTCGATCTCATTCTCAGTATGGAGTGGTTATCTGCTTATCAAGTGAATATGGATTATGAAAAGAAGAGGGCAACTCTAAAAACTTCTGATGATCGTGAGGTAGTTCTTATTGGAGAGTGCAGAGGTTTTCTATCTAGTGTAGTATCGGCTCTCAAAGCTGAGAAGATGATCAAGAAGGGTTCCATTGCCTACCTTGCTTATATTCTTGATCCGAGTTGTGAGAGACTTTTCGGATGTATTCCTAGAAGAATTGTAACACCCCTCGCCCGGGTTAGGAGCGAGGAGCATTACCAGAACAAGACACGAGGTAAATCATGTTAACCATTACAAGTTATAACATACAAGATTCGGGCCAATTAAATTTTTCCATTTACTTAATATACAAGTTCACCATTCGACTAAGCTAGACAACAAGATTAGCTAATCATTAAACATAGCTATGTCCATTTATTAGGCATTCTAATGCATCAATAGTTATAATAAAGTTCATTGTTCATTACCAATAATGCGCAGCAATTAGACCATTTAGTTCATTGAATTACCATGAACATTATATGTAGATTAGTCTAGACAACTATATCATATAAATGAATTAATCTAGCAACCTAACTTCTTAATTTTATTCTAATAGGTTCAAAATAGACTAGGCTTATCTTGAAGCAATTCTATAGTTTACATAATCACACTCGAACAAAACAAGCTTATAAACAAGGTTCTAGTTCATTCATTCATTAGATAATTTCGTAGTATTCACAACAGACCATTACATACATACACTTATTTATATTCAAAAGTACTATTAACATTACCTTACTTGAACAAGTTCTACATTCATCCTTAATTACAACCCAAAATGCATGGACTTAACAAGTCTAAACACCATCTAAAGCCACCATCTAGGAGTGTAACAAAATAGAAGAAAGCCATACTTTCCAACTTCACTTGTGTAATGCCTCAGCTCTAGAATGAGAAACTTTGATCACTTTAGGACCCGTGGTTTGAGAAGAAGGAAAAACAAGAGTGGTAAGTACATAATGTACTTAGTGAGGTAGCACCTAGATCTAGCAAGTTATCAAGATTATTAGCTTTAGGTATCTTTTGTTCATTTTAATCAAGTTTAACCTAGCTAGGCTTTATTTAAGCAAAGTAAAATCCTAGCTAGTTCATCATGTACCATTCGAATGCATAGGTTCAAGATATCAAGGATTCATTTCAAGTCTCACCATGAACAAGTCATGCAAATAACCAAGTACAAGTTCTAGTAATCAATCAAATAATATTTAGCAAGGATCAAGCATTTCAAGTATAGAGATCAATTATTCCAATTCGAATAAGGCATCCTTCATTATGTCTTATCTTTCAAGTAATGAGCAATTCAAGATAACATGTGTATCATTTCTTTCATGTAATCCCATTTCATTACCAGCTCATTAACAAGAGTCAAGTTTGCTCATTCATTTTCATGTTAACATGTCTTATTATAGCTTATTAATTTGGTTTTGCTTTGGTAGATAGTAGGACTAGGTAATCAAGTCTCAAGTGGGTACACAAAGTACCTAGCAAGTGGGTACACAAGGTACCTAAACAAGAAGGTGTCCATAACACCACACAAGTGGGTACACAAAGTACCTAGCAAGATGATGCCCACGGAATCTAACAAGAAGGTGTCGATAACACCAAGCAAGATGATACACAAAGTACCTAACAAGTCGAGCTCTAGACTCTAAGGCATGTCGTTCTACGTAAAACTGACTAGCAACCAAGGGCTTATTGAATCTTTTAGTTCAAGCAATCACACAACAAGTGATTAAGCATCAAGCATAGCAAGGTCAATTCCATTTCATTTCTCTAAGTCAAGTGAATCCTAGATCATTTTACAAGGTTTCATGAATTTCCAGCATACTCACATTCAAGCATCAACAAGCATCAAGCAAGGATTATACTAATCCTATTCGAACAACCACATTACAAGGTAGATGTTCAAGCAATTATTTCAAGTTACAATTTCACTAGCTATCATGTGTCAAAACATAATTCAGTCACCAAGTTCTTATTTAGTCCATTCTTCCCTTAAATTGGTTTACCAAATATGGATTAAATTCCTTTCATACAATCATTTATCAAGCAAGAATTTAGGCAATGAATTGTTGGTTAGGACACTAGTCCCAACCCTAAATAAAACTACACTCACAAAACATTCCAAGCTAGCTAGTGTCCTGAATTCGAATCCCCTTGTTCTTAGCCTTTGAGTGCTCTACTCTTTCTTCTTCCACCAGGTTCACGTTTTGCTCTAGCAATTCATAGTTAAACACACATCAATATGTATACACAATGACAATTCAACATGGCAGCAAGGTTACTTCAACACATATACATACAAAACAACCAATATTTCAATAAGCAAGACTAGGTAGGATTTAATTGTTCCAAACTGTTACAAAACAGTTCATTAAACTATGCATAAAATAGTTTCTAATTAGCTAGACTGCTGCTGGCTGGCAGCTTGTACACTACATGCTTAAACAGGTATAACTTTCATTCTATACATCAAAATTTCAATTAATTTACACTTTTGGAAAGCTTATTTAATTCTCTATCTAGTCATGTAAACCTTACATTTTAATTCTTGACCATTTAATACAGTTTATTGTTCAAAGATAGGGCAAATTTCGATTCTGGGTAGTTCACACTGTCCAGAGGTTTTCATTTACAGTTTCCAGCTCACAACCCAGAATTCAACTCTGTTTTCTCCTAATGAAAATAGACATATCAAATCATCACCCGTTAAATTTTCAGCGTTAAATTTTCAGCCTTGAATTCTATGTATACTAATTATGGTGAATTTTTAAAGTTGCTGCCCATAACAAACTATTCTGGGCAGAATTGCACTAAGTCATGTTTAGATTCTTAGATTCATTTAAACCAAGTTCTAGCTTTAAAATCCAGGTTTCAAACATTTCTATACATACTTTGGTCAGTTCATTTATGTTTATCAAGGTGATCTAAACAGGGCATGGTGATCAATTTGCTCAATTAAACATGTTTGTGCATTTCCAATCCAGCAAAACAGTTTCAACTTAAACCCTTTTTAATCCATGCTTCTAATTCTTCATCTTCCAGCATATAACACAACTCAAGCATGCATTACAGCCTAGACATGTCATCTAACAAATTTAAGATCCATTCCCACAATTCACATAGACCTATTATACACTAATGACATTTCCTATTCACTCAAATTTCCTATTTCTCCTTCAATTCAACCAATTCAAACATGAAATTACAAGAGAAACAAGTGGTTACCTTACTCACTATGCTATCTAGACTTAATTAGGAGCTAAACCAAGGTTGCATTACCATGGATTTCAAGCTTTCTCCCTCAAGCCCTCTTTTCTCTCTTTTCTCTAGTTGAATTCGGGTAGAATGAAGGAGAAATGGGTTGGCTGATGATTCATCTAATTTTCCCTTAATGAATGGTCCATTTTGTCCTTAAATTATCCACTTATGATGGATTAATCAAGGGCATTTTAGAGATGTTAGGAAATTTAGCATGCAATCTTTCAATTTGCTAGAGTTTTCAAGTTAGTCATCTTAATTTAGCAAGCCTATTTGTCATTTGCTACACTTAAGTCCCTAAATCAATTATCTTTTTATTCCATTTGAATTCGGCACTTAATTTTGTTGCTTTTGTATTTTTATCCCTAATTATGTTCTATTCAATGTGACTTCTTTAATTATTTAAAGATTCTAAATAGTATCAATAATCCTAAGCCCAGTTTAGGGTGTTACAAGAATTGCCTGGTGTACCACCAAAACGTGATGAGGTTGAGTTTGGCATTAAGGTTTATCCGGGTACAACTCCTAAGTCTATGTCTCCTTATCGGATGGCACCGAAAGAACTTAAAGATTTGAAGATACAATTGCAAGAAATGCTAAACAAAGGTTTTATTCGACCCAATGTTTCTCCATGGGGAGCTCATGCTCTATTTGTTAAGAAGAATGATGGGACACTTCGACTCTGTATCGACTATCAGAAGCTGAATAAGCTGATGATCAATAACAAGTATCCCCTTCTTTGTATTGATGATCTCTTCGATCAGTTCTGGGGGGCAACAATGTTCTCTAAGATAGACCTGAGATATGGTTATTACCACCTCAAGGTTAAGGATTCTGATATGCTCAAAATATCTTTCAGACACGTTAGGATCATTACGAGTTCCTTATTATGCCTTTCAGATTGACTAACGCCTCTGTCGCATTCATGGACACGATGAATAGGCTAAACATGAGGAACATCTCCGGATTGTACTGCAGACTCTAAGGGAGAAATAATTGTATGCAAAATTTAGTAAGTGTGAGTTCTAGCTTTCAGAGGTTATGTTTTTGGAGCATATAGTTTTTGCTAAGGGTATTAAGGTCGATCTAAAGAAGATTGAGGCTATAATGAGCTGCAAGCGGCCCAAGAATGTCCTTGAGATCCGAAGCTTCTTGGTTTTAGCCGGCTATTATCGGAGGTTTGTTGAGGGTTTTTCTATCATCATAGCTTCATTGACCAAACTTCTGAGGAATAATGTCCCTTTTGTCTGGACTAAGGCCCAACAAACTAGTTTTGAGAAGCTTAAGACCGTGTTGACTAAAGCACCTATTTTGATCCAGCTTGAGCCTAGTAAGCCTTACACCGTCTACAATGATGCTTCTCACACCGGATTGGGATGTGTTTTGATGCAAGGTGGTAAGGTAGTGGCTTATGCTTCCCGACATTTGAAAATGCATGAGTGTAACTATCCTACCCATGACCTTGAACTTGCTACCATGATCTTTGCACTCAAAATTTGGAGACACTATCTCTACGGAGATAAGTGTTATATCTACGCAGACCATAAGAATCTAAAATATCTCCTCACCCAAAATGAGCTTAATTTGATACAACGTCGTTGGTTAAAATTTCCCAAGGACTAAGATTACGAGATTGAGTATCATCTGGTAAGGCTAATATTGTTGCTAATGCCTTGAGTCGTAACGCCATTTCAGACTTGAGAGCTTTGTTTTCTCAGATGAGTTTGTATGAGAATAGTAGTTTTATGGCA
Source organism: Hibiscus mutabilis (assembly GCA_019671005.1). Lineage (NCBI taxonomy): Eukaryota > Viridiplantae > Streptophyta > Magnoliopsida > Malvales > Malvaceae > Hibiscus > Hibiscus mutabilis. The sequence goes on along the minus strand of CM033718.1, from coordinate 23,117,955 downwards.
TAACTTTGGGTTATTCCTACTCTGATTTCTGATATTCATGCCGAGCAGCCTAGTGATTTGTTTTTGATGCATCGTATGAGAGAGGTTGAAGAAGGTACATCTTAGGATTTTCTATTGATCGGGATGGTGTTCTGTGTTTCCAGGGTCGGTATTGCATTCTGAGGAATTCTAGGTTGAAATAGGTTATTTTTTGTGAGGCCCATGGCAGTCCTTGTACGAGTTGATTATTCTCTCAGCAAGTTGGCTCAGCTCCAAATCTCTAAGGTTGTTCGTCTTCATGGGGTACCGTTGTCCATTATTTCTAACCGAGATATGAGGTTTACAACAAAGTTCTAGGGGTCTCTCCTACTGCTCTGGGTACTCGGTTAAACTTTAGTACCTTCTACCATCCTCAGACTGGTGGTCAGTTCGAGCAGGTAATCCAGATCCTTGAGGATATGTTGAGAGGTTGTGTGGTTGATTATAGAGGCAGTTGGGAGGATTTCTTACTGCTTGTAGAGTTCGCCTACAATAATAGTTACCAATGCAGTATCAAGATGGCATCGTATGAGGCTTTGCATGGGTGTAAGTTTTGTACACCTATTGGATGGACCGAGCTTAATGAGCACAGATTGTTGGGACCATATATTGTTCATGAGGCTGAGCAGACTGTCAAATTGATTTGGGATCGGCTTAAGGCCGCTTTTGATAGACAAAAGTCTTATGCTGATTTGAGATGTCGGGACATTGAGTATGATGTGGAAGATGAGGTTTTCCTAAAAGTATCTACGTGGAGGAAGATACTTCATTTTGGTCGGAAAGACAAGCTGAATCCTCGTTTTACTGGCCCTTATCGGATTATTCGTCAGGTTGGACCAGTTGCCTATCAGCTTGAGTTATCACTTGAGCTTAAGTGTATTCATGACGTTTTCCATGTCTATGTGTTGAGATGCTATTGTGTTAATCCGTCTCATATTATTCCAGTAGAGGAAATTGAGATTCGTCCTGACTTGCATTTTGAGGAAGAGGCCGTTGAGATTCTTGCTCAGGACAAGAAGTTTCTTAGGAGGAAGATCATTAAGATGGTCAAAGTCTTGTGGTGTAATCGTGGTCATAATGAGGCTACGTGGGAGCCAAGACAGTTGTCAAATCTCAATATCTACACCTCTTTGATCTAGGTAAATTTTGAGGCCGAAATTTCTTTTAAGAGGGGAGAGTTGTAACACCCAAAAATTTCCCTCAATTTAAAACCCTATATTATAAAATCCCTAATTCCTAAACCCTAATAATTTAGGAATTTTATTTTGAAACCTATTTTGTTTTTGAGGACTAGATTGGGAAATTCAGACCTTCAATGATCAATCTGAACGACGAGTTGCTTTAGATGCATTTATTGTGTAATTTACCCTTTACCTAGGGTATTTATACATATTATATCAACCCTAGCAGCTTTTGTTTTCCATTTCTTGAAGTCTGCAGTCGCATCACTCTCCCAATTTCCTCTAAAATTTAAACACTCGTCACCCTTATTTGTAACCATGCTCCGACGATGGGGCTAACACTAGTCGTTCTTTAATCAGAGACCACCACTCATCTCCCGTTCTTCGTTTCATCAAAACCCACTCACCCATCACCTAATGTCAACCGCCGCTTGCTCAGAATCTAATCGAAATCTCTTGTGTCTTCGTCCACTTTGTTCTCTTCATTCGTTTTGGCTTTTGCATGGTGTTGATTCAGTTACTGAGTGTAACCCTATTGACCTGGTCTAGACGCAAGACCAAACCGAGTGAGCTACATTGGGTTTTCCAAAACAAACCCGTAAAGATTTAACTCGACATACGTTCATTTTTTTCTTTTATCTTATCTAGATGCAACGTTATAACCTAGGGTGTGCATACTGGCAGCAGGTGAAATTTCAACTCAATCGGGTGTCGAATCGACATCTAATTGCACGTAATTGCAATTAGGGACCAAATTGCAAATCTAGAAAATTATAGGGATTTTATCCAATTTGAAGTTACCAATCCGTGATTAGTTAGGTTTCATGCTCACATTTCAAAATCTAGCTTCAAAAGACCGACCAAACTTATTCGATTGCATACATAACATTAAGGGACCAAAACGAAAGAATATAAAGCTCAGTCTACACAATAACTATCAAAACATACACCTATATCAGTACACAAATAGTTGTTTCGGTACACTTGCCCCATTTTAAAACTCTAGATTCCAGTAACTCAACGTACTGAAACACCCCCTCGAGTATCGAAACGGCCAGCCAAAATACACATACTGGTACCGGTACAGTTTCTTGAGTACCGAAACCCCTATACCAATTAGGCATACCCGTACCGGTATGCTAGTCCGCGTATCAAAACACCTAGACTTGAAATGTCCCACTTTGCTGGTTTTCCTTACTTTCATGGATTAAATTAAATTCTAACATGCCTCAAACAAATTCACTACTCTCAAAATCAAACCACATTAATACATCGCAGAAACATGATCAAATCATGGCATCATACTTCAATCGAAAGTCTAGAGGCATGCTTCCTAGAAACCAAGCATAAATCCAAAGCAATAACCTAACATATAAGGCCAGTTACCACTCCAAAATAACACAACAAACTTGCTCAAACAAGGATTTTAGCCAAAAACCCTCCCAAAACAATAATGAACCCCGTCGCCTTTATTACTACAAGTCTAGTTCGAAAATCATACTTTCGTGTTAACAAGTCCTTAAATTTTCCCTTGCTTGCTCGCTGCCTCTAGCCTTTAATTCTCTGCATTGATGGACAAAGAGAACGTAAGCACACTAGGCTTAGTGAGGAGTGCTCAAACAACACACCATCAATGCATTTCAAAACCATTTTTCCAAAACACATTGAAATCATCATTTCAATCATCTTATAAAACGTCATGCCTTGAAAACCATGCACTTAACATTTCCAAAAACCAATATATTAAACCATATGCTACACGTATCATTGATTAACAACAAATCCCATTTGCTAACCTTCAATTTAAGTCTTCCCATGCATAACAAACCATATGCAAAGCTTAAAGAGTAAACATGTATAAATCACCATTATACAACATAATCCATCAACATGATGCATCATCAATTATATTGACTTCAAGTGATCATAAACCAAGTTCCACTTTTACAAAATATTACATCAGATACACGGATTCAACAAGTGTCCTCTCAACACTTCATACAATCTCAACCGGAGTTATGGTGCCATCGCAATTGGTAGAATCAGAACTGAGTACAATCACAACCCCTATAATCGGTTAGATGTATAATCCACTAATGGGAGTTTTCAATACCATATAACCCCTCAATCGTTAGGTTACACGTGGTGGAATATTCAGTACACATAAACCCTTCAACACTTAAGGCGACTCTTTATAGTGCATTATCAATCCTATGGTCGGCCAAATATATCCAATAATATTTTAAACTACATCACTTGTCAATATAATTCATTATTAACAATGTACCTCACTGTTTTTATATGCATCAAATCAAAACCATTTCCAAAGCATTAAACCATGCTTTCAAAAGTATTTCACAGGCTTACATGGATCATTTACCAAATGCATCCATCATCATTATATGATCAAAATAGTATAAAACATACTTTAAAAAATGGTTAAATAGTAGGTACCATGTTATTCAAAACAAGTGCATAAAACCAATTTCGTTAAAGTACGACCGAGGGAGAAATCTCATTATACTTACTTTCGAGTTTAAACTTGTAATACCCCGAAAATGATAAAATAAAATAATAGCTTAGTAGTATGATACTATTTGGTGGTAACTCAACTTGACCTAAGAATGCCTTCAAAATTTGTTTGTTAAGTAAGTTGGGGACTAAAATGAAAGAATGAAAAACTAGATAGAAATTAAAAGAGGACTAAAACGATCTTTATAGAAAATAAGTACTTTCATGATAAATTAAGATTATGGAATGGGTCATACACGTGGCACCACCAAGAGTTACCATTAGTGTATGAATTGGCCATTTGTAATGGCTAAACCAACGTGTCATTCTCTTCACATGGAGAGAAGACCAAAAATTGGAGAGGATAGGAAAGGGAAAAATAAAAACTCTTTTTGTATGAAGCTTAAGAAGGATTCGATGCTGGTAACCCAAAGAATAAGAGTTGTTGGGTCAGTTCATAAGGAGAAAGGTAAGCAAATTCTTCCTTGGAATTCATTTTAACTATTGGTAGTAAGCCTCTTAAGTAACATGATTTGAGTGAGTTTTGAATGATTAATTAAGATAAGAACTACCACTTGATGAAATCTATTAATGCATGTATTAGGAATTGAATCTATGAGTAAATTGAAGAAGAAACTTTGTTTATTTCTCCCCTTGAATTTTGAATATGTGGTTTTATCGAAGCTCTTGCTTATGCCATAGATAAACATAATGAAATAGTTATGTTATGTGTTATGATAACATGATTAAGATGTTAGGTAGATAAATAAGAATTTCTAGTTCGATGATATAAGTTCAAATGTATAGAAGGATTAATGTTCCATGTTATAGATGAATGGTTAATTAGGATACAATTATATTGGTCGATTGGGAGTATGATCATGCTTGAAGAATTAATTGGTCACTTTGTTGTTAGAAATCAATTTAGAGTTGTTTTGCTAAGAGATATAGTGTTTTGAGATTGTTTTGATAGAGTAAACAGAGGAGGGCTGTTGGTAAAAACATGTATTAAAGGATATGGATTTGTTCGGGTATATATAAGAACCTTTATCTGATTATTGTGTAAATTATGTACTTGTGTAGTGAACTGTTGAACCTGTACATAAATATATATGAAACCTGGTTTGTAATGAGTTAATTGATAATAAAATGGATGATAAGAAGATGTTTAAGATTGTTAGAAGTTAAAGGTTGTTAAAGTAATAATTAGACTGTTTTCAAGACTGAACTAATATACAATTTTAAGACAAAGGAGGGACTATTAGTAACAAATCAGAATGCTAAATGATAATTTAAAACCGAACAGTTTTGCTATATTAATACACTGTTTTTATGAGTATGATTAGGGATTGTTTCGAATGGAAAACTGAAACTGTCTTTGTATATTTTTGAGAGTAGATTGGCTTGGTGCCTTCTTGTAGTTGTCGAAATTATATGAATAAATTTTCAGAATTATAGAGTAGAATCTGTACAGAACTAAAGAATAAATCAGTGCAGTTTGGTGTAGTTAAATATGTAGTTTTTAGAGCAGTTCAATAATTAAAATTTCAGTGCAGTTTTAAATAGACACAGTGTGCAGTTTTGAGATAATAAATCGTGCAGTTTAGAGTCTAAAATAAGACAGTTTTGAAGTCTAAACAGTGCAGTTAAGTAGTTAACATTGTGCAGAATTTTAGTGTTAAACTGTGCAGAATTTTAAGTATAGAGTAGTACAGTTTTAGTGCAGTTTTGTATGTTTAAAATGGACAGTCTTGCATATTAAATGTGCAGTTTAATGAAATAAATTCAGTATGTATAACTTGGTGATTGAATTAATACTAAATGCATTTTTGGATGTTATAAAAATATGGTTTTAGAGGGGTTAAATTGATGCTGTTTTGTAAGTTTAAATAGAGGATGATTGGTATGTTGTTTGATAACCAAAGTAGGGCTATGTGGAATGTTGCTTTAATGTTCCAATGTTATATTAAATTGTTGCTAAATGAGATAGTCCTATTGGCTTGATTATTTTGAGGTACACACTTTGAATATGGATGGCTAAGGAAGTTATTGAGAAGTAGATTGTGTATAGTGGATTCAGGTATTCTATAACACTGGAATAACAGGTGAGTGTAGTTGCTTGAGTCTCGGGTGGCACAGTTTTATCCCAATTTTATTATTTCATTGAGATTAAATTAATGTATGTTCATGGATGAATTGCATTAATCATACATGGTGCATAAGGCTCAAATAGAGCAATTTGGGGAAAGACATTCATTCATAGCATGGCATCCTTGATATATTGTTGATTATACATTATCTAAGTATTCATGCTTGCTATGCTATGCTTGTTATGTGACAATTGTGTATTGACATTGAAGCGTTAAAGCTAACCAATCCATAAAGTTTAAAGATAAATATGTCCTTAATGTTGCAATTTATAAACTCATAAGTTAAAAGAGCTAAAGGCTCAATGCAAGTTAAAAGACATTAAATAAGTAACAAGCAAGATTACTTGTTCAATAAGATACTTTCCCAAATTCACAATGATGAAGTAAGATACGGCTCGGGGGACGCCCCATTGATATGTGATATGTATATTGGCGATAGTAGGAGGTAACGAGGGAGAAGTACAGAGATTGGCGATAGTTTGGTTGGATAGTGAGAAGTCTAGGATTGATATGTTTTCGATATTAGCCATTGCTATGTGCTTTGAGCTAAGTATCGCTTGGACCTATACGGTCAAACACAGACCAATGTTATTCATGACCAAATGTGATCCAAGGCAAACCTTATAAAGACACGAACGTTAAATGAAGCAAAATAAGAATTTTAAGAGAAATGTAAAGGTGCTATAAAATGATGGTTAGCTCTTGGTGAGCATATGTTATAATTGGCTCTTGGTGAGCATATTATTGTTGAAAGTTCAATTGCCAAAGAAAATATTAAATAAAACAAGAAAGATCATAAAAGTCATAATAAGGTTCTGACAAATAAATTATGTTTATACTAACTAAAGAGATTTGACAATTCTTGTGTATTTACATATTTGATATGCTTGCTTACCATCTAAAGATCATGAATGTTATTAATGTATGTTACATTCACATCACTACCTCACTTAGGCTATATAAGCCTAATGCATTCATTCTCGTACATTGCAGGTGGAATAAAGCTTGTATAAGATCCAGAGTTGCAAGTATTTTCTATTAAAGATTCACTAAAGTGGGATTTTTCCCCTTAGTTGTAACACTCCTAGAATGATGGCATTATGTCTAGTATATGCGTATGATCTTCATTTTTAGGGCTTGTATAACTTAAATTCCAAACCATGTGTATGAATTTATAAGCATAGGATCTGTTGGAGATATGCATGTTAATCATGGTTTATTGCTTGTTAAGTAAAGTAAAATATTTGCTAATCTTGGTTAATCGATTGTTATTTGTAGTGAAATGTAAGTCGGTTGTAGTATCATGCTAAACTAAGGTGGTCGATTGTTTGATTATTTATGATTGATGAAATAACGGCTATGGTCATATGATATTAATGGATTTGGATATGAATTGTTAGGCTAAAGAAATGTGTCGATTTAAGAATGATATCGAAATCGAATTGTAGAGTAAATTATGATTTAGAGAGTTCGAATGATTTTCTTTTACCACTATGTCCCGATGGCAGGTTAATTGAATAGCAGCTTGTCGTAATATTATGTATGAATGATCGATAAAAGGTCCTAGGTTAATATTGGTTCTATTGAATGTATGATACATGAGAAGTAATTGGTCCTTAAGGATTGCTATGGTGTTCATATATTAAAAATAGCTATTGATTTGATAAAATATGCTTTCTTTGAATTTACTATAAATTATGTATCAAGGACAACTAGGTTTGTAAATGAATTAAAAGTTGCTTTAATCCTAAATCAGATGCCAATATTTTTGAGTATCATGTTAAAATTGTTGTATATTATGAAATGGGGTACCTTGACTATTAAGTAATGAGTAGTTGGTCTAAATGAGATTTTTGGTTAATTACCTCAAATTGAATATAATGTCCTGAAATATTACAAGATGTTTTAAAACAATTGTAATTGAGCGGTTTGATTAGTATATATTATGATGTTTGGTTGGATTGGATTCCATGTATGAAAAATATGTGAAAATTAATGAATATATGTACATGTGGGCATAACCCTAGGCGGTAACACTTTTAAGGTTTTCGAATGCTTCAAGAAAAATTTCCATAAATCATGATTGGGTGTGGATTTCGAATTATTGAAAGTTAAATACTAAGAACCGAATATACAAGTTAATGTTATAAGTTGCCTAAGAGAAACAAAATAGAGAAAGATGCAAACTCTATGATAGTTTTAATAATGTGTGTAATAGAAACTATGGGGGAGTCGTGTATAAGACATTTGAATTGATCTCCTGTGTTTTGTAAATTGAAAACTATATAAATCAATGTCTTAAGTAATCATAGTCGTAGCTATGATTTAAAATCATTCATAAGTTTGGTAAAAAATAATGTGATTATTTATGGATGTTTTGGTGACGTTTACGAGTCAACCAGTAAATAAAGTGAGTAGAGAATAACAAAAAGAGGTTTTTTTAATAACTTGCTGCGTTGTGTTTTTGAAAAGGTATAAAAATTTTTTGGTAGCTTGCTTCTTCAGCAAGAAAAGGTTCAAAGTGTTAGTAGTGTCCATTAGTTTTTATTTTAAGTAACATCTTTAATTCCGGTTTTTTTCTAAGCCGGGTTGAGGATGTTACAAAACTAGCGTTTCAAGCATAAGTTTAAACTCCCAAAACAACTTTTAAACCATTTCAAAGCTAAAATCCACGTTCTCACTCACCGACAATGCAAAGCCTCACTCATCGATGCAAATTACTCCTCCAAAGCTTCCGAAGCAATACTTCAAGCTTAAGGATCAACCTCCCCTTGCATCAAAATGCATTCACAAACCCAACAACATCAATCTACAGCAATCCTCTAAAAACTCTAGCCGAAACCTTTCCAAAATTACCGAAATCAAATCAAACATCTTGCAAACTTAACTTAGCCAAAATCTAATGATTTAAACCATTAAATACCTTAAATTAAAATTCAACAACAACCTAACATCATCCGTATATCTCCATAATTCATTAAACAAACACAACACCTCAAAAACACCCAACTAGCAACCTAGAAAATTAGATATTCACATAGCTTTGGAATTCCAATGTTAAAATCAATCCATTAAAATTATATAACATCAAAAATCATGATTAAAATCAATCAAGAACTCAGCAAAACAGATTCAATTTGAAAATCACCAAATCTCATCAATTAACCTTGATTCAACCAAATTCCATAATTAAATCATTAAAACTCAGTAGAAAACATTTATAAAGGATCAATAACTTGGGAATCTCAATAAAGAATCATACATTAGAGGATAAGGACGAAGCTTACCTCTAATGTTGACTTTCCCCTTAATTGGATTGATTACATGAGAAAACAAGATTAAAACAATAAGGTTTTGATAGAAATCAATTAAGAACTCATTTGAAACCAAAAGATTGATGAAATCAAGAGGTTTCCTAAAGATTTTGAGGAAGAGAAGAGTATTTGGCCAAAGAGAATTTGAGAGAAAATCTTTTAGATAAAAGGTAGTTATGTAAGGTTTGCTTAGGAATTAATTATAAAATTAATTCCCCAAATCTATTTATATTTTCCCTAAACTTTTTAAAATAGCTAATTAAGGAGAAAAATATGATATTATACTTTGGGAAAATATCTCCTTAAAGATATTAAGTTTTAACCCTTTTACAAAACAGTCACTAAAAATAGTTTTACACTATTTACATTTTGGTCACTAGCTAAAATATCATATTTCCAAATTTCATTTTTCAAAATTGACTTTACCAAATATATATATATATATATTAAATAATGATTTTTAGATATTTTCCCAAATATTTTCTCATTCAAAAATATTTAATCCGATTTAAATCCTGAATCTGACTCGAATCTCTAATCCTGATCCATCGTGCCGTCTAATCACAATAGAAACCCCTAGGCCCAAAACCGGGGCTTTACAACTCTCCCCCAATTAGGAAATTTTGTCCTTGAAATTTTACCCGAAGGAATCAAATGCGGAAACTGTTTCATCATGTCTGCTTTACTTTCTCACGTGGCCTCCTCAACTCCACGGTATCGTCACATCACCTATACAAGTTCGATCATCTTGCCACGTAGAACCTTACTACTAGAATCAAGGATCTCAATAGGTTCTTAATCAAGACAAATCTGGTCGCAACTCAAAATCCTCCATTGACATAACATACGATGGATCCGATCGATACCTTCCAACATCGACAAATGAAACACATCATGAATCTTCTCCAACTCAGGAGACAACTAAAAAGATAAGCCACGAGGCCTACACGCTCCACAACCTCATACGGTCCAATGAACCTCAGACTAAGCTTTCCCTTACGTCCAAACCGTATCACCTTCTTCCAAGGTGACACCTTCAAGAACACACGATCCCTAACAACCTACTCAATCTCTCTATGCTTCAAACCTGCATAGGATTTCTGGCGATCCAAATCTGCTTCGAAGTGATCACAAACAAGCTTTACTTTCTCATTCATGTCTTTCAACACATCCGGCACAGAAACATGCTTTTCGCCAACCTCAGCCGAACACAACATCCCACAACACTTCCTACCATACAAGGCCTCATACGGTGCCATTTTGTAAACTAGCCTGATAACTATTGTTATAGGCAAACTCCACCAAAGGCTATATCCTCTCCTAATTTTCTTGAAACTCAATGATACAACACCTCAACATATCCTCCAAGACCTAGATCACATGTTCAGATTGAACATCTGTCTAAGGATGATACGAGGTATTGAAATTCAACCGTGTACTCAAAGGCTGATGTAAACACTCCCAAAACCTTACCGTAACCTGTGGATCTCTATTAGAAACTATGAACTTAGGCACCGAGTGCAAAGGCACAATCTCGACAACTTACAACTTCACCAACTCAGCCAAAGTACACGTGGTATGCACAGACACAAAATGTGCTTACTTCGTAAACTGATCAACAATCACCCAAATGAAATCCTTTCTAGTAGGCGTTAACGGCAACCCAAACACAAAATCTATGGTGATTCTCTTCCACTTCTATTCTGGTATCCTCAACAGTTGCAACAACCCAGAAGGAACTGATGCTCAACCTTGACACGCTAACATACCATGCATCCAACAACATCCTTCTTTAAACCAACCCAGTAGTACTCTTCCTTGAACCCTTGTTACCTCTTAATACTATCGGGATGCATAGCAGAAGGACTAGAATGTGCATCGGTCAAAATGGTACACCTCAACTCATCAACATTAGGCACCACTATCCAATTTTTAAAACACAACACCCCATCATCATTAAAAATGAAAACCAGTCGGATTTCGATCCATGATATCTTTAACATGCGGTACCAATGCATCATCGCAAGGTTGCTTTTTCTTAATCAATTGCAACAATGATGGCTTTACTTGCAATTCTGCCAACAAGCCTCCATCCCACGTTACACTTAACCGTGCAAACATCACCCTCAATTCCACCGCAACTTTTCTACTCAAAGCATCGGCTACAACATTAGCCTTACCCGAACGATACTCAATCGTCAAATCAAAATCCTTAAGCAACTCCAACCAACTACATTGCCTAAAATTCAAACCCTTTTAAGTCATCAAATATTCCAAACCCTTATAATCCGTGTACCTAACACACCTCTCACCATAGAGATAATGCCTCATAATATTTAAAGCAAACTCAATTGTGACAAGCTCAAAATCATGCACAGGATAATTGCGCTCGTGCACCTCCAACTGTCTAGATGCATAAGCCACAACTTCGCTAGAGATGCAACAATCTTAGAAGATTCCACAAAAAACCTCAATGCTAATCAATCGGATCTATCAAACCCACGTACTTCTAACACCAACCTTGGTTGCTTCAAAACTAGCACAATTCAACTTCCAAGAACCAACCTTTAACACCTCCTAAAAACTTTCAGAACTCTAAAGAACCATATCACTAAAGCTACTTATATAAGCTACCTTGCTTACACCATCACCCTTTCGGCCTCCAAACATTCATCCGTAAGTGTGAACATGTCACACCCTGAAAATCGGTCTAGTCAGAATTAGGTTCCGAAAATCAGAAATTTTATACTAGTTATACCCGAATGATGTAATTACTCAATTTTTATATCCAATTTTGGAGTAATGGGAGTTAATTGAGCTTAATTAAAGCTGTGGGACCTTTTGTAAGGAGTGAAAGTCTTTCTAATGACTAAATTATGAAAATTCAAAGTTTGGGGACAAAAGTGCAAACTCTAAAAAGTTAAAGAACCACTCTTGTAATTATACTAAATAGTGGTGTGAATCATCTCCTTGATTGCCTTTAATTCACGTAAAATTGTTCATCTCATTAGGAAAGGATGATAACATTATTAAGGATGGAAAGGAAAGCTTAAATGAATATTAAAAGGTTTCCTCCCAAGCTAGGAAACCATGTGATTGGTTGCTTGGGAGGCAACCATGATGTAATAGTAAAATCTCTTGGTTAAGTCTAACAAATAGAGAAAAAAAGGAAAGTGAAAGCATTGTTAGTGTTAACCGAGACAAAACCTTCATTTTTTCATCCTTCTTCCAACGAGGCTATGCAAGCACCTCTATTGTCATCTTCAAGCTTAAGCTTAAGCTCAAGCAAGCGCCTCAATCCAATCTTTGAACTTTGTTTTATTTCGATACACCATTTGAAAGTTTTTAGCTTGGTGAGTAAGACCCCTATATCAATCTGATAATTCCTTCAATCCATAGAGTTTAATTTCAAGATTTTAAGTCTTGAATGTTCAAGCTAAGCCCATGTGTTAGTAGGTTAATTTCCTTACGTTGATGTTGTCTACAAGCTTTGGTAAGCTTGAAAAATGTTTTTGAATCATTAGTTTTGATTCTAATGTAATCCTCAAATTTTGCACTAGCTCAAGTGGTGGGAGACAAGTCATCTTCACCATTGACTATTCCAAACTCTTCTGAGGGCAAGGGGATTGTAATCTGAAAACCTTGAAGCCTCCTATTGCTAGGTGAGTGTAATTGTATCATGGGATTGGCTAGGTGCCATCCCAGTTGCATTTTTTTGTGCTTAAAGTTGCATCTTGTTTAAGGGCTCAAGTAGAGCAAACATGTGTTGATTCGAGGGGTAAATATGGTAAGACCACTATATTTCTTTCATACATATTTAAGCTTATATGTGACATTTGAAGTATGTTATGAGTAGAATTTGATATGAACATGCTATGTTATGATATTTGAAGCAAAGGCTTAATACGTGATGTGATATGGCCTAAGGGCACAAAGGTAAGTTTTATGATGAAACATGTAACCTTGGACACTTGTGGACTTTGGATACAATTGGCATGCCATAGAGTTATTAGAGCTCATCATGTAAGGGATTGGATTACGGTCCGGGCCACGGCCTATATGTGGGAAGAAAATGTTGGATTGTGTAAGGGACTCTAGAGCTACGGCTCAAGGCTAAGGCCTGTTTTTGATATGCGAGGCGTACAAGGGAATCCGTGTATCCATTGGTTGTTATGTCCAAAGATATGATATGTATTTTTGCTTTACATTTGATAAATGAAAACATGATACTTGTCTTTGAGTAAGATACACATATGATTCATGATGTATATTGTCATACAAGTATGCTTACATGACATTCATGCTATTAGGGATCTTATTATGCATTTGTTATAACTACTTCACTAGGGTATGTAAGCTTAACATTCGTGTGTCTCATGTATTTCAGGATCTTGAAGAATTTCGAGCATCAATCGTGGTTCAAGTTGCAAGTCACTCTCATCAACCCTATGTATGCTTACATTTTGTCTTGAACTCCTAGTAAAGTGGCATAAGGCTTAGACATGTTATAATTGTCAATTTTGATGTGTGTGAAATGGCCTAAGTGTGTCTAAGGGGTAGATGTGCATTTTGGTATGTTTGTGAAATAGTAAAACTAGTTACTTTTGGCTTAAAGGTACTAAAAGGTGAAAATGAGGTAAATGAATTCAAATTGCTCTAAAATTTTGTATGCTATTAGAATCATGGATTAATAACTTGCTGGTAAAATTTCATCACATTTGGACTTGGTAAAACATGGCATATCCATACATTAAGGGGTGTATCGATATAGATCTTGGCAGTGAGGTCTGGAAAATAAATTCGATACGACCTTAGAATGTATTGATGCGGGTCAACACCGGTCAACCTGTATTGATACAAGCTTAGCTGTATCGAAATAGGGTCTGTTAAGAAAGGCCAACTTGGGTCAACCTGTATCGATACGGTGTCAGTGGTATTGATACAGGGCCTTAATCACTCAAAGTCTAAATTGAATCTGTACATATCCGTATCGATGCGGACCCAAGATGTATCGATACGGAGACGGTTAATTCTATTAAAAGGCTTTGGACACAGCTTTGAATAATTTACAAGATGGTCACTAAATATTGTTGGGTCTAATTGGATGGGTAAACGACCTCGATTTGTAATGGAATTTCACACTCTAATAATTAGAAAGTTAAACTTCAGATTGATAATATGAAATTCAGTTAAGGACCCTCAATTTGTAAAATTTATAGTTAAGTCCTAAAGTTTGAAAAAGTTTAAAATTGACCTCAATTTGAGTAAGATATTAATAAGTTAGTTTGGCAAGTCTTAAAAAGATTAATAAGATATTTCAAATAAGATTCTGAACTTCGGTTAAGCTTCTGATCCCTGAATATGTTTTATGGTAACACTTTTTGACTCGGTTTCCTATCAGGTCAGGAAAGGGGTGTTGCATTTGTGGTATTAAAACTAGAGTTTAGTTGATTCTAGGATTAAACCGAGGCTTATCATGAGTCTGCATGTGCATATGCCACCTAGGATTTTATTTATATATGTTATCTGTGACTTGCAACTAACACGATTCAACTTTTTTTTGTTCGATTAGATTTAAGAATGTCTACACCTAACGATAGACGTATCACAATGGAGCCACACCTCGGCTCTTCCTCGACATAAGGGGACAACCTAGGAGCAGAGGTCTGACCAGAATAGGTGGGACAGAATGACCCCCCAATCCTCCTCTAATGCCTCCCGCTCAGTAGGAGTATTTGACGTCCATGGTTGAGATGATTAAACAGGTGGTTGCGTCTCTTAGGCAAGAGCAACCACCTTAGCTTGTGGTAACATCTTCACTTGTCTCGAGAGCCCTTATTGACAAGCTCCGTCAATATTCGGTTTACTCCTTCACCGGATAAGAACAAGACAAATCTGAAGTAGCAGAGTACTGACTGGAAAACACTCTCAAAATCCTAAATAAGCAAATAAAGTGCCTTGACGAACACAAGCTGAAGTGTGCTTTGTCTTTAATTTTTGAAGAGGCTTAGAGCTAGTGGGACACGATGACACTCACAGTACTTGAGCATAGAGTTACGTGGGACTTCTTCCTTCAGGAGTTATGCAAGAAATATGTTAGTGAGCACTACATCGCCTGAAAGACGTAAGAAGTTCCTCCATCTAAGACAAGGAGGAAGGCTCGTGGAGCAATACATACATGATTTCTGCAAGTATTCGAGGTATGGTACGAAGATCATATGTACTAAAAGGGAAAAATGTAGAATGTTCATCGATGGCCTTTGTGACAAATTGCGCCCTCTCTTCACCGCCTTGGAGTTGGAGGACTTCCAAACTTTGGTCAATCGAGTAATTGCTACTAAAGCCTCCCAGAAGGCTTATGAATGAAGGAAGGGGAACCAAGCTAGATCTGATAAGAGATTTCGAGATGATTCTAAGCCTCTCATGCCTCAGAAGAAGGGTAGACAGTAGGGCCAAAAGTCTTCCACCTTTCAACAACTATCAAGGACAAGATACGTGCCACAATTCCTATCTCTAAGAATATCTGTTGCTCATACAGCTTCGGTTGATAGCACTGGTGGTTCAAGGAGAGGTTATAAAATTCCTTTGTGTAACTTCTATCAGAAAAGACTTCCCGGGCCATATCGCAGATACACCGAATCTTGCTATCTTTATGGTGAAGCGGGTTACTTTATCAGGCAATATTCGCAGAACCTGAATGCTCCTACCTCTGTGGCTTCTCAGAGCAATGCTGCTAAAGCAAAAGGAGGGAAGCAAGTGCAGTCTGGTTCAGCGGGAAGACCTCGCAACATGAACTCTCCTTCAGTGGGGTGTGACCCTCAGGCCTCAGCCCAGATGTACCACATTTGAGGTCGAGAATAAGAGGATGATCCCGATGTGATAGTAGGTATGGTGGAATTATGTTCTGACATTGTCTATGCTTTGGTAGATCCAGGCTCTACGCATTCCTTTATTAGTGAACCATTGATTGAGAAGTATACCCTAGAACCTGAACCAGTCACTTATAACATAGTTGTCTCTAACCCATTTGGAGATAGTGTGGTCATATGGTTGATTTGCAAAGCTTGTCCTCTGAGGATCCAAGGGATCCCATTTTCGGCTAATTTGATGGCCTTGCCTTTCCATGAGTTCGATCTTATCCTAGGCCTGGATTGGTTAGTTGAACATCAAGCCTAGGTAGATTGCTCGAAGAAGAAGCTATACCTCCGTGGACTCGGCAAGGAAAGTATAACTTTGATAAAAACCAAACCTGAGCCTAATAAAGCTATCATGTGTGCTATGTAGTCCAAAGAAGATACAAATCTTGAAGATGTACTGGTGGTGAAGGAATTCCCTGATGTGTTTCCTGATGAGCTTTCAGGACTCTCTCTCCTACTCAAGAAGTAGAATTCAGAATCAAAGTACAACCAGGGACTAAATCGATCTCCATTGTTCCGTATAGGATGGCTCTGGCAAAATTAAAGGAGTTAAAGGTCCAAATCCAAGATCTTTTGGACAAAGGGTTTATCCAAGTGAGTTCTTTACCCTGGGGAGCACCGGTTTTGTTTGTTAACAAAAAGGATGGGTTGATGCATCTGTGCATTGGCTATTGCCAGTTAAATAAAGTAACGATCAAGAATAAGTATCTGTTACCGAGGATCGATGATCTCTTTGATCAGTTGAAGGGTGCTTCTGTATTCTCCAAGATAGACTTACGATCTGGGTAGTATCAAATGTTAGTGAAGTAGGTTGACGTCCCGAAGATTGCCTTCTGAACTAGATACTGCCATTATGAGTTTCTGGTAATGCCTTTCAGGCTTACCAATGCACCTACAGCCTTTATGGACCTGATGAATCGTGTGTTCTGGTCCTATCTAGATAAATTCTTGGTTGTGTTTATATATGACATCTTGATCTATTCTAAAGACACTACCACTCATGAAGAACTTGTCTGGATTGTACTTCAGACTCTCTGGGAGAAGCGGTTGTACGCTAAGTTCAGTAAATATGAGTTCTGGCTATCTGAAGTATTCTTTCTAGGACACGTGATTTCTTCTGTAGGAATTCAAGTTGATCCAAAGAAGATTCAAGCAGTTATTGATTAGATCCCTCCAAAGAATGTTGGAGAAGTTCATAGTTTTCTGGGCCTTGTAGGCTACTACCGTAGATTTGTTAAAGGGTTTTCAATAATTGTTGCACCCTTGACGAAACTCCCTTTGTGTGGACAGTGGAACAACAAAGTAGTTTTGATCAACTTAAACAAGTCCTTACTCATGCCCCTATTTTTGTGCATCCTGAGTCGGGTAAGGAATTCACTATGTATAGTGATGCATCCCACTTGGTATTAGGTTGTGTACTGATACAAGAGGGAGAAGTCATAGCTTATGCCTCACATCAGCTCAAATTCTACGAGCTAAACTGCCCAACATATGATATGGATCTAGCTGCTGTTGTGTTCACCTTAATCATTTGGAGGCATTATCTTTACGGTGAGAAGTGTTACTTGTACACCGATCATAAAAGCCTAAAATATCTCTTGACTCAGAAAGAGTTGAATCTCTACGAACGTCGATGGATGGAACTTTTGAAGGACTATGACTTGGTCATTAATTACCACCCTGGTAGAGCCATTGTCGTAGCTGATGCCCTTAGTCGGAAGCTTACTCCCTCTCCGAGACATTTGAATGCTCATTTTTGACTTAAGAAGCATGGCAAGTTATTGGATGAATTAGAGGTTCAGTCAACCATCATGTCTCGAATCAAAGCACTCTAAGAGTTTAACGATGAGTTGTAAACTCTTATTGCTAAGATTAGGGATAAGTCGGATCCTAACTTTGCCATGAATTTTGAAGGTTTATTGTGCTTTCAAAACCGTATCTGTCTTCGATGATGATGATCTTCGGAACCAAATTCTGAGTAAAGCTCATACGAGTCCTTTTTCTATTCATCCTAGAGCTATCAAGATGTATAAAGACTTGAAGGAGCTGTATTGGTGGTCTGGTATGAGACGTGAAGTCACAAATTTTGTGGCTAGGTGTCTGACCTGCCAACAGTCAAAGCTGAGCACAAGGTACCTACTGGTCTTCTGCAACCCATTGAGCTTCCACAATAGAAATGGGAGCGTATTACGATGGATTTTGTAATGGGTCTACCAACGACACTAAAGAAAAATTTTGCCATTTGGGTCATTGTAGATCGATTCACCAAGTCTATGCATTTCCTTTCGGTGAGGATGGACTTCAGCTTGCCTAGACTTGTTGAGTTGTACATTTGTAAAGTCATCCATTTGCACATAGTTCTTGTGTCTATTATTTTCAACCATGGCCCACGTTTTGCATCCCGATTTTGGAGAACCCTACACGAGGCTTTGGGAACCTGAGTGCACTTAAGTACTGCTTTCCACCCTTAAACCGATGGCCAATCTGAAAGGGTTATTCATGTAACCTTATATCTCTTCTATTCATATGTATAAGTATTTCGTGCCAATCTTGACTCTTCCTTTTAGATTTTGGAATATATGCTACGAGCCTGTGTTATCGATTTCAGGAATGCGTGGGAAAATTCCCTACCATTGGTGGAGTTTGCCTACAGCAATAGATACCAAGCTTCGATTAAAATGGCTTCTTATGAAGCCCTTTATGGGAGAAGTTGTAGGACCCCTATCTATTGGACCGAGCTTGGTGAAGGCAAGGTGTTATGCCATGACTTACTTCTAGAAACCGAAGAAAGGGTAACCACCATTCATGACCAGCTCAAGGCTGCCTTTGACCGACAAAAAGCTTATGTTGATTTAGAAAGAAGGGACATCCAGTATTATGTTGGTGAGAAATTTTTCCTTAAATTATCTCCATGGAAGAAGATCATTCGTTTTGGCAAGAAGGGGAAGCTAAGTCCTTGTTTTATTAGCCTATTTGAGGTGATCGAGTGAGTTGGACCTGTTGCTTATCGACTTCCTGAAGAGCTAAGTCATATACATAATGTCTTCCATGTGTCTATGCTATGGAAGTACCGATCTAATCATTCCCACGTGATCAAGTCGGAGTCTATGGAGATTCAATCCAATTTGACGTACGAGGAAGAACCAATGCAGATCTTCGCACGAGAAGTCAAGAGACTTCGGAACAAGTCTGTGCCCCAAGTAAAAGTTCTCTAGAGAAGTCATGCAGTGGAGGGAGCAACATGGGATCTAGAAGAAACAATGCAAAAGCAATATCCTCATTGTTTCAGTTAGAGTGAAAATTCTAGGATGAATTTTCTTAAGGGTGGAGAGTTGTCACACCCCAAAAACTGGTTTAGTCAGAATTAGGTTCTGAGGATCAAAAATTTTGTACCAGTTATACCCGAATGATGTAATTGCTCAATCTTTGTATCCAATTTTTAAGTAATGGGAGATAATTGAGCTTAATTGAAGTTGTGAGACCTTTTTGTAAGGAGTGAAAGTCTTTTTAGTGACTAAATTGTGAAAATCTAAAGTTTGGGGGCAAAAATGCAAACTCTGAAAAGTTAAAAGACCACCCTTGTAATTAATAAATAGTGGTATGAATCACCTCTTCCCTCGCCTTTAATTCACGTGAAATTGGTCATCTCATTAGGAAAGGATGACAACATGATTAAGGATGGAAAGGAAAGCTTAAATGAATATTAAAAGGTTTCCTCCCAAGCTAGGAAACCATGTGATTGGTTGCTTGGGAAGCAACCATGATGGAGTAGTAAAATCTCTTGTTTAAGTCTAACAAATAGAGAAAAAAAGGGAAGTGAAAGCATTGTTAGTGTTAACCGAGACAAAACCTTTATTCCTTTCATCATTCTCCCAATGAGGCTAAGCAAGCACCTTCGTTGTCATCGTCAAGCTTAAGCTCAAGAAAGCGCCTTAATCCAATCTTTGAACTTTGTTTGATTTCGATACACCATTTGAAAGCTTGTAGCTTGGTGAGTAAGACCCCTATAGCAATTTGATAATTCCTTCAATTCGTAGAGTTTAATTTCAAGATTTTAAGTCTTGAATGTTCAAGCTAATCCCATGAAGCTTGAAAAACATTTGTGAATCATTAGTTTTGATTATAATGTAATCCTCTAATTTTGGACTAGTTCAAGTGGTGAGAGACAAGTCATCTTCACCATCGACTATTCAAAACTCTTCCAAGGGTAAGGAAATTGTAATCCAAAAACCTTGTAGCCATCTATTGATAGGTGAGTGTAGTTCTGTCATGGGATTGGCTTGGTTCCATCCCTGTTGCATTTGTTTGTGCTTAAAGTTGCATCTTGTTTAAGGGATCAAGTAGAGCAAACATGTGTGGATTCGAGGGGTAAATATGGTAAGACCACTATATTGCTTTGATACAAGTTTAAGCTTATATGTGACATTTGAAGTATGTTATGTGTGGAATTTGATATGAACGTGTTATGTTATGATATTTGAAGCAAAGGCTTAATATGTGATGTGTTATGGCCTAAGGGCACAAAGGTAAGTTTTATGATGAAACATGTAACCTTGGACACTTGCGGACTTTGGATACAATTGGCATGCCATAGGGTTATTTGAGTTCATCATGTAAGGGATTGGACTACGGTCCGAGCTACGACCTATATGTGGGAAGAAAAGGTTGGATTGTGTAAGGGACTTCAGAGCTACATCTCAAGGCTAAGGCCTATTTCTGATATGTGAGGCATACAAGGGAATCCGCGTATCCATTGGTTGTTACATCTAAGGAGATGATATGTATTTGTGCTTTACATTTGATACATGAAAACATGATACTTGGCTTTGAGTATGATACACATATGATTAATGATGTGTACTGCCATTCAAGAATGCTTACATGACATTCATGCTATTAGGGATCTTGTTGTGCATTTGTTATAACTACCTCACTAGGCTACGTAAGCCTAACATTCGTGTGTCTTATGCATTTCAGGATCTTGAAGAATTCCGAGCATCGATCGTGTGGTTGAAGTTGCAAGTCACTCTCATCAACCCCATGTATGCTTACATTTTGTCTTGAACTCCTAGTAAGGTGGCATAAGGCTTAGACATGTTATAATTGTCTATTTTGATGTGTGTGAAATGGCATAAGTGTGTCTAAGGGGTAGATGTGCATTTTGGTATGTTTGTGAAATAGTAAAACTAGTGACTTTTGGCTTAAATGTACTAAAAGGTGAAAATTGGGTAAACGGATTCTAATCGCTCTAAAATTTTGTATGCTATTAGAATCATGGATTAGTAACTTGCTGGTAAAATTTCATCACATTTGAACATCGTTCAATGGGTTAAATTGGCTAAAAATCAGTTAAAATCTGTCATTACAACACATTTGTATCGATACAGGTCAAACTGTATCGATACGGTCTTGGATATTTGGAGTTGGTAAACTAGGGCGTATCGATACGGATCTTGGCAGTGAGGTCTGGAAAATAAATTATATCGATACAGCCTTAGGTTGTATCGAAACGGGTTAACGTTGGTCAACCTATATCGATATAGGCTTAGCTGTATCGAAACAGGGTTTGTTAAGAAATGTCAACTTGGGTCAACCTGTATCGATACGGTCTCAGTGGTATCGATACATGGCCTTAATCACTCAAAGTCTAAATTGAATCTATACATATCTGTATCGATACAAACCCAAGGTGTATCGATGTGGAGGTAGTTAATTCTGTTAAAAGGCTTTGGACACAGTTTTGAGTAATTTACAAGATGGTCACTAAATATTGTAGGGTCTAATTGGATGAGTAAAAGACCTCGGTTCGTAATGAAATTTCACAGTCTAATAATTAGAATGTTAAACTTCAGATCGATAACAAGAAATTCAGTTAAAGAACCTTAATTTATAAAATTTACTATTTAGTCCCAAAGTTTGAAAAGTTTAAAATTGACCCTAATTTGAGTAAGATATTAATAAGTTAGTTTGATAAGTCTTAAAAAGATTAATAAGATATTTCGAATAAGATTCTAAACTCCAATTAAGCTTCCGATCCCCGAATCTATTTTTCGGTAACACTTTTCGATCTGGTTTCCTACTAGGCTAGGAAGGGAGTGTTATAGAACATATGTATGCATGATTACTTATATTCCCTTATAGATGTCTATGTGCATGTATGCAAACCTCTAATGTCATGCCCAAATATATGCATATACTGGCATATTTATATATATACATATAAGTGTTTTTGCACTATGCATGTTTAACTGTTCACACTTACTAATAACGTTCTCATAACCAGTATTCCTTCCCACATACCCAAAACTAGCACTTTCCCAAATAAAGGGCAAACATTCGCTCCTTCACAAAAGGCTACTAACCCATTCATACCCACCAATCAAAATCCTTCTCGGTACCTTTGTACACGAGAATATCATTTATAAACACAACAACAAACTGATCCAAGAACTCATAGAATACCCGGATCTTCATATCCACGAACACGGCCAGCGCATTGGTCAAACCAAACGGCATCACCAAAAACTCATAATGCCCGTACCTTGCACAAAAGGCAGCCTTATGCACATCCACATCCTTTACCTTCAACTAATATTACCCATACCTCAAATCAATTTTAGAAAACACCGAATCACCTCTAAACTGATAAATTAAATCATCAATACGTGACAAATGATACTTATTCTTAATCGTCAACTTGTTCAGTTGTCGATAATCAATGCACATCTGTATCGTGTCATCATTCTTTTTCACAAACAACACCAGCGTACCCCACAGCAAAACACTAGGCCTAATAAAACCTCGATCAAGAAACTCTTGAAGTTGCATCTTTAACTCCTTCAACTCTTTTAATAGACACTAGAGATGTATTCGCATACAACTCAATGCTAAACTCTAACTCTCTATTTGGTGGCAAACCTAGCAACTCCTCTTGGAAAACACCCAAAAATTCACATACTGTACGTATGTCCTGAACACGAACCTTCTTTGTTCCCGAATTTATAATATAGGCTAAAAATGCCTGACACCCCGATTCCAACAAATAACTCGCTTCTAGAGCCGAAACAACATTGGACAAGAACTTAGCATTCCTGCCCATGATTACCACCTCGTAATCATTAACAAGTTTCAAAATCAACCACATCTATATGCTTGGTTTCAAAATCAACCACATCTATATGCTCAAATAACCAATCCATACCCAGGATTACATCAAATCCGTAAAAAGGAAACTCCATTAAGTCAACTGCAAACCCATGACCTTGAACAGTCAAAAGACATCTCCTAAACAACCTTCTTGTAACAACCGTCTCACCGAAAGAACTAGTTACTTGCATTACCACATCTAACACTTCTGAGACAACCACTCGATCCACAACTCCAACAAGAGATAGCGACAACAGCCGCAAGAGTCTATCCCTCACAAGCCAAAATTTGGATAGTCTAGCCTCATATGATCACGCAATCCACAAATCCAACAAGTATTATGTGTTGCCATAGCCTAGGTACCCTGACCCTGCGATCCTCGCCTAGCACTACTTTCACCTCCCCTCCACTCAGGGTGATACCTTTTATCATGATGCTTTTTAAACTGGCCACCACTAGAAACTAGAGTTCGTGACTCTTTTATAGGAGCCAGAACCTCCCACATGAGTTGATAAACCCAAATTCTACTCAATGTCCTTCGCTTGTGTAACCAACACGTCGAAATCCATGTAGTCAGAAGCCAACATATATGTCTTAACATCTTAAACCAATCTGTAACATAATTGGTCAAAGCGATGCCTCTTATTCAATATTAGTTTAGGAGCATACTGACTAAACCAAACAAATTGTACCTCATACTCAGCCACAAACATACTGCCCTATGCCAAGGCCATAAACTCACGTTTCTTCTTATCCAAGTATCTAACTCCAGTTACTTCTTCTTAAAGACAGTTCGAAAAAACTCCCAGGTCACAACATCGAGTTCCATGCCTGCAATTACAATTGTCCACCAACTATAGGCATCTCCCTACAACAGGGATACATCATATCCCAGCTTACGGGCATTATTACACACCATTTGTACCAAAGTCCAATCAGTACTGGTCATCCACTACCTGGATGCTTTGGGTGCCAACCCTCATAACTCAACTCCTCTCAAACTTCACAAACATTCCAACATCAACCCCGTTTTCCCAAAAGCTAGTGCAAGCACATATGCTCCAACAACGACAACTTAAAAAGCTCCAGCCATCGCCTGGATCAAAGGTGCCATATCACCCAACATTGTCCCAGCTGGCGCAGGTGATACTTGCTCTGGGGTGGTGAACCCATAGGAGATATACATTCTCCTCGACCACCTTGCCCAACAGCAACAACATTCGAGCTAGCCCTCAATTCTCCCCTCGTTCGTAACATGACGCTATTTCTAAGGCATGATAATTACACTAAAACAAAAACAATCAGACCAGCTTCAAGCAGGATCCAAGACTTCTGTTTCAAAATTAAAACATTACAGACTGTAGTAATAAGGCATTATGTTCCGCAAATAACCCCCAACATGGAATATGTCAACCAACATACAAATAAACATTCACCGTGCATAGCAAACAACAGTAACCAATCAAATCTAACATTCCAAAAATAATTACCTCATCCCCCTTATCGCAAACCTGGCTCAGATACCACCAAATGTAACCCCCTTAACCCGATCTAGACGGAAGACCGAACCGAGCAAGCTATATTAGGTTTGCTAAAACAAACTTGTAAAGATTTAACTCGAAATACATCCATTTTTTCTTTTATCTTATCTAGATGCAACATTATAACCTAGGGTGTACATACTGGCAGCGGGTGAAATTTCAACTCAATCGGGCATCAAATCAACATCCAATTGCACGTAATTGCAATTAGGGACCAAATTGCAATTCTAGAAAATTATATGGATTTAATCCATTTGAAGTTACAAGTTCGTGAATAGTCAGGTTTCATGCTCACATGTCAAAATCTAGCTTCAAAGCACCATCCAAAGTCATTCGATTGCATACGTAACATTCATGGACCAAAACGAAAGAATATAAAGCTTAGTCCACACAATAACTAACAAAATAGACACCCGTATCAGTACACAAACTGGTGTTTCGGTAAATTTCACCATTTTAAAACTCCAGAATCGAGTAGCTCAAAATTGTACTAAAACACCCCCTCGAGTATCGAAACGGCCAACCAAAATTCCTAGATATGTACCGATATAGTTGCTCCAGTATCGAAACCCCTGTACAAATTAGGCATACCTGTACTGGTACGCTAGTCTGAGTATCAAAATGCCTAGAGTTGAAATATCCCACTTTGCTAGTTTTCCTTACTTTAATGGATTCAGTCATATTCCAACATGCCTCAAACATATTCACAACTACTCTAAAGATCAAACCACAATAATACATCGCAGAAACGTGATCAAATCATTGCATCATACTTCAATTGAAAGTCTATAGGCATGCTTCGTAGAAACCAAGCCAACCATCACACCAAGCATAAATCCAAAGCAATAACCTAACATATAAGGCAGTTACCACTCCAAAATAACATAGCAAACTTGCTCAAACAAGGAGTTTAGCCAAAAACCTTCCCAAAACAACAATGAACCCTGTTGCCTTTATTGCTAAAAGTCTAGTTCAAAAATCATACTTTCACGTTAACAATTCCATGGATTTTCCTTCTCTTGCTCATTGCCTCCAACCTTTAATTCTCTGCATTGATGGACAAATAGAGTGTAAGCACACTAGGCTTAGCGATGAGTGCTCAAACAACACACCATTAATGCATTTCAAAACAATTTTTCCAAAACAAATTGAAATCATCATTTCAATCATCTTATAAAACATCATGTCTTGAAAACCACACACTTAACATTTCCAAAAACCAGCATATTAAACCATATGCTACACATATCATGAATTAACAACAAATCCCATTTGCTAACCCTCAATTTAAGCCTTCCTATGCATAACAAACCATATACAAAGCTTAAAGAATAAACATGTATAAATTACCATTATACAACATAATCTATCAACATGATACATAATCAATTATATTGGCTTTCAAGTGATCATAAACCAAGTTCCACTTTTACAAAATATTACATCAGATACACGGATTCAACAAGTGTGCTATCAACACTTCTTACAATCTCAACTGGAATTATGGTACATCATAACTGGTAGATCACAACTTCTATCATCTGTTAGATGTATAATCCACTAACATGAGTTTTCGGTACCATATAACCCCTCACCCGTTAGGATACTTGTGGTGGAGTATTCGATACACATAAACCCCTCAACACCCGAGGTGACTCTTTACTGTGCACTATCAATCCTATGGCCAACCAATTATATCCAATAGGATTTTAAACCACATCACTTGTCAATATAATTCATTATTAACCATGTAACTCACCGTTTTATATGCATCAAATCAAAACCATTTCCAAAGCATTAAACCATGCTTTCACAAGTATTCCACATACTTACATGGATCATTTACCAAATGCATCCATCATCATTATATGATCAAAACAGTATAAAACATACTTTAAAACATGCTTAAACATTAGGTATCATGTCATTCAAAACAAGTGCATAAAGCTAATTTCGTTAAACCACGACCGAGGGAGAAATCTCATTATACTTACTTCTGAGTTTAAGCCATCGTTTCAAGCGTAAGTTTAAACTCTGAAAACATCCTTTAAAACATTTCAAAGCTAAAATCCACATTCTCACTCACCGACAATGCAAAGCCTCATTCGTTGATGCGAATTACTCTTCCAAAGCTTCCGTAGCGACACTTCAAGCTTGAGGATCAACCTTCCCTAATTTCACAACACAAAAACAGAGTATTGAATGCATCAAACTACATTCAAAAACCAACAACATCAATCCACAACATTACTATACAAACTCGAGCCGAAACTTTTCCAATCACATCAAACATCTTCCAAACTTAATCCCGCCAAAACCTAATGATTTAAACCATTAATTGCCTTCAATTTTCATTCAACAACAACCTAACATCATCTTTATATCTCTAGAATTCATTAAACATCCACAACAACTCAAAACCACCCAACTAACAACCTAGACAATTAGAGATTCACATAGCTTCGTGATTCCAATGTTAAAATAAATCCATTAACATTATAAAACATCAAAATCATGATTAAAATCAATCAAGAACTCAGCAAAATAGATCCAATTTGAAAATCACCAAATCTCATCAATTAACCTTGATTCAAACAAATTCCAGAATTAAATCATTAAAACTCAATAGAAAACATATATAAAGGATCAATAACATGGGAATTTCAGTAAAGAACCATACATTAGAGGAGAAGGATGAAGCTTACCTCTAGTGTTGACTTTCCCCCTTAATTGGATTGATTACATGAGAAAACAAGATTAAAACAATAAGGTTTTGATGGAAATCAATTAAGAACTCATTTGAAACCAAAAGATTGATGAAATCAAGAAGTTTCTTGAAGATTTTTAAGAAGAGAAAAGTGTTTGGCTGAAGAGAATTTGAGAGCAAATTGTTTAGAGAAAAGGTAGTTACGTAAAGTTTGCGTAGGAATTAATTAAAAAATTAATTCCCCAAATCTATTTATATTTTCCCAAAAATTTTTAAAATATCCAATTAAGGAGAAACATCTGATATTAGACTTTGGGCAAATAGATCCTTGAAGATTCTAAGTTTTGACCCTTTTACAAAACAACCACTAAAAACAGTTTTACACTCTTTACAATTTGTTCACTAGCCGAAACGTCATATTTCCAAATTTTATTTTTCAAAATTGACTTTACCACATATATATATATTAAATAATGATTTTTAGATATTTTCCCAAATATTTTCTCACTCAAAAATATTTAATCTGATTTAAATCCTTAATCTAACTTGAATCTCTAATCCCGGTCCACCTGATCGTCTAATCAACTTAGAAACTCCTAGGCCCAGAATCGGGGCGTTACAATGAGATTCTTCCTCCTCCTCCACAAGTGCCTTCTTCAGCTGCACAACCTGTGAGATTTGTTCGTGATGATTCTATTCGACTTGCTTCTAAAGCTGAGCGTGAGAGACGTCACTCTCAATGTTGAGTTATTAGCTGTCTGAGGTGTGTCTCTTCTTGAGCTACATATTTTTGTGCTTTATGAATGTATGTATGTTTGTATGAATGTATGACTTGTGTATTATGACATGATTTATAAAATGACATGCCATGCTTCATATATCGGAAATTAGACTAAATTAATATCAGACTTATTGTGCATGCATCATTGTTAATTAAACAAGAATGCCTTTAGATTCAAAAATTTTGAATAACATGTCATATCATATGGGTTGGAAAATTGTATGGGGAAGATCAGTGGTTTCACCCTTCAAAACTTCACTTCGGATATGGTGACGACGTAGAGAGTGGTTCTGGGGAATTTTACTCTTTAGACGGTGATGTAGATGGGTGCATGACTTTGTATCTCGTGCATCATATTATACACATATGTATATCGAAATGTCTGTTTTAGATTGTGCATGATGATTGGATTATGTTGTTATATGTTCTTATCTGTACTTTAGAGACACACTGAGCCTTATAGCTTACTCCCCCTTAGTTCTTGTTTTAGATACTTAGACTTAGGCATACGGTACTTGGAGGACCTCGTTTTTATCAGACTATATACTATTTATCAGTATGTTTTACTTTGGATTCTTGGACTTTATTTTATTATTTTGGACTTTTATGTAATTTGAACTTTCGATATTATTATTTGGGATTATTGTTCTAGCATGCATTTTCGAGGATATTTACGGACATTGTACCAAATTATTTGAACAATATTTATAGGACTAAGTTTTATAATATTGAGGTTATGTACTTTTAATATTATTTTATACTTTAAAATATTTAATCCAACAATCATTTTCTTGAGGGGTAAGTTTTAAAACGCGGCCTTCTATATTCAGCCCATTTCTTCTAGGTCGAGTTCAGGGGGTTACACTAAAAGTTTTTAATTACCATTCTCACTAGCGTGAATTCCAAACATCTCTTGCCAATGCCATTCAATCATCTGAATACACGTGTTTGCCAATCTGTTGGACCTTTTACTTTATTTTCCTTCAATTATTTTCCTAAGTAAAATCCGATCTTATTACACACTTATCCATTTCAATTCACAAGTAAAGATCATGGCATTTAATTCTTGGAAAATTCTTGTGGATATGATACTTAGCTTACTGCTGTATTACTTGTTGATCGTATATACTTGCACGCAAAAAGACTTATTCTTGGCATAATTTTACTAGCATACTACATTAATTCATCATTTGTTGCCAAGTGTTAGTCAGTCAACAAGTTTTTGGCGCCATTGTCAAGGATTGCAATAGAATTTGTTGTTTTGATTTTTAACTGTTTTTGTTTATTTTACCTATTGTGTTTTGTTTGGTGTATGACTATGAGCCGCACTACGAAGGGAGATCTATTATACGACCCAAAGATTGAAAGAACACTACGTAGATTAAGAAGAAAACTTCAAGAAATGGAACGAAACAAAAATGGCAGAGTAGAAGGTGTCAGAAACAATTAAGAAAATCCAACAATACATGATGAGATATCGCCCGCTCCTACTGTTTTTGTTGAAGAAGAACGACCTATCAAAGAACACTTGGCACCAAACATGGATAACTTAATGCATGACTGATTGGTCTAGAGGTAAATACAGCTAATTTTGAACTTAAACCGATAATGATATAGACGTTGTTGAATATAGGTCAATTTGATGAATCACCAACCGGAGAACCAAGGCAAAACTTGAAGCAATTTGTGGAGGTTTGCCAATTATTTTAGCAACCTGGCGTAGCTGAGGAGAAAATGAAGTTGAGACTATTCTCATTCTCTTTGAGAGATAGAGCAAAAATATGGCTAAGTTCTTTTCCACCTAGTTCAGTTACTTCATGGGCACAATTATGCCAGAAGTTCCTTTTGAGATTCTAGCCACCTAAACTTAATGTCAAGTTGCAGAGTGAAACCATTACTTGTAGGCAGGCTGATGATGAGACTTTGTATGATGCCTGGGAACGGTTTAAAGACTTGTTGAGAAGATGTCTCATGCATGGATTTTCTACTTGGAACCAGATAGAGACCTTTTATATCAGGCTCAATGCTCATGCCAGGACTATGGTTGATACTTCGACAAATGGTTCGTTACTAGACAAGAATTACACGGAGGCATTTGATATTCTTGAAAGGATTGCCACCAATAACCTCCAGTATCCTACTGCCAGGATGGGAATTGGAACAAAATCCGTTGGGAAATTGGAGCTAGATGCTTTATCATCTATTAATGCTCAAATTTCCAACCTCAATAGCATAGCAAAAACAATGCAAAAGCCCACTGAATTCTGAGAAGTAAAGGCATTGTAATCATTCTACACTATCTGTGGAGATGATCATAATGTGGATGAATGTCCAGCAAATCTAATCGATAAATTTTGTTGGTAATTTTAATCGTAATATTAACCCATATTACAATACTTATAATGTAAGTTGATAGCAGCATCCGAGCTTCTATTGGGAAAATCATGAAGGTAACCAATATAATGCTCAGCTCCAGAGCAACAATGCACCCCCAGGATTCAACCAAAATGTGATACCACAAATAGCACAAAACAATTTCTGTCTAGAGCAGAGATCTAATTATGGGAATACTTTGATAGTGTACATGAAGCGAAATGATGCAACTATCAAAATTTTAGAAGCATCTATGCGAAACTTGGAAGTCCAACTAGGGCAGATTGCCAATGCACTTAGTAACAGACCCTAGGGAACTTTGCCAAGTGATACAGAAGATGCTCAGCAGAAAGGGAATGAACAATGCAAAGCAGTCACTCTTTAGAGTGGAAAACAATGTGAGAATGAGACACCTATCAAATAGTAAATTATATGCCAAGATGAGAAGATGGTTCTAGTAGATGAGCCTAAAGAAGTAGTGAAAAAAGAGGCAAGAACTAAAAATGCCAAACCTCAATCAGATGCCAACACCACTTTGGAAAAACCAACAGAGCCAACATTTGCCTATCCACCACCACCTTTTCCAAAAAGGCTTCAGAAACACAAGCAAGATCAGCAGTTTAAGCACTTCTTGGAAGTCCTTAAGCAGCTACAAATCAACATGCCACTAGTGAAAGCTCTCAAACAAATGCCCAACTACGTCAAATTCATGAAGGAGATCCTTTATAAAAAGAGGAAGCTGGGTAACTTTGAGACTGTAGCTCTTACTGAAGCATGCAGTGCAAAGATAACTAACAGATTACCATCAAAACTGAAAGATCTGAGAAGTTTCACTATTCCCTTCTCGATTATCAATAAATTCATGGGCAAGGCACTATGTGACCTGGAAGCCAGCATAAATCTGATGCCAATATCAATTTTCAAGAAGCTTGGAATTCAAGCAAGGCCTACCATATTAACACTCTAGTTGGCAGATCGATCTTATGCACATCCCAAGGGTAGTATTGAGGATATGTTGGTAAAGGTAGACAAATTTATATTTCCAGCTGATTTTATTATTTTAGAGTATGAAGCTGATGTCAATGTCCCAATAATATTGGGAAGACCATTTCTTGCCACGAGTATGACTTTAATTGATGTTTAGAATAGTGACCTTACCATGCGTATGAATGACCAACAAGTTACGTTTAACGTGTTTCAAGCTCTTAAGTGTAAAGATGAACCTGATGAATGCCAAGATGTTGAGTTCATGGAGTCAATTCTTAATATGGAAATAGTGCAAATTTGCCACATCGTAGATTTTGATGCCATAGAGAAGGATAATAAAGAGATGGTGGGCGAAGAATATGAAGAACCAACCGTGTTGAACAAGTTCATGAGTTATTTCAGTATAATTGAGCCACTCGAGTTGGTTGGCAGAGAAATTAAGGCACTCAAACCATCTATTGAGAAGCCACCACAATTAGAGCTCAAACCTTTGCGAAGCCACCTCAAATATGCTTGCCTAGGAGACAACTTCACTCTGCCAATAATCATTGTTGAAGATTTGACTGAAAGCTAGGAGAAAAGATTGTTGGAGACATTGGGCAATCACAAGCAAGCCTTGGGTGGACCCTAGCCGATATTCGAGGGATAAGCCCAACCATTTGTATGCACAAAATTATTTTGGGGATTACCATTGCAAAATAATCGAGGCCCAAAAGAGACTAAATCTGAGCATGGAGGAGGTAGTCAAGAAAGAAGTCATAAAATGGTTGGATTCTAGGATAATTTATCCCATCTCTAATAGCTCGTAGGCAGCCCGATGAAGTTGTGCCAAAGAAGGGTGTAATGACCATGGTTCAAAATAACAAAGAGGAACTGATCCCCTCGAGGACATGACGGGTTTGACAGTGTGCATGGATTATAGGAAGCTAAATAGTGTAACCCAGAAAGATCACTTCCCATTACCCTTCATCGATCAGATGTTGGATAGGTTGGCAGAAAAGGCATTTTATTGCTTTTAGAAGAATTCCCTTTGGATTGTATAACGCCCCAGCAACATTTCAGCTTTGCATGATGTCTATTTTCTCATATATGATTGAGCACAACCTAGAAATCTTCATGGATGAATTCTCTATCTTTGGCAAAAATTTTGAAGAATTCCTTTTATAGTTTGGAACTTGTTCTACAGAGATACATGGAAATTAACCTGGTCCTGAACTGGGAAAAATGCCACTTCATGGCGAATGAGGGCACAGTTCTTGGACATAAAGTAACCAAGAAGGGACTGGAGGTAGACAAAGAAAAGGTAGAGGTAACCAAAATATTGCAAGCACCCACAAGTGTCAAAGTTATTAGAAGTTTCTTGAGACATGTAGGTTTTGTTGAGTTAAGCCGTACCATTTTGATCGAGGCTCATGCTAGTCCTTTTGCTATGCATCCCGGTAGTACTAAGATGTATCAAGGCTTGAAAGGATAGTACTATTGGGTGGGTTTAAAGAAGGATATGGCTGAGTTTTTTGCTAGATGCATAGTATGTTAGCCTGTTAAGGCTGAGCATCAGTTTCCTTCTGGGTTGTTGCAACCATTAAGGATACCTGAATAGAAATGGGAGAGAATCACCATGTATTTTGTGTCTGGGTTATCGTTGACGCCCACTAAAAAGTATTCCATATGGATGATTGTTGGTCAGTTTACGAAGTGTGCACATTTTGTGCTAGTGCATATGATGTATACTTTGGATAAGTGGCAGATTTTTATAATGTCGAGACTGTGTGTTTGTATGGTGTGCCTAAGTCCATAGTTTCGAATAGATATTCATTGTTTACAGTGAGGTTTTGGGAGTGTTTGCATCGAGCTTTGGGTACACGGTTGAATTTCAGTACTTTGTATCATCCCTAGACATATGGTCAGTATGAACATGTGATCTAGGTCTTGGAGAATATGTTGAGGTGTTGTATCATTTAGTTCCAAGGAACTTGGGAAAAACAGTTGCCTTTGGTGGATTTTACTTATAATAACAGTTATCAGGCTAGTATACAAATGACACCTTATGAAGCCTTGTATGGTAGGAAGTGTCGTACGCCCTTGTGTTGGGCTTAGGCGGGAGAAAAATATGTTTCCTTGTCGGATGTGTTAAAGGATACAAATGAGAAAGTGAAGCTCATTTGTGATCGCTTGAAAGCAGTTTTAGATCGTCAGAAATCCTATGCAGATTTGAAACGTAGAGAGATTGAATATGAGGTTGGTGATCGCGTGTTCTTAAAAATGTCATAATTGAAAAAGGTGATGCGGTTTGGACGTAAGGGTAAGCTTAGCCCGAGGTTTATTGGACCGTATGAAGTTGTGGAACGTGTTTGTCATGTGGCTTATCATTTGAGGTTACCTCATGAGTTTGAGAAAATTCATGATGTGTTTCTTATGTCGATGTTGAGGAGGTATCGGTTAGATCCATCGCATGTTATACCAGTGGAGGATATTGAGTTGAAACCAAATTTATCTTATAATGAGGAACCGGAAGAGAATCTTGATTCTAGTAGCAAAGTTCTTCGTGGTAAGACGATTGAACTTGTGAAGGTGTTGTGGCGACATCGAGGAGTTGAGGAGGCGATGTGGGAGAGCAAGGCGGACATGTTGAAACAATTTTTGAATTTATTTCCTTCAGCTAAAATTTTGAGCATGAAATTTCCTAAGTGGGGGAGGTTGTAACGCCCCGATTTTGGGCCTAACGGTTTATAGACTGATTAGACGGTTCGGTTGACCGAATTAAAGATTAAATATTTTTGTGTGAGAAAATATTTGGGAAAATATCTAAAAATTATTATTTAATATATAGATTTTTTTGGTAAAGTCAATTTTGAAAAATGGAATTTAAAAATTGGACATATTGGCTAGTGACCAAAATGTAAAGATTGAAAACTATTTTTAGTGATTGTTTTGTAAAAGGGTCAAAACTTTGCCTAAACTGTTAATCTGAGTTTCCTCTTAATTGTGAATTAATTTTAATGGGTTTTAATTAAAAGAATTAAAGAGGAGTTAATTAAAAGAGGTGGTTATTTTTCCTAAAAACACATTTGACGTAACTTTTCTCTCAAAATGTTTTCAGCCAGACACTCTCTTTTTCATCAAAGAGCTGAGATAACACTCTTTATTTTCCTAAGTCTTTGATTTCTAATGGAATCCTTAATCTTTTTTTACAAAATCTCATCGTTATCTTTTGTTTTTCAAGAGTAAAAACATCCAATTGAGAGGAAATTCACTCATTAGAGGTAAGGTTCATTATTCTCCTCTAATAAATGGTTATTTACTGAAATTCCCATGTTATTGATCCTTTATATATGTTTTCTAATGAGTTTTAATGATTTAATTATGGAAAAATTGTTAAATAAAGGTTTAAGTGTTATGATTATATGATTTTTGAATTGGATCTATTGTATTGAGTTCTTGATTGATTTTAATCAAGATTGTGATGTTTTATAATGTTAATAGATTGATTTTAACATTGAAATCTCGAAGCTATGTGAATCTCTAATTTTCTAGGTTGATAGTTATGTGTTTTTGAGGAGTTGCGGAGCTTTAATGTATGTTGAAGGTATAAGGTCGATGTTAGGTTGTTTTTGGATGTCTATTGAAGTTAATTGATGGATTAAACCTTCAGGTTTTGGTTGGGAAGTGTCCAGATGATGTGTGATGTTATTTTTGGTTGTTTTTGGATGGCGATTGATGGTTTTAGTGAGGTGAATTTGAGGAGTTATGTTGCTGGGATTATGAATGCAAGATGATGCATTAATCCTCTGTTGTTATTGTAGCGATGTCTTTTTCTTTTTATCGCTAAAAAGCGTGGATTTTCGATGTGTTTTTGAAAGGTGTTTGTGATTCTTTTGGATATAAAATATTTATTCCGTGGGGTTTTAAAAGAAACCGCATTTAAAAAAATGGAGTCGCCACCGGCCACTTAGGTAGGCCGGACACCATAAAACCAGAGATTCAAAAATTGTTGGGCTCGGGAGTCGGTTACGGATGGGGAAGGATTAGCACCCCCACACCGCCCAAAATTGGTACTTTAATAATTACCGCTTTATTAATATTGGATTTTCCGGATTAAAGTGACGATTATTTTAAAATTCGATCATAATTGTGAATAAATTTTAAGGGCCCCGTTATCCGAGGGTAAACGCCCAACCACTATCACTACGCCTGATACTGGCCCCGTTTACGCTCGGATAAAAGGGCACCGCATTGACAATTTATATATCATATGCAATCTTAGTGGCAAAAATATAAAACATGGCAAAATATTTAAATGCAATAAATATTGACATAACAGAATACTAATCTAACATAAATGAAATACACCATTAAAATACACATGTACATACCAAGCTTAATATCAGATAAAAGCAAACTTAACATGCCACAATAACAAGGTAGGAATAATTACGTATATAGACGAACAAATATTTCAAAAAGACATATATGCTAGTAATAAAACATATTTCAACATATATAGAACAATATATTATACATAAAAGAAGACGCACTAACACGTAACCTAAAAGCCAAGAAAACATACAATACGTACAAAAATACAAAAAAAACATGTCGTTTACGAGTCAAATAGAACATAACATGCTTTAATACGAATAACCGGATAAAAAAGATACACAACTATCATAAACTTAATACACATATACATTTAAACTTAAAATACGAGGCATATACGAGTGATATAAAATAAAACAATAGAATACATCAACATATACGACTATAATACGAACATGAGTATTTACAAAGAAACAGGACTGAAATGAAAGAAAAATAAAAGTCAGTGACATAAATTAAAGAACAGCAATAGGCAATTTAAGGACTAAAATGCGAAGTAAACAGAACTTAAAAGGATCAAAACTGTAATTAGACCAAGGGGCAGACCCAAAATGAAAAGTTCAAAAACGCGGGATGGCTAAAGGCGTAATTTTACCATTTAAAAACTGATTCAGTGTAATTTAGGGACTAGATTGTAAGCTTTTGAAATATCAGGGGGACTGGGATTGTAATTATACCATGCGGCGAGACAAAAATGAAAATATTGGAAACGCGGGGGGATTAAGTGTGTGATTTACCCATTTCAAAAAATAATAACACCTATATAAAGCCTATTTTTAGACTGAAACCAATTTTCCCTTCATTTCTTTCATTTTCAGTTTTGTTATCCCAAGCCTCGTTCTTATTTTCTCTCAAATATCCCCCATGAAACCCAGAATCCGGCGGCCGGCCGCCGTGTTCTCCGCCGCCGACCGCCGCTAACCGGCACCGGCGAGCCTTCAAAACACACCGAAATGACCCCCGTTTCACCCTCGACATGAATCCGTGGTTGGATTCAGAGGATACACCCTTATTTGCCCTAGATCTAGGAAATACGAAACAAAAAAAACATTTTTAAACCTAAAATCGAAACTACCAGGGGCCTTCCCCTTCTTTCAGTTCACCATCTCTAGCTTGGGGAAGCCGAAAGGCTTGTCACTGAGGAAGGGAGACCCACGAACGGCGACGGTAAGACCTCTTCTCTCTCTTTTTTTTGTTTATCTCTTTGTATATGTATGCAAGAAAACAAATAAGAAAAGGAAACAAGTGTTTACCACTGGACTGACTTTCGATTATCACTTGACTGGTTACAACTTTCAATTTTTTTTGTTACAAGATCTCTGTTACCACTCCCCTCTTGTTTTTTTTACCACCTCTCTGTTACAACTCTCCTTTTGTTACAAAGTACCCGTTTCATATATATGCTTCTTTGTTTTGTACAAGTTGTATACTTGCTTTTTTAGATCTGGACTGACAAACTTGTTGCTTGTTGTATTTGGCATGTTCTGAGCACGGTGGTTGAAAATCGACATGGTGGCGGTATGGGTGTTACGCGGCGGCGGATCGTTCTCAGCCGTTAGATCAGATCTGATCTAACGGTCGAGATGGCTTGAAGGACGAACGGCCTGGATGAAGCCTCGATTTGGTGAGACGGCTCCAGATCTTGCCACATGGAGCTCCGCAGTCGAGGAGTCAGAACGCGTGGGTCTCGCGCGCGCGGGGGATATCAAAGCGTCCGCGCGTGGCACTCGAACGGTCCATACGTGTGGAACACGCGGCTGGCAGATATTTTGGCTTCTTGGTTGGATCGTGGCCGTTGGATCAGATCTTGATCCAACGGCCCACAGTCACCTGCACACAATAATTGTAATTAAATAGGGTTTGGGTTTGGGCCTTGTAATAATATTAGATTTGTAATTGGACTTGGACTAATTTTTATTTGGGTTTAATATATTTAATTTTTTTTTTCATTTTATATCATTAATTAATAATATAATTAGTATTATAATAGCAATACACATACATACATAAAACGCATATTTATACAAACAATAATTAATATAACATACTAGCATACGTACATATAATCATACCCATAATTAACATAACATCTATATACATTAAACAAATATGTTATACTCTATAGATACATACGCGACACACATACACCATTAATACGTATACATACATAGCTTATAATATACATGCACACCACACCTTATATATTAGTAATACTCATGCAAACAATAAATATAATATACATGCAATACTAATATGTATTTACAAGTGAAAATGAGTGATTACAGTTGCCCCTCTTTGCTTGTTCTCATGGAATGGGAAACAAAGCAAAGATTCATAAGCACTCATTTCTATCAGACTTCCCTGTTTGTAGCTTTGGAAAAACGTGTTCTTTTGGACATCTCCGCTCTTCCTTGGCTGAATCTTCAGGCTCGTAAGTTCTTCCTATATAGAGTTTCGTCACCTTCCGATCTTGGAGCTACAGGCTCTTCCTATATAGAACCCTTCGCTCCGAAACCTCGAGTTGTGAGTCCCTCCTATATAGAACTTTTCACTTCGAGACAGTAAAGCTTGGAGTCCTTCCTATATAGAACTCTTCGCCTTCAACGCTGGTTTCTCCTATATAAAACCTTTTGCGCCGCTGATGGATTCTTCCGACTGGGAGTTCCTCATATATAGAACTGCTAATCTTCAAACCCTGGAGCCGCCAGTCCTTCCTATATAGAACTTTTGGCGTTTGAAATCTCAGAGCTACAGGTTCTTCCTATATAGAACCTTTCACTCTAAGACAATGAAGCTCGGAGCCTTTCCTATATAAGACTCTTCGCTTTCGACACAACATGTTTCCTATATAACCCTGTGTCATAGGTGAATTCTTTTGACTGGGAGTTCTTCCTATATAGAACTGTGAGTCTTCACCTTGGAGCCGTCGGTCCTTCCTATATAGAACTTTTCGGCGTCTTGAAATCTTGGAGTTACGGATTCTTCCTATATAGAATCTTTCACTCTAAGACATTGAAGCTCGGAGCTCTTCCTATATAGAACTCTTCGCTTTCGACACAGCAGGATTTCCTATATAATCTTGCATGTCATGGGTGAATTCCTTCGACTGGGAGTCCTTCCTATATAGAACTGCTAGTCTTCACTCTGGAGCTGTCAGTCCTTCCTATATAGAACTTTCAGCTTCTGAAGCCTCGGAGCGGAGGATTCTTCCTATATAGAACCTCTCTCTGGAGCTTGAAAACATGTGCCTTTTGTATGTAAAAACATTGTCTTCTCATTTGGGATTCACACCACGATGGCCATCGATGTCTCTTTGGATTTGCAGATACCTGTCTGAGATAAAAACAAAATGCTATGACAAATGAATTGACATGCTCCTAATCCTAGTGATGTCTGACTATTCATGATGCATGAGTGTTAATATCTTGGTGGGCTTGTTTTGGTCCTTATTTGATCTTGATATTCGCTTTCTCCTTTCTTACGGGCATCGATACCCCGCTTCACTGTCAGGTTCAACCATCTCAACCTTTCTTTTTCTCCAATTACGACTTGGAATTCTAAAGTGCCCTTTCGGGTTTTCACTTTAGAAAGAGTTTTTTTTAGTGGTGCCCTTCTGGGTTTTCACCCAAGAGATCTCTTTTGTTATCTTGTATGCCTTCCTTGAATAGATATGACGTGCACCATTGGTCATCCTACCTGGTTGTTTGAAGCTTCCCGCCTTCCCTATCGACAGCCATTATGTAGGGAACTAGAGGACAGAGTTAACATCGTTTTCTTTGATCTCCTTCATTTTCAAGGTTAAATCACAGTAATGCTCCTCTTTTGTTTCATTATAAGCCTATGTTAACTTATTTGACTGAAATTGACAAGAAGGCCAGGAATGGATGCTCAAAAACATGGTTTTATTACGATTAAGGGCTTGGGATATCTTAAAAAGAAAGGTATGACACACTTGAGTTAAGTATGAAAATACAAGATCCCTCATTATCTTCGATATGAATGATACATGATCCTGTCAACCGGTGTAGATTTTTTTTGCCCTGAAGCCTCCTCTTCATGATGTTCATGGGGATACCATTCTCTTTGGATATTCAACTTTTTAATTTACTCGAGCCGCCCTTTACGGTTTTTCAACTCGGGTCCTTCCTTTGCTTCAAGACGCCCGGTTTCGGGTTTTCGCCCTGAGCTCTCCATTTTTGTTCTTTTTTTATTTTTCATCATCATTTTTTTAGAGATAGTACTTCTTGACGGCATCAGAATTTACGGAATTTTTCAGCTCGTCCCCATCCATTTCTGTTAGGATCAGGGCTCCTCCTGAGAAGGCCTTTTTTACGACGTACGGTCCTTCCCAGTTGGGCATCCACTTTCCTCGAGAATCTTTCTGGATATGGAGGATTTTCTTGAAAACCATATCCTCTTCTTTGAATTCTCTTGGGCACACCTTTTTGTTGTATGCCTGCACCATCCGCTTTTGGTACATCTGACCATGACAAATGGCCTTTAGTCTTTTTTCGTCAATGAGATTTAGCTGGTCAAGTCTGGCCTGCACCCATTCAGGTTCTTCCAATTTTACTTCGTTTAAGACCCGGAGAGATGGGATCTCTACCTCAATTGGGAGTACTGCTTCAGTACCATACACCAAGGAGTAGGGTGTTGCCCCTGTTGATGTGCGAATGGACGTCCTATAGGCAAAAAGGGCAAAAGGCAACTTCTCATGCCAATCCCTGTAGGTATCCATAGTCTTCGCTATGATCTTCTTTATGTTCTTGTTTGCTGCTTCCACTGCTCCATTCATTTTAGGACGATAGACTGTGGAATTATGGTGTGTTATCTTGAATTGAGTGCACACATCTATTATCATTTTGTTATTCAGATTGGAAGCGTTGTCGGTGATGATCCTTTCTGGCAATCCGTATCGACAAATAATCTCCTTCTTTAAGAACTTACATACCGTAGTCCTGGTGATATTGGCGTAAGATGCTGCCTCTACCCATTTAGTGAAGTAGTCTATGGCGACCAAAATGAAACGGTGTCCATTGGAAGCTTTGGATGAATCGCCCCGATGACGTCCATACCCCATCTTTGCGAAAAGGCCACGGAGAATTCATGGTGTGTAAATGCGATGATGGGGTGCGTGAATTTTATCAGCGTAAATTTGGCATTTATGGCATTTTAAAGCGTAATCGATGCAATCCCCTCCATGGTCAACGAAAATAACCATATCTCATAATTTTTCGGGCTATAGACAGCCCGTTGGCGTACGTTCCAAAGATCCCGTCATGTACTTCGGCTAAGATCTCCTTCACCTCCTGGGCATCCACACATCTCAACAATGTTTGATCATGACTTCTCCTATATAGGATCTCCCCATCTAGGATATATTTTGTTGCCATTTTTACGGCGTTTTTTTACGTCATTGTCGTTTGCCCCTTCTGGATACTTTCGAAGCTTGACATATTGCAAGATGTCATAGTACCATGGGTTTCCGTCAATCTCTTCCTGTACATTACAACAATGAGCAGGCTTTTCAAACGTCTGCATCTCAATGGGCTTCATTTCTGCCCTGGTGTTTGTTTTAAACATGGATGCCAAGGTTGCCAATGCGTCTGCCATCTGATTTTCTTCTCGGGGCAGGTAATTGAAGTTGACCTTTTCGAACTCTTTGGTGAGCTCTTAGATCAATTCGTAATATTTGACCAACTTCGGGTCCCTGGTTTCCCATTCCCCGCGCAATTGGTAAATGACTAAGGACGAATCTCCGAACACTCGAAGTTCCTTAACCTTTCTCTCGATGGCTGAGTTCAGTCCCATGACGCAAGCTTCGTATTCAGCTATATTGTTTGTGCAGAAGA
Source organism: Hibiscus mutabilis (assembly GCA_019671005.1). Lineage (NCBI taxonomy): Eukaryota > Viridiplantae > Streptophyta > Magnoliopsida > Malvales > Malvaceae > Hibiscus > Hibiscus mutabilis. The sequence goes on along the minus strand of CM033718.1, from coordinate 23,076,100 downwards.
ATTCCAATCTGCTGGTAAAAGGATAATAGACGTCCTCAGGAGAAATTAGCACTGCCCCTATCCCATGTCCGAGGGCGTTGAAGGCTCCATCGAAGTAAAGTTTCCATGACTTATCATCTGAAACCTCTTCTTCGGTTGTAATGCACATCAAGTCTTAAATGCGGAAAACTAAAGTTCAATGCCTCATAGTCATCCGAAGCACGACTAGCTAGGAAATCTGCTACGGCACTCCCCTTTACGACTTTCTGATTAACGTATACGATGTCGAATTCGGATAAAAGCATCTGCCATCGGGCCATCTTTCCCGTTAGTGCTGGCACTTCCATTAAGAACTTCAATGGGTCTAGCTTGGATATCAACCAGGTAGTATGGTACAGTATGTATTGTCTAAGCCGCTTGGTAGCCCAAACTAGACCACAACACAACGGCTTTCTGATTTGGCGGGTACCGCGTTTATAATCATTGATTTTCTGCTTAGGTAATAGATGGCTTGCTCCTTTTTTTCTTGAATCATCGTGTTGCCCGAAGACGCATCCCATTGAATTCTCAAAAAGCTGTTAAGTAGAGAATTAGTGGTCGACCAGTCTTGGTGCGACTAAAATTGGAGCATTTGTCAGGTACTTTTTGATCTTTTCTAGGGCTCTTTGACATTCTTCATCCCACACACCAGGATTATTCTTTCTAAGAAGTCCAAGACCGGGTCGCATTGGTTGGTTAACTGGGAAATGAAACGAGAGATATAATTCAGCCTCCCCAGGAAACCGCAGACTTCCTTCTGCGTGCGGGGTGGTAAAAGGTCCTGGATGGCTTTCACTTTATCCGGATCAATCTCAATCCCTCTTCTGCTTACCACGAACCCTAGGAGTTTTCCAGAAGTAACGGCGAAGGTACACTTAGAAGGATTGAGCCTCAGTTGGTGTTTCCGTAGTCTTTGGAATAGTTTTCTCAAGTTTTGTAGGTGCTCTTCCTCTGTTCGGGATTTGACAATCATATCATCCACGTATACTTCTATTTCTTTGTGCATCATGTCATGGAAAAGAGTCACCATTGCTCTTTGGTATGTTGCCCCTGCATTCTTTAGCCCAAACGACATCACTCGATAACAAAAAGTCCCCCACATGGTTATGAACGTGGTCTTCTCCATGTCATTAGGGTCCATCTTTATCTGGTTGTACCCTGAGAAGTCGTCCATGAAGGAAAACCATGAATATCCTGTGGTGTTGTCAACCAGCGTGTCAATATGTGGTAAAGGGAAGTTGTCTTTAGGGCTAGCTCGGTTCAGATCCCTATAATCTACACACATACGAACTTTCCCGTCTTTCTTTGGTACTGTACAATGTTTGCAACCCATTCGGGGTATTTGGCTACCTCCAAGAATCCAGCATCGAATTGCTTTTTCACTTCCTCTCGGATCTTTAATAACATATCTCGGTCTCATTCTTGAAGTTTTTCTTTGTATTGGTTTGCAATCCAATTTTGTTGGCAATTTGTGCACCACTATGTCGGTATTCAACCTGGCATATCTTGATAAGTCCAGCGAAGACATCATTGAATTCTCTGAGTAGGGCTATCGGTTCATGCTTGGTTTTTGAGGAAATCATCGTTCCTACTTTTATTTCTTTTCTCTTCTTCTTGATCCCCAAGTTTACAATTTCTTTTTCTTCTTGATGGGGCATGATCTGCCTTTCTTCGTTATCCACCATTCTCTTTAACTCTTTCGGGACCTCACCTTCTATCTCATCATATCCTTCCTCAATTCCCTCGAGACCTCGGGGCATTCAAATTCACTCGAGATTGGATCCGGTATCATTCATATCATCAATCATGAGCGACCTGCATTAAATGAGAAGGAATTGTATTGGGAAAGAGATGGCTTTATATGAAGGGAATGAACATGAAGAATGCATGAATGAAATAAATGAATCTTTGGTCATTTTAGGAATGTGGGGATATTTTCATTTCAATCAAAAAGTTAACATAGGTGCCCCGTACAAGAGATCCCCATTGTTTACGGGCAAAAACAAAAGGTTGATTCAGAGCATTACTCTGATCTATTCCTAAAAACTACATGTAGATCAATGCAACTCCAGTTATCGAGTGTTTCCCCGGGACGGCAAGGGCGGATGTTGGTCAACATTTTGCTGCTTCGGTCCTTTTCAGCTATCATGTTGATGTACATCCCTTCAAATGATTCACTGAGTATCTCCTCTTGGTTGAGTACTTCATTTTTCTTCATTGCCTCTCCAACATCTTGACCTGGCTGGTAGAACCCTCCGGAGACAAAAGTGGTTTTCAAACTAGGAAAGGACATCGGCCTCCACGGAATGTCTTCTCCTTTAGATCTGGCTTTTCTTTGCTCCTCCTTTCTTTTATATTTCTCTTTCTTCTGTTGGACACTTGGTTGGTAACCCAGCCCGAAACGATCCTTCTTGGTTATCATATTCTTGGGTCTCAGGTTTCCTTGTAATTTCTTCCCTAGTCCTTTTCCTATTTTGGCTCCTCGGCCCAGAGTTTCTGCGACGGTCATCTTGGTACAATTAGATAACCTAGGGTAGGGGATCCGACTTCCCTCTGAAACGAATGTGGTATTTACTAGTTCCAATGCTCGGAACGAGCATTCTGCAGCCTCTTCATCATTTTGAATGTAGGGGGCATCTGATGTTACTGAAGCAACAAATTCCTGCTCTGCCTCTACTGTGACCAATTTGCCTTCAACTACAAATTTTAATTTTTGATGCAATGATGATAGGACAACTCCTGCGGAGTGGATCCACGGTCTTTCCAACAAGCAGCTGTAAGATGGTTTTATGTCCATCACCACAAAATCGATCACATATTCAGTTGGTCCGATCAATAGGGGCACCTCAATTTTCCCCATTGTTCTTCTTCGCGTACCATCAAAGGCTCTTACCGAATTGTGGCGGGGGCTTTAGGCGAACCACCATCTATTGGCAATTTTTGCGGGTCACCATAGGCAAGACATTCAATGTTGACCCGTTGTCGATCGATCGACGCTGGTAATACATACCCTTTGCAATGGGTAGTGATGTTAAGGGCTTTGGTGGACCCCATTTCCTCCTCGGGGGATCTCATCATCACTGAACGTTATATGATTATAGGCAGTGATATGCCCCACTATCATGTCCAGGTTTGATACAGAAATGTCCTGGGGCACAAAAGTTTGATTCAGCACTTTCAATAGCGTCTCCCGATGCTTCTCTGAACTTAAGAGTAATTTCAGCACTGTGATCCTGGCTGGTTGTTTTCGTAGTTGTTCCACTACGCTGTACTCGCTATGTCTCAAGAACTTTAGAAATTCTTTGGCCTGGGCCTCAGTTACCAGATCATTTATCTTTGGGGGAGGTTCTTCTCCAAATATCTGCGTAGGGTTAACTGCTGTATTCTTCCCCTTATCTTTTTCAGCCGCTTTAAAAGCCTCGGAGGAATAACATCGACCGCTCCTTGTGAAATGGCCTGTCTCACCAACGTTCACATTGTTCTGGCTTTGTTGGTCTTTCAGCGTAGGCTCTTTTACCTGATCGTGTTCTGGTTTTTCTGGCGTGGTCACATTTACAGCATAATTCCAGGGAGTTTGTCGCATATCTTTGAATGGGAATGGAGATGGTGCTGAAATGATGATCTTGGGACTTATCTTGCTGGTTTCTCTCTGGGAGACACCTACATTCCCTGGCCTGGGGGAGATGATAAAAGGTCTATTCTTCCCGTATTTAGACTTGGGGCTATCCGTCATGTGTACGTCCGCCCCCTTCTTCCCCGTGGGCTCCTCGAAGAATTCTATTTGCTTTTCATTCATCAATTGTTGCACCAATTTCTTGAACTCATCACATTCTTGGATATCATGCCCTTCAGTCTGGTGGAATTCGCAATACTTTCCACATTCCTTCTGCCTTGTTATCATGCCTTTGTCGATCACACGAGCCATGCATAACTGTTGAAATACCCACCGTAAAGGAGACTTGATTTCTGACACGTCATCTTTTATCCTCCTGGTAAAGCATTCTTCGATAACATTTACCCCTCTGCTCCCATGATTAGGCAGCGGGTTGTTGGCTACACTCGGCTCTTCAAACTTCAATATCCCGGAATCGATTAAGTTTTGCACAAGCTTTTTTTTGAAGGCAAGGTAGTTCTCGATGGGATGTCCAGGGTACCGCCGTGATAGTCGCAATGCGCGCTTGGATTATACCAAGGCGGGAAGGGGGATTGACAGAGTAACGATGTATGGCGGACCAGTCCGCTTCATACAACCCCAGGGAATAAAGTTCGAGTCTGAAAGAGGTAGGGGAGTGAAAGTTCTCCTCTCTTTCTCTTTTTCACGTGACTCTCTCATCTCTTTGATTCGAGTTTTGTGTTTTTCCCACATGTGCTTGTGGCTGTGAGACTATGAAGTTCTTCGGGGCGGTATAGGTGCTGGTGGTGTTTACTTCATTTCTCTTGTTATACTTTCGAGACCCTTCCCCATCATCAATTCTACCGCTCTTAATTGCCAGTTCGAGGGACTCTCAGTCCTGATTTGGTCGGCAAAGCACTGCGTTGTGTTATTAATGAGGCGATCAAAGAGTGCCCCTTTCAGAGTATTGACAAATAATGGCGTGATTTCATGCTCCGGGATGGGTGGCTGGATTTGGGCGGCCACTTCTCTCCATCTTTGGGCGTATTGCCGCAGGCTTTCGTTGGACTTCTGCCCCATATTTTCTAACATAATTCTGCTAGGGGTCATGTCTGCTACATGCTTGTATTGTTCAGTAAATGCTTTTGATAGATCTTTCCATGTCTTAACATTTGCCTTGCTCAACTGAGTGTACCAACGTAACGCCGCTCCAGTTAGACTATCCTGGAAACAATGGATCAGTAGCTTTTCGTCCTTATGATAGGCCGCCATTTTTCTACAATACATTGTTATGTGTGCAGAAGGACATGTGGTTCCATCGTATTTATCGAACTCTGGCGTTTTAAATTTTGGCGGTAGGACAAGATCGGACACCAGACTTAAGTCGCTAGCGTCATTTCCTGATTCTTCATTTGATTGTAACGCTTTAAATTTTTCCTCCATGAGGCGAAATCTTTCCTCCCACTTTTTTTCTACCTTATTTCTGATTCTTTCGACCATGTTCAGGTTCGGCAATTCTTCTTCATAGAGTGCTTCAGTATCGAGGGGCTGAGTCTCAGGTGCCCCTACTTGAAAACTAGATGACATTCCTGCAGGGTCGATATACACCTTCCTAGCCGGGTTTGGTGCAGTTGGTTGAACCTTGTAGTGAGCCGGGGTACCTTCTGGCTCTTGAACATTTTCTCCTTCCACTTTTTTTCCAAGACTCTTTGCCAGCAATGCGGTTATGTCGGATACTATAGATGTTTGCGGCTGCGCAATCTGATCACTGAGGCTTCTCTGGGCCTCTTCAAGCCTTGTCTCGAGCTCTCTTTGCCCTCTTTCTAGACTGATTATCCTTTCTTCCATGAGCTTTCTTTGTAGTCGGGTAAAGTATGGGTGATGAATGATTGCGGGTTAACTACACACAACGCCACAATATTCATAATGTTAATATGGTTGCAAGAAATAAATGCATGTATAATGATGCGAATGTTATGATGCAAATGCAAGAATGTATGCAGATAAGGTACTGATTCCGCTGGTAATCACCCTTTTGAACTACTTCCACGGGGAATTAAAGGGTCTAGATTACAACAAAGTTCGTGTTACAAAATAAAGATCCCTAATACAAAAGATCTAATTACAACACAGAGTCCTATAGATAGGCTCTAGCTCTATCTCCTAATTTTCCAATTGCCCTGAGCAGCTTGAGGAACCTGGGAGCTTCTTCCATTCCCGGGGCTATGAAAGGTCAGAGTGTCTCAGCCTCGACAGCTAAATCATTCACATGCCTGGCGACTCGCTGTATGTCCACCATTAGGTTTGCGTAATACTAGTCTCTGTCCTGTACCATTCGAGCAGCGTCGCGTAGTCTCTTCTGCCAATAGGTGTCCCCTCCGGCTGCAGCCTCCTCGAACACATTAATTCTTTCCTTGTAATCCTCAACAGTTGCTTCGAGGGACCCAATTCGTGCTTGTAACATGCTTGCTTCGTGCTCTCTTTCTTGAAGCTCAGTGAAGCCATTCCTGCGGTAGTACATTCGAAGGGAGTGTTCAACTTCCGCCACTTTTTCTTTCAATTCGCCATTCTGACTTTGGCTTTGCTCCAGACTTTGAATAGTGTCATCGTACAGTTTTTGCATCTCTAACAGTCTATTTCGGCTACTCATGGACTTTCTTTTCCATACGGCGACGCTTTCTCTCTCATGATGGACAACTTGTTTTCCCTTGCTGATTTCTTGCCTGAATCTTTCTTTCTCTTGATCAATGGCCTTCTTGGCGGACTGTTTTTCTTCCTCCATAGCCAAACGGCAGCTTTCTATCTCTTTCTCGATCGCTCTCTTGTTTATTTCTCGTTCTTCTTCCACCAAACGGATGCCGTTCATTCTTTCTCTTTCCACAGCTATGAACTGACTCCGGCCGGCCTTCTGTATTTTTGCTTGTAATAGAAGGGCATCTTTTTGATAAAGAGTGTTTTTGTCGCTCAAATCTGCATTTAATTTCTTCAATTGCCTAATGATCCCGTCCCGCTCGTCAACCTCTAAGCTTGCCTTATAGAGCTCGCTCGCATGTTGGGTCTGTTGGATGTCCATTTTCCTTTTAACTTCTTCGAGTTCATTCCTTAAGATGTCGGCTTCAGACGGTACCACCCTTGTAAGCTCTTCGAGTGACACTGCTGGTCCTTGATCAGATTCGGGAATCACATTATTAACCCTCAAACATCTCTAATGATCGTAATCTGGGGTAGTCATGTGCTCGGTATCTCCTTCCACCCTGATCCGGTAACAATGATCCCATGCCCTCATGATGGTCTGAATTTTTCCTTTGAACTCCCCTTTGAAAAGAAATTCAGTTTGGCTTAATCCGGCGGTATTGGGAATGAACTGTCGTGATCCGAACTACCGAGACACTAAAAGCGGAGCACAGACGATCCCTCCATGCAATCCTAACATCATCAGCCAGTTGAAATCCCCACAACTGTATAGAAAATAATTAACTTTACCGAGCCATGGGACCCTCCATGCTATGTCTTCATCTTGAATGTTCCTGAAGAAACTGGTCCACATTTTTGTTTTCAAATCCTCTCGCCATTCCTTTGCTAAGTATTCCCGTAAAGGCGAAAAACCTTGGAAGGATATCCCCGGCATGACCCTCGTCGGCGTCTTCCACATGTGACTCTGAATCCATACTTGGAACAGCTGTGCGCATCCTCGAAAACGTCCTTCTTCATGTTTTCGGCTAGCATTTAAGGAAATGAAAGTCTCGAACAAGATTGCTGGTACCGGGTTTGCTTTCCGTTTCACCCGCTCAAACAAATCCAGAATGGCTATGTCAATGTTCCCGAGTACTCTTGGAAAGATCACCAAGCCATATATTCCTAAAGCGAATAGGTCCATTTTCTTTGCCTCGTCTGGATGTGTCGGTATGATGTCCTGAATACTTTTCCATGCAAAGATTATTATCTCCTCGGACTGCAAAGGAGCCATTAACCCACCGTCACTCATCCCCAAAAGGTTTTGAGTTTCATCCCATTCCTCGGAGGTTTCGCGTAGATCAAAATATTTTTCTGGTTAAGTAAAGCGGTGTATTTTTCTCTACGTCATCATGTCCTCCTTGAAGGTGGAAAAAAGCCTGTATCATGTCCTGAATACTTTTCCATGCAAAGAGGCCATTAACCCAAGGAGGCCATTAACACTCATCCCGCAAAGGTTTTGAGTTTCGCGGTGTAATTCTGATTCCTCGGAGGTTTCGCGTAGATCCAATCTTCCTGAATATTTTTCTGGTTAAGTAAAGCAGTGTATTTTTCTACCGTAGGCATCATGTCCTGCCCATTGAAGGTGAAGAAGAAAAAAGCCGGATTCCAGAACTGGACTATAGCTCGGAGTAGGGGCTGGTTAATCCGAACATATAACAGCTGTGCGATGTCGCCATAACTATCGCAGAACAAGTCTTGTAGTCTTCGGTCCCATCTTTCCCAAATGCTTTGAAGATCCCATAAGTCGTTCTGTTGGAGACTTACATAGGTGTACCCTGCTATTACGCGTTCGTTCGGCAAACTGTCCCCTTGGATTTTCTGGTTGACCTCTGACCAATGTCTGACTGACAAATTAAGCTCTTCTTTCCTAAGACACCTTTTTTCCATGGTGAAAGACTTTCTGATCAGGCAAACCACTTGATCCAGTACCTTTATGTGATGCAAATGCAATGATGTATGAGAAAAAACAAAAGCGAAAAGAAAACAAGTCAGTACCAGATAAAATTGATAAATATATAAATAAAAGGACAAAATTAAACAGAATAAACACAAAAACAACTCTATTTATCCCGTCTAAAATATCTAAAGTTATCTGCATGGCTCTAACAGGGTAGGTTTCTATGTTCTCTACATGCAGTGTTGGTTCTAGGAGGTACCCGAATTGTCCTTACTGTCCTCTACTAAGAGTAGCAAGGCCCCCGATCATCACCCATTATAGGCTCCTTTCAACCGGTTCAATTCGGGGGACCCCATTCGCTTATGTCCATCTGAAGGAACGATATCCTTACGAAAAAGCATAAGGTACTCGAGCCCCGAAGGTACTTGTTAGGCCCATACGGGAGAACGATATCTCCACGAAAGCATTAGCGTTTTCCCCCCACTTAAAAAGACGGGTTTATATGCCATATTTTAAATGCGTTAAAATAAACGCGCAATTATGACCGAATGTTAATTTAATAGTCACTTTAATCCGGAACTTCCAATATTAGTAAAGCGGTAATTATTTTAAAAGCTTGACTCTCATTTGTTTTTGAAAAACAAAAAATTATCCCCAGCGGAGTCGCCATCTGTAGCGATGTCTCTTTCTTATCGCTAAAAAAACGAGGTTTTTCGAAGGTGTTTGAAAGGTGTTTGTGATTCTTTTGGATATAAAATATTTATTCCGTGGGGTTTTTTTTTTAAAAAAACCGCATTTTAAAAAATGGAGTCGCCACCGGCCACTTAGGTAGGCTGGACACCATAAAACCAGAGATTCAAAAAATGTTGGGTTCGGGAGTCAGTTACGGATGAGGAAGGATTAGCACCCCCACACCGCCCAAAATTGGTACTTTAATAATTACCACTTTATTAATATTGGATTTTTCTGATTAAAGTGACGATTATTTTAAAATTAGGTCATAATTGCGAATAAATTTTAAGGGCCCCGTTATCCGAGGGTAAACGGCCAACCACTATCACTACGCCTGATACTGGCCCCGTTTACGCTCGGATAAAAGGGCACCGCATTGACAATTTATATATCATATGCAATCTTAGTGGCAAAAATATAAAACATGGCAAAATATTTAAATGCAATAAATATTGACATAACATAATACTAATCTAACATAAATGAAATACACCATTAAAATACACATGTACATACCAAGCTTAATATCATATAAAAGCAAACTTAACATGCCACAATAACAAGGTAGGAATAATTACGTATATAGACGAACAAATATTTCAAAAAGACATATATGCTAGTAATAAAACATATTTCAACATATATAGAACAATATATTATACATAAAAGAAGACGCAGTAACACATAACCTAAAAGCCAAGAAAACATACAATACGTACAAAAATACAAAAAAACATGCCGTTTACGAGTCAAATAGAACATAACATGCTTTAATACGAATAACCGGATAAAAAAGATACACAACTATCGTAAACTTAATACACATATACATTTAAACATAAAATACGAGGCATATACGAGTGATATAAAATAAAACAATAGAATACATCAACATATACGACTATAATACGAACATGAGTATTTACAAAGAAACAGGACTGAAATGAAAGAAAAATAAAAGTCAGTGACAGAAATTAAAGAACAGCAATAGGTAATTTCAGGACTAAAATGCGAAGTAAACAGAACTTAAAAGGATCAAAACTGTAATTAGACCAAGGGGCAGACACAAAATGAAAAGTTCAAAAACGCGGGATGGCTAAAGGCGTAATTTTACCATTTAAAAACTGATTCAGTGTAATTTAGGGACTAGATTGTAAGCTTTTGAAATATCAGGGGGACTGGGATTGTAATTATACCATGCGGCGAGACAAAAATGAAAATATTGGAAACGCGGGGGGATTAAGTGTGTGATTTACCCATTTCAAAAAATAATAACACCTATATAAAGCCTATTTTTAGACCGAAACCAATTTTCCCTTCATTTCTTTCATTTTCAGTTTTGTAATCCCAAGCCTCGTTCTTATTTTCTCTCAAATATCCCCCATGAAACCCAGAATCCGGCGGCCGGTCGCCGTGTTCTCCGCCGCCGACCACAGCTAACCGGCGCCGGCGAGCCTCTAAAACACACCGAAATGACCCCCGTTTCACCCTCGACATGAATCCGTGGTTGGATTCAGAGGATACACCCTTATTTTCCCTAGATCTAGGAAATACGAAACAAAAAAACATTTTTAAACCTAAAATCGAAACTACCAGGGGCCTTCCCCTTCCTTCAGTTCACCATCTCTGGCTTGGGGAAGCCGAAAGGCTTGTCACTGAGGAAGGGAGACCCACGGACGGCGACGGTAAGACCTCTTCTCTCTCTTTTTTTGTTTATCTCTTTGTATATGTATGCAAGAAAACAAATAAGAAAAGGAAACAAGTGTTTACCACTGGACTGACTTTCGATTATCACTTGACTGGTTACAACTTTCAATTTTTTTTGTTACAAGATCTCTGTTACCACTCCCCTCTTGTTTTTTTTTTACCACCTCTCTGTTACAACTCTCCTTTTGTTACAAAGTACCTGTTTCATATATATGCTTCTTTGTTTTGTACAAGTTGTATACTTGCTTTTTCAGATCTGGACTGACAAACTTGTTGCTTGTTGTATTTAGCATGTTCTGAGCACGGTGGTTGAAAATCGGCATGGTGGCGGTATGGGTGTTCTGCCAGCGGCCAGACGCGTTCTCGGTCGTTAGATCAGATCTGATCTAACGGTCGAGATGGCTTGAAGGACGAACGGCCTGGATGAAGCCTCGATTTGGTGAGACGGCTCCAGATCTTGCCACGTAGAGCTCCGCAGTCGAGGAGTCAGAACGCGTGGGGCTCACGCGCGCGTGGGATATCAAAGCGTCCGCGCGTGGCACTCGAACGGTCTATACGTGTGGAACACGCGGCTGACAGATATTTTGGCTTCTTGGTTGGATCGTGGCCGTTGGATCAGATCTTGATCCAACGGCCCACAGTCACCTGCACACAATAATTGTAATTAAATAGGGTTTGGGTTTGGGCCTTGTAATAATATTAGATTTGTAATTGGACTTGGACTGTAATTTTTATTTGGGTTTAATATATTTAATTTTTTGGATTTCATTTTATATCAGCCCATTAATAATATAATTAGTATTATAATAGCAATACACATACATACGCAAACGCATATTTATACAAACATTAATTAATATAACATACTAGCATACGTACATATAATCATACCCATAATTAACATAACATCTATATACATTAAACAAATACGTTCGTACTCTATAGATACATACGCGACACCCATACACTATTAATACGTATACATACATAGCTTATAATATACATGCACACACCACACCTTATATATATATTAGTAACATTCATGCATATAATATAATAAATATACATGCAATACTAATATGTATTTACAAGCGAAAATGAGTGATTACAGTTATGTGATTAAAACAGGAGAGAGTGATTCTAAGGTTGTTTGTGAAGCTTCAAAGGCTTTGGACGCTTGTTTTTGCATTGGCGAATAACGATTTGCTCTAAAACCCATCATTAGCCCACTCCCCCCATACACGCATAACTGCCACACCATCATTATCTCCACTAACCATACCATTAAACCATTCCAACTATTTCCCTTATCACTTTTTAACTCCTTATTTTTCCCTTAAGCATGAACCATTCCTCTTTTCATTTCTTTGACTGGAAAGAAAATCTAGAACCAAACTTTTTTCCTTGATCACTACTTTCCCCAAAAATCTTAAAAGGCATCTTCATCGGAACCATTTCAAATCTTCTTCAATGAAGAGATAAAGAAGAAGTGTGAGGAGAACTTTTACTGCTTGAACTTTTTGCTGCGAGAAAGGGTTCGAATTCAAGAATGAGGCCAACTTGGGATATTCACCGGAGGTATGAACATTGTCAAGAAACACCACTGGGAGGTATTTTGCCAGCAGCCAGGGGAGGTTGACTCTACCATTGTTCGCGAATTTTACGCCCACCTCACCACTAAGGTCTCGCATTTTCTGTTTGTACGAGGTAAATGTGTTCAATTTGATGAAGGTTATATTAATCGTATGTTTATCTTGGATGGTGAAGGGAAATAGCATTCGACATTTTCCAAATCCATGGATGTTGCCAAGAGGTTGTCACTACTTAAGGACTTGTGCGAACTTGTCACAAAATGGAACGTTTCTTCCAAGGGCAAGAGAATCGTGAAATGGATGGCATTAAAACCTCATCCAAGGGGATGGAACCACTTCTTGAAGGCCAGTTTGATGGCAACCACTTACAATGAAACTGTGTCGAAGGAGATGATGGTTTTGCTACACTCGATCATGATGGGAAGTATAATCAATGTGGGTCTTCTAATCATTGATGAGACCTACAAGTGTGTCGATAAGGGTAGTGGTAGTTTGGTTTTCCCTTTGCTGATTTCTAGAATTTATAGGTAGTATTAGGTACCAAAGCTTGACTCAGACAACATCCAAAAATGCAAGGAAACCATCACTCTTGCTCTTTGGCAGCGATTGATTGCTAGGGAGGCAAAAGAGAAGGGCAAAAGAAAGGCTAAGGAGAAAATTTTGGTACTCTGGCAATATGTTGGATCCACAAACCGAGCCCTAAAGACAACTCTTGAGGGCATTGCCACCAATTTAATGTCAAGGACTAATCTTCATGCACCCGAAGGAATGCCAGACAGCCCCTAGTCTATTCACACTCCGACCCATCAATCTGATGCCACAGTCCCTGTCTTGAATCTATCAAAACTGAGACTTCACAAGAGTCTAATGATGATATGCCCATCAAGACTGATGTATCACCTGTTGCTCTAGCCTTATCTGCTGCACTTGTAGCTCCTGCCGCATCTGAACTGCAAGGGTCAATGAGGAGGTCCTGCAGAACGTGAAGGCCTCCACTGTTGCCTCAAAACCTCAGATCAAAAGGAAGAAGCACTCGACACCAAATTGAGGGAGCTTCATCAAAAGAAAGACATGTGTCTCTCGTACAGAACATTCTGAATGAGAGTATTCTTCCCCTTAACTCCTTAGTTTCATATTTTCATTTTTCTCATTCGTTAGATTTTGTATATATGTGTTTGCATGCATTGAGGATAATGCACACCTTGGGTTTGGGGTGTGTGTTGCCTCGCATTTATTGCCATGACATATCATTCATTTTTACGTTTATGTTTTCATTTTGTTTCCATATAGATTAGGTAGAAACATGCATACCTAACCACTAAAAATTTCTTTTATCTCGGCTTAGTTTAGACCGGATGATTTTGCCAACAGATTGCTAGCATAGTTATAATTTGCACTAGTATGCCCTATTCGATGATGAAATTAGAATCTTTAGTTAGCATGATCCAACAGATTAATAATGACAGGTTGCTTGGCAATTGATCTCTAGCTTAGGGAACTTTAGTTTCACTTAATAGGTTGTATGTATCTAGTTTCCAAGAAAAACTTAAGAATCCTAAAACTGAACTTAGAATAAAATAAAAAATAAAATAATGCCATGGTAAAAATAAAGAATAAGGTAACAATGTTTTGCCAAAGGCAAGAACATTATTAGAACGCTCATCTGCCTTAGAGACAATAAATAACCTAGGGCTTCGTTGTTTGCTCCCTCTTAGTTCTCAGGCCAACAAAACTTTAAGTTATGAGTGTAATGGGTTAGCTAGTGATGACGTCTGAATTAATGTGGGGGTTCATGGTATGCTCCCTTTTTACTTCTCATGCCAAACAACATCGTGACGCGAAACCAAATTTAATGCCAACAAAAGAAAACCTTGGTAAGTAAAAAAAAAATTTTGAGTTTGGATAGTAAAATTTCACAATAGGAGTTAGAGGGTACTTGATGCATATTGCCTGCACTCCATGCACACTTCCTGACCCTAGTTTAGAGTTATATTAATGCATCAGAGTTTTCTGATATGTTGGCATTACTGCTCTGGGATATCTGATGGCAGAACTAGGGCCATATTTTGTTTGCTAGCATGTGTTGTTAATCATGGATATTTTGCCGAGGTATCATTTTATTTTTTCTATTTTTATAGTCTTTAGTTGCATTACTTGAGGACGAGAAATGAGCTAGGTTTGAGGATGTGTTAACTCTTCAAAAGTTCTATTTTTCACGTATATATTGTCATACTTTTTCTTGACTTTGAGTACATATTTGTGCATTTAGCTAGTAGATTCATGCATTTGCATATAGGAGTTAAGGAATGTTTCTATTGCTAGAGTGAAAGGGTATATTCTTGTTGTGGCAAGTAGGTCAGGAGTAGATCTAGAGTAGGTTTGGCATAGCAGGACAGGAGCAGGGAGAGAAAAAAGGAAATGTCAAGTATATTGGCAAAAGTAGGAGAATAATTGCCAAGCTTGATTGGAAAAAGATGGACGACTGATTCCTGGTCAGTAGTCGTTAGAGCCATGTCAGCCCTAAAATTCAAAAAGATGATAAGAAGATAATGCACCTATCTTGGTGTGTAACAAACTTTCAAGATTCAAACCCAACATGGGGTATACACGAGTGCCTATAGAAAGGAAGCCATCGATGAGCCATAGGGGGCTGCACCATGATAAAGTAGAGGGCAAACCGTGGATCAACAAGGCTGTGACAAAGAGCTCTGGATCATTTGAAGGGTTGCATCGACGGATCTCCTTCTTTGTCCATTTCTCTTAGTTTTTAATTCTGATTTTATGGTGATGTGTAAAAATGATATATTGTTGAAGGTTCTCGTAGCCATGAACTAATTTCTTAAAGTTGGCTTTGTAACACCCTTTACCCAGTTTAAGAGTAAAATCGGTTTAGAAAGTGTAACACACAAGCAAGCATTCAAAACATTGCATTAAAGACTTAAAATTGTCTTATGTAAACATGAAATTTTTAGGGCAATTTAAACTTTTAATCTTATTCACAATTCATGCTTCTAACTTCATTACATATACAAACAAGAATGCATACATTATGCAGTTCACTTCAACTCTTAGCTTATAAAATTCACCATATTAATATTCTAGTACACAAAGCCACCATATTACTTCTACAAACTCATAAGATTGTACCCTTATTCATAAACTTTATTCTTCTTAAACCAAATACCAAATTTGGGATATTTCTATCCATTTTAAGACATATAGAACAATGCTTAGATCATTCAAGATATCAGTAACCCATTATTTAGAGATCTTTAAGTCTACATGTTTGTATCATTTAATCTTCAAATCTTATTATTAAGACTACTAAGACATTCAACAAATTCTCATTTTCTATTAAGAAATTATGGAATAACTTTTATTTCTTAGCTCAATTCCTTATTACAAACATTATAAGGATTCCACATGTTTAAAGCCTAGTCTCAATTACTAGGTTAAGGCTCCCTTTAGTAAACTTCATTACTCCCTAGTCAAGGTATCACTATAACATTCATGTCCCAAACAAAAAATCATATACTTTCATACACTTGTTTTAACATTGTCCTTTCTTATTCATTCAGTCATACAAAACATGGATTTAATCATTCATACAAAGTTCCCTATATCATTTACCATCATTGACAATTATGCATATTGTTTCTTATCGTAATTTAGCAATACAAGCATCAAGCAAAACAAGTTAACTTATGATTCTTGTAATTTATCCATTCATTCTTCTATTGTTCCCTAAATTTAGGCTCGTGGATACATTTTCAAGGTCTTGAAGAACTAGTATTCTATAACTTAGGAGATTTTAAGGATAAACATAGCATTTCTCCAAATCAGATTAACCTATAGCAAGTAATACATATAGTTCGAAACTATACCTATTAGTCATATCTTTAAAAGTTTGCTTAACCATCATTCTTCATTTAGTCTCTAGTACTAATTCATTACTTATCCTATATTAATGCAACTCCTGCTTATCAATAAATTAATAGTTTAGCCTAATCGAACACATTATTACCTAACATATCAAACATTCATAAATGATATCCACTCAATCATATGCAAACGATAATCTAACATCGAATCGTTCTTATCACCTATAAGTACACAATCAACTATCTTAGCAAGCAACCAACCATACTTCACACATATGCTTATTAATAATACAAAACTTGTACATTCTTCATAAGGTACTTTAAACATTACTTGAATGCAAAAATATGTTATCTAACCAAATAGATAACATAAATCTTAACCATGTATTGCCACACTAGGAATTTAAAACAAATACTACTTATCACATACTCTAATCTTAAGTCTTGTGTGACTTGCTGCTGGAAGTTGACACAATTCTCGCTAACTGAATACCTACCGGAAATAATAATCATTCAAAAACAAGTAAGTTCAAAAGAACTTGGTGAGGTAACTAAACTAATCCAGCATACAATGATACAAGGAGATGTATTTGCATTACAAGATTCTTATGATTTAGTTTGATCAATTCCTTTCATTTAGTCAAGTTCACTTTACTTGCACTTTCTTTATAACATTTCATGTTTATTAACCAATAACCGTATAAACTAAGTTTTCAACTCATGTCATTCATGCTTCATCTAACAGTTCACATTTTTATCTTACGAAAACAATCCACTTATTATACAAAACAATCCACATTTTTTATTGCAAAACATTCCACAATTTAGTTTGCAAAACAATCCACTTATTATACAAAACAGTCTACATTTTTTATTATAAAACAGTGCACATTTTAGTTTGCAAAATAGTCCACTTATTATACAAAACAATCCACATTTTAGTTTGCAAAACAGTTAACATTTTAGTTTGCAAAACAATCCACATTTTTGTTTAAAAATCACCCCATTCTTTTCCTTTATCAAAACAATTCAAAAAAAATCTTTAAATTCAATATCAGACCCAAAAATTACCAATTCAATCCTCATTTCAAATTCACAATATAGCCCCTTTATAATTTACTAAAACAGTCCTTAAACATTTCCTTCTAAGTCGTAACAGTCCATGTTTGTTTATACCAAGCAATGACCAAAATTCAAGTTTCAAGCACAAGCTACACAATCAGCAATGGTTCATTTAAGTACTCAATATATCTCAATAATTCAAGCTTTCATAGTGATTCATAAAATAGGACAAATGTCATCGCAAAACTAATTGTCATATCAAAACTAATTGTGTCAACTTAACAATTCTATCTAACACAAAAGTAATAGAACTCATGGTTAAGGAACTTAGCATTTTAAACCATATTTCAGTTTCACACAAAAGCATGACAATTTATCACATGTACTATTCGAATGATTCAATTACTTAACATTAATACCTTATTTTCTTCACAAATAAAATTAGCATTTGAAGGATTATACAATAAGCAATTTCTTTAATTTCATTATCCTAATTCATCCCTTACTCATAAGCGCATAGATGTCTTTCATATATATTTTTCAAGGATAAATCATAACAATCAATACCATATCATGTTTCTTTATAAAGCATATTATAACAATCTTTCATATATTAAGAAATATATCAGAAATGAAACTTAGTTTAGTCTTACTTGTCATGCAAGCAATCAATCATCCTAATGTTCTGGATAGTGTTTCAATCATATTTAATTTGATTTTATAACCTTGGTTTTCAAGTATTCTAGGTACCTGAATCCCCAACCAATTGTCACCAAATAATGTACTCAAAGTACTAGTCAATCCCTCCTACTGTCGCTAAATGACCACAATATTTCCCTCCTACTGTCGCCAAATAAGGACCGTAGTCCACCCAAACATGAGCTCTATGGACTCTATGGCATGCCAACTATACCTTAACTGACTCGAAACCAAGGCTTTTAAATTATATCATATCATATTAGAATCAGAGTTGAGCTTAGCTCCTTATTCAGATAATCAAATAACATGTCTTATCCAGATTAGAGATGAGAATAGCTTCATATTCAATTGATCAAGAGGAGTGTGACTCTATTGATTTATTTAATTATATCACATAATTTCTCATGCATCTTCAAAGTTATCAATTTATATCAATAAGATATAATTTCATGTCTCTCGAATGCAAACATAAACATGCATAGATCACAGTTCATGTCATATGTTTCATTAATATTTCTCAAATCAAACTATATAACTTACCTAATTAAATTATCATAAAACTTTCAATCAAGAGATACTAACATTCACATAATATAAATTTATACCATACTTTATTTTATCATCAATCAATAACTCATACAAGTAACTTACCTTGAGCATACCTGTAATTGCATCATTATGCATCATTTGACCAAGCACATTAAATTATAAGATTATTTAGTTCAATTTGAACCTATCTTGTTTATAACTATTACAAATCTAAGTGTCCATTTACCATTCATTGATTGCTTATCCTTTTTTTTATCATTTCTCAATCTTTAATCATCTTTAGATTTGAACCAAAATTGCATTTCGGTCTTAGGCATTTATTTTAATGAAATTTAATTTAGCATCATTTTTCACACAAAGGTATAGTTACACTCACCTTATATCTCAAAGTTACGGGATATCCTGATCCACTAATTACATCCTAGCTTCCTTCATTTGATACTTGCTTCACCCGAGTCCTTTGATCTTGAACAGTCCTTCCTTGAACCTTGCTTCCTCCACCAATCTTTAATTCAAGTTTTCACAAGTACATCCATTAATATACATGCCTTTCATCATACATTTACTCTATATGTATAACCAATATTATCATTCAAACAATAACCATACATATACTAATCATTTCTCAATTCCATTTTCAATTTAAGCCCTTATTTCCAACCTTCGGCAACTTGGGTTATCATCAAAGAACTGTCACTTCAGAACAGAGTATACATTAGAAATTAAAGCTCTTTACACCTATACAGATTAGATTCAACCATGGTTTTAACGGTATAAGCCTCATAATTTAACAAGTTCTATAGCAATTAGGAGAATTTTTAGAAGTTTCAAAACAGAAAATGTCCATAGCAGAATATGCCTCTAGATTTTCTGCACTACCTTCACTTAGAAATTCATAACCTTTGATTTAGAGCTCGAAATCAATCACCGTTTCTTGGAGATTAAACTAGACTCACACATGGTTCTAAAAATATAAAATTCATTCTATAACTCATCATATAAAATTTTCTATGAATTTCCAAACTTATTGTCAGAACATAGTTCTCTGGGCAGATTGCATTCATCCTTGTTTTTAACTAGTTTAAGTGTTTTAAAACAATCATAATCAGAAAAGATTCATTATCAAATATATCCACAAAACTTTATAATTTCAATGTGTTTCCATTCATGAAGCAAAGAAACAATATTATCAAATTCCAGCATGCTTTCATACTATTTTCATCCTTATACTTAACCCCTTTCCTTACCTATATGAACACCATCAAAACATCATTCAAAGGACCAATTTCTAGCATGTATTTTTCATTCTCAACTCTTCACACAAACATGACTTCATCTAGCATAGTTCATGCTTCATTAAAAAAATTAAAGTTATATTTCCTTAACCTAAACATGGCATGAAAATGCATTTCAATCATGAATTTGAAGCTGGAATTTACCTTTCATATGAATTTATTAATTCTTGTTGAATTTTCAGCCACCATTTGTTAACTATCAAGCTCGAATCCATGGCTTCCCAAAGCTTCCCCTTTTCTCTTGTAATTTCATCCAAGAGGGAGATTGTGGAGAGTTGAAGACAACCCCTTCAAAATTTTATTTCTTCCTCTTTCTCTCCATCCATTTGGCAGGCTAATACCCTTGTAATTGCCACATGTTTTATCAACATGAACATTGGTATAATTGACATGCATCTCCATAGCTTCATTAGTTGTTCACTTTAGTCACTTAATTATAGTTTTTCTACTTCTAAATCTTCCAATAAGGTCACTAATTATAACTTCCTCTCTTAAAATTCTTTTCAATTCAATCCTTGATAATTCAAGTCATATACTAAATCAACCTCTTAGTGCTCATATATGCTCTTTATAATCCTTGAAATATAATTACTTTACTCATTTACTATTGATCTTTAGCTTAATTAATTCTTTCACCTTCAATTTCATTAATGTACTTATTCAATTGACTCTCTTTGAGTCTTAAATAGTCTAAAGGTAACTTCTCCAAGCATGTGTTTGCCTTGTTAAACTCCTAGACCAATTTTAGGGGTATTACAGGCTTGGGGTGTTTTGCGATGAACACTAGTTTTGAAGGTTCTTAATAATTGAATGCCTTGGCATTTTTTTCTATTTTTCTAGTGCTTAGTTTCTTTATATTTATTGTCATACGAAAGTTGGCATTGAATGCTTATAATCTCTTAATATGTTAACAAACTTAGGAGGTAAGGATTAATTGCAAAATACTAAGGAGAGAAACTTCGACAGAAGATGTTCAAGTAGATGAACTTACTTCGAAAGTGAATATACCCCTTAGGATTAAAGACTAAAATATTGCCAAGTTAATTATTGAAAAGCATCGCTATAGACATATAGGAGTTAATCGTAATTAACTTAGGGTATTTCCATCAACAGAGGCAATACTAACTTAAAACCTACTCGACAGTACATCCAAGGTTGAAAGTTATTAATTATCGTTCTCGCTAGCGTGAATTCCAAACATCCCTTTCCAATGCCCATCAATCATTTGAATACACTTGTTTTCCAATCTGCTTGACTTTTTACTTTATTTTCATTCAATTATTTTCCTAAGTAAATCCGATCTCATTACACACTTATCCATTTCAATTCACAAGTAAAGATCATGACATTTAATCCCTAGAAAATCCCTGTGGATATGATACTCAGCTTATTGTTCTATTACTTGTTGACCGTGTATACTTGCACTCAAAAAGAATTATTCTTGGCATAATTTTACTGGCATACTACATTAATTCATCATTTTTTGCCAAGTGTTAGTTACTCGAAATGGGTATTTTTGGGGGTTACACAGTTAGATTCATAAGTAGATTGAATGGTTTTATACTTTTTGGTTCTCGAATCTCAATATCATTTTCCAAGTTCAAGGTGTTAGATCAAGAATGCTGAATGTTGCGCATAATAAGTGCTACGCAAATGTGCAAGAATACACGTCGCAAGTTATAGTATAAAAGATATCGTCTCCACAGGGATTGGTGCCACTTTAAGAATCTAGTCTCTTGCACTGTAAAAAGTAAAAACACAAGTAAAGGATTATAGGAGTTTTAACTAATAACTAATCTAGAAAGCAATAAAGTAAATGAATAGATGAGATCAATTGAGAGAGAGATAGGCCAGGTTATCGTGAGTTGAGGTGTGATAGCCGATTGGATCGTTTTGGTAAAAGAGTGCACGGGCAACTCAGTTGTCGTGGCAACTTGCTGTGCGGGTTGCCTTGGCAACTAATCGATGGTTGCCTGGGCAACTACTTGGGCGTCTGGGCAGCAACCTTCAAGGTTCGGTAGAGCGTTCTTCAATGGTTTCTTCTTATCCCTAAGTCGAAACTCTAGCTACTTGTGCATGCCTTGATAATACATCCCTGCGTGAATCAAGGGTGAACAACAACCAATTTTGCGCTCCTCTTAGCCGTTGAAATCCTTAATTTATTCCTAAGCCGAATTAATCTTCACCATCAATAGATTGAATAAAGATCATATTCATTCGTTTCTTGAATCTAATTCTCCCGATATTAGATAAATAGATGAAATCACGAGATCCTCTCCCAATTCACTCGCAAACAAGAATAAGAACCAAGAATGAATAAACCTTGAAATAGAAAAATATGAACTCTTATTACCTAAACAAAAACCAATAGTTTCTCACAACCACAAAACACAATAACCATAGCCAAGTAGATTTAGTTCATGGCTAGGTTCCAAGGAAAAACAAGATAAATAATCTCTAGCATGAACCCAATCGAACAAGAAAGAAAAGATGAAGAATGAGGCTTTTCGAAATCCTCCTTGCCCTAGATGCTTGTCGAAAATTCTCTCCTCTTGCCCTCCTTGGACTTGTCGAATTCCTCTCTCTTGCTCTCTATGAATTGTCGAAATCTCCATCTTATTTATAGGGCTAGGCCAAAGTCCTTCTTTGATAAGGAGTTTAAGTTGGAATTAAATTATCTTTAAAGAATATAATTCTTTATTATAATTGTATTCCTACTAGAACTTCTCCTATCTTCTTGGAATTTAATTCTTCTTTAATCTCTGCATGGAAATCAAATTCCTTTGGGTTTGGGCTTTGCTCCACGTCATCTTGGGCTTGTCTAGTCATCAATTTCGACTACCATATCACCTTTGCTCTTGTCGACAATTGCAATGGCAACTGGCTCGGCGTCTCCTTCATGTATTGCCCTGGCTCGGCGTCTCCTTCATGTATTGCCCTGGCAACTAGCTCTAGCCTTGCTTTGGCAAGTGATCCTGCACATACACACAAAACGCACCAAAGCAGCATCTTTTCCCACTAAAACTACCAAGTTATGTAATCAAGCTCAACGTTGGAAGGAAACATGAATTAATGCATGAATGGCTAATTATTCAACTAATATGAGCCTAAGTCTAACAACAATATGAGTAAAAAGGGTAAGAAAAATAGTACTTTTGAACACTTATCACACCCCCAAACTCGAACTATTGCTTGTCCTCAAGCAATGCAAACTCATAATTACCTGCCAAGACTTCAATTTTCACAAACTTAGCTTTGAACTTGATTTCAATTCTCTGAACCGGGGCACAAAGTATGATTGGCTTTTTATTTTTCGGAAAACTTAGGAGTTACTCGGAATCAAACTATAATGCTTGTAAGTGTGTGCAGAGTTGTGTGTAAGTTGATTTTTCGGATTCTATGTAAACAATAGGTTTTCAAATTACTTCATTGGGTTCTTTTTAACATGTTTTAACTAGAGCCAGTTTTGGGCACCTCTAGTGTTTTGTTTTTAGTTTTCATAAGTTAATTTATTCGACTAGAGCCGGTTTCGGGCACCTCTAGTGATCAATTATTTTTTAACACATACTAGAGCCAGTTTCGGGCACCTCTAGTGATAAATTTTTAGCACATGCTAGAGCCAATTTCGGGCACCTCTAGCATTCATCCAATTTTTATTCTAATCCCCCAATTTGTTAATTATGAACCTAAGTTTACTAGAATTCCTTAAATCAATCAAACCACAATAGTGTTTTATCAAAATTAGTATCATAGTAAAATTCTAAGTTTTTCCATGGTTATCCTAGAATAAAAGTTCTATCAATTAAGTGCATTGGCAAAGTCATCATCGGATATTCATCAAATCTAAGCAATTCTTGTTCCAATTAAAGGTATGGCAAGCAATTTATGTATCCTAAATGTAATACTTAAGATGAATGTAACTAAACATGGTAACTACTAATAACAATCCCCCCCAAACTCGAGTGAGGCATTGTCCTCAATGCATGCATGAAAATAACGAAAAATAAAAATAATAAAAAAAATGCATACGAGGACTTACTCCGAGAGTTCGTCATCGTCGATGATTAGTTTCCTTTTGGTCGGTGTCTTGTTTCTCTTGCTTGAACGCGATGGTTGTTTTCTTAGGAGTTGATTCGGGCATAGGTGCTTTACCTTTGGCTTTTGCAGTGGTTGCCGGGATGTCTTTAGCTTTGGTTGCCGTGGCATCTTCAGGGTTGGTTGCCGCGGCATCATTTGTTGCCGGGGCAAGGATTTCGGCAGTAAATTTCCTTAACATAGTGGTTGTGAGTCTTGTTGTGAAAAAGAAAACCTGAAAACTAAAGATAATAAAGAAAAATAAAATATCTCCTAAAAATAAAAATAAAAATAAAATATTGAAAGGAGAGCATGCTCATGCATCTCCTAAGTTGACCGCTTCTTTGTTACATTCCACATGGGCACCATTATAGTGCTTCATTTTTTGTCCATTAACTTTGAATTCATGGTTGTCAGAGATGGACTTGATTATCATGGCACCATGGGAGAATGGTTTGACGACTTCGAATGGTCCCGACCATCTTGATTTCAGCTTTCCCGGGAAAAGTTTTAGCCGAGAATTGAATAGGAAAACTAGTTGCCCTGGCATGAATTGTCGTGGCAATAGTTTCTTGTCATGCCATCGCTTTGTTTTCTCCTTGTAGATTCGTGCATTGTTATAGGCGAGTGCACGGAATTCTTCTATCTCATTGAGATCCATCAAACGCTTTTGTCCGGCACTTTCCCAATCCATATTCATGGTCTTGATTGCCCAGTACTCCTTGTGCTCGATTTCCACCGGTAGATGGCATGTTTTGCCATAGACAAGTCGGAAAGGGGACATGCCTAAGGGTGTTTTGAATGCAGTGCGATATGCCCAAAGTGCATCATCTAGTCTTAATGACCAATCCTTCCTTGAGGGATTTACAACTTTCTCGAGTATTCCCTTCAACTCCCGGTTGGAAATTTCTGCTTGCCCGTTGGTTTGTGGGTGATATGTCGTGGTGATCTTGTGTGATATGCTGAAGCGTTGCAACATCTTGGCAATTAGTCTGTTGTCAAAATGCTTGCCTTCGTCACTGATAATTGCTCTTGGCATCCCAAACCGTGTAAATATGCTTTTCTGCAAGAATCGTTGCACGGTCTTGGAATCGTTGTTGGGAACTGCACCTGCCTCAACCCATTTAGACACGTAGTCGATGGCAAGTAAGATGTAGAGGTTGCCGAATGAAGATAGGAAAGGTCCCATAAAATCGATCCCCCATACATCGAACAATTCCACCTCGATGATGTTCTGGAGCGGCATCTCATGTCGTCTAGAGATATTGCCCGTCTTCTGGCAACGATCACATTGCTTGTAAAAGTCTTGGGCATCTTTGTACAATGTTGGCCAATACAAACCGGATTGCAAAACTTTGGCTGCGGTACGAGTTCCTCCAAAATCTCCTCCATAGGGTGAAGAATGGCATTGCCGGAGTACATTCTGTTGCTCTTCTTTAGGGACACATCAGCGTATAACCTGATCTGTACATTGTTTAAATAAAAGAGGCTCGTCCCAAAAATAATGCTTAGCATCATGGCGGAACCGCTTCTTCCCTTGGTGAGTAATGCCATAAGGTAAAATACCACAAACAAGGAAATTAACTAAATCCGCGTACCAGGGTATTGCCGAGGCATGTACTGTCGTGGCGACTGCTCCCAAAATTATCGAGGCGTGTGCATCAAAGGCTGCCACGACGTCGAGAGTTGCCGAGGCGTGTGCATCCATGGTTGCCGAGGCGTCGAGGGTTGCCGAGGCAACTAAAATTTGTTCATCTGGGAATGCATCGCATATCTCTAGATCCGTGTCCTCCTCCCTATTGCGTTCCAAACGTGATAAGTGATCGGCCACTTGATTTTTTGTTCCTTTCCTGTCCTTAATTTCAATATCAGATTCTTGTAAAAGTAATATCCAACGAATCAAGCGAGGTTTAGCATCCTTTTTAGCAAATAAGTATTTGATTGCCGAATGGTCCGTATGAACAATTACCTTTGTACCAATCAAACAGGATCAGAACTTGTCAAATGCGAAAACTACAGCTAGTAACTTTTTCTCCGTTGTTGTGTAATTCACTTGAGCACTATTAAGAGTTTTACTAGCGTAGTATATCCCATGGAAGGTCTTACCTGTGCGTTGGCCTAGGACTGCTCCTACCGCGAAATCACTTGCATCACACATGAGCTCAAAAGGTAGCGTCAATCCAACTGTGGAACGACAATGGGTCTTTGAGGCAAGCTTTTTCTTTAGGGTTTCGAATGCTTGGGTGTAAGAATCATCAAAATCGAAGACTTTATCTTGTTCAAGCAGATTACACAAGGGTTTAGTGATTTTAGAAAAATTATGAATGAACCTCCTGTAAAAACCTGCATGTCTGAGAAAACTTCGAATTCCTTTAACCGAACTTGGTGGGGGTAATCTCTCGATCACGTCCACCTTGGCTTTGTCTACTTCAATTCCCTTGGATGAAATCTTGTGGCCGAGCACTATTCCTTCATCTACCATAAAATGGCATTTTTCCCAATTGAGGACTAAATCCGTTTCTTCACATCTTACCAACACCCTCTCTAAATTGCCGAGACAGCTGTCGAAGTCATTACCAAAAACAGAAAAATCATCCATGAAGATCTCAAGGAAGTCTTCGACCATGTCCGAAAGAGCGCCATCATGCATCTTTGGAAGGTTGCTTTGGGCGTTACACAATCCGAACGGCATCCTTCGGAAGGCATAAGTCTTGTATGGGCATGTGAAGGTTGTCTTTTCTTGATCTTACGGTGCTATGGCAATTTGATTGTAACCTGAATAACCATCAAGAAAACAATAAAAGGGTTTACCTGCAAGACGGTCAAGCATTTGATCAATAAAGGGTAATGGGAAGTGATCTTTCCTAGTGGCTTTGTTTAGCTTTCGATAATCCATACAAACCCTCCAACCAGTCACAGTCCTAGTTGGAATAAGTTCATTATTTTCATTGCTTACCACTGTTATACCTCCCTTTTTCGGTACACATTGTACCGGACTTACCCATGTACTATCAGAGATAGGGTATATAATGCCGGCGTCAAGCCACTTGATGATTTCTTTCATTACAACCCCTTTCATGGCATGATTCAGTCTCCTCTGGGCCTCAATTGAAGGTTTGTGATCATCTTCCAACAAAATCTTGTGCATGCACACTGCCGAGCTAATTCCCTTAAAGTCGGCAATTGTCCACCCTATTGCCTTTTTGTGTAGCTTCAACATCTTGATCAGCTTCTTCTCCTGGTCAGGCTGTAACTTAGAAGAAATAATTACAGGCAATGTATTATCGGTTCCTAAGTATGCATATTTTAGTTGCTTTGGCAATTGGTTCAACTCAAGAATCGGTGGTTGTTCAATAGAGGGTTTATCGAGCTTACCTTCCTTACCTGAGTAATCCAGTGGTTCAAAGTATGTACCTGGTCCATTGACTAGCCAATTTGCCTCTTCTTGTTGTTCCTCATCGACCGGTTCTTCATACTCCTCAGGTTCTTCTTGATCGGCAATGTAGTTGCCGAGGCAACTAAATTCCTCGTCGAAGTTAAACTCTATCGTGGCATGAAGAAGTTGGCATTCTTCTGGATCATCGGTATACCTTAGTGTTTGGAACACATTTAGTTTAACTTGCTGGTCATTCACCCTCATTGTGAGTTCTCCCTTTTCAACATCGATCAAGGTTCTCCCTGTTGCTAGGAATGGTCTCCCGAGAATGATGGGTGCATGCTCATCTGCTTCACAATCCAAAACAATAAAGTCAGCGGGAAAAATAAATTTATCAACTTTTACCAGTATGTCCTCGATTTTTCCCTCTGGATGCACATAGGATCTGTCGGCTAGCTACAGCATAACTGTTGTAGGTCTTGCCTTCCCGATTCCTAGTTTCTGGAAAACCGATTTAGGCATCAAGTTTATGCTAGCCCCAAGGTCGTATAATGTTTTCCCAACATAGTGATTTCCAATGGAACAGGGTATTGTGAAACTTCTGGGATCCTTCAACTTGGGTGGCATACGATTGTGCAACATTACCATGCATCCCTCTGTTGCGGCAATTGTTTCAAACTTTCATAGCCTTGTTCTCTTGGACACAATGTCTTTAAGAAACTTGGCATAGTTTGGCATTTGTTCAATTGCTTCCACCAATGGCAAGTTGATGTGGACTTGCTTTAGGATATCAAGAAACTTCTTGAATTGGTATTCTTGCTTTTGTCGCTTCAACCTTTGTGGGAATGGTGGTGGAAGTCGGATATCTTCGATTCTTTCATTGGTTTGAAACCTGATTGAAGGCATTGCCGGAACAACTGGAGTTGCCGAGGTGTTATCAACTGGGGTTGCCGAGGCATGCTTTTCACAAGTTGTCGAGGCGTCTTTATCGTCGGTTGTCGAGGCATGCTTATTGCCGGTTGCCGCGGCAATTCCTGGTTCACCATCTGAGGCTTTGCCGTTAGGTTCGTCTTGATCTTTTTGTGGAGTTTTGTTTGATGAGCGGGCTTGAGCCTCTCTAAGTTGTTGGCCACTTCTAGTGGTGATTGCCTTACATTGCTCGTGGCCAGTTCCTCTCGCGACTTCAGTATCGCTAGGTAAACCTCATTGCGGTCTAGTTTTCAGATTTTGAGCAAACTGTCCAACTTGATTTTCTAATGATTTGATTGCTGCCTCTTGGTTTTGCAATCTCATCTCGGTCCTGTTAATAAAAGCATCAGTTCTTTTTATGAAATTGCTATTCTCAGCCATATAAGATTCAGTTTTCATCATAAAAGCATTTAGAGAATTTTCCAAATAACTGGATGTCGTCGGTTGTTGCTGCGGCAACTGTTGTCGTGGCATATTCTGCTGGAATCCCGATGCTTGTGCATTCTGATTGTTCTGGTTTAGAGCATTGTTGGGATTACTCCATGAAAAATTCGGATGCTTCTTCCAAGCTGGATTGTATGTATTGGACATCACATTGTTGTTCCGATTGTAATTCCCCACATAGAAGCTGGATTCTGGATTCTTGACTTCATGTGTGTTGTTTGGTTTTTGCATGTTCTGGACCATCTTGGTTAAAGTGTCCAATTGTGCCAAAATTGAATCTGTTGATCCTAGTTCATGTATTGTGGCTTGGCGTCTAACTCCTCCTCTTCTAGTGGATGGGAATTGATAATCATTCTTGGCCAACCTATTTAAAATTTGCATTGCTTCTTCCGGTGACTTATCTAGGAGTATGCCATTTACCGAGGCATCTAGCATCATCCATGTTGGTGTATTCACGGCGTTGTAAAACATTGTTACTTGAGTCCACACCGGGAATCCGTGTAGGGGGCATTTGTGTAGAAGTTCTCTATATCGCTCCCAAGCCTCGTACATGGATTCATCATCTGCCTGCCGAAAAGAAGTAATGCCGTTACAAAGCTTATTAGTTAAATTTGTAGGATTAAATCGAGCAAGGAAATCACGACAAAGATCAATCCAAGATGCTATTGATCCGGCAGGAATGCTATTCAACCATGCTTTCGCCCTATCCCTCAGTGAATAGGGGAGTAATCTTAATTGTAATACATCGGGGGTGACTCCGTGTATCTTGAACGAGTTGCAAATCTCGAGGAAAGATTTCAGATGTTGCCGTGCATCTTCAGTTGCTGAGCCGCCAAATTGACCTATTGTGTTGATCATATTAAACATTACCGGTTTCAACTCAAAGTGGTCGGCTTCAATTTCAGGTGCGACAACTCATGGGTTAAGTCCATCAAGATCTTCTTCAAGATAGTCCCGAATAGTTCTGTTTCGTGCAAGAATCACTCATCCTCCTGCTCGAACATCTTGATTCATATTGCCGTCTTGATTAGCCATTGCTACTCTTATCCTTCGTCTAAGTCTTTGTAAGGTTCGTTCGATTTCTGGATCAAAGGGATATTCTGGTGAAGTCGGTCTCGCCCTGGTCATATACCAATGCAAAACCAAAGTTTGTTAGCCCTTTGAATTTTAATCAAGAAAAGTAAAAAGAAAGTGCAAGAAAATAAAAACAAAGTCGCTATTGCCAATCCCCGGCAACGGCACCAAAAACTTGTTGCACGTAATAAGTGCTACGCAAATGTGCAAGTATACACGTCGTAAGTTATAGTATAAAAGATATCGTCTCCACAGGGATTGGTGCCACTTCAAGAATCTAGTCTCTTGCACTGTAAAAAGTAAAAACACAAGTAAAGGGTTATAGGAGTTTTAACTAATAACTAATCTAGAAAGCAATAAAGTAAATGAATATATGAGATCAATTGAGAGAGAGATAGGCCAGGTTATCGTGAGTTGAGGTGTGATAGCCGATCGGATCGTTTTGGTAAAAGAGTGCACGGGTAACTCAGTTGCCGTGGCAACTTGCACAACGGGGTTGCCTTGGCAACTAATCGATGGTTGCCTGGGCAACTACTTGGGCGTCTGGGCAGCAACCTTCAAGGTTCGGCAGAGCGTTCTTCAATGGTTTCTTCTTATCCCTAAGTCGAAACTCTAGCTACTTGTGCATGCCTTGATAATACATCCCTGCGTTAATCAAGGGTGAACAACAACCAATCTTGCACTCCTCTTAGCCGTTGAAATCCTTAACTTATTCCTAAGCCGGATTAATCTTCACCATCAATAGATTGAATAAAGATCATATTCATTCGTTTCTTGAATCTAACTCTCCCGATATTAGATAAATAGATGAAATCACGAGATCCTCTCCCAATTCACTCGCAAACAAGAATAAGAACCAAGAATGAATAAACCTTGAAATAGAAAAATGCAAACTCTTATTACCTAAACAAAAACCAATAGTTTCTCACAACCACAAAACACAATAACCATAGCCAAGTAGATTTAGTTCATGGCTAGGTTCCAAGGAAACACAAGATAAATAATCCATAGCATTAACCCAATCGAACAAGAAAGAAAAGATGAAGAAGGAGGCTTGTCGAAATCCTCCTTGCCCTAGATGCTTGTCGAAAATTCTCTCATCTTGCCCTCCTTGGACTTGTCGAAATTCCTCTCTCTTGCTCTCTATGAATTGTCGAAATCTCCATCTTATTTATAGGGCTAGGCCAAAGTCCTTCTTTGAGGAGGAGTTTAAGTTGAAATTAAATTATCTTTAAAGAATATAATTCTTTATTATAATTGTATTCCTAGTAGAACTTCTCCTATCTTCTTGGAATTTAATTCTTCTTTAATCTCTGCATGGAAATCAAATTCCTTTGGGTTTGGGCTTTGCTCCATGTCATCTTGGGCTTGTCTAGTCATCAATTTCGACTACCATATCACCTTTGCTCTTGTCGACAATTGCCATGACAACTGCCTCGGCATCTCCTTCATGTATTGCCCTGGCAACTGGCTCGGCGTCTCCTTCATGTATTACCCTGGCAACTAGCTCTAGCCTTGCTTTGGCAAGTGATCCTGCACATACACACAAAACACACCAAAGCAGCATCTATTCCCATAAAAACTACCAAGTTATGTAATCAAGCTCAACGTTGGAAGGAAACATGAATTAATACATGAATGGCTAATTATTCAACTAATATGAGCCTAAGTCTAACAATAATATGAGTAAAAAGGGTAAGAAAAATAGTACATTTTCTAAATTATACAAGTCCACAAGGAGAAGGGGATTTAAAGTATTTACCATGATAACAAGTTAACAACACTAAAATATACAAGTATATATGGAGTATATACATTATATATACTTATTTCGATCTTGTTCACGAGATTTTTGAACTGAGCTTGGGTCGCATCAGTTTGTTAAGGTCTCGAGTCGAACACGAGCTCAAGTTGAGATTTGATCGAGCTGAGCCTGCGTAGCTTGTGAGTTGGCCAGGCTCATTATCACCCCTACGTATCCCCATGCCCTCTTAGCCTTGATAAAAATAAAGTATGAACCGGTAGTAGTTCCTCGATGTCGGTAATGGCTGAAAACCAAATATGAACCAACAATATGGTATCCATGTCAATAGAGTCAAGCTTAATTCCTCAAGGATCAAAAATTTCCCAAATCCGGTTAGCAACACAATGTGGACTCACATTGTCAATCAAATTCAGATCAATAAACCTATACCATGTATTACTTCCAACCAATTCACTAGCATCCATCCAAAATGATTTTTATTCATCCACCAAAATTTTTCTAATAACCATACTCATAACTAAATCACTAAATTCCTTAAACAAATTAGTATCAACATTTGAAGTTCCATGAATCAATTCACCTAAATGTTCAATTTCAGTTTAACATTGCTAATAGGGTGTAATTTCAATTCAACTATCCAAATACCTATAATCGTGTCAATAAAACTCACATCCAAAATTGAGTCAATATATCTCTAATTCTTCTTAAGCTGGTTTGCGTCCACACAATTGTCATCTCACTACATAACACATAACCACGTAAACTGCTAGAGGCTTTTCCAACAATCTCATTTACAACACTTTCAATCCTCATACTTACACATTGAGTTCCATCAAACACGAACATACATATTTGTGAGCAAATTTTCTTCGGTTGTTCCTTCACCAATAGCATATCAATTATTTTATCACCATATTCAAAAACTACAACCTTACATTCTTGACTTACAAGTTACAACCCCTAATGATTCGATGGCTTGATTGATTTGCACAATAATACCCATAAGACCAACCAACATGGAAGTCACTTTGACTAGTGCATAAATGTTCTATTTTGTATGCCCTTATGTCGCAGCCCTTTTAGGAGGTTTTGACGTTTTGGAAAACTTAATAAAATCACGGAGTTGCCACCAATCTTTTTGAAAAAAAATGTGATTGGATCACTTTTAAAACAAGGGTATTTTGATAAAACGTTTTATTTAACAAAATTACATTTTGGTCCACGAAAACAAGAGAAAATAGGTTTGGGGGTCGGTTACGTGTGGGGAAGGGTTAGCACCCCCACAACGCCCAAAAACTGGTACCTAATTGATTTCAAAATGTGTTTTATAAAAAACCTGGAATTTGCTAGTTCTCAAAAGTTCGCTTTTATTTATCCGTAAAATGAATGTAAATATATTTTAATGGCCTTATCACCCGGGAAATGAACTTTAATCACCGACAACACTCCTGGCGCTAACCCGTCATTCCCGTTTGATAAGACACCGCATTAATTAAGTTTTCACTTTTTAAACAAATAAACAGGAAAATTAAATGTGTTAATGAAATTTAATTAAAGTCTAAATGATGAATAATCCTAAAGAAATGTCTATATTCCTTTTAATTATTAAGGCTTAAATATAGTTAAGTGTATTTTATTGAAATGAAGAATATTTTACAACATACATGTCACTAATCTAAGTTTTAAGTCCTTAATCCTAAGTCTAACATACATACAAATATATACATCAAAGGCATAAAAGAAATAATTAATTGAGTAAATAAAATAAATAACTAAGCAATTGTTAAGATTAAATAAAGAAAAATGATTTTTTATATATTTTTTTAAAAAAGAAAATATGAATTAAGGACTAATTTGAAAGAAAACCAAAATATGAGGGTTAATTCGAAAATAATTAAAAGTTTGTTCCAAATTGAACGAAAAAAGGAAGAAATTGGAACAATTGAAAACTGAAGAGCTGCGGCACAAGTTCCGGGAAAGAAAGGCACAGGTTATATCTAGTTTCGGGTCGGGTCAAATGGGTCACTATAAATAGCTATTATAACAAACAGATTTCATTTTTTCTTTATTCACCAAAACAGATCAAACACCCCTCCATTTAAATCCTCTGTCAAGTTCACCGTGTTCTTCATTTTATAAAGAACACGATGAACATCCACCGTGCCGGCCGCCATCCACCAGCGTCGACCGCCGTTGCCGCGGCAAAATTCTCAGATTCCAATCAGTTTTCTAGATTTCGGCAATGTTTCGATCACAAAAAGAAGGTAAAATAATTCTTTTCTTCTTTATTTAAACTGAAATAAAAAGTAAATAGATAGGAAAATTACCAGAACTTGCTTCTCTTTATTGTTTCCTAATGATGATTACAAACTGCTTGCTCCTATGAATTTTGAATGCTATTGCTATGTGTGATTTCTCTCTGGAATTGTTCTTGTTGTTTACAATGATTTACAGTTCTATTTATAGTACAAGGAATGCTTGAACATTAAGCACAAATACCTAATTTCTTCCCTAGATTATCTCCTATTTGATTCAGATTGCTTGATCTTTGCCAGAGGCTTTAATTTAGGGATTAACCCTTTCTATTTTGCTTCTAATTTTGGTTCTGATTTGCCTTTTACATCTTTGTCCATATTCGATTGTAACTTGATTGTTGCTAGGGCACCAGTTTAGGGATTTAATTCTCCTTTGAATTTATGGGCTCTAATCTAGGGATTTAACCCTCTTGTTCCTCTATTTACATGTTTTCGATGATTCAAACGGCACTGGTGAGGAACGATCGGAGCGAGTAAAGCGTCAGAGAAGATGAAGTGGTCGACCGGAGCTGAAATTTCATGCGCGTGGCTGGCACGTGCGACTGGTGATCCGCGTGATATACCCTGAAACAATCTGGGGCATTAGATAGCATCCTGATCGAACGACTGAGAAACTGAGGTGCTATATCATCCCCAGCTGTCATGAGCTACGCAAGAGAATAAAACAGTATTAGGGTTTTTTTGGGTTATAAACGGGCCAGCCGGCCCTTTGTATATTGGACTCTTATATTTTTTTTGTTTTTTTATTAATGGATTCTGATTTAAATGGACCTTTTATTTATTCTCTAATTAGAATTGGGCTATGTGTTTCCATATTTTTTTGGGTTATTATATTAACTACTAACTAATATACAATCTATGTTAATTCTAACTACCTTATCAATCATGCTAATATATATAACAACTATATCGGTACATTAATAATTATAATATACTAACAATTATACACATTGTATAAGACCTAAACTATTCTAATACTAACATTAGTATTTACAACCATAATATATTAACTATGTTATCAACTATATGACATCTAACTATACTATCAATAACATTAATATTTACAACTATTACAATAAATTAACATAACTAAAACAAAGGTGAAAATCTAGTGACAACAGCTGCCCCTCTTTGGTCATTCCAGTGGAACAAGAATAGAGCAAAGAAAAGAAGACACTGATTTTCACCGATTACCAAACCGTTTGTGCCTGAGAAGACAGGCGAGTTCTATTCTCCATGTGCTCGAATAGATAAGCAGGCTTCATTCACCAAATGCCTGAACAGATAGGCGGGTTCTCCTCATGCCTGATTAGATAGGCGGGTTCTGTTCTCCTCATGCTCAAATAGATAAGCAAGTTCTATTCTCCCCATGCCCGATTAGATAGGCGGGTTCTATTCTTCTCATGCTCAAATAGATAAGCAGATTCCATTCTCTAAATGCCTGAACGAATAGGTAGGTTCTATTCTCCTCATGCTCGAATAGATAAGCAGGATCCATTCTCCAAATGCTCAAACGGATAGGTGGGTTCTATTCTCCTCATGCCCAAATAGATAGGCAACTTCTATTCTCCTCATGCTCGAATAGCTAAGCAGGTTTAAAAGGTGACTTCATCCTCCATACGCTTGGATGAATAAGCGAATTCAAAAACCTATCAAAAACATTTGCAAATGATCCAATTAAGATGCATATGCCACTAGGGATGCCTAGTCATGAATGCATGTCTTATTTCTTTTGCTCTTTTTCTTAATATTTTTCTTGATTAGCACAGAAGAAAACTGTGAAGCCCTAGAAAACTTGGATTATATCATCTCAAACATTTTCTCAACTCTGGCAACTGATGGAGTGTGTCTGCTTTGGCCCATCCCATCAGAAAAGATGGTTTTTCAATACTAGTTGGCTTCACCAATTTCTTGTTGTTAAAATTCCATCGTGTATTCCTTGGAAAGTAATCTTCACTATTGCCTACTTCATTTATCATTGCTTGAACATCACTTAGTATATTCATCTCCTTTTGTGACTTCTGTCTTGATTTTTCAAACCGGAAAGCTCTTTGCTGCTAGGACACCCTAGAGCGAAACTCCGTGGCGATATGGGAAATGCATCAGTTTTCCATGAGAAATCATCATTTTCATTCTCAGCACTTCCTTGCTTCATATGATATTTGCTCATTTGCTCACTCGGTCCAGTTATCTTGTATTCCTGATTGGAAGGACTGACTTCATCCTCATATTTTTCAACACTCTGTTATCATTGTAGTTGATACATCAATATTCAGTGACAAGCTTCCTAGAATATTGTTGCTCTTCCAATATCTCATAACCTTAGCTATTTCCTCCAATGTCTGTAAAATTGTTCTCATTGTTGTAGAAAACAAAATATCTCATGTAAGCAACTCTGTTTTACAACACGCTTCCTTAAAGCATCTCTTGAGGTTTTCTACCGAGGTTTGTAGCAAAACCTATTTCCATCTTGTATTTCCTTATAAGTTTTGTTGCTCTTTATGCCCTAAGCTCCAAATTTGACCATTGAATACCTCATAGTTCCAATACCCTTCTAGACAAATTTCAAAGTAATGCTAAAAAATCTTATGAATATTTTAAATGATGTCAAATTTTAATTTTCATTTCAATGCAAGATGCTTTATGAAAGGATATCAAAAAAAAGAAAAGGTCTAACAATAAAACTTTATTGGCATTGTGGCAAACACAAAAGGGAATTACAAGGAAAGGAATAGGCATTCAGATATCATAAACCAAAACTTCTCATGTCATGACTTCATAAGATGCCTTGAATGTCCACCATGCTGAGCAGACCCCGAAAATACTGATTATGTGGAAAGATATGAAGTTCCCCAAGCCAATCTTCAAGGAATGTCTTATTTACAAATTGTCTGGGCCGCCCTTTACGGGTTTTCAACTCAGATCCTCCTTTGGTTTCAAAACGCCCTTTGTGGATTTTCATTTTGAACCCCCATTTTCTTTTCTTTTTCTTTTTTTTTCTTTTTCCTTTTTTCTTTCTTTCTTTTTTTTCTTTTTCTTTTTCCTTTTCTTTCTTTTTTTCTTTTTTCTTTCTTTCTTTTTTCTTCTTTCTCCTTCAAACATAATACTTCTTAACTGAATCTAAATTTACCAGGTTTCGGAGTTCGTCTCTATCCATTTCGACTAAAATTAATGCTCCTCTTGAGAAAACCTTTGTTACAATATAAGGTCCTTCCCATTTTGGTGCCCATTTTCCTCGAGCATCGCTTTGGATTGGCAGCTTCTTCTTCAACACCAAATCTCCCTCTTGGAATTCTCTTGGGCGAACTTTCTTCTCATGAGCCCTTATCATCCTTCGCTGATACATTTTCCCATGACACAGTGCTTTCAGTCTTTTTTCTTCAATTAAGTTCAACTGATCATAACTTGCTTGAACCCATTCTGCTTCTTCCAACTTTACTTCCATTAAGACACGGAGCGATGGTATTTCAACCTCAATGGGTAGCACAACTTCCATTCCATATACCACTGAGAAAGGTTTTGCCCCAGTGGAAGTTCTTACTACAGTTCGATAAGCGTATAAGGCAAACGACAGCTTCTCATGCCAATCTTTATAGGTATCAGTCATTTTTGCAATTATTTTCTTAATGCTCTTATTTGCAGCCTCCACTGCCCCATTCATCTTCAGGCGATATACCACAGAATTATGATGTTTAACATTGAACTGCTCACAGACTCCACTTATCATCCTATTATTCAAATTTGAAGCATTGTCGGTAATGATACTTTCAGGCAAGCTGTATCGACAGATGATTTCCTTTTTCAAAAACTTGCAGACCGTGGATCTGGTGACATTTGCATACGAGGCTGCTTCTACCCATTTTGTGAAATAATCAATGGCTACCATGATAAAACGATGCCCGTTTGATGTCTTAGGGTGAATCTGATCGATGACATCAATGCCCCACATGGAGAACGGCCAAGGGATTGTCATAACATGAAGAGTTTAAGGTGGCGTATGAACCTTGTCAGCATAAATTTGGCACTTGTGGCATTTGCGGGAATAGTTGATGCAATCACCCTCCATGGTTGACCAATAATATCCAAGTCCCATGATTCTCCTGGCCATGGTGAAACCACTAGGATGAGTTCCGCAAACTCCTTCATGAACTTCTCCTACAATTAATTGTGCCTCTTTTTCCCCCACGCATCTTAGAAGCACTTGATCATGACTTTTCTTGTATAAAATCTCTCCATTGAGGACATACCCAGATGCCATCTTCTTGATCATTTTCTTTTCATTCTCTGTAGGTTGGGGAAGGTATTGCTGGAATTTTACATATTGTAAGATGTCATGATACCATAGCAATCCATCCACTTCTTCTTACACATCATAACAATGAGCTGGAGAGTCAAGCATATATAACCTGATGGGCATCATCTTAGAACCTTCATTTACCCTAAACATGGCGGCTAAGGTGGCTAAAGCATCAGCCATTTGATTGTCTTCTCTGGGGAGATATTTGAAAGTAATCTCATTAAATTCCTTGGTCAACTCGAGGACCAACTTGTGATATCCCAACAACTTTGCATCTTTTGTATCCCATTCACCACGTATCTGATAAATGATTAATGCAGAGTCCCTAAAAACTCTTAAAGTGCGAATTTTCCTTCTTATGGCTTCTCTTAGTCCCATTATACAAGCTTCATACTCCGCCATGTTATTAGTGCAGAAGAATTTCAAACGACTGGTAAAAGGGTAATAATCTCCTTCCGGTGAAACCAAAACTGCCCTTATACCTCTTTCTAATGCATTAGCTGCACCATCAAAGTTCATTATCCAAGATTCTGCGGGAGTCTCCTCATCTTCTAAGATACACATCAAGTCTTCATCAGGAAAATTAAAGTTTAATGCTTTATAGTCGTCACATGTACGACTTGCCAAAAAGTCTGCTATGGCACTTCCTTTTATTGTTTTTCGGCTCACATACTAGATATCAAACTCCGATAACAACATCTTCCATCATGCTAATCTTCTTGATAAGGCTGGAGATTCCATCATGAACTTCAATGGGTCCAACTTTGAGATTAGCGATGTAACATGATAAAGCATGTATTGCCTTAGCCTTTTAGCTGCCCAAACCAGAGCACATCACAACTTTTCAATTGACGAATATATGGTTTCACAATCAGTGAATTTCTTGCTCAAGTAATATATCGCCTTTTCTTTTCTTCCAGTATCATCATGTTGTGCTAACACAAAACCCATGGAATTTTCATAGATCGTTAAGTACAAGATCAATGGTCTCCCTGAGACAGGTGGTACTAATATTGGAGGATTGCCCAGCTGTTCTTTGATCTTTTCGAAGGCTGCTTGACATTCTTCATCCCAAATCCCTGGGTTATTCTTCCAAAGTAGCCTAAACATTGGATCACACCTATCATTTAGCTGAGAAATGAAGCGTGCGATGTAATTCAATCGTCCCAAGAAACCTCGAACTTCCTTCTATGTTTGAGGTGGGGGAAGTTCCTGTATGGCTTTTATCTTATCTGCATCAATCTTAATTCCTCTTCCGCTCACCACAAAACCCAATAACTTGCCAGATGTGACTCCAAATGTGCACTTAGTCGGATTAAGCTTCAACTGGAACTTTCTCAATCTTAGGAAGAGTTTTTTTCTAAATTGACCAAATGTTCTTCCTCAATCGAGATTTGGTGATCATATCATCGATGTATACCTCTATCTCTCTATGCATCATATCATGGAAGAGAGTGACCATGGCCCTCTGATAGGTTGCCCCTGCATTCTTGAGTCCAAAGGGCATTACTTTATAGCAAAAAGTTCCCCATAACGTCACAAAAGTTGTCTTTTCCATGTCTTTTGGGCACATCTTGATCTGGTTATACCCGGAGAAACCATCCATGAAAGAGAAAAGTGAATGACCAGCTGTGTTGTCGACTAAAGTGTCAATATGTGGGAGCAGGAAATTGTCCTTTGGGCTTGCCTTATTGAGATCCCTGTAGTTAACACACATTCGTACTTTTCTATCCTTCTTCGGTACTGGAAAATGTTCGCCACCCATTCCGGATACTTAGCTACCTCAAGGAATCCTGCATCGTATTGCTTTTTTACCTCATCTCTGATCTTGAGGAGTGTTTCAGTCTTCATTCTTCTAAGCTTTTGTTTTACAGGTTTACATCCTTCTTTTATGGGGAGCTTATGCATGACAATGTCAGTGTCCAAATCGGGCATATCTTGATACGACCACACAAAAATATCTTTAAATTCTTTCTAGAGCTCGATCAAACTTTGTCTGGTGTTGGCTGTGATGGTAGTACCAATCTTCACCTCTCGCTTTTCTTCTGCAGTTCCGATGTTTAATATCTCTAGTTTCTCTTTATGTGGTAGAATCTATTTTTTCTCTTCTTCTACCATTCTGAGCATATCATTGGGTACATCATATTCTTCCTCATCGTCAATATTTCTAACTTCTTCCGAGCACAGAGGCAACTCAAAGTAAACCTTGAAATCAGATTCAGATTCATTTATGTTAATGATATCTGAAAACCTGAAAAGGAAATAGGCAAAAGATATATACAAAGGGCAACGAAATGAATGGAATGTTTTTTTATGCTTTTAACTTTTATGTTTTTATGGTTTTGGTTTATTTATGAAAAGAAAGTTTGCCACACAAGATTTAAGAAAATGTATCTTTTATTGAATTCAAATTAAACGTTTGACATAGGCCTTTTACATAAGATCCCCAATTGTCTCCAGACCTGGGGCAAAGAAGTTGGTTTTGAAAATTACTCTGAACATGTCTTAAAGACTAGAGGAATTTCTTCAGCAGTCCAATTGTCAAGCTCAGAGCAAGGGCAGATCATTGACAGGTACTGGTTCTCTTATTCTTCGTCAGTCACAACATTGATGCTCGGCTTTTCAAATGCTTCACATAGAGTGCTCTCTCCTTTTCCTTCTTCACTGGCTGAGGTATTTGGATCCAGAATACCTCTAGATATAAAGTTATGGTTTAGAGGAGGGAAAGTCATCGGTTCCCATTCAATTTCCTCTCCCTTCAATCTAGCTCTTATCCTCTCTTGATGCTTTCTAATTTCAGCTCTTCTTTTCCATTTATTGGGCTTGAAGCCCAAACTGAACAGATCCTTTTTTGTCAGGATTACTATAGGGTATAGCCTTCCTTGATGTCTCTTTCCGAATCATTTTCCTATTTCAGCTCCTTTCCCAAGCGTTTGTTTTACCTGCATCCTCGCACAGCTTGATAATTCTGGTTTTGGCACCTTGCTTTCTTCGGTGACAAAGGTTGCATTAACTAGCTCCAACATCCTAAAATGACACTCGAGTGCACCCTCATTGATTTTGATGAAGGGTGCAGCAGTGGTTACTGATGCAATGATTTCCTCCTCTGTACCTACAGTTATTAGTTGACCATCGATCACAAACTTCAACTTTTGGTGTAAAGTAGATGGGACTGCTCCTGTTGCATGAATCCATGGGCGCCCAAGCAGACAACTATAGCTAGATCTTATATCCATGACCACAAACTCAACGTCGAAGGTCACTGGTCCAATTTGCAAAGGCACCTCAATTTCCCCAACACCTCCTTCTGAGTTCCATCAAACGCTCTAACCGTATTTTGATAAGTTCTCATATGAGAACTGTCTATCGGCAGTTTCTTCAGTGTAGCTAGTGGCAGAACATTTAGTGCCGACCCATTATCAATAAGGACACCTGGTAACATATGTCCCTTACATCTGGTGGTGATGTGCAAAGCTTTGCAAGATCCTGTTCCTTCACCTGGTATTTCCTCACCATTGAATGAGATAAATTTGTTAACGGCAATGTTACCAACTAACATGTCCATCTTATCAGTTGTGATCTCTTTTGATACGAACGTTCGGTTCAAAATCTTTAACAAGGCCTCACGATGGCCTTCAGAACTTAGTAACAACGACAGCATAAAAATTCGATCCGGAAGTTTATGGAGTTGCTCCACGACGATGTATTCGCTGTGTTTTAAGATCTTCAAGAACTCTTGAGCCTCTAATTTCTTTATAGGCTCATGGTATGTTGTTGGATTTTCCTTGAAGAAATCTCTGTCATCTTCTTTTTCGGGCTCCTCAGCAATTGCTTTCCTCTGCACTGCATCTCTATCTTCTGTTACTGGCTGGGAATAGAGCCTTCCACTTCTCGTGAAACGGCTCACCTTATTAACCGGTTCTTCTTTCTCCTGGTGCTGTTACTTCACAAGTGTAATTCCAAGGGACCTTCTTTCTATCCTTGCAGGGAAATGGCGTTGGTCATCCTCTGATGCACATACATCCAGCAAACATTCTTTGTCTTCTTTCTCAAAGAACTCAAGTTCTTTTTCCTTCATTTTCTTTTGAACTAGTTGCCTAAATTCTAAGGAACAATCAATCTCATGTCCTTCCTTCATGTGGTATTCACAATACAATTTATTTTCAATCTTCAATTTCTAGGCTCCTTCCTCCAATATCCCTACAGCCACCATTTGAGCTCATACCCACTTCATTGGAGCTTTAACTTCAGCAACACAATCCTTAATCACCGTATCCTCCTCCTCTATGATTGCATTAACACCTTCCTTTTGATGATTTGGCAGCGGGTTTCCTTTATCTTCTGACGTATCAAATGATAACATCCCTGATTTCCTTAAATTATCTACCACCCTTTTGAATGTAGTACAAATTTCAATGGTATGCCCCCCGACTCCTGCATGGTATTCACATTGTGCTTTCTCGTCATACCATGGTGGGTATGGTGGTGAGAATGGAGGAACATGTCTTGGCAGCATGTTAAGTGTTCAAAAGTACTATTTTTATTACCCTTTTTACTCATATTATTGTTAGACATAGGCTCATATTAGTTGCATTATTAGCCATTCATGCAAGTTTGCATTGTTTCCTTGGTGGACAAGCTTGATTTCATATTTTGCTTAATTTTGTGGAAAAAGATACTGCTTTGGTGTGTTTTTGTGTGTGCAGAATTAGTTGGCCAAAGCAAGGCTGGAACCAGTTCCTAGGGCAGTGCATAAAGGAGATGCCGACGCAGTTTCCAGGGAAGTGCATGAAGGTTATGCCAAGCTAGTTGCTAGGGCAATTTTTGATAAGGGATAAGATGATATGGCAGTCGAAATTGATGACTAGATAAGCCCAAGATGACGTGGAGCAAAGTTAAATCCCAAAGGAGTTTGATTTCCATGAAGAGGTCAAAGAGAAATTAAATCCCAAAAAGATAGGAGAAGATCTAGAAGGAATTTAAATATAATAAAGAATTATATTCTTTTAAAGTATTTAATTCCAACTTAACTTCCTCCTCAAGAAGGACTTTGACTTAGCCATCTACTATTTAAAGGAGACCAAGCCGTCAAACTCAAAAAGAGAGCAAGGGGGAGAGAGTTCGATTGGGAGAAAGCTTGGAGGGAATTCGATTGAGAGAGAGTTCGACTAGGGGCTGATCGATTTCTTCTTCTTCTTCTTCTTCTTTGCTTCCATTAGATTCATGGTTTGGGGATTATTCTTTGTATATCTTTTGAACCCAACCATGAACTAACTTGATTGGTTGGGGTTATTGTGTTTTGTTGTTGTGAGAAACAATTGGATTTTGTTTAGGTAATAAGAGTTTGCACTTTCAATTCAAGGTTTACTCATTCTTGGTTTTTATTCTTGTTTGCGAGTGAATTGGGAGAGGATCTCGTAATTCTATATATTTATCTAATATCGGGAGAGTTAGATTCAAGAAATGAATGAGTATGGTCTTTATTCAATCTATCGATGGTGAATATTAATCCGGCTTAGGAATAAGTTAAGGATTTCAATGGCTAAGAGGAGCGCAAGATTGGTTGTTGTTCACCCTTGATTCACGCAGGGATGTATTGTCAAGGCATGTACAATTAGCTAGAGTTTCGACTTAGGGATAAGAAGAAACCATTGAAGAACGCTTTGTCGAACCCTGAGGTTGCTGCCCAGTCGCCCAATCAGTTGCCCAGCCAGTTCGATTAGTTGCCAAGGTAACCCAGCTGCGCAAGTTGCCACGGCAACTGAGTTGCCATTGCACTCTTTTACCAAGACGATCATATTGGCTATCACTCCTCAACTCACGATAACCTGGCCTATTCCCTCTCTTATTTGATTTCATCTATTCTTTTAGTTTATTGCTCTTAGTTTACTCATTAGTTATAATTCCTACAATCACATGTTTGTGTTTTTCTTTTCCAACGCGGTAACTTAAGCAAAGTGGCCCAAACCAATCCCTGTGGAGATGACACTCGATACTCAGATCACTTTATTACTTGCGACGTGTATACTTGCACCGTTTGCGTAGCACTTAATACGCGCAACAAGTTTTTGGCGTCGTTGACGGGGATTGGAAATTGGTGTTAGTTTTTTTTGTTATTGCATTTTTCTTATTAGTTTTACTAACTTTTCTTTTTGTTTGTTCTATCAAAAAAATTCAGGTGCGCTACGAGTTAAGGGACATCAACATGTCGGGAAATAAAAGCTGATCTATTCAAGAGTTG
Organism: Hibiscus mutabilis; assembly: GCA_019671005.1. NCBI lineage: Eukaryota > Viridiplantae > Streptophyta > Magnoliopsida > Malvales > Malvaceae > Hibiscus > Hibiscus mutabilis. The sequence goes on along the minus strand of CM033718.1, from coordinate 23,031,764 downwards.
ATGTGGGAAGATAGGAATCAATCCACTCAAGAATTTCTTACACCCTTCGATGATTACCCATACCAACCGAGAAAAGCCCAAAGATCCTATACCGTGGAAAAATCTTGTGGTATGTGTGGAGAACATCATGTGTTTGAAAATTGCCCTCACATTTTCGGTGGATATGACTACATGGAGGACCATAGATGGAACCAACGGCAAAATTCTACATGGTATGATCAAAAAGCTCAAAAAAATTTACCATGACAATTTTGCCACAGCAACAGATATGCCATGGCAATATAGTCCTTTTCAAGAGCATTCAAATTCCTTGGAGGAAACGTTGCTATCTTCCTTGGCTAGACTTGATGGATCAATTGAAGAGATTCGAGAGCTATCGAAGTCCATGGATACGAGGATAGCTCAGTGGGATGCAACCTTGGGGGATTCAGAAGATCAATTGAGGAGATCCACATATGCCTTGGATAACATGCCCCAACAATCCATTCCTGGGGATACTGACGTCCCAAGGCAAGAGGACAATGAACAATGCAAGGAAAGCTCTCCGATGTGTGAGCAACAGCTAAAACCTCAAAGTCGAGAGTATGTTGATGAGAAAGACTGCCCAACACTTGATGAACATGAGCAACAAATTGCCTCGGCAATGATTGAGGAGCCTGAACAGAGCAATGCCGTGACAACACTCAGCGAAGCTGAGAAAAAAATACTACAACAAATTCTGAGGAACCTGATGCCCGGAAGGTTACAACGATGATGTTGAAGCAGGAATTTGTAGATTGCTCTCATCTACAGTTGCCACAGCAATTTCACGACCACATGCAAGATCAACGATATGATAATACTTTGCCAATGGAATATGAGCAGGAAATGGTTGAACCTTTCGAATTCTTTAAAAACTCACCTTGTCCATTGCAGGTATGTCTTGAGGAACCGATGTTGGTAGATTTGAAGCCATCGAAATCTCTACTGATGGAGATGTTTGAGAGGCCAAAAGAAAAAGGTGTTTAGATTCGTAAAGCTTTTCAGAAAATTGGTTCTTCCCTTGACTTACAGCAAATTTTGGCAACTGATTGCCACAAAATTGGATAGAGCAGCAATTGCCACGGCAACGAAGGCTACATCCAACAATGATGGAGCCTGGCGAGAATAAGGTAATTAAATGGTTGGATGTTGATATAATTTTTCCTAATAATAAACTCATGCCTTCAGGAACAGTAGCAAGGTGGAAGATGTGCATGGACTACAAGGGAACACGAAAGAAAGACACCTCTACCATGGTAACACAAAAGGGAGTAGTGGCAAGCACATTGGCCAAACTCATTTTGGGCAATATTATCACTCGATGGACGGTGCGGACGGACTATAAGAAGTATCAGAAATGACCTTCCTCAAGTTTTCTCAGATATGCAGTAACATTAGAAGATGCATGAAAAATGCTCTTTCTAAGAATTTTTAATTTTTGTTTTTAATTTTTGGAACTCTATTTTATTTTCGTTTTTTTTTTTCTTTATTTATTTTTGGAATTTTTAGGAGATATTTTATTTTATTTTTCTTCATTATCTTTAGTTTCCAGGTTTTCTTTGTTTTCTTTTCTTTTCCACAACGAGACTCATAACCACCATGCTAAGGAAATTCCCTGCCGACTACTTGCCATCGCAACCACAATAGAGGATGCCCCGGCAACTACCTCAGTAGTTGCCACGGCAACAGAAACTGGCGATGCCCAAGAAACAACAATGGCTTCGGCAACTACTGATGCCCAGGCAAATGAACCTGCCTCGGAAAACATGGATCAAATCAAAGCAATGCTATTCACGCGGTACCAGCCACAAGCATTCAACCACCGATCAGAAAATGAATCAAGCAAACGGCACGAATGAAACTTATCACTCGAGGTGACGACCTCTCCTACTAACTCATTTCATTTAGTTTCTTTTAAATTTTGCTTCACTTTTACATACATTGAGGAGAATGCTTCTCTCGAGTTTGGGGGATGTTGGTTTCTAGTTAGTTTCATGTTTAGTTGCATTCATCTTTAGCAATCACATATAGGTTGCATATGTTACTTGCCATGCCTTTAATTGGATTTAATTGCTTAAGACTTGTTGAATATCTAATGATGAATTTTTGCCACTGCACTTAATTGAAAGAACCTTTAATTTTAGGATTGCATGAAAAGAACATAGAATTTTACTATGATGCTGATTTTTTTACACGGTTGTGGCTTGTTGATTGAAAGAAACTTAGTGAACTTAGGTTGCTTAAAATTTGGGTAAATTAAAAGTTAATTTCTTGGTAGAGGTGCCCGAAACTGGCTCTAGTAGTTAATGCACATTAAAGAATCGCTAGAGGTGCCCGAAATTGGCTCTAATCGACTAAAATAAAATGAGAAATTGCATACTTTGCTAGAGGTGCCCGAAATTTGCTCTAGTGAAAATAAAAAAAAATGTCCCGGTAATTAAATTGATAAAAGCCTATTGTTCACATAGAATCTTGAAAATCAACTTGTACACAACTACGCACACACTTGTCACGAGCATTATAGTTTGATTCTGGGTAATTTTTGAGCTATCCGAAAAATTAAAAGGTGATCATACTTTGTGCCACGGTTTCGAGGTTTGAATTCAAGTTTGAAGCATGTCTTTGATGATTAAAGTCTTGGCAGGTAATTTTTAGTTTTTCATTGCTTGAGGACAAGAAATAGTTCGAGTTTGGGGGTGTGTTAAGTGTTCAAAAGTACTATTTTTATTACCCTTTTTACTCATATTATTGTTAGACGTAGGCTCATATTAGTTGCATTATTAGCCATTCATGCATGTTTGCATTGTTTCCTTGGTGGGCAAGCTTGATTTCATATTTTGCTTAATTTTGTGGAAAAATATATTGATTTGGTGTGTTTTTGTGTGTGCAGAATCAGTTGCCAAAGCAAGACTGGAACCACTTGCCAAGACAGTGCATGAAAGAGATGCCGACGCAGTTTCCAGGGTAGTGCATGATGGTTATGCCGAGCTAGTTGTCAGGGCAATTGTCGATAAGGGATAAAATGATATGGCAGTTGAAATTGATGACTATATAAGCCCAAGATAATGTGGAGCAAAATTAAATCCCAAAGGAGTTTGATTTCCATGAAGAGGTCAAAGAGAAATTAAATCCCAAAAAGATAGGAGAAGATCTAGAAAGAATTTAAATATAATAAAGAATTATATTCTTTTAAAGTATTTAATTCCAACTTAACTTCCTACTCAAGAAGATCTTTGACCTAGCCATCTCCTATTTAAAGGAGACCAAGCCGTCAAACTCAAAAAGGGAGCAAGGGGGAGAGAGTTCGATTGGGAGAAAGCTTGGAGGGAATTTGATTGAGAGAGAGTTCGACTAGGGGCTGATCGATTTTTTCTTCTTCTTCTTTGCTTCCATTAGATTCATGGTTTGGGGATTATTCTTTGTATATCTTTTGAACCCAACCATGAACTAACTTGATTGGTTGGGGTTATTGTGTTTTTTGTTGTGAGACACAATTGGATTTTGTTTAGGTAATAAGAGTTTGCACTTTCAATTCAAGGTTTACTCATTCTTGGTTTTTATTCTTGTTTGCGAGTAAATTGGGAGAGGATCTCGTAATTCTATCTATTTATCTAATATCGGGAGAGTTAGATTCAAGAAATGAATGAGTATGGTCTTTATTCAATCTATCGATGGTGAATATTAATCCGGCTTAGGAATAAGTTAAGGATTTCAACGGCTAAGAGGAGTGCAAGATTGGTTGTTGTTCACCCTTGATTCACACAGGGATGTATTGTCAAGGCATGTACAATTAGCTAGAGTTTCGACATAGGGATAAGAAGAAACCATTGAAGAATGCTCTGCCGAACCTTGAAGTTGCTGCCTAGGCAACCGTTTGATTAGTTGCCAAGGCAACCCAGCTGCGCCAAGTTGCCACGGCAACCGATTTTCCATTGCACTCTTTTACCAAAGCGATCCAATTGGCTATCACTCCTCAACTCACAATAACCTGGCCTATTCCCTCTCTTGTTTGTTTTCATCTATTCTTTAAGTTTATTGCTCTTAGTTTACTCATTAGTTATAATTCCTACAATCACCTACTTGTGTTTTTCTTTTCCAACGCAGTAACTTAAGCAAAGTGGCCCAAACCAATCCCTGTGGAGACGATACTCGATACTCATATCACTTTATTACTTGCGACGTGTATACTTGCACTGTTTGCGTAGCACTCAATACGCGCAACACAACACCATCTGGGATTTGATCAATTCAGCAATGTATATGTCATTGGAATTGGAGGAAAATAAGGTTTTGAGCTCTCTTGATACCTTCGTTCTTCTTTTGGCGTGTTTGTGACTACTGGAATTATGGTCGAGACATTAGGTTTGTTGAAAACTACCCTCTTCGAGTAATTGGGATTATAAACATTAGCAGCATCAACTTCATTGTCTCTCTTTTTGTAGGGTTTCTTAGTTTCCCCAGTGTCCAACCTTCCATTTTTCATTACTGCAAGTATAAATTCTCCATTTATAAGCATGTTCGCAAAACTCCTTGTGGCATGATTGAGCATACAATCATAGAAAGATCCTTTTAATGTCTCCACGAACATTGGGGTGATCTCACTTTCCAACAATTGTGGCTGGACTTAGGCAGCTACATCCCTCCATCTTTACGCATACTGGCGGAAGCTCTTATGGTGATTTTGCTCTAATCCTTTGAGAACTAAGTGAGTTGGTACCATATCTAAAACATACTTGTACTGCTCACTGGAGGCTCTGGATAGATCTTTCCATGATCTGATGTTGATTCGACTTAGCTGCGTATACCAGCGCGCAGCTAACCCTACTAGGCTGTCTTAGAAGCAATGGATAAACAACTTCTCGTTCTCCATATACATTGACATTTTCCTACAATACATAGTCAGATGTGCTGCAGAGCATGTCATTCCATTGTATTTTTCAAAGTCAGGAACTTTAAACTTTGGTGGTACTATCAGAACAGTCACTGGGCTCAAATCATTGGCATCCATACCTCCATATATACCTCCTTCTTGGAATAATTTAATCATTCCCTCCAATTTCTCATAACGATCCTCCCATTTCTTCTCAGCCTTCACCTTGTCGGCAATTTCATCGAGATCAGACACCTCAATGACTTCCTCAGAGTTTATCTTCCTATCATTCTGTGCTAAGGTTTCAGCAAAATGTGGTGAAATCTTAACCCTAGAAGATTGAGCTATATTTGGATGAACAAAGGCCATCCCTTGAAATTTTGGCACAGTATTTGCCTCTTCGTTGGTTTCCACTGTATCAGGGTCCTTAAAGCCTAGCATGGCTGCAATTGGACCAACTATCTTTTGGTGAACAAGCCCCATTTGTTGCTTCAAATCTGTCTCCAACTTGTCTAACCTATCCTGGGTACTCTTGTGGTTGCTTTCTAAGGCCAACACTGTCTTACATTGCTCTAACTTGAGATCGAGTACCGTGCTTGTGGTTCATTTTTGCTATTTTGATTTTCTTCCATTTTTATTTAAGTTAGATTCTTATTATGTTATGTATGCATGCACAAATGTAAGCACGAATTCTAAGAAACACAAAAGAATGAAATGCAAATACATGAATGCAAGCGAAGGGCCGTCAATTCTATGAAACAATTGCTCAAGAAACAACTCTTTTATTGGATATAAAATGGTTCTTATTACATCAAGTTTTGTTTACAAATATTTTTCAGCTTGAACTCCTAATTCTTTGATTTCTTCAATGAGCCATATAAGCCTTGGTCCCACTTCTCCTACTGGCTTGATGTACTGCCGAAGAGCTGCAGCTTCAGTAGCTAATTTCATCACATGTCGAGCTACATCTTGTACCTAGGTCATGACAGCCCTATCAAACTCATCTCGTTCTTGGAATCTTCTAGCCATGTCCCTAAGACATGTGAACCAGTAGTCATCCCCTCCCTCAATAATGTCTTCAAGAACCAAGATTTTTGTCCTACATTCCTGGATGATGTTATCCATTCCTTCAACCTGTTTCTTCAAGGCATCATTCTCTTTTAGACAGGCCTGAAGCTCAATATAAACATGATGGTTCTAAAGTCTATGCAACGAGTGGTTCAAATCATCTATTTTGGCTTCCAACTTAGCAACACAAGCCCGACTCTGCTTTAGCTCCTCACTGGTTTGGTCGTATGCCTTCTGCAACTCAAATAAGCGAATCATGTTGTCGTGGGCTTTCCTCTTCCATGCGGCCACGCTTTCTTTATCACTTTCATGAACTCGTTTGCCATTTCAATTTTCAGTTGCCAACTTAACCTGGTTTGATGGCTTTTGAGGTTGGACTTGAGGCATGATTGTTGACAACATGCAAGTGTGAGTTTATGCTTTGTGTTTTCCCTTAGTATGCATATTGGTTGGACATGCTTATGCACATGATTTTGTGATGCTAGCATGTTTTAAATGTTGCTAAAAGGTTGTTGATGACATGCCTACGACTCAAGTCCAACCTCAAAAGCCATCAAACCACATCGATTAACTCATCACAGAACAACCTGAAAACCAGTTTACAAATCCCCCAAAACATGGTAACACATTGCCTTATTTACCGGATTTAAAACCAAGTTCTCATACTCAAGTAATTGTCTTGATCTTGGATCTTCCTTGCCAAACCAATGCTGCCCCTCAAATCTATTGCTCTGCATCAAAGGGAAAAAGAGAGCGTACGCACAATTGCTTAGTGAGGATGGTCGCAAACCAACATTGATGCAATCGAAAACTGTTTGAAAACCATAAAATATCTTGTTTCAAAAACATGCCTACATCCCAAGCATTAACACAATTGTATTGTTTTCAACTCATGCTTAACTACCCAAGCATTTCTCAATTGATTGAAAATCCATTTAAAAACAATAAATCACCTTGTTTTCAAAACATGCTTACTACCAAAGCATTTTCTCATTTGTTTCCCAAGAAACCATGCATAGCAACCATACGCATCATAATCATTTATAAAACTCTTTTATCTCATATATTCTCATATGTTGGCATTTAGAGTGACCCGGATAGACTTACCTCTATCCATGGATAGCATTACCCCTACCATACATGTTCGAATACACAGATTCCCTTGATGGCACTACCCCCATCAAGTATTTTCTCATGGCGGTACTACCTCCACCATAACTCACTTCGGCCGGGAATAGAACTACCCCTATCTCGTTGTGATAGTACTACCCCTAACACTTCATTGGGTTTTCTCGAAACAAAACCCGAAACAATTAACTAAGATTATGTCCATGTTTTAAATGTTGCTAAAAGGTCGGGTCAAGGGGGTTACAAAAAGGATGCAACATGTTGGCTGACCTCGTCGCCACATCATCTCACAACCTTGGCTAGATTGTCCAAGCTTCGGTTGCCAACCTCATAGAGTCGTACTTTCAATATGTCTAATAGATGGTTGTGGTGGAGCAAGCATTGAAAAACAAGCTCCTGCTAGAATCCCAGGAGTAACCCAATGAGACGGCCCCTACACCAGCTACCACCACCAGAAGGAGAAAAGAGCCAGATACTGAGGCTGGTGCCTTCACCCGCCCTGGCAAGAAACTAGCATCCGCCCGGGACAAAGGCAAGGGCATCATCATTCAGGAACCACCACCCTAGTAACTCCCTATATTAGTCTTCTTTTTATTTTTAGTTTAGTTTCATATAGTTTTCTTTTTGTTTTTCATTTGAATTTTTTTCAATTTGTTTTTCCTTGATTTGTTTTATTTTTCTTTTTCTTTTTCCTTTTCTTTTTTTTTTTTTTGCATTGGGGACAATGCTTTTCTCAAGTTTGGGGGAGTACATACCTATACATATATTAGGTTAAATTTAGGTGAAATTTAAAAAAGAATAGAACTATTTTTAGCCTAATATATCTGATAGGTTCCCTTTGCCATGATTCCCTTGATTCTGAATTTTCTGTTACGTTGATCATGACTTCCTATGATGATTCTATGTTGATGATATACAAGGTGTTAAAAGCTTTTAAACTTAATGATAAATTTGTTGTAGCCCTTAAAACCACAAGTTACATGCAATCTAACACTTAAGAAATCTTAGGGATGCTCTAGGTCGACTCTCTGATGCTTAAGCATGAATAAAAAGAAAATGAGAGAACTTAAATGCTCAATGTAGCAAAACAAAGGCTAAAAACTCCTTGAAAAATCAAGAAAATAAATTAAGACAATAATTTAAAGAAAACTGTTGAGGGACACTCTTCTATGCATCTTGATATCTTAGTACACTAAGTGAGTTGTGTTTGCTCCATTTAACTTTTCCTGGTAGGAATGATAGTACTAGCAAATAGTGAATGAAAGTCTTCATAGGATGACACTACTCATAGGGCTCGGGGATGGGTTGTTTGCTCCACTCCATCTTCAGGTACCGAAGGGTTAGTGTGATTAGCTGAAGCCTCAAGGATGCAATTTTCAAACTTAAAAAGAACATGGAGTAAAATGTGCTAAAAAGGAAAAACAATGTGCAAGGGCAGAGAAAGAAAGTAACCCTTGAGCTTCTCTAAGACTATTAAGTGATGAATGCATGTAACCAAGCACACACTGCACTTACAGTAGATTTAATCTTTTGAATAAAACTGTAAGCTCTGATGTACTTGCTTATCATCAATATAGCTGAGGAATGAATTATTGTTGCAGCGTAACTTGGAATCATTGTAATCATAGCTTAGTGGAACCTTAGGACTTATGGGTTGTTTACTGTTCTTATTTTATATTTTTACTTTTCTTGTTTCCATTTTGCATTTCTTGAGGACAAGCAACAATTCAAGTTTGGGGGTATATGACGAGTGTGTAAATGTTTTATTTTGTATGCCCTTAATCCTTGTATTTTGCATATTTTCAAGCTCATTTAGGTTGCATTTGGGTTAGATTGTACATATTTTCATTTAGATAAGGAGTTACATCTCTTGTGCTTAAATTGTTATATATATTGGTACTTTTCATGGAAAATGTGGTGTTTGTGGTAGATGTGCAGGATGCTAGTGCATGCTGAAGGATTACCGGAGCAGGAGAGGAGTAGATTGCATGGCTGAAGCTAACAAAGCATAAACAGTTGGAGATGATTCTACCTTTTCCCACGTGGATTTCTACCTTTTAATTATGGTTTCTTTACACTCAGACATGAGCTAAACTTTTTAGTTGGGATTATTGCGTCCCTGGATTTTATGTTTTGATTATTATATTTCAATATTTTAGTTGTTTTTATCTTCATCTATTCTATTCATGTTCTTAATGTGTAGTTAATCATAAGAGCTATTCGAGAGAGGCCTGTTAACTATTGATCTATGGCTTAATATTCGAGAGAGTTAAGTTATACAAACATGAGCAGTGGGGCTAAGCTGTCAACTTAGTCATAATTCAGCTTAGACATAAGTTTAGGGTTTCAACGACTAAATGGGAGTTCTTATACAAATAATATGAGGTGATCCACGAAATTGCCCAATGGAGTTCAACATATTGAACATCTCTGGCTTAAATTCGAAGTGGGCTACCTGAATCTCGAGAGCTACAATTCCAGAGTTGAGATCATCCAAGATAGGAGTCAAATGGTCTCTAATAGCATGTGGGCGAACTATGACTCCAGGATTTGCCACAGCATTAGGATCGTCCTAATCATCAACTGGTTTATCTCCTTGGTTACGACTTCTATACATGACTCTTAAAGCTTCTTGTATACGTCTTCTTTGACGAAATAGGTGTTCAATTTCAGGAACTATAAGTATTAATGGTTCTTCTGGTCTTCCTCAAGTCATGCAATAGCACAACACCTGAAAAGGTAAACAAAACAGCAAATAAATCTATACAAAAAGAAGAAATAAAATGGTGCAAAAACTAAACTTAAAATCACCAATTGCCAATCCCCGAAAATGGCGCAAAAAACTTGTTGCGTGTTGTGATGTACTATAAATGATACGTAAACAGTGCAAGTATACACATCGAACAAGTAATAATAGTGATGAGTAAGATCGTCTCCACAGGGATTTGAGGGAATTCAAGTAAAGTTAAAGCACTCAAACAAAGACTGAGAATTGAATGAAGGAGTTGATATAAGCAGTTAACAAAAAATGTTGTAGCAAAAACTATATTAAAAACTAGAGCGATACGAAAAGACTTCACATGTCCTCACACGTATGGAAACTCTCAATGGGATGACAGGCCAGGATTATCAAAGAATCTTATGCCTAGTTCTCATGAATGATTAACACTTTCCAACTCATAAGATGCTCGACAGAGCTTACGCATGTGTTTCTAAACTATCTCTAGCAAGAAACTGACAGTAATAATGCTCAACAATACCTCTCAGCGTGAACCTTAGCAAGCTACTATCCTTGAAGTTCTACTAATTTTAGTCGTTGAAACTCTATCCTTATCTCTAAGGTGAGTTAGGATTTTCCTCTCAGCATCAAACCCTATTGTCCACATAGATCTAAGCTTAACTCTCTCGGCCATTAAGCAACAAATAAAGGTAATGGCTAACTCTCGAAAGCTCTTACAAACCCAAGTCAATAAAACAGTGAACAAAGCATATATAAAACTGGAAAATGCTAAAACATTCATTAAAACTAAAACATAATCATCCATAAATAAACTCAATCCACTTAAGTTAGTTCATGGCTAGAAAAACATCATCCACAATTATTCGTTTTAAACAACCCATTTCAGGAAAAAAATATGTAAAAGTGAAGAACAACTAAGAGTAAAGGAAACTCCCGAGCCGTCGTTGACTGCCATGAACCACCCTAAGCTTGTTGTTTCTCTCAAAGGCCAGCAAGATCATCCTTTGGAGCTTCAACAATGGAGTACACCAAGATGAAGGAGAAGAAGAGCAGTCGCCTTTTGCTTCTCTCTTTCTTATCTCATAAAACACCTTTTTCAACTCTCCCTTAAATGTGGGTGTCCTATCCTTTATATAGTAGGGGCTTCTAGGGTTTTGTGCCCTAAGGAATATTCTTTTTACATATGTGGCATAGTTGGCTGGTGGAATCACGTGTAGGGCTACAAAATATCCTCATCTTTTGTCTTTTTGTGCGCCCAGAAATGTCGTCCAAAACGCCGCAGCATTTTTTCCTTGCCCAGCAATGTTCCTTAACTCACCTGCACATCACCACACCAAAACAAACCTTTCTCTAAGCATCATCAATTTTACAAATATATAAAAGCAACCAATCGAACAACACCAAATGCAATTATATGAACTAAATGCAACTTTATGCAATGAAATGAGTTTGAAAGCAAACAATAACCTAAGTAGAAAGGCATGAAATGTATACTTTTTACAAGGTTAACATTAGGATTAATGCATACATGTATCACCTTAATTACAAAGTTATTAACTTATAGGCATCGAGAGAGTCAGAAGTTCATTAGAAAATCCTAGCGAGTAGATGAAGAACCTTAGGGTTTACGCAGACATGTATTGATCGTCGCTATAGCATTGAGATAGATAATCAATCATATATCCTTAGCAATAATCCCAACCTCCATAATTAATTTTTAAGTCGCTACAGCTTTTTGTCTTTATTTTTGCTATCTTTAGATTAGTTAAATTAGTTTTACTTAAACCGACATTCAACAATACTTGCAAACACATCCCTAAGTACGATAACTTTGTATTTATCAATTCAATATTCGTGGGTTCGACACTCTACTCTCACTTTATTACTTAATATGACGAGTATACTTTCTCTAAAGTGCATCACTATTCGACAAGTATCATCACTAAATCAACAATAGCACTGTAGCCACTAGCACAAAATCATGTTGTTTCATTACCAATCAGGAAATCACCCGTATCAAATTGACAGTATCCTTTCTGTGTTACAACAACATAAGTATGTCCTCCCTTGATATGTTTAGGATACATCTCACCAAATAACAGTTCCCCACCAAAATCATCCTCGGGTTGCGGTTAAGCCAAATGAAAAACTGGTTGCTTAACAAGACCTTAATTGACCATATTGTACCACACATGCACAGCATTTTCCACCAAAATCTTTTGAAATCCAAGACCAAGTATACCATTAAATTTGGCAAGCAAAAATGTTAAGTCGAGCTCCTTTGTTGCTTTAATAAATTTCTTATTTTTAACTATAAAATCGCCAACTGCTACATAGTCCTCAGTAAAGAATCCAGAAATGGATCCAGTGCCATATTGAATATTCGATGGTTTACCATTAGCTTTATATTTTTTTGAACAACTTGATTTATATGTTGAATGGAAATAGAAAGCTATCGAGAAATAACACTTAGATGAAGGAACCCACAAATTAGAGCTGCCAGTGTCAAAAATTACAAAGGATTTATGTAGAGGTGTGCTTTCAAAATCGTTTGGTATTTCCATCGCTAACAGCTAATTCACTGACTGTTTTATAATCTATGCATAAAAAATATCAATTGTTCTCCCATGTAAAGCTCCTCTTTTCGCAGGCAAGGGATCACGGTGATCAACCTCTAAATTATCCCAAGGAGAGTTTGTTTTAGTAACAATGTTGTCATCAAACAATGATCTTTTAGAAGATGATCTATGTGACAATGATAAAGTCAAAATGTATTCCTCATTGTATTTTTTAATTGCACTTACGCCCAAAACGGTTGTTGTATTTTTTCTTCTTTGACACCTATCTCTTCAATTTTGATGAAACTCTTACCATCCAAAGAAAGAAATTCTCTAGTTGAAACTGCAAGTGTGAAGCCAACATCTAGGTTCTTTACAGCCTTTGAATCAACGAAGAACTCCTTAACGGTTTTAATATATGATGTCAAACTAATAGGATAACTTGAATTTAGCTTAACTACCTAATCTAAGAACCCCTAGCCAGTATCAACGTCTGCACTTACGCCCAAGTTTTGTTGATGCCATAATTTGTCCAGTCTGCTCCATACATGATTATTTTCGTTGAGGGTACCTTGAATGTTTCACAAAGATATGGGCTGATATGAATTCGAAGCTTCTAAGTATCTACAATAAAATCCTCGCTTCTGTTAAACTTTTTCACTAAGCAAATCAATTCCTCCACAGTCCTATTTGGCTTCGTTTCACCTTTCCCCATTTAACCTTTATCTCCTACCAATCCCTTAACAGTCCTATTTGACTTCGTTTCACCTTCCCCCATTAAACCTTTATCTCTTATTAGCATTTTTTTTCCATTAACAGTAACCTAAACTTGTATGGGTCCTTTTCCACATCAAGCTCCAAGATAGGTTTTGTTGTAGTTAGATCCTTACCTTTTCTCACAAACCTTCCATTGAATACTTGAGTTGCATCTGAATCCACCACTCTAGCCACCACAAATGAATCCAACAATACACCTTGGATTAATGACGATTCTACAAGGCCCCTAGTTAATTATACACACCCCTTGAAAATTAGGCACTTGTCTCGTGGAGGTTCCAGTCAAGGATTTAAATAGAGTTCGCGGTCGCGTTTTTTGTCGTATTGCATTTATCGCGGTTGTGGAGATAACTAATGCTATTGCGGTCACTGCGGGTGCCGCGGTCGTGTTTTTTTTCAAAATTCGCACAACTTATTGTATTAAACAACAAATGTAATTGTAATTATTTAAATTCATTTATAATAATTTTTAGATTTCTTTCTAACACTTAGATTAGTATATTAATAAAATTAAATGACTAAATTGAATTAAAATAAACTTTACACTTTAAATTAAGAGAAAATCGAGAACTAAAATAATAAAACTAAAAAGTGACATGGCTGAAATGGGTATTTATCCATCCCTATAACGCTTGAGGGGAGAAAATGTGTTACAATACACACCCAATATCTCACATCGTTAACGTACATAAATCAAGGAGAGCAAGCAACTTATAAATGGGTGCTTAAATGCTGGAGCAAGAAACCAATTCACTATTGGCCTTTCGGCTGAGATCAAGTAAACGTGGGCCTTTTGAGCATATTTAATAAAATTTATTCTTTCAAGTTGAGGGTTCAATTTAGTAGCTCTCTACTTGTGCTTTTATGTGTATACTCGAGCTTAAATTGAGTTCAAATTTCAATTGAGTTTTATTCAATTGGTTTTGAGTTTTGATAATTTGCTCATGAATTTTTAGTTGAGATGACTTTAAATTTGAGCCTTCCAAAGTTCATATTAGTTTTCCACGCTATTGGTGTGAATTTAATTCTTACCGATATTATCGGTATTAGCGGTACTGGTTGGTGGAGTTCCTATGAGGTTGCGGTTTGCTATTTAAAACCCTGGTTCTAGTAAACCTATAGTTGAATCATCTTCTAGCCTTTTTGTATTCTTCATTGATTGTCTTAGGCAATTCCTCAAACACCTTAGTATCATTGATGACAGACAACTTTTATTTTTGTTTTAGTTCAGTAAAATTCGCCACCATAGATGACTCATCTGATTCCTCGCATCTTTGATCGAACCTAGCAGTAGCCCTCTCAAAGACAACCTTCAATCGTTTTTAAAGTCTCTTCAAAACTTATCGAAAGTAACATCCAATATAGCTTCAACTTTCTTGAGCAATGTAATCTAAAGTTCTTCTAAATCCATCACCATAATATTCACCGTGACCGAAAATAACTTGAAGCTCTGATACTTTTGTAACACTCTAAAATACGAAAAAAGAATTTTTAGAAGGTTAAGAAGATTGACAAAAATAAAAATGAGAGAAAAGACGAATTTTAGAAGAGAAGAAAAAAATTAGGTTGAGCAAAGAAAAAAAGAAAGAGAGGTTCAGAGAAAAAAATTATTTCATTCAATCGATAAGATAAAACTTACAGATTTTAAGATTTTAAACCTTACAAACTAAATGACAGCATAATATAACATAAAAAATCGTACATCTGTTAAATTAAACTAGTTAAATCATACCATTTCACACTATTAAAAACAGTGTGTTACACCTAATCCTTGTAAAAGTTTCAACACAACATATATTTAAGTTATACTAAATTACTAAAAGAAAATAAAATAATACCAACACAAGGAAAGAGATTTGAATACATGCCCTCGTGGGAGGTATTAAATGCTTAAGTACTGAACTAAATTAGAAATTCAATATATTTTTAACAAAACAAATATTTAATTTAAACTATGATTAAATTTAAAAATTTAACTAAAATTATTTTCCTACTTTGTTTGGAAATAAAAACTATTTATTTATTTATTTTATAAAATTACTATTAAATTTTAAAAATTAAATTTAAAATATTTATTTACGATAGATTATAAATTTCAAATTATTTATTTATGTTTAAAAATTAAAATAATATATTATCTTTATACATAAATATTATAAATTCTAAAAAATGTTATTTTAATTTTTAAATATAAATAAATATTATAAATTTAATTTTAGAACTTAATAATAATTTTATAAAAAATAAATAAAAATAATAATTTTAGTTTAAATTTTAAATTCTATTGTAATTTAAGTTAAAAATTTATTTTGTTAAAAATATATTAAATTTCTAATTTAGCTCAGTGTTTAAGCATTTTTTATGACTCCTACAGAGGGATATGCGAATTTCTTTCTTTCTATTGATCCATTTTATTGTGTTGGTAACTAAGAATAAGTTAAATATAGACTTTGTTGGAGGTTTTAAAGGCATAAGTCTTTGCTTCTTGGTTAGGTGGCTAGCTTTATATGTGTTGGGTCATGGGATCAAATCCCACTAAGCACTTTTGAGCTTTAGTATTTTTCTTTGCTTTTCGCCACCTTAATGACGATTTTGTTAAAAAAATAATTGTTGACTACTGATGTAGGTTACCCTTTTTTATATCATTTAATTACTCCAAAAGC
Organism: Hibiscus mutabilis; assembly: GCA_019671005.1. Taxonomy (NCBI): domain Eukaryota; kingdom Viridiplantae; phylum Streptophyta; class Magnoliopsida; order Malvales; family Malvaceae; genus Hibiscus; species Hibiscus mutabilis. The sequence goes on along the minus strand of CM033718.1, from coordinate 23,015,939 downwards.
ATTCTGTATTTAAATGGCGTAAACATGAGAATATTTACGCTGTCTGCATCATACAGGAACCATCTCAGAAAAGTCCAAATGCATGTATTAATTAAATTGAAACCCGAATTAAGTAAACTGACTGTACGTTTATTGACTTGCAGAACTATTGGTGTAGCCAACTACAAAGGATAGATTGTGTTTACATTGATATCTTTGAACAAGAGAGAAATGGGGTGGTTTGGTTTCTGGTTTTAGACAATTATTGAGAAAATTTTGGGTGAATCCATGATTAGTCTGTTGATTGCGGACACTGATGGCTCAGTAGAAAATGTGGTGGGGAGCTAAAGCAAAGAGGCATTGATGGCAGTCTCATTCTACTGAATTTTCTATTCCATTCCATGGTATTAGTTTGAGCATATTTTGGAGAGGGAAGCTGAGAGATGGGGCTGGATGGTGGAGAGGAGGAGCAAATGCAAGAGCCAGAAGGATGTCATGAGAGAATTTTTGTTTCGGTTCGATTGCGGCCGCTCAGTGAGAAGGAAATTGTTAGGCATGATGTATCAGACTGGGAATGCATCAATGATAACACTATCATATATAGGAGCAAACTGTCGGTTTCCGAGAGATCCATGTACCCAACTGCTTATACATTTGGTAAGTGTTTAGATTTCCAGTTTATAAAAAATTTGTTGCTTAACTCACCCTTTCCTTAGTCCTTAGTCACTTGCATTGGAACCAAAGTTAAGCAGTTTCTGTTGATTTTGTCTAATGTTAAAATCAGCTGTTCCATGATACATTTGACTTTTTTCCTCAATCTATCTTTACCTTTGGGAAAATAAGTTCTGAAATAACTCTCAATTTATGAAAATAGTTTAGGAAATCAGTTGCATTAGAACCAGATTTCTTCAGTTTAATAATGTTGAATTCAATGTCAGATGCTCTTGGATAGACAATTTTACTGCAGAAGCTCTTGAGTAGCCCCAACTCCCAAAATGAAAGATTAGGACTGAGAAAAAAGAAGCATTTTTCTTCAAATTGGTTTCCATTGTTAGAGTTCGAAATTCCTTTATGAGATACAATTTGTCAATAATGATTATATCTCCCCTTTAAGGTTTCAGGAAATATTTTTTCTACTGCAATGTAGGGTTGGCTGTTAGTAAAGGTTGCTTAGCTTTCTTATAAGAGAAAAATATGTTTGTTATTACCAAGGCTTGATTCTATTCAGAAAAATTCTGGCAGACACTATTTATTTTAGAAGTTATCATGTATGGAGTTGACATCAATACCTTATAGTCTTCTAATTTATTTTCTTTTCAATTCGCTGGTCGGCTAGCGGATTTTAGACAGGGTTTTTAGCTCCGATTGCCCCAATAAGCAAGTATATGATGCAGGAGCAAAGGAAGTTGCTCTTTCAGTTGTCAGTGGTATAAACTGTGAGTGCTTATCATTTTGTTTCCTTTTGGATACTTCTTATAAGGCGCTTTTGTTTATCCACATAACTTCCTAGTGTCTTCTTTTATTTCTTAACATAAACTACTTTTGCAGCAAGTGTTTTTGCTTATGGTCAAACGAGCAGCGGAAAGACGTATACGATGATTGGAATTACTGAATATGCAATGGCAGATATATATGACTACATACAGAGGGTAATGAAGGCAAAAATGGTTATTTTTGTTTGCATGTGGGTATGTTTTTCTTCGTATTTCCCTCTGAAAAAATACAAACTGTTCTTACCTGCAGCACAAGGAAAGAGAGTTTAGCCTGAAGTTTTCTGCTATGGAGATTTACAATGAATCTGTCAGGGATCTCCTTAGTGCAGACAGCAGTCCTCTTAGGCTTCTAGATGATCCCGAAGTGAGTTACATCCTTTGTTTATGAGGAACTGGTAATCTTATGGACTATTTTACTAACATCAGTGAATTTGATAGAGAGGGACAGTTGTTGAGAAACTCAACGAAGAAACTCTGCGGGACTGGAATCACTTTAAAGAGCTTCTATCTGAGTGTGAAGGTAAGAATTGTCTTAGTCAGTCTTCCTTTCTCTAGCTCATGGTTGCATAGTTAAGCATCTTGACTCTTGGTGCACATTAGCAGCTCAAAGACAAATAGGAGAGACTTCTCTGAATGAAGCAAGCTCTAGATCCCATCAAATTTTGAAAGTGGTATGCTGTGTTTCATTGCAAAACTTTTATATATTTTTTACTTCATTAACAAAATAATATGATATACATTTTTATTGCATGCCAATGTGCCTCCCATCAGACAGTAGAAAGTTCTGCTCTAGAGTTTTTAGGCACTGACAAATCAAGTCTGCTTGCAGCCACTGTGGTATGAAACAATATACATCTTCTCAGTCAAAGATTTATTAAATGACAGGTACCGGAAAAGAAACTGACATTTTCATTCTGTTCTGTCTAGAGTTTTATTGATCTCTCTGGAAGTGAGCGTGCATCTCAGACATTATCGGCTGGTGCAAGGTTGAAAGAAGGTTGCCATATAAATTGCAGTTTATTAACACTTGGAACTGTTATCCGTAAGCTGAGGTTAGCCTTTTGATAAACTATGTTTTATGAAATATCAGTAAATTTCATCGATTTCTGTCCTTCAATTTGGCCCTATAGTTGATTAAATTCAAGCATATCATGTTAATGTAACTGATTATTTCCACAAAATTGATCCAAAAATAGCATCCGACATCATTAAACTATGAACTCTGGTTCTGGTTACTGAACCTCAATCATGAAACAAGTATTTATTTCCATGTCTTCGTATTAATTTGTATGTGATTGCAGCAAGGGAAGAAATGGGCACATTCCTTTCCGAGACTCAAAGCTGACCCGTATTCTTCAGTCTTCCCTAGGAGGCAGTGCTAGAAATGCTATCATTTGCACCATGAGTCCAGCACGGAGCCATGTTGAACAATCGAGAAACACCCTCTTGTTTGCAAGTTGTGCTAAAGAAGTGACAACCAATGCACAAGTCAACGTGGTCATGTCCGATAAAGCATTAGTGAAGCAGTTGCAAAGGGAACTGGCTAGATTAGAGAATAAATTGAAAAAAGCAGGAACAGCTTCTATTTCCTTCGATTCTGCTGTGTTGCTGAGAGAGAAAGACCTTGAGATTAAAAAGGTGATGAATATTTTCGAGATAATAGAAGTACAAATTTACGCTTCTCAATCGTGCATCACACGTTGAATCATTTTAGAAGCCTGACTTAGTGGATATAATTTACCATTCTTTCGAGAAATTAGATTAAATATGTTGTCAAGTCTTTGGCTTCCATGAATTATTATTCACTTTTCCTATATGCTTCAGGCAGCTAAAGAAAGAGGTAAGCTTACTGACTCAGCAAATAGACCTTGCCCGGTCTGAGGTTGAGGATCTGCGAGAAGTTCTTAACAAAGAAAGTCTAGGAAATGGAAGACCAGTGAAAATACAGGTATGTGTAGATGATTAAGCCAGTTAATGCCTCTTTAAGTTCATTTCACCTTTGAAACTCCAATTCCTAGATTTCCCTCATCAGACAGATCCAAATACTCAGTACCCCTAACTGCGAGTGCAAAATTCATGGGACTATGAAAATTCAATCACCGTGGCACCTGCTTTGGCTTCTGGTCTTAGGTTCAGCCCTTCAGTTAGACAAAGCTTCAGTTATGAAGAGAGCTTCCTTCAGCTTCCCGAATTCAAACTGAATATACCGCATCGTAGATCCTCCTCACAGTGGTCAGCTAAAATTCCTAATTTTGTTGCCATCAATCTACACCAGGACCAGAATGGTGACCATATTGACGAAAATTCAGAAGCACTTTGCAAAGAAGTTGGTTGCATTGACTCAGGAAGGTCAAGCATGAATACCTATTCAAACACAAATTTGTCAGTGTCTAGCACAAAGATTTATCAAAATTATAATATGTCATCTCCAAGGGAAAGCACGGCTATCTCAGGATTGACAGATGCTGGCAATGAAGATAGATTAAAGCGAGAGTCCAGGTCACTCCACTGGGAAAACAGTAGCAACCATCGGGATATTGCTATTCCATATCCCGAAAAACCATATTTGTGGAGGCCACAAGAGGGCATATCTAGTCGTAGACGCTTGAAATTAACTAGGAGTAGAAGTTGTAAAGCAATTCTCATGACTGGTTTGACCTCCCAATGGACTGAAAGGATAAAAAAGGATGAGAGTACACCTCCCATAGGGAATGAGAAAGATTTCTCTGGAGGACCGGACGGTATCCGGAGAAAACTTTCGGCATTGAAGTATGGTCTTCAGGACGAGGGTTTGTTTAGAAATGGATCACAAAGTTCTTTGACAAGTACTACTGTATATAAGCTTAAAGCCCATATATCAAGAAATGAATCTCAAAGTTCTTTGACAAGTGCTACTGATGAAATGTCTAGTCTCAAGCATAAGAAGGAACTTGCTGATCAAGAGGTGAGTGTTCGATTTATTTTACCTACTCATGTTTACATTATCAAAACGGGACATCCATGCTAATATTAGCCATTATTTGTATGCTTATACATTAACAATTAAGGGTGCTTATTAAGAAAATTCGTTTAAATTTGCATTCTGAATATGATATTGTTCATGTATGGCATGTACAGGTGACAGGGCCCGTTTTACAGGGAAAGTGTGCTAAAGACATTGGCTTGGACCCAATTATAGATAATTATGGGAACCCCACTGCATGGTCTTCAGAATTTAAGAGGCTTCAAAGAGAGATCATTGAACTTTGGCATGCTTGCAATGTGTCATTGATCCACAGGACCTACTTTTTTATGCAATTTAAGGGAGATCCGAAAGATTATATATACATGGAGGTCGAACATCGAAGGTTGTCCTTCCTTAACAATGTATTTTCCCATGGTAATCAAACGATTGAAAACGGACTAGTGCTTACCTCTGCTTCAAGGTATATGTATTTGCATATTGAATCCAACTACAAGTTCATAGAATCTTATTTTTTGCATTGTTAACATGCATTTAATTTGGAACAACTTAATTACCTCTATGAATATGTTCTAAACAGTTCGAAGGCTCTACATCGAGAAAGGCATATGCTGAGTCAGCGGATGAGCAAGAGACTCTCCAAAGCAGAAAGAAAGGGCCTCTTCCTCAAATGGGGGGTTGGTTTGAATAAGAAACTTAGGAGGTTGCAGTTGGCTCAGTGCCTGTGGATTGACAGTAAGGACATGGATCACATTGCTGAGAGTGCTGCCATTTTTGCAAAGCTGGTTGGCTATGTAGACCCAGAGAAGACTTGTAAGGAAATGTTCGGGCTTAACTTCACACCAGGAAAGTGCACAAACAAGAGAGACCGCGGTTTGAAATGCAGTGTATTGTCTATCTTGTAGATGTTGTATATGATAGTTTAATTTTTTTGCAGATTTTGAATGTACTGTTTCTGATTTTAGTGTAATGCAAGGGTCTGCAAATCATCTAAGACTATAAATGAGAGATGTAATATAGTAATATTTGTGTTGTGAGTCATACTGAATATCAAGTAGTCATCAAATATCAGGCCGAGCACAATTGTTAACTTTAAAGATTCCATTCCTTGGCATTTCTTTTGGTTCAAAATACAGAAGGGTATATATATTATGTAATAGCTCTCTTTATGGAATGGAATAATACATGCAAGTTTCAGTAAGTGTGGCTGTTGAACAACCACTGCAATTTAATTGGGTTAGGCTTTAATCAGCTTTTAGTACAGCTGGTTATAACCTTCAATGCTGGTATAATCCGGGCCAATTTCATTCATTGGCGAGACTGTGTCATAATTTCATTAGGAAGAAAAAAACCAGGTCATTTATTTGGCAGATAGTGGTAAAGCCCACTGTAAATTTTCTGGTGAACATGGAAAATGAATATGGACATCATACTTTCAATTTTTACTTGTATAAAAAAGAAGGTAAATGTTGGTAGTTGAATCTTAAGCACATTGAATATAACATGAGAAAAGTGAACATACGAGTAAACTAAATTATGAGTTGCATCATATTTTAAATCCTAAACGTAAATTAATTCAAATTTGCCACCAAAATATTCTGATATTCCCCACATTCTATTACTAGGCTACTTTTGCATCATTCTACTAGTGGGACTGTAGGGGAGTGTTGAAGGATGTGGCCCACTGTGGTGATAGACATTTGTATGGTGGGCTTAGCATGCTTTTTCCCCCTCAAATTACATGTAACTTGGACACTTGGGGTACTTATAGAGCTTCCTATTCCAGTTGAAAAGCATGTTGAAACTATTCTTTTTTCTCCTTGATATGCCAATCCCATTTTAGCATCTTGACCTTTGAATCAAACAGTGAAAAGAGAAAGGCTAAAGTAGCGGGGGGTGTAATCAGAATCAGAAATCTTGCAGCAAAACGTCAAAGAGAAGAAAAAGAAGAGAGAATTCAAAGAAAGTGTTTTAAAAGGTATCTCATAAAACAAGACAACGTAGTTCTGATAATCAAACAGGAAAAACACAATGAGGATGAAGAACAAAGCTGAATTCATATGCTTAGTTCTCAACCTTCCTATTCGATAAAACCAGTTTTTGCCAAATGGGTAAATAAATCTTGAAATTCCATAAAAGGAGACTAAACACAATTGATTCATCAGAATTCAGAAACAAAATGAAAGATTGCAACAGCAGTGCAAAGATATGATGATTCAGGGCTCAATGATTCTGCCAAATATCAAATCATATGAGGTTAAAAAGAGCCAACCATCCCCCCGGACCCTTTCTTTTCTAATCCCCACCATTTGATGTTTAAAAAAAGCGTTTATTCAAAGTGTTTTGGGGAACCCATTGGCCATTTCCGTTTCTTAGAAATAGAGAGAGAAGCATCTATGTGCTTTCTTCTTGCGTCGGTCTCTCTGCCTTAAATCATATGGCAAAACCAGCACCTTTGTTTACAGCAACAATAGACGCTCCCTTCTCTGTGTTCGTCGTAAACCTTCACACTCTTTAGTTAAAGACTGGATTTTTCCTTTTGGAGCCAAAGAACCAAGCTTTGCCATTGTTGATCAATGGCTAAAGGACTCGTCTTTTTCCTTTCTCTGCTTCTTTGCTCACCGATTTTATCCCAAGCCGAAAAGAACCAAGCTGAGATCCAAGCCTTAACACCTTTCAAGCTTAATCTCTACGACCCACTTGGAGCTTTAAACGGGTGGGATCCATCTACACCTGCGGCTCCGTGCGACTGGCGTGGAGTTGCATGTTCCAACAACCGAGTCACCGGGCTACGCCTACCTCAGCTTCAACTCAGTGGACGACTCACTGACCGTCTCTCTGACCTCAAGTTTCTTACCAAAATCAGCCTCCGTTTAAACTCCTTCAATGGCAGCATACCTTCCACTCTGTCGCAATGCAAGCTTCTACGCGCTGTTTTCTTGCAGTACAACTCACTCTCCGGGACACTGCCCGCCGGGATAAGTAATCTCACTGATTTAACCATTGTGAATTTAGCTCAAAACCATTTGTCCGGTGAAATCCCAAGGGATCTCCCACCAAATATTAAGTATCTTGATCTTTCTTCGAACTCGTTTTCTGGTTCAGTTCCTACGAGTATTGCTAATTTATCACAGCTTCAACTCATTAATCTCTCGTATAACGGGTTTTCCTGTGAGATTCCTGCTAGTTTTGGTGAGCTTCAACAGCTTCAATATCTCTGGCTTGATTATAATGTTTTAGAAGGGACTTTGCCTTCTGCTTTAGCCAACTGCTCTTCACTCGTTCATTTTAGTGCTGAGGGCAATTTGCTTGGTGGGGCTATCCCAGCAGCCATTGGAGCTCTTCCTATGCTTCAAGTTGTTTCACTTTCTCATAACAATCTCTCAGGAACGGTGCCGGTTTCTTTGTTCTGTAATGTCACTGCTTATCCGCCTTCCATTCGGATTGTTCAGTTGGGGTTTAATTTGTTTACTCTTGTTGTTGGGCCTGAATCAGAGAAATGTTATAGTGTTATACAAGTTTTGGATCTTTCTGAGAATCAAATTGGTGGGGTATTTCCCTCATGGCTAACGCGTGTGACAACATTAGCAATGTTGGATGTTTCTGGCAATTTGTTTTCAGGTGAGATTCCAGTTCAGGTTGGGAATTTGTCTAGATTGGAGGAGCTGAAAATGGCTAATAATTCTTTTACTGGTGTGGTTCCCATTGAGATTAAGCAATGAGGTTCGTTGCGTGTTCTTGATCTCGAAGGAAATCGGTTTTCGGGTGAAATTCCTGCTTTTTTAGGTTACATGACTGGTTTAAAAGTGATGTCTCTTGGGAGAAACCTGTTTTCAGGTTCATTTCCAGCGAGTTTTCGTAATCTTATCGAGCTTGAAGCCTTGAGTTTGGCACATAATAACTTGACTGGAAGCTTTCCGGAGGAGATAATGGGATTGAGCAATTTGAGCATGTTGGACTTGAGCGGGAACAAGTTTTATGGTAAGATTCCTGCAAGTATTGGGAACTTGACTAGTATTGTTGTTTTGAATCTAAGTGCTAATTGGTTTTCGGGGAAGATGCCAGCAAGTTTGGGCAATTTGTTCAAGTTAGTTATACTTGATTTAAGCAAGCAGAACCTCTCCGGCGAGTTGCAGGTTGAGCTTTCAGGTTTACCGAATCTTCAAGTGATTGCTTTGCAAGAAAATATGTTATCTGGGGAAGTTCCTGAACGGTTTGGTAGTTTGATGAGTTTGCATTATGTGAATCTTAGTTGCAATTCATTTTCTGGTCATATTCCAGGAACTTTCGGTTTTCTTCATTCATTAGTTGTTCTTTCCTTGTCTGATAATCACCTCTCGCAGTTGAATGTGCTAGATTTGGGTGGTAACAACTTAACAGGAGAAATACCGCAGGAAATTTTCAAATGCTCATCACTGATTGCTTTGTTTCTTGATGCTAATCAGCTTTCTGGAAGCATACCGGGTTCTCTTCCAAAGTTATCAAATCTCACCGTGCTCGATCTTTCGTCAAATAACTTGAGCGGAGGGATTCCTTCCAATCTCGGTCTTATTTCAGCATTGGTCTACTTCAATGTCTCAAATAATGGCCTAGCAGGAGAGATTCCAGTTACTCTGGGTTCTAGATTTAACAATCCATCGGCATTCGCAGAAAACCGAGACTTATGTGGAGAGCCATTGGATCAAACGTGTGAGGATGCAACTGAAAAGAATAGGAAGAAAATATTGATTGTGTTGATTGTTGTGGTAGTATGTGCTGCTTGCCTCTTGTCATTATGTTGTTATTTCTATGTCTTCAGTTTATTGAGATGGCGCAAGAAGCTTAAAGCAGCCGCTGGGGAGAAGAGAAGGAGCCCTGCAAGGGCTAGTTCTGGAGCAAGTGGGGGCCGTGGCAGCACTGACAATGGAGGGCCGAAGCTTGTTATGTTCACCAACAAGATCACACTAGCAGAAACGATTGAAGCAACTAGGCAATTTGCTGAAGAGAATGTTCTTAGCAGAAGCCGGTATGCATTAGTTTTCAAGGCTTGTTACAATGATGGAATGGTGCTCTATTCGTCGCCTTCCAGATGGGTTCCTTGCGGAAAATATGTTTAGGAAAGAAGCTGAATATTTAGGCAAAGCGAAGCACCGCAACTTAACCGTTGTCCGCGGCTACTATGCAGGGCCACCGGACTTAAGGCTGCTGGCATACGCTTACATGCCGAATGGCAACCTTGCAACACTCCTCCAAGAAATATCCCACCAAGATGGTCATGTCCTAAATTGGCCAATGCGCCACCTAATTGCACTAGGCATTGCCCGCGGTTTAGCCTTTCTACATACATCCAACATGGTCCACGGAGATGTCAAGCCCCAAAACGTGCTATTGGACGCCAATTTCGAAGCACATTTATCGGATTTCGGCTTGGACCGTCTCGCAATCGCAACTCCGACCGAAGCTTCAACTTCAACTCCAGTTGGCACAGTGGGGTATGTATCCCCAGAGGCGGTTGTAAGAGGGGAAGCAGAGAGTCAGATGTGTACAGCTTTGGCGTTGTGATGCTTGAACTACTGACAGGGAAGAGACCAGTTATGTTCACGGACGATGAAGACATTGTTAAATGGGTGAAGAAGCAGCTTCAAAGAGGCCAAATCATAGAACTCTTGGAACCAGGGCTACTTGAGCTTGACCCTGAATCGTCGGAATGGGAAGAATTCCTGCTAGGAATCAAAGTTGGGTTACTTTGCACAGCTCCACATCCATTTGATCGGCCAACAATGGCGGATATTGTGTTCATGCTTCAAGGTTGTCGTGTGGGTCATGATCTTCCATCCTCGGTCGATCCCACCTCTCCACCTTCGCCAGCATAAACAACCCAAAATCCGATTTCTCTTTTTTCAATTTTTATTTTGCTTTTCCGATCTCATGGAACCATTTTTTTTAGTTTCAGAGAGAAGAATTATAAAGTAGGTTGGTCCTTTTTTTTTCAGTTGAAATTCTTGTGGTTACATTTGCTTTTTTGTTTGTTATGTTCCTTTCCAAATTCCAATCGCAAGTAGTAGTTTGGAAAGCCGACAACAAGCATTGAGGACGCAGATGAACGCGAGAGGATTAAAAATTGAGCTCTTCAAATGGTAGATGTACACTCTGTACAAACAAACGTAGGATTAAAAAAAGAAAAGGCCCTGAGATTTTCATGAATCGGAGGGAAACTGAAGATAATGGGAAAGAGGGTTCTCAACTCAACTCCTTTTTGGTGGCTGCTCAACTTTATTGAATCACAATTAAATTCCGTCATCCAGATTTGTCTATTTTCGGAGCTTTATTTTGATTGTGATGGAGAGAAGCTACCTGTTTCAAGATTAATGACAGCAAATAGGCATGTAACAAGATCTTATTCATCTGTTAAAGTCATTTTGACTCGAAGATTAATGATTTAAAATTAATTTGTAATCGACTATTGTTGATTCAAATTTGAGTTGGACCTAATACTGTAATAACCAAACTCGATTTTATCTGACCTGTTTTGAACCTGACATTTAATTGAGCAAGTCTATGATTTGATGATTTTCAAGAGAAAAATAATAATATTTAAAAAATTATGAATTTATTATATTATAATAAGAGAAATTAATTGATACATATGATGATATTTTAATATGATCATATTTTTGTTCATTTTAGTTCCTAAAATTTTATTTTAGCCAAAATTGATTCATATATATTTTTATTTTTAGTAATTTATACGAAGAAAAATTTTGTTTATTTTAGTCCCTACAATTTAATTTTTAGTCAACATTACCTCATATTTATTTATATTTTGGTAATTTAGTCTAAAAATATTTTTGTTTATTCTAGTACCTAAAATTTAATTTTTAGTCAAAATTGACTATTTTTTTAATTTAGTCTAATATTTTTAATATGGTGATATTTTTGTTCATGTTAGTCCCTAAAATTTTATTTTTAACTAAAATTAACCCATTCTTTATTTTATATTTTTGTAATTTAGCCAAATACTTTTAATATGCTGATATTTTTTCACTCTAGTCCCTAATATTTTATTTTTAGCCAAAATTGGCCCTTATTTGTTTCTAATTTTTATAATTTAGTCCAATATTTTAAATATGATGATATTTTTGTTTATTATAGTACTTATATTTATTTTTAATTTGATTCATGTTCATGAAAGATATTAAATAATTCACTCAAAATGACCCAACCCAAAGTCTATCGACTATTTGTATCGAACTCAAACTAAATATAATTCGAAAGCCGAATTAACCCGACCTTAAATTACCCGACATGAAATGAACCTGACCTGAAATTAAACCGACCTGAAATGAACCCGACCTAAAGTTCATCCGAACCCGAATTAACCCATCAATTAATTAATTCGGACCCGAACCGTTTTGATCTTACCTGAAATGAATCCGACTTGAAATTGACCCGTACTCGACCGAGTCGAGTCGAAACATCAAATCAACCTAAAATAATATGTATCTAATTTGACCCAAATTAATATGACCAGACATGAAACTCATCCGAATACTTATTTTTACATCCCTAACCGCGAACGTGTTTTGGGATGCAAACTTAAAATGAAACTACTCAAGCCCAAAATAATCCATGCTTAAAGTTGACTCAAATCTCATTACTTAAAGTTTCAGAACAGAAATTAATCTGATGAATATCAAAATCAAACAAATCCATTTAATTAACTAAAACCAAACCCGAATAAAATGTAGGAACTATAACGAAAATCGAGGAATGGACAATGAATTCAAAAGATCCAAATCCCAATTGCAGTGACCGTTAAGGCTCCACTATTATTATTATTATTATTATTATTATTATTATTATTTTGTTTAGCACTCGCTAAACAACTACCTAGCATTTGACTTATAATAGGTAAAAGTCAAAAGTAGCCTTCAACGTTTAATTTTTTTGTCACTTTAGTCTCAATTCTTTTTTTGGTGCAAACAACTACCTAACGTTTCATTTTCATTTAAATTTCACCCTCGTCGGATGGAAACCGTTAGTCAACTAACGGTCAACGTCTAAGGGTGACATGACATGAGGAGATGATGTGGCATTTAAAAAAATAAATAACTATTTTTAAAAAATATTTTTAACCAATCAGATGATGCCACATGGCACTTTGTTGACATTGCATCATCCGATTGGTGAAAAGTATTTTAAAAAAATAATTATATATATATATATTTTAAAATAAAATATCCTAGAATTTTCAAATATTTTCAAAATAGTCCCCAAAACCCTAAACCCTCAAATTCAGCCACTCATATCGGCGTTGGCCGTATTGCCGATGACGAAATGAAGCGCCCTCTCAACGCCGAACAACCCACACACCGTTCATCGTCTGTTCTGCCGTTGTTCATCGTGAATCATTCAAATGAACCATTCGACAATTTCACATTCGTCTGGCATTTCGCACTGCGTCGTTCGACTTTCAACAGCGAGATGGTGGCGTAAATGATCGGGCCTTTTAAGATAGTTTAGGGTAATTTAATTTAATTAATCTAAAGTGTGCGCTCGGCTTGTTAAGGCATAATCTTTAAATTAATTAAATTAGATTTAGGATTAGATTTTTAGAGCCGTAGCTAGATTTTATGTTCGAATTAGTTTAATAAGTTTAAATTTATCCTTGGCTTATTGGGATAAATGTTAAATTTGTTAAACTAGTTAAACACCTCATAATTACTCCTTAGGACAAAACTGACAAAGCCTAGATGGACACTTAATTCAAATTGCGATTTAATTAATTTGATTTATTTTAAATAGAACCCTTGGCTTATTGGGATACTAGATTAAAATTAACCAAATTAATTATCGCTCAAGATAATTTGTAAATCATTAGGAGTTCTTTTTAGGGTTAATTAATTTAAGGCTAATATTAGACTGACCTAGCTAATAATTAGATAATTAATTAAATTTTCATAATTTGGGCCTTTTAGGATAGGACTTTAATGGGCCAAGGGTTTCTTTAAAAAAATGTCTTTCCTTGCCATGCATTTTTAATTGTCATTCATATGGCCTTTAATTTTCTAATTGGACATGGAAATTAATTAACTTAAGCCCTAAAAGGAGGTATTCATTAATTCTGATATTTGTGTCGTAACAGTCTTGGCTCAATGGATGTTGACCAAATATTTAAATTAATCCTTACCGTCTGAAAGTAAACATTAATTAAAAGTTGACAAATCATATCATCATGTTTAAATGCTTTCATCATGCATAAAGGTGATGTACGAAATTCGAACCATATATTAACACGGCAGTCGGCCTTATTCGATGTCTATTTAATCTATGGTATGTTGTATCGTCGCCTTTATTAATTAAATGTTTAATTAATTAGAACCCACCAATTTGACTAAGCCCACTTAACTAGAGTCCATACTCAATTGAGAACACTTAATTATAGTTAATTTGAATTTCATCTACTTCCATCGATTATAAGCAATATATGATTTGGTACCGCTTTCGGGCCTTGTGGGGGTGCTAAACCTTCCCCACACGTAACCAACTCCTGAACCCAATTTCATGAATCTCTGGTTTTGTGGTGTTCGGTCTACCTTATCCAAGTGACCAGTGGCGACTTCAAGTCCTCTTATTTTCCAAGAAAAAAGAATTTTCAAAAGAAAATAAGGTCGTTACAACATGAGACTCCGCTGGGGACGGAACTTTGTTTTTAGGAAACAAAAAGAGAGTTAAGAAAAAAAATCAAATATTGCCTTTATCGATAGAAATTTTGAAATTTAAGTCGACCTTAATTAATTGGTTGTTTTTTTGTTAATTTCTCATTTAATTAAAAGGAACCACCGACATGTGTTGCATCATGATCATCAAGCTCTATACCCGAGCTTTATCCCTTGAGTGGGAGTGAAACACCACATACCAACATGAGTAGCCCTCTATGGGTCGGTAATTCACTTCCGAAATCCACGCCTTTGACACGTGAGTAGCCTTCCACGTCACTAGGCCATGTTTTCCCTCGAACCGAATCCAATCCGCAAGCTTGTAATGGGCTAGAATTGAGGTTCTTGTTACCTTAGTAGGTGATAAGATAGGTTTGGGTACCCTTAATTAGAACCGAACCGATGCATGAGAATCTAGGAAGCCCACCCCAATTAGAGCCATGCGGACAACCATAGTGAACTAGAATTCATGTGATTAGGGATTTCTTTTTGTATTTTCCTTTGGCCTAATTTGTTTGTATTTATCCTTTTTCATTTCTGAATTTATTGTTTATTCCGTGACTAACACAATTCTTTTGCCTTTTGTCTTTTCCTTTTTGGTTTTTATTTTGCATTTTTTTTCATATCATGAAGAACACACTAAGCTGGAAATTGTCTTAAATTAAAGGCTTGATCAATGGGAGATTTGGTTCGTAGCAACGACGAGAAGAATTTCGATGTACAAGTATGGTTAGAAAGAGAATAGCTCCATGATGGAGACAGTATTTATGTCGGGTTTGGGTTTGCGATGTCAGCCGAGACTTTCATGAACACGGAATATAATGATGTGTCCGATTTGTGGTCGGTGTGGAATAGTTGGGATTTTGAGACAAGAGACGCTTTCAAAGTCGAGTATGGCGATATTGCGTACTTGTTAGATGTTTCCATCGATCAATCATTACTTCAAGCTTTGGTGAGGTTTTGGAATTTAGCTTACAGTTGTTTCACAATTGGCAACGTTGACTTGACCCCAATAATCAAATAATATACAGCCCTCATAAATTGCAAAAAGATCGACGAGAACCATGTCTACTCAAAACTGAGCAAGAACAAATCTTTTCGGGCTAAGCTTGGTAGGTTCTCGGATACTTTACCATCTTGGGTCGACAATCAGGTTACAATTTAGAATAAGAGAGAGTGTATCATGTGGGAAGGAATTTTGGGACCTTTTTGCACTTTTGATATATGGGTTAGTGCTATTTCCTAAGGCCTTGGGACGTATCGACCCGTCAGTATTGGATTTGTTCAATCGCTTGGGTGGAGGGACCAATTCGATACTCGTGATTTTGGCAAAAACTTTTCGGTCTTTGAGATTTTGCATAGGGCATTGAGGGGGTCATTTCCAAGTATGCCCCCAGCTTTCGACCGTTTGGCTTTACAATCACTTTTGGTCAGATGTTCATTTCTCAAGACCTATTTTTGATGGAAAATTCTCACCATTAGAGGAGTTTGTACAGAAAGAAGATTGGCCTATCGGGAGACCCGAGGAGGTTTGGATAGATGTTTTCTTACATCTAAAGAACGATGACATAGTTTAGAGAGCCCTGTGGCTATCGGCGAGGAATATCCTTTATAGATGTAGGGAGTACTCTTGGGTACTCCTTTTGGTTTTGAGATAATATGGTTCTAAGCAGTTCGTGGCGACCACAAGCGGATTGAACAAGTTCAACATGGACTACGAGACTAAAAAAGGCTACAAGGGAAGGTGTACAGTGCTTCTTCAGCTTGGAACAACGCGAGACAAGTTAGGATCATGAGTGCTCCTTACGAGGTCTGTAACCCCCTAAAACCGACCCAAAAGAAATGGACTGAATCTAGAAAGTAGCGCTTGAAAACTTGACCCTCAAGAACCGATTTTTAGGTTACAATATTTTATAGTTCAAATTAATTGCTTAAACAAGTAAAATTCCATAAACATTCCAATTATTATAAAACTCATTCATTTAAACAATGTTTTTTATAAAATATCCGAAACCAATTCATAAATGCATGCATTCAATTAAACCCAAATTCAAATAGTCTCAAAGTCCAAGTTACATAAAAGTCCCAAAAAATAATAGCCTGAAATAATTGAAAAGAATTTATGTTGAATAATAATAATAATAATATCTGAATAGAATCAAGATGCTTCAGGTACCGAGTCGCGTAAAGAGTTTGATAATCTGAAAGAAAACTATATGGGTGTAAGCTAAAGAGCTTAGTGTGTCTCTAACTGCAAACAAACACAAGCAAAATATTATTTCTATTTTTCTGATAAATATTTTTGAAAACATATTAAATCTAAATCATAATGATATGATGTCTGATGCATATAAAAGCCCAATACCCAATCTCCGATACACCGAAAAGTAAGATTCCCTAAAACCTACCCTCTCCATCATCACCATCTGAAGTAAAACTCAGCCCAAAGGTTGGAACCACTGATCCGAAGCGAAATTCAGCCCGAAGGGTGAAACCACTGAACTTCCCCGAACAAATCCCAATCTATGTACACATAATGATATGATGCCGATTTAAAATCTGAGAGGTATCTGAAACTTGAATTGTTAAAAAAATTCAAGTTGCATAAAACTATAAATAAGTGTAATCACTAATTTTGTCCGGGGTGGACCCGTTTTTATTTTCGCTTTTGTTTTTACAACAATAGGCTTATATATATGTTCCTACTTTCTAAATAATGTCATGGGCTTTGTTAAAACTGAAAACAAAAAAAAAAATTAGTTAACTACTAGTATTATTTTAATTAAGCATATATATGTTGTTATTTGCTATCGTAGTATGCTATTCATTATCATATTATTGTTATATTTAAAAAGAAAACCTAAATATTACTAGTATAGTGCATTATCTTATCTTATTATTATTACCTTGTTATTATTAGTATATATTACTATCATTTATATTATATTACCATTATTATTACTTTATATTATCTGTTATTATTATATATTGTTACTATCAAATTAAATCAAATTTAGAGACTAAGTAAAATATACATACTCAACTATAATAATACAAGCCCCATACCACTTTAATTAAATAATAAAAGTCCATTTACACAAAAATCTTTAAAAACAAAAAAATACATAATATTACACTTAGCCCATTTAGGGCCCTAAATGATCAAAATTATAATGCCTCTATTCCTCTTGCAGCAGCACAACCAGCCCATATTTGTGTCCTTCCTTGCCACCGTGGAGGCCAAGTCACACTGTTGGCCATTCATTCTACACCACGTCGGCAAAAACGTGGCAGCCACGTCGGGTCGAGCCTTTGGACTCCCTCACATGCGCATCTCTCCCACATGCCAAAACCACTCTACCGATCCCCTCTTCCTCCATCACCCTCGCGGGCACCATCATACACAAACAAACAACAGCAACAAATATCAGACAATGGCAGAAAGGGACATGAATACAAACAAATTACAGAGGCAGCCAATCCCTAATTTTATGTTTTTTTATATATGCAAATTCACTGTGAATTTCTGGCTATAAGATCCGAAACAAAAACAATGTAATGGAAGCATGTATTCAATTATCAATAGAGAGAACAGAGAATTTCCTCCTTTCTTTTCGATTCAAATAGCAAAACCAGTGCAATTTTCTTCAATCAACAGAGAAGCAAATTCGAGCGTAATTGAAAGAGTAGCATTTTTAGATTTCCTATCTCCAGTTTTTCCCTTTTTTGAAATAAAGAAAAGCAAAACAAAAGCAATCGATATTTCTAAAACAATACACAAGAAAGCATTCAAATTCTTCTTTTTTATCTGTTGGGTTCGAATTGGAAAAAAGAAAGAAGAAAACATTACCTTCAGCTTCAGCCGGCGGCGGCCGAATGGTCCATCGGCGAATCCCGACGGTGGATAAGCTTCTCTAGGTGAGGGGAACAATATATCCCGAAATCACGATGATCCAACGGCAGAATTGGTAGATCGGTGGCGAAGAACTCGGAACGTTTGTAAGGATTACGTATTTTCCGGCGATCAGAGACTCAGAAGGCGAATCCCAACGGTGAGAAGGTTGCGCGGCTAGCGGGGAGCAGTATATCTCGGCTTTACCTCGATCCAACGGCGGTCAGCGATGAATCGCGCTTCCAAAGCCGCCCGAGTTTGATTTTGGTTTCGAGGCATTGGTGGCCGTTTCGGTGAATTTCGGTCGGATAGAAATGGAGAGGAGTGCGAGGGCTTCACGATGGTGGCTTTAGATTGTCGAACCGATGCCGGACGGTGGCTCCACGGTGGCCAAGAGCGGCGGCTCTATTAGGGTTGGGAGCCCCCTTTTGTTTCTGATTATCAAAGGATAATGAAGGGGGAAATGAATTAGAAAGGGTTTTAACCCTTGATTACCCAGAACCGGTTAGAGCCGGTTCACTCTGCGGCCCAAGCTAGACCCAGCAAAACCGCCTGGCTCACCCTTTCATCCCAGGCCGGTTTGAAGTCCCAAATCAGTGGGCTGATGGTACCCTCTTCCAACCCTTTTGAATTAGCCCAAATCTGATTTTATGAAGTGTTTATTTGTTATAACACATGTACATGTCTGATATATATTTATATAGTGTAATGTATAACATGTTTTATAAGGCATATGGCACATAGTTTTTTTATTTTTTTATATAAAAAATATAAGATATTATATATATATAATATAGGTTTTATATAATACATATATACTATAATGTTTCTTTAAGTATATAATCTCATAAGGCTTATAATACACATCTAGTTCTTTTGTAAATACATGATATAGTTTTTTTCTCAAATATGTGATATATGTAATTTTATAAAGTATACAACATATATGGTTTTTTTCAAAATAATACATTTTTTCAAATGTATGGCATAATTTTGATAATGTGTTTTTTTAATGTATATGCATAATTTGGGCCTTTTAGTGCTTTAGGCTTAGTTTGTTTGTTTAGTCTAGTTTGGGCCTTTGGTTTTAGGCTTTAGTTCTTGGGCTTAGTTGTAATAGCCTTGGGCTTTTGATTTTTTTGGGGCCTAGCTTAGTTTTGGGCTTTAAACTAGATTAAGTGGATTAATTCAATTAATTATGATTGTGTGGTCGTCTCATAGGGGCACGATTCCCAAATTAATTAAATTAATTCTAGATTTAGATTCCTTAGGGCCTTGGTTAGATTAAGATTCAGATTAATCTAATTAATTTTAATTTGCTCTTGGCTCATTAGAGTAAATGTTAAATTTGTTAAATTAATTGAAAGTTTCTTAATGGCTTAGGATGAAATTAATTTCAAACTTATATTGACGCTTAAATTCCTGATTAATTCTCATGATTTGTTAAGTTTTTAGTCTTTTTGGGTTAGTTAGTCAATTTAAGGTTAATATTAGGGTCACTTAATAATTAGATCACTAATTAAATTTTCATAATTTTGGGCCCTTTCTTAGTTAGGTTTTTAGGTTTGGCCTTGTGTGCTTTTCTTTTATGCTTTTGTTTGTCATCCCCTATTAGTCATGATTTTAACCACTTCGATTGTACATTAATTGATTTAAATCATGAAAAGGAATATATTTATTAATCTTTATATTTGCATCGTAACAGTCCGAGCTAAAGGATGTTGACAAAATATATGAATTAATTCTCATTGACCCAAGGTAAAGTTAAAAATTAATTCTCATTGACAAAATATATGAATTAATTCTCATTGTCCCAAGATAAAATCTTTACATCATATCTTAACTGCTTGCACCATGCATAAAGGTGACGTACGGGATTTGAACCATAAATTAACACGGCAGTCGGGCTGATTCTGTAACACCCTAAATCGGGCTTAGGATTATTGCTACTATTTAGAATCATTAAACAATTAAAGAAGTCACATTGAATAAAACCTAATTAGGGATCAAAATGCAAAAGCAACAAAATTAAGTGCCGAATTCAAATGGAATAAAAAGACAATTGATTTAGGGACTTAAGAGTAGCAATTGACAAATAGGCTTGCTAAATTAAGATGTCTAACTTGAAAATTCTAGCAAATTGAAAGATTGCATGCTAAATTTCCTAACATCTCTAAAATGCCCTTGATTAATCCATCATTAGTGGATAATTTAAGGACAAAATGGACCATTCATTAAGGGAAATTTAGATGAATCATCAGCCAACCCCTTTCTCCTTCATTACTCTACCCGAAATCATCTAGGAAAAAGAAAGAAGAGAGAGCTTGAGGGAGAAAGATTGAATCCATGATAATGCAACTTTGATTTAGCACAAATTAAGTCTAGATAGCATAGTGAGTAAGGTAATCACTTGTTTCTCTTGTAATTTACATGTTTGAATGGATTGAATTGAATGGGAAATGGAATTTGAGTGAATAGATGCTGGAAATGTTATGAATGCATAATCGGTTCATGTGAATTGTTGGAATTGATCTTAAATTTGTTAGATGACATGTCTAGGCTGTAATGCATGCTTGACTTGTTGTGTTATATGCTGGAAAATGAAGAATTAGAAGCATGAATTAGAATGGTTTAGGTTGAAACTGTTTTGATAGATTGGAATTGTACAAACATGTTTAATTGAGCAAATTGATCACCATGCTCTGTTTAGATCACCTTGATAAACATAAATGAACTGAACAAAGTATGTATAGAAATGTATGAAAGTTTGATTTTAATGCTAGAACTTGGTTTAAATGAATCTAAGAAGCTAAAAATGACTTAGCGCAATTCTGCCCAGAATACTCTGTTCTGGGCAGCAACTTTAAAAATTCACCATAATTAGTATACATGGAATTTAGGGCTGAAAATTTAATGGATGATGCTTTGATATGTCTATTTTCATTAGGAGAAAACAGAGTTAAATTCTGGGTTGTGAGCTGGAAACTGTAAATGAAAACCTCTGGACAGTGCGAACTGTCCAGAATCGAAATTTGCCCTGTCTTTGAAAATAAACTGTACTAAATGGTAAAGAATTAAAATGCAAGGTTTACATGAATAGATAGAGGATTAAATAAGCTTTCCAATAGTGTAAATTAATTGAATTTTTGATGTATAGAATGAACGTTATGCCTGTTTAAGCATGTAGTGTACAAGCTGCCGGGCAGCAGCAGTCTAGCTAATTAGAAACTGTTCTGTGCATAGTTTAATGAACTGTTTTGTAATAGTTTGGAACAATTAAATCCTGCCTAGTCTTTCTTATTGAAATATTGGCTGTTTTGTATGTATATGAGTTTGATCTAGTGTTAGGACTAGATTGGTTGGGAAAACACCAAGCTTGGATTGATTGCCAAAATAGGAGATTGTATCTCCAAGGATTAGGGAAAGAATCTATCTTGCTAATAGATAAGAAACCGACCTCAATCTTTGCTTCCATGGTCTTAAAAGATGAATATGACTTTGGCTTGCCATCTATACCTGTTGTATCTAAATTTGTTGATGTTTTTCCTGAGGAACTCCTTGTCTTCCTCCGACCCAAGAAGTGGAATTTGAGATTGACGTTCAACCAGGAACCAACCCGGTGTCAATTGCACCATATCGAATGGCACAAGTAGAGTTGAAGGAACTCAAGAAGCAACTTCAAGAACTACAGAACAAAAGGCTTCATTCGGCCTAGCACATCTCCCTAGGGTGCACCTGTCTTGTTCGTAAAGAAAAATGATGGTACGATACGGCTTTGTATCGACTATCGTCAATTGAATCAACTTACAATCAAGAACAAGTATCATTTGCCAAGGATAGAAGATCTCTTTAATCAACTTAGAGATGCTTCGGTGTTTTTAAAGATTGATCTTCAATCAGGTTGCTACCAAATGAAGGTGAAAGAAGAAGACGTGCCTAAAACAGCCCTCTGAACTCGTTATGGCCACTTTGAATTCCTTGTGATGCTTTTCGGGCTAACTAATGCCCCAATCGTATTCATATATCTTATGAATCGAGTATTCAAGCCTTTTCTTGACAAATTTGTGGTCGTCTTTATCGATGACATCTTGGTCTACTCTCGTAACATTGAGGAACATGCTGAACACCACCAAATTATCTTACAAACACTCCGAGAATGTCAGTTGTTCGCCAAATTCTCCAAGTGCGAGTTCTGGATATCGGAAGTTTCATTTCTTGGTCATGTAATCTCAGTCGCAGGGATCAAGGTGGATCCAAAGAAAATTCAAGCTATTCTTGATTGGCGACCTCCGAGGAATGTTGGTGAGGTTCGATGTTTTCTCAGTTTAGCTGGGTACTATCGAAGATTTGTTAAAGGCTTTTCCACCATTGCCTTGCCCCTAACTAAGCTCCATTGAAAGGATCAACCATTCGAGTGGTTCGAGAATTAGCACCAAAGCTTTGATCAACTCAAGCAAGCCTTGACTCATACCCCGGTTCTTATCCAACTAGAATCGGGCAAAGAATTCACTGTTTATAGCGATGCTTCACATTCGGGGCTAGTTTGTGTTTTGATGCAATGAGATAATGTGGTAGCGTATGCATCAAGGCAATTGAAACCTCATGAGCTAAACTATCCAACTCACGATATCAAACTTGCTGCCATTGTCTTTGCTCTCAAAATTTGGAGACACTACTTGTACGGTGAAAAATGCCACATGTTCACTGATCATAAAAGCCTCAAATATCTCCTAACTCAAAAAGATTTGAACTTAAGGCAAAGAAGATGGCTAGAATTGCTTAAGGACTACAATTTGGTTATTGACTACCATCCGGGGAAAGCAAATGTGGTTGCTGATGCCCTTAGTCGAAGACCATACTCGTTTAATCCTTTTAAATTTAAATCCTTAAAATTTTTTAATTGAAATTAGTCTTCCTTGCTATGCAAGTAACCATTCGAATTCCACCTAAATTACCTTTTTCATCTTATAGATTCGATGCTATTAATGCTCACCTTCAAATGTATCAAAGTGGGGATTTTTGTCCGAACTACAAGTCCAATCCAGCCTAATCTCGAGAATCAAAGAATTGCAGCAAACCGATTCTAAACTTCAAGCTATCATCTCAAAGCTTGACTCAAAAGCTAATCAAAATTTCTCTATCCATTCGAATGGTATACTTTATTTTAAGAATAGGGTGTGTATTCCAAACAACAATGACCTAAAGAATAAAATTTTGCAAGAAGCTAATCAAAGTCCATTCTAGATACATCCAGGATCTGTCAAGATGTATAAAGATCTTAAATCCTTGTATTGGTGGCCTAACATGAGGTCAGCTATCACTGATTATGTATCTAAGTGCTTGAATTGTCAAAGAATCAAAGCTGAACATCGAGCTCCCACCAAATTACTCCAACCTCTTGAATTCCCTCAATGGAAGTGGGATCAAATTACTATGGATTTCGTAATCGGTCTTCCTTGTACTCCAAGAAAATGTGATATTGTATGGGTAATAGTAGATCGATTTACTAAGTCGGTTCATTTCATCCCTGTTCGAATGAACTATAGCTTGGAAACTCTAGCCGACTTGTATATTCGTGAAGTAATTTGTTTGCACGGAGTTCCTACGTCTATCATCTTCAATCGAGATCCTCGATTCACAGCTCGATTTTGGAGATCTTTACAGCGATCCCTTGGCACCAAATTGAATTTAAGTATGGCCTTTCATCCTCAAAGTGATGGCCAATCCAAAAGAGTAATACAAGTGCTCGAAAACATGCTTAGAGCTTGTGTTATTGACTTCGGGAATAATTGGGAGAAATCTCTACCTATTGTGGAATTTCCCTACAATAATAGCCATCAATCTTCGATCCAAATGGCTCAATTTGAAGTTCTGTATGGAAAGAGATGTAGAACACCTCTATGCTGGTCCGAACTGGGAGAAAGCAAAGTCCTTGGACCTCAATTGCTCAGGGAAACCGAAAAGCAAGTCCAAATCATCCATGATCGATTGAAACAAGCCTTCGATAGGCAAAAGGCTTATGTAGACTTAAAACGAAGAGATATCCAGTACAATGTTGGAGACAAAGTATTTCTCAAAGTCTCTCATTGGAAGAAAGTCTTCAAGTTTGGAAGAAAGGGAAAGAATTAGTATACATGGAATTTAAGGCTGGAAATTTAATGGATGATGCTTTGATATGTATATTTTGATTAGGAGAAAACAGAGTTGAATTCTAGGTTGTGAGCTGGAAACTGTAAATGAAAACCTCTGGACAGTGCGAACTGTACAAAATCAAAATTTTCCCTGTCTTTAAATAATAAACTATACTAAATGGTAAAGAATTAAAATGCAAGGTTTACATGACTAGATAGAGGATTAAATAAGCTTTCCAACAGTGTAAATTAATTGAAATTTCGATGTATATAATGAAAGTTATGTCTATTTAAGCATGTAGTGTACAAGCTGCCAAGCAGCAGCAGACTAGCTAATTAGAAACTGTTTTGTGCATAGTTTAATAAATTGTTTTGTGACATTTTGGAACAATTAAATCCTGCCTAGTCTTGCTTATTAAAATATTGGTTGTTTTGTATGTATATGAGTTGAAGTAACCTTGTTGCCATGTTGAATCGTCCTTGTGTATACATATTGATGTGTGTTTAACTATGAATTGTTAGAGCAAAATTTGAACCCAGTGGAAGAAGAAAGAGTAGAGCACTCAAAGGCTAAGAACAAGGGGATTCGAATTCAAGACACTAACTAGCTTGGAAAGTTTTGTGAGTGTAGTTTTATTTAGGGTTGGGACTAGTGTCTTAACCAACAATTCATGTCTAAATTCTTGCTTGTTAAATGATAGTATGAAATGAACTTAATCCATATTTGGTAAACCAATTAAAGGGAAGAACGGACTAAATGGAAACTTGGTGATTGAATTATGTCTGATACTTAAAAGATGCTTAATCACTTGTTGTATGATTGTTTAATGCTTAATCACTTGACTTAGAGACTTGAAATGGACTTGACCTTCCTATGCTTGATGCTTAATCACTTGTTGTATGATTGCTTGAATTAAAAGATTCAATAAGCCCTTGGTTGTTAGTCGATTTAGGTAGAACGGCATGCCTTAGAGTCTAGAGCTCGACTTGTTAGGTACTTTGTGTACCATCTTGATTGGTGTTATGGACACCTTCTTGTTAGATGTCGTAGGCATCATCTTGCTAGGTACTTTGTGTACCCACTTGTGTGGTGTTGTGGACACCTTCTTGATTAGGTACTTGTGTACCCACTTGCTAGGTACTTTATGTACCCACTTGATAGGCACTTTGTGTATCCACTTGAGACTTTATTACCTAGTCCTATTATCTACCAAGGCAAAACAAAATTTATAAGCTGAAATAAG
This sequence comes from Hibiscus mutabilis, assembly GCA_019671005.1. Lineage (NCBI taxonomy): Eukaryota > Viridiplantae > Streptophyta > Magnoliopsida > Malvales > Malvaceae > Hibiscus > Hibiscus mutabilis. Next base: position 22,990,540 of record CM033718.1, on the reverse strand, counting down.
ACATGTTATCATAATGATGAATGAGTAACCTTGACTCTTGTTAATGAGCTAGTAATGAAATGAAATTTCATGAATAAAATGATGTAAGTGCTATCTTGAATTGTTCATTACTTGAAAGATAAGACATGAGGAAGAATGCCTATTCGAATTGGGATAGTTGATCTCCATAATTGAATGTTTGATTTTTGCTAAACATTGCTTGATTGTTTACTAGAACTTGTATTTGGTTGCTTGCTTGACTTGTTCATTGTGAGATTTGAAATGAATCTTTGATTTCTTGAACTTATCCATTCGAATGGTACATGATGAATTAGCTAGGACTTGACTTTGCTTAAATGAAGCCTAGCTAGGTTAAACTTGATTTAAATAAACAAAAGACACCTAAAGCTAATAATTTCGATAACTTGCTAGATCTAGGTGCTACCTCACTATGTACATTATGTACTTACCACTCTTGTTTTTCCTTCTTCCCAAACTACAAGTTTAAGGATACTCTAACAAGATACTTGATCGATAAGTTATCTTACTTGGACTTGAAGCAAGAAACAAGCATAGTCAAAGTATGATTTTGGTATCTTGAAGAACTACAGTACAAAGGCTTCATTCGGCCTAGCACATCTCCTTAGGGTGCACCTGTCTTGTTTGTAAAGAAAAAGGATGGTACGATACGACTTTGTATCGACTATCGTCAATTGAATCAACTTACCATCAAGAACAAGTATCCTTTGCTAAGGATAAAAGATCTCTTTGATCAACTTAGAGATGCTTCGATGTTTTCAAAGATTGATCTTCGATCAAGTTAGTACCAAATAAAGGTGAAAGAATAAGTCGTGCCTAAAACAGCCTTCCGAACTCGTTATGGCCACTTTGAATTCCTTGTGATTCCTTTCAGGCTAACTAATGCCCTGGCCGCATTCATGGATCTTATGAATCGAGTATTCAAGCCTTTTCTTGACAAATTTGTGGTCGTCTTTATCGATGACATATTGGTCTACTCTTGTAACAAGGAGGAACATGTTGAACACCTCTGAATTGTCTTGCAAACACTCCGAGAACGTCAGTTGTTCGCCAAATTATCCAAGTGCGAGTTCTGGCTATCGGAAGTTTCATTTCTTGGTCATATAATCTCAGCCGAAATGATCAAAGTAGACCCAAAGAAAATTCAAGCTATTCTTGATTGGTGACCTCCGAAGAATATTGGTGAGGTTCGAAGTTTTCTCGATTTAGTTGGGTACTATCGAAGATTTGTTAAAGGCTTTTCTACAATTGCCTTGCCCCTAACTAAGCTCCTTTGAAATGATCAACCATTTGAGTGGTTCGAGAATCAGCAGCGAAGCTTTGATCAACTCAAGCAAGCCTTGACTCATGCCCCGGTTTTTATCCAACCAGAATTGGGAAAAGAATTCACTGTTTATAGCGATGCTTCACATTCGGGTCTAGGTTGTGTTTTGATGCAAGGAGATAATGTGGTAGCGTATGCATCAAGGCAATTGAAACCTCATGAGCTAAACTATCAAACTCATGATATCGAACTTGCAGCCATTGTCTTCGCTCTCAAAACTTGGAGACACTACTTGTATGGTGAAAAATGCCACATGTTCACTGATCATAAAAGCTTCAAATATCTCCTAACTCAAAAAGATTTGAACTTAAGGCAAAGAAGATGGCTAGAATTGCTTAAGGACTACGATTTGGTTACTGACTACCATCTAGGGAAAGCAAATGTGGTTGCTGATGCCCTTAGTCGAAGACCATACTCGAGTAATCCTTTTAAATCTAAATCCTTGAAAATTTCGAATTGAAATTAGTCTTTCTTGCTATGCAAGTAACCATTCGAATTCCACCTAAATTACCTTGTTCATCTTGTAGCTTCGAATGCTATTAATGCTCACCTTCGAATGTATCAAAAGCGAGGATTTTTGTCCGAACTACAAGTCCAATCCAGCCTAATCTCGAGAGTCAAAGAATTGCAGCAAAGCGATTCTGAACTTCAAGCTATCATCTCGAAGCTTGACTCAAAAGCTAATCAAGATTTCTCTATCCATTCAAATGGCATACTCTATTTTAAGAATAGGGTGTGTATTCTGAACAACAATAACCTAAAGAATGAAATTTTGCAAGAAGCTCATCAAAGCTCATTCTCGATACATCCAGGATCTGTCAAGATGTATAAAGATCTTAAATCCTTGTATTGGTGGCCTAACATGAAGTCAGCTATCACTGATTATATATCTAAGTGCTTGAATTGTCAAAGAATCAAAGTCGAACATCAAGCGCCCACCGGATTACTCCAACCTCTTGAATTCCCTTAGTGGAAGTGGGATCAAATTACTATGGATTTCGTAACCAGTCTTCCTTGTACTCCAAGAAAATGTGATGATGTATGGGTAATAGTAGATTGATTTACTAAGTCGGCTCATTTTATCCCTGTTCGAATGAACTATAGCTTGGAAACTCTAGCTGACTTGTACATCCGTGAAGTAATTCGTTTGCACGGAGTCCCTATGTCTATTATCTCCGATCGAGATCCTCGATTTACAGCTCGATTTTAGAGATCTTTACAACGAGCCCTTGGCACCAAATTGAATCTAAGCACGGCCTTCCATCCTCAAAGTGATGGTCAATCCAAAAGAGTAATACAAGTGCTCGAAGACATGCTTTGAGCTTGTGTTATTGACTTCGAGAAGAATTGGGAGAAATCTCTACCTATTGTGGAATTTGCCTACAATAATAGCCATCAATCTTCGATCCAAATGGCTCCATTTGAAGCTCTGTATGGAAGGAGATGTAGAGCACCTATATGCTGGTCCGAACTGGGAGAAAGCAAAGTCCTTGGACCTCAATTGCTCAGGGAAACCGAAGAGCAAGTCCAAATCATCCATGACTGATTGAAACAATCCTTTGATAGGCAAAAGGCTTATGCAGACTTAAAACGAAAAGATATCCAGTACAATGTTGGAGACAAAGTATTTCTCAAAGTCTCCCCTTGGAATAAAGTCTTAAGGTTTGGAAGAAAGGGAAAGCTCAGTCCTAGATTCATCGGACCTTTCAAAGTTGTGGAAAGAATTGGTCTAGTGGCTTATCGATTAGCACTTCCTATTGAATTCGATAAGATCCACAATGATTCCATGTCTCAATGCTTGGGAAGTATCGATCGGATCCATCTCACATTCTAGAACCTGAAAAAGTAGAATTGTATCCCGATTTATCCTACGAAGAAGAACCAATCAAGATACTTGACAAGGAAGTCAAGAGGCTTAGGAACAATAATGTTTCCTTGGTGAAAGTCTTGTGGAGGAATCACAAGATGGAAGAAGCAACTTGGGAGCCTGAGGATGCAATAAGAAAGCAATATCCTTAATTATTCAATTCAGGTAAAAATTCAAGGGCGAATTTTCCTTTTTAAGGAGGGGAGAATTGTAACACCCTAAATCGGGCTTAGGATTATTGCTTCTATTTAGAATCTTTAAACAATTAAAGAAGTCACAATGAATAAAACTTAATTAGGGATCAAAATGCAAAAGCACCAAAATTAAGTGCCGAATTCAAATAGAATAAAAAGATAATTGATTTAGGGACTTAAGAGTAGCAATTGACAAATAGGCTTGCTAAATTAAGATGACTAACTTGAAAACTCTAGCAAATTGAAGGATTGCATGCTAAATTTCCTAACATATCTAAAATGCCCTTGATTAATCCATCATTAGTGGATAATTTAAGGACAAAATGGACCAGTCATTAAGGGAAATTTAGATGAATCATCAGCCAACCTCTTTCTCATTCATTACTCTACCCGAAATCATCTAGGAAAAGAGAGAAGAGAGAGCTTGAGGGAGAAAGATTGAATCCATAATAATGAAACTTTGATTTAGCGCAAATTAAGTCTAGATAGCATAGTGAGTAAGGTAATCACTTGTTTTTCTTGTAATTTACATGTTTGAATGGATTGAATTAATGGGAAATGGAATTTGAGTGAATAGATGCTGGAAATGTTATGAATGCATAATCGGTTCATGTGAATTATTGGAATCGATCTTAAATTTGTTAGATGACATTTCTAGGCTATAATGCATGCTTGACTTGTTGTGTTATATGCTGGAAAATGAAGAATTAGAAGCATGAATTAGAATGGTTTAAGTTGAAACTGTTTTGATAGATTGGAATTGTACAAACATGTTTAATTGAGCAAATTGATCACCATGCTCTGTTTAGATCACCTTGATAAACATAAATGAACTAACCAAAGTATGTATAGAAATGTATGAAAGCTGGATTTTAATGCTAGAACTTGGTTTAAATGAATCTAAGAAGCTAAAAATGACTTAGCTCAATTTTGCCCAAAATACAGACAAAATACTCTGTTATGGGCAGCAAATTTAAAAATTCACCATAATTAGTATACTTGGAATTTAAGGCTGAAAATTTAGTGGATGATGCTTTGATATATTTATTTTCATTAGGAGAAAACTTTGAATTCTGGGTTGTGAGCTGGGAACTGTAAATGAAAACCTCTGGACAGTGTGAACTGTCCAAAATCGAAATTTTCCCAATCTTTGAATAATAAACTGTACTAAATGGTAAAGAATTAAAATGCAAAGTTTACATGACTAGATAGAGGATTAAATAAGCTTTCCAACAGTGTAAATTAATTGAAATTTTGATGAATAGAATGAAAGTTATGCCTATTTAAGCATGTAGTGTACAAGCTGCCAGATACTTGATAGTGTACAAGATGGAAGAAGCAACTTGATAGTTCAAAGGTTAACTCTTGTTTTTCCTTCTTCCCAAACTATAGGTTTAAGGATACTCAAACCAGATACTTGATCAATAAGTTATCTTACTTGGACTTGAAGCAAGAAACAAGCATAGTCAAAGTATAATTTTGGTACTCGTTGTTGAAACTCCTAGATGGTGACAGTTAGAGTTAACCTTTGAACTCATGCTAGTTCACATGCTTGGAACTTTAAGGATTATAATTATATTTACTTGATAGTTATGGTAATGTGTTAACCCTAAAATATTGGATCATGCATTTTGAGATATGTAAATGTATTTAAGCATGTATGTAATGGTCTGTTATGAAATTATCTAATGAATGAATTAGAATCTTGTTTATAAGTTTGTTTTGTTCGAGTATGATTATGTAAACTATAGAATTGAACTTGTTAAGTTGTATTTAGAAAATATCTAGTATAAATTACCCTATTCGATTGGAATCTAGAAGGCTTAGGGTGGTTGTTTGATTCATTTGAAGTCTTAGAAGTCTAGACTAATTTTAAATCGAAAGAAGATGGTAGTTCAATAGTTGTAATGGTGTAATGTTGTGCATATGAGAAATGGACATAGAGAACTTGATTGTTGTTAATGAATATATAGAATACATGATGGTGAATGATGCTAGCTTGATAAATGGTTAACCATATAGAGTAGTGCTCGATTAGTACCATGTCTCCTAAGTTATAATGGTTAATTGAGATTGTTATCTAGTTAGCCGAATAGTACCTTGAACAATAAGCTAAATGGATGACTAATCTTCTTGTCTAGAAGTCGAATGGTGTCTTGTTCATTAAGTAAATGGAAGAATTTTAATTGGCCATAATCTTGTATGTTATAACTTGTAATGGATAACACGATGTACCTCGTTTCTTGTCCCAGTAACGCTCCTCGCTCCTAACCCTGACGAGGGGTGTTATATATTCGATGTCTATGGTTCGATGTATCGTCAACCTTATTAATTAAATGTCCAATTAACTTGAACCCACCAGTTTGATAAAGCCCATTCAATTAAGGTTAATTTTCAATTAAGGTCACCGAATTAAATTCTTTTCAAATTCTGACATTTTCCTTCGATTAAAAGCAACAAATATTTTGGTACCGATTTTTAGGAGTGATGGGGGTGCTAATCCCTCCCCACACGTAACCAACACCCGAACCCTTTCAAAATGAATCTCTAGTTTTGTGGTGTCTGGCCTACCTTATCCAAGTGGCTGGTGGCGACTCCAAGTTTTTATCGATTTTCAAAAAGAAAAATAATTTTCAAAAGAAATCCCTTTAAGACAAAGATTTTTCAAAGAAACAAAAAACGTCGTTACAGCTTGGTGACTCCACTGGGGATTGAATTTTGTTTTTATAAAACAAAAAGAGAGTTAGGCCAAATAAAATATTTGTTGCTTATTAATGATGGAAAATTGTTGCAATTTCAATTGATTCTAGTAAGGTTGAACCTTTTTTGAAAATGTAACTACAATTGAACGGGCTTCGATAATTGGCGACTTTTGAATGAATTTTTCAATTAATTTCTAAGGAATTACTGACATATATTGCACCATCTCATCAAGCTCTACACTCGAGCTCCATCCCTTAAGTGGGAGTGAAATGCCATATATCCACGTGAGCAGCCCTCCATAGGTCGGTAATTCACTTCCGGAATCCACACCTTTTGACATGTGAGCAGCCATCCACGTCATTAGGTCATGCTTTCCCTCGAATCGAAACCAATTCGCAAGCTTGTAATGGGCCAGAATTGGGGTTCTTGTTGCCTTAGTAGGTGATAAGATAGGTTCAGGTACCCCAATCAGAACCGAACCCATGTGTGAGAATTTAATAAGCTCACCCCAATAGAGCCATGTGGATAACCTTAGCGAACTAGAATTCATGTGGTTAGGGTTCTTGCTTTAATTGTTTACCTTTTTTCTTAATTGGTTTGTGTTTACCTTTTATCGTTTTCAAAATGATTGCTTATCTTATGACTAACAGACTTTTGTTTGTTTTCTTTTCGTTTCTTTTTACCTTTTTGTTTTGCATATATTATTATATCTTGAAGAGAATATTGAGTCAGAAATAGTCTGAAATTAAAGACTAGATTAACGAGAGATTTGGTTCGTAACAATGATAAGAAGAATCTCGATCTACAAATATGGTCAGAAAAAGAGCAACCACGAAGGGGACAGTATTCCTATCAAGTCCAGGTCAGTAATATCAGCAGAAACCTTCATGTGATGATGGTCAAGATTATGAGGAGAGAAATGCTTTCAAATTCAACTGTTGTTCTGTGATTGGCAACTTTGGTTTGACCCCGACAATTGAGAAATACCAAGTCTTACGAAGAGATCAGCGAAGACCATGACAAACGAGAATGAGGCCTTCCGGGGCAGGATTGGAAGTTTCTCGAACATTTTGCCATCTTAGGTTGACAATCGAGTCTCAACTTAGAACAAGAATGAATATTTTAAATCGAAAAGAACTTCTGACTTTAGTGTACATTGAAGGTTGAATTCGGTAGGACTCCTTCAAGGGAGCAGTTTAAGTGCAGCAAATGCCAGCGAGGGGCGACTACAATTCGATGCCTTCTCTATTTGGAAGTAAGAGCGAGAATTGATACAAAAGGTCACCCAAAAGTCACGAGCTTCAGGATGTACGGAGGATGAATCCGATGAGAGAGAAAAAACCGTTGATTTATATGCTAGCTTAGGACTGTTTGCAAAGTGGGTTTTCTTTTGCTATTGTAACGAGACGATATTCTCATTAATGCAAGTCGTTTAACGATGATATTTGCCAAACTCAGTGTCGCTCTTTGCATTCATTCATGGTTTCATAGTAGTACCAGTTTGTGGCGTATTTTTGTTCAAATGACACACTTTTGTGCATACATCATATACATCACTAGCCGGAAAAAAAACATTCGCCTCAGAAAATATGAGTAAGGAGGGATTAACTTCTGACCAGTTCGACTCTAGAAATATGAATGAGCTAGCAACTAGGGTAACTAGAATCGATCAGCTTTACAAACAATTGGTTTGGAACCAAAGAGAGATAATATCATATGTTCCAAGAGGAAACAAAGGGACTTGAGAAGGAAAACAAGAACTTCACCCTACTGCCAATCTCACATAGGGAGTTGTACTCACAACTGTACAAAGCAGACTTGGTCTGGCCTTACCATGTGGTGCCCTTCAACCCACCCTACCATTCTTGGTATAATGCTAATGTTCAAAGTTATTCTATTGAAAGTTGTGTGACATTTAAGAAGTTGGAGTCCAGAGTATTGCAGTTGGGAGAACCAAACATAACTGTTCAGAAGTGATATGACCCCCCGAGTCGCATGAAGAGTTCCCGACCAAACAATCAGTTTCATGGTCGTTACTACCGTCAATCACGCTCATTTGCAAGGCCATCGAAGGTTCCCCTCCCGATCCCGATGATGTACACAGACTTGCTCCCAATACTTGTTGGAGCAAAACTTCTAGCTCTAGTTCAGTCCATACCAAATAATCCTCCTTATCCCAATGGTTATGATGACAATGTCGTGTGTGACTACCATGTAGAAGGTGCGGGCCACACCATAGAGAATTATAGAGCTCTGAAGAACAGGGTCCAAAGTCTGATTGATAGTGGGATTTTGAAGCTTTGAGGAGGAATGTTGATGGAGATGATCCATTAGAGGTGTTAATCCTCATGTTTAGCATTAGATGGTTCTTTTTCCTAACATGTGACGTTCTCTTGTTGCACTTTGCCTTTATTTACTCGAAGACAGTAGCAGTGATATTTTGTAATGACTCATGTTGTGTTTACTTGTTCGATTTCAATGGAAGAGGCATTTATGTGCATTTCATTTGGCAAGCATTTCATATTCTTTGATTTCTTTTTAAAAAAATTCATTTATTCTTTATTATTATGAGCTTACTTCTATTTTCCCAAACATATATGTACATATCTTCTGCAAGATTGAATTTAATTCAAAATTTAAAAACTGAATGTTGTGAGGACACCGCAAATGTGAAAACCCTATGTTCCACTTAGGCCATGAGTAATGGGTTGATCACATTAAGTGAATTTTTCTCTCACGCATTGTTGGTCAAGATCCTTGAATAAAGTGATAACCCTAAAACATCTACCACCTGAAGACTATTTGATATCCATGTATGGGAGGACATTTGGCATTCCTTCATTTCCCTTCACGTAGAAAGAAAATAAGGAAATTATCTATTGTTGTCCCCTTTTGAGCCTGATAATGTTTTTTCTGATTCAACCCAAACCAAGGATAACCCCTACACCGGGGGGCAAAGGAGATAAAAGTTTATGGATGAATGAATGACATCGGGTTCTGATCGTGCTATGGAGATGACATCTCATGAATTAGGAGCATTAAAGGAAAATAAATGCGTTGAATACAATTCTCAGTTCGAGCAATAGAAATCTAAAAAGAAAATAGAGAAAGAAGAGTTTGTACTCAATAAGCCAACCCGAATCAAGTTGAAAGTCACCAACGCAAAAGTTGAAGAAGCTGAAAGTGAAAGCACTAAGTTGAATAATGCAGTTGTAAAAAAAGAAAAAGGAAAAGGAAAAGAAAAAATGAAGAAAAAGAAAAAGGGCAAAGAGATAAATAGAGAAATGGCTAGAGGAGTTCCTCATCCAATTGAATCAACCTCGAAAGATTGATTACCTTTGAATGGAAGAAGGCACCGATACAGTGTGAAGATGCAATTTGGTCTAAAGCTACACTAGAAGAAAAGGAATTGAACTCTAGGGTGAAGACCTGAAAATTGGTAGTCTAGAGCGATCAAAAAAATAAAGAGAAAATAGTGTTTCATCTGAGCATATCCAGATCAGACAATACATAATTGAGAATTTTAGTCAGAAGAAATGATCCTTAGTTTCATCACCCTTAATCACTTGTTTGGGCCTACATACTCTTTCTTTCATAACCATGAGCTATAGCCTACATTACAAGCCTTGAAAGACCATTTCGACCATACAGGGACGTCTGAGTTTGTCTTTAGATCACATCCCGCCTATCAGGGTTAACCTTTCTTCAAGGATTGCCACACTTCTAATGCCTGATTGAGATTAGAAAAGAGGGAAAGATGGGCCACGATAAAGAGAGCCACATTAAAATTGGGTAGAAATTAGGTATGGGAGTTGTTCCTCTCGGAAGCTTAATAGCCCAGTAAGGGTTTCACATGCGTATGCTTTACCATAACATTCGTGGTATTTCAAACAGAAGTTTCACTTAGGTTGACTTTTTTAAAACCTAAGCTTGATTTCATAACATTGTTTGCCATGTTTTAAAGAAATAATAATAATAATAAAATTATTTTATCTATATCATACTTATAAGTCTCTTGCATTGGAATGAACAAGTGGACTGACCTTTTGTGTACTGCGGGTACCTATGACTTGAGGGGAGACAAGTAATACCCATAAGGAGTTTTTCTGGAAGCTCAACATTAAGATACCACCTTTGGGATGACAAGACTGCATGTCAGTGAAGTGCAAGGTTGGGGAGTCAATCTTTGCCAAAGAAGCTTTGATAAAGTGAAGATTAAACTTAAAGCGAGCTTAGGGGGTTGAGGGCATGTCCTTCCCCTAATGCTGAGATAGAAGATAAATTGTTATGATAAGTCAAGGCAAAGAAACATTGAACCCTAAGGTTGAGTTAGGGCAATGCGATAAGAATGGACAACACAAGAAGTATTGTGTTCTGTTCTGATTGCTGAAAGTCAACATTTCCTTTCAAGAAGAATGAAAGAGGAAGAGTCAGTAAAGAAAATGAAGATAGGAAAAGTTCAGAAGATTTGAAGGACATAAGTTCACCCAAGCGAGGAGATTGTAGAAGGCTCATCATGAAGAGTCTATGGAGAAGCAATAGTTAAGCCCGAGTTAAGTGAGGGCAGTGTTATTCTGACTAGGGTGAGTCAGTATTTCCTTTCAAGAAGAACGAATAAGGAAGATTCAGTAAAATAAAAGTAGAAATCGGACCTCATGGGAATAAAGAAGATTTGAAAGATTCGGGGGCATGTGTTCACCCTCAGTGTCGAGAATAGAGAGGGACTCAGCACGTAGATTCAATAGAGAGAAAATAATGAAGCCCAGTTGAATGGGATAATGTTTCAAATGTGGACTTCAGCAGAGGATCGGTCGTAGTCAAACCAGTATAGGCCAGCCACATATTTCCAAAATAGGATTGAAGACTTAGCAAAGACAGAAAGCCTGTGGAAGTTTTCCCCAAGCATCTCTAAATATGTCATAATTCATGCATCATATTTAGCTAGACATTCCTAGGTTAGGAGCATGCTGACACACATCATCAAGCCATTTTGGTTGTTGTTGACAGATTCAAATAACTAAAAGATGTGTTAGCCTAAAACTTCCAGATTGGAGCAACAGATCTCAGTAAGGATGACGAGCCCCTAATGTGAAGAACTCACTAAGATTCAAAGCGTTTCTGAGAAGAAGAGCTTGCGTAGCCAAGAAGAGAATGCTGCGAGCTCGTTCTGAGAAACGTATAGACTACGATGGAAAGAGCTGTCCAGACATCAACCATAATAAAAAAAAGAATAACCCATACTGAGAAGACTTCATTAGCATTTGTGGAGGTTGAAGAAATTTAGAATGAGAAGGAAAACTCCAGACCTCGAATTCTGGTAGAAGTTTAAAGAATTTCACAATGAGAATAGTTTTGAGCTTCAGCCACCAGTTCACTTCTGGTCAAGACTTCTGGGCCTTCAGGGAACCTTTCGAGCATGACGCTGAAGTGCCAACGCAACGAAAATCGGGGCATAGAGAAACTCGTAGTTTGAAGAATCAACCAAGCATGAGCGAGAAGTTTTGAAATAACTTGCGATCTTAAGGAAAAAGTCGAGCTAGCACTCGCTTCAAGACATGAAAGAAATTCGCCAAAGCTAGGGCAGGAGGACATCGGAAGCAAAATGGATAAAATTTACCGAGAAAGGAGAACGGAGGTCTCTCACGCAGAAAACCAAAGCGACTAGAGGTGAAAACTCGTAGGGGCATCTAGAAAGGAAAAATAAGAAGAACGAGAAAGAAGAGAAAGAAAAAAAAGAAGAGAAAGAAGAAAAGAAAGAGAAAGAAAAAAAGAAAAGAATAAAGAAGAAAACAGATGAAAAAGGAAAGAAAGAAAAAAGAGAAAGAAAATGGAAATAATGAGTGAAAAGAAAGAGGAAAGAAAAAGAAAAAAGAGCGAAAGAAAAAAGGAAAAAAGAGAAGAAAAGAAACAAAAGAAGAAAAAAGAAGGAGAAAAAGAATAAGAATAAGAATAAGAGAAGAGAAGAAAAAAGAGAAATAGAAAAAGGGAAGCATAAAGGAGAAAAAGAAAGAGAGCAAAAGAGAGAGAGAAAAGAAAATGAGAAAGAAAAAAAGAAAAAAATAAAGAAAATAAAGAAAAAGAATGAAGAAAAAGAATGAAGAAAAAAAGAAAAATCTCTAGAGAGAAGACCCGTAAAATACATTAGAGCAAGAGATTCAGAAATTCAAGAGAAATAAAAGACATAAAAGGCGAACCTGATTGAGAAAAGGGGCACCATCATTACAAAGAAAAGAAGAAGAGGAAAGCAAAAGAAATCGAGGGACCAAAAGAAGAAAGAATATTCAGAGGATAGGTTGTATACTTCTTAAAGAGGAAGAGTAAACAACAAAGTAAAAACCTAAGAAAGGATTCTCTAGCAACGAATTTCAAAACCAACACCCAAAGATTTTAGAGCAAATGAGGCAGATACTCAAAGCTCAAGGATTTCAGGTGAAGGATTTCAAACTCGTCACATTAGGACTACCGAGCCAAAGAGGCAGATACTCATAGTTCGAAGTTCTCAGAGCAAAGAAGGCAGATACTCAAAGCTCACGAATTTTAGACGAAGGATTTCAGACTCACCATATCAGGATTTCAGAGCGAATGAGGCAGATACTCAAAGCTCAAGGATTTCAGGCGAAGGATTTTAAACTCGTCACATTAGAACTACTGAGCAAAAGAAGCAGATACTCATAGTTCAGAGTTCTCAGAGCAAAGGAGGCAGATACTCAAAGCTCACGGATTTCAGGCGAAGGATTTCAGACTCACCATATCAGGATTTCAGAGCGAAAGAGGCAGACACTTAAAGCTCAAGGATTTCGGGCGAAGGATTTCAAACTCGTCACATTAGGACCACCGAGCAAAAGAGGCAGATACTCATAGTTCAGAGTTTTCAGAGCGAATGAGGCAGATACTCATAGCTCATGGTTTTGGAGCGAAAGGGGCGGATACCCTTAGCTCAAAGTTTTGTGGGGCAAATGAGGCAAATACTCCTAGCTCCAAACTGTAGGGAGAGGAAGGGCGAATAGTTCTATATAGGAAGAACTCGAAGTTCAGAATCTCCTAACAAGTAGGACAAAATTAGTGCTTATGATCTTTGTCTTATTCTTGTTCTACAAGTATAAGCAAAGAAGGGCAACTGTAATTACTAATTTTGTCCGGGGTAGACCCGTTTTTATTTTCGCTTTTTTTTTTACAATAATAGGCTTATATATATGTTCCTACTTTCTAAATAATGTCATGGGCTTTGTTAAAACTTAAAAACCAAAAAAAATTAGTTAACTACTATTATTATTTTAATTAAGCATATATATGTTGTTATTTGCTATCGTAGTATGCTATTCATTATCATATTATTGTTATGTTTAAAAAGAAAACCTAAATATTACTAGTATAGTACATTGTCTTATCTTATTATCTTATTATTATTACCTTATTATTAGTATATATTACTATCATTTATATTATATTACCATTATTATTACTTTCTATTATCTGTTACTATTATATATTGTTACTATCAAATTAAATCAAATTTAGAGACTAGTAAAATATACATGCTCAACTATAATAATACAAGCCCAATACCACTTTAATTAAATAATAAAAGTCCATTTACACAAAAATCTTTAAAAACAAAAAAAACAAAAAATACATAATATTACACTTAGCCCATTTAGGGCCCTATATGATCAAAATTATAATGCCTCTATTCCTCTTGCAGCAGCCCAACCAGCCCATATGTCCTTCCTTGCCACCATGGAGGCCAAGTCACACCGCTGGCCATTCATTCTACACAACGTCAGCAGAGGATGGACACGTCGGCAAACACGTGGCAGCCACGTCGGGTCGAACCTTTGGACTCCCTCACATGCGCATCTCTCCCACATGCCATAACCACTCTGCTGGTCCCCTCTTCATCACCCTGACGGGCCCCATCATACACAAACAAACAAACAACAACAACAACAACAAATATCAGACAATGGCAGAAAGGGGCATGAATACAAACAAATTACAGAGGCAGCCAATCACTAATTTTATGTTTTTTTATATATGCAAATTCACTGTGAATTTCTGGCTATAAGAGCCGAAACAAAAACAATGTAATGGCAGCATATATTCAATTATCAATAGAGAGAACAGAGAATTTCCTCCTTTCTTTTCGATTCAAATAGCAAAACCAGTGAATTTTCTACAATCAACAAAAAAGCAAATTCGAGCATCAATTGAGAGAGTAGCATTTTCAGATTTCCTATCTCCAGTTTTTCCCCTTTTCAAAATAAAGAAAAGCAAAACAAAGGCAATCGATATTTCTAAAACAATACACAGGAAAGTATTCAAATTCTTCTTTTTTATCTGTTGGGTTCGAATCAGAAAAAAGAAAGAAGAAAACATTACCTTCAGCTTCAGCCGCCGGCGGCCGAAGGGTCCATCGGCGAATCCCGACGGTGGATAAGCTTCTCCAGGCGAGGGGAACAATATACCCCAAAATCACGATGATCCAACGGCGGAATGGGTAGATCGGTGGCGAAGAACTCGTAACGTTTGTAAAGATTACCCTTTTGGCTTTGGTATTTTCTGGCGATCGGAAACTCGGACGGCGAATCCCAACGGTGAGAAGGTTGCGCGGCCAGCGGGGAGCAGTATATCTCGGCTTTACCTCAATCCAACGGCGGACGGCGACGAACCACGCTTCCAAAGCCGCCCGAGTTTGATTTTGGTTTTGAGGCATTGGTGGCCGTTTCAGTGAATTCCGGTCGGATAGAAATGGAGAGGAGTGCGAGGGCTTCACGATGGTGGCCTTGGCATGTCGAACCGACGCCAGACGGCGGCTCCACGATGGCCAAGAGCGGCGGCTCTATTAGGGTTGGGAGCCCCCCTTGTTTCTGATTATCAAAGGATAATGAAGGGGGAAATGAATTAGAAATGGTTTTAACCCTTGATTACCCAGAACTGGTTAGAACCGGTTCACTCTGGGGCTCGAGCTAGACCTAGCAGAACCAGCCGGCTCACCCTTTCATCCCAGGCCTGTTTGAAGGCCCAAATCAGTGGGCTGATGGTACCCTCTTCCAACCCTTTTGAATTAGCCCAAATCTGAGTTTATGAAGTGTTTATTTGTTATAACACATGTACATGTTTGATATATATTTATATAGTGTAATGTATAACATGTTTTATAGGCATATGGCACATAGTTTTTTTGTTTTTTGTTTTATATAAGAAATATAAGATATTTTTATATATATATAAAATATAGGTTTTATATAATACATATATACAATAATGTTTCTTTAAGTATATAATCTCATAAGACTTATAATACACATATAGTTCTTTTGTAAATACATGATATAGTTTTTTTTTTCTCAAATGTGACATGAATTTTATAAAGTATACAACATATATGGTTTTTTCAAAATAATACATTTTTTCAAATGTATGGCATAATTTTGATAATGTATTTTTTTTAATGTATATGCATAATTTGGGCCTTGTAGTGCTTTAGGCTTAGTTTGTTTGTTTTGTTTTGTTTGGGCCTTTAGTTTTGGGCTTTAGTTTTTGGGCTTAGTTGTAATAGCCTTGGGTTTTCTTTTTTGGGGGGACTAGCTTAGTTTTTGGGCTTTAAACTAGATTAAGTGGATTAATTCAATTAATTTTGATTGTGTGCTCGTCTTATAAGGGCGCGATTCTCAAATTAATTAAATTAATTCTAGATTTAGATTCTTTAGGGCCTTTGTTAGATTAAGGTTCGGATTAATCTAATGAATTTTAATTTGCTCTTGGCTCATTAGAGTAAATGTTAAATTCGTTAAATTAATTTAACGTATCTTAATTGCTTAGGAAAAAATTAATTTCAAACTTAGATTGACGCTTAAATTCTTAATTAATTCTCATAATTTGTTAAGGTTTTAATCTTTTTGGGCTAGTTAGTCAATTTAAGGTTAATATTAGGATCACTTAATAATTATATCACTAATTAAATTTTCATAATTTTAGGCCCTTTCTTAGTTAGGTTTTAAGTTAGGCCTTGTGTGCTTTTCTTTCATGCTTTTGTTTGTCATCTCCTATTTGTCATGATTTTAACCACTTCGATTGTACGTTAATTGATTTAAATCATGAAAAGGGAGATATTTATTAATCTTTATATTTACGTCGTAACAGTCCGAGCTTAAAAGATGTTGACCAAATAAATGAATTAATTCTCATCGCCCCAAGGTAAAGTTAAAAATTGATAAAATCTTTACATCATAACTTAACTGCTTGCACCATGCATAAAGGTGACGTACGAGATTCAAACCATAAATTAACACGGCAATCAGGCTTATTCAATGCCGGTTTAATCTATGGTCCGATGTATCGTCAACCTTATTAATTAAATGTCCAATTAACTTGAACCCATCAGTTTGATAAAGCCCGTTCAATTAAGGTCACCGAATTAAATTTTTTTCAAATTGCGACAATTTCCTTCAATTAAAAGCAACAAATATTTTGGTACCGATTTTCGGAGGTGATGGGGGTGGTAATCCTTCCCCACACGTAACCAACTCCCGAACCCTTTCAAAATAAATCTCTGATTTTATGATGTCCGGCCTACCTTATCCAAGTGGCCGGTGACGACTCCAAGTTTTTATCGATTTTCAAAAAGAAATATAATTTTCAAAAGAAATCCCTTTAAGACAAAGATTTTTCAAAGAAAGAAAAAAAGGTCATTACAATAAGATGTTTCACAATTTGATTAATCCAAAGTTTCATAATTTTGGAAATCTGATATCCCATAGTTCGATAAATCTGATTTTTAGTTAAAACTCAATCCGTTATGCTATGCATGATGTTTGAAAATTTTCACCAATCACAACAAAATAATACACAAAAAGTGTATAAGACATTTATTTATAGCACCAAAGAAAACATAAGTTTATTACACAGAAAGAGACACACCTTTAAGCAATAGAAGCTCTAATATCGAGAAGGGTGAACCTCACGCTCAAATCTAGCCCAATCAGAACCTAAGATAATAACTCTTCATTAATAAATATTTCTATCACTAGGCCACCACTAAAACCTAAGACTAATCTGAAAGAAAGCTCACACATAAACCTCGAAGAATGTGCACGGTCAGACTGAACAGGCGAAGAAAGTAACTCGACGGCCACAGAATCATAATCACCTGAACATAAGAATATTCTAAATCAGATTCCAAAATTCAAATCCTTGAAATTACTAAGTACAGAATAATTGTATATAGCAAAAGGAGCTTTCGAATTCGAATTCGACGAAACATACAACGAATTTAAACTTAGGACATTGAAAAAAGTCAAGAGGAAGGTTGTCCAAAAAAGTCAACTCTTAGTCAAATCTAATTAATGTCAACCCTAGTTAAATTCAAAGTCAACTCTACCAAAAAGTCAAAGTCAACATTGACACGACTGGACAACAGTCAAACTGGTCAACTTGTATCGGTCAACAGGTTAGATATGTTCAAATCGGTAGTCCATGCTGGTCAACTGGTCTAGTCAACTCACTGGTTCGGTCTAAGGCAAAGATCTGGTTCATTCATGGGTCTGGTTCACAAGATTCGATCCGATTTAATTATTTGGTTGGGCCATAGTCTCTCATATGGTTTACATACACAACTAAGCATGGTCCCGCACTGGCCCAATTACTAAGGGTTGGTTTAGGCAGCCCATCAAGTTGGGTCTTCTCCATTGACCAGAACCCCCAACGCATTCAACCTCACATTGCTGCTAAGGTTTTCATAACACCCTTTGCGGCGGCAACAACAACACGGTAAGGGCGGCGACAGTGATGTCGGCAGATCTAGACTAGCACTGCATCACAGCTCACCGGTAACGCCAAAAGAAGACCAATGGTGCATTCAACCAAAGAGACGAAGGGCACGACGGATGCACGAATGGTACGACACGGACTAACCGGCGGTAACACGAACACCGATGGCCGATGAACTAACAGCAACTAAAGACGTACAACGACGGCGGTGGAAGACAAATGGCGATGGCCCAAGTACGACTGAAATAGAGATGCAAGGGTTTCAAGAGTCACGATCTCAACCAACACAGAGCTTAAACAAAAGGGGAGGTCGGAAGTGGCTTACCAGCGACCACAAAAGGCAGAGACGACAGCGGCTCAAGGCTTCGACTGAAAAACCGAAGGGTGATTCGAAAGGTTACACGCTACTTCTGAGCAAACGGTCGACAACGAGGGTGAAGGGACGAGTGGGTTATGGTCGGAAGGTGATGGGGAGACGAATGGTGGCCACGGATTCATGAACGGTCGGAGTTGGATGCTTGGTCGGACTTTAATCGGAAAAGAAAAGGGCTTTGTGTGATATTACAGAGAGAATAAGGTGAAGGGTGCAGCTACAAACTCAAAGTGGAACAACAACCGATTCCTAGGGTTGAAAACAATGAATTTATACCTCAATGGATGGGTAAATCACACATGAAGGGTCCATAATAAGTCCCACTTTTCAGATTGGATGCCCACATTCCAAATAAATTCAATTAGGTCACTGAAATCATAAATTCAATTTAATTCCAAATTTGCAATTAGGGTTATGAATATAAAATCCATAATTGTTAGGGTTTTGAATCTAGAGTTTTTCGAATTAGGTTTTTAAATTGGGTGGAAAATTTATGGTGTTACAACTCTCCATCCCTTAAAACAAATTTCGTTCTTGAAATTTTCAAACTTAACAATAGATCCCCAAACTATCTGACGCATACTTATACATTCTCATTCTCATCTCATGAACCCTCATAACCAAAAATAAGAATTGAACACATCTGATAATCTAGTCACGGTTCTAGCTGATCTATCACTCTAAACCGGTATACCTCCGCTAAATTACCAAAAACAGCTAACCTAATTTGCACTCTAACTCCAATAGGTGCTAAAATCGATGCACGTGTCTAACCCTATACGAATGAATTGATTGGTGGACGCGGACAATTTCTTAGGTAACGATCTTATAACCACATCTAAAACATATTTCCTTCCTCCATCTACACTCTTCATTGTGCTTCTTATTACAACAACTACATACAGAAATAAGGCGAGAAACTTTTGAATTCGTACATTTCCAATCGTAACTGTTGCTACTGTAAGTCTCACTCTAATAACACCGAAAAAAAATCTTCTCAAGGCTTATTACTAGACGGGTTGACACAACTGGATGAGCATATGTGTTCGATTGTTTCTTGATTTAATCAATATTCTGAAGATCCTCATCTTTTATGAGTGCATCCATCTTCACAACATTCTTAACTTGACCAACCAGGTCGCTGAACACCTTATCCTTTTGTATAGCAACATCTTTTCAGATTGGTAGACGAAGCTCGTTCAAAGCCAACCACACTTATCTTTCTCAGCCGCAACTGACCCAGGAACATATTTTATCAACTTCATAAACTTTATCTCATAGCCGTTAACTGAAATATTATTCTGTTTCTGATTTATAAATCATCTCGATATATCGCCAGGTACTCTTCTCTCACATATCAATCCTCATTATCATCAATCTCATTTTGATTTTCTGTCTAATTAGCATAAGGCGGATGATCACAATCAGAAGCAACAATATGAACTCAACTAAACGCAACACAAGAACCTCTACGCGGTGGCTTAGTATATTTATAAAAAAAAATCGGTGCAATAAAATCACATAACCTAGAGTCAAATTTAGTACTAGAGTCTCGGATTTAAAACACATTGAAAACAATAAAGTCAAAATCACATAATACCGTAATATATTTATAAAAAAATTCCTATTCCTCCCAAAATATTTCAGATGCGTGTAGAAGTCAAAAATATTTGAAAACAACTTGTAAGCCTCACAGTCCGAGGGTTGAACCTAGGCTCTTTTACCACTAAATGTAACTCCCTAAACCCTCCCAAGAAGAAATGAGCCAAATCTAGAAAGTAGCGTTTGAAAACTTGTCCCTCAAGAACCAATTTTTCGGTTACAATATTTTATAGTTCAAATTAATTGCTTAAACAAGTAAAATTCCATAAACATTCCAATTATTATAAAACTCATTCATTTAAACAATGTTTTGATAAAATATCTGAAACAATTCATAAATAGATGTATTCAATTAAACCCAAATTAAAATAATCTCAAAGTCCAAGTTACATAAAAGTCCCCAAAAAATAATATTCTGAAATAATTGAAAAGAACTTACACTAATAATAATAATATCTGAATAAAATCAAGATGCTCCAGGTAACGAGTCGCCTAAATAGTTTGATAATCTGAAAGAAAACTATATGGGTGTAAGCTAAAGAGCTTAGTGTGTCTCTAAAGTGAAAACAAACACAAGCAAAATATTATTTCTGTTTTTCTGATAAATATTTTTGAAAACATATTAAATCTGAATCATAATGATATGATGTCTGATGCACATGAAAACCCAATATCCAATCTCCGATACAACGAAAAGTAAGGTTCCCCAGAACCTACTCTCTCCATCGTCAACATCCGAAGTGGAACTCAGCCCAAAGGGTGGAACCACTGATCCGAAGCAGAATTCAGCCAGAAGGGTGAAACCACTGAACTTCCCCAAACAAATCTCAATCTATGTACACACAATGATATGATGCTGATTTAAAATCTGAGACTTATCCAAAACTTGAATTGTTAAAAATTCAAGTTGCATAAATCTATAAATCAGATGTTTCAGAATTTGATAAATCCAAAGTTTCATAATTTTGGAAATCTGATATCTCATAGTTCGATAAATTTGATTTTTAGTTAAATATCAGTCTGTTATGCTATGCATGATGTCTGAAAACTTTCACCAATCACAATAGAATAATACACATAAGTTTATTGCACTGGAAGATACACACCTTTAAGCAACAGAAGCTCTAATATCGAGAAGGGTAAACCTCACGCTCAAATATAACCAAATTAGAACCTAAGATGATAACTCTTCATTAATAAATATTTCTATCGCTAAGCCACCACTAAAACATGAGACTAATCCGAAAGAAAGCTCACACATAAACGGTCAGACTAAATAGACGAAGAAAGTAACTCGACGGCCATAGAATCATAATCACCTAAACATAAGAATATTCTGAATCAGATTCCAAAATTCAAATCCTTGAAATTACTAAGTACAAAATAATTTTATATAATAAAATGAGCTTTCAAATTCAAATTTGACGAAACAGACAACAAATTTGGACTCAGGACATTGAAAAAGGTCAAGAGAAAAGTTCTTCGAAAAAGTCAACTCTTAATCAACTTTGGTCAAAGTCAACCCTAGTCAAAGTCAAAGACAATTCTGCCAAAAAGTCAAAGTCAACGTTGTCATGATTGGTCAACAGTCAAACTAGTCAACTTGTGTATGTCAAATGGGTCAACGGGTCAGATATGGTCAAATTGGTTCGGGTCAATAGTCCATGTTGGTCAACTGGTCTAGTTAACTCACTGGTTCGGTCCGGTTTACTAACTAGTTCAGTCTAAGGCAAAGATTTGGTTCATTCATAGGTCTAGTTCACAAGGTCCGGTCTGATTCAATTATTTGGTTGGGCTATGGTCTCTCATCTGGTTTACATGCACAACTAAGCATGGTCCCACACTAGTCCAATTACTAAGGGTTAGTTTAGGCAGCCCATCAAGTTGGGTCTTCTCCATTGACCAGAACCCCCAACACATTCAACCTCACATGGCTGCTAGGGTTTTCATAACACCCTTTACGGAGGCAACAACAACACGGTAAGGGCAGCGACGGTAACAGATCTAGACGAGCATGGCGTCACGGCTCACCGGTAACACCAAAATGGGACCAATGGTGGATTCAGCCAAAGAGACAAAGGTCACAACGGATGCACGAATGGTGAGACAGGACTAACTGGCGGTAACACGAATGCCTATGGCTGATGAATGAACGACGACGAAAGAAGAACCGCGACGGTGGTAGAAGACAAATGGTGATGGTGCAGGTACAACTGAAATAGAGATGCAAGGGTTTCAAGAGTCACGATCTCAACCAACACAGAGCTTAAACAAAAAGGGAGGTCGGAAGTGGCTTACCAACAACCACAAAAGGTAGAGACAACGGCGGTGCAAGGCTTGACTAAAAAACCAAAGGGTGATTCAAATGGTTACACGCTCTTCTGAGCAAATGATCGACAACGAGGGTGAAGGGACGAGTGGGTTATGGTCGAACGACGATGGGGAGGCGAATGGTGGCCACAGATTCATGAATGATCAGAGTTGAAAGCTTGGTCAAACTTTAATTGGAAAAAGAAAAAGGCTTTGTGTGATATTACAGAGAGAATAAGGTGAAGGGTGAGCTACAAACTCAAAATGGAACACCAACTGATTCCTAGGGTTGAAAATAATGAATTTATACCTCAACGGATGGGTAAATCTCACATTAAGGGTCCATAATAATTCCCACTTTTCAGATTGGATACCCATATTCCAAATAAATTCAATTAGGTCACTAAAATCATAACTAAAATTCAATTTAATTCGCAATTAGGGTTATGAATATAAAATCCCCAAACATTAGGGTTTTGAATCTAGGGTTTTCTGAATTGGGTGGAAAATTTGGGGTGTTACAAGGTCACCCCCAAGTATAAAGTTTGGTGGTCAACTACGTCAACGAAATATTCCTAAGTCGGATCCGGGTAATAGGAAGTCTGTTGAAGAAAGGTTGGCTACGCTCCCCACTGAAGCCGATTTAATGAGAAAGTAGCTTGAAGAGGAACAAAAGAGGTTTATTCAGCTCGAAGAGAAAACTAATCAACATAGGTTCGACTTTGAATTGGATAAAACAAAACTCGAGGGGGGATTAAATTCCTACAGAGAAGGAAAGACGAGTTGGAACTTGAGCTTAAGTTATAGAATGAGGAAATTCAAAAACTGCAGAGGCTAAACAAGAACTAGAGAGTCGTAGAGGACGAACCAAGTGGAGGATTGGAGCTCCGACTTAAGTAAGAGAAGGCAAAAGCCGAGAATCACAAGAGGAAGTATTACAAGAACAAGAACCAATAGCTCACTATGACACAAGAGATATGTAACCTCTCGACTCAGTCTAGTCACCAGACCAAACCGAATAAGTCACACGGGGAATATTGAAGTAAACCAGAAAGGTTTACCACAATAAACAACATTTTTTCTTTTTTTTTTCTTTTTGAGATGCATTATTATTAACCTAAGTGTACATACTGGCAGCGGGTGAAATTATAACTCAATCGGGCGTCGATTTGACATCCAATTGCACTGATTTGCAAATTTGACAAATTACAGGGAGTTATTGCCAAATTAAAGTTACCAATATTCAATTAGTAAAGTTTCATACTCTCATGTCATATTCCAACTCAATTTGATCATCCAAACTCATTCAATTGCATACATAACCTCCAGGGACTAAAACGTAAGAAAATAGAAACTTTAAAAGATTCCAATTAATCAACTTATCTATCACCGTATCAATACACCAAGCACCGTATCGGTACGGTCTTGATGGGTTTTAAATTCCGGATTCTACTAGCTCAATATCATATCGATACGGCACCATGTACCAATACCCCCAGCCATTTTCCTCTAAGACTGTATCGATACGAATATCCCTGTACCGATACGCTAAGCCAGATTTGTCCTATATATACCGATACGGTACCCCGCGTACCGATATGCCTGGGATTGAAATGCCCATTTTTGCTGGTTTAACATGCAAATAAGCTAAGCTGACCACCTAATCATGCTTCAAAGACATAAGCAACGTAAACCATGATTAAACCTCAGCCAAAACACAAGAAACATTAACCATACATGTTATCTTGCATCAAAAGGAAACTATAGGCATGCAACCTATGAACCAAGCCTAACAAGGTACCAAAAACATACCAAGGCATAAACCAAATATAACAGGCCATTTACAAGACCAAATCGACAATATAAACTTGCTCAAACAGGGAGTTCAACAACATCTCCCAAAACCATAAGAAATCCCCCATTGCCCTTATTAAACAAAGTCTACTTTGGAAACATACGTTCCTATAAGAAGTCCTTGGATCACTTTCACTTGCTTGCTACCTCTGAACCTTTAATTCTCTACATTGATGGACAAAAAGAGCGTAAGATCTCTAGGCTTAGTGAGGAGTGCTCAAAAACAACACACCATCAATGCATTTTAAAACCGGTTTCTATACCATATTGAAATCACTTTTCAAAACATGATTAAATCCTCATTTAAAAACATCATGCCTTCAAACCATGCACTTTAACCATTCAAAATCCAGCATATTAAACTATATGCAACATGTATCATTAAACAAACAACAACTCACATTGCTAATCTCAATTTAAGCCTTACCATGCATAACATACCATATGCAAAGCTTAAAGAGTAAACGTGTATAAATTCATTATACAACACATGATACATTAACAATTATATTGGCTCGCAAGTGATCATCTACAAGTTCCATTTTCAAAACACAACATTGGATATGCGAATTCACAAGTTTTCTCCCAATACTTCATACATTCTCACCGGCAACACAAGGTTCACACACGAGAGTATTCGGTACACAATATAAACCTCTCAACCGTTGTGACACCCGTGGTGGAATATTCGGTACCCATATCAACCCCTCAACACCACTCATGGATAGATGTATAACCCACTAACGAGAGTTTTTGATACCATAAACCCCCTCAATCGTTAGGGTACTTGGACGGAGTATTCGGTACCGATATCAACCCATCTACGTCCAAGGTGACTTATTTTAAAGTGCACTCAATCCTATAGCCGGCTAACAATATCCGATTACGTTTTAAAACCATTTCTATACCATCACTTGACACTATAATTCACAATTAGCCATGAACCTTACTATTTTTAAAGCAATTTACCAAAACATACCCAAGTATCAAACCATGCTTTCACAAGTATAAATCATACTTATAAGGATCATTCACCAATGCATCCTTCAACAATACTTTATCAAAAATAGTAGACATCGTATTTGAAATCATGCTTCAACAATGGAAATCATGTAAATCAAAACAAGTGCATAAATTATTTTTTAAAACAAGCACGACCGAGAGAGAAACCTTTGTACTTAATTCTGAGTTTAAACCAGCATTTCAAACTAGATTTAAACTCCCTTAAACCACCTTTTAAACCATTCCAAAGCTGGAAAACACGTTCTCACTCACTGACACACGAAACCTTGATTCACCGACGCTTAATCAAGCATCCGGAGCCTCCAAAGCTTTATCGATAGCTTCCAAAATGTTCTCCTCTATTTTAACCACATTATAACAGATGATTAATGCATTCAAAACCCCAGCAAGCAATTCCTCAACATTTCCTTGCTTAAAACCATCAAAACACTTATCCGAAACAACCGAAATAACTTTGATTCACATCCAAAACTTAACCCAGCCATAACCTAACACTTAGAAACATCAAATAACATCCAAAAACATTCCTACTTCGACCTTATACCTCCAGCAATCATCTAACACCCACAACACCTCAAAAACTCATAACTAGAAACTCAAACAACTAGAGATTCATTTGATTTCGGGATTCTATTGATAAAACCAATCCATTATCATCATAAGCCACCAAAATCATGATACAACCTCATCATAAACTCAGCAAAACATATCTAAAATGAAGATCTCATAATTACCTCAATTAAATCTCAATTAAACAATTTATATTCAATTAAATCCACAACACTAATTAGAAATCATTTGTATAGGATTAAGAACTTGAGAATTTTAATAAAGAACCATCATTAAAGGAGAAGAGCAAACCTTACCTCCAAAGATTGAAAACTCTCTCAATTGGATGATTTTCACACTAAAGAAACAAAGGAAAATCAATGAGATTTTGAGGAAACAAGTTGAGAAATCCATTAGAAATCATTAGCTTAAGAAAACAAGATCATTACCTCAAACCTTGGCTGAGAAAATAGGTGTTTGGCTGAAGAGATTTTGAGACAAACTCAAGAGAGAAAAGTTACGTCAAATTTTGTTTTTAGGAAATAACTACCATCCTTTTAATAAATCCTCTTTAATCATTTAATTAAAACACTTTAAAACTAATTCAATTAAGAGAGAAATCTGATAAAAACATTTAGGCTTAATAGCTCCTTAGAGATTCTAAGTTCTAACCCTTTTACAAAATAGTCACTAAAAACAATTTTCAGTTTTTACATTTTGGTCACTAACCTAAAATGTCCTGTTTCCAAATCTTATTTTCCAAAATAGACTTTACCAAAAATCAATATATATTTAATAAAGATTTTAAAGCATTTTTCTATATTTTTATCCCTTGTAAAAATATACGATCCCGAAATCGACTCGAATCGCTAACCCGGCCCACCGGACTGTCCAATCTAACCCTCAAAACCACTAGGCCCAAAACCGGGGTGTTACAACTCTCTTCCACTTAGGAAATTTTGTCCTCAGAATTTTTACCTAGTGGAAAATGTAAGGAAACTGCTTCTTCATGTCATCCTTCCCTTCCCACGTGGATTCCTCAACTTCTCGGTGTCGCCACAACACTTTGACCAACTCTATGGACTTACCATGAAGAACCTTACTGTCCTCATCCAAGATCCTTATTGGTTCCTCATCATAGGTCAAATCTAGATTCAACTTAATCTCCTCAACATGCATCACATGAGAAGGATCCGATCTATACCAAACCTCATCACCTTCTTCCAAGGCAAAACTTTTAGAAACACACGGTCACCAACCGCGAACTCTATTTCCCTACGCTTCAAATCCGCATAAGACTTTTGCCGATCCGAAGCCGCTTTCAATCGATCACTAATAAGCTTCACTTTCTCTGTTGTCCCTTTAAGTACATTAGGCAAGGTAACTAACTTTTCTCCTACCTTCGTCCAACAAAGAGGCTTTTTGCACTTCCTACCATATAAAGCTTCATACGGTGCCATTTGTATACTCGACTGATAACTGTTATTATAAGAAAACTCCACCAAAGGTAACTGTTTCTCCCAGGTTTCTTGGAACTCAATAACACAACATCTCAACATATCCTCCAAGACTGAATCACATGTTCGGACTGGCCATCCGTTTGAGGATGATACGAAATACTGAAACTTAACCGTGTACCCAAAGCTCGATGCAAACACTCCCAAAACCTCGACGTAAACCGTGGATCTCTATCAGAAACTATAGACTTAGGCACACCGTGCAAATGCAAAATCTCGGCGATGTACAAATTCGCCAACTTATCCATGGTATATGTCGTATGCACCGGCATAAAATGTGCACACTTCGTAAACCGATCAACAATCACCCAAATGGAATCCTTTTTAGTCGGTGTTAAGGGTAACCCCGACACAAAATCCATGGTGATTCTCTCCCATTTCCACTCTGGTATCTTCAATGGTTGCAACAACCCGGAAGAAAACTGATGCTCAACTTTTACTCACTGACATACCATATAGGGGTGTTAAAAAATACCTGGCCCGAACTACCCGACCCGTAATTTTTCCCGGGTAGTCGGGCCGGGTCAGGGCCAATTTTTTTTATAACC
The DNA here is from genome assembly GCA_019671005.1 of Hibiscus mutabilis. Classification (NCBI taxonomy): domain Eukaryota; kingdom Viridiplantae; phylum Streptophyta; class Magnoliopsida; order Malvales; family Malvaceae; genus Hibiscus; species Hibiscus mutabilis. The sequence continues at coordinate 22,962,889 of CM033718.1, read as the reverse complement.
GGGTACCGACCCGACCTGGTAATTTTAATACTTATATATTTTATATTTTAAATTCTATTTTTATTTTATGTTTCTTACTATTTTTCTCTAAAATTAATTTTAAATCACTAACTTCTTTTTGTACTTGTATTATATACTTTTAAGTTTTAAAATTTTCAAAAATAATTATATTAATGTGTCAATATGAGATTCGAAAGAAAAATCATGTTCGAGATTAATATTTTTAATACCTTATTTTGTCGATAAACTTTAATACATATACATATATATATATATATCCAAATATTTCTCTCTTAAAACTAACCCTAAATCAATAATTTTTGTGTTTGAAATATATATCATGAAATTTTATGTGTATCCTATGTTTTTTTTTTTCAAAAAAAAAATAAATTTAAAAAATATATAAAAAGTGAACCGGGTACCCGGTACTCGATTTTACGGGTACCTGGTTTGTATACGCCATGTAACAAGCCAAGGTTTTGCTACCCGAAAATTTCAAGTACTCCGAATTTCAGGTACCTAGTTTCCCGGGTACCCAGATTTGAACACCCCTAATACCATACACTTAGCAACAAACTCAGCTACATCATTCTTTAAACTCACCCAGTAGTACTCATCATTCAACCCACGATACATCTTAGTACTACCAGGATGCATAGCAAAAGGGCTACTATACACTTCAGTCAAAAACATACGCCTCAACTCACCATCATTAGGCACCACAATTCGATCCTTAAAGCACAAAACACCTTCCTCATTAAAAGAAAAGTCCATCAGATTACCTTCCGCAATGTCAGAAACATACGACACCAACGAATCATCAAACAACTGCTTTTCCTTAATCAATTGTGATAAAGATGGTTTAACTTGCAACTCAGCCAACAAACTGCCATCTCGCGTCACGCTCAGCCGTGTAAACATCGCCCGCAACTCTACCACAACCTTTCTACTCAAGGCATCAGCTACCACATTAGCCTTCCCCGGATGATACTCAATCGTCAAATCATAATCTTTAAGCAACTCCAACCATCTACATTGCCTAAGATTCAAATCCTTTTGAGTCATAAAATATTTCAAACTCTTATGATCCGTATACAAAAAACACTTCTCACCATAAAGGTAATGTCTCCAAATCTTCAAAGCAAACACTACCGCGGCAAGCTCAAGATCATGGGTAGGGTAATTGCGTTCGTACACCTTCAATTGCCTAGATACATAAGCCACAACCTTTCCTTCTTGAATCAACACACAACCCAACCCAAGTAAGATGCATCACTATAAACCACAAACTCCTTACCCGACTCAGGTTGAGTCAAGACAAGGGCATGCGTCAAAGCTTCTTTCAACTTTTCAAAAGCTTGTTGCCTTTCCTCCATCCACTCAAAACGAACATTCTTTTGCAACAACTTCGTCAAATGAGTAGCATCCTTCGAAAAACCATCCACAAACCTACGGTAGTATCCCGCAAAACCAAGGAAACTTCAAACCTCTTGCACCGACTTAGGTGGCTTATAATTCCTCACCGCCTCAATCTTATAGGATCAACCCGAATTCCTTCGGCCGACACCGCATGTCCAAGGAAAACAACCTCCCTAAGCCAAAACTCACATTTGCTCAACTTAGCATACAATTGATTATCCAACAAAGTTTGCAACACAATTCGTAAATGTCGATCATGATCCTCCTCGGTACGAGAGTACACAAGGATATCATCGATAAACATAACAACAAATTAATCTAAAAACTCGTGGAACACCCAATTCATCATGTCCATGAACGCAACAGGGGCATTAGTCAAACCAAACGACATCACTAAGAACTCATAATGCACGTACCTTGTAGGGAAATTCGTCTTTGGTACATCTACATCCTTCACCTTCAACTGATAGTACCCAGATCTCAAATAAATTTAGAAAAAACTGAAGCACCTTGAAACTGATCAAGCAAATCATTAATCCTTGGCAAAGGATACTTGTTCTTAACTTTTAACTTGTTTAGTTGCTGATAATCAATGTACATCCGCATCGTGCCATTTTTCTTTTTCACAAACACCCCAAGGTGAAACATTAGGCCTAATAAACCCTCGATCAAGCAACTCTTGAAGTTGCGTCTTCAACCTCTTTAACTCTTTCGGGGCCATACGATAGGGAGTAATTGACACCAGAACTATTTTTCATACAACTCGATGCCAAACTCAACCTCCCGATTTGGTGGCAAACCCGACAACTTTTTTAGAAAAATACTTGGAAACTCATATACCGTACGTATGTCCTACACACGCACTTCTTTCGAACCCAAATTCATAACATATACTAGGTAAGCTTCATATCCAGAATCCATCAACTGACTCACTTTTAGAGCTAAAACAGTATTAGACAAGAACTTCACATTCTCGCCCACGATTACCACTTCGTAATTATCAGCAAGTTTCAAGGTAACTCGCTTGGTCTCAAAATCAACCACAGCTCTATGCTCAGACAACCAATACATACCCAAGATTACATCAAAACCATGAAACGGTAACTCCATTAAATCAACCGCAAACACATGTCCTTAAACAGACAAAGAACATCCTCTAAACACCTACAATCACATCGTGTCATAACGTCCCTCGTGATATGCATACACCCTCGCAGGACCGCCATCTTTAGGTTGAATCGCAACAGCATAAGCAACCATCCTCGGACCCTCATCTCTACGCTAAAACTGTCCATGTCCATGATCACGACCTTGTTGAGGTACAGCCACAGAAACCCTATCCTGACCACCACCAGCCAACAACGAACAATCACGTCTAGGATGACTACTCGATCCACAACTCCAGCAAACATTAGAACCCATAGCAACATGAGCCTGCCCCTCACGGGTCAAACGCGGACAATCTTGCCTCAAATGCTCACGCGATCCACAAGCCCAACAAGGATTAAGCTTAGATCTTACCTGATTACCCTAACCTTGAGCTCCACGTCCAGCATCGCCACCATGTCTCAAATCAGAGCGATACCTCTTATCATGGTACCTCTTATATTGACCACCACCAGAGCTAGAATCCGCAACTCTCTTACCCAAGCCTGAACCACTTACACAAGAAGACAAACCCAAGTTCTGCTCAATATCCTTCGCCCATGTAACCAACACGTCAAAATCTGTGTAATCAGAAGCTAACATGTACGTCTTCACTTCTTACACCAAACCATAGTGAAAATGATCACAGCAATGTCTATCACTCAGTACCAACTCAGAAGTATACTAGCTCAAACGAACAAACTGAACCTCATACTCAGCCACAATCATGCTACCCTGAACCAAAGACATGAACTCACGTTTCTTGTCATCCAAGTATCTAAATCTCTGATACATCTTCTTAAATGTAGCTTGGAAAAACTCCAAATTCATATCCTCAGCTTCCATGACGGCAGTTACAGTCGTCCACCAACTGTAAGTATTACCTTGCAACAGGGACACTGCACATCCCAACTTACAGGGATCATTACACCCAATCTGGTCAAATATCTAGATCGTACTGGCCATCTAAGCCTCGAATACCTCAACCGACAAAATACAATACTCAGCACCGCCCAAACTATACAAACATTCCAACGGAAAACCCGTTTACCTAGCAGTTGGTGCTTGCACTTGCACTCTAGCAACAGCGGCCTTGAAAGCTCCAATCATCGCCCGAATCAAAGGTGCCATATCGCCCAACCTTGTCCCAGCATGCCCAGCTGGCACTTGCTCCCCATCCAATGGTGGAGGAGGTGGGTGGGGTGGTATCCCTCTAGGAGGAACAACATTCTCCTGATTTCCCTACCTAGTGGCAGCATCAATCACACCGGATCTCAACTCTTTCCTCGGTCTCATCATGCTAAAACAATTAAGGCATGATAACAAACCAAAACAAAACATTTAAGCCAGCTCTAAGCAAGGATCCAAGACTTCTATTTAAAAATCAAAACAAATCGGACTACGATAATAAGGCAATAGGTTTCCCAAATTTCCCCTCCAACATGGTATAAAGAAAACAATGTACATATTGCAAATATCGTGCATAGAAAACCGCAGATATAACTCACAACAACATCACAACAACTTACCAACAACCTAATTTATCACAAAACCTGGCTGTGATACCATCGAATGTAACCCCTCGACTTGGTCTAGTCGCCAACCGAACCGTACGAGTCACACAGGGAATATTGAAGTAAACCGGGAAGGTTTACCATAATAAACAACCTTTTATCTTTTCTAGATGAATTATTATTAACATAAGTGTACATACTAGCAGCGGGTGAAATTACAACTCAATTGGGCGTCGATTTGACATCTATTTGTACCGATTTGCAATTAGAGACTGATTTGCAAATTAGAAAAATTATAGGGACTTATTGCCAAATTAAAGTTACCAGTATTCAATTATTCAAGTTTCATAATCTCATGTCAAATTATAACTCAATTTGATCATCCAAACTCATTCAATTGCATACATAACTTACAGGGACTAAAACATAAGAAAACAAAAACTTCAAAAGATTCCAATTAACCAACTTACCTGTCACCGTATCGATACACCAAGCACCGTATCGGTAAGGTCTTGATGGGTTTCAAATTTTGGATTCTAGTAGCTCAACATCATATCGATACGGCCGCATATACCTATACGCCCAACCATTTTCCTCTAAGATCATATCGATACGGATCTCTTCGTACTGACACGCTAAGCTAGATTTGGCTTATCCTTACTGATATGGTACCCCGTGTACTGATACGCTTGGGCCTGAAATACCTATTTTTGCTTGTTTAACATACAAATAAGCTAAGCTAACCACCTAATCATGCTTCTAAGACATAAGCAGTAATAACCAGGACCAAACCTTAGCCAAAACACAAGAAACATCAACCATACGTGTTATCTTGCATCAAAAGGAAACTATAGGCATGCAACCTATGAACCAAGCCCAACAAGGTACCAAAAACATACCAAGGCATAAACCAAATATAACAGGCCATTTACAAGACCAAAACAACAATATAAACTTGCTCACACAGGGAGTTCAACAACATCTCCCAAAACCATAAGGAATCCCTCATTGCCCTTATTAAACATAGTCTACTTTGGAAACATATGTTCGTATAAGAAGTCCTTGGATCACCTTCACTTGCTTGCTGCCTCTGAACCTTTAATTCTCTACATTGATGGACAAAGAGAGCGTAAACACTCTAGGCTTAGTGAGGAGTGCTAAAAAACAACACATCATCAATGCATTTTAAAATCGGTTTCTATACCACATTGAAATCACTTTTCAAACCATGATTAAATCTTCATTTAAAAACATCATGCCTTCAAACCATGTACTTTAACCATTCAAAATCCAGCATATTAAACCATATGCAACATGTATCATTAAACCAACAACAACTCACATTGCTAACCTCAATTTAAGCCTTCTCATGCATAACATACCATATGCAAAGCTTAAAGAGTAAACGTGTATAAATTCATTATACAACACATGATACATTAACAATTATATTGGCTCACAAGTGATCATCTACAAGTTCCATTTTCAAAACACAACATCGGATATGCAGATTCACAAGTTTTCTCCCAATACTTCATACATTCTCACCGGTAACACAAGGTTCACACACGAGAGTATTCGATACACAATATAAACCTCTCAACCGTTGTGACACCCGTGGTGGAATATTCGTTACCCATATCAACCCCTCAACACCACTCATCTATAGATGTATAATCCACTAACGAGATTTTTCGGTACTATAAACCCCTCAATTGTTAGGGTACTTGGTCAGAGTATTCGCTACCCATATCAACCCCTCTACGTCCAAGGTGACTTATTTGACAGTGCACTCAATCCTATATAGCCGGCTAACTATATCCGACTACGTTTTAAAACCATTTCTATACCATCAGTTGCCACTATAATTCACAATTAGCCATGAACCTCACTATTTTTAAAGCAATTTACCAAAACATAACCAAGCATCAAACCATGCTTTCACAAGTATAAATCATACTTACAAGGATCATTCGCCAATGAATCCTTCAAAAATACTTTATCAAAAATAGTAGACATTGTATTTGAAATCATGCTTCAACAATGGAAATCATGTAAATCAAAACAAGTGCATAAATCATTTCGTAAAACAAGCACGATCGAGAGAGAAAACCTTTGTACTTACTTACGAGTTTAAACCAGCATTTCAAACTAGATTTAAACTCCCTTAAGCCACCTTTTAAACCATTCCAAAGCCGGAAAACATATTCTCACTCACCGACACGCGAAACCTCTATTCACCGATGCGCAATCAAGCATCCGAAGCCTCCAAAGCTTCACCGGTAGCTTCCGAAACGTTCTCCCTTGTTTTAACCACATTATAACAAAGGATTGATGCATCATAATGCATTCAAAACCCCAACAAGCAATTCCTCAACATTGCCTTGCTTAAAACCATTAAAACACCTATTTGAAACAACCGAAACAACTTTGATTCACATCCAAAACTTAACCCAGCAATAATCTAACACTTCAAAACATCAAATAACATCCAAAAACATTCCTACTTCGACCTTATACCTCCAGAAATCATCTAACACCCATAACACCTCAAAAACTCATAATTAGCAACTCAAACAACAAGAGATTCATTTGATTTCGAAGTTCTATTGATAAAACGAATCCATTATCATCATAAGACACCAAAATCATGATATAACCTCATCATAAACTCAGAAAAATAGATCTAAAATGAAGATCTCATAATTACCTCAATTAAATCCCAATTAAACCATTTATCTTCAATTAAATCCACAACACTAATTAGAAATCATTTGTAAAGGATTAAGAACTCGGGAATTTCAACAAAGAACCATCGTTAAAGGAGAAGAGCAAACTTCACCTCCAAAGATTGAAAACTCTCTCAATTGGATGATTTTTACACTAAAGAAACAAAGGAAAATCAATGATATTTTGAGGAAACAAGTTGAGAAATCCATTAGAAATCACTAGTTTAAGAAAACAAGATCATTACCTCAAATCTTTTTTGGGAAAATAGTTGTTTGGCTGAAGAGATTTTGAGACAAACTCAAAAGGGAAAAGTTACGTCAAATTTTGTTTTTAGGAAATGACTACCATGATTTTAAGTAATCCTCTTTAATCATTTAATTAAAACACTTTAAAACTAATCCAATTAAGAGAGAAACCTGGTAAAAAACATTTAGGCTTAATAGCTCCTTAGAGATTCTAAGTTTTAACCCTTTTACAAAACAATCACTAAAAATAGTTCTCACTTTTTAAATTTTGGTCACTAACCTGAAATGTCCAATTTCCAAATCTTATTTTCTGAAATTGACTTTACCAAAAATCAATATATATTTAATAAATATTTTAGAGAATTTTTCTATATTTTTATCCATTGTAAAAATATACAATCCTGAAATCGACTCAAATCTCTAACCTGGTCCACCAAACTGTCCAATCTAACCCTCAAAACCACTAAGCCCAATACTGGGACGTTACAAGATGGAGAATCTATGGACCTCTCACTTAAGGCAGCTTGAGAATGAGTGGCGTCGAAATGAAGTATTGAAAGCTCAAGTAAAATGTTTGGAAAAGTCTATCCTAAGGCACAAGGGTTTAGCCAGGAAATTAGAAGCTAGTAGCTCGAAGAATCGGGCTTTGAAGGTTCTTATTGAAGAGTTGGAAGGTGAGGTTCAATAATTCAAGAACCAAATAGCGAGTTTTAGAGGGGCAATTCAAGTGTATCAAATGCCGACTTTGGAGCGACTAAGGTTTGTCGCTTACACTATTTGGAGGTAAGAGTAAGAATTGCCACATTTGATGGCTCAGATGCAAGAGGTCGCCCGAAAGTTACTATTTCTAGCATAAAATGCTACCGAGCTTCAGGACTGAGTGGATGATTAATTTGAGGAGGGAGAAAGAATTGTTTGGATCTTGTGGGAGATCATCGACCTAGATGCTAGCTTAATACCATATGTGTAGCGAGTTTCTTTGGTTATTGTAACGAAACAATGTTTCCATTCGTGCAAGTTGTTTAGTGATGATATTTGCTGAATTCACTATCGCTCTTTGCTTTCATGCATGACACATTTATTTGCATATTTTGTTTAATTACTAAAATTAATTAAAAGACTTTTTATTTCAAAAAGCTTTTTGATTCATTAAACTGCAATCATTCCACACCCATATCGCACATGGTTACAAAAGAGATAATGGAAGAAAGTTTTGCAAAGTTGGAAGCCGATCTTAGAGGCCACTTGGAACGGGCTAAGCAAGAACTAAGGGACACTATCATCAAGTCCCAACAAGGTATGAGAGGAAAGGGTGTTGTCGAGAACCCAACCCAAGACTCGGGGGATCGCTCATATGCACCAATCTTTAAGAACCCTCTCTTTATCAACTCTTCATTGAACCCTCCGCAAGGGGTATCTTTTTCTCATCATGCTGGTCCCTCCGCCCCAGCTCAGCCAGGCGTGATACTTAGAAACATTAAAAATGTTGAAGATAACATCTCGGACTTTGACTAGTTGGAAAAATTAAATCAAGTGAAGGCAGAGTTTTTGAGGTAGTTAGAGGACACCTAGAAGGACATCGAAGAAAAGTTCCAGGTAAAGGAAGATGAAGAAGGTCCCTACGGACTAAACGCTAGAGAGCTCAGTTTGGTCTTTGATGTAAAAATCTTGTACAAATTCAAGACCCCCAAATTCAAGAAGTTTGTCGGGATGACTTTCCCCACTACACACCTGACCATGTTTTGTCAGATAATGGTTGGGTACACGGACATTGAGAAGCTGTTGATTTATTGCTTTCAAGACATCTTAGTGGGATCCACCTCGAGATGGTACAACCAGCTAACACAAGCTCAAATCAAGTTGTGGAAATATTTGGCCAAAGCTTTCATTGACCAGTACAAGCACATAATTGACATGGTCCCTAATCGACTTCTTTTACAAGGAATGGGGCAAATGCATGATAAAAGCCTCTAAGAGTACGCTCAAAGGTGGCGTGATATAGCGACACAAGTTCAGCCCTCGCTTTGTGAAAATAAGATCTCTTCGATGTTCGTGGACACACTAAAGGGAACACTCTATGATCATTTGATTAGAAATCATATTAGCAATTTCCCAGAGATGGTTATGATCGGCGAGCGCATCGAGGCTGCCATTAAAATTGGGAGAATTGACGGGGGAGAACCGTCACGCAAGCACTACAAGAAGAAGGATCACGAGGTTAACAACACTTATGAAGCTATTAAGAACCTCACTATCTCCCAGCCCCAAGCCACGATGGGGAATGCTTGACACTTCAACAAAAGAGAAAATAGGGGACCTAAGAGGGAAAGCGAGAACATGTTCTTCACTCTCTTACCAATGTCTTACAAAGAACTTTACTCGCAGTTGTATAAAGCGGATCTAGTTCGACCTTACCATGTTACCCCCTTTAACCCACCTTACCCAGCATGGTATGACCCTAAGGCATACTATGAATACCACGCCGATGTTACGGGGCATTCAATTAAAAACTATGTGGCATTCAAGAAGTCCGTTCTGAATTTGATCTGTATCGGAGTCTTGCAATTAAGGGAGCCAAGTATGGCCAATAACCCACTGTCGAGTCATGGGGGGTAATGCGTAAATACTCTTAAAGAAGAGTATGCCCGAAAGGCTAAAGTGATTGTGTCTGAGATTCAGTCTCCGTTGAGATGGGTTTTCCAGTAGTTGTGCATGACGCGTCTCATCGACCGAGGAATGGTAGTCGTGAAGAAGAGTTGTGGACCTTACTGTGAATATCATCAGTCAGGGGATCATAGGATAAAAGATTGTGGGGAGTTCCGCCAATTAACTCAGAATATGATGTGCAACAAAGAAATTGAGTTTTTCGAGAGAGGGGAAGGAAAGAATCTGAAGTCTGTGCGTCGAAGAATCAAGACGCCAAGTATAGCGAAAAGAGACCACTTGTATTTAGCTTCAAGCATATAAGAAGAGTGCCCCTAAAGTGGCCCCCAAGTTTATAATTTCTGCCTCGACATCCTTTCCTTTCAAGGATACACATCTGGTCCCATTGAAGTATATTGCCAATGTTTCAGCACTAGGAACCTCCAGCTCACAAGAATATGTAAAGGTAATGACGGGGACAAAACCTGCTCCGGAAGGGCCTATAGAACCGAGTCCCAAAAGGGTAAATAGTGTAGGGAATTTCACAAGAAGTGCATTGTGTTACAATGTCAAAGCACCCAAAGCATCAAAAGAATTGAAACAATAAGGTAAGGAAACCGAGGCCAAACTTGAGAAGGTATTCGGAGAGGAACCACCAAGGCCCCAAACATTACTACCCAAAGCATCACCTTCAATGAAAATGAAATATTGAAAGAAGGTAGGGGGTCCACCAAGGCCCCAAACATTACTACCCATTGTAAAGGGCATGTGTTACCATAAGTGATGATTGACAATGGATCCACTTTAAATGTTATTCCTTTGGATACTCTACAACAACTGCCAATTGACAGTTCACACATGAAGCCCTATCAAAATATAGTGTAAGCATTTGATGGGAACTAACGAGATGTGGCCAGGAAGATCAAAGTACCCCTGCTCATTGGTCCTAGTGAGTACATCGTCGATTTTGTGGTCATGGACATTCGGCCATCCTATAATTATCTATTGGAAAGCCCATTAATACATTCAGCCGGTACAATCCTATCTTCGCTGCACCAAAAATTGAAGTTTGTTATCGAGGGGAAGCTGGTCACGGTCAATACCGAGCAAGACATCATCTATTCAGTAACTTCTGACGCACCATACATCCAAACCAACGAAGAAGCGATAGAGTGCACTTTTAGGGCTTTGGAATTCGTCAACGCTACCTTTGTCACCGAGGGGAGCCGTATTCCTTGCCCTAAACTATCAAACTGTACAAAGATGGTGGTATTCGAGACCCTAGGTAGAAGAGTGAGAAAAGGGAAAGGCTTGGGAAGAAGTCTGCATGGACGACTCTAACCTATCAATGTGATCCACAAGAACGACCGTTTTGGGCTCGGTTATATGCCTAATTTCCTACAAAATAAACAAGAGTGGAAGAAGAGGCAAGAACAAAATAAGGCCCGATTCAGAGATGAGGACATTCCTTGGACCCCTATCACTTATGTGGATTTCAAGCATATTTTCAAGTCCGGTGTACTAAGGAACACTGAGATAGAAGTCCAAGAGGCAATTCGAGAAGGTGAGAGATGGCTCCGTGAAGAACTAACCTGTGAAGCTTTAAAGGAGATGGATGTGAATGTGATCAGTAAGGGTGACAAGACTGACCAGCATTTGGCCGAGATCCGCCCGTGTTTTCCAAGTAAAAAGCTCAACAACTAGACCTGTGTGGACATACTTGTGGTTTTTAAAAGGGCAACCATGTCACTTTCTATCTGCTTTCAATAAAATGAACGTTTTCTATATCCCCGTCTTAAATGGCAAACTTAACATTCATTCAATTCACTATTTATTTGTTTATCATTTCATACCGCAAGTTATTTTTTTCCATTCCCAATGCATACTTTCGAACTTGTGCAAGCCCCTTAATATAAACTGTATGACTGATTCAGAACCTAATCCCAAGGTGGATTTTGAGAGACCCACATGTTTGGCAGAGATCGATGAGGAAGATGACGAGGTCCCAGATGAGTTGTTAAGGCTAATGGCAGACGAGGAAAATCAAATCCTACCATATCAAGAGAATTAGAGATTTTGAATTTGGGGACTAACGAAGAAAGAAAAGAGGTGAAGATCATCAATACCTTGTCACCAAAGGTTAAGAAGGACTTGGTGGAACTACTTCTAGAATTCAAGGATGTGCTTGCATGGATGTATCAGGATATGTCAGGTTTGAACACGGATATCATGGTACACAAGCTCCCTATAAGGCCAGAATGCAAGTCTGTCCAGAAAAAGCTCCAAAGGATGAGAACAGACATGCTGATAAAAGTCAGGGAAGAAATACAGAAATAGTTCGAGGTAGGATTCTTGAAGGTTTCCAAATACCCAGAATGGTAGCCAACATAGTGCCAATACCAAAAAAGATGGAAAGGTATGCATGTGTGTGGATTATAGGGACCTTAACAGGGCAAGTCCCAAAGACAACTTCCCCTTGCCTCACATTGATACATTAGTTGACAACACTGCCAGAAACGCTTGGTTCTCATTCATGGATGGATTTTCATGATATAATCAGATTAAAATGCACCCCGAAGACATGGAAAAGACTACTTTTGTGACCATATAGGGGACGTTCTGCTACGAGGTGATGCTTTTCGGGTTAAAAAATACCGGGGCAACATATCAAAGAGCCATGGTGACAATGTTCTATGACGTGATGCATAAGAAGATTGAGGTGTATGCGGATGACATGATTGCCAAGTCTCGAACTGAGGAAGAACACATCTAAAATTTATGAAAACTTTTCTAGAGGCCTGAAAAATACCAGCTAACGCTCAACCCTGCTAAATGTACCTTCGTAGTTATATCTGGGAAACTCTTGGGTTTCGTGGTAAGCCATAAAGGAATTGAGATCGGCCCTAATAAGGTGAAAGCAATCCAAGAGCTCCCACCACCCCAAACTCAAAAGAAAGTCCGAGGATTTTTGGGAAGGTTGAATTATATCTCTCAATTCATCTCTAATTAACCAAGAAATATGATCCCGTCTTCAGACTGCTCCAAAAGAATAATTTGAGAATTTGGGATGAAGATTATCAGCAAGCGTTAGAGGGGATCAAGAAGTATTTAACCAATGCTCCGATCTTGGTAGCGCCAGTGCCGGATAGGCCATTAATCATGTACTTGGAGGTTCTTGAAAATTTGATGGGTTGTGTGTTGGGACAACATGACGACTCTGGCAAGAAAGAAATGATGATTTACTACTTAAGCAATAAGTTCACCGAGTGTGAAACACAATACCTATTGATCCAAAAGTTGTGTTGTGCCTTGGTGTGGGCTACGAAGTGACTCAGGTAGTATATGTTGTATCATACCACTTGCTTAATTTTTCGAATAGACCCATTAAAGTTTTTGATGGAAGCACCAGAGCTAACCGAGAAAATGGTCCATTCGAAAATGCTACTTTTAGAATTTGATATCGTTTATGTGAGTCAGAAAGCGGTAAAAGAAAGTATAATGGCAGATCTTTTGGCAAGCCGCGCTTCAGATGACTACGAGCCATTGGATTTTAGCTTCTCGGACAAAGATTTGATCGGTACTGTGCTTGAGAAGAAGCCCATCACTGAGGGAAATGGTTGGAAGCTTTATTTTGACGGAGTATCTAACGCCTTAGGCCACATAATAGAGGCAGTATTGATTTCTCTTGACAAGGTCTACTACCCCTTTACAAGTAGGTTGGAATTCTTTTGCACCAATAATGTAGCTAAATATGAGGCTTGTGCCATGGGACTCCACGCGACTATAGAAAGGAAAGTCAATGTACTTCAAGTCTTTAGAGATTCATCCTTAGTGATCGACTAGCTCCGGAAGGAGTAGGGGACTAGAGATCCAAAATTGATCAATTACTATGAATTGATTCAAGAGTTGGTCAAGGGTTTTGAAGAAATTAGTTTTGCCTACTTACCTAGGGAGGATAATCAGATGGCCAATATTTTAGCGACCTTAGCCGTCGTGTTTGAGTTAAGCCCAAAGGCTGAGATAGAGCCGATTGAGATGCGAACTTTTGAGGTACCAACCCACTGTTATAGTTTAGAGGATGATGGTAATCCATGGTATCATGATATCCTCCAATACATCAAGTTTCAGGCTTACCCAAAAGGGGCTGATGATAACAATAAAAGAACTATCTATTGGGGTATGTCCTTGACGGAGAGATTTTGTACAAAAAAAGCAAAAAATAGATGTTGTTAAGATGTGTCAACGCTTGAAAAGTTGAAACTATTTTAGCCGAGGTCCATAGAGGATTGTGTGGAACCAATGCCAGTGGGTTCTCAATGGCTAGAAAAATCATGAGATATGGCTACTTCTGGTCAAATATGGAGGGAGATTGCATCATCTATGCAAAGAAGTGTCATAAATGTCAAATCTATGTGGATAAGATACATTCTCCACCAGTGCCACTTCACACAATGAGTTCGTCGTGGCCTTTTGCTACTTGGGGCAGGGATGTCATCAGTCAGATACACCTAAAGGCTTCTAATGGGCATCACTTCATCTTAGTAGCTATCGATTACTTCACCAAATGGGTAGAATTTGCCTCGTATGCCAACGTCACAAAAGCAGCGGTTTGCAAGTTTCTAAAGAAAGAAATCATATGTCGCTATGGTCTACCCGAAAGGGTCAACACTGACAATACTTCCAACTTGAGTAACAAGATGATGACCGAAGTATAGCAGTTCAAAATCGTCCACCATAATTCTACTGCCTATCGCCCTAAGATGAATGAAGCAGTAAAGGCGGTAAATAAAAACATCAAAAATATCATAGATAAGACCATGGAGATTTTCAATGATTGGTATGAAAAGCTACCCTTTGCTATGTTCACCTATTGAAACTCTATGAGAACCTCCACTAGGGCAATGCCGTACTCCTTGGTGTATGGCGCGGATGCGGTATTACCCATTGAGGTAGAGATCTCGTCGCTTCAAATTTTGAACGAAGTAAAGTTGGATGAAGCCGAATGGGTGCACGCAAGGATTGATCAATTGAGCCTCATCAAAGAAAAAAGGTTAAGGGCCATTTGTCATAGCCAGGTGTATCAAAAAAGGATGATGCGGACATATAACAAGAAGGTTTGCTCGAGGGAGTTTTAAGAGGGGGCCTTGTACTCGAAAGAACCTTGTTAAATCAGATGGACTTTCGAGTGAAGTGGATGCCTAATTGGGAAGGGCCTTATGTTGTTAAGAATGCCTTTTCCAAGATGCATTAATCCTAGCAGAAATGGATGGGAAAGAATTGAACAATCTAATAAACTCAGATTTTGTCAAGAAGTATTATGCTTGAAAAAAGAAGAAAGAAGAAAAGAAATAAAAAAAGAAAAAAAATAGAAGAAAAAAAGATAAAAAAAAGAAAAGAAAAGGAAAGGAAATGATGGCTCAAGGTGAAAACCCAAAAATGGACACCTTAAAACAAATGGAGGATCAGAATTGAAAATTCGAAAAGGAAGGTTCAGATAAACTATGTGTTTGGCATCCGATTGACGAGTTTTACTCCAATCAAAGGGTTACACCTTGATCCACGGGTCAACAGGAGTTTCAGTCAAGGATGGCGAGTGAGAGGTATATCGCGGTCGATGGATTCTCATCATTCATGCAGTCGATACCATCTGTATCTTTTCCATTTCCTCCTGTTTGCCATGACTTTCAGAATTATCCCAGTAATTCTTTGAACATTAATAAAAACCTTATTTTCGTTTCCATTGTCTATTTCCCCTGCATCCCCAGATAGACTAACATAGATCATGAAAAAGCAAAGTATTTCTCGGCATTACTATGATTTAATCTATTGAGTGCATGTTGTTTCCAGATTGTGAAGGATAAGTTGACAAGACGTCGTATGCCTCTCGGGCTAAAATCCAAAGAGCTAGAGGCGAAAACTTAGAAGGGCGCCCAAAGAAAAGAAAAGTAAAAATAAAAAAGGGAGAAAAGAGAAAAAAACAAAAAGAAAAAGAAAAAGAAGAAAGAAAAACAAAGAGAAAGAAAAAAAAACAAAAAGAAAAAAAGAAACGAAGAAAAAACCTCTAAGTGAAAACCCGAACAGGGTGCTTGGAGGAAAAGATATCTCTAAAGTGAAAACCTAAAAAGGCACCTTAGAGCAGAAGTTTGAGGGTTCAAGAAAATGGGGCATAGAGGGTGAACCTGAGTGAAAGGTAGGGCACTGCCATTACCAAGAAGAGAAGAGTAAAACAAGAGAAGATCAAAATTGAGGGACCGAGAAGAGAAAGTGTCCAAGAAAGTTATCATTAATGCATCACGCTTAGTTAGACATCCCTAAGTTAGGAGCATGCTAACTCATATCATCATAGAACTTCATCTCTTTTCATAGATATTTAAACGACAAAGTAAAGAACCGAAAAAGGTTTCAGGCGAAGAATTTCAGACTCGCCACATTAGAGTGAAGGAGGCAGATACTCATAGCTCAAGGATTTCAGGTGAAGTATTTCAAGCTTGCCACATCAAGGTTTCAGAGCAAATGAGGCAGATACTCATAGCTCAAGGATTTCAGGTGAAGGATTTCAAATTCGCCATATTAAGATTTCAGAGCAAAGGAAGCAGATACTCGTAGCTCAAGGACTTCGGATCGAAGGAGCCAGATACTAATAGCTTCAGATTTCAGGAAAATGAAGGGTCAACAGTTCTATACAAGAGGAACTCGCAGCTCAGAATCTTCAAATCGAAAAATCAGATAAAATTAGTGCTTATAGTTTTTTGCTTTATTCTTGTTCCGTAAAGAATAAGCAAATAGGGGAAGCTGTAATCACTAATTTTATCCGGGGTGTTAACCCGTTTATATTTTGCAATAAAGGGCTTTTTTATTTGCTTTACCTATTTCATTAATGCATTACATTATCACTATATATTATAAGAAGCAAAATGATTACTAGTTGTATGTTTCATTATTACGTAGTAGTAATATGTATATCTTTATAATACTATTTAGTTATATTATGTATCAAACATTTGAAGCCTAATTAATTTAAAATAGGAGCCCATTTTATTATAATAACAGTCTATTTACATTTAAAAACCCAAAAACTATATATCTATTTACAAGTAGGTCCGTTTGGCCTAAACCTAACTAAACCCTAATTATCCCATTTGTCTTTCCGCAACCGCATACCCATCGTCAGATTTGGAGTAGATCTGACGGTCCAGATCATTCCATCAAAGAAGACCCTAATGTGCCACACTTCAGTAGCTATTAGATTAAGGGCATCATCGGATGGCCAGGATCGCTTCCCCCGCGCGTTCGATCCACGTCTGACCATTCCGCTCCTCCACGTGTGCGTACGGAGATGACACCCTGACCATTTTGCTCCCGACGTGATCCTACGCACATGCACGACCTCCACGCCTTTGATCACAACCATCCAGCTTTACTCTGATGGTCCCAGCTCCAGCCACATCCCGTCTATCTTCCTCCACGCTCTGGCCATGCCATATGTAATGCCAAAAATGGCAAATAGTCAGGATGCAAGGTTAAGCAACAGAAAGCGTATGTGCATGTAAAAAGAAAACAACAAAAGGTAGCAACCACCAACATGCAACAGAGTCAGAGCCAACATCCGTAGAAAATTACATGAACCGGGCCAAAAATACACAGATCAGCCAATAGGAATTCTTCTTATTTAAAAAAAAACATGTAAATCGGGGGCCATATAACAAAAGCCCTAAACAGTTGTAAAATGAGGGATCTCAGACTTCAAAGAATAGCATTAGAAAAGAAATAGTAATTTAAGGTATATCCTTTCGTATCTAGTGCATAACATAGGCATAAAGTTTAGGGTTTTGAGTTTACCTCTCTGTCGATTGAGTTCTCCGGCCGTCCTAGGGCTTTCCGAGGATGGACGAGCCCCCTCCCATTCGATGAAAACCCTCTGACTTCCTGGGCCGTAAATGGTGAATCGAAGGGTTTAGAGAGGGCTTTCGTTCTTTAAAAATGGGGATTTTTGCTTTGACTTTTCAAAAAAAAGGGTTTTGGGGGTATTTCTCAAAACAGGTTTCAGATTTGGGTTTGGAGATGAAAAAAGAGTGTTTTGGATGAGTTTGGGAAGTGTCAGTCGTCATCGAGCGGTAGCCGACGCGGTGGAGAAACTGCCAGTATCTGTGTTTGGCGATAGTTTCTGGGTTTTGGGATAAACACCACGACGGTGTTCATCCGATTTTCAAAGAAATGGAAAGCTTTTGGGTAACTGGTTTGATCGAAATGAAAAGGGGGGCTGAGTGCCTTCTAATTTGGGTTTTATACTCATCTCCCTTTTAAAAATGGGATAATTCCCTTTTAAAACCCTCCGCCCTTTGATAAATACGCCCGCAACCATTCTGCATTTTTGAAACTACACCCGTGATCCTTCCGTTTTTTAAAACATTGGCTGTAGTCTTTAGGTTTTCAATATCCTTGCCATAACGCCCCTTTTTATGCATGATTAATTTCTTCCCTTTTTTATTACTTCTCTTCAATTTCATCCCTATTTATTGCTCATGTTCATTTCTTTACCTTGTTATAATGTGGCATTGTGAATATATATGTGTTATATTTTGTTCGTAATGTTTATTTCATACGTTGTTTAGTTTTGTTGTATAATATAGATTATGTGTATATACTATATGTTGGCCTAATACATGCTTTAAGATATAATATGTAGTTTTAATGTATATATGTTTCCTATATGTAACATACATAATATATGATTTTATACACATAAGTACATTTTATATTTCATATATGTATTATATAATATTGTACATATATGGTTGTTAAGCCTTTTATGAGCAATACGTGTGTGTATATATTGGTATTATATATGAATATAAGTATAATGCTTTATATAAATATATATTATATCTTATATGTATATTATATTACATATTTTATATATTACATAGTTTGAAGGCTTCCGTTAAAGGTTTTTACATATACATATATATGCATATATTTTCTCGTACATATGTATACATATACAACATTTTTTATAGGTATTAGTTGCATACTTTAAGCTCATATTATATAGTACATTATATATTATAGTTTCACATGCATGGTTGGTTTTATTGCATGCTCGCCTTTTTTGTTATGCTAGCTTTCTCGATTTATTCGATTTGTGGCTCAATTTCTTTCTTTCTTTCCTTTGCTATTAGGATAGTTTAGCCTTTAGAATTTGATTCAATTAATTTAAAATATACCCTTGGCTTAATGAGTTGTGTGTTTAGATTAATTAAACTAAGTATAGGTTCTTCAGATTAGTTGAAACATTAGTTTCGGGCCTTTTAAGATAATTTAGGGTAATTAAATTTAATTAATATAAAGTATGCGCTCGGCTTATTGTGGCATAATCTTTAAATTAATTAAATTAGATTTAGGATTAGATTTTTAGAGCCGTAGCTAGATTTTAAGTTCGAATTGGTTTAATAAGTTTAAATTTATCATTGGCTTATTGGGATAAATGTTAAATTTTTTAAACTAGTTGAACACCTCATAATTACTCCTTAGGACAAAATTGACAAAGCATAGATGGACACTTAATTCAAATTGCGATTTAATTAATTTGATTTATTTTAAATAGAACCCTTGGCTTATTGGGATACTAGTTTAAAGTTAACCAAATTAATTATCGCTCAAGATAATTTCTAAATCATTAGGAGTTCTTTTTAGGGTTAATTAATTTGGGGCTAATATTAGACTAACCTAGCTAATAATTAGATCATTAATTAGATTTTCATAATTTGAGCCTTTTAGGATAAGACTTTAATAGGCCCAGGGTTTCTTTAAAAAAAGTCTTTCCTTGTCTTGCATTTTTAATTATCATTCATATGGCCTTTAATTTTCTAATTGTACATGGAAATTGATTAACTTAAGCCCTAAAATGAAGGTATTCATTAATTTCGATATTTACGTTGTAACAGTCCTGGCTCAATGGATGTTGACCAAATATTTGAATTAATCATTACCATCCGAAGGTAAACATTAATTAAAAGTTGACAAATCATATCATCATGTTTAAATGCTTGCATCATGCATAAAGGTGATGTACGAAATTCGAACCATAAATTAACATGGCAATCAGCCTTATTCGATGTCGATTTAATCTATGGTTCATTGTATCGTCACCCTTATTAATTAAATGTTTAATTAATTTAGACCCACCAATTTGACTAAGCTCACTAGAGTCCATACTCAATTGAGAACACTTAATTAGATTTAATTTGAATTTCATCTATTTCCATCGATTAGAAGCAATATATGATTTGGTACTACTTTCGAGTATTGTGGGGTGCTAAACCTTCCTCACATGTAACCAACTCTCGAATCCAATTTCACGAATCTCTGGTTTTCTGGTGCCGGTCTACCTTAGCCAAGTGACCGGTGGTGACTCCAAGACCTCTTATTTTCCAAGAAAAAAAGATTTTTCAAAAGAAAACAAGGTCGCTACAGTAACTTTTATACAATCTACATTTTTCATAATTTAAAAATATATATATTTTATCCCTTTATGTCGTAAATAAAGTAAAGAAGAACAAAAACAAAAGGAAGATGTAGAGAAATTTGTATCGCATTCCCAAATTGAAGTGTGCACAATACTTTCTCTAAATCCTCTATTTATAGGCATAAGAAGTACATATGATATGGAACACTAATTTAGTGAAGATTAATTCCTAATGATGAAGTATCTTAATATGCGTAATAAATAACCTTACCAGGAAAATTCAATGGGACAAAACTTATGTTAAGGGAAAAAGAGTACAACGCATATTTACTATCCTCATGAAAGTAGACAATGCAGTGGTGAATAGATCTTTCAAATTATCATTTGAACAAATTCGTCAAATTTTATATTAATATTCTTCTGAGATCATAAGAGAGAAAACTTTGTAGAAATATGTTTCATTCTCTCATTTGATATATTCACCTTTCGATTGAACTATAAATTCGACATTATTTCGTACAAAATAGCTTGTATCTTATCTTGTGAAACCAGATCATATATTTTCTGGATATGTTGTGTAACACCCCCTTCCCGGTCTGGTAGGGAACCGGATAGGAGAGTGTCGTCGGAAGACAGAAACGGAGGTCGGAATCGAAATTGGGACTAATATAAAATTTTCGAATTAAAAAGGGACTAAATTTCAAATGTTACAATTTAACAACCCTAATCTGGATTCTTTATTACCAACTTGTAATTAGACTCACCAATTATTAATCTGTGAAGTTTCGCGGTTATCGGATATCTTTACCCTATCCATTTAAGCTACATAATTTTTAGTGACTAATTTGTAATCTTTTAAAACTGTTTTCCTGAGCCTTTTAACGGAATTAACTGACTCTGTACCAATAAACTATAGGCCGTATCGGTACGCTATGTTGATTTTCATAATTTCTAGGTTCGAGGTCAACAACCTCGTATTGATACGTCTATGCCCATATCGATACACTTTGACTTGGGTTGACTCGTTTCGGTATGCCTGAGGCCGTATCGATGCAATTAAATTTTAGACCTTACTGTCCAAACCCATATCGGTACACTCCCTAAGGTATCGATACTCCCTGCTTCATCAATGACCAAATATACAAGGCTGAATCGATACAGGCTTCCCGTATCGATACGTCTGGCCTGTAATGACAGATTTCATTTGGTTTTTATCTAATTTGACCCCCAAATGTTGTCCAATTATTACCAAATTTTACTAGCAAGCCTAAAAATCACAATTCTCATAGCATGTCAAATTTTAGGGCATTCTAAATTCATTTACCTAGTTTTCTCTTTAGGCTTATTTTAGGCTCATTTTAACAACTTAACCATTTCCAAAACTTAGCACTTTATGCATATAACTCTAGACCATTATAGGTCTCTTACACAACCATCAAAATACTCGTACAAAACATGTTTAAAGCATATGCCACACTTCTAGGATTTCAAGATAGAGAGTAATCATACATATAGCTAAGGAGAATGACTTGCAACCGCAACAACACGATCATAGCTCGAGATCACTTAAGGTCTTGAAAATGCATGAGACACACATGTTAAGTTTACATAGCCCAGTGAGGTAGTTATAACGAATACAATGATTAATCAATATTATGCATGATATGTTGATCAAGTAATCCACATAGGCATAGTTCCATGTACACAATTTCATGCTTATTTCACATATTCACATACTTTCATATTTTCATATCAAAGTTCATAAACAAATAGAATTTCCATTAGGTACCATTAGATACACGGATTCCCCTGTACACCAATACATATAACGGAGAGTGGGCCGTAGCCCTTGAGCCGTAGCTCCGAAGATATATCCCTTACACAACCAACCTTATTTCCCCCACATATAGGTCGTAGCCCTGGACCGTAGTCCTTCCTTACTTAACCGAGCTCAATAATCCTATGGCATGCCAATTGTATCCAATGTCCATCATTTCACAAGATCACATATTTCATATTTTCTTTCAATTCTTATCATATCAAAAATCGGAACGAGCCTTAGCTCCATATCACATATCATGTTCATATCGAATCCATGAACCACATACTTAACATATCATAATCGTATTTCTACATATCAAAATAGTGCAAAGTACTTACCGGATTTGTCAATCAAATCCAACATAGTAGCTCTATGTGAGCCTTTGATCGAATGCAACATAATCACAAATAATGCAAAGGGGATAGCACCATGTCTATCCCTTGACACAACTACACTCACCTTAAGGTACGAAGGCTTCTAGGATTCTCGAATTGTGATCCATTTGTTCCTAGCTTTGATTAGGGTCGATGGATCGTTTTCCTCCTTGTTTTGAGCTAGGAAAACAATAGGAATCATTATAACCAAATTGACAATATAGCTTAGGCCTAGCTTAGGATTTTGAATCGAAATTAAACTCCCATCTTACATGGAATTCGATAATCGAAGGAGGGCTTTGCCTTACCCGATGGATAGCTTTACGACAGTACTTTCAATTTGAAGAAAATATGAGTTTAGGGTGGGCAAGAGGAGAAGAGTGTGTTTACGAGCTCAAGGTTGAAGACATTAATGGTGATGCTTGCTTGAGGAAGACAATGTATGGTGTTTTAGCCTTCGGGAGGAATATGAACAAATGGATGAAGCTTATGCCTTTGTTTAATTTAAAACAAAAGCACTCTAATCATTTCTTCACCTATCCGATAGCCAATATGAACCTTTCCTCCAACAAAGGGTTTCCTAAGCCCAAGGGTTGCAACTTCCTAAGATAGTTTTGACCCCATTGATTTATGAATTCTGATGATTTCTCGTGGGTTTAGACAAGCATAGAGGTGACTCACCACCTTACATCACTTCCTTATCAAAACGACGTCAGATTTGCTTAAAGCAGGGGACTCGTATCTATACGCTTCTGCCCGTATCGGTACGCCCCCGCTAATATCAGAAAGTTAGTTATTGTCAGTTAGGCCATATCGATACTCATATG
Source organism: Hibiscus mutabilis (assembly GCA_019671005.1). Taxonomy (NCBI): domain Eukaryota; kingdom Viridiplantae; phylum Streptophyta; class Magnoliopsida; order Malvales; family Malvaceae; genus Hibiscus; species Hibiscus mutabilis. The sequence continues at coordinate 22,939,704 of CM033718.1, read as the reverse complement.
GACGTATCGATACGACTAGCTCAGATTTGCACTTTGGGCTTCGAATTTCATACAAAGAGTCCAATTACTCACATAGGGCCAAAATGTAATTCCATTACAACATGAGGGGTACCAAAGTCAATCTTTTACAAACATTATTACGTCGGTTTCAAAATTTCCGGCCACCGGAGCCTAATTTCAACTAGGCCGATTTTTGGGATGTGACATGTTAGGTCAATAGTCTCGGTCAAACTTTTTTATTATCAATTTTATAAAAATACATTTAAATATAAATTTTAATTGATCTAACGGTTGTTATTATATAATCAATTAATAATAATTAATTATCTATATTTTATGTATAATATTCACCGTAGAGTTGTCTATACTAGGGGTGTTCAAATTCGGATATCAGATTCGATCCGATCCGAAATTTTGGATAGCTAAAGTAGCGATCCGTATCCGATCAAAAAAAATTGGATATCCGAAAATTCGGATCGGATTATCCGATCTGAACATATCCCTTAATTTGCCTAAAATTAATCCCACTTCATACTGGTTTTCTTCACATAAATTTAATCCCCACATTCTCTTATAGTGGTACTCTATCTTTTAATGCATTCGGTTTCTGTTAAAAAAAAGTTAGATGTAATCCGAACTCTTAGTTAATGAAATCGTAAGAAATTCGAAAGTAAAGCAAGAAGCACCTAAGACACTAATCAACTCTCACCCTAACGACAACTCAGTAAAGCAAAAAGCACCAATTATTTGCACCATGTGTTAAAGTAAAGCTTAATCTTTTAACATAAATCAGTTAAATAAGAAATTAATTATTTACAACTTGTATTAAAGTGATCCAGTGAGAGAACGAGGAAACAAATAACATCAATTTATCTGTAGAAAGTAAATCCCCCAAAAAACTAATTAAATCTCATGAATTATATACGTTTCTGTTTTTTTAATCATTGAAAACCCATATTGAATATTTTTTTCTAAAATAACACGAGCAATGAATTTACCCGAGACTAGAATGAAAGTTGCAGTGAAATTGTTCTTGTGAAAGTGAGTAGTGGAGAAGATGAGGTTTAGGAAAAATATCTCGTGAGGGCTGTGGAGAATATGCTATAATTCGGGCCTGGGGAAAGTTTCTCGTGAAACATACGGGCCATAGGGCTATTGCCTATTGGATCTAGGGCTAAAGGCCCATTTTTTTTCGAATATTCGGATAATTCGAAATCTTGATTTGTCTTATCCGTATCTGATCTGATTATCCGTTTTTTTGATCGAATTTTCAATCCGAATTATCCGAAAATTCAGATCGGATCATCAGATAAACAGATCAAATTATTCGGATCAGATATTTTTACTCACCCCTAGATTCTATACATTTTACATTTAGACATCTTTCGGAAAAAAAAGTGATATTTGTAAATGGTGTCCCTAAACGAGCTCTCCGGAAGATGTTGGATTTTTTTCTTGGTTCATTTACAAGAGGTATAATTTTTTATTTTTGTACGCCTAGCCGAGAACTCAGTCACAAATGGCATCATCATCATAATAATAAAAATGCATGGAAAACTATAATTTCAGAGGTGCCCCTCGTATCCATTGGTGTCATGGTAGAAATCAGTGAACTCAGAAGTAAGCATTTGATGAAACACAACCGACATCAAGCATCATCATCTGTACCCAATTTTTTTTATTAAAAATCTGACCCGATCAGGTCAAAACTCAACCGGGTCAGGTAAAACATCCATCCTTAAGTAGCCAGCTCTGGTTGCGTGGCAGGGAGAGGAGGCTACTCCCTGATAATCTTATCTCCAAAGGGGAATGAGTTTTGATGCTATTATCCCAAAGATTTTGATTCCGAGGACCAAGGCTGCTGCAGGGATGCAATTATAGGAAGAACTCGGCCTTGATTCAGCATTTAAACCACCTACCGTACTCTTTGATTTAGATTGCAGCACCTTATGTTTATCATCTTCCTTCATCAACCCAATCTTCCACTCAATTTTCAAATCGAGTTTAGTAAACACAATCTGTTCAGGGTAGAAATCTAAATACGTTCATCTCACGCCGGAAACTTGGCTTCAAAATTTATTTTTCATACTTGGCAACCTCGTCAACACGCGCATGTTGAAAAAACCCACAACACTAAGGCCTTTAGCGAACCCAAGCCAGCCATAGTGTGCTTGTATGTGTCAACCTGAAGATGATCTGAAGACCAAATTTCAACCATTGAAGGACTGTCTTCCAATAAGAGTTTGAAGATGGTCGTTCATACCTCCACATTCCAAAGAATAGAGAACCCATAAGTCTTCTTTTAAAAGCTCTGCAATACTCATGAGCATTCTAAAGGAAACCAAATCAAGAAATCGGGAAAACAAGGCGGTGATAGTAAAACTTCACTATACCAGTGCCTATACTTGATTTCTCATTTTCTTAAAATATTGAGGTGATCTAAATGTATGGAAAAGCTAAAAGAAATCATATCAAACACATTCAATATCTATCGGCGTTCATGATCATAATAACAGTCTTCACACTCCATTGAACTAGCATATTACAACAATAGATATGGAAAAGTAATGTAAAACGAGATTCATTTCAAATCGAATCTGTCTTCTAATCATACAAACAGCATAGAACCAATAAAGGAAAACTTATGAATGAGATCAAAAGAACAACTCTGACAAATGTTTCATATTGCACTAACTGCACGAATTGTAGGCCAAACAACCAAGAGAAGCCAACTAGTGACGACCCAAGTCTCAGAACCTTGCACTCTATTCTGCTCGGGATTGACCAGCCCGAGAAGAGAGGATGATATCAACAATGAGTCCATACAATGCCAAGGCCTCAGCAAAAATGAGAATAAGAATCATTCCAACAAAAAGCTTTGGCTGTTGGGCATTGGCCCTGCAAATAAATGCAGACAAAAACTAATTCAAACAAGCCACATTCTAACAACATCAATCTATCTAGAAAACCAAATATAAAGCAAAAACACAGTCATAAGAAACAATTAATTGAATCAAATTGAACAATACTTTGTTTAAGAAGTAAAATTCCAACTAAAATAGGTTAAATTTCACTCAACTAGAACTTTCATCAAAATTTGCAAGTGAAAGGCTAACCATATGCTCAGTGTTATCGTGGCAGAAATATTAATGTACTTTAATTACTGTTACCAGTTAAAAAAATCTACACAATCCAACAACATAGAACGAAATCTGAATCGAATACATAGTAGAGAAGCAATATAATTAAAAAACAATGCCTAACTCCAGCATCACCAACGATTCCAATAGCCATACCGGCAGAGAGACCAGCGAGACCAGAGGAAAGATGGGCATAGCCATCGAAAAGGTAGTAAGATTTGGCCTTTGGGTTAATCCCAGTGCTAATAATAACCGCAATAATCAACCCATAGATACCTAACACTCCAGCCATAACAACGGGAACGATCGATTTCATCACCAGCTCCGGCCTCATCACTCCCATCGACGCCACTCCGACGCCGATCTTCGCCGTCCCGTAGGCAGCACCCATACCTGAAAACAAAACCACCCGATTGAACAGAGAATTTAGCACCGATCAAAAACCGATCCTGCTTGGGGGGGTTAGAGTTAGCATTTTACAGGAGAAAGCCAGGTCAGACGCGGCTCCGAGGAAGCCAAAGAAAGGAGCAGTTTCATCGCCGCTAAATGTCGAAGCCATTTTCTATTTTTTTTTTTTTGAAAAAAAAATGTCAAAGACGATTTGAAGATATTTGATCGCTAGGTTTTCGTGAGTGATCAGAGGAAGAGACGAGAGGGATAATGAAGAAGGCAGCTGGAAATTTCTAAGTGGATCTCACGTGGACATGGTCGACCCATTGCCATACATTTGGCAATTTGTCGTTATGTAAAACGTGTCTTGGGCTTGTGCCTGATTTGGGACAATTTTTTATGGGTGAAACTACGTAATCAGTCCCTCTACTATCGTAGTGTGAGTAAATAAGTTCATCTTTTAAATTTTGGAGCAATCAAATCCCCGTACTTTTGAAGTGGAAGCAACTTGGTTAATTGACACTAACACATGTACAAATTTTTGTAGTTAAAATCCACGTCATATGGAAATATTATTATTTTACTACATCTCATTCACTATTGTTCGTACATATTTAATTTTACCTAACCCGATCGAATTTGAATTTATTATTTTTTTATTAGAGATCAGGATAAGGCGGGTGGTGTTTTTTTTTTATTTTTTAGGTCGAGTTTAGATGAAACATGTCTCACCTCATCTCATCCCAATATATTTACTAATAGTAAATCCGACGATATTCTACCTAATCTTAACGATGAACAACATCTTGGGAGATGGAGAAATATAGTTTATAATTTCCATGATCTCATGACGGATTTAGAGAGATTGATTAGAGAAAGGCAAGGATTTTAGATTAAATTTGTGGAGTTTAAAGATATTTTTTGATGGAACGAATATAAAATTTATATTTAAAGTCTAAAAATAAGTGGATTAAAAAAGGTAAACTACTAAAATAACCACTTACTAAACGTAAGTGTACAATTTTGGTAGCTAATTTTAAAAATTAAGCGTTATGGTCACAGTTACAAAATTTGTATAATAACACATTTAACTCTTCACATTTATACATTTAATTAATTTAATTCTAATTTAAAACGATTAGGTAAAAAAATTGTTGTTTCATTGATTAAGAGTAATTTAAAGTTATCATGAGTTGTATTACAATGTTGATTATAATATAAAAACAATTTATATTACTAGATAATCTAAATAGAGTTTGTAGAATTATCTGAGCAAACAATTCATAAGAATTATTTTATTTTTTTTTAAATTCTTATAGGAAGATAGTTATCTTAGCTATTGGAGCAAGTTAACTCCTTAGTAAAAACAGACGTGTTAGTATTGATCGATAATATATTGGTCTAGATTCAAGACAAAGTAAGATTTTAAATTTATTTATAGATTAAATTCACTTTTGACGTCAAAAATGTTTATCTTAATATTGTGTAAATGTAGAATTATGCATATGTGACTTGTATACTTAGATATATCGAGAACTAGTGTTTTAAAACGTAATAAATTTGATGGTTGATATATTGGCATGTAACTCATACATGATGATGATTGTATTTATAGATATTAAATCGTAGATTAATTGATATCCTCTCAATAACATTGTATGCTTTATGAACAATAAAACGTGATCATAAATCATTCGTCAAGGAAAAATGATTTAATTATTATTTTGTACAATAATCATTTGCGCCATAAAATATTGAGATAAATGACCAAACCAGATGAACCAATAAATTGCAAAATAGTTTACATATATGCTATGAGGTAATATATTTATGCAAAAGTGATGGAAAAAACTAATTAACTAAGCTTTTAGTAATCTTATGTGTTAAAGCGCCGGTATTTATTGGAATGACTTATTGACCTTTTTTTTGATTAAAATTAACTTAAATAATGAAGATATAATTAATAAACGAAACATCGTATTTGATTACATATAATATTTTAACCCACAATATCTTTTTTTTTTTAGTTTGTTTTAACTCATGAGTGATAATATACTCATTAAATTGTGAACACATTTCACATTGATGATATATGTATGAGAAATAGATTGCAGAAAATTATTTATTTAAATAATAACATTTAAAAACTCACGTATCTCCCTTCATCCTTCTATTATATCGAGCCATCAACCCCGTAACCATTTAAAAAAAATCATCACTGCCATTTTCAAAAAACTCACCACCATAGCATCCCATCATCACTCCTACCACTTAAACCGAGCCATTTACCTGACTAAATCAACTAAACCATTAAAACCACAACAAAATTTCCAAGAAAGAAAATAGAAAAAAATCAGAAAAAGAGAGCTCACTCATTCGGCAATGGCAGTTTTCGGCGACCGGGACCTCCGACGGAGTGGGTCGTCTCGACGAGGAGAGCCACATACCTTAGAACCGTGACGATCCAACGGTCGGATTCTTAGATCAACGTTGAAGGAGTTCGACACCCTTAAGAGGATTTTCCGGCGATCGGAGGCTCCAACAGACGATCCCAACGGTGAGGACGGAGCTTAGGCAATGGGTAACTACATATCTCAAAACCAAAGCCATCGGACGGTTAACGGCAGCGGATGGAGCGGTCTAAGTTCCGATTTTCACGTGAGATATTGAAGCTTTTGGAGAGGGTTTTCAGAAGGGTGATCGGGCTTAAAGAAAGAGGTAGAGAGGAGATGTGGTTCGGCGATGTCGGCTCACCGGAGAACTCGCTGGCAATGATGGTGGTGGCAGTTTGAAAGTAACGGCAAGAGGGCTTCACATTTTGATTCTGTTGAAGGGGTAGAAATGTTTAAGAGGGAGGGTGCAGATGTGCTGACCCACACCTTGTTTTTATCCGGTTAAAGTGGCGGTTGGAGTCAATCGAACCTGCCGTTGTGGAACCGCGTAGGGGCATTTCAAGCTAGCATTTTCTGGACCCGATTGTTGTGCTTTGGGTATATCTCTATTTTCCATTTTACACTGTAATCCCATATTTATCTTATAGAATATATGCTATTATATATTTATATATGCTATTATATATCGTACATATAATTTATATATTGTATTATATATTATATATTATATTTAGTTAGTGTATGTCGCATTTATGATTATTTGGCTTGTTATTATATTTTGCATTCGGAATATAAATTGTTAATGCATTGTGCTTTTATTCGAAAATAAATGTTGTTAGTACCAATAGTAGTGGTGGTGATTTTTTTCGTTTATTCTCGAATAACGAGGCTTTTAAAATTTACTACATGTATAACTAAATTTTGATTTAATCGTCACTTTAACTTGTAAAATCCAATATTAAATAAGAGGTAAAACTTTTGATACCAATTTTAGGCGTTATGAGTACTAATTCTTCTTCACACGTAACTGACTCTCGAACTTAAAAGTCTCTAGTTTTGTTTTCGGTGTCCGATCTACTTAACTCAAGTGATCGGTGGCGGCTCTTAATTTTATTTTAAAAATGCATTTTAAAAGAAATTTTCCTTTAAATAAAATATTTTCAATAAAAATGGAAAATCTCGACATCTTCGAATCTAAAAAACGTCGCTATACATTAAATTATTTAATTATTTCAAAATGGTCATTGAACTATTTAATTGTTACAAAATTATTGATTATTACATATTATGTTGCATGTTTTTTTCTATTGATTTCAAGGCTTTGTTTTCAGAAACATTTCAAATGAAATTAAGAACATTTTGTTACCAGAAATTTTTTAAACTAAAGAAATTATAGATTTTGTTTTTCAAAATATGCTTTTGGAAATAAAAAAATCATTTCAATCCTTCATTTGAAACATTTCTAAAAATAAAGTATCTTAAAATCAACAACAAAAGAATTAAACAATAATATGCAATAACAAACCATTTTGTAACAATTAAATAGTTCAATGATCATTTGTAACAACTAATATATTACTTTAGTTGTTCAGACAACCCATCATCAAGTTGTTAACGATATCTAACGACTCATTATTTATTTTTTAACAAAATTTAAATTTTAATTGCTATTTTATAATTTTGCAACGTAAACATAAATCCCTCCAGCTCATAATCTATTAAATTTACTGTTGAGCGTTACAAATACTTGAGAAACAGCTGAAAGTTCAGTTTTTATAGTCTTGAAACCACGGGCGGACAAAACTGTTGGCTTTTGGCACTTTGGGATTGAATTTTGTAAAGAAATTCCCTCATACTCTATTTATTTATTTTTTTTGTCAATGTAAATGGTCCCAATTTTTTCACTTAAAAGTCTGATCTCAATTTAATTCTCTTTTTATTCATAAAGAATTATAGTTAAATGCAAATTTTTAAGGAAAAAAATTAAACTCTATTTGGTAAATAATTTTTTGAGTTAAAATTAGAGGTTTAAAATATTTTTAGAGGTTTGGCCAGTCAAATTTACTAATTTGAATGTTTGGTAAATAAAAGATTGAGGTGAAACCTCTTATTTTGAAAAATTCCTTTTAGGAGCTTTTTGAATTAGGGGTTTAGATAAAAAAAATTTGTAAAAACTATTTTGTCCTTGATAATTATAAAAAATTTCTCAAAATAACATAAATTTGATTAACTAATAAAATTTTAAAAATAATTTCATAAATAAAAAATTAATATATAAATTAATAAACACATATAATTTAATAATTAATAAAATTATATTTAAAATATAATTTCATAGATAAGAAATTAATATATACATCTAAATTTAATAATTATTAAAATTATATTAAAAAGATATTTTCACAAATAAAAAATTAATATGTATATCATCGTATATGCTCAATAATGTTTTTAAAATTTAATTTTCATAATCTAATTAATATTAATATATACAAAATATTAATAACTAATAAATTATTCAAAAAATATCAAATATAATCATGTCCGTATATGTTATTTTGTTTGCTCAAATAATCAAACAGCTACTAGCTATCCGTTAATTTTACCAAACATTTTTATACAATTAGCTAATATAATCCTCTAGTTAAATCAACTAATGTTATCAGCTATTCGCTATCCGCTAATGTAATCCGCTATCTGATAATTGCCAAACAAAATCTTGAATTTCACAAAATTTGGTAGATAAATGCAAAGAGAAAACTGATTAGCGGTGTCATTATTGGTCATTTTGACAAAATTTTCATAAATTTTTTTAACAGTCTAGAGGTGATTATAAAGTAATATTTATTTATATAAAATTTTTAACCGTTAAAAATAAACAATTTGTAGACAAAATAAATTAAACTTAAATCTCTTAAAACGAACATCATCCTCTTTTTTACGAAAAATATTTAAAATTTTCATAAAAGTTAAAATATATAAATGGTTAATGTTCAATAACGGTGTTATTATAAATTTAATATTTATAATCACAATAAATAAATACCAAGACCTGTTTCATACGGAGATTAGTTGATTTAATTGGCAAGACAAAAAGGAAATTAATTGATTAAAGAAAAATAAAATAATTAAGCACCACATCACATCATATAATGATAAGTTTGAAGAGACTCTGATGCACAGGGGGTAGTTGCACCGGATTCTTCATTTTGGTCTCATTACAAATATAAATCATAAATGTAACTGTGCATCCACCTAACATATGCCCATTTTTATCTTCTCTTATCTGCCTATAAACATACAGAACCCAAACCAACTCATCACTGCAAAAGCTAAAAAAAGGAATAAACCCATTAATTATAAATCTGGGGTCTTTTTGCTAGAAGTGTTGGATTTTGTGTTGCTCGGTTTCTGAAATCATGGATTTGGAATTCTTGCAATCTGTGGATGTTCAGATTCTTGTTGGTGCAGCAGTAGCTGTTTTAGCCATTCTTGTTGGTGCTGCTTATCTCTTTTCCTCTAGGAAACCTAAAGGTTTTGACTTTTCACTTAATTGGCTTTACGCTGTTGTTTTAGCAGTTAAAATTCTTTTCATTTGCTCAAAGATCTTTTTCTAAAAATAATATTGTTCTTGGAGTGTTAAGTAATAGGTGCATTTAAATCTGGGTTTTTTTTTGTATGTTTTGGTGTGTTTATGTATATTGGTTAGTGGGCTTTTGGGGGTATGTAAGGTACTGAAATAGATTAATAGCTTGTTGTAAAGAATGTAATGAATAAAATATGAAATTGAGATGTTAAGGTCTTCAGATTGTTTGAGTAACTTGTGGCATTGTTTAGACTGTTTTCTATTGGTCATGATTTATTCTGATTCTGAATGTTTTGCCATACTTGATTTTCGTTGTTAATTGCAAAGCTCAGGGTGTTGAGCAATCATAACTTGGCTGTTCTTATAAAGAACAGTTTAAGCTGGGATCAATTGAACAATGTTAAAACCAAATGGAGTCGATACAGGGCTACATTTTGTGAATTGTTCTGAATATCTGATCAAAGTTGCGTATTTATGCATTTCAAGAGACCGATCTATTGCGTTCATCTTAACTTATGACTGCCTGGTTAGGGAAAGTTGCAGGTTCAAGCATTCTAGTTGATAAATCTACTTGATTTTGGCTTGGCTTGTTAACACTTGTTAAGCTCTGATGCATCCTCAGTTCCTTGTATTATTCTCTGTTGTCAATGGACTTTTATTTGCTAATGCAAAGCAATCACCTTTCTTCCCTATAAAAGTTGACTTATTGAGTATTAATCCACTTCTCGCTACACTATTCCTTTCACCAAGTTTTGTTACTGTGTCGTTTGCTTACGGAATTGCTGATGCTGTCATATGTGCTTTCAGGCTGTCTGGATCCAGAGAATTTCAAAGAGTTTAAGCTCGTCAAGCACCAGCAGCTGAGTCATAATGTGGCAAAGTTCACATTTGAACTTCCTACGCCTAGTTCAGTTTTGGGTCTTCCCATCGGGCAGCATATAAGTTGCAGGTTCAGTTGATTGTATTCATCCTTTTTGTATTTCTTCCCAGGATAATGGTTGTAGATACTTTCCAAATGCTTGTGAACTTGACTGCTATATGAGTTAGATGCTTTTCATCTTAACAGGGGCAAGGATAGCCAAGGTGAGGAGGTTATTAAACCATATACACCTACAACATTGGATTCTGATGTTGGTCGTTTTGAATTAGTTATTAAGGTACTTACCTAAAACTTGGTGCTGGTTAGACTGGAGTTATCTTCAGTGTGATATTTATATATCCGGGTGTTCTCATCTACTATTTTTCTGATGGTAATTTGCTTGTAGATGTACCCTCAAGGAAGGATGTCACACCATTTCAGAGAGATGCGTGTTGGTGATTATCTTTCTGTGAAGGGTCCCAAGGTATACAGTTTCTTTCATATGAATGCATAAATTCCCCTTGTCTTTAGGGTTCTATGTTCCTTTTGCACCCTGATTCTCTGGATAGCATTGGTACGGTCATGGTGTTAGCAACAATGGTTTTTCTTTTTGGCTAGTCATTTTGCCTTTATTGTGACCTGAATATCAGAGCATCTCTATAAAACTCATTTTTTTTTCTTTCATTACTGTTGAGTCTGATGCAATCTTACCAAACATTCCTGTGCATTTCCTATAGAATACAAACACATCATGTTTGCTTTATATGCTTTCCTCATATTATTGAAGGCTTTGTGCCTAGCTGGCTTTCTTTACTTGTCTGAATTATGTGAACTTGAGAATTCACGTTTGGTTATCATTTTTTAATGTTATTCCCAATTGTCTCTTCCAGGGGAGATTCAGGTATCAACCTGGTCAAGTTAGAGCATTTGGGATGATTGCTGGAGGTTCTGGCATTACTCCAATGTTCCAAGTATGTTAATCATTTTCCAACAAGTGCTTCTTTTAATGTATTTGGTTGGATTCGAAACATGTTGCCTTCGCCACATGTTTTAATAATAGCCTGTTGCAAAGTTTTAAATGTTCATTTAACATGTCACCATCATTTGTTTTCTGGTTTCGGCTTCTGATTAGGTTGCCAGAGCCATACTGGAGAACCCAAAAGACAAGACAAATGTACACCTTATTTATGCAAATGTTACATACGAGGACATTCTTTTGAAGGTATTTACTGTTTTTCGACTCATCTTAATGATTGGTCCAAAGCATAAAACCTAAGACAGGTTTCTTCTGTCTTCCCTTATAGAGAATAGAATACAATCCAGCCTCTATGGGGAATGTGGAGCTATATTGGGCCTTGAATGCAATTGTATACTAGACAAGGTCCTTATTTTTCTTTTTGGGTGCAGCAAGGTCCAAACATAAGATTGGCCAAAATCCTTGCTTTGTGTTTACTGCCTAATGCGAGGCCTTTAGAATAACCTCATAGGACTTTGAATAACGTACTTTCCGTTTTATTTTATAATAACAAATGTCATGGTGGATTTCATTTCCATGTTATATCACGTTTCCTTAAATAGTAATTTTTAATGTTGCACATTTAATGTGAAATGATTATTATGGCTACTGTGGATGTACTCACACGGCCTGTATTACAGGAGTGGGTGTTTAGTAACTAGTTCATAGGAATTAGGAAATGGATCAGAAGGTGAAATTCAAATGATTTATTTGCAGGAAGAGTTGGATAGCCTTGTTGCCAGTTACCCTGGTCGCTTCAATGTCTACTATGTTTTGAACCAGGTTTGTTGCCTTGCCTTTGTCATGTGGCTATCTCCTAACATGTTTTCTTTCATTCTTTATCTGGCTCATTTTTCTGTAAATCTCATAGGAGCCAAGAAGCTTTATTGGCATTTGTAATCCTGATACAGTGTTCTCCACTTTTTTCATGCACAGCTGCAATGTTTGTACAGATATGATGGATAATACTGACAATCTTTGTAGAAATAAAGGATAATAAATTCTGGAGAAAAAATCTTCTCTGACCATAACACAAACAATAATTATTTTTCAAATGTTAAAAAGGATTGGCATAGTGGTTATGTAACTTATGTTACTCAGTGTTGGGATGAGATTCAGATACGAGTATGTGTCTGGCTTGGGTATACTCTACCTTCTCTTCAAGTTTTTACGTATATTGGATGTCCAAATACATGTCAGACACGAATACCTCAAAAAATAAAAAATTGAAGGATTGGAGTAACATGGCTTGGTGGAGCCTCTTAGGGAAATTATTTGAGAAGCAAATGAGCTTTGAAATTTATATCCATGGTACTCCTTTGTCTCTCCATTTAACTGCACGGATACTATTTCCTCTGATTCTGTAATGCAAATGGTATGTGGTTTGGGCTATTTGAACAATCTAATATAAGTGTTTGTTTTTAAAATATAACGGACTTAGACTAATTAACGGTATCCTAGCTTTCACTGAACTGCTCTGATGTGTGATATAACTTGTATGTCCATTCCATATATATATATATATTTTCCATTGCTGCATCTCTTTCCATATACATGCAACCTTGAAGTTCAACGGCTGCGGTTAGCCTCTTTTTACATACTAGACATTAAAGTTAATAGCCATTTAATTAAGAAACTACATTAAAACGATGTTATTTCCTCAGCCTCCCGAAGTGTGGGACGGTGGCGTTGGCTTTGTGTCAAAGGAAATGATTCAAACCCACTGCCCAGCACCGACTCCTGATATCAAGGTACATTACCTATATCTCCGCATTGCTACGTGGAAACAATAAGTATTAACTTTTTTTTGACAAATAACAAAATTTATGAACTTGAATTTGATATTATGACCTGTAGATTCTAAGGTGTGGTCCTCCACCCATGAACAAGGCAATGGCTGGCCACCTTGATGCTCTCGGCTATTCTCCAGAGATGCAGTTCCAGTTCTAATCCCGCTAGATGAGGTCAAGCTCAACTCAGACTGCTGTTAATCTTATTCATTGGTGAGGACAAAGTCATTCTTCCCCTGTTGTAATTGGAACATTTTAAGCATAGGAACCAACTGGCTTCTTATGATTTAGATGTTTTTAACTGCTATTGTAAAAGGTTTTCCATGACTCGTGTGCTAGAATAATTAGGTTTATGATAAGTAGAACTTGTTACCCAAGAATAAAGTATCGCAAAAGCTATTTTTAATGGGAAGCTAGATCATTTGAAACAAGCTACTTCTCCAAGTAATTCGACTTCCTTCGCAAAGAAATCGGGTTTGCCGAGATTAGCCAATACTTCATATCCAATGATAAAAATTCCTGCATTTCCGATGGCTTAATTAATTGCTTCCATGCTGCTTTTGCTCGACTGCATTTTTGCAACACATGTTTCCTTCCTGCAAATTTGACAACGATAATCAATTGCTAAATGCAGTAACACTATAGAGTTGAACGACTGATTTGACATGTAATGTAATATAAATCAAATATGACAGTTACAAAATAACAGTCAGTTGAAAACTACTCTTTAGGAAGAATGGAGTAATCAGATTAAAGAATATCAAAGAATAGGTCACTTCTTAACATGTCTGATCCAATCAATGAACATTTGATATTGGATTAAGGATATTGAATAAGTTTAGTTGTCTTAACAAACAAGTCAGATGTTACACTCTCTTAATTTCACGAGAGGAACTAGAGTCCCATGGTACATCAGAAACCACCAAAACAAACAAATACATGAAGAAACAACATCATTATGCCCTTTCACCACGAATTCTCCTGGTAAGCTGGATGTCTTTGGGCATGATAGTCACCCTCCTTGCATGGATAGCACAGAGATTGGTATCTTCAAATAAACCAACAAGGTAGGCCTCTGCAGCTTCTTGAAGGGCAACAACTGCATGGCTCTGGAACCCCAAATCCGTCTACAGAAAGTTGTAGGACAAAAATGTATTCAGTGACCATATTGCAAAAAAAAAAAAAAACTAAACTAAATGAATTAAATGTGTTTTGAAGATACCCTACCTTGAAATCTTGTGCAATTTCACGGACAAGGCGCTGGAAGGGCAGCTTGCGGATCAAGAGTTCAGTACTTTTCTGGTACTTTCGAATTTCAGTGTTCAAAAGATAACAAGATAACTGATGGGACATCTTTTCCAGCAGACTACACTGTAGAGATTGGAAGACAGAACAAAAATGCACAAAAGATACACACCGAAGTGCAACAGTTCCAGGGCAATAACAATGAGGTTTATTAACTCCTCCAGTAGTTGGGGCAGATATTCTTGCAGACTTAAACTTTACTCCAAAGTTTTTTCAAGTTGTAGCGATGTCTTTTTTATTATCGCTAAAAAACGATGAGGGTTTCGAAGGGTTTGAAAGGTGTTTGTGATTCTTTTGGATATAAAATATTTATTCCGTGGGGTTTTAAAAAAACCGCGTTTTAAAAAAAATGGAGTCGCCACCGGCCACTTAGGTAGGCCGGACACCATAAAACCAGAGATTCAAAAAAATAAGTTCGGGAGTCGGTTACGGATGGGGAAGGATTAGCACCCCCACACCGCCCAAAATTGGTACTTTAATAATTACCGCTTTATTAATATTGGATTTTTCGGGTTAAAGTGACGATTATTTTAAAATTCGGTCATAATTGCGAATAAATTTTAAGGGCCCTGTTATCCGAGAGTAAACGCCCAACCACTATCACTACGCCTGATACTGGCCCCGTTTACGCTCGGATAAAAGGGCACCGCATTAACAATTTATATACCATATGCAATCTTAGTGACAAAAATATAAGACATAGCAGATAATTTAAAAACAGTAAATATTCACATAACAAAATACTAATCTAACATAAATAAAATACGTAATTAAAACACACATTTACATACCAAGCTTAATATTAGATAAAAGCGAACTTAACATGCCACAATAACAAGGTAGGAATAAATACATGTATAGACAAAAACACATATTTCAAGAAAACATACATATTAGAAATAAAACATATTTCAACATATATGGAACAATATACTATACATAAAAAGAAGACACACTAACACGTAACCTAAAGGTCAAGAGAACATACAATATATACAAAAATACAAAACATGCAGTGTACGAACCAACTAGAACATAACATGCTTAATACGAATAACCGAACAAAAAGATACATAATCATTATAAACTTAACACACATATACATGTAAACATAAAAATACAAGGCATATACGAGGGATATAAAATAAGACAAAAGACTACATTAACATATACGATTATAATACGAACATGAATATTTACATGAAAACAGGACTGAAATGAAAAAAAATAAAAGTCAGTGGCAGAAATTAAAGAACAATAATATGTAATTTAAGGACGAAAATGCGAAATAGACAGAACCTAAAAGGATCAAAACTGTAATTGGACCAAGGGGAAGACCCGAAATGAAAAGTTCAAAAACGCGGGATGGTTAAAGGGGTAATTTTACCATTTAAAAACTGATTCGGTGTAATTTAGGGACTGAATTGCAAGATTTTGAAATACAAGGGGGACTAGAGTTGTAAATATACCATACGGCGAGACAGAAATGAAAATATTGAAAGCGCGGGGGGATTTATTACGTAATTTCTCCATTTTCACGAAATAATAACAGCTATAAAAACCCCTCTTTTAGGCCGAAACCAATTTTTCCCCCATTTGTTTCATTTTTCAGTTTTATAACCAAGCCTCTGTTCTTCGTTTTCTCTCAAACCTCCCCTAAAACCCAGAATCCGGCGGCCGGCCGCCGTATTCTCCGCCGCCGGCCGCCGCTAACCGGCTCTGGCGACCCTAAAAAAACACACCAAAATAACCCCCATCTTACCCTCGGCACGAATCCGAGGTTGGATTCAGAGGAAAAGCCTCCATTTGCCCTAGATCTAGGAAATACGAAACGAAAAACCCATTTTTTAAACTCAAAACGAAAACAAAAAGGGGTCTCCCACTCCTTTCAGATCACCGTATCCGGCTTGGGAAAGCCGAAAGGCTTATCACTGGTGAGAGGAGACCCACCGACGGCGATGGTAAGATTTCTAACCCTCTTTTTTTGTTTTCTATCTTTTGTGTATGCATGCAAAAAAAAATAAAATAAAAAAGAGACGAGTATTTACCACTGGACTGACTTTTTGTATTTCTTTTCTTTCGATTACAACTTTGCTTGTTCGATTCCAACTTGTTGTTACAAAATATTTGTTTCGTACATATATATATACTCTTTTGGTTTTGGTACAAGTAGTATAATATTTGCTTTTTCGGATCTAGACGCTAATCGACATATTTCTTTCTTCTTGTGTTTTGACATGTCCGAGCGCGGTGGTGGTTGAAGATCGGCATGGTGCAGCATGGTGGCGGTGTGGGCTCTGTCTTGACGGGGCGTTCTCGGCCGTTAGATCGGATCGATCTAACGGTCGGGATGGCTTGAAGGATGAACGGCCCGGATGAAGCCTCGATTGGTGAAACGGCTCCGGATCGTGCCACGTGGGGCTCGATGAGTCGAGGGTCGAGCGCGTGGGGCTCACGCACGCGTGGGATATCAAAGAGTCCGCGCGTGGACCGCACGCGCGCGTGGCATTCGAACGGTCCAGACGTGATGTGCACGCGGCTGGCAGATATTTTGGTTCCTTGCTTGGATCGTGGTCGTTGGATCAGATCTTGATCCAACGGCCCATAGTCACCTGCACCAAAAATAATTAGAATTAAATAGGTTTGGGTTTGGGCCAGCCGGGCCTTTTAATAATACTTGATTTGTAATTGGACTTGGACTGCAATTTATTTATTTGGTTTTAATATATATATATTTTTGGATTTTCATTTTATATTAGCCCAATAGTATAATTATAACAGCAATACACATACAACAATACATACGTATATACCTATGCAAACATTAATTATAACATACCAATATACATACATATATAATTATACACATAATTAACCATAAAAACAAATACGCTCGTACTAAATATAGATGCATACGTGACACACATACACCGTATTTAATACGTATACATACATAGTTTATAATATACATGCACACATAAACTAATAACACTCATGCACATAATAAACATATAATATAATATGTATACATGCAACACTAATATGTATTCTGAGATAAAAATGAGTGATTACTGATTTGCCCCTTTTGCTTGTTCTCATGGAATGGGAAACAAAGCAAAGATTCATAAGCACTCATTTTTATCGGACTTCCCGCTTTTGTAGCTTTGGAAACACGTGTTCTTTTGGACATCTCCACTCTTCCTCAGTGACTCTTGAGCTCGTAAGTTCTTCCTATATAGAGCTTCGTCACCTTCCGATCTTGGAGCTACAGGCTCTTCCTATATAGAACCCTTCGCTCTGAAGCCTCGAGTTATGAGTCCCTCCTATATAGAACTTTTCACTTTGAGACAGTAAAGCTTGGAGTCCTTCCTATATAGAACTCTTCGCCTTCAACGCTGGTTTCTCCTATATAAAACCTTTTGCGCCGCTGATGGATTCTTCCGACTGGGAGTTCCTCCTATATAGAACTACTAGTCTTCAAACCCTGAAGCCGTCAGTCCTTCCTATATAGAACTTTTGGCGCCTGAAATCTCAGAGCTACAGGTTCTTCCTATATAGGACCTTTCACTCTAAGACAGTGAAGCTCGAAGCCTTTCCTATATAAGACTTTTCGCTTTCGACACAACAGGTTTCCTATATAACCTTGTGTGCCATAGGTGAATTCCTTCGACTGTGAGTTCTTCCTATATAGAACTTTTTGGCGTCTGAAATCTTGGAGCTACGGATTCTTCCTATATAGAATCTTTTACTCTAAGACATTGAAGCTCGGAGCCCTTCCTATATAGAACTCTTCGCTTTCGACACAGAAGGATTTCCTATATAATCTTGTGTGTCATGGGTGAATTCCTTCGACTGAGAGTCCTTCCTATATAGAACTGCTAGTCTTCACCCTGGGGCTGTCAGTCCTTCCTATATAGAACTTTCAGCTTCTGAAGCCTCGGAGCGGATGATTCTTCCTATATAGAACCTCTCTCTAGAGCTTGGAAACATATGCCTTTTGTATGTAAAAACATTGTCTTCTCATTTGGGATTCACACCACGATGGCCATCGATGTCTCTTTGAATCTGCAGATACCTGTCTGAGATAAAAACAAAATGCTATGACAAATGAATTGACATGCTCTTAATCCCAGTGATGTCTGACTATTCATGATGCATGAGTGTCAATATCTTGGTGGGCTTGTTTTGGTCCTTATTCGATCTTGATGTTCACTTTCTCCTTTCTCACGGGCATCGATACCCCACTTCACTGTCAGGTTCAACCATTCCAACCTTTCTTTTTCTCCCCTTACGACTTGGAATTCTAAAGTGCCCTTTCGGGTTTTCCTTTAGAGAGAGTTTTTTTTAAGGGGTGCCCTTCTGGGTTTTCACTCAAGAGATCTCTCTTGTTATCTCGCATGCCTTCCTTGAATAGACAGGACGTACGCCATTGGTCATCATATCCGGTTGTTTGAAGCTTTCCGCATTCCCTATCAATAGCCATTATGTAGGGAACTAGAGGGCAGAGTTAACATCGTTTTCTTTGATCACCTGCATTTTTAAGGTTAGATCACAGTAATGCTCTGAAATCTCTTGTTTCACTATAAGCCTTTGTTAACTTATTTGACTGAAATTAACAAGAAGGCATGGAATGGATGCTCAAAAACACGATTTTATTACGATTAAGGGCTTGGGATATCTTAAAAAAAGGCATGACACACATGAGAAAGAAGAAAAGTTAAAGTATGAAATACAAGATCCCTCATTATCTTCGATATGAATGATACATGATCCTGTCGACCGGCGTAGAATTTTTTTGCTGAAGCCTCCTCTTCATGATGTTCATGGGGATACCCTTCTCTTTGGATATTCAACTTTTCAATTTACTCGAGCCGCCCTTTACGGGTTTTCAACTCGAGTCCTCTCTTTGCTTCAAGACGTCCGGTTTCGGGTTTTCGCCCTGAGCTCTCCATTTTTGTTCTCTTTTTTATTTTTCTTTTTTTCTTTTTCTTTTTTTTTTATTTTTTTTCAAAGATAGTATTTCTTAACAGCGTCAGAATTTACGGGATTTTTAGCTCGTCTCCATCTATTTCTGTTAGGATCAGGTCTCCTCCTGAGAAGGCCTTTTTTACGATGTACGGTCCTTCCCAGTTGGGCATCCACTTTCCTCGAGAATATTTCTAGATAGGGAGGATTTTCTTGAGCACCAGATCCCCTTCTTTGAATTCTCTTGGGCACACTTTTTTGTTGTATGCCTGCACCATCCGCTTTTGGTACATCTGACCATGACAAATGGCCTTTAGTCTCTTTTCATCAATGAGATTTAGCTGGTCGTATCTGGCCTGCACCCATTCAGCTTCTTCCAATTTTACTTCGTTTAAGACCCGGAGAGACGGGATCTCTACCTCCATTGGGAGTACTGCTTCGGTACCATACACCAAGGAGTAGGGTGTTGCCCCCGTTGACGTGCGAATGGACGTCCTATAGGCGAAAAGGGCAAATGGCAACTTCTCATGTCAATCTCTGTAGGTATCCGTAGTCTTCGGTATGATCTTCTTTATGTTCTTGTTTGCTTCTTCCACTGCTCCATTCATTTTAGGGTGGTAGACTGTGGAATTATGGTGTGTTATCTTGAATTGAGTGCACACGTCTGTCATCATTTTGTTATTCAGATTGGAAGCGTTGTCGGTGATGACCCTTTCTGGCAATCTGTATCGACAAATAATCTCCTTCTTTAAGAACTTACATACTGTAGTCCTTGTGATGTTGGCGTAAGACGCTGCCTCTACCCATTTAGTGAAGTAGTCTATGGCGACCAATATGAAACGGTGTCCATTGGAAGCTTTCAGATGAATCTGCCCGATGACGTTTATGCCCCACGCCGCGAAAGGCCACGGAGAATTCATGGTGTGTAAAGGCGATGGGGGTGCGTGAATTTTGTCAGCGTAGATTTGGCATTTGTGGCATTTTCTGGCGTAATTGATGCAATCTCCCTCCATGGTCAACCAGAAATAACCATATCTCATAAATTTCCGGGCTATAGACAGCCCGTTGGCGTGCATTCCACAAAGCCCGTCATGTACTTTGGCTAAAATCTCCTTCGCCTCCCGGGCATCCATACATCTCAGCAATGTCTGATCATGACTTCTCATATATAGGATTTCCCCATCTAGGACATATCTTGTTGCCATTTTTCTGAGCGTTTTTCTGTCATTGTCGTTTGCCCCTTCTGGATACTTTCGAAGCTTGACATATTGCAAGATGTCATAGTACCATGGGTTTCCATCAATCTCTTCTTGTACATTATAACAATGAGAAGGCCTTTTAAACGTCTGCATCTCAATGGGCTTCATTTCTGCCCCGGTGTTTGTTTTAAACATGGGTGCCAAGGTTGTCAATGCGTCTGCCATCTGATTTTCTTCTCGGGGCAGGTAATTGAAGCTGACCCTTTCGAACTCTTTGGTGAGCTCTTGAATCAATTCATAATATTTGACCAACTTCGGGTCTCTGGTTTCCCATTCCCCACGCAATTGGTAAATTACTAAAGATGAATCTCCGAACACTCGAAGTTCCTTAATCTTTCTCGCAATAGCTGAGTTCAGTCCCATAACGCAAGCTTCGTATTCAGCTATATTGTTTGTGCAGAAGAATTCCAATCTGCTGGTGAAAGGATAATAGACGTCCTCAGGAGAAATTAGCACTGCTCCTATCCCATGTCCGAGGGCGTTAGAGGCTCCATCGAAGTAAAGCTTCCATGGTTTATCATCTGAAACCTCTTCTTCGGTTGTAATGCACATCAAGTCTTCGTTTGGGAAATTAAAGTTCAATGCCTCATAGTCATCCGAAGCACGACTAGCTAGGAAATCTGTTACGGTACTCCTCTTTACGGCTTTCTGGTTAACGTATATGATATCGAATTCGGATAAGAGCATCTGCCATCGGGCCATCCTTCCTGTTAGTGCTGGCGCTTCCATTAAGAACTTCAATGGGTCTAGCTTGGATATCAACCAAGTAGTATGGTATAGCATGTACTGTCTAAGCCGCTTGGTAGCCCAAACTAGAGCACAACATAGCTTCTGCACCGGCGGGTATCGCGTTTTGCAATCATTGAATTTCATGCTTAGGTAATAGATGGCTTGCTCCCTTTTTCTTGACTCATCGTGTTGCCCCAATACGCATCCCATTGAATTCTCAAAAACTGTCAGGTAGAGAATTAATGGTCAACCTGGTACTGGTGCGACTAAAATTGGAGCATTTGTCAGGTACTTTTTGATCTTTTCTAGGGCTCTTTGACATTCCTCATCCCACACACCAGGATTATTCTTTCTAAGAAATCTGAAGACCGGGTCACATTGGTCGGTTAATTGGGAAATGAAACGAGAGATATAATTCAGCCTCCCCAGGAAACTGCAAACTTCCTTCTGAGTGCGGGGTGGTGAGAGATCCTGGATGGCTTTCACTTTATCTGGATCAATCTCAATCCCTCTTCTGCTTACCACGAACCCTAGGAGTTTTCCAGAAGTAACAGTGAAGGTACACTTGGCAGGATTGAGCCTTAGCTGGTACTTCCGTAGTCTTTGGAATAGTTTCCTCAGGTGCTCTTCCTCTGTTCGGGACTTGGCGATCATGTCATCCACGTATACTTCTATTTCTTTGTGCATCATGTCATGGAAAAGAGTCACCATTGCTCTTTGGTATGTTGCCCCTGCGTTCTTTAGCCCAAACGGCATCACTCGATAACAAAAAGTGCCCCACATGGTTATGAACGTAGTTTTCTCCATGTCGTTAGGGTCCATCTTTATCTGGTTGTACCCTGAGAAGCCGTCCATGAAGGAAAACCATGAATGTCCTGCAGTGTTGTCAACCAGCGTGTTAATATGTGGTAAGGGGAAATTGTCTTTAGGGCTGGCTCGGTTCAAATCCCTATAATCTACACACATACGAACTTTTTCGTCCTTCTTTGGTACTGGTACAATGTTTGCAACCCATTCGGGGTATTTGGCTACCTCCAAGAATCCAGCATCAAACTGTTTTTTCACTTCATCTCGGATCTTTAACAACATATCTGGTCTCATTCTCCGAAGTTTTTGCTGTATTGGTTTGCACTCCAATTTTGTTGGCAATTTGTGCACCACTATGTCGGTATTCAACCCTGGCATATCTTGATAAGTCTAGGCGAAGACATACTTGAATTCCTGAAGTAGGGTTATCAATTCATGCTTGGTTTTTGAGGAAATCGCCGTTCCTACTTTTATTTCTTTTCTCTCTTCTTCAGTCCCCAAGTTCACAACTTCTGTTTCTTCTTGATGGGGCATGATCTGCCTTTCTTCGTTGGCCACCATTCTCTTTAACTCTTCTGGGACCTCACTTTCTATCTCATCATATCCTTCCTCAATTCCCTCTGAGACCTCAGGGCATTCAAAATTCACTCCAGGATTGGATCCGGTATCATTCATATCGTCAATCATGAACGACCTGCATTAAATGAGAACGAATTGTATTGAGAAGGAGATGGCTTTATATGAAGGGAATGGACATGAAGAATGCATGAATGAAATAAATGAAACTTTGGTCATTTTAGGAAAGTGGGGATATTTTCATTTCAATCAAAAAGTTAACATAGGTGCCCCATACAAGAGATCCCCATTGTTTACGGGCAAAAACAAAAGGTTGATTCGGAGCATTACTCTGATCTATTCCTACAAACTACAGGTAGATCAATGCAGCTCCAGATATCGAGTGTTTCCCCGGGATGGCAAGGGCGGACGTTGGTCAACATTTTGCTGCCTCGGTCCTTTTCAGCTATCATGTTGATGTACATCCCTTCAAATAATTCACTGAGTATCTCCTCCTGGTTGAGTACTTCATTTTTCTTCATTGTCTCTCCAACCTCTTGACCTGGCTGGTAGAACCCTCCGGAGACAAAAGTGGTTTTCAAACTAGGAAAGGACATCGGTCTCCACGGAATGTCTTCTCCTTTAGATCTGGCTTTTCTTTGCTCCTCCTTTCTCTTATATTCCTCTTTCTTCTGTTGGACACTTGGTTGGTAACCCAGCCCGAAACGATCATTCTTGGTTATCATATTCTTGGGTCTTAGGTTTCCTTGTAATTTCTTCCCCAGCCCCTTTCCTATTTTGGCTCATCGGCCTAAAGTTTCTACGACGATCATCTTGGTACAATTAGATAACCTGGGGTAGGGGATCCGACTTCCCTCCGAAACGAAAGTGGCATTCACTAGTTCCAATGCTCAGAACGAACATTCTGCAGCATCTTCATCATTTTGAATGTAGGGGGCGTCTGATGTTACTGAAGCAACAATTTCCTGCTCTGCCTCTACTGTGACCAATTTGCCTTCGACTACAAATTTTAACTTTTGATGCAATGATGAGGGGACAACTCCTGCGGAGTGGATCCATGGTCTTCCCAACAAGCAGCTGTAAGATGGTTTTATGTCCATCACCACAAAATCGATCACATATTCAGTTGGTCCGATCAATAGGGGCACCTTAATTTTCTCCATTGTTCCTCTTTGCGTACCATCAAAGGCTCTTACCAAATTGTGGCAGGGCTTTAGGTGAGAACCATCTATTGGCAGTTTTTGCAGGGTCACCATAAGCAAGACGTTCAATGCTAACCCGTTGTCGATCAGTACGCCTGGTACTACATACCCTTTGCAGTGGGTAGTGATGTTAAGGGCTTTGGTGGACCCCATTCCTCCCTCAGGGATCTCATCATCACTGAACGTTATGTGATTATAGGCAGTGATATGCCCCACTATCATGTCCAGGTTTGTCACAGAAATGTCCTGGGGCACGAAAGTCTGATTTAGCACTTTTAATAACGTCTCTCGGTGTTTTTCTGAACTCAAGAGTAATTCCAGCACTGTGATCCTGGCCGGTTGCTTTCGTAGTTGTTCCACTACGTTGTACTCGCTATGTCTCAAGAACTTTAGAAATTCTTTGGCCTGGGTCTCAATTACCGGCTCATTTATCTTTGGGGGAGGTTCTTCTCCAAATATCTGCGTAGGGCTAATTGTTGTACTCTTCCCCTTATCCTTTTCAGCTGCTTTCAAAGTCTCGGAGGAATAACATCTGCCGCTTCTTGTGAAATGGCCTGCCTCACCAGCGTTTACATCGTTCTGGCTTTATTGGTCTTTCAACATAGGCTCTTTTACCTGACCGTGTTCTGGTTTTTCTGGCGTGGTCACATTTACAGCATAATTCCAGGGGGTTTGCTGCATATCTTTGAATGGGAATGGAGATGGTGCTGAAATAATGATCTTGGGATTTATCTTGTTGGTTTCTCCTTGGGAGGCAGCTGCATTCCCTGGCCTGGAGGAGATGATAAAAGGTCTATTCTTCCCGTATTTAGATTTGGGGCTATTCGTCATGTGTACGTCCGACCCCTTCTTCCCCATGGGCTCCTCGAAGAATTTTATTTGTTTTTCATTCATTAATTGCTGTACCAATCTCTTGAACTCATCGCACTCTTGGATATCATGCCCTTCAGTCTGGTGGAATTCGCAACACTCTCCACATCCCTTCTGCCTTGTTATCATGCCTTTGTCGATCACACGAGCCATGCATAATTGTTGAAATACCCACCGTAAAGGAGATTTGATTTCTGACACATCATCCTTAATCCTCTTGGTAAAGTATTCTTCAATAACATTTACTCCTCTGTTCCCATGATTAGGCAGCGAGTTGTTGGCTACACTCGGCTCTTCAAACTTCAATATCCCGAAATCGATTAAGTTCTGCACAAGTTTTTTGAAAGCAAGGCAATTTTCAGTGGGATGTCCAGGGGTACCGCCGTGATAGTCACAATGCGCGTTCGGATTATACCAAGACGGGAAGGGCGGATTGACAGGAGTAACGAACGATGTATGGACGGACCAGTCTCCGCTTCATACAACCGGGAATAAAGTTCGAGTACGAAACATGTAGGGGAGTGAAAGTTCTTCTCTCTTTCTCTTTTAAGCGATTCTCTCATCTCTTTGATTCGAGTTTTGTGTTTTTCCCACAGTGCTTGTGGCTGTGTGGATCGTGAAGTTCTTCGGGACGGTATAAGTGTTGGTGGTGTTTACTTCATTTCTCTTGTTATACTTCCGAGACCCTTCCCCGCCATCAATCATACCACTCTTAATTGCCGATTCAAGGGACTCCCGATCTGATTAAGTCAACAAAAGCAACTGCGTTGTGTTATTAATGAGGCGATCAAAGAGTGCCCATTTCAGAGTATTAACAAATAACGGCGTAATTTCATGTTCCGGGATGGGTGGCTGAATTTGGGCGGCCACTTCCCTCCACCTTTGGGCGTATTGCCGCAGGCTTTCGTTGACTCTTAACATTTTCCAAAATAATTCTGTTGGGGTCATATATGTTACATGCTTGTATTGCTCAGTAAATGCTCTTGACAGATCTTTCCATGTCTTAACATTTGCCTTGCTCAACTGGGTGTACCACCGTAACGCCGCTCCAGTTAGGCTGTCCTGGAAACAATGGATCAATAGCTTTTCGTCCTTATGGTAGGCCGCCATCTTTCGACAAAGACATTGTTATGTGTGCGGAAGGACATGTGGTTCCATCGTATTTGTCGAACTCGGCGTTTTAAATTTTGGCGATAGGACAAGATCGGACACTGCACTTAAGTCGCTAGCGTCATTTCTGATTCTTCATTAGATTGTAACGTTTTAAATTTTTCCTCCATGAGGCGAAACCTTTCCTCCCACTTTTTCTCTACCTCGGTCCTGATCCTTTCAACCATGTTCAGTCCGCACCTCTTCTTCATAGAGTGCTTCAAAGATCGAGGGTTGAGTCTCGGTGCCCCTATTTGAAAACTAGATGACATTCCTGCAGGGTCGATATACACCTTCCTAGCCGGGTTTGGTGCAGTTGGTTGAACCTTGTATTGAGCTGGGGTACCCTCTGGCTCTTGAATGGTTTCTCCTTCCACTCTTTTTCCAAGACTCTTAGCCAACAATGCGGTTATATCGGATACTATAGATGCTTGCGACTGCGCAATCTGATCACTGAGGCTTCTCTGGGCCTCTTCAAGCCTTGTCTTGAGCTCTTTTTGCCCTTTTTCTAGACTGATTATCCTGTCTTCCATGAGTTTGCTTTCTAACCGGGTAAAGTATGGGTGATGAATGATTACGGGTTAACTACACACAATGCCACAACATTCATAATGTTAATATGGTTGCAGGAATAAATGCATGTATAATGATGCGAATGTCATGATGCAAATGCAAGAATGTATGCAGATAAGGTACTGATTCCGCTGGTAATCACCCTTTTGAACTACTTCTACGGGAATTAAAGGGTCTGGATTACAACAGAGTTCGTATTACAAAATAAAGATCCCTAATACAAAAGATCTAATTACGACACAGAGTCCTATAGATAAGCCATAGCTCTATCTCCTAATTTTCCAATTGCCCCTGAGCAGCTTGAGGAACACAGGGCTTCTTCCATTTCCGGGACTATGAAAGGTCGGAGAGTTTCAGCCTCGACAGTTATAATCATTCACATGCCCGGCGACTCGCTGTATGTCCACCATTAGGTTTTGCGTAATATTGGTCCCTATCCTGTACCATCCGGGCAGCGTCACGCAGTCTCTTTTGCCAATAGGTGTCCCCTCTGGCTGCAGCCTCCTCGAACACACTAATTCTTTCCTTGTAATCCTCAACACTTGCTTCGAGGGACTCAATTCGTGCTCGTAACATGCTTACTTCGCGCTCTCTTTCTTGAAGCTCAGTGAAACCATTTCTGTGGCAGTACATTCGAAGTGTGTGTTCAACTTCCGCCATATTTCCTTTTAATTCGCCATTCTGACTTTGGCTTTGCTCCAGACTTTGAATAGTGTCATCGTACAATTTTTGCATCTCTAACAGTCTATTTCGGCTGCTCATGGACTTTCTTTTCCATACGGCGACGCTTTCTTTCTTATGATGGACAGCTTGTTTTCCCTTGCTGATTTCTTGCCTGAATCTTTCCTTTTCCTGATCAATGGCCTTCTTGGAGGACCGTTTTTCTTCTTCCATAGCCAACCGGAAACTTTCTATCTCTTTTCGATTGTTCTCTTACTGATTTCTCGTTCTTCTTCCACCAAACGGATACCATTCATTCTTTCTCTTTCCACGGCTATGAATTGACTCATTTGGCCTTCAGTATTTTTGCTTGTAGTAGAAGGGCATCTTTTTTGAAAAAGCATTCTTGTCGTTCAAATCTGCATTTAATTTCTTCAACGCCTAATAATCCCGTCCCCGCCGTCAACCTCTAAGCTTACCTTATAGAGCTCGCTCGCATGTTGGGTCCATTGGATGTCCATTTTCCTTTTAACTTCTTGAGTTCATTCCTTAAGATGTCGACTTGAGACGGTACCACCCTTGTAAGCTCTTGGTGACACTTCTGATCCTTGATCAGATTCGGGAATCACATTATTAACCCTCAAACGTCTCCAAAGATTGTAGTCCGGGGTAGTCATGTGCTCGGTATCTCCTTCCACCCTGATCCGGTAATAATGGTCCCAGGCCCTCATGATGGTCTGAATTTTTCCTTTGAACTCCCATTTGAAAAGAAATTCAGTTTGGCTTAATCCGGCGGTATTGGAAATGAACTATCGTGATCTGAACTGTCGAGACACTAAAAGCGGAGCACAGGCGATCCCTCCATGCAATCCCAACATCATCAGCCAGTTGAAATCACCACAACTGTATAGAAAATAATTAACTTTACCGAGCCATGAGACCCTCCATGCTATGTCTTCATCTTGAATGTTCCTGAAGAAACTAGTCCACATTTTTGTTTTCAAATCCTCTCGCCATTCCTTTGCTAAGTACTCCCGTAAAGGCGAAAAACCTTGGAAGGATATCCCCGGCAGGACCCTCGTCGGTGTCTTCCACATGTGACTCTGAATCCATACTTGTAACAGCTGTGCGCATCCTCGAAAACGTCATTCTTCATGTTTCCGGCTAGCATTTAAGGAAATGAAAGTCTCGACCAAGATTGCTGGTACTGGGTTTGCTTTCCGTTTTACCCGCTCAAATAAGTCCAGAATGGCTATGTCAATGTTCCCGAGTACTCTTGGAAAGATCACCAAGCCATATATTCCTAAAGCGAACAAGTCCATTTTCTTTGCCTCGTCTGGATGTGTCGGTATGATGTCCCGAATACTTTCCCATGCAAAGACTGTATTGTCTCCTCGGATCTGAAGGAGGCCATTAACCCAATCGTCACTCATTCCCGCAAAGGTTTTGAGTTTCGCAGTGTAATTCTGATTCCTCGGAGGCTTCGCGTAGATCCAATCTTCCTGAATGTTTTTCTGGTTAAGTAAAGCAGTGTATTCTTCTTCTCCAGAGGCATCATGTCCTGCCCATTGAAGGTGAAGCGAAAAAAGCCGGATTCAGAACTAGACTATAGCTCGGAGTAGAGGCTGGTTAATCCGAACATATAACAGGTGTGCAATGTCACCATAACTATCGCAGAGAACAAGTCTTGTAGTCTTGGTCCCATCTTTCCCAAATGCTTTGAAGATCCCATAAGTCGTTACATTGGAGACTCACATAGGTGTACCACTGCTATTACGCGCGTTAGTTTCGCAAACCGTCCCCTTGGGTTTTTGTTTGACCTCGACCAATGTCTGGATGACAAATTAAGCTCTTCTTTCCTAAGACACCTTTTTTCCATGGTGAAAGACTTTCTGATCAGGCAAACCACTTGATCCAGTACCTTTATGTAATGCAAATGTATGATGTATGAGAAAAAAACAAAAGCGAAAAGAAAACAAGTAAGTACCAGATAAAATTAATAAATACATAAATAAAAGGACAAAATTAAACAGAATAAACACACAAAACAACCCTATTTATCCCATCTAAAACACCTAAGGTTATCTGCATGGCTCTAACAGGGTGGGTTTCTATGTATTCTCTACATGCAGTCTTGGTTCTAGGAGGTACCCGAATTGTCCTTGTTGTCCCCTACTAAGGGTAGCAAGGCCCCCGATCATCACCCATTATAGGCTCCTTTCAACCGGGTTCAATTCAGGGGGACCCATTCGCTTATACCCATACGAAGGACGATATCCTCACAAAAGTATAAGGTACTCGAGCCCCGAAGGTACTTGCTAGGCCCATACGGGAGAACGATATCTCCACGAAAGCATTAGCGTTTTCCCCCCACTTAAAAAATGGGTTTATATGCCACATTTTAAATGCTTTAAAATAAACGCGCAATTATAACAGAATGTTAATTTAATAGTCACTTTAATCCGGAACTTCTAATATTAATAAAGCGGTAATTATTTTAAAAGCTTGACTCTCATTTGTTTTTGAAAAACAAAAAAAATTATCCCCAGCGGAGTCACCATCTGTAGCGATGTCTCTTTTTTTATATCGCTAAAAAACGATGAGGGTTTTCGAAGGGTTTGAAAGGTGTTTGTGATTCTTTTGGATATAAAATATTTATTCCGTGGGGTTTTAAAAAACCGCATTTTAAAAAAAATGGAGTCGCCACCGGCCACTTAGGTAGGCCGGACACCATAAAACCAGAGATTCAAAAAATGGGTTCGGGAGTCGGTTACGGATGGGGAAGGATTAGCACCCCCACACCGCCCAAAATTGGTACTTTAATAATTACCGCTTTATTAATATTGGATTTTTCGGGTTAAAGTGACGATTATTTTAAAATTCGGTCATAATTGCGAATAAATTTTAAGGGCCCGTTATTCGAGTAAACGCCCAACCACTATCACTCGACGCGCGATCTTGGCCCGTTTACGCTCGGATAAAAGGGCACCGCATTAACAATTTATATACCATATGCAATCTTAGTGACAAAAATATAAGACATAGCGGATAATTTAAAAGCACAAGAAATATTCACATAACATAATACTAATCTAACATAAATAAAATACGTAATTAAAACACACATTTACATACCAAGCAATATTAGATAAAAGCGAACTTAACATGCCACAATAACAAGGTAGAAATAAATACATGTATAGACAAAAACACATATTTCAAGAAGACATACATATTAGAAATAAAATATATTTCAACATATATGGAACAATATATTATACATAAAAAGAAGACACATTAACACGTAACCTAAAGGTCAAGAGAACATACAATACATACAAAAATACAAAACATGACGTGTACGAACCAACTAGAACATAACATGCTTTATACGAATAACCGAACAAAAAGATACATAATCATTATAAACTTAACACACATATACATGCAAACATAAAAATACAAGGCATATACGAGGATATAAAATAAGATAAAAGACTACATTAACATATACGATTATAATACGAACATGAATATTTACATGGAAACATGATTGAAATGAAAAAAAATAAAAGTCGATGGCGAAATTAAAGAACAATAATATGTAATTTAAGGACGAAAATGCGAAATAAACAGAACCTAAAAGGATCAAAGCGTAATTGGACCAAGGAGCACCCGAAATGAAAAGTTCAAAAACGCGGGATGGTTAAAGGGGTAATTTTACCATTTAAAAACTGATTTGGTGTAATTTAGGGACTGGATTGCAAGATTTTGAAATACAAGGGGGACCAGAGTTGTAAATATACCATGCATCGAGACAGAAGTGAAAATATTGAAAGCGCGGGGGGATTTATTACGTAATTTCCCCATTTCACGAAATAATAACAGCTATAAAAACCCCTCTTTTAGGCCGAAACCAATTTTTCCCCCATTTGTTTCATTTTTCAGTTTTATAAGGAAGCTTCTGTTCTTCGTTTTCTCTCAAACCTCCCCTGAAACCCAGAATCTGACGGCCGGCCGCCGTATTCTCCGCCGCCGGCCGCCGCTAACCGCGCCAGCGACCTTAAAAAAACACACCAAAATAACCCCATCTTACCCTCGACACGAATCCGAGGTTGGATTCAGAGGAAAAGCCTCAATTTGCCCTAGATCTAGGAAATACGAAACGAAAAACCCATTTTTTTAACCCAAAACGAAAACAAAAAGGGGTCTCCCACTCCTTTCAGATCACCGTATCCGGCTTGGGAAAGCTGAAAAGGCTTATCACTGGTGAGGGGAGACCCACCGTCGGCGATGGTAAGATTTCTAACCCTCTTTTTTTGTTTTCTATCTTTTGTGTATGCATGCAAAAAATAAAAATAAAAAAGAGACGAGTATTTACCACTGGACTGACTTTTTGTATTTCTTTTCTTTCGATTACAACTTTTCTTGTTCGATTCCAACTTGTTGTTACAAAATATTTGTTTCGTACATATATATGCCTGTCTTTGGTTTTGGTACAAGTAGTATAATATTTGCTTTTTCAGATCTGGACTGCTAACTAACATATTTCTTTCTTGCTGTGTTTTGACATGTCTGAGCGCGGTGGTTGAAGATCGGCAT
Organism: Hibiscus mutabilis; assembly: GCA_019671005.1. NCBI lineage: Eukaryota > Viridiplantae > Streptophyta > Magnoliopsida > Malvales > Malvaceae > Hibiscus > Hibiscus mutabilis. The sequence continues at coordinate 22,907,834 of CM033718.1, read as the reverse complement.
GGTGCAGCATGGTGGTGGTGTGGGCTCTGTCTTCGGCCAGAGGCGTTCTCGACCGTTAGATCAGATCTGATCTAACGGTCGGGATGGCTTGAAGGGTGAACGACCCAGATAAAGCTTCGATTGGTGAAACGGCTCCAGATCGTGCCACGTGGGGGCTCGGCGATCGAGGTGTCGAGCGCGTGGGGCTCACGCGCGCGCGTGGGATATCAAAGAGTCCGCTCGTGGACCGCGCGCGCGCGTGGCACTCGAACGGTCCAGACGTGATGAGTGCACGCGGCTGGCAGATATTTTGGTTCCTTGCTTGGATCGTGGCCGTTGGATTAGATCTTGATCCAATGGCCCATAGTCACCTGTACCAAAAATAATTAGAATTAAATAGGTTTGGTTTGGGCCAGCCGGGCCTTGTAATAATACTTGATTTGTAATTGGACTTGGACTGCAATTTATTTATTTGGTTTTAATATATATTTTTTGGATTTTCATTTTATATTAGCCCAATAGTATAATTATAACAGCAATACACGTACAACAATACATACGTATATACATATGCAAACATTAATTATAAAATACCAGTATACATACATATATAATCATACACATAATTAACCATAAAAACAAATACGCTCGTACTAAATATAGATGCATACGCGACACACATACACCATATTTAATACGTATACATACATAGTTTATAATATACATGCACACATAAACTAATAACACTCATCCACATAATAAACATATAATATAATATGTATACATGCAACACTAATATGTATTTACAGATAAAAATGAGTGATTACACAAGTCGAGTCAAATCAATTTATTTTATTTTTTTTAAAATTTAATATAAATATTTATAATATTGTGGTACTAATTAGTTTCAATTTAAACAGTTTTATATAATAATATAGAATACACTTATATATTTTTTCATATTTTTTCACATGTGATATATATATGGTATTTTGACTGAATCGGATCAAGATGAGTTAAGTATTTTGACATCGAGTCGGATATTTAATTTTTCGAGTCAAGTCAAAATTTACATACCCCCAATAATAAGTAGGGATTAAAATTTACTTTTAAAGATTAGTAAAATTACCATTCGATGAATTGAAAGAATTAAGTTTTTAAAGATTAGTAAAATTACCGTGTTTTGGAATTAACTCTATATTTGATCAAGGTTTTGATTAAATTTAAATTATTTGTACAAGAGAGATTGAGCTTTAGATCCGAAATGTTAAATTTAAGGTCAAAAGCCAAATCTACCAAGCAAATAGACATTAAGGTGTCTGATTATGATGCAAGGGAGCAAGCGCATTTAATTGGTTAGTTAAATTACTCATTTTTATTCTTTCGCATTCTCGTGAATGGAACTACTTATTTTTATTTCCTCGTATTCTCTCACAATTTCTCTTTGTTCTTATTCCGTCTCTCGTTACATTTCGTTAAAAGCTGACATTAGATTTCGTTTTTTCTTAATAAAAAATGGGTAAAATACACAAATTTGTTAGAGCATGTCCAAAGACCAATCATAAAATGATTGTAAAAGACATACTTATTTTATCTTGCTCATTAATATAAAGCCATTATTATTATTTTAGTGTTATTCTGTGCATTTATAAATAAACTGAATTATAATAAAGTCCTTAGAATAATATAGTTATTTTTAAATGTCCTTAGTCGAGTATTATTGTAGGCATGATATTGGCCCCGTTTACGCTCGGATAAAAGGGCACCGCATTAACAATTTATATACCATATGCAATCTTAGTGACAAAAATATAAGACATAGCAGATAATTTAAAAACAGTAAATATTCACATAACATAATACTAATCTAACATAAATAAAATACGTAATTAAAACACACATTTACATACCAAGCTTAATATTAGATAAAATCGAACTTAACATGCCACAATAACAAGGTAGAAATAAATACATGTATAGACAAAAACACATATTTCAAGAAGACATACATATTAGAAATAAAATATATTTCAACATATATGGAACAATATATTATACATAAAAAGAAGACACACTAACACGTAACCTAAAGGTCAAGAGAACATACAATACATACAAAAATACAAAACATGACGTGTACGAACCAACTAGAACATAACATGCTTTATACGAATAACCGAACAAAAAGATACATAATCATTATAAACTTAACACACATATACATGCAAACATAAAAATACAAGGCATATACGAGGGATATAAAATAAGATAAAAGACTACATTAACATATACGATTATAATACGAACATGAATATTTACATGGAAACGGGATTGAAATGAAAAAAAATAAAAGTCAGTGGCAGAAATTAAAGAACAATAATATGTAATTTAAGGACGAAAATGCGAAATAGACAGAACCTAAAAGGATCAAAACTGTAATTGGACCAAGGAGCAGACCCGAAATGAAAAGTTCAAAAACGCGGGATGGTTAAAGGGGTAATTTTACCATTTAAAAACTGATTCGGTGTAATTTAGGGACTGGATTGCAAGATTTTGAAATACAAGGGGGACCAGAGTTGTAAATATACCATGCGGCGAGACAGAAGTGAAAATATTGAAAGCGCGGGGGGATTTATTACGTAATTTTCCCATTTCACGAAATAATAACAGCTATAAAAACCCCTCTTTTAGGCAGAAACCAATTTTTCCCCTATTTGTTTAATTTTTCAGTTTTATAACCAAGCCTCTATTCTTCGTTTTCTCTCAAACCTCCCCTGAAACCCAGAATCTGGCGGCCGACCGCCGTATTCTCCGCCGCCGGTGATCCTAAAAACACACACCAAAATAACCCCCATCTTACCCTCGACACGAATCCGAGGTTGGATTCAGAGGAAAAGCCTCCATTTGCCCTAGATCTAGGAAATACGAAACGAAAAACCCATTTTTTTTAACCCAAAACGAAAACAAAAATGGGTCTCCCACTCCTTTCAGATCACCGTATCCGGCTTGGGAAAGCCGAAAAGGCTTATCACTGGTGAGGGGAGACCCACCGACGGCGATGGTAAGATTTCTAACCCTCTTTTTTTGTTTTCTATCTTTTGTGTATGCATGCAAAAAAATAAAAAAAGAGACGAGTATTTACCACTGGACTGACTTTTTGTATTTCTTTTCTTTCGATTACAACTTTGCTTGTTCGATTCCAACTTGTTGTTACAAAATATTTGTTTCGTACATATATATGCCTGTCTTTGGTTTTGGTACAAGTAGTATAATATTTGCTTTTTCAGATCTGGACTGCTAATCTGACATATTTCTTTCTTGCTGTGTTTTGACATGTCTGAGCGCGGTGGTTGAAGATCGGCATGGTGCAGCATGGTGGCGATGTGGGCTCTGTCTTCGGCCAGAGGCGTTCTCGGCCGTTAGATCAGATCTGTTCTAACGGTCGGGATGGCTTGAAGGATGAACGGCGCAGATGAAGCCTCGATTGGTGAAACGGCTCCAGATCGTGCCACGTGGGGCTCAGCAGTCGAGGTGTCAGAGCGCGTGGGGCTCACACACGCGTGGGATATCAAAGAGTCCGCGCGTGGACCGCACGCGCGCGTGGCATACGAACGGTCCAGACGTGATGTGCACGCGGCTGGCAGATATTTTGGTTCCTTGCTTGGATCGTGGCCGTTGGATTAGATCTTGATCCAATGGCCCATAGTCACCTGTACCAAAAATAATTAGAATTAAATAGGTTTGGGTTTGGGCCAGCCGGGCCTTGTAATAATACTTGATTTGTAATTGGACTTGGACTGCAATTTATTTATTTGGTTTTAATATATATATATTTTTTTGGATTTTCATTTTATATTAGCCCAATAGTATAATTATAACAGCAATACACATACAACAATACATACGTATATACATATGCAAACATTAATTATAAAATACCAGTATACATACATATATAATTATACACATAATTAACCATAAAAACAAATACGCTCGTACTAAATATAGATGCATACGCGACACACATACACCGTATTTAATACGTATACATACATAGTTTATAATATACATGCACACATAAACTAATAACACTCATGCACATAATAAACATATAATATAATATGTATACATGCAACACTAATATGTATTTACAGATAAAAATGAGTGATTACACAAGTCGAGTCAAATCAATTTATTTTATTTTTTTTAAAATTTAATATAAATATTTATAATATTGTGGTACTAATTAGTTTCAATTTAAACAGTTTTATATAATAATATAGAATACACTTATATATTTTTTCATATTTTTTCACATGTGATATATATATGGTATATGATCCACTTACACTAAATGTAAAACTCTTAGTTTTACACGATTTTTGGATCGTTGAATGAAAAAAATGGATGACTCATATTGAGAGACTCAACTCAAACTTGAAAATTGATCCACTAATTACTAAAAATCTCGAGTTATTCAAATTTTAATTTTATAATTTAAATTTTATTTGAATTTTTTTTTGACCTGAATCAGATCAAGATGAGTTAAGTATTTTGACATCGAGTCGGATATTTAATTTTTCGAGTCAAGTCAAAATTTACATACCCCTAATAATAAGTAGGGATTAAAATTTACTTTTAAAGATTAGTAAAATTACCATTCGATGAATTGAAAGAATTAAGTTTTTAAAGATTAGTAAAATTACCGTGTTTTGGAATTAACTCTATATTTGATCAAGGTTTTGATTAAATTTAAATTATTTGTACAAGAGAGATTGAGCTTTAGATCCGAAATGTTAAATTTAAGGTCAAAAGCCAAATCTACCAAGCAAATAGACATTAAGGTGTCTGATTATGATGCAAGGGAGCAAGCGCATTTAATTGGTTAGTTAAATTACTCATTTTTATTCTTTCGCATTCTCGTGAATGGAACTACTTATTTTTATTTCCTCGTATTCTCTCACAATTTCTCTTTGTTCTTATTCCGTCTCTCGTTACATTTCGTTAAAAGCTGACATTAGATTTCGTTTTTTCTTAATAAAAAATGGGTAAAATACACAAATTTGTTAGAGCATGTCCAAAGACCAATCATAAAATGATTGTAAAAGACATACTTATTTTATCTTGCTCATTAATATAAAGCCATTATTATTATTTTAGTGTTATTCTGTGCATTTATAAATAAACTGAATTATAATAAAGTCCTTAGAATAATATAGTTATTTTTAAATGTCCTTAGTCGAGTATTATTGTAGGCATGATATTGGCCCGTTTACGCTTTCGGATAAAAGGGCACCGCATTAACAATTTATATACCATATGCAATCTTAGTGACAAAAATATAAGACATAGCAGATAATTTAAAAACAGTAAATATTCACATAACATAATACTAATCTAACATAAATAAAATACGTAATTAAAACACACATTTACATACCAAGCTTAATATTAGATAAAATCGAACTTAACATGCCACAATAACAAGGTAGGAATAAATACATGTATAGACAAAAACACATATTTCAAGAAGACATACATATTAGAAATAAAATATATTTCAACATATATGGAACAATATATTATACATAAAAAGAAGAAGACACTAACACGTAACCTAAAGGTCAAGAGAACATACAATACATACAAAAATACAAAACATGACGTGTACGAACCAACTAGAACATAACATGCTTTATACGAATAACCGAACAAAAAGATACATAATCATTATAAACTTAACACACATATACATGCAAACATAAAAATACAAGGCATATACGAGGGATATAAAATAAGATAAAAGACTACATTAACATATACGATTATAATACGAACATGAATATTTACATGGAAACGGGATTGAAATGAAAAAAAATAAAAGTCATTAAGCGAAAATTAAAGAACAATAATATGTAATTTAAGGACGAAAATGCGAAATAGACAGAACCTAAAAGGATCAAAACTGTAATTGGACCAAGGAGCAGACCCGAAATGAAAAGTTCAAAAACGCGGGATGGTTAAAGGGGTAATTTTACCATTTAAAAACTGATTCGGTGTAATTTAGGGACTGGATTGCAAGATTTTGAAATACAAGGGGGACCAGAGTTGTAAATATACCATGCGGCGAGACAGAAGTGAAAATATTGAAAGCGCGGGGGGATTTATTACGTAATTTTCCCATTTCACGAAATAATAACAGCTATAAAAACCCCTCTTTTAGGCAGAAACCAATTTTTCCCCTATTTGTTTAATTTTTCAGTTTTATAACCAAGCCTCTGTTCTTCGTTTTCTCTCAAACCTCCCCAAAACCCGAGATCCGATGGCCGGGCCACGTATTCTCCGCCGCCGGTGATCCTAAAAAAACACACCAAAATAACCCCCATCTTACCCTCGACACGAATCCGAGGTTGGATTCAGAGGAAAAGCCTCCATTTGCCCTTGATCTAGGAAATACGAAACGAAAAACCCATTTTTTTTAACCCAAAACGAAAACAAAAATGGGTCTCCCACTCCTTTCAGATCACCGTATCCGGCTTGGGAAAGCCGAAAAGGCTTATCACTGGTGAGGGGAGACCCACCGACGGCGATGGTAAGATTTCTAACCCTCTTTTTTTGTTTTCTATCTTTTGTGTATGCATGCAAAAAAAATAAAATAAAAAAGAGACGAGTATTTACCACTGGACTGACTTTTTGTATTTCTTTTCTTTCGATTACAACTTTGCTTGTTCGATTCCAACTTGTTGTTACAAAATATTTGTTTCGTACATATATATGCCTGTCTTTGGTTTTGGTACAAGTAGTATAATATTTGCTTTTTCAGATCTGGACTGCTAATCTGACATATTTCTTTCTTGCTGTGTTTTGACATGTCTGAGCGCGGTGGTTGAAAATCGGCATGGTGCAGCATGGTGGCGATGTGGGCTCTGTCTTCGGCCAGAGGCGTTCTCGGATATCACATCATGATATAACATCACACACATGAACATGTATGTTCTGTATTATCAAAATACACATAGTTATCATGCTCTCCGAACTAGTACTAGATACCACTTGATCCAATCTTTCGTGACATGCTTTTATATGCATCGATCATGCTATCATGCATCTTAAAACACATATATCATATAACCATATCATATTAATATTTACACATAAAGGGAGAACCCTCCCCTCTAGCTTATGCACATGCCAGTCGGGCGGATGTATTAGTTAGTTTGAGGGTGTAATTGATCTCACTAAAATATCTCTCAAACTTATTAAAAAATACATAAAACTAGAGTTTTTTTTTCAAAGGAATTATTAAAATTGGCCCGCTTAATTTGTTGGGGTATGAGGTCAACAATACTCCGACAATATACATGAACTTGAATTGACCTCACCATGTAGAAGTCTTAGCTCCGCTACATTGCCATTTTAAGGTAAAAATTAACAAATCAGTTTTTTTTTTTATTCATTCATACATACATATATATATATATATTTCGGCCCTAGTTTGTGTTAAAATACCGTTAGCAAGTGTCAGTATTACAGTTATTTTAAATACCTTTTCTATTATTTATACATTTTCAAGCTAATTAAGATCATAAATTCAGCCTTTTTGTCTTTTTAGATTGCGTTTTTTAAATTTGAACTACTTTTGATCATTGTTAGTATCTTCATTGAAAGAAATACTTTTAATAGGTGAGATGGAAAAGAAAGAGAGAAAAAGTTAACACGATTTATACAAATTAAGCCCATCTAATTTCCTTTTTTTTTTCTTCTTACAAACCTGTTTCATTTCAAGAGCGATAGTTTCCACTGAAGCCTCAAAATTCCATCATTTGTTCGTATAAAATATTAGGTAAAAGCCCTCTCTAATCCCTCTCAAGATATAGTTTTCTCTAGTACTCTCTAGTCCCTCCGAATATTGAGCAAATTAGTCCTTCTTAAAAATATAAAAAATTTAGTCACCATCAATTCCGAAAGTAAACAACTAAGGACAAGAAATCACGGAGTTAATATTCTCGGCCAAATTTACACTATTTTACTTGATATAATAAATTTAACCCTTGACATTTACATGTTATGTCAATTTAGTCCTAATTCTAAAAAAATTTAAAAAATTATCCATCAGCATTCACACTTTTTTTTATCAATTTGGTTTGATTCTTGAAATATTAAAAAAATTTAAAAAATAAAATTTCAAATCATATCTAAATTTAAACTTCAATACATATTTGGTTTTTCTAAGCATACCACTCCATAAACAAAAATCCTCTGACCCTTTTCGATGCTCCTATGTATGCTCCAACACTAAAAAATTAAACTCTACACTCTAATTCTAAATCCTAAACTTTAAAAACTAAACTCTACAACATAAACTCTAAACCTTAAATCCTAATCATAACCCTAAACTCAACCCTAAACCCAAATTTTAATTTTGTGACATACATAGGGGATTAAATAAGGAACATAGTATTTATATTCGCCACTCCATGCTATAGCACATATAAAGAGACACGCTCTGATTTTAGTTATAACAACCCAATTTTTTGGTTAGTAATTCGGGTCTTGGATCTATGCTTTGAACATATTTAAAATTGGGGATAAATTGGAAGGATTCAAAACTCGGCAGCTCAATTTAGAGGAATTGGTGACTAAAATGAAAAAAGGATAAAAGTTGTTGGGTTTATGTGTGAACTTTTAGAAAGTTTAATGTTCAAGTGTGGGATTTACCCATTTGGGTAGAGTTGGCGTGTGCAAGGTAGAAATTATTAAATATGAGAGAGAAATAAATGTAAGAGAGAGAAGAAAAAAGAGTTAGAGAGAGTATATTTTGATCGTCCATTCGTGATTGTTCGAGCAGTTGTGCCTCACACTTTCGCCACCGTCGTGTTTAACACGTCGAGAGAAGTCGGTCGATGATATTTTCATCGTCATTGGAGTCGCCGTTTGTTGTGGTGAAGAAGATGAAGAATCTCAAGCTTTGAATCTCATCATTTCACATCCTCCATCGCGAACCAAGGTCACCATTGGATTCAACATCGTACAACATACAAGATTGTAACTAGTCGTGGCCGTTCGGCCACAGGATGCAGCCTCATGCGGTTGCCTGCGCATGGGCATGCTTCATCAATGGTGAGACATCAACCTAAAGCACCACACCAAACGCACTGCACCACGTCCCAACGCACCGCAACTGTTGAACATGTTGACCAGACTGTTGATCGTTGACCGAGCGTTTACTTTTTTAGGATCTCCTATTCGAGGGTTTTTTCAACATTCTGAGCATGATTTCACAGTTTGTTTCACCAAATTCGGATCCAGCAAGTTGTTTTTCGTGTTTAAAGTTAAGAATCAGTCTAGTGAAAAGTACAATTGTGGTGATTAATGTATATTCATATTACTTAGTATCTGATGATTATTGTGGCTTCAAATATTGGATCAAAAGGGATCGAGGATGCAGTGAAAAGTTCATGTTGGTTTTTGGTTAATGTATGTGTGTATATGATTAGTCGTATGACTAGGCTTGATTGTTTAAATGTTCGTAATGAATACATTACACGATTATTTTGGACTGATTGAGACTCGTTTAACCTGATAAATGAATTGGACGATCCAAATGTTTTCTCAAGCTTGATTATAAAATCGATAAGGCACTATTAGCCTCAAATCATTCAAACTTTGGTTTATCTTGTTAGGAGTAAAATGTCCAAAAATATCCGAAGGTGTAAATGATGAAAACATCAATGATGTGTAAAATGACTAAAATACCCCTAGAAGCTGATAAAACCTAGAAAAACCTCCTTAACCGGTTAGAATCATTGAGTCACTTTATTAACTTCTAAATTTATTTAGAAAATCCCTATAAATCATCTTAGCTCTTAAACTAGTAAATACCCAAATTAACCCTGATTTCTAATTAAATCATTTAAAGACTAATTTACGAAAATGCCCATGATGGTTAAACGACCGAAACACCCAAGGCATTGAAATGATGAAAATGTCCTTACCTAATTAATAAAGAAAATACTTGTGAGGCCTAAATGATCACAATGCTCTTAAGACTTTTAAGGTCACGTTAAGTCACCCATGAAACTGGTTTAAGACTGGAAGAACACCATACGAAGACATGTTTAGTCATTCGAGGGAAATCCCTTGACGACTTACGAAGACAATCCGTTCAACTATATGTCAGAGCTTATACTAATACGTGAATCCGCGCAATCTGCAATGATCCAAATACTTGGTAAATACCTGCAATGATGAAGTTTTTTTAGATTGATAGGATTTGGATGCTTGGGAAGTTTTCAAGAATCCTGATTAATTTTCACCTATAAAATGTTACGCTTTGAAGGTATGAACCTAGATTGTTATGCTCAAACGTTTCAAAGTGCATGGAATGGTTTTAAAACGAAGGAACTTAGTTTTGATGCCTTTGCTCCAGAAACCAATTGGGTTTTGGTACCTGCCATGGAGTATCAAAACCAGACCATGAGTTTCGATAGCCCCTAGTCCTGGTTTCGATATTAGGACCGTTGAAGAACTTGTTTTGAATGGGTTAAGACCGTTTACCTGATAGGTCATTTGGACCAACCCGATGACTTTCTTAGCCTACTTGTGAGAACTGATAAGTTATTTTAACCCGATAATTATACAAATTCTTGAATTACCCTTTTGATGCCAAACTACCAAGTTTCCCATGACAGTCAAAATGACCAAAATGCCTTTGCATGCCAAAATGTTTGGAAAGCTCCTAAAATACCAAAGTGTCCTGAATGATCCTGATGTATCAACTTCAAAATTCTTGAATTACTGTTAGGATGATTAATCAACTCGATTTGGCCAAGAGGGGGGGGGGGGGTGAATTGGCACTTTAAAAATGGAGGGAAGCAAACGGAAGAATAAAAGATGTGACACAAGGAATTTATAATGGTTCAACCTTCTAATATGGTCTACATCCTTCTAACATGGTCTACATCCACTACCTTAGCTTCCCACTAAGGATTTTTAACAATTTCACTAAGAAATTCTTCCCCTTTTCTAGGCTTAGGAGGGAACCGTTACACGATCAAAGCTTTCTACCCAAAGCTTGATCAAGTTCACTCTCTTTTACAAAAAAGAATGGCAAATAATGGAAATCCTCTCAAAGGTAAATAATTTGCCCCAATACAAGTTCACTCAACCCAAACTTGAAATAAAGAATTACAAAGTTTGCTCACTAAGTCGGTTACAAAGAATTTGACTCTAATAAGCTCAAAGGTGTTGGATTTTTACTTGAATGCTTAAGACTTGTTAAATAAATGTATTTATAGCATCGAAGACTTGTTTAGATACCCATTCATTGATTTCTAACCGTTTGGGTAGTTGAGATCATCAATAGAGCCGTTGGAGACTATTTTTCCCGCAATAAATGAGTCTGCCAACCCTCGGTATCGGTACACGGGATGCCGTATCGGTACCTGCCAAAAAAAGAAATAGCCATTGTACAAAGGGGTATCAATACGCTTGAGGGTGTATCGAAATGAGTAGTGTATAAAAACATAGCCGTATCGAAATGGTAGGTTCGTATGAGTACGAATTTTGCTCACTGGAATCTGAGGAAAAAGTCCAAGGAAAAATGCATCGATATGCCTAGAGGGCGTATCGGTACGATATAACAATTTTCAAAGTTTGGAGATTCTAGCAACTGACAAGGTAACGACCAAAAATTTATTACAAAGATTTTGAAAATCTTAACACCTCGTATCGGTACGCTGAGACCCATACCGATACTCATAACCAAGAACATAATCCCAGGTTGAAGGCTGTATTGAAATGGGCAAACCCGTATTGGTACATTTTGGCTATTAAGTTAAAACCAGTTTCCAGTAGCCAAATATCGTATCAAAACACCTAAGGGTGTATCGATACGCCTGGGCGATTTTGGTTATTTTGAGTATCAAAATACTTAGAAAATATTTGGGGTTTAAGTTTTTGACTTAGAAACAAATTTAAGTTCAAATCCTTGTCATTTTGTGAGACTTTTTGAATACTTAAAAATTTATCTAATTTTACAAATTGGTCCTTAAACTCTTTATTATATCAAAATCAAATATAGGTTTTACAATTACCCTTTTGATGCAAATTCTCTCCTTTCCAGAATTCATTTGGAAATGTGAGAAGGACAATGTATCATTTCTTATAATTACAAAAGTAACCATGCGTATTGACTTCCTGAAATGCATGAAGATTCGTCAATGTCAGATTATTGTACTGAACCACTCCCGAATATTTTTCAAGACTTGGAAATCATAACCTGGTGAGATGTTCGACTATTATGTGGGAATTTGGATACTACTTTTGATGTTAATTTTCTTAATCATCGAATGAAGTGAAAGGAATGTTGATAATCGTTTATGTATGACTTACACCTGCTTGATAATTCTGTATGAATGAAGACTCGGCAAGTATATACAACTCTCTTTGAATTGGGTTAAGTAAGCACACATGCTCGGTGTATTTCACTATGCGATGTTTGTTGATACCTTATAGGTTTGCGCTATGTGCACTCAAATAGATGCTTGGTAAGTCATTAGAACTCTAGTGTTGTAGGTTGGATTTTATTCGTAGCATTTTGGCAATGACTATTGCGATTCTAGTTGTAGAGCATTAATGCTGACTTTTTTTATTATTTAGTCATAGCGCACTAGTGCCGACTCTTGTTATTATCAGTCGTAGCACACTAGTGCTGACTCTTGTCCCGATCGATCGAGGTAAGCATGCCCTTGCACTATTTATATTCTGGATTGAGGATACAAGTGTGAGTGCTATTAAATAAATAATGTACCATGCTTTGTTACATTTATTGGTTGATAGCCTTGAATAGTTTTCCAAAAATAAATCTTGCGACAGTAATGTAATGCTTGGGATGCATTATGAACCTTATAGGTTATCCTGTTAAATAATATGAATTATAGGATGGAAATAGTGAATATTGAAATGTTCGATATCAAATAGTTCACGACTTTTATTGGAACATGTGGATCCCTTGATTAAATCATATTAGATTTATGCTTAGCCTATTTACCTACTTGTTTGACTATAGCAACTTTAGGTAGTTCTGTATTATTGGGCTCTCAAGCTTACCGTATTATTCATCATCGCAGGTTATTAGGTTTGATTATCGCACATGACATCGACATCAGTTGTGGGAGTTTCAACGACATTACTTGCGGAGTACGTTAAATATGTAGTTAGGGGTCATTTAGGTCATGTCTTGTATTTATTGTGAGTCCAAAAACTTGGTTTTGATAAATGGCGTATGAATCCTATTAAATGACGCGATTAAGAGTTAGTTACAAGAAGTTAGTTTGTGAAGAAAGTTTGTTAAAGCTATTGAGTAGTTATTTCATGTACTATAATTGTATGCCTTGAGCTCGTGAAACAATAAATTCACGGTGAGTCAAGAATCAGGTCAAGAAGTGGATTTAGTAGATGCAATTTTCTCTTCAAAAAAGGGAAAATATTCACAAATAAACAAGTAAGTGTTGTTCTTGACGATCTCAATTTTCTTTTATGGAAACAATAAATTCTCTTGCTAGTTTGAAGCCACAAATTGGAGAAGTTTTTAACATGAAAGATCAAAACACCTCAAGAAATGGTGTGAGATGAAGAAGGGGAATCAATTGAGAATGCAGAGTACGAGTTATTTGTGGCTTAAGATAGTGCATTAGCATCATGGCTTCTTTCAAAATTCAGTCCACATCTTTTACCATAGTTTGTAAGAGCTAAGACTGCGTCAAAGATTTGGGCGATGATTACTAAGTTCTTAGCTAGATGATTGTCGCTACCCTTTTGAGCTCAACTTTTTTGAAAACTAAATACACAGAGTCGCCACCAATCTTTGTGAAAAATGCGATTGGATCACTTTTAAAAACGAGGTTATTTTAATAAAATGTTTTATTTATTAAAAAAACATTTTGGTCTATGGAAACTAGAAAAAACATGTTCAGAGTCGGTTACGAGTGGGGAAGGGTTAACACCCCCACCACGCCCAAAAATTGGTGCCTTATTGATTTCAAAAAGTATTTTCAAAATTGGAATTTGCAAGTTCACAAGATTTTGATTTATTTGTCCATTTTATGAATATAGATCTATTTTAACGGCCTTACCGCCCGGAAAATGAACTCCAATCACCGCCAACACTCATGGCGCTAACCTGTCATTTTCCTTTGGTAAGACACTGCATTAGTTAGTTTTCACTTTTTAAACAAATCCACAAAAAAAATTTAAATGAGTTGTAGCCTTTTAAATAAAACCTAATTAATGATTAATAACCTAAAATTGTCTACATTTATTTTAATTATTAAAGTTTCAATAGAATTAAGTGTATTTTATTCAAATGTGAAGGAAATTTTATGACACAGGTTACTAATCTAAGCTTTTCAAAGAACCTTTTCCTATGGTTTAACAAGCACACATACATGTACACAAAAAAGAATAGAAATAAAGGTAACTTATTTACTAAAAACTAAACAGTTTGAATAGGAAAAGGGATAACTAAAATTAATCTTATATATATTTTAAAACAAAAGAAACTGAATTAAGGTCTAATTTAAAAAGAAACAAAATGTGATGGTTGAAGTTAAATGAAAAACGAAATTGGTGGTCAATTTATAATGAAAAAAGAAGTAATTGAGAAGATTGAAAACTGGAGAGCTGAGGCATAAGACCCGAAAAACAAGGGCGCAGGTTGAAAAGCGGGTTCGGGTTGGATTCCGGGTTGGTATAAATAGCTGAAATTAAAAACAAATTCATTTCATTCCTCCCATTTCCAAACAGATTGAGCTAGCCTTCCCCAAATCCTCTGAATTTGTTCATCGTGTTCTTCATAGATTGAAGAACATGGCGAACAACCGTCGTGTCGGCCGCCATTGCCGGTGGCAGAAAACCCAAGAAATTCCCATTTTTTGCAGAATCCGATAGAGGCCGAATCATGCTTTCATCATCGGAGCCTTAATCAAACGACATGCACAGCGGCGCTATTCGAAACAGAGGTAAAAAACAACCCTTTTCTTTATTTAAATTCGAAATAATAACAATAGAAGAAGAAATTACCAGAAAGCCTGCTTTATTTCCACTGGGAATCCGATTACAACTTTTGCTTGCTATCCTTGAATTCGATTGCTATACTTTATGTATTCTGTATATACTATGTGTGACTCTTGTGTGTTGTTACATGGATTACAATGGGTTTATATAGTTACATATTTTCTTGAAGTACAAGTGTAACACCCCTTCCTGGCCTGGTCGAGAACCGGGTTAGAGTATGCTACTAATGAACTAACGGTGATCGATATGATAATTTCATACAATAAGCAATGATAATAGGCCCAACATTCAAGAATGAGTAACATAAAATTTCAATTAATCTATTACGAGTCTATGATTATCCAATTAGGACCAAATTATAACATATACAATCTTTAGGGACTTAACCGTAATTTTAGTATTTTAGTGGTCCGATTATGAAACTTATCTTACTAAAATGAAACTCATCATGCAAAAAATAAACGTACAAATTTTCATATTATTCAGTGATCATATGCTCATTCAATTAAGCCATGCAACAATCAGTGACCATTATGTAAACAATTCAAAACTGTGTTCTTCATCTTTTAACAGAATTAACTGTCACCATACCAATACCCTTATAGCCGTATCGGTACGCTAAACCTAATTCCCAAATTTTAGATTCAATTGAAATAGACCAGTATCGATACGGTTGAGGGCCGTACCAATACAAGTTGACCATGTTGACTTCGTATCGATACACCTTGACCCCGTATCGATACCATTTTTACACCCAAATTCCAGTAGCCAAAATATGTACTGATATTCCTAGGCCGTATCGGTACGCCCCTTGTTGACCATCTTTGACCTGACCAAATATGCAAGGCAGTATCGATATGCCATCAACTGTATCGATACGCCTTGCCTTGTAATGACATATTTTGCTGGTTTTATTCGATTTAACCTATCAATCAGGGTTCAAATGCAATGAAGTTTTACACAAAATATTTCAATGCTATAAATTACTTGCATGCCAAATTTTAGGACCATTTGAATCCATTTACTACGATTTCACCTTTAAGGGCCTAATATGCACTTTTAGTCCCTTTTTAAGCCATGTATCAAGTTCATTTAAAGCTTTATGCACTAACATACCACAAGCACAATATGTACATATCAAAAGGGCCATATATGAATTTTCTAAGTACTTTTCCACCCTACTAGGAGTTCATAGGTTCGATATACATTACTTCAAGCTTGCTTGTGACTTGTACAACGCAACAACTTCTACGATCTCCGACGTTGAATCCCTTAACCTGAAATGGATGAAATGCAATGCATTAGGCATACTTTGCCTAGTGAGGTAGTCACAATTAAGTACTATGTCATGGAAATGCACTACAACTCATATCTTTACAATAACAATGCAATAGATCCATGGAAGCAATGCAATGATCATGTTTAATAACAATAAATCCATATTCATCAATAACCCTTGGATCGATTCGGGATAGTGGATACACGAATTCCTACTCCTCACCAAATCAATGAGTGGTCTAGTCCCTCCGCCTCGCCAAATCAATATAGGCCGTAGCCCTAGGACCGTAGTCCACCCGTACACTGAGCTCATGAATTCTATGACATGCCAATTGTATCCAATGTCCTTTGAATCCAAGGTCCGGTGACAATATCAATAATTCATGCTCAATATCAATAACCATATTCAATGTTCTTACCAATAAACACTATTTCGGTGTTTATGTTCAATGACAATATCAATAACAATGGCAATGTCCAATTGGTCTCAATAACATCAACAATGATCGATGCTTCATTTACAATGTTGCGATAACAATAATGATGTTGACTTCAATAATCAATGACAATGGCTACATCAATGGCTATGTCTACGCTCTATATCAATGTCCTATACTTCTATGGTTCAACGATGATGGTAATGACAATGTCAATAACAATACTTATGACAACAATGGTAGCTATGTTCGATGTTCAATAACAATGACGATGGCATTGACAATGTTCAATACTCGATGAGATAAATTACCAATACTTACCATAATGTTCGATAAGGGATTCGATGCAATAATCCTTAGCAACGATGTTAGCAATGACAATTCTATTAACGATGAAGTCGGGAAAGGCACCTAGCCTAATCCTGAGACTCCGACTACACTCACCTCGAGATTCAGAAGCTTTCAAGGCCATCGAATAGAAATCCCCTTGTTCCTAGCTTTAGGTGAAGCCGATGAAGGCTCTTTATCAATTCTTTGAGCTAGGAAATCAATAGAATGGTGTTAGAAACAATACTATGATATCGTAATCAATATAATGCTGAAATCAACACCCAAACTTAAAATAGCTATTAGCTATTAAGATGACCATGGGTAGACAAACCCTAACTTGTGATTAAGCTTAATATATCCATGGAATTCAATGATTGTTTGGGGATTATAGCTTACCAATCACTTGCAATGATTTGATAATGATAAATTGAAGAAAATCAAGCTTTTCAACCTTCAACAATAGAGGTGCTAGCTTGCTTGAAGAAGATAAAGGGAGGTGCTTTCTTACTAAAGCATCAAGTAAGCTCAATTCCTTAGCTATTCCCTTTGTTTTAATTGAAGGGCTTTCCTTGAAATGAATGAAGCTCTCCCGGTAATCCTACGTATGTGATTTATAATTCAAGAGGGGCTAATCGCAATTTCCTTGTACTTTTATCCCTAAACTTCCTCAACTCTCATTTCCTTGTACTTTTTCCCTAAACTTCCAATTTCTATAATTTAGGCACTAAAAGGTTTCTAATACATTCATTAAGGTCGTTAAACAATAATTCGACTCAATTAGGGTCCAATATCAATACAATTGGCCTTGTGGTCAACATCAATACAATATTTAAACATTTCTGATATAGGGTTTTTGATCGCAGGAACCCAATTCTGACTAGGCCCAATTTCAGGGTGTTACAACAAGCTTGAATCCTGAATATCTTTCTCATTTGCTCTTATCTCGGCTTTGATTTTAAGTTGGTTGCCTTTTGCTCACTGTCTTAATCTGATTGTAGCTTGATTCTTGCTAGGGCTTTAATTTAGGGATTAAACCCTTTGACTTTGCTTTAGATTTAGGATCTAACCCCATTTGTTTCCCTCTTTGCATGTTTCTGGTAACTTCAAACGATGGGGGAGACGCCGTCAAGGAGCAAATAGTGACAAAATTGGCTCGAGCATTCGTTAGAGAAGATGAACTAGCAATTGGAAGGCAGGACGGTGAGCACGTGGCTGCCACGCGCGAGTGGCGATCCGTGTGCTTTGCTCTGGAGTGATCTGGACCTTTAGATCACTGCTTGATCTAACGATTGGGAGAACACGGTGCTATATCATCCTCCAACTGGCGTGATCTGCGCCGTTAGATCAATCCTTAATCCAATGGCTCTCTATTGGCTGTACAAAAAGAAGCAAATGGATTAGGGTTTAGTTTTATAGGGCCAAAAAAGCCCTTATTGTAAATGGACATGTAACCCTTTTTAATGGACTTGTATTTTATGGGTTTTATACAAATGGACTGCCTATGTATTTTTTGCATTTTGGGTTTTATACTAACTATTATACTAACTATTAACTATAACCCTAAAAAACAGTATATACAATGATACTACTACTACATTAATAATATTACATGTCACTAACACATAACAATAAAATTAATAACAATGTAACACCCACATATAACAATTATACTAATATAACAAAAGTGAAAATTTAGTGACAACAGTTGCCCCTCTTTGGTCATTCCAGTGAAACAAGAATAGAGCAAAGAACAAAGGACATTGATTTTCACCAATTGCCAAACCTGTCACCACTCAATGCCTGAATAGACTGACGGGTTCCGCTCTCCTCATGCTTGAACGGATAAGCAAGTTCTATTTTCCACAAGCCTGAATAGATAGGCAAGTTCAAAAAGGTTCCACCCTCCTGATGCTCGGATAGATAAGCAGGTTCTATTCTCCTCAAGCTCGAATAGGTAGGCAGGTTCAAAAAGGTTCCACCCTCCTAATGCTCGGATGGATAAGCTGGTTCTATTGTCCTCACACTCGAATAGATAAGCAGGTTCTATTCTCCTGATGCCTGAACATATAGGCTTGTTCTAAAAAGATTCCATCCTCCTTATGCTCGGATGGATAAGTGAGTTCTATTCTCCTCACGCTCAAATAGATAAGCGGGTTCTATCCTCCTCATGCTCAGATAGATAATCAGATTGAAAAAGGTTCCATCCTCTTATGTTTGGATGGATAAGCAATGCTCCAAACCTGTCAAAAATGAATGAATGCTACTATGATATGCATGCCTCTAAGGATGCCTATCAAATGAATGCATGTTACTTTTCTTTTTCTTTTTAAAATTCCTTTCATTAATTTTTTATCAGGTAGGGATGACAAAAGCAACTGTGAAGCTCCAGGGATCTTGGGTTGTATCATATCAAACATTTTCTCCACTCTGGCAAGAGATGGTAAGCGTCTATTCTGGCCCATCCCATAAAAAAAAAACAGTATGAATTCTTTTCACTTCTCTACTCGAAAGGCTTTGCACAATGTTATTAGGATCACAACGAGCAAGAACGTTTGCAGCAACCCATGATGGCTCTAAGAATTTCTTGTTGTTAACATTCCATGGACCTTTCCTCAAAAATGAATCTTTGCGCCTCTTTATGGAAAATTTCTGATCTTCTGCACATTTGCTCGTTCAATCCAGTTATCTTCTACTCTTGGTTGGAAGGACTGACTTTATCCTCATATTCTTCAACACTCTTCTAGACTTTGTCAAACTATCATTTGTAGTTGATACATCAATGTTCAGTGACAACCCTCCTTGAATGAAGATCCTACTGTTCTTCCAATTTCTGTAAAATTATTCTCATTGTCGTGGAAGAAAGATTATACTATCATCAATATTCAGTGACATATCTTCTTGAGTGGCCTTGAAACTTGAATGAAAACCCTTATATCTCTAGCTACTTATTCCAATGTCTGTAAAATTATTCTCATTGTTGTGGGAGACAGACTATCTTGTGTAGGCATCTCTGTTTTGCAACATGCTGCCTTAAAGTAATGTCAAAAACCCTCAACAGTTCCTGAGAATTCTCCGATTCTTGTCTTCGCAGACAACTTTGAATTGCTTGCGTGGAAATCTTTGCAGCAAAACTTATCTCCACCTTGAATGTCTTCATGTGTTTAACATTTTTTCATACCCCAAGTTCAAAACTTAACCATAGAATGCCTCATAGTTCCGACACCCTTTTAAACAATTTTCAAAGTAATACTAAAAAATCTTTTGCATGTTAAGTGATGTCAAACTTATTAATTCTCATTTCAATGCAAGATGCTTATGTGAAAAAGAAAGATAGTCTAAACAAAGAAAGGAAGGCTGAAGAAACAAAAATTTATCAATACTGGGGCAAATAGAAAGGAAATTACAAATATTCAGATATCAATGATTGAGACTCCTCCTGTCAAAACACCGTGAGATTTCCTGAATGCTACCCATACCAAGCGGACTTTGAAAATGGTGACAATTCGAGAAGATTCATCTATGTCATGTTCCCTAGAGAATCATCCATCATATCAACTACCTGAGCTGCCCTTTACGGGTTTTCGACTCAAGTCCTCCTTTGGTTTCAAAATGCCCTTTACGAGTTTTCATTTTGAACCCCATTTTCTTTTCTTTTCCTTTCCTTTTTCTTTTTGTTCTTTTTTCTTTTTCTTTTTTTCTTTTCTTTTCCTTTTTCTTCTTCGGACATAATATTTTTTGACTAAATCCGAGTTTATCAGGCTCTAAAGTTCATCTTCCTCCCAATTTGGTGCCCATTTTCCTCGAGAATCACTTTGAATTGACAATCTCTTCTTTAATACCAAATCACCTTCTTGGAATTCTCTCGGGCAAACTTTCTTCTCATGTGCCCTTATCATCCTTCTTTGGTACATCTACCCATGACACAATGCCTTCAACCTTTTTTCATCAATTAGATTCAGCTGGTCATACCCCGCCTGGATCCATTTTGTCTCCTCCAAATTTGCTTCCATTAAGACGCGGAGTCATGGAATCTCTACCTCAATTGGCAATACTGCTTCTACTCCATACACCAAAGAAAATGGTGTTGCCCCGGTGGACGTTCGCACTGTAGTTCGATGTGCATATAAGGTAAGTGGTAATTTCTCATGCTAGTCTTTATATGTGTCAACCATTTTTGTGACCAACTTCTTGATATTCTTATTTGCAGCTGTCAAGTGTCTAAAAGTACTATTTTATTCACCCTTTTTATTCATATTATTGCTAGACTTAGGCTCATATTAGTTGCATTATTAGCCATTCATGCATGTTTGCATAGTTTCCTTGGTGGACAAGCTTGATTTCATATTTTGCTTAATTTTGTGGAAAAAGGGTGCTGTCGATAGTTGTTTGTGTGTGTGCAGAATCACTTGCCTAATCAAGGCTGGAACCAGTTGCTAGGGCAATACAAGAAGGAGATGCCGACACAGTTGCCAGGGCAGTGCATGAAGGAGATGCCGAGCTAGTTGCTAGGGCAATTGTTGATAAGGGATAAGATGATATGGCAGTCAAAATTGACGACTAGATAAGCCCAAGATGACGTGAAGCAAAGTTAAATCCCAAAGGAGTTTGATTTCCATGAAGAGGTCAAAGAGAAATTAAATCCCAAGAAGATATGAGAAGATCTAGAAGAAATTTAAATATAATAAAGAATTATATTCTTTTAAAATATTTAATTCCAAATTAACTTCTTCCTCAAGAAAGACTTTGACCTAGACATCTTCTATTTAAAGGAGACCAAGCCGTCAAACTCCAAGAGAGAGCAAAAGGGGAGAGATTTAGACAAGGGCTTTCAACCATTCTTCATCTTTTTCTTTCTTGTTCGATTAGGTTTATGTTAGTGATTCTTTGTTTTGTGTTTCTTTGGAACCTAGCCATGAACTAAATCTATTTGGCAAAGGTTATTGTGTTTTGTGGTTGTGAGATACAATTGGGTTTTGTTTAGGTAATAAGAGTTTGCACTTTGAATTCAAGGTTTACTCATTCTTGGTTTTTATTCTTGTTTGCGAGTAAATTGGGAGATGATCTTGTAACTCTATCTATTTATCTAATTTCGGGAGAGTTAGATTTAAGAAATGAATAAGTATGGTCTTTATTCAATCTATTGATGGTGAAGATTAATCCGGCTTAGGAATAAGTTAAGGATTTCAACGGCTAAGAGGATCGCAAGATTGGTTGTTGTTCACCCTTGATTCACGCAGGGATGTATTGTCAAGGCATGCACAATTAGCTAGATTTTCGACTTAGGGATAAGAAGAAACCATTGAAGAATGCTCTGTCGAGCCTTGAAGTTGTTGCCCAATTGCCCAAATAGTTGCCCAGCCAGTTACCCAGGCAGCCGTTCGATTAGTTGCCAAGGCAACCCCGCTACGCAAGTTGCCACAGAACTGAGTTGCCCTTGCACTCTTTTACCAAGACAATCCAATTGGCTATCACTCCTCAACTCACGATAACCTGGCCTATTCTCTCTCTTTTGATTACATCTTCTTTTAGTTTATTGCTTTCTAGTTTAGTTGTTAGTTAAAACTCCTACAATCGCCTATTTGTGTTTTTACTTTTTTACAGTGTAAGAGACAAGATTCTTGAAGTGGCACCAATCCTTGTGGAGACGATATCTTTTATACTATAACTTGCGACGTGTACACTTGCACAATTGTGGAGCACTTATTACGCGTAACAACAGCCTCCACTGCCCCGTTCATCTTTGGGCGATATATCACTGAATTATGATGTTTGACATTGAACTGCTCATAGACTCTTGCTATCATCTTATTATTCAGATTAGAGGCATTATCAGTTATGATAATTTTTGGCAAGCCACATCGACAAATGATATCCTTTTTCTGGAATTGCAAACTGTAGATCTAGTGACGTTTGCATACGAGGCTGCTTCAACCCACTTCGTGAAGTAGTCGATGGCTACCATAATAAATCGATGTCCATTTGAATCTCTTGGATGAATTTGACCGATGACATCTATGCCCCACATGGAAAATGGCCAAGGAGCTGACATAATATGGAGTGACTCGGGAGGTGTATGAACCTTGTCAACATAAATTTGACATTTGTGGCATTTACGAGAATAATTGATGCAATGTCCTTCCATAGTTGACTAGTAATACCTGAAGCACATGATTCTTCTGGCCATGGTGAAGCCACTAGGGTGAGTTCCACAAACTCCCTCATGAACCTCTTCTAAGATCAGCTGAGCTTTTTTTCCTTCCACACACCTGAAATACATCTGTTCTCGACTTCTAAGTTTTCTGAAAAATGAAAAGCCAATCATACTTTGTGCCACGATTCTGAGAATTGAAATTAAGTTCAAAGCTAAGTTTGTGATAATTGAAGTCTTGGCGGGTAATTATTAGTTTGCATTGCTTGAGGACAAGTAATAGTTCGAGTTTGGGGGTGTGTTAAGTGTCAAAAAGTGCTATTTTATTCACCCTTTTTATTCATATTATTGCTAGACTTAGGCTCATATTAGTTGCATTATTAGCCATTCATGCATGTTTGCATAGTTTCTTCGGTGGACAAGCTTGATTTCATATTATGCTTAATTTTGCGAAAAAAAGGTGCTGCCGATAGTTGTTTGTGTGTGCAGAATTACTTGCCTAAGCAATGTTGGAACCAGTTGCCAGGGCAATTCAAGAAGGAGATGCCAACATAGTTGCTAGAGCAGTGCATGAAGGAGATGCCGAGCTAGTTGCCAGGGCAATTGTCGATAAGGGATAAGATGATATGGCAGTCGAAATTGATGACTAGATAAGCCTAAGATAACGTGGAGCAAAGTTAAATCCCAAAGGAGTTTGATTTCCATGAAGAGGTCAAAGAGAAATTAAATCCTAAGAAGATAGGAGAAGATCTAGAAGGAATTTAAATATAATAAAGAATTATATTCTTTTAAAGTATTTAATTCCAACTTAACTTCCTCCTCAAGAAAGACTTTGACCTAGCCATCTCCTATTTAAAGGAGACCAAGCTGTCAAACTCCAAGAGAGAGCAAAAGGGGAGAGATTTCGACAAGGGCTTTCAACCATTCTTCATCTTTTTTTTTCTTGTTTGATTAGGTTTATGTTAGGGATTCTTTGTTTTGTGTTTCTTTGGAACCTAGCCATGAACTAAATCTATTTGTATAAGGTTATTGTGTTTTGTGGTTGTGAGATACAATTGGATTTTTTTAGGTAATAAGAGTTTGCACTTTCAATTCAAGGTTTGCTCATTCTTGGTTTTTATTCTTGTTTGCGAGTGAATTGGGAGAGGATCTCGTAACTCTATCTATTTATCTAATATCAGGAGTATTAGATTCAAGAAACGAATGAGTATGGTCTTTATTAAATATATTGATGGTGAAGATTAATCCAGCTTAGGAATAAGTTAAGGATTTCAACGGCTAAGAGGAGCGCAAGATTGGTTGTTGTTCACCCTTGATTCACGCAGGGATGTGTTGTCAAGGCATGCACAATTAGCTAGAGTTTCAACTTAGGGATAAGAAGAAACCATTGAAGAACGCTCTGCTGAACCTTGAAGTTGCTTCCCAGCCGCCCAAACAGTTGCCTAGCCAGTTGCCCAAGCAACCATTCGATTAGTTACCAAGGCAACCCCGCTGCACAAGTTGCCATGGCAACTGAGTTGCCCTTGCACTCTTTTACCATGACGATCCAATTGGCTATCACTCTTCAACTCACGATAACCTGCCTATTCTCTCTCTTTTGATTACATATTCTTTTACTTTATTGCTTTCTAGTTTAGTTGTTAGTTAAAACTCCTACAATCGCCTATTTGTGTTTTTACTTTTACAGTGCAAGAGACTAGATTCTTGAAGTGGAACCAATCCCTGTGGAGATGATATCTTTTATACTATAACTTGCGACGTGTACACTTGCACAATTGCGGAGCACTTATTACGCGCAACAAGTTTTTGGCGCCGTTGCTGGGGATTGTCAATAGCAACTTTGTTTTTATTTTCTTGCACTTTTTATTTTTATTTTTTATTGATTCGAAGGGCTAACAAACTTTGGTTTTGCATTGGTATATGACCAGGGTGGGACCAACTAAATGAGAATATCTCTTTGATCCAGAAATCGAACGAACCTTGCAAAGACTCAGACAATGGTTAAGGGTAGCAATGGCTAATCAAGACGGCAATATGAATTAGGATTTTCCAGTAGAAGGACGAGTGATTCTTGCACAAAATAGAACTATTCGAGACTATCTTGAAGAAGATCATGAAGGACTCAATCCAGGAGTTGTCACACCTAAAATTGAAGCCGACCACTTTGAGTTGAAACCGGTGATGTTCAATATGATCAACACAATTGGTCATTTTGGCGTCACAACAACTGAAGATGCACAACAACATCTTAAATCTTTCCTCGAGATTTGCAATTCATTCAAAATACAAGGAGTCACCCTCGATGTTTTACGACTAAGATTATTCCCCTATTCACTGAGGGATAGGGCGAAAGCATGGTTGAATAGTATTTCTGCCGGATCAATAGGATCTTGGACCGATATTTGTCGTGATTTCCTTGCTCGATTTAATCCTACAAATTTGACTAATAAGCTTCGTAACGAAATTACTTCTTTTCGGCTGGCAGATGATGAATCCATGTACGAGGCTTGGGAGCGATATAGAGAACTTCTACCAAATGCCTCCTACACGGATTCCTAGTGTGGACACAAGTAACAATGTTTTACAACGCTGTGAATACACCAACAAGGATGATGCTAGATGCCTCGGAAATGACATATTCCTAGATAAGTCACCAAAAGAAGCAATGCAAATTCTGAACAGGCTTGCCAAGAATGATTATCAGTTCCCATTTGCTAGAAGAGGAGGAGTTAGACGCCAAACCACAATACATGAACTAGGATCATCAGTTTCAATTTCAGCACAATTGGCCACTCTAACCAAGATGGTCTAGAACATGCAGAAACCAAACAACACACATGAGGTCAAGGTAATGGATTCCTTTTGTGAGTTATGTGGTGGTAACCATGATTCTTCTGAATGTATGCAGAATTCAGAATCTAGGTTTTATGTAGGGAATTACAACCGGAACAACAATGTGGTGTCCAACACATATAATTCAGCTTGGAAGAAGCACCCAAATTTTTCATGGAGTAATCCCAACAATGCTCTAAACCAGAACAATCAGAATGCACAAGCATCAGGATTCCAGCAAAATATGCCACGTCAACAGTTACCGCAACAACAACTGACAACATCTAGTTCTTTGGAAAATTCTCTCAATGCTTTTATCTTGAAAACCGAATCTTATATGGCTGAGAATAGTAACTTCATAAAAAGAACTGATGCTTTTATTAACAGGACCGAGATGAGAATGAAAAACCAAGAGGCGGCAACCAAATCATTGGAAACTCAAGTCGGACAATTTTCTCAAAACCTGAATACTAGACCGCAAGGAGGTTTACCTAGCGATACTGAAGTCGCAAGAGGAACTGACCATGAGCAATGTAAGGCGATCACCACTAGAAGTGGCCGACAACTTAAGGAGGCTCAAGCTCACTCATCAAACAAAACTCCACAAAAAGAACAAGATGAACTCAGCGGTAAAGCCTTAAATGCTGAACCAGGAAATGCCGTGGCAACCAGCGATAAGCATGCCTCGGCAACCATCGATAGGCACGCCATGGCAACCCCAATTGATGATGCCTCAACAACTCCAATTGCGCCAGTAATGCCATCAATCAGGTTCCAGACCAATGAAAGGATCAAAGATATCCGACTTCCACCACCATTCCCACAAAGGCTGAAGCGACAAAGGCAAGAATATCAATTCAAGAAGTTTCTTGATGTCTTAAAGCAAGTCCACATCAACTTGCCATTGGTTGAGGCAATTGAACAAATGCCAAACTATGCCAAGTTTCTGAAAGACATTGTGTCCAAGAGAACAAGGCTAGGAGAGTTTGAAACAGTTGCCACAACAGAGGGATGCATGGCCATGTTGCACAATCGCATGCCACCCAAGTTGAAGGATCTCGAAGGTTTCACAATACCTTGTTCCATCAGAAACCACTATGTCGGGAAAACATTATGTGACCTTGGAGCAAGCATAAACTTGATGCCTAAATCAGTTTTCCAGAAACTAGGAATCGAGAAGGAAAGACCTATAATAGTTATGCTACAACTAGCCGATAGATCCTTTGTGCACTCAGAGGGAAAAATTGAAGACATACTGTTAAAAGTTGATAAATTTATTTTTCCCCTAACTTTATTGTTTTGGATTTTGAAGCAGATGAGCATGCACCTATCATTCTTGGGATACCCTTCCTAGCGACAGGGAGAACCTTGATCGATGTTGAAAAGGGAGAACTCACAATGAGGGTGAATGACCAGCAAGTTAAACTAAATGTGTTCCAATCATTAAGGCATGCCGATGATCCGGAAAGAATGCCAACTTCTTCATGCCACGACAGAGTTTGACTTCGACGAGGAATTTAGTTACCTCGGCAACTATATTGCCAATTTAGAGAAACCCGAGGAGTATGAAGAACTGATCGATGAAGAACAACAAGAAGAGGCAAATTGGTTAGTCAATCGACCATGTACATACCTTGAACCATTGGATTACTTAGGTAAGGAAGGTAAACTCGAAAAGCCCTCCATTGAACAACCACCGATTCTTGAGTTGAAAAAGTTGCCAGGGCAACTAAAATATGCTTACTTGGGAACCAATAATACACTGCCTATAATTATTTCCTATAAGTTACAGCCTGAGCAGGAAAAGAAGCTGATCGACATGTTGATGCTACACAAGAAGGCGATAGGATGGACAATTGCCGACTTGAAGGGAATTAGCCCGGCAGTGTGCATGGACAAGATTTTGCTGGAAGATGATCACAAACCTTCAATTGAGGCCCAGAGGAGACTGAATCATGCCATAGAAGGGGTTGTAATGAAAGAAATCATCAAGTGGCTTGACGCTGGCATCATATACCCTATCTCTGATAGTATATGGGTAAGTCCGGTACAATGTGTACCAAAAAAGGAAGGTAACGGTGGTAAGTAATGAAAACAATGAACTCATTCCAACCAGGACTGTGACAGGTTGGAGGGTTTATATGGATTACCGAAAGCTAAACAAAGCCACTAGGAAAGATCATTTCCCTTTACCCTTTATTGATCAAATGCTTGACCGTCTTGCAGGTAAACCCTTTTATTGTTTTCTTGATGGTTATTCAGGTTACAATCAAATTTCCATAGCACCAGAAGATCAAGAAAAGACAACCTTCACATGCCCATACGGTACTTATGCTTTCCGAAGGATGCCGTTCGGATTGTGTAATGCCCCGACAACCTTCCAAAGATGCATGATGGCACTCTTTTCAGACATGGTCGAAGACTTCCTTGAAATCTTCATGGATGATTTTTTCATTTTTGGTAATGACTTCGACGGTTGCCTCAACAATTTAGAGAAGGTGTTGGCAAGATGTGAAGAATCCGATTTAGTCCTTAATTGGGAGAAGTACCATTTTATGGTAGATGAAGGAATAGTGCTTAGCCACAAGATTTCATCCAAGGGAATCGAAGTAGACAAAGCCAAGGTGGACGTGATCGAGAGATTACCCCCACCAAGTTTGGTTAAAGGAATCCGAAGCTTTCTTGGACATGCAAGTTTTTACAGGAGGTTCATACATAATTTTTCTAAGATTACTAAACCCTTGTGCAATTTGCTTGAACAGGATAAAGTCTTCAATTTTGATGATTCTTGCGCCCAAGCATTCGAAACCCTAAAAGAAAAGCTTGCCTCAGCACCCATTGTCGTTTCACCTGATTGGACGTTACCTTCTAAGCTCATGTGTGATGCAAGTGATTTTGCGGTAGGAGCAGTCCTAGGCCAACGCACAGGTAAGACCTTTCATGTGATATACTACGCTAGTAAAACTCTTAATAGCGCTCAAGTGAGTTACACAACAACAGAGAAAGAGTTACTAGTCGTAGTTTTCGCATTTGATAAGTTCCGATCCTATTTGATTGGTACAAAGGTAATTGTCCATACGGACCATTCGATAATTAAGTATCTATTTGCTAAAAAGGATGCCAAACATCGTTTGATTCGTTGGATATTACTTTTACAAGAGTTTGGCATGGAAATTAAGGACAGTAAAGGAACAGAAAATCAAGTGGCCGATCACTTATCATGCTTAGAACGCAATAGGGAGGAGGACGCGGATTTAGAGATATGAAATGCATTCCTGGATGAGAAACTGTTAGTTGCCTCGTCAACCAAAGAGGTGCATGCCTTGGTAACCCTCGATGCCTCAACAACTCTAGATGCGCATGCCTCGGCAACCCTTGACGCACACGCCTCGGTAACCATGGAAGCAGTTGGCACAACAACACATGCCTCGACAATACCTTGGTACACGAATTTAGTTAATTTCCTTGTTTGTGGTATTTTACCTTATAGCCTTACTCACCAAGGGAAGAAGCTGTTCCGCCATGATGCTAAGCATTACTTTTGGGATGAGCCTCTTTTGTTTAAACAATGCACAGATCAGGTTATACGCCGATGTGTCCCTGAAGAGGAGCAGTAGAATGTACTTCGACAATGCCATTCTTCACCCTATGGAGGACATTTTGGAGGAACACGCACCACAACCAAAGTTTTACAATCCGGTTTGTATTGGCCAACACTGTACAAAGATGCCCAAGAGTTTTATAAGCAATTTGATCGTTGCCAGAGGATGGGAAATATCTCTAGACGACATGAGATACCGCTCCAAAACATCCTCGAGGTGGAATTGTTCGATGTATGGGGGATCGATTTTATGGGACCTTTCCCATCTTCATTCAGCAACTTATAAATTCTACTTGCTGTCGACTACGTGTCTAAATGGGTTGAGGCAGCTGTAGTTCCCGCCAACGATTCCAAGACCATGCAACGATTCTTGCAGAAAAATATATTTACACGGTTTGGGATGCCGAGAGCAATTATCAGTGATGAAGGCAAGCACTTTAACAACAGACTTATTTCCAAGATGTTGCAACACTTCGACGTGTCACACAAAATTGCCACGGCATAATCACCCACAAACCAATGGGCAAGCAGAAATTTCCAACCGGGAATTGAAGGGTATACTCGAGAAATTTGTAAATCCCTCTAGAAAGGATTGGTCAGTAATACTAGATGATGCACTTTGGGCATATCGCACTGCATTCAAAACACCCGTAGGTATGCCTCCCTTCTGACTTGTCTATGGTAAAACATGCCATCTACCGGTGGAAATTGAACACAAAGCATATTGGGCAATCAAGACCGTGGATATGGTTTGGGAGAGTGCCGGACAAAAGCGTTTACTAGATCTCAACGAGAAAGAAGAATTTCGCGCACTCACCTATGACAATGCATGAATTTACAAGGAGAAAGCAAAGCAATGACATGACAAGAAACTATTGCCGCGGCAATTCACGCCAGGCAACTAGTTATCTTATTCAATTCTCGGCTGGAAATTTTCCTGGGAAAACTGAAATCAAGATGGTTGGGACCATTCAAAGTTGTCAAACCATTCTCCCATGGTGCCGTGATAATCAAGTCCATTACTAACGAACATGAATTCAAAGTTAACAGACAAAGATTGAAGCACTACAACGGTGCCCATGTGGAACGTAACAGAGAAGTGGTCACCTTAGGAGATGCATGAGCATGCTCTCCTTTCGATATTTTCTTTTTATTTTTATTTTTTCAAACTATTTAATTTTTTTATTTATTAATTTTGGTTATTTTTCTTTTTAGGATAAATTTATTTATTTTCTTTAAGATTAAGACTACATCTTTCTTTCATATTTGTCTAATTGTTTTTAAATTTTAGGTTTAAGAATTTCTTTACACATCTTTATTTATTTTCTTTTATTAGTTTATCTTTAATTTTAATCCTTATTTTATTTGTTTCTGAATTGTAGGAAAAGAGTTCAAGATAAAGAGGAATTTGATTCAAGAAGGAAGCTTCTTCAACACGGAAACTAATGGGCTAAATCTAAGGATTATATTAAGCCTCCAATTTACCCTAATTCTCCTACATAGCTGGCCAAACCCTTCCCCTTCCCCAAATCCCCTAGCATCCCCTTACCCCAATCAAAACCCTTGTTTTCTTTCTTTCCAATCAATCCCACCCACAATATTTACTGCCTATCTTTTCTATTTAACCCATCACCCTTAACTTCCAAGAAACCTATTCCTACTTTTCACCTTGCAACTCTTTAGTTTCTTTTCTTTGTTTCTACCAAACTCACAACCAAGATCATCCATGACATCCAAAATAGAATTTTTGGTTCATCCAAGTTCCTCCAAAGAACCAAGATACAAGAAGTTTGCTACACCAGTGGTTCAAGAAAGATTTCACTCCAAGTTTGAAAGCTAGAAGATTTACGAAGAACAAGGCTTCAAATACTCCAACTCTCATCAAGATTTCGGCCTTGAACCATTCATATTCCAAAGGATTACACATCAAAAGTGGCAAATCTTTTGCATCAATCAGAACCGGGTAACATCTCATGGGTAAGAGAATTCTATGCTCACTCACCTAACCCAGATAATCCTTATGTTTTTTATCATGACAAGGCTATAATCATAAGCCCCGAAAGCATCAACACCTTTTATGGGATCTACGTTGAGAAGAACGAGCATCAAGACTTTGTTGATCAACTCACGCCCAAGCAACTTGACAAGGTGCTTCAAGAACTCACTTTACCAGGAACTCATTGGAACGACGGTAAATACAAGGGCACGATAAATCGCCTTCGGCTTAAACCTGAAGCAAAATTATGGAATAAGTTTGTTAAAACTTCTTTAATGCCCACAACACACAATACCACCGTTGATACACCTCGTCTTTTGCTCATACATTATATCTTGCATAATCGCATCATTAACATTGGAAAAATTATTTGTTATGAGATTTTTGTATGTAGCACAAAAGACAAGGGTTCTCTTTTCTTCCCTCGCTTAATTTCCAATCTTTGCAAGGAGAAGCATGTCCCAAGTGAGTCCACTGATGAAAAGGCCATACCAAATTCCGGTTGGAATCGAGCACAAATCTGAAAGCTAATGGGAGAGGCACCGGTAAAATCCCCAACGCCTTCAATTTCCGCGACAACTCCTGCCACCTCGGCAACTCCTAATGCCCAAGCAACTGATGCCCGGGCAGCTCGGACAGTAACCCCGGGACAACTTGAAGCATTCTTACAACCGTTGGAGAGCCGTCTTAGGCAAATTGAAGATCGACAACTAATGTTCATGCGGTACATGAAGGATCACAACAATGCCATCACCCAAGTCATCCTGGAAAAGTACCCGGACAACCGTGTGTCGTTCCCTATATTTCCTGCCGAAATCCTTGCCACGACAACCAACACTGAAGATGTCGCGGAAACCAAAGCTAAAGACCCCCTGACAACCACTACAAAAGCCAAAGGTAAAGTGCCTATGCCCGAATCAACTCGTACTGAATCATTATCCAATTTTTTAGATTCGGACGAGTCTTCCATTACACCAACAAAGACCGCACCAATCGAATCCTCCAAGCCCAAGCGAAAGACCAATGAAATTGATGATGATGACGATGAGGACACTGATAAGTGTTCAAAAGTACTATTTTTCTTACCCTTTTTACTCATATTATTGTTAGACTTAGGCTCATATTAGTTGCATAGTTAGCCATTCATGCATTAATCCATGTTTCCTTCAATCGTTGAGCTTGATTACATAACTTGGTAGTTTTTGTGGAAAAGATGCTGCTTTGGTGTGCTTTGTGTGTGTATGTGCAGGATCACTTGCCAAAGCAATGCCGAGCTAGTTGCCAGGGCAATGCATGAAGGAGATGCCGAGCTAGTTGCCAGGGCAATGCATGAAGGAGACGCCGAGCCAGTTGCCATGGCATTTGTCGACAAAGACAAAATGCAATAGGGATGTCGAAATTAATGACTTTACAAGCCCAAGATGACATGGAGCAAGGCCCAAGCCCAAAGGAATTTGATTGCCATGCAGAGATTAAAGAGGGAATTTCGACAAGACCAAGAGAGGAAGCAAAGGGGAATTTTCGACAAGCTTCATCTTTTCTTCCTTGTTCGATTGGGTTCATGCTAGGGATTAATTATCTTGTGTTTCTTTGGAACCTAGCCATGAACTAAATCTACTTGGCTATGGTTATTGTGTTTTGTGGTTGTGAGAAACTTTTGGTTTTTGTTTAGGTAATAAGAGTTTGCACTTTTCTATTTCAAGGTTTATTCATTCTTGGTTCTTATTCTTGTTTGCGAGTGAATTGGGAGAGGATCTCATAACTTCATCTATTTATCTAATATCGGGAGAGTTAGATTCAAGAAACGAATGAATATGATCTTTATTCAATCCAATGATGGTGAAGATTAATCCTGCTTAGGAATAAGTTAAGGATTTCAACGGCTAAGAGGAGTGCAAGATTGGTTGTTGTTCACCCTTGATTCACGCAAGGATGTATTATCAAGGCATGCACAAGTAGCTAGAGTTTCGACTTAGGGATAAGAAGAAACCATTGAAGAACGCTCTGCCGAACCTTGAAGGTTGCTGCCCAGACGCCCAAGTAGTTGCCCAAGTAGTTGCCCAGGCAACCATCGATTAGTTGCCAAGGCAACCCCGTTGTGCAAGTTGCCACGACAACTGAGTTGACCGTGCACTCTTTTACCAAGACGATCCAATCGGCTATCACACCTCAACTCACGATAACCTGGCCTATCTCTCTCTCATTCGAATTCATCTTTTCTTTTACTTTATTGCTTTCTAGATTAGTCATTAGTTAAACTCCTATAATCTTTTATTTGTATTTTTACTTTTTACAGTGCAAGAGACTAGATTCTTGAAGTGGCACCAATCCCTGTGGAGACGATATCTTTTATACTATAACTTGCGACGTGTATACTTGCACATTTGCGTAGCACTTATTACGCGCAACAAGTTTTTGGCGCCGTTGCCGGGGATTGGCAATAGCGACTTTGTTTTTACTTTCTTGCACTTTCTTTTTATTTTTCTTGTTTTAAATACAAAG
The DNA here is from genome assembly GCA_019671005.1 of Hibiscus mutabilis. NCBI lineage: Eukaryota > Viridiplantae > Streptophyta > Magnoliopsida > Malvales > Malvaceae > Hibiscus > Hibiscus mutabilis. The sequence goes on along the minus strand of CM033718.1, from coordinate 22,873,656 downwards.
GGCTAACAAACTTTGGTTTTGCATTGGTATATGGCCAGGGCGAGACCGACTTCACCAGAATATCCCTCTGATCCAGAAATTGAACGAACCTTACAAAGACTTAGACGAAGGATAAGAGAAGCAATGGCAAATCAAGACGGCAATATGAATCAAGATGTTCGAGCAGGAGGAGGAGTGATTCTTGCACAAAACAGAACTATTCGAGACTATCTTGAAGAAGATCTTGATGGACTTAACCCAGGAGTTGTCGCACCTGAAATTGAAGCCGACCACTTTGAGTTGAAACCGGTAATGTTTAATATGATCAACACAATAGGTCAATTTGGCGGCTCAGCAACTGAAGATGCACGGCAACATCTGAAATCTTTCCTCGAGATTTGCAACTCGTTCAAGATACACGGAGTCACCCCCGATGTCCTACGATTAAGATTATTCCCCTATTCACTGAGGGATAGGGTGAAAGCATGGTTGAATTGCATTCCTGCCGGATCCATAGCATCTTGGACTGATCTTTGTCGTTATTTAATTGCTAGATTTAATCCTACAAATTTGACTGATAAGCTTCGTAACGATATTACTTCTTTTCGGCAGGCAGATGATGAATCCATGTACGAGGCTTGGGAGCTATATAGAGAACTTCTACACAAATGCCCTTTATACGGATTCCCGGTGTGGACTCAAGTAACAATGTTTTACAACGCCGTGAATACACCAACAAGGATGATGCTAGATGCCTCGGCAAACGACATACTCTTAGATAAGTCACCGGAGGAAGCAATGCAAATCTTAAACAGGCTGGCCAAGAATGATTATCAATTCCCATCTACTAGAAGAGGAGGAGTTAGACGCCAAGCCACAATACATGAACTAGGATCATCAGATTCAATTTCGGCACAATTGGCCACTTTAACCAAGATGGTCCAGAACTTGCAAAAACCAAACAACACACATGAAGTCAAGGTAATGGATCCTTTTTGTGAGTTATGTGGTGATAACCATAATTCTTCTGAATGTATGCAGAATCCGGAATCCAGCTTCTATGTGGGGAATTACAATCGGAGCAATAACGTGATGTCCAATACATACAATCCAGCTTGGAAGAAGCACCCAAATTTCTCATGGAGTAATCCCAACAATGCTCTAAACCAGAACAATCAGAATGCACAAGCATCGGGATTCCAGCAGAATATGCCACGACAAGAGATGCCGCAGCAACAACCGACAACATCTAGTTCTTTGGAAAATTCTCTAAATGCTTTTATGATGAAAACTGAATCTTATATGGCTGAGAATAGTAATTTCATAAAAAGAACTGATGCTTTTATTAACAGGACCGAGATGAGATTGCAAAACCAAGAGGCGGCAATCAAATCATTGGAAAATCAAGTCGGACAGTTTGCTCAAAATCTGAACACTAGACCACAAAGAGGTTTACCTAGCGATACTGAAGTCGCAAGAGGAACTGGCCATGAGCAATGTAAGGCGATCACCACTAGAAGTGGCCGACAACTTAAGGAGGCTCAAGCTCACTCATCAAACAAAACTCCACAAAAAGATCAAGACGAACCTAGCAGCAAAGCCTCAGATGCTGAACCAGGAATTGCCGCAGCAGCCGGCAATAAGCATGCCTCGGCAACCGACGACGCCTCGGCATCTTGCGATAAGCATGCCTCGGCAACCCCAGTTAATAATGCCTCGGCAACTCCAGATGTCCCGACAATGCCGTCAATCAGGTTTCAAACCAATGAAAGGATCGAAGATATCCGACTTCCACCACCATTCCCACAAAGGTTGAAGCGACAAAAGCAAGAATACCAATTCAAGAAGTTTCTTGATATCCTAAAGCAAGTCCACATCAACTTGCCATTGGTGGAAGCAATTGAACAAATGCCAAACTATGCCAAGTTCCTTAAAGACATTGTGTCCAAAAGAACAAGGCTAGGAGAGTTTGAAACAGTTGCCGCGACAGAGGGATGCATGGCAATGTTGCACAATCATATGCCACCTAAGCTGAAGGATCCCGAAAGTTTCACAATACCCTGTTCCATTGGAAATCACTATGTCGGGAAAGCATTATGCGACCTTGGGGCTAGCATAAACTTGATGCCTAAATCAGTTTTCCAAAAACTAGGAATCGGGAAGGCAAAACCTACAACAGTCATGCTGCAGCTAGCCGACAGATCCTATGTGCATCCATAGGGAAAAATCGAAGACATACTGGTAAAAGTCGATAAATTTATTTTTCCCGCTGACTTTATTGTTTTGGATTGTGAAGCAGATGAGCATGCACCCATCATTCTCAGGAGACCATTCCTAGCAACAGGGAGAACCTTGATTGATGTTGAAAAGGGAGAACTCACAATGAGGGTGAATGACCAGCAGGTCAAACTAAATGTGTTCCAAACACTAAGGCATGCCGATGATCCAGAAGAATGCCAACTACTTCATGCCACGGCAGAGTTTAACTTCGATGAAGAATTTAGTTGCCTCGGCAACTACATTGCCGATCAAGAGGAACCTGAGGAGTATGAAGAACCGGTCGATGAGGAACAACAAGAAGAGGCAAATTGGTAGTCAACCGACTAGGTACATACTTTGAACCACTGGATTACTCAGGTAAGGAAGGTAAACTCGAAAAACCCTCTATCAAACAACCACCGATTCTTGAGTTGAAACAATTGCCAGAGCAACTAAAATATGTATACTTAGGGACCGATAATACATTGCCTGTAATTATTTCTTCTAAGTTACAGCCTGAGCAGGAAAAGAAGCTAATCAAGATGTTGAAGCTACACAAAAAGGCAATAGGGTGGACAATTGCCGACTTGAAGGGAATTAGCCCGACGGTGTGCATGCACAAGATCTTGTTGGAAGATGATCACAAACCTTCAATTGAGGCCCAGAGGAGACTGAATCATGCCATGAAAGGGGTTGTAATGAAAGAAATCATCAAGTGGCTTGACGCGGCATTATATACCCTATCTCTCGATAAGACGTGGGTAAGTCTGGTACAATGTGTACCGAAAAGGGAGGTATAACAAAGGTAAGCAATGAAAATAATGAACTTATCCCAACCAGATGTGACCGGTTGGAGGGTTTGTATGGACTATAGAAAGCTAAACAAAGCCACTAGGAAAGATCACTTCCCATTACCCTTTATTGATCAAATGCTTGACCGTCTTGCAGGTAAACCCTTTTATTGTTTTCTTGATGGTTATTCAGGTTACAATCAGATTGCCATAGCACCAGAAGATCAAGAAAAGACAACCTTCACATGCCCATACGGTACTTATGCCTTCCGAAGGATGCCGTTCGGATTGTGTAACGCCCCGGCAACCTTCCAAAGATGCATGATGGCACTCTTTTTAGACATGGTCGAAGACTTCCTTGAGATCTTCATGGATGATTTTTCGGTTTTTGGTAATGACTTCGACGGTTGTCTCGGTAATTTAGAGAGGGTGTTAGCAAGATGCGAAGAAACGGATTTAGTCCTCAATTGGGAGAAATGCCATTTTATGGTAGATGAAGGAATAGTGCTCGGCCACAAGATTTCATCAAAGGGAATTGAAGTAGACAAAGCCAAGGTGGACGTGATCGAGAGATTACCCCCACCAAGTTCGGTTAAAGGAATTCGAAGTTTTCTCGGACATGCAGGTTTTTACAGGAGATTCATTCATAATTTTTCTAAAATCACTAAACCCTTGTGTAATCTGCTTGAACAGGATAAAGTCTTCGATTTTGATGATTCTTGCACCCAAGCATTCGAGACCCTAAAGAAAAAGCTTGCCTCGGCACCCATTGTCGTTCCACCAGATTGGACGCTACCTTTTGAGCTAATGTGTGATGCAAGTGATTTCGCGGTAGGAGCAGTCCTAGGCCAACGCACAGGTAAGACCTTCCATGTGATATACTACGCTAGTAAAACTCTTAATGGTGCTCAAGTGAATTACACAACAACGGAGAAAGAGTTACTAGCTGTAGTTTTCGCATTTGACAAGTTCCGATCCTATTTAATTGGTACAAAGGTAATTGTTCATACGGACCATTCGGCAATCAAATACTTATTTGCTAAAAAGGATGCTAAACCTCGTTTGATTCGTTGGATATTACTTTTACAAGAATTTGATATTGAAATTAAGGACAGGAAAGGAACAGAAAATCAAGTGGCCGATCACTTATCACGTTTGGAACGCAATAGAGAGGAGGACGCGGATCTAGAGATATGTGATGCATTCCCGGATGAACAAATTCTAGTTGCCTCGGCAACCCTCAACGCCTCGGCAACCCACGACACCTCGGCAACCATGGATGCACACGCCTCGACAACTCTCGATGCCACAGCAGCCTTTGACGCGCTTGCCTCGGCAATTTTGGGAGCAGTCACAACGGCAGCACATGCCTCGGCAATACCCTGGTACGCGGATTTAGTTAACTTCCTTGTTTGTGGTATTTTTCCTTATGTCATTACTCACCAAGGGAAGAAGCGGTTCCGCCATGATGCTAAGCATTACTTTTGGGACGAGCCTCTTTTGTTTAAACAATGTGCAGATCAGGTTATACGCCGATGTGTCCTCAAGAAGAGCAACAATGAATGTACTCCGCAATGCCATTCTTCACCCTATGGAGGACATTTTGGAGGAACTCATCACGCCAAAGTTTTGCAATCCGGGTTGTATTGGCCAACATTGTACAAAGATGCCCAAGACTTTTACAAGCAATGTGATCGTGGGCCGAGGGCGGGCAATATCTCTAGACAACATGAGATGCCACTCGAACATCATCGAGGTGGAACCGTGCTTCGATGTATGGGGATCGACTTTATGGGACCTTTCCCATCTTCATTTGGCAACCTCTACATCATACTTGCCGTCGACTATGTGTCTAAATGGGTAGAGGCAGCTGCAGTTCCCAACGACGATTCCAAGACCGTGCAACGATTCCTGCGAAAAAAACATATTTACACAGTTTGGGATGCCGAGAGCAATTATCGGTGACGGGGGCAAGCATTTTGACAACGGACTAATTGCCAAGATGTTGCAACGCTTCGGCATATCACACAAGATCGCCACGACATATCACCCACAAACCAACGGGCAAGCAGAAATTTCCAACCGGGAGTTGAAGGGAATACTCGAGAAAGTTGCAAATCCCTCAAGGAAGGATTGGTCATTAAGACTAGATGACGTACTTTGGGCATATCGTACGACATTCAAAACACCCTTAGGCATGTCCCCCTTCCGACTTGTCTATGGCAAAACATGTCATCTACCGGTGGAAATCGAGCACAAGGCGTACTGGGCAATCAAGACCGTGAATATGGATTGGGAAAGTGCCAGACAAAAGCGTTTGATGGATCTCAATGAGATAGAAGAATTCCGTGCACTCGCCTATAATAATGCACGAATCTACAAAGAGAAAACAAAGCGATGGCATGACAAGAAACTATTGCCACGACAATTCACGCCAAGGCAACTAGTTCTCTTATTCAATTCTCGGCTAAAACTTTTCCCGGGAAAGCTGAAATCAAGATGGTCGGGACCATTTGAAGTCGTCAAACCATTCTCCCATGGTGCCGTGATAATCAAGTCCATCTCTGACAACCATGAATTCAAAGTTAATAGACAAAGATTGAAGCACTACAATGGTGCCCATGTAGAACGTAACAAGGAAGTGGTCAATTTAGGAGATGCATGAGCATGCTCTCCTTTTTTATATTTATATTTATATTTATATTTATATTTTTTATTTATTTTTATTTTTATTTTTTTTCGACTATTAAAGTATTTTATTTTTTCTGATTTTTTTTAATTTTTTTTTCCGATTATTAGTAGTTTTAGGATAGATTTTTTTATTCAAGTTTAAGAATCCTATTACACATCTTTATTTATTTTCTCTATTAGTTTATATTTAATTTTAATCCTTATTTGATTTGTTTTTGAATTGTAGGAAAAGAAGTTCAAGATAAAGAAGGAATTCTAAACCAAGTAGGAAAACATTTTCAACAAGGAAACTAATGGGCTGAATCTAAGGCTTATATAAAGCCTCCAAATCATCCTAAACAAAACCCTTGTCGACAACTCCTACAAAACCCTAAACCCTTTTTCATTTTCCCCTAATCCCACCCACCTATCTTTTCTATAAAACCCATCACCCTTAACCTATTCCTACTTTCTATCTTGCAACTTTTTAGTTTCTTTTCTTTTCTTTGTTTTTACTCACAACCAAGATCATACATGGCATCCAAGATAACCATTTTAGTTCATCCAAGTTCCTCCAAAGAACCAAGATACAAGAAGTTTGCTACACCGGCGGTTCAAGAAAGATTTCAATCCAAGTTTGAAAGCCGAAAGATCCATGAAGAACAAGGCTTTGAATACTCCAACTCTCATCAAGATTTCGGCCTTGAACCATTCATCTTCAAGAGGATTGCACATCAGAAGTGGCAAATCTTTTGCCATCAACCGGAACCGGGTAACATCTCATGGGTAAGAGAATTCTATGCTCACTCACCTAACCCGGATAATCCTTATATTTTTGTTCGTGACAATGCCATACTTATAAGTCCCGAAAGCATCAACACCTTTTACGGACTTTACATTGAGAAGGACGAGCATCAAGCCTTCGTTGACCAAATAAATCCCAAGCAACTCGACAAGGTGCTTCAAGAACTCACTCAACCGGGAACTCATTGGAACGACGGTAAATACAAAGGCACGGTAAATCGCCTTCGGCTTAAACCCAAGGTAAAACTATGGAATAAGTTTGTTAAAACTTCTTTAATGCCCTCCACACATAATACTACCGTTGATATACCACGTCTTTTGCTCATACATTCTATTTTGCATAATCGCATCATTAACATTGGAAAAATTATTTGTGATGAGATTTTTGTATGCAGCTCAAAAGATAAGGGTTATCTTTTCTTCCCTTGCTTAATTTCTAATCTTTGCAAGGAGATGCATGTCCCGAGTGAGTCCAGCGATGAAAAGGCCCTACCCAAGTCTGGTTGGAATCAAGCACTAATCCAAAAGCTAATGGGAGAGGCACCGGGAGATTCTTTAAGGCCTCCAATTGTCACGGCAACTCCTGCCGCCGCGGCAATCCCTAATGCCCAAGCACCTAACGCCAGGGCAACTCGGCCATTAATCCCGGGACACTTTGAAGCACTTTTGCACCCATTAGCAAGCCGCCTAAGGAAAATTGAAGATCGGCAACTAATGTTCATACGGTACATGAAGGAGCACAACAATGCCATCACCCAAGTCATCCTAGAAAAGTACCCGAACAATCGTGTGCCGTTCCCAATCTTTCCCACCAAGATTCTTGCCCCGGCAACCAATAAAGCAGTCGCCACGGCAACCAAAGAAGCTGATGCCACGGCAACCAAACCTGAAGATGCCCCGGCAACCACTGCAAAAGCCAAAGGTAAAGCACCTATGCCCGAATCAACTCCTTCGGAATCATTTTCTAATTTTCAGATTCGGACGAGTCCTCCATTGAACCAATAAAGACCGCACCAATTGAATCCTCCAAGCGAAAAACCATTGACATTGATGAAGAGGACGATGAGGACAACCCCGTACGAGGATCGATTCCACCACCGGCAACAAGAAAACAACCATCACGTTCAAGCAAGAGAATCAAGACACCAACTAGAAGGAAACTAATCATCTACGATGATGAACTCTCAGAGTAAGTCCTCGTATGCATTTTTATTTTTATTTTTCGTTATTTTTATGCATGCATTGAGGACAATGCCTCACTCGAGTTTGGGGGGGATTGTTATTAGTAATTACCATGTTTAGTTACATTAATCTTAAGTATTACATTTAGGATACATAAATTGCTTGCCATGCCTTTAATTGGAACAAGAATTGCTTAGATTTGATGAATATTCGATGATGACTTTGCCAATGCACTTAATTGATAGAATTTTTATTCTAGGATAACCATGGAAAAACTTAGAATTTTACTATGATGCTAAATTTGATGAAACACTGTTGTGGTTTGATTGATTTAAGGAATTCTAGTAAACTTAGGTTGATAATTAACAAATTGGGGGATTAGAATAAAAATTGGATGAATGTTAGAGGTGCCCGAAATTGGCTCTAGCATGTGCTAAAACTTAGGATCACTAGAGGTGCCCGAAATTGGCTCTAGTATAGGTTAAAATATTTTTAACTAGAGGTGCCCGAAACCGGCTCTAGTCGATTAAATTAACTTAAGAAAACTAAAAATAAAACACTAGAGGTGCCCGAAATTGGCTCTAGTTAAAACATGTTAAAAAGAACCCAATGAAGTAATTTGAAAACCTATTGTTTGCATAGAATCCGAAAAATCAACTTGCACACAACTCCGCACACACTCAAAAGCATTATAGTTTGATTCCGAGTAACTCCTCAGTTTTCTGAAAAATAAAAAGCCAATCATACTTTGTGCCCCGGTTCAGAGAATTGAAATCAAGTTCAAAGCTAAGTTTGTGAAAATTGAAGTCTTGGCAGGTAATTATGAGTTTGCATTGCTTGAGGACAAGCAATAGTTCGAGTTTAGGGGTGTGATAAGTGTTCAAAAGTACTATTTTTCTTACCCTTTTTACTCATATTATTGTTAGACTTAGGCTCATATTAGTTGCATAGTTAGCCATTCATGCATTAATCCATGTTTCCTTCAATCGTTGAGCTTGATTACATAACTTGGTAGTTTTTGTGGAAAAGATGCTGCTTTGGTGTGCTTTGTGTGTGTATGAGCAGGATCACCTGCCAAAGCAATGCCGAGCTAGTTGCCAGGGAAATGCATGAAGGAGATGCCGAGCTAGTTGCTAGGGCAATGCATGAAGGAGACGCCGAGCCAGTTGCCATGGCATTTGTCGACAAAGACAAAATACAATAGGGATGTCGAAATTAATGACTTTACAAGCCCAAGATGACATGGAGCAAGGCCCAAGCCCAAAGGAATTTGATTGCCATGCAGAGATTAAAGAAGAATTAAATTCCAAGAAGATAGGAGAAGTTCTAATAGGAATAAAATTATAATAAAGAATTATATTCTTTAAAGATAATTTAATTCCAACTCAAACTCCTCCTCAAAGAAGGACTTTGGCCTAGCCCTATAAATAGCAAGGAGATTTCGACAACTTGCATAGAGAGAGCAAGAGGGAATTTCGACAAGACCAAGAGAGGAAGCAAAGGGGAATTTTCGACAAGCTTCATCTTTTCTTCCTTGTTCGATTGGGTTCATGCTAGGGATTAATTATCTTGTGTTTCTTTGGAACCTAGCCATGAACTAAATCTACTTGGCTATGGTTATTGTGTTTTGTGGTTGTGAGAAACTTTTGGTTTTTGTTTAGGTAATAAGAGTTTGCACTTTTCTATTTCAAGGTTTATTCATTCTTGGTTCTTATTCTTGTTTGCGAGTGAATTGGGAGAGGATCTCGTGATTTCATCTATTTATCTAATACCGGGAGAGTTAGATTCAAGAAACGAATGAATATGATCTTTATTCAATCCAATGATGGTGAAGATTAATCCGGCTTAGGAATAAGTTAAGGATTTCAACGGCTAAGAGGAGTGCAAGATTGGTTGTTGTTCACCCTTGATTTACGCAGGGATGTATTATCAAGGCATGCACAAGTAGCTAGAGTTTTGACTTAGGGATAAGAAGAAACCATTGAAGAACGCTCTGCCGAACCTTGAAGGTTGCTGCCCAGACGCCCAAGTAGTTGCCCAGGCAACCATCGATTAGTTGCCAAGGCAACCCCGTTGTGCAAGTTGCCACGGAAACTAAGTTGCCCGTGCACTCTTTTACCAAGACGATCCAATCGGCTATCACACCTCAACTCACGATAACCTGGCCTATCTCTCTCTCATTCGAATTCATCTTTTCTTTTACTTTATTGCTTTCTAGATTAGTCATTAGTTAAACTCCTATAATCTTTTATTTGTATTTTTACTTTTTACAGTGCAAGAGACTAGATTCTTGAAGTGGCACCAATCCCTGTGGAGACGATATCTTTTATACTATAACTTGCGACGTGTATACTTGCACATTTGCGTAGCACTTATTACGCGCAACAGACATCCCCGTACAAGGATCGATTCCACCATCGACAACAAGAAAGCAATCATCGCGTTCAAGCAAAAGAATCAAGACACCGACCAAAAGCAAACTAATCATCCATGACGACGAACTCTCAGAGTAAGTATTTGTTTGCATTTTACTTTTCTTTATTGTTATTTTTATTTTTCTTTGTTGCATGCATTGAGGACAATGCCTCACTCGAGTTTGGGGGGATTGCTATTAGTTAGTTACCATGTTTAGTTAGTTACCATGTTTAGTTGCATTCATCTTAAGTATTGCCTTTAGGATACATAAATTGCTTGCCATGCCTTTAGTTGGAAAAAGAATTGCCTAGATTTGATGAATATCCGATGATGACTTTGCCAATGCATTTAAGTGATAGAGTTTTTTTATTCTAGGATAACCGTGGAAACACTTAGAATCACACTATAATGCTAAACTTGATGAAACACTATTGTGGCTTGATTGATTTAAGGAATTCTAGCGAACTTAGGTTGATAGTTAAAAAATTGGGGGATTAGAATAAAAATTGGATGAATGCTAGAGGTGCCCGAAATTAGTCTAGTATGTGTTTAAAATTGAGCGCTAGAGGTGCCCGAAATCGGCTCTAGTCGGATAAAAAATTATTAACTTAAGAAAACTAAAAAGCACTAGAGGTGCCCAAAATCGGCTCTAGTTAAAACATATTAAAAGAACCCAAGGAAGTAATTTGAAAACCTCTTGTTTGCATAGAATCCGAAAAATCAACTTGCACACAACTCCGCACACACTCACAAGCTTTATAGTTTGATTCCGAGTAAATCCTAAGTTTTCCAAAAAATGAAAAGCCAATCATACTTTGTGCCACGGTTCTGAGAATTGAAATCAAGTTCAAAGCTATGTTTGTGAAAATTGAAGTCTTGGCGGGTAATTATTAGTTTGCATTGCTTGAGGACAAGCAATAGTTTGAGTTTGGGGGTGTGTTAAGTGTCTAAAAGTACTATTTTATTCACCATTTTTATTCATATTATTGCTAGACTTAGGCTCATATTAGTTGCATTATTATCCATTCATGCATGTTTGCATAGTTTCCTTGGTGGACAAGCTTGATTTCATATTTTGGTCAATTTTGTTAAAAAAGGGTGCTACCAATATTTGTTTATGTATGTGCAGAATCACTTGCCTAAGCAAGGCTGGAACCAGTTGCCAGGGCAATACAAGAAGAAGATGCCGACATAGTTGCCAGGGCAGTGCATGAAGGAGATGCCGAGCTAGTTGCCAGGGCAATTGTTGATAAGGGATAAGATGATATGGCAGTCGAAATTGATGACTAGATAAGCCGAAGATGACATGGAGCAAAGTTAAATCCTAAAGGAGTTTGATTTGCATGAAGAGGTCAAAGAGAAATTAAATCCCAAGAAGATATGAGATCTAGAAGGAATTTAAATATAATAAAGAATTATATTCTTTTAAAGTATTTAATTCCAACTTAACTTCCTCCTCAAGAAAGACTTTGACCTAGCCATCTCCTATTTAAAGGAGACCAAGCTGTCAAACTCTAAGAGAGAGCAAAAGGGGCGAGATTTTGACAAGGGCTTTTAACCATTCTTCATATTTTTCTTTCTTGTTCAATTAGGTTTATGTTAGGGATTCTTTGTTTTGTGTTTCTTTGGAACCTAGCCATGAACTAAATCTAGTTGGCTAAGGTTATTGTGTTTTGTGGTTGTGAGATACAATTGGATTTTTGTTTAGGTAATAAGAGTTTGCACTTTCAATTCAAGGTTTACTCATTCTTGGTTTTTATTCTTGTTTGCGAGTGAATTGGGAGAGGATCTCGTAACTCTATCTATTTATCTAATATCGGGAGAGTTAGATTCATGGAATGAATGAGTATGGTCTTTATTCAATCTATTGATGGTGAAGATTAATCCAGCTTAGGAATAAGTTAAGGATTTCAACGGCTAAGAGGAGCGCAAGATTGGTTGTTGTTCACCCTTGATTCACGCAGGGATGTATTGTCAAGGCATGCACAATTAGCTAGAGTTTCGACTTAGGGATAAGAAGAAACCATTGAAGAATGCTCTGCTGAACCTTGAAGTTGCTGCCCAGTCACCCAAATAGTTGCCTAGCCAGTTGCCCAGGTAACCGTTCGATTAGTTGCCAAGGCAACCCCGATGCGCAAGTTGCAACGACAACTGAGTTGCCCTTGCACTCTTTTACCATGAAGATCCAATTAGCTATCACTCCTCAACTCACGATAACCTGGCATATTCTCTCTCTTTTGATTACATCTTCTTTTACTTTATTGCTTTCTAGTTTAGTTGTTAGTTAAAACTCCTACAATCACCTATTTGTGTTTTTACTTTTTACAGTGCAAGAGACTAGATTCTTGAAGTGGCACCAATCCCTGTGGAGATGATATCTTTTATACTATAACTTGCGACGTGTACATTTGCACAATTGCGGAGCACTTATTACACGCAACAGCAGCCTCCACTGCCCCGTTCATCTTTGGGCGATATATCACTAAATTATGATGTTTGACATTGAACTGCTCATAGACTCCTGCTATCATCTTATTATTCAGATTACAGGCATTATCAGTTATGATACTTTTAGGCAAGCCATATCGACAAATGATTTCCTTTTTTAGGAATTTACAAATTGTAGGTCTAGTGACGTTTGCATACGAGGCTGCTTCAACCCACTTCGTGAAGTAGTCGATGGCTACCATAATAAATCGATGTCCATTTGACGCTCTTGGATGAATCTGACCGATGACATCTATGCCCCACATGGAAAATGACCAAGGAGCTTACATAATATGGAGTGACTAGGGAGTTGTATGAACCTTGTCAACATAAATTTGACATTTGTGGCATTTGCGAGAATAATTGATGCAATGTCCTTCCATAGTTGACTAGTAATACCCGAAGCGCATGATTCTTTTGGCCATGGTGAAGCCATTAGGGTGAGTTCCACAAACTCCCTTATGAACCTCTTCTAAGATTAGCTGAGCTTGTTTTGCATCCACACACTTCAAATGCATCTGTTCTCGACTTCTCTTGTACAAAATTCCTCTATCAAGAACATACCCCGATGCCAATTTCCTAATCATTTTCTTTTTATTTTTAGTTGCCTGGGGCGGGTATTGTTGCGACTTTATATACTGCAGAATGTCGTAGTACCATGGCAAGCAATCTGCTTCTTCTTCCACATCATAGCAATGAGCTGGGGAATCTAACATTTGCAATTTGATAGGCATCATCCTAGAACCTTCACTTACTTTAAAGATGGCGGCTAAAATAGCTAAGGCATCAGCCATCTGATTTTCTTCTCCGGGGAGATACTTAAAGGTAATCTCATCGAATTTCTTGGTTAATTTAAGGACCAACTTATGATATTCTATCATTTTTGCATCTTTTATCTCCCATTCGCCTCGTATCTGATAGATAACTAATGCCGAGTCTCCAAAAACTTTCAGATTACATATTTTCCTTTTGATGACCTCCCTTAGTTCCAATACGCAAGCCTCATATTCTGCCATATTATTGGTGCAGAAGAACTTTAAACGGCTAGTGAGAGGGTAATAATCTCCTTCCGGTGAAACCAAAACTGCCCCAATACCACGTCCTAAAGCGTTTGTAGCACCATCGAAGTTCAAGATCCATGATTCTGTTGGAGCTTCAACATCTTCTGAAATACACATCATCTCTTCGTCAGGAAAATTAAAATTTAATGCTTCGTAGTCATCATAGGTGCGGCTTGCCAAAAAGTCGGCCATGGCACTCCCATTTACTACTTTCTAGCTTACATATTGGATAACTCTGACAATAACATTTTCCAACGCGCTAATCTTCCTGACAGGGCTGGAGCTTCCATCATGAACTTTAAAGGATCCAATTTCGAAATTAGCCACGTAGTATGATATTGCATATACTGCCTAAGTCTCTTAGCTGCCATACCAAAGCGCAACATAAGCTCTCTATTGAGGAGTATCTAGTCTCACAGTCGGTGAACTTCTTGCTCAGGTAATATATTGCCTTTTCTTTTTTTTTCTAGTTTTATCATGTTGTCCTAGCACACAACCCATAGAGTTTTCATACACCGTCAAGTATAGAATCAATGGTTTCTTGGGAACTGGCGGTACTAGCACATGAGGATTAGTTAACTGCTCTTTGATTCTTTCTAAGGCTACCTAACATTCTTCATTCCATATTCATGGGTTATTCTTCCTTAGAAGCTTGAACATTGGATCACATTTATCAATTAACTGGGAGATAAAATGGGCGATGTAATTTAACCTCCCTAGGAAACCCCGAACCTCTTTTTGTGTTTGAGATGGTGGGAGTTCTTGTATGACCTTAATATTATCCGGATCAATCTCAATTCCCCTCATACTTACCACAAAGCCTAATAATTTTCCTGATATAACTCCAAATGTACACTTGTTTGGCTTAAGCTTCAACTAGAATTTTCTCAACCTTCGAAAGAGTATCTCTAAGTTCACCAGATGCTATTCTTCAGACTGGGATTTAGCAATCATATCGTCCATGTATACTTCTATTTCCCGTTGCATCATATCATGAAAAAGGGTGACCATGGATCTTTGGTAGGTTGCCCCTGCATTCTTTAAACCAAAGGGCATTACCTTATAGCAAAAGGTTCCTCACAATGTTATGAAGGTAGTCTTTTCCATATCTTCTGGGCACATTTTAATCTAGTTATACTCGGAGAAACCATCCATGAAAGAGAAAAAAGAGTGCCCTACTGTGTTATCCACTAATGTGTCGATGTGTGGTAACAGAAAATTGTCTTTGGGGTTTGCTCTGTTGAGGTCCCTATAATCAACGCACATGTGTACTTTTCCATCTTTTTTAGAAACCGAGATGATGTTAGCCACCCATTTTGGATATTTTGCTACTTCATGAAACCCTACATCAAATTGCTTCTTCACTTCATTTCTAATCTTTAGGAGCATTTCAATTTTCATCCTTCTTAGTTTCTGCTTCACAGGCTCACATCATTCTTTTATAGGGAGCCGATGTACAACAATGTTAGTGTCAAGACCAGGCATGTCTTGATATGACCAAGCAAAAATATCTTTGAATTCCTTGAGGAGCTCTATTAGGTTTTGTTGAGTAGTAGCTGTAATGGTGGTGCCAATCTTCACTTCACGTTTTTCTTTTTCTGTGCCAATATTCAGAATTTCTAGTTCTTCCTTGTGGGATAGAATTTGTTTCTCTTCTCCTTCTACAATTCTAAGCAGATCACTGGGCAAGTCATATTCTTCTTCATCGTCAATATTCTCAACTTCTTCTAGGCATAAAGGCAGTTCAAAATCAACCTTAAGGTTTGACTCGGAGTCGTTTGTGCCATTGATATCTGAAGACCTGCAAAGAAAAAGGCATAGAATATACAAAGAAAAGAGATGAATGGAATGATTTGTTTTTAGTTCTTGTTTTGCTTTGAGTTTTACTTATGAAAAGAGTTTGCCACACAAGATATGTTAAAAGGGAGAAGATGCATCTTTATTGAAATTTAAATTATAAGTTTGAACATAGACCCTTTACATAAGATTCCTAATTGCCTTCGGGTCCAAAGGCAAAAGGGTGGGTTCTAAGAATTACTCTAAAACTGTCTCAAAGTCTACAGGAATTTCTTCAGCAGTCAAGTTGTTAAGTTCAGAGCAGGGGCGAATCATGGACTAATACTTATTCTCTCATTCTTCATCTGTTATAGAGTTGATGCTTGACTTCTCAAATGCTTTACAAAGGTCATTCTTTCCTTTCTCCTCCTCACTAACTTGAGTATTTGGATCTGAAAAGCCTTCCGATCTAAAATTATGGCTCAGTGGTGGAAATGTCATTGGCCCCCACTCAATTTCCTCTCCTTTCAATCTTGCCCTCCTTCTTTCTTGGTGTTTTCTGATATCTTCTCTTCTTTGCCAATGGTTAGGTTTGAAACATATCACAAATCAGTTATTCTTGGATGGGATAACTACGGGAAATAACCTTCCTTGGTGTCTCCTCCCAAATCCTTTCCCAGCTTCAGCTCCTTTTCCGAGTGTTTGCTTCACATGTATTTTCGCGCAGCTAGATAATTCTGGTTATGGTACTTTGCTTCCCTTGGTGACAAAGGTCGCATTGACTAGCTCTAATGTCCTGAAGTGACACTTGAGCGCACCCTCATCAACCTTGAAGTAGGGTGTATCAGTAGCTACTGATGCAATGATTTCCTCCTCTGCACCTGCCGTTAGTAGCTGCCCATCAATCACAAATTTTAGCTTCTGATGTAAAGTGGAGGGGACCGCTCCTGCTGTATGAATCCATGGATGCCCAAGTAAGCAACTGTAACTGGATTTTATGTCCATGACCACAAACTCCACTTTGAAAGTTGATGGTCCGATTTGCAAAGGCATTTCAATTTTTCCTATCACCTCCCTTTGTGTTCTGTCAAATGTTCTCACAGTGTTATGATAAGCCCTCATGTGTGAGCTGTCTATTGGTAGCTTCTTTAATGTTGCCAATTAAGACACCTGGAAACATTTATCCTTTGCATCTTGTGGAGATGTGCAGAGCCTTGCATGATCCTCTCCCTATTTTAGGTATTTCCTTATCATTAAAAGAAATGAAGTTGTTCACAACAACATTATCGACCATCATATCCATCTTATCGGTCGAAATCTCCTTTGGCATGAACGTTCGATTTAGAATCTTTAGCAAGGCGTCACGGTGACCCTCGGAACTCAGTAATAGAGACAACATAGAGATTCGGGCTGGGAGCTTATGAAGCTGCTCCACCACACTGTACTCACTGTGTTTGAGTATCTTTAGAAATTCTTGAGCTTCTAACTCCTTGACAGGCACATGATACACTGGTGGCTTCTCTTTAAAGAAATCTCATTCTCCTTCCTTCTCTGGCTCTTCAGCAGTTTTTCTCTGTGCTGCATCTCTGTCTTCTACCGTCGGCGGGGAATACAATCTTCCACTCCTTGTGAAGCGACTTACTTCATTTACTGGTTCTTCCTTTGTCTTATCTCCAACCGATGATTCCACCGGTGTTGTTATTGAACAAGCATAGTTCCAAAGGACCTGCTTGCTGTTCTTGTATGGAAATAGAGTTGGTGTCTTAATTACCAGTCGCCGGGTCACACCTTTCGTAGGTTCATTTACACTTGCCTTGGTTTTGATAACCAAAGGCTTAATCCTTGTATAATCTTTCCTTGGGTTTGTTTCTTCTTCTACACATACATCCATCATGTGATTCTTGCTTTCTCTTTCGAAAAACTCAAGCTCTTTACTATCTATCTTAGCCTGAACCAGGCGTTTGAATTCCGAGCAACATTCAATCTCATTTCCTTCTGCCTTATGGTACTCACAATATAGCACATCTTTAACCATCTCCTAGGCCTCTCCGTTTAACATCCCAGATGCAACCATTTGGACCCACACCCACTTCATTGATGGCCTAACATCAGCTACATACTCTTTGACCTTCTTGTCCTCTTCTTCGATGATGGCATTCACTTCTGCTTTCTAGTGATTTGGCAGAGGGTTTCCTTTCTCTTCAGATGTTTCGAATGACAACATGCCTGATTTCCTCAGGTTATCTACCACTCTTTTGAAGGCAGTACAATTTTTAATTGTATGCCCCATAATACCTGCATGGTACTCACACTGTGCCTTTTCATCATACCACATGGGATATGGAGTTGAGAAAGGAGGAACATGGCATGGTAGTACCATCTGAGACTTGATCAGTTCAGCGAACATTTTTGCATATGTCATTGAGATGGGAAGGAAGTATGACTTTGAGTTCCCTTGATATTTCCGCTCTTCCTTCGGCGAGTTCGTTGCAGTAGGGGCTAGCTGTTGTCACTAGATTTTCACCTTGGTTTTAGTTTGTTATGTTGTAGTATTGATAACATTGAAGTTGTAAATATTAATGTTACTGATAATATGGTTATGTAACTTAGTTAGCATATTATAGTTAGTATTAAGATAGTTTAGGTTGCGTATAATATAAGTGTTAGTTTTGTGATAGTTAGAATTATTTAGGTAACATTTAATTTGTTATAATTAGCAAATTGTTAGTATGTTAGTGTAGTTAGAATTAACATAGGATATTAGAACCCAAAAACTATGAAATACATAGCCCAATTGTAATTTGAAATAAAATAAAAGGTCCATTAGGATTTAATTTAGATCAGAGTCCATCAAAGAATATACATAGAAGGTCCATTACACAAAGGCCCGTTTGGCCTGATTAATATTTCCTAAAGGGCTTGACCATTATATGTGCAGGTGATGAAGAGCCGTTGGATCAGGGGAGGATAGATCCAATGGCACGGGATCGCACACGGGGATTGCACATGGATCACCAAAAGCCACACTTCTCAGTCGTTCTATCAAGATGCTATCCAACGACCCAGATTGCTTTGGGGTATATCACGCGGATCACCACTCGCGCGTGGCAGTCACGCGCGCGACGATTCAGCTCCAGCCATTTGCTTCATCTTCTTCGACGCTCTACTCGCTTTGATTGTTCCTCGCCGACGCCATTCGAGTCATCAGAAACTTACAAACAGAAGAACAAAAGGGGTTAAATCCCTAATTCGGGGCAGAAACAGGTCAAGCTAAAATCAATAGGGATTAGAATCCCTAATTCAAAGCCCTAGCTGAAAAAATCAAGAGCAAAATAGGAAGGGATAATCCCTAATTCAAAGCCCTGGCGAGAATCAAGCTACGATTACATATGCAAAAGGAAATTTAGAACCAAAGCAAAAGACCAGAATCCCCAAATCGGTGCCATGGCAAGAATAAAGCAATCACAGGGGAAGAAATCAGGGATTTAAGCTTAGAATTTAGGCAACTCTTGTACTATAAATATAACTGTAAATCATTGTAAAGAACAACAATAATTCCAGAGAGAAATTGCACATAGCAATAGTATTCGAAATTCATAGGAGCAAGCAGTTTGTAATCATCATTCGGAAACAATAAAAGAAGCAAATTTCTAGTAATATCTCTTATCTTTCTCCTTTTTGTTTCGATTTAAATAAAGGAAATGAGTTGTTTTTACCTTTGTTTTCGTTTGAAATGCTATTGTGATTTGATTTCGATGTAACTCCGGTGAAAAAATGCAAGTTTGAATTCGTCGGAATCTGGAAAATCTGGGTTTTTTGGGAAATTTGCCGCCGACAACGGCGGCCGGCACAGCAGACCACCACCGTGTTCTTCAATTCATGAAGAACACGATGAATATCTTCAGAGGATTTCAATAGAGCCGGTTGTGATCCATTTTGGGGGGAGGTTATAAAATGAAATCTGTTATAATATTTGGTATATATACTAACCCGTTTGACCCGACCCGAACCCGAGTATAACCCGCGCCCTTCTTTCCCGGATCTCACATCGCAGCTCTTTAGTTTTCAATTGTTTCAATTTCGTCATTTTTCGTTTCAATTCGGCACCAAATTCTTAATTATTTTCGAATCAACCCTCACATTTTGGTTTTCTTTCAAATTAGTCCTTTATTCATATATTTTTTAAAAAAAATATAAAAAATCCTTTTTTATTTAATTTTAAGTAATTACTTAGTTTTTTCTTTTATGCCCTTTATGTATAGATTTGCATGTATGTTAAACCTTAGGATTAGGGACTTAAAACTTAGATTAGAGACATGTATATAAAACATTCTTCATTTTTAATAAAACACACTTAATTATATTATAACCTTAATAACTAAAAAGAATATAGTCATTTCTTTAGGATTATTCACTATTTAGACTTAAAATTAAAATTCATCAACACATTTAATTTTCTTGTTTATTTGTTTAAAAAGTGAAAACTTAATTAATACGGTGTCTTATCAAATGGGAATGCCGGGTTAGCGCCATGAGTATTGGTGGTGATTAAAGTTTATTTCCCAGGTGATAAGGTCGTTAAAATATTTGTACATTCATTTTGCGGAAAAATAAATCGAATTTTTGTGAACATGCAAATTCCAGTTTAAAAAATGCTTTTTGAAATCAATTAAGGTACCAATTTTTGGGCGTTGTGGGGGTGCTAATCCTTCCCCACACGTAATCGACCCCCGAACCTGTTTTCTCTGGTTTTTATGGACAAAAATGTAATTTTGATAAATAAAAAGTTTTATCAAAATACCCTTGTTTTAAAAGAGATCCACTCACACTTTTTTCAGAAAAAGATTGGTGGCGACTCCATGTTTTTATAAAGTTTTCGAAAACGTCAAAACCTTTTCCTCCTAAAAAGGGTTGCGACAGCTTGGCGACTCCGCTGGGGACATTTTGTTTTTTTTAAAAAGAAAAGAGGGTCAAGCCACAAATTGTTTTCAAAAATGTTTTTAGAAAAGGAATTTGCAGGTTCACAAAGGTTTCAACTTATTTGTCCGTTTAATGAATGTAAATCTATTTTACGTATTTTAAAAAAATCTGTTGCAAAAAGCTCTATTCCCCAGCTCTACCCAATTGTTAAGTGAGGGGAAAATGCTTTGCTCATGTCAGAATATTGATTCTCCATATGAGCCTAGCAAGTATCTTCGGGATTCATCTGCCTCATGTCTTCGTAAGGATACTGATTCTTCGAGAAGACATAGGAAGTGAGTCCTCCTGAGTTGAACTTGGTTCGTTTGAAGCCTATAATAGGTGAGAACCATGGGTCTTGCTACCCTTAGTAGGGGACAGTAAGGACAGCTCGGGTACCTTTTAGAACTCAACTGTCTGAGAACTTAGAGCCTACCCCAATAGAGCCATGCGGAAAACTCAGGGTTTAGTAATAAAGGGAGACATGTCCTGGAGTATTGGAATGTGCTGCCCAGAATTGTTTATGTTTTCTATGTTCTAATCTTTGTTCCTCTTGTCTTGTTGTTTTGCATAACCATTCATGCTACATCATTACATATTTAGAAGGGGTTGATTCTCAAAATCATTGATCAAATTTGAAAAGCTCTTGTTATGGACGAAAGAATTTTGAAAGGTAAAGATGAGAATGCAAAGATTCGACATTGGTCTGAGATGAATCAGCGAACATTTGGAGACAGCCTGGTAGCTGATCATGAGAGAGAGATTCAAAATATGCCCACATCAGCATCAAGCAGAACAATGTGCAAGAATTGCAAGAAATCTGGGAGCACTTTGATTATGAGACCAAGCAATTGTTCCATGAATTTTATGGTGACATAGACTATTTCTTGTACGTAAAGGTTGATGATCAGCTGCTGAAAGCCTTGGTTCAATTCTGGAATCTGGGGTATTTTTGCTTCACTTTTAATAAAGAAGACATGATGCCCACATTTGAAGAGTACTTAGCCCTTTTCAACTTGTGCAAAGTGAAGAAAATCTGGGTTTATGCGAAGCCTCCTAAAAACAAAAACCCACATGCAAAGCTTCAGACGTTCACTGGTATGAGTGATGGTTGGGTTAAAGGTTTGATACAAAAGAGAGGAGGCACCTTTAATTTCCCTTGGTCAAGTATCAGAAGTATACTTTTGATCCACCCCGACAGAGAAAAGAGGATTGATCTTTTAGCCATTGCAATTTATGGTTTAGTCATCTTTCTGAAGGTCCTGGGAAACATTGATGTAGCACTACTTGATTTCCTGGAGCAATTAAAGAGAGGAGTCAATCCAGTACCAGCCTTACTTGCAGAAACTTTCATTTCCCTCAATGCCTACCGGAAGGTTGAAGGTGTTCATTTTGGAGGATGTACTCCATTTCTACAAGTTTGGGCCTTTATCCATTTCTAGAAGTGCCCGACATTAGCTTTATCAAACAAGTTTTCCTCGAACTTCTCACCTCTTCGGGAATTTTTGGCAAAGGAGTGACCTGTTATTAAAAAGAATAAATGGATTGATATATTCAGGGATCGTTGTGACGAGGATATTAGATGGAGGGTTCCTTGGATGGGTCACACCAAAGTCCTATACAAATGTGGAGATTTCAACTTCCTATTGCTGCTAGGTTTGTGGGGAGGAATTTGATGTGCCCCTTTACTAGTATCTCGCCAGTATGGGTCTCGACAGTTCATCCCATTTACTACCGATCTTGGCTCATCAGAATTCGAGTTCCAAGGTGAGTTCAGACAGAAGGTTTATACAATCAGCAATGCATGGAACCATTGTTATCACATGAAGTTAGAATCTGATAGCCACTGCATGTATACCCCAAACTATGACATTTGGAGGCATACGAGGATGAATGATAAAGTCGTAGCACCTACATCTGGGCAAACTAAGTCTCTAGAGGAACACTTAAAAGTAGTCCCTACAGAAGCTGACATCTTGAGAGAAGAGCTAAGAAGGGCTAAACTGGAGATAGAAGCTTTGCAAGAGCATAACCAAAGAGACGTTTGAATCAGGCCTCGATGTTGAAAAGTACAAAAAGGAAACAAAGCAGGTAGTGAAGTTGTATAAAGACCTAGAAAAGAAATCTGAGATCCAAAGGGTTGAATTCCTCAAGCTTCAGACTGATGTTAAGAATGCTGATTTGAGGAAGACTCCAGAGCAGTGGAAGCAAGAAGTTGATTATGCTGTAGGAAAAGAAAAAGAACGAGGAAAGCATGAGGTTGAGAAATACAAACGAGCCCTTGCAGAAGAGAAGAAGAAGAGTAAACCGGTAACTGAAAATGGTAATGGCAAACGTGTCCAAGAAAGTGATAAAGAAAGTGTGGCTGCATGGAAAAGGAAGGCCCACGACAACATGATTCGCTTATTTGAGTTGCAGAAGACATATGACCAAACCAGTATAGAGCTAAAGCAGAGTCGGGCTTGTATTGCTAAGTTGCAAGCCAAAATAGATGATCTAAACCACTCGTTACACAGACTTCAGAACCATCACGCTTACATTGAGCTTCAGGCCTGTTTAAGTGAGAATGATGCCTTGAAGAAACAGGTTGAAGGAATGGATAACATCATCCAGGAATGTAGGACAAAGATCTTGGTTCTTGAAGAGATCACTGAGGGAGGTGATGACTACTGGTTCACACGTCTTAGGGACATGGCTAGAAGATTCCAAGAAAAAGATGAGTTTGACAAGGCTGTCATGACCCAGGTACAAGATGTGGCTCGACATGTGATGATGCTAGTCACTGAAGCTGCAGCTCTTCGTCAGTACATCAAGCCAGCATGAGAAGTGGGACCGAGGCTTATGTGGCTCATTAAAGAAATCAAAGAACTGGGAATTCAAGCTAAAAAATATTTGTAAACAAAAGTTGATATAATAAGGACCATTTTATATCCAATAAAAGAGTTGTGTTTTGAGCAATTGTTTCATGGAATTGATGGCCCTTCGCTTGCATTCATGAATTTGCATTTCATTCCTTTGAGTTTAATAGCTTTTACTTACATTTTTGCATGCATACATGACATAATAAGAATCTAACTTAAATAAAAATGACAGATAATCAAAATAGTAAAAACAAACCACAAGTACGGTACTCGGTCTCAAGTCATAGCAATAGAAATCAAAGTATTGGCCTTAGAAAGCAACCACAAGAGTACCCAAGATAGGTTAGACAAGCCGGAGATAGACCTGAAGCAACAAATGGAGTTAGTTTACCAAAAGACGATTGGTTCAATTGCAGCATTGCTAGGGTTTAAGGACCCTGATGTAGTGGAAACTGGTGAAGAAGCTAATGCAGTGCCGAAATTTCAAGGGATGGTCTTTGTTCATCCGAGCATACAAAGGGAAGCTCAATCGTCTAAGGTCAAAATTTCCCCACATATTGCTGAAGCGTCAGCGCGGAATGATAGGAAAATAAGCTCTGAGGAAGTTATTGAGGTGCCTGATCTCGATGAAATTGCCGACAAAGTGAAAGCTGAAAGGAAATGGGAGGATCGTTATGAAAAATTGGAGGGAATGATTAAATCATTCCAAGAAGGAGGTATATATGGAGGAATGGATGCCAAGGATTTAAGCCTAGTGACTGATCTAATAGTACCACCAAAGTTCAAGGTTCCCGATATTTAAAAATACAATGGAACATGTCCTGCAGCACATCTGACTATGTATTGTAGGAAAATGTCAGTGTATCTGGAGAACGAGAAAATGCTTATCCATTGCTTCCAAGATAGCCTAGTAGGGTCAGCTGTGCACTCGTATACGCAACTAAGTCGAATCAACATCAGATCATGGAAAGATCTGTCCAGAGCCTTCAGTGAGTAGTACAAGCATGTTTCATACATGGTACCAACTCGTTTAGTTCTGCAAGATTGGAGCAAAAAGCACCATGAGAGCTTCCGCCAGTACGCATAGAGATGGAGGGACGTAGCTGCCCAGTCCAACCACCATTGTTGGAAAGTGAGATCACCCCGATGTTCATGGAGACATTAAAGGGATCTTTCTATGATCATATGCTCAACCATGCCACAAAGAGTTTTATGGACATGCTTATAAATGGAGAATTGATACTTGTGGCAATGAAAAATGGAAGGTTAGATAGTGGGGAAACTAAGAAACCCTACAAAAAGAGAGACAATGAAGTCAATGCTGCTAATGTCTATAACCCCAGTTACTCGAAGGGGTAGTCTTCAACAAACCCAATGTCTTGACCATAGCTCTAGCAGTCAAAAACTCGCCAAAAGAAGAACGAAGGTATCAAGGGAGCTCGAAACCATATTTTCCTCCTATCCCTGTAACATACGCAGAATTTTTTGCTGAGTTGATTAAATCCCAAATGGCGTTGCCATGACATGTTCCTCCATTCTCACCACCATATCCACAAAGGTATGATGAGAAGGCACAATGTGAATATCATGCAGGAGTTAGGGGGCATACCATTGAAAACTGTACTATGTTCAAAAGAGCGGTAGATGACTCCAAAAAATCAGGGATGCTATTATTTGATATGTCGGAGGATAAAGGAAACCCCCTGTCAAATCATCAAAAGGTAGGAGTGAATGCAATCATTGAGGAGGAGGAGGATAAGGTGGTTAAGGAATATGTTGCTGAAGTTAGAGCTCCTATGAGGTGGATATGGGCTCAGATGGTGGTGGTGGGGATGTTGGAAGAAGGAGCCCAGAAACTAGAAATTGAGAAAGAATTGTACTGTGAATACCACATGAATAAAGGACATGAGATTGACTGTTGCTCAGAATTTAGGCAATTAGTTCAAGATAAGATGAATGAAAAGGAATTGGAGTTCTTTGAGAAAGAAGACAAGGAATGTTTGCCGGATGTATGTTCATCAGAGAATTCATCCTCTAGAAGAGACTACACCAGAATGAAGCCTTTGGTGATTAAGGCTAAAGCAAGAGTTGGTGAGCCGGCAAGGAGTGTAACCCTGCGGCTCATAATTAAGGCACCAACGCCATTTCCCTACAAAGATAGCAAGCAGGTCCCTTGGAATTACACTTGTGAAGTAACAGTCCCAAGAGAAACCTCTGTTCAGGAAAAAGAAGAACCAGCCAATGAGGTGAGTCATTTCACGAGGAGTGGAAGGCTCTATTCCCAGCCAATAGCAGAGGATAGAGATGCAACACAAAGAAAGGTTGTTGCTGAAGAGCCTGAAAAAGAAGATAACATAGATTTCTTCAAGGAAAAACCAGTAATGTATCACAAGCCTGTAAAGGAATCAGAGGCTCAAGAATTCTTGAAGATCTTTAAACACAGTGAATACAGCGTCGTGGAGCAACTCCATAAGCTTCCAGCTCAAATTTCTATGCTTTCCTTGCTATTGAGTTTCGAGGGCCATCGTGAGGCCCTATTAAAGATATTGAACGGGACGCTTATGCCAAAAGAGATCACAACTGATAAGATGGATATGTTAGTTGGTAACATTGTTTTTAACAACTTCATCTCATTCAATGATGAAGAAATACCAGATGAAGGAATGGGATCTTGCAAAGCTTTGCACGTCACCACCAGATGTAAGGGACATATGTTACTAGGTGTCCTTATTGACAATGGGTCGACACTAAATGTTCTGCCATTAGCTTCACTGAAGAAACTGCCAATAGGCAGTTCTCATATGAGAACTTATCAAAATACGATTAGAGCATTTGATGGAACTCAGAAGGAGGTATTGGGGAAAATTGAGGTGCCTTTGCAAATTGGACCAGTGACCTTCGACATCGTGTTTATGGTCATTGGATATAAGACCTAGCTATAGTTGCCTGCTTGGGCGCTCATGGATTCATGCAACAGGAGCAGTGCCATCTACTTTACACCAGAAGCTGAAGTTTGTGATCGATGGTCAATTAATAATTGTCGGTGTAGAGGAGGAAATCATTACATAAGTAACCACTGATGCAACCTTCATCAAAATCGATGAGGGTGCACTCGAGTGTCATTTCAGGACATTGGAGCTAGTCAATGCAACCTTTGTCACCGAAGGAAGAATGGTGCCAGAACCAGAATTATCAAGTTGCGCAAAATACAGGTAAAACAAACACTCAGGAAAGGAGTTGAAATCGGAAAAGGACTTGGAAGAAGACATCAAGGAAGATTGTATCCTATAGTAATCTCAACGAAGAAGGACTGGCTCGGTTTGGGCTTCAAGCCCAACAATTGGCAAAGAGAGCTGAAATCAGAAAGCATCAAGAGATGAGAAGAGCTAGATTGAAGGGAGAGAAAATCGAATAGGAACTGATGACTTTCCCTCCCTTGGACTATAACTTTATATTTGGAGGTATGCTGGATCCAAATACCTCAGCCAGTGAAGAAGGAAAAGGAGAGAGCACTCTGTGTGGAGCATTTGAAAAGTTGAGTATCAATGTGTGACTGACAATGAAGAAGAGAACCAGTACCTGTCAATGATCCGCCCTTGCTCTGAGCTTGACAATTGGACTGCTAAAGAAATTCATGTAGTCTTTAAGACATGTTCAGAGTAATTCTCAAAACCAACCCCATTCCTCTAGGCCCGGAGACAATAGAGGATCTTATGTAAAGGGCCTATGTCAAACATTTAATTTAAATTCAATAAAAGATGCATTTCCTTAAATCTTGTGTGGAAAACTTTCTTTCCATAACCAAAACCAAATGAAAACCATAAAGTTAAAAGCATAAAAAACATTCCATTCATTTTGTTTCTTCCCTTTGTATATATCTTTTGCCCATTTCCTTTTCAGGTCTTCAGATATTATTAGCATAAATGAATCCGAGTCTGACTTGAAGGTTGACATTAAATTACCTCTATGCTTGGAAGAAATTGGAAATATTGACGATGAGGAAGAATATGATGTACCCAGTGATATGCTCAGAATGGTGGAAGAAGAGAAAAGGCAGATTCTACCACATAAAGAGGAACTAGAGATATTAAACCTCGGAATCGTAGAAGAAAAGAGAGAGGTGAAGATTGGTACTATCATCACGGCCAAAACCAGACAAAGTTTGATCGAGCTCTTAAAAGAATTTAAAGATATTTTTGCTTGGTCGTACCAAGATATGCCCGGCCTTGACACAGACATCGTCATGCATAGGCTCCCTATAAAGGAAGGATGTGAACCGGTAAAGAAAAAGCTTAGAAGAATGAAGGCTGAAATACTTATCAAGATCAAGGATGAAGTAAAGAAGCAATATGATGCAGGATTCCTCGAGGTAGCTAAGTATCTGGAATGGGTGGTAAATATTGTTCCGGTACCGAAGAAGGATGGAAAAGTATGAATGTGTGTTGATTATAGGGATCTTAATAAAGCAAGCCCAAAGGATAATTTCCCGCTCCCACATATTGACACTTTAGTTGACAACACAACTGGTCATTCACTTTTATCTTTCATGGACGGTTTCTCTGGATATAACCAAATTAAGATGTGCCCAGAAGACATAGAAAAGACAACTTTTGTGATGTTATGGGGAACTTTTTGCTATAAAGTTATGCCCTTTGGACTTAAGAATGCAGGGGCAACTTATCAGGGGCCATGGTCACTCTTTTCCATGATATGATGCATAGAGAAATAGAGGTATACTCGATGATATGATCGCCAAATCTCGATATGAGGAAGAACATTTGGTCAATTTAGAAAAGCTTTTCCTATGCCTGAGAAAGTTCTAGTTGAAGCTCAACCCGACTAAGTGCATATTTGGGGTCACATCTGGCAAGTTATTGGGTTTTGTTGTAAGCAGAAGAGGAATTGAGATCGATCCAGCTAAGATAAAAGCCATGCAAGAACTTCCCCACCTCAAACATAGAAGGAAGTTTGAGTATTATTGGGACAATTAAATTAAATCGCACGCTTTATTTCTCAGCTAACTGATAAGTGTGATCCAATGTTTAGGCTACTCAGGAAGAATAATCAGGGGACTTGGGATGAGGAATGTCAAATGGCTTTGGAAAAGATCAAAGAACAGCTGAGCAATCCTCCAGCTTTAGTACCACCCGTTTTAGGAAGACCAGTAATCATATACCTAACGGTATATGAAAATTCCATGGGTTGCGTGCTAGCACAACATGATGATACTAGAAGAAAAGAAAAGGTGATATATTACTTGAGCAGGAAGTATCCGGAATGGGTGGCGAATATTGTCCCAGTACCGAAGGATGATAGAAAAGTACGAATGTGTGTTACTACAGGGACCTCAATAAGGCAAGCCCTAAGGACAACTTCCCACTGCCACATATTGACACTTTAGTTGACAATACAGCTGGACATTCACTCTTTTCTTTCATGGATGGTTTCTCCGGGTATAACCAGATTAAGATGTGCCCAGAAGACATAGAAAAGACAACTTTTGTGACGTTATGGGGAACTTTTTGCTATAAAGTGATACCCTTTGGACATAAAAATGCAGGGGAAACCTATCGAAGGGCCATGGTCAACCTTTTCCATGATATGATGCATAGAGAAATAGAGGTATACGTCCACGATATGATCGCCAAATCTCGATCTGAGGAAGAACATTGGTTGAATTTAGAAAAGCTCTTTCTAAGACTGAGAAAGTTCCAGTTGAAGCTCAACCAGACTAAGTGCACATTTGGGGTCACATCTGGGAAGTTATTGGGTTTTGTTGTGAGCAGAAGAGAAATTGAGATCGACCCTGATAAGATAAAGGCTATACAGGAATTTACCCCACCTAAAAAACAAAAGGAAGTTTGAGGTTTCCTGGGACGATTAAATTACATCGCATGCTTTATTTCTCAGTTAACTGATAAGTGCGATCCAATGTTTAGGTTACTCAAGAAGAATAACCCGGGGACATGGAACAAAGAATGTCAAGTGGCTTTGGAAAGATTAAAGAGCAGTTGAGTAATCCTCCAGTATTAGTACCACTTGTTTCAGGGAGACCACTGATCTTGTACCTAAAGGTCTATGAAAATTCTATAGGTTGTGTGTTAGGGCAACATAATGATACTAGAAGAAAAGAAAAGGTGATATAATACATGAGCAAGAAATGCACTGATTGTGAAACCATATATTGGTCAATTAAAAAGCTATGGTGTGCTCTGGTTTGGGTAGCTAAAAGGCTAAGGAAATACATGCTTTATCACGTTACATGGCTAATCTCAAAGTTAGACCCACTGAAGTTCATGATGGAATCTCCAGCCTTATCAAGAAGATTAGCATGATGGCAGATGTTGTTATCGGAGTTTGATATCTAGTATGTGGCCGAAAAGCAATAAATAGAAGTGCCATAGCAGACTTTTTGGCAGGTCGCGCATGTGATGACTATGAAGCATTAAATTTCAATTTTCCTTATGAAGACTTGATGTGTATCTTAGAAGATGAGGAGACTCCCGCGTAATCTTGGATAATGAACTTTGATGGTGCAACAAATGCATTAGGAAGAGGTATATGGGTAGTTCTGGTTTTACCGGAAGGAGATTATTACCCTTTTACCAGTCGTTTGAAGTGCTTCTACACTAATAATATGGCAGAATACGAAGACTGTATAATGGGACTAGGAGAAGCTATAAGAAGAAAAATTTGTACTTTAAGAGTTTTTGGGGACTCTGCATTCGTCATTTATCAGATACGTGGTGAATGGGAGACAAAAGATGCAAAGTTGTTGGGATACCACAAGCTGGTCCTTAAGTTAACCAAAGAATTTGATGAGATCACTTTCAAATATCTCCCTAGAGAAGACAATCAAATGGCTGATGCTTTAGCCACCTTAGCCGCCATGTTCAAGGTAAATGAAGGTTTTGAGATGATGCCCATCAGGTTATATATGCTTGACTCTCCAGCTCATTGTTATGAAGTAGAAGAAGAGATAGATGGATTGCCGTGGTATCATGACATCTTGCAATATGTAAAATTCCAGCAATACCCGCCTCAAGCTGCAGAGAATGAAAAGAAAATGATCAGGAAGATGGCATCATGGCATGTCCTTGATAGAGAGATTTTATAAAAGAGAAGTTGTGATCAAGTGCTTCTAAGATACGTGGGGGCAAAAGAGGCACAATTAATTGTAGAAGAAGTTCATGAAGGAGTTTGCGGAACTCATCCTAATGGTTTCACCATGGCCAGGAGAATCATGCGACTTGGATATTATTGGTCAACCATGGAGGGTGATTGCATCAACTATTCTCGCAAATGCCACAAGTGCCAAATTTATGCTGACAAGGTTCATACGCCACCTTAACCTCTTCATGTTATCGGTCAAATTCACCCTAAGGCATCAAACAAGCATCATTCTCCATATGGGGCATTGATGTCATCGGTCAGATTCACCCTAATGCATCAAACATGCATCGTTTTATCCTGGTAGCCATTGATTATTTCACGAAATGGGTGGAATCAGCCTCGTATGCAAACGTTACTAGATCCACGGTTTGTAAGTTTTTGAAAAAGGGAATCATTTTTTGATACGGCTTACCTGAAAGTATCATCACCGACAATGCTTCAAATTTGAACAAGAGGATGATGAGTGGAGTTTATGAACAATACAATGTCAAACATCATAATTCTGTGGTATATCGCCCAAATATGAATGGGGCAGTGGAGGCTGCGAATAAGAATATTAAGAGGAATATTGCCAAAATGACTGATATCTATAAGGATTGACATGAGAAGCTGTCGTTTGCCTTATACGCTTATCGAACTGCAGTAAGAACTTCCACTAGGGCAACACCTTTCTCATTGGTATATGGAATGGAAGCTGTACTACCCATTGAGGTAGAAATACCATCGCTCCGTGTCTTAATGAAAGCAAATTTGGAAGAAGTAGAATGGGTTCGAGCAAGATACGATCAGCTGAACTTAATTGAAAAGAAAAGACTAAAAGCACTGTGTCATGGGAATATGTATCAGAGAATGATGATAAGGGCTCATGAGAAGAAAGTTCGCCCAAGGGAATTCCAAGAGGGAGATTTGGTGTTGAAGAAGAAACTGCCAATCCAAAGCGATGCTCGATGAAAATGGACACTGAATTGGGAAG
The DNA here is from genome assembly GCA_019671005.1 of Hibiscus mutabilis. Lineage (NCBI taxonomy): Eukaryota > Viridiplantae > Streptophyta > Magnoliopsida > Malvales > Malvaceae > Hibiscus > Hibiscus mutabilis. Next base: position 22,842,266 of record CM033718.1, on the reverse strand, counting down.
GACCTTATATTGTAACAAAGGTTTTCTCAGGAGGAGCGTTAATTTTAGCCAAAATAGATGGAGCGAACTGCAAAACCTGATAAATTCAGATTCGGTTAAGAAGTATTATGTTTGAATGAGAAAGAAGAAAAAAGAAAGAAAAGGAAAAGGAAAAGGAAAAAGAAAAAGAAAAAGAAGAAAAAAAGAAAGAAGAAAGAAGAAAAAAAGAAAAAGAAAAAAGAAAAAAAAGAAAAGAAAAGAAAAGAAAAGAAAAGAAAAGGGGGGTTCAAAATGAAAATCCGCAAAGGGTGTTTTGAAACCAAAGGAGGATCTGAGTTGAAAACCCGTAAAGGGCGGCTCAGACAATTTGTAAATAAGACCTTCCTCGGAGATTGGCTTAGCGAACTTTATATCTTTCCGCATAATCAGTAATTTCAGGGTCTGCTCAACATGGTGGACATTCAAGGCATCTTATGAAGTCATGACATGAGAAGTTTTGGTTTATGATATCTGAATGCCTATTCATTTCCTTGTAATTTCTTTTTGTGTTTGCCATAATACCAATAAAGTTTTGTTGTTAGACCTTTTCTTTTCATCCTTTGACACCTTTCCATAAAGCATCTTGCATTGAATTGAATTGAAAATTTGACATTATTTGAAATATACAAAAGATTTTTTAGCATTACTTTGAAATTTGTCTAGAAGGGTATTGGAAGTATAAGGTATCCAATGGTCAAATTTGGAGCTTAGGGCGTAAAAAGCAGCAAAACTTATAAGGAAATACAAGATGGAAATAGGTTTTCTACAAACCTTGGCGGAAAGTCTCAAGAGATGCTTTGACTTTGCTTTAAGGAAGCATGTGGAAAAAAAGAGTTGCTTACATGAGATATTCTGCTTTCTACAACAATGAGAACAATTTTATAGACATCAGAGGAAAAGCTAAATAAGACGTTGGGAGAGCAACAAGTTTCTTGGAAGCTTGTCACTGAATATTGATGTATCAACTACAATGATAACAGAGTATGAGGATGAAGTCAGTCCTTCCAATCAAGAGTACAAGATAACTGGATTGAGTGAGCAAATGTGCAAAGTTCATATGAAGCATGAAAGTGCTAAGAATGACAATGATGATTTCTCATGCATTAATGGAAAACCAATGCATTTCCCATATCCCCATGGAGTTTCACTCTAGGGTGTCTTGGCAGCAAAGAGCTTTCCTGTTTGAAAAATCAAGACAGAAGTCACAGGAATGGATGAATAATCCATGGCACGAAAAATGAAGAAGGCAATGGTGAAGATTACTTTCCAAGGAATAGACGATGGAATTTTAACAACAAAAAATTGGTGAAGCTAACAAGTATTGAAGAACCATATTTTCTGATGGGATGAACCAAAGCAGACACACCCCATCAGTTGCCAGAGTTGAGAAAATGTTTGAGATAATATAATATGAGTTTCCTGGAGCTTTACAGTTTTCTGCTGTGCTAATTAAGAAAAATGTTAAGAAACAGAGCAAAAGAAATAAGACATGCATACATGACTAGGCATCCCTAGAGGCATATGCATCTTAATTGGATCATGTGCAAATGTGTTTGATAGGTTTTTAAATTTGCTTATTCATCCAAGCATATGGAGGATGAAGTCACCTTTTAGAACCTGTTTATCCATCTGAGCATGAGGAGGATGGAACCCTTTTTAACCTACTTATCTATTCAAGCATGAGGAGAATAGAACCCGCCTATCTATTCGGGTATGAGGAGAATAGAACCTGCTTATCTATTCGAACATGAGGAGAATGGAACCTGGTTATCTATTCGAGCATGAGGAGAATAGAACCCGCCTATCTATTCGGGCATGAGGAGAATAGAACCATTCTATCTACTCGGGCATGAGGAGAATAGAACCCGCCTATCTATTCGGACATGAGGAGAATAGAACCCGCCTATCCGTTCAGGCATTTGGAGAATAGAACTTGCTTATCTATTCTAGCATGAGGAGAATAGAACCTGCCTATCCGTTCGGGCAATTGGAGAATGGAACCTGCTTATCTGTTCGAGCACAAGGAGAATAGAACCCGCTTGTCTTCTCAAGAACAAATGGTTTGGTAATCAGTGAAAATCAGCGTCTTCTTTTCTTTGCTCTATTACTGTTCCACCGGAATGAAAAAAGAAGGGCAGCTATTGTCACTAGATTTTCACCTTGGTTTTAGTTTGTTATGTTTTAGTATTGATAACATTGAAGTTGTAAATATTAATGTTATTGATAATATGGTTATGTAACTTAGTTAGCATATTATAGTTAGTATTAAGATAGTTTAGGTTTCGTATAATATAAGTATTAGTTTTGTGATAGTTAGAATTATTTAGGTAACATATAATGTGTTATAACTAGCAAATTGTTAGTATGTTAGTGTAGTTAGAATTATCATAGGATATTAGAACCCAAAAAATATGAAATACATAGCCCAATTGTAATTTGAAATAAAATAAAAGGTCCATTAGGATTTAATTTAGATCATAGTGCATTAAAGAATATACATAGAATGTCCATTACACAAAGACTCGTTTGGCCTGATCAATATTTCCTAAAGGGCTTGATCATTATATGCGCATGTGATGAAGAGCCGTTGGATCAGGGGAGGATAGATCCAATGGCACGGGATTGCACACGGGGATTGCACATGGATCACCAAAAGCCACGCTTCTCAATCGTTCAATCAAGATGCTATCCAACGACCCAGATTGCTTCAAGGTATATCACACGGATCACCACTTGCATGTGGCATCCACGTGCACGACGGTTCATCTCCGGTCGTCTACTTCATCATCTCTGACACTCCACTCGCTCCGATTGTTCCTCGCCGGCCCCGTTCGAGTCATCAGAAACATACAAACAGAAGAAAAAAAATAGGTTAAATCCCTAAATTGGGGCAGAAATAGGTCAAGATAAAATTAATAGGGATTAGAATCCCTAATTTAAAGCCCTAGCTGGAAAAATATGGAGCAAAATAGGAAGGGATAATCCCTAATTCAAAGACCTGGCAAGAATTAAGCTACAATTACATATGCAAAAGGAAATTCAGAACCAAAGCAAAAGACCAGAATCCCTAAATCGGTGCCTTGTCAAGAATCAAGCAATCAAAGGGGAAGAAATAAGGGATTTAAGCTTAGAATTTAGGCAACTCTTGTACTATAAATAGCATTGTAAATCATTGTAAAGAACAACAACAATTCCAGAGAGAAATTACACATAGCAATAGCATTCGAAATTCATAGGAGCAAGCAGTTTGTAATCATCATTCAGAAACAATAAAAGAAACAAATTTCTGGTAATATCTCTTATCTTTTTCCTTTCTGTTCCGATTTAAATAAAGGAAAGGAGTTGTTTTTACCTTTGTTTTCGTTTGAAATGCGGTTGTGATTTGATTTCGATGTAACTCTGGTGAAAAAAATGCAAGTTTGAATTCGTCGAAATCTGGAAAATATGGGTTTTTCTGGGAAATTCGCCGCTGGCAACAGCGGCCAGTGCCGGTGGAAGGCGGCCGGCATGGCGGACCACCACCGTGTTCTTCAATTCATGAAGAACACGATGAATATCTTTAAAGGATTTCAATAGAGCTGGTTTTGATCCATTTTGGGGGGAGGTTATAAAATGAAATATGTTATAATATTTGGAAATATACTAACCCGCTTGACCAACCTGAACCCGATTATAACCCGTACCCTTCTTTCCCGGATCTTACGTCGTAGCTTTTTAGTTTTCAATTATTTCAATTTTTTCCTTTTTTCTTTCAATTCGGCACCAAATTCTTAATTATTTTCAAATTAACCCTCACATTTTTGGTTTTCTTTCAAATTAGTCCTTTATTCATATTTTCTTTTTTTTAAAAATATAAAATTCCTTTTCTTTATTTAATTTTAAGCAATTACTTAGTTATTTATTTTGTTATTTCTTTTGTGCCCTTTATGTATATATTTGCATGTATGTTAAACCTTAGGATTAGGGACTTAAAACTTAGATTATAGACATGTATGTAAAACATTCTTCATTTTCAATAAAACACACTTAATTATATTATAAGCTTAATAATTAAAAAGAATATACTCATTTCTTTAGGATTATTCACTATTTAGACTTAAAATTAAAATTCATCAACACATTTAATTTTCTTGTTTATTTGTTTAAAAAGTGAAAACTTAATTAATGCGGTGTCTTATCAAACGGGAATGACGGGTTAGCGTCAGGAGTGTTGGCGGTGATTAAAGTTTATTTCCCGGGCGATAAGGCCATTAAAATAGTGTTACATTCATTTTGCGTACAAATAAATTGAAATTTTGTGAACTTGCAAATTCTAGTTTTAAAAATGCTTTTTGAAATCAATTAAGGTACCAATTTTTGGGCGTTGTGGGGGTGCTAATCCTTCCCCACACGTAATCGACCCCCGAACCTATTCTATCTGGTTTTTGTGGACCAAAATGTAATTTTGATAAATAAAACATTTTATCAAAATACCATTGTTTTAAAAGTGATCCAATCACACTTTTTTCAAAAAAAGATTGGTGGCGAATCTGTGTTTTTATAAAGTTTTCCAAAACATCAAAACCTTTTTCCTCCTAAAAAATGTTGCAACGGCTAGAATTGAAGCATTGGCCTTATTAAAAACCAACCCCTTTGAATAATTGGGGATGTAGACATTAGTTGCATTCACCTAACTCTCCCTCTTCTTGAAGGGTTTCTTTGTTTCTCCTCCATCCAATTTTCCACTCTTGACAGCCGCCAAGATCAACTCGCCATTCATTAACATGTCTACGAAGCTTTTGGTTGCGTGATTTATCATACGATCATAAAATGAACCTTTCAAGGTTTCTACAAACATTAGGGTGATTTCATTCTCAAGCAGTGGCAGCTGGACCTGAGCAGCTACATCCCTCCACCTCTATGCATATTGATAAAAACTTTCATGATGCTTTTGTTCCATCCCTTGCAGAACCAATCTGGTTGGAGCCATGTCAGTGACGTGTTTGTATTTCTCACTAAAGGCTCTTGATATATCCTTCCACGATCAAATATTGACCTGACTTAACTACATATACCAAAGCGCATCTGATTACTTTAGGTTTGAGCCCTACTAAGCTATCTTGGAAACAATGAATAAGTAGCTTCTCATTATCCAGGCACATTGACATTTTCTTGCAGTACATGGTTAGATGTGCTGATGGGCATGTGGTTCCATTGTACTTCTCAAAATCAAGGACCTTGAATTTCGGGGGCACCACCAAATCTGTCAGCAAACTCAGTTCCTTAGCATCTACTCCTCCACGAGTGCTTCATTCTTGGAAGGATTTGATCATTCCTTCAAGCTTCTCATATTGATCCTCCCATTTCTTTTAGGCCTTAGCCTTATTAGCAATTTCATCGAGATCAGGCACCTCATAGTTGTGAGCCCCTTCAGTGCTGGCCTTTGACTCATTTCGGGTGGAAGTTTAAGCAAAGTGGGAATATATCTTAACCTTCAGTGTAGAAGCTTCCTTTTGTATTCCAAGATGGGTGAAAGTCATTCCCTGGAATTTGTTCCTCACTAGTTTCTACTGCAACTGGGTCCTTAAACCCTAGTATAGCCGTGATCAAGCTGACTCTCTTTTGATGTACCAACTCCATTTCTTGTTTCAAGTCAGTTTCCAACTTATCTAATCAATCCTGGGTGCTTTTGTGGTTGACTTCCAAGGCCTCCACTCTATATTCCATTGCTTTTGTTTGTGACCGTGTACCGTACTTGTGAGCTGTTTTGGCTATTTTGCGTTTTCTGTCATTTTATATTTAAGTTAGTGTCTTGCTATGTTATGAATGCATGCAATGCAATGTATAGCCAAAAAGAAAACAACCAAACAAACAAAAGAATGATGTGAATACATGAATGCAAATGAAAGAACATTGGTTCAGTGAAATATCTGCTTTTAGAAACAGTTTTATTGAATGTCAAAAGGTCCTTATTACATCAAGTTTTTCATATCTTTTTACAAATATTTTTTCAGCACGAACTCCTAATTCCTTGACTTCTTCAACTAGCCATATAAGCCTTGGTCACACTTCCCCTATTGGTTTGATATATTGACAAAGAGATGTAGCTTCAGTGGCCAGCATCGTCATATGTTGAGCCACACCTTGAATTTGGGTCATGACAGTCCTATCAAGCTCATCATGTTCTTGGAACCTTTGTGCATTATCTCTGAGACGCGTAAACCAGTAATCATTGCCTCCATTAGCTATATCCTTAAGGACCAAGGTCTTTGTTCTGTATTCCTAAATGATGTTATCCATTTCTTCCACTTGCTCTCTCATGGCATCATTCTCATTCAAGCTAGCTTGGAGTTCTACATAGGTGTGATCATTCTGAAACTTGTGAAGAGTCTAGTTTAAGTCTTCCAACTTATCTTGCAATTCGTCGACGAAATTCTGGCTTTGCTTCAACTTCTTACAGGTCTCATCATATGCTGCCTGTAATTCAAGTAGAGGGTTCTTGTTGTCTTGGGCTTTCCTTTTCCAAGCAGCCACATTCTCTTTTTCCTTCTCTAGGGTTCGTTTGCCTTCCTCATTTTCTGTTGCTCGTTTATTCTTTTTTTATTCCTCTACAAGTGTCTGTCTATACTTTTCAATATCTCGTTTGCCTCGTTCTCTTTCTTTGCCCACAACTTGTTCAATTTCATGCCTCCACTGATCAGGGCTTTTTCGCAAGTCAGCATTTCGAACAATTGTCTAAAATTTGAGGAAGTCAACCCTCTGGATCTCATACTTCTCTTTCAAATCCAAGTACAGCTTCGTTACCCGATCTGTTTCTCCTTTGAATTTGTCTACGTCAAGCTGTGACTCAAACCTGTCTTGTTGGTTATGTTCTCGCAAGGCCTCTATCTCCAGCTTGTCTCTCCTTAACTCTTCTCTCAGGATATCAGCTTCAGAAGGGACCACTTTCAGGTGTTCTTCTAAAGACTTGGCCTTGTCGGGTAAAGGTAATATGACCTTGTCGTTCATTCTTATGTGTCTCCAAACATCATAGTCAGGGGTGTACATGCAGTGACTATCATATTCAACCTTCATATGATAGCAGTTATTCCACGAGTCACCAATCACCTGTACCTTCTGCCTGAACTCTCCTTGGAATTTGAACTGTGATGAACTGAGACTACCAGTGAATGGGATGAACTGCTGAGAACCATACTATCGGGACACTAGCAAAGTAGAACATCCAATTCATCCCCATAATCCTAACAACATCAGGAAATTGAAATCTCCACACTTGTACAGGATCTTAGCATGGCCCATCCAAGGAACCCTCCATTTGATGTCTTCATTTTAAAAAGCCTCCGAAACGCATACCCTCTACCTTTCTGCATGCATTCAGTGAAATAAAAGTTTCAGCTAACACAATAGGTACTAGATTAACTCCCCTTTTCAGTTGATCAAAGAAGTCAAGCAAAGCTACATTAATATTCCCCAAGACCCTTGGGAATATGACCAAAACGTAGATCGCAATTTCCAGGAGATCCACTCTTTTTTCTTTGTCTGGGTGAACTGGAATTATGTTTCTGATACTTGTCCAAGGGAAGGAAAAAACTGCCACCTCTTTTTCGTATCAGTCCCTTAATCCATCCATCACTCATGCCAGCGAAAGCTTGAAGTCTTGAGTGCGGATTTTTGTTCTTAGGAGGCTTAACATAGACCCAACTCTTCTTCACTTTGCGTAGGTTGAACAGAGCCAAATATTCTTCAAACGTGGGTATCATATCCTCTTCATTGAAAGTAAAGCAGCAATATCCTGGATTCCAGAATTGGACCAAAGCCTTCAAGATTGTTCATCGACCTTCACATACAACAAATATGCTATATCTCCGTAGGTTTCATAGAACAACTGCTTGGTCTCAAAGTGAAAGTGCTCCCAGATTTTCTGCAGCTCTTGCACGTTATTCTTGTAATCACTAATTTTATCTGGGTATTAACCTACTTTTTTTTACATTTTCATAATAAAGGGCTTTGTTTACCATCCTTATCTATATAGTATAATTAAAACTAAAAGAAGAAAAAGAATAGTATTATTATTTGCTTATTATAAGTATATATATAGTGATCCTTATATTATTTTTGTAAAAAAGGAGAAAAGGAAAAAACCCCTAAACACTATTATTATCATCATTGCTATGTTGTTACCTATTATATTTATTATTATTATCGTTGTCATTATTATATTTATGTAAATATTATTGTCATATTATTGTTACCATCATATTATTATCTATTATTTATTACTATCATCTTTGTTATATTATTAGTATTATATTATTATCTATCATTGTTATTAAAAATGGAAAAAGACTAATTAAAGTAAATAAGCCCAATATATAAACAAATAAAAGCCCAAGTTCTTTTATATATCAGTTCACTTACAAAAAAACCAGAATATATATATTATTTACATTTCGGCCTAATAAGGCCCTACATAATCCAAAAACCCTAATAACAAAAACCCTAATCATCCCTTTATCTTTGCGCAGTCAATCTTGGACCATCAAATCCAAGATTATGATCGAATGATAGAGATCCACGTAGAGAATGCTCCAGAGACTCCAAGCACCACACACGTGACCTCTCGGATATCCCAGGCACTCGTAGAATTCACGCATGACCCATCAACTTCTCACTCGTGCGCATCTGCCGCTTTGTTCTTCGTTTGGCCCCACGCGCGTCGGTTGATCGTCTGATTCCATCTCCATGCTGGTAGATCCAACGGCCTCCAGTAACCTTGCTCTCTAAGCATCTTCTTACTTTGGTCCCCTCCCATTCTCGAACGACCACGATATCCAAGGGAACACGAAGTACGGCGCCAAAGCTTCGCCGTCCGCCCTCTGACCTCTTCTCCTCCATAGCCAATCGTCACGACTCACATGCAAGAAACAATATCAAAGGATCAAAGAGATGATAATCGACAGAAAATCAAAAGCAGATCAAAACATCAGAAAAACCAGAGGCAGCCAATAGGAATATTAGGTTCCTATTTTTCACATTTCAAAAAATACATGTAATATTGAGGTATAAAGGACGAACCCTAAATCAATTGTAATTCATTTAGAAAAAGCTAGCAATAGAGAAGAAAGCAGAAAAACCTCAAAAGTTTTAAGGTAAACATCCTCTTCTGTTTTTCGCATTATCATCATCATAAAAGCATACATGTAAAAAAGGAGAAATACTAGGGATGAAGGTTCAACCTTTGTCGTTCCACTTTTCCCGCATCGGTTCAGCTTCCTCTTCCATATGGTTGGCTTTCCAACCGACGATAAGCCTTCCGGCCTCTTAGGGCTGCGCATGGTGAGCTGTAGAGCAACCATCAGAGAGGATTTTGGTTCTCAAAAAAGGGGTTACTGATTTCAAAAAAGGGATTTTGAGTCTCTGGTTTACGAAACAAAGGCGAGTTTCAAGGGTTTTCTTTAAAATCTAAGCTCAGATCTGATTTGGGAATAAAAAGGGGTTGTTTTAAGGGTGTTTTTCGGTTCATCGGCCGCCGGTGAGCATCGTCCGGCACGACCGAGTTTGGTCAGTTTCTAGGATTAGCGGCGGTGCAGATGAACACCATAGCGGCGTTCATCCGATTAGGAGCGAAAGGAGAGAACGTTTCGGTTAAAAAAGTATAAAGGATTATAAAACTTTATGTTTTTGGATAAAAAACGAGTTATATAGCCGGTCCCTCTTTTAAAAATGGTATAATTGCATTATAAATCCCCCTGCCCACTTTAATAGCGCCCGCGGTCCTTTCGCATGGACAAATCACGTTATGAGTCGCTCCTTCCGTTTTAATTGCGCCATATAAGCCATTCTACCTTTTTTAATCACGGATCTATCCCCTAAATTTTTGGAATCCTTGCCATATCGCCTTCATTTCATACATGTTTTAATATCTGCCCTTAAATTTAGCTTTCTTTTTATTTCAGTCATTTATTTTATGGTCCTTTTTGCTATAATATGTGTATGGGGTTCAATATGTATGGTTTGTAAAGTATATAGTGTATGATTTCTCTAATATGTAGTTTTTGTATAACATATATAATATAGTGTTATATATATAATATGTTCTTAATGTAGAATGTACATTAATATATATATATATACATTTATATGTTATTGGACCTTTTTTTCTCTTTTGGGCTTAGCTTGGAATTAGGATAACTTGGGCTTAGTTTAGATGGGCTTTTGGTTAATTAAGGCTTAGATTAGATTAGACAAATTAATTTGCCTAATTTGGATCGTGTGCTAGTCTTATAGGGGCACGATCACTAAATTAATCGGATTAATTTTGGGTTTTAGTTTCTTAGAGCCATAGTTAGATTAGGCATTCTTAGTTTTAAATTAATTTTATTAGATTTAGGGTTAGTTTTTGAAACCATAGTTACATTAAGGTTTGAACTAGTTTAATTAATTTAAGTTTATCCTTGGCATATTGGGATAAATGTTAAATTCGTTAAATTAGTTAAACACTCCTTAATTACCCTGTTAAGATAAAATTGACATGGGAACTAGACTAACATTTTAATTTAAAGTTATGATTAATTAACTTGATTCATTTTAAATAGTATCCTTGGCTCATTGGGATGCTAGTTTAAAATTGATCGAATTAATAATCATCAAGATAATCCATGATTTATTATGGCTTTCTAGATTTTCAAGTTTAATTAATTTAGGGTTCATATTAGATTCACTTAATTAATAATTAGATCACTAATTAAATCTTCATAATCTGGGTCTTTTAGGTTAGGGCTTTAGGGGTCTCTTGTGTGTTTAATCTTCAAGACTTTTTGTGATATTCATTTTATTTGTCATTCATGTGACCCATTTATTTTGAATCAATTAATTTAAATCATAAAAGGAAGGTATTCATTAATTCCGATATTTGTGTCGTAACAGTCCGAGCTTAAAGGAAGTTGACCAAATATTTGAATTAATTCTTACTGACTCAAGGTAAAATTAAAACTTAGCCAAATCATTACATCATATTTTAATTGCTTGCACCATGCATAAAGGTGACTTGCAGGATTCGAACCATAACCTAACACGACAACCAAGCTTATATGATGCCGTTTAGTCTATGGTCCGATATATCATCAACCTTATTAATTAAAGGACCAATTAATTTGAATCCACCAGTTTGATAAAGCCCTTTCAATTAAGGTTAATTTTTAGTTAAGGTCACTGAATTAAATTCCTATCAAATTTTGACAATTTCCTTTGATTAAAAGAAACAAGTATTTTGGTACCGATTTCCGGGCGTGATGGGGGTGATAATCCTTCCCCACACGTAACCAACTCCCGAACCCTTTCATATTGAATATCTGGTTTTGTGTTTTCCGGCCTACCTTATCCAAGTGGCCGGTGGCGACTCTAAGTTTTTATCGAATTTCTAAAAGAAAATTAGATTTTCAAAGGAAACCCTCTAAACCAAGATTTCAAAAGTGATTTAGGGGATAATTCGTATCGACAGATTTTCTAAAAGAAAACCACGTCTATATTTATTTAAAGGTAGAGAAAAAACTTCATCACAGCATGGCGACTCCGCTGGGGAAATAATTTGTTTTACAAAACGAAAAGAGAGTTAGCCAATAAAGTATTTATTGCTTATTAATGATGGAAAATTGTCGGAATTTTAATCGATTCTAGTGAGGTTGATCCTTTCTTGAAAACGTGACCAAGATTGCACAGGCTTTGATAATTGGTGGTCTTCAAATTAATTTTTCATTTAATTTCAAAGGAATCAGCAGCATGTGTTGCATCATGATCATCAAGCTCTGTACCTAAGCTTCATCCCTTATGTGGGAGTGAAACGCCACATAGCCACGTGAGTAGCACTCCACGGGTTGGTAATTCACTTCCGAAATCCATGCCTTTTAACGCGTGAGCAGCCCTCCATGTCATTAGGTCGTGCTTTCCCTCAAACCGAAACCGATTTGCAAGTTTGTAATGGGCCAAAATTGGGGTTCTTGTTGCCTTAGTAGGTAATGCGATAGGTTCGGGTACCCTTGTATTAGAACAGAACACATGTGTGAGAATCTAAGAAGCCCACCCCGTTAGAGCCATGCGGATAACCCTAGCGAACTAGAAATCATGTGGTTAGGTTTATTTCCTTAATTGGCTTGTCTTGTGTTTATTTTGTTTTGCGTTTACCTTTTCTCGTTTTTCAATTTTTTTACCATCACTTTAATAACGCTTCTTCCTTTCTCTCCTTCCCTTTTTATCTTTTGTTTTGCATATTTTATCATGTCATGAAAGGCACAATGAGTTAGAAATAGTTTGAAGTTAAAGACTAGATCGATGGGAGACTTAATTTGCAACAATGACGAAAAGAATTCAGATGTTCAGATATGGGCGGAAGGAGAGCAGTTACATGAGGGAGACAGTATTGCCACTGGGTTCAGATCAGCCATGTCAGCCATGACATTTATGAACACAAGGTCCAATGATGTGTCCGATTTGAAGTCAGTTTGGAACAATTGGGATTTTGAAATAAAGAGCACTTTCAGGTAAGAGTATGGTGACATCGCGTATTTGCTAGATGTCCCAGTTGATCAAGCACTATTGCAAGCCTTAGTGGGTTTCTAGAACTCTACCTACAACTGCTTTACAATCGGGACCTTATAAATTGCAAGAAGATTGACACGGATCGGGTGTATTCTAAGTCGAGTAAAAACAAAACTTTTCGGGGTAAGTTAAAGAAGTTCTTAGATATGTTGCTATCTTGGGTCGAGCAGCAGGTCATTACTTGGAACAGTAAGGAGTATCTTAAGTGGGAAGGGATCTTGGCCTTAGCCTCTATGCATCTTGTGGGCCGAGTTTAGCGGAATCTCTTTGTGTTGTTGATAAATGGATTGGTACTCTTTCCTAGAGCATTGGGATGCATTGATCCATCATTTTTAGATCTTTTTGATCGTTTGAGTAGTGGGACTAATCCGGTACCTATGGTTTTGGCCTAAACTTTTTGATCTTTGAGGTTCTGCCGAGAGAATGGTGGAGGGCACTTCCGAGGATGGCCGCAACTTCTGACTGTTTGGTTCTACAGCCACCTTTGGACCAATCCTAGTTTCTCTAGGCCCCTTAACAACGACAAGTTCTCTCCCCTAGAGGAGTTCCTACGAAAGAATGACTAGCCAACCTAGAGATCCGAGGAAGTATGGCAATACATCCTCCATAATCTAAAGGAGGAAGATGTAGTTTGGAGAGCATCGTAGTTGTTGGCAAAGAACATTCTCTATAGATGTGGAGAGCACTCATGGGTACCACTGCTTAGCCTTTGGGGGCATACCGCGTATGCGTCCCTTCTAGTTTTGAGACAGTACAGTTCATGCCAGCCACCAAGGGTCTGAATGAGTTCAACGTGGATTATGCGAAGGAGAAGGGATACAAGACGATGGTATACAACGCTTCTTCAACCTAGAATGATACAAGACGGGTTAGGATCGTAAATGCTTCGTACATGGTCACTCCTGAATACAAAGCATGGCGATTTAATCGTGTCAATGATAATATCCCACAGTTGATGCCCGATAGGAGGAGATTTGTAGAAGAGAGATTGGCCATACTCCCTACCGAGTCTGATTTGATGAGGAAACAACTCGAAGAAGAGCGAATGAGATACCTTAAGTTCGAAGAGAAAGCCCATCAAGAAAGGTTTGACTTCGAGTTAGAGAAGACATAATTTGAAGGAGTAGTTAAAGATCTACAAAAGAAAAGAGATGAGCTGGAACTCGAACTCAGGTTAGAAAAGGAGGAGATTCAGAAGCTTAAAAGGTTAAACAGAAGCAAGAGAGTCGCAGAAGGTGGGTCAAGTGAGAGGTTAGATCTCTGACTTAAAGAAGAGAAAGCGAGAGTCGAGAATTACAAAAGGATGTTTTACGAGCACAAAGACCAGGTGCTCTCTTTAACCCAAGAATTAAAGAATGTACGAATTTCACACTCAAGATAGATCGAGAACGAGCAACACTAGAATGAAGCTCTGAAGGATAAGGTAAAATTTTTGGAGAAATCTCTCTTCAAGCATAAAGGTTCATCTATCAAGATAAAGGCCAGTATCTTGGAGAATCAAGTTTTGACGACTTACATTGATAAGTTGGAGGTAGAGGTTCAAAGGATCAAGGATCATGTGGCCAAACTTAGGGGGGCAATACAAGTTCTCCCTACGCCGAGTTTGGAGCAGCTGCTCTTTGCCGCCTACACAATTTGGAGGCAAGAACATGAGTTGGCATGATGGACAATTCAGATGCAGGAGGTTGTTCAGAAGATACAGTTTCTGGTAGAAGACACCACCGAGCTCCATGATTGCGTGAATGATGAATCAGAAGAAGGAGAGAGTATTGTGTGGATCCTAAGAGAGATTTTTGACCTTAACACTACCATGAAGCCATATGTGTAATTGGGTTTCTTTAAGTTATTGTAACCAGACTACGTTTCCCTTAATGCAAGTCGTTTAACGATGATATTTGCTGAACTCAGTGTTTCTCTTTGCATTCATGCATAGTTTTTTCATTTGCATTCGTTGTTCAAATGTTAATAATTCTTTAATTAGTACATTTGTTTCCATTTTGACTAATTACCATTAAGTAATTAAAAGGTTTTTATTTCAGAAAAATAGCATTTTGGTTTTTTATATTACAATCATTCCACATCCTTACTGTACTCGCTCACGAACAAGGCAAATAGAATAAGGCTTTGCCAAGTTGGAAGCCGATCTTAGAGGCCAGCTAGAACGAGCTCATCAAGAACTAAGGGACACCATTATCAAGACCCAACAAGACATGATGAAGGAGATTTCTCAACTAATACAGTCCAATCTAAGAGGAAAGGAGGCTATCGAGAACCGAACTCAAGACATAGGGGATTGCTCATATGCCTCGGTCTTCAAGAACCCTCTCTTTATTAACCCTCCACCAAACCCTTTACAAGGAGTATCCTTATCTCATCAGGTTGGCGCCTCCGCCCCAGCTCAGCCAGGCGTGACATTCAGAAACGTCAAAAATGTTGGGGATAGCATCCCAAATTTCGATGAGTTGGAGAAACTTAACCAAGTAAAGGCGGAGTTCTCAATGCAATTAGAGGACACTCGGAAGGACCCCGAAGAAATTTTTTGGGTAAAAGAAGATGAGGAAGGGCCTTACGGGCTAAACACAAGAGAGCTCAGCTTAGTCTCGGAAGTGGAAATCCCGTACAAATTCAAGACCCCAGACTTTAAAAGTTTGACGCAACAACTTGTCCTACTACCCATATGACCATGTTTTGTCAGAAAATAGCAGGGTACATGGATAATGAGAAGCTTTTAATCCAATGGCAGGGTACATGGATAATGAGAAGCTTTTAATCCATTATTTTCAAGACAATTTAGTGGGATACGCTTCAAGATGGTATAATCAGCTCACTCGAGCTCAAATTAAGTCATGGAAAGATTTGGCCAAAGCTTTCAATGACTAGTACAAACATATTACAGATATGGTCCCTAATCGTCTTCTGTTGCAAGAGATGGGGCAAAGACGTAATGAAAGCCTCCAGGAGTACGCTCAGCGATGACGTGATGTAGCAGCTCCAGTTCAGCCACCACTTTTTGAAAACAAAATCACTCTGATGTTTGTGGATACACTAAAAGGGACACTCTACGATCGATTGATCAACAACCCTATTAGCAATTTCGCGGAGATGGTAATGACTACAGAGTGCATTGAGGCTGCTATTAAGAGAGGGATAATTGATAGCAGGGAGTCGATGCAAAAGAATTACAAGAATAGAGACAATGAAGTAAACAACACAAATACTTATGAGGCCGTCAAGAACCTCACTATCTCCCAACCCTAAACAACAAAGGGAAGTGCTCGAAACTTCAACAAAAGGGAAGATAAGGACCCTAAGAAGGAAAATGAAAATAGGTTTTTCACTCCCATACCAATGTCTTACAAAGAACTCTACTCACAGTTGTATAAGGCAGATTTAGTTCGGCCTTATCATGTCACACCTTACAAGCACCTTACCCGGCGTTGTATGACCCCAAGGTACACAATGAGTACCATGCTGACGTTCCGGGGCATTCGATTGAGAATTGTAAAGTGTTCAAGAAGTTTATCCATAATTTGATTCGGACCGGAGTTTTGCAGTTAGGGAACCCAACCCGACCAATAATCCCTTACCAAATCATGGAGGGCAAGTCGTAAATGCTATCGAAGAAGAGTATGCCCGAAAAGCCAAAGTAAGCGTGTCTGAGATTCGGTCCCCGTTGAGATGGGTCTTCCAGCAGTTGTGTATGACACGTCTTATTGACACGGGAATGGTAATTGTGAAAAATGGTTGTGGCCCGTACTGCGAGTATCATCAGTCAGATGATCATGCTATTCAGAATTATGAAGAATTATGCCAACTAATTCAACATATGATGAACAATAAGGAGATTGAGTTTTTTGAGAGGGAAGAAGGAAGGAAAGAATCTGAAATCTGTGCATTAGAGGATCAAGATGCCAACTACAGTGCAAAGAGACCATTTGTCCTCAGTCTCCAGTCTAGTGGGGCAAGCGCGCTGAAGGTGACCCCTAAAATCATAATTTCTACCCCAAGATCCTTCCCTTTCAAGGATACGCAGATGGTTCCATGGAATTACACTGCAAGCGTTACAATACCAAGCTCCTCTAGTTCACAAGGAGGAGAGGAGATGGAAATGGAAATGAAGCCTATTTAGGGAGGCCATTTTGAGCCAAACACCAGAGAAGTAAAAGATATAGGGCTACTCATGAGGAGTGGTCGATGTTATGCTCCGGAAAATCAAAAGGCACTAGAAGAACCAGAGGGAAAAAGCAAGGAAACTGGGGTTGAACCCGAGAAGATGTTTGGAGAGGATCCACCTTCAAAGATCAAGGAACTAGTTACAGAAACCCAAGCTCAAGAATTTTTGAGATTTCTGAAACACATTGAATATAATGTCGTGGAACAACTACGAAAGCAACCAGCTCGTATCTTGGTATTAGATCTTCTGCTAAACTCAGAAAAGCACCGAGACGCGCTCTTAAAGTCTTAAATCAGACTTTTGTCCCAAATGATATCTCGATTGAGAAGTTGGACCGGATCATTGGACATATCACCACCAATAACTTCATCACTTTTAGCGATAATGAAATACCAGCAGAAGGTAGGGGTTCCACCATGGCCCTGAACATTACCACCCACTCTAAGGGTTATGTGTTACCTGGAGTGCTAATTGATAATGGCTCCGCCTTAAATGTCATGCCGCTTGCCACTCTACAACGTTTGCCAATCGACAGTTCACACATGAAGCCCTGTCATAACACAGTGCGCGCCTTCGACGGGACCCAACGAGATGTGGTTGGAAAGATAGAAGTACCCCTGCTCGTCGGCCCTACTGAATATATGGTTGATTTCGTGGTTATGGATATCTGGCCATCCTACAATTTTCTGCTAGGAAGGTCATGGATACATTCGACCGATGTCATCCAATATTGGCTGCACCAGAAATTAAAGTTTGTTATTGAGGGGAAATTGGTAACAGTGAATGCCGAGCAAGACATCGTCGCTTTGGTGACTTTTGATACACCATATATTTATACCGACAAAGAGGTAATAGAATACGCTTTTAGGATATTGGAATTTGTCAACGCTAATTTTGTCGCTGAGGGGAGCCATTTTCCTTACCCCAAACTGTCAAATTGCACCAAAATGGTAGTGTTTGAGACCCTAGGAAAAGGGCAAGAAAAGGGAAAGGTTTGGGACAAAGTCTACAGGGACGCTTTCAGTCCATCAGTGTGATCGATAAGGTTGACTAGTTTGGACTCAGTTATAGACCAATTTTTTTGCAAAAGAGAAAAGAATGGAGGGAGAGCAAGAGCAAAGGAAGGCTCAACTCAGAGGGGAGGACATTCCTTGGACCCCTATAACCTATATAGATTTCAAAGACATCTTCAAATCTGGCGGACTTAGGAATCCTGAACGGGACGCCCAACAAGCAATTCGAGAAGATGAAAAATACCTCTGTGAAGAATTAGCCTGTGAAGCTTTGGAAGGATGGACGTGAATGTGATATGCGAGAATGACAAGATTATCCAGCCTTTAGCCAAGATTAGCCCATGTTTCCCAGGTGAAGAAGTCAACAATTTGGTCTATGAAGACATACCTATGGTTGTTAGACTCGAATCAAAGTAATGCCCAAAACCACCAAGTTGCTTTTGGCCCAAAAGCAATGGGTATCTTTTGTAAAAGAACCACCATGTCATTATCTATCTGCTTTCAATAAAATGAGCGTTTTTCTATATCACTTCCTCAAATGCCAAACATAGCATTCATTTCATTTATCATTCATTTATTTATCTGTTTATCTATTTATTTATTATTTATTCACTTATAAGCTATTCCTTTTTATTCCCAATACATACTTTCAAAATCATGCAGACCTCTTAACATAAACTGTATGAATGATTCAGAACTTAATCTCGAAGTGGATTTTGAGCGACCCATATGCTTGGCAGAAATCAACGAGGAGGATGATGAGGTCCTAGAAAAGTTATTGAGGATGTGTAATCACTCATTTTTGTCCGGGTTTTAGTATTTTTAGTATTGTTGTAATAGTAATATTATTAATATAAAATTAATATAAAAAAATAAAAAATAATAATAATTAAAAAAAAAGAAATTTATGTGGTTTTTGGGTGGTCCGCGTCACCCCCTTCAACCACCCAATTGCCTATATAAAGGCATGGGGGTGGGGGCAATTGGAATTGGAAATTGAAGAGAAGCAAATGAATCGGCCAAGGCTTTGCCCAAATAAGAGAGCTTGGCTCTCGGGTAGCCAAGGATCGGGGCAGTGTCCTCGATCCTAACCGGTTCGATCGGGGTCCTATTTTGGATCCGATCTAGTTAATTTTTTGGAGAGGTCGTGGTAGATCTCGGTGGGGTTCAGTCGGGGTTCGTCATTCGAACTCCTAGTTAGGTATATTTTCTTTCCTTTTTTATTTATGTTGTAATTTTTATGATTTAATGAAGTAGTAGTTAATTGAAAATTGCATTTTTATGTTTATTTATGTTTTAGATTAGTATTTATTATGTTTTAAATTTATGTTTTATATTAATATTTATGAGTTAGATTAATATTTATGTATGTATGTTTTAGATTAGTATTTTATTTATGTTAGATTTGTTTTTATCTATGTGTTAAATTAATAGTTATGCATGTATGTTTTAGATTAGTATTTTATTTATGTTATATTAGTATTGTATTATGTTAGTATTTATTCATATTTTTATCGCAATGTATTTATTTATATTTGCCATGTTTTTTTAAGTTTGCATAACGAACATATATTTTGTCAATGCGGTGCCCTTTTATTCGAGCGTAAACGGGGCCAGTATCAGGCGTAGTGATAGTGGTTGGGCGTTTACTCTCGAATAACGGGGCCTTTAAAATCTACTCGCACTTATAACCAAATTTTAATTTAATCGTCACTTTAATCTTGAAAGTCTAATATTAATAAAGCGGTAATTATTAAAGTACCAATTTTGGGTGGTGTGGCGGTGCTAATCCTTCCCTATCCGTAACCGACTCCCGAACCCATCAATTTAAAATCTATGGTTTTTTACGGTGTCCGGCCTACCTAAGTGGCCGGTGGCGACTCCATTTTTAAATAAAACACGAGTTTTATAAAACTCCACGCGAAAGACATTATTTTCAAAACAAAATAAAACAAAAAACACTTTCTTTTTTAGCGAGAGGGACATCTCTACAGATGGCGACTCCGCTGGGGACATTTTTGTTTTTCAAAAACAAATGAGAGTCGAGCTTTTTTCAAATAATTACTGCTTTATTAATATCAGAAATTATGGATTAAAGTGACTATTAAACTAATATTCGGTTATAATTGCGTTCTTATTTTAACACATTTAAAATATGGCATATAAACCTGTTTTTTAAGTGGGGGAAAATGCTAATGCTTTCGTGGAGATATCGTTCTCTCGTGTAGGCCTAGCAAGTACCTTCGGGGCTCGAGTACCTTATGCTTTCGTAAGGATATCATTCCTTCGTGCAGGCATAAGCGAATGGGTCCCCCTGAATTGAACCCGGTTGAAAGGAGCCTATAATGGATGATGACCGGGGGCCTTGCTACTCTTAGTATAGGACAGCAAGGACAATTCGGGTACCTCTTAGCACCAAAACTGCATATAGTAAGCCGTAGGAGCCAACCCTTTAGAGCCATGTGAAACTCTACCCGATTAGTGGTTACCCTATTTAGGCTCTGGTGCCTTATTTCTTGTTTATGTATGTTTTTTATTACTATATTTTTGTTATATTTATCATTTGTTTTATTTAATCATTTTATTTGGTAATAACTCGTTTCATCTTTATTTTATTCTCATCGCATTGATTTCACCTGCATCATTGCACAACATCATCACAATCTTAATTTTGCATTGCATCGATTTAGGACACATTTTGCATGCATTCATTTTCAGAATAATAAAACTGGTCCTCAGGTTGCCCCATTAAATACAACGAAGTTGGTCGATCTAGCACCTTACAGAACCTCTGTAAGATCCTGATCTTGGGGCATGTCCAAAAGCACCATCCACATCTTTTACAAACATTATGCATCTAACAAGGTCCCAGTCCAGGGGCATTCTTTGCCAAGGTCCAGCCTTCATTGCTGAGTCAAACCCTTACACCCCTGAAATATCAACATTGACCACAGTCTGTAAAACTACACCCAATCCAAAAAATAATGAGCTACCATGAACCAGCACAATTTATAAACCCAACCTAGGGGGCAACAGAATTCACACTCAAAGTGTCAAATTCAAGAGCAATTTCAGACGATGGCATAGGAACGAATAAAATGTTGGGGCATGCACCCAGATGACTGATCGAACCCAAGTTGAGTTTGGGGCACCGTCACATACAAAAAACCAAGATCTTGACGGGACCAGTGATGAGTCAGGGGCATTCCTTTGAGGATCGAAAAAATTATGTCACATTCATGTAGTTACATTCATCTTGCATTAAACCATTTTTTGCAAACGTCATACATCTATGTTCAGTGCATACACCGAAGTCACCATGCATTTAGGCATAAAATTCATGCATTTTTGCTTACAAAAAGGTTCAAAAAGAGACCAAACATCCTCAGCCGTGGGGGCAACAACACGACAGCCAACCTTAGTCTTAGAGGAGGTCAAACACAAAGAGGATGCTGAAACATCAATAAAAGGTAACAGTGACAAATTTTGTGAACATTTATTGATTAATGTTTTTTCATTTTCAGGTTATATCTCTCTACCAGTAGAGCAGTAGAAGTAGCATTTTTTCAGATCTTGCCTTCGTCATTGTTGATAGGCCAACAATTTTCAGATTCTACTTTACCGCTGATGGTGCAACAATATGGACATCCTGAAGATCTCGTTTCTCCGTTGATGGTGCAACAGATCCGAACCTTTCCCCAAGTAGATCGAATTTCTATTTAGGTCTTGTTTCTCTACTAACAGTGCAACCAGACCTATTTTTTTCTCGAGTCTTACTTCTTTGTATAGTTCAAGAAAAAAGAAAATTTATCAAAAAAATAGAGTTGAAAAAAATCAGAAAAAATAAAAAAATCAAAAAAAAATTAAAAAATAAAAAAAAATCGAAAATCGAAAAATTAAAAGTCGAAAAAAATAAAAAAAATCAAAAAAAAAAGTGAAGAAAAAATAAATTTATCAACTTTCATCGCCCGATTTAGTCTCTCCGCTGATGGAGTTGCTAGGTACAAGCTATCATCGTCCTCAGATCCTGCTCTCCGCTGATGGTGTAGCCGATTCCAGGTCGTCATTATCCGAACTAGTCCTCCGCTGATGAAGTGGCTAGGTACAAGCTATCGTCGCCCTCAGATCCTGCTCTCCGCTGATGGTGTAGCCGGTTCCAGGTCGTCATTATCCAATCCAGTCCTCCACTGATGGAGTGGTCGGGTCTAAGCTATCGTCGTCCTCAGATCCTGCTCTCCGCTGATGGTGTAGCCAGTTCCAGGTCGTCATTGTCCAATCCAGTCCTTCGCTGATGGAGTGGCCGGGTCCAAGCTCCCGTCGTCCTTAGATCCTGCTCTCCGCTGATGGTGTAGCCAGTTTTAGGTCGTCATTATCAAATCTTGCTCTCCGCTGATGGAGTTGCTAGGTATAAGCTATCGTCGTCCTCTGATCCTGCTCTCTGCTGAGGTGTAGCCGGTTTTTGGTCGTCATTATCAAATCTTGCTCTCCACTGATGGAGTTGCTAGGTACAAGCTATCGTCGTCCTCTGATCCTGCTCTCCGCTGATGGTGTAGCCCGTTCCAGGTCGTCATTATCAAATCTTGCTCTCCGCTGATGGAGTTGCTAGGTCCAAGCTGTAGTCGTTCTCTGATCCTGCTATCCGCTGATGGTGTAGCCGATTATAGGTCGTCATTATTCGAACTAGTCCTCTGTTGATGAAGTGGCTAGGCCCAAGCTCCCGTCGTCCTCAGATCCTGCTCTCTGCTGATGGTGTAGCCAGTTCTAGGTCGTCATTATCCAAACCAGTCCTCCGCTAATGGAGTGGCTGGGTCCAAGCTCCCGTCGTCCTCAAATCTTGCTCTCCGCTGATGGTGTAGCCGGTTCCAGGTCATCATTGTCCAATCCAGTCCTCCGCTGATAGAGTGGCCGGGTCCAAGCCCCCGTCGCCCTCAGATCCTGCTCTCCACTGATGGTGTAGCCGGTTCCATGTCATCATTGTCCAATCCAGTCCTCCGCTGATGGAGTGGCCGGGTCCAAGCTCCTGTCGCCCTCAGATCCTGCTCTCCGCTGATGGTGTAGCCGGTTCCAGGCCGTCATTATCCGATCTAGTCCTCCGCTGATGGAGTGGCTAGGTCCCAGTTGTTGCTGTCCTACTTATCCACTGATAGTGTAGTAGGGTTCCAGTTAATATTTCTGTTTCTCCGTTGATAGATCCAACTTTACTGATTTTCAAGTTTTCTTTATTAATGTTGTAGCTAGAAAACAAATCAAAAAAAAAAGAGAAAAAAGGAAAAAAGAAAAAAAGAAAAAAAGAAAAAGAAAAAGAAAATAAAAAAAACAAAAAATGAAAAAAATGAGCTTTCAACCAAATTTTGATCACGCCTCTTCGTCAGAGTCGTAGCTTGATCGCAAAAAAAAGAACAACTATCCGATCATGCCTCTTCGTTGGTGTCGTAGCTGGATCAAATCTTTAGACCTTGCCTCTTCGTCGGTGTTGTAGCTTAACCTAATTCACTAACTTCCGGTCTTGCCTCTTCGTCGGTGTTATAGCTAGACCAAATTCACTAACTTTAGACCGTGCCTCTTCGTCGGTGTTGTAGCTTGGTCAAAATTCACCAACTTTCAAGTTTTATCAATGTTGTAAGAAAACATCAAAAAATAAAAAAAAGAAAAAAAAGAAAAGAGAGAAAAAAGAGAAAATATGAAAAAAGAAACAAAAGCAGAGAAAAAAGAAACAAAAAAGAGAAAAATTGTCAGTTTTCTGATCTTGCCTCTTCGTCAGAGTTGTAGCTGGATCAGACATTAGAACTTTCACCTATCGGTCTTGCCTCCTCGTCAGTGTTCCAGCTGGATCGAATTTTGTAGACCCTGTCTCTTTGTCGGTGTTGCAGTTGGGTCGAACTCTCCTTAGGCATTAGCTTATTATCAATAATGTAGCAAGTGGAACTCGGTTTGGCTTCCCCATCAAACAACCCACATTTTGAAAGCTTTGCTTCCCTAAAGTGTCAAGGTAGATCAATCAAGACAAGAAAAAAGACCTACGCTGAAGAGAAAAAAGATCTACCAAAGAAGGAAGACACACGTCAAAATGAGAGAAGTTCAGCCAGATAAGACAAAAATGAGTGCTTTTGATCTTTGCTTTGTTCTCGTTTCACAAGAACAAGCAAAGAGGGGCAACTGTAATCACTCATTTTTGTCCGGGTTTTAGTATTTTTAGTATTGTTGTAATAGTAATATTATTAATATAAAATTAATAAAAAAAATAAAATAAAATAATAATAATAAAATAATAATAATTAAAAAAAGAAATTTATGTGGTTTTTGGGTGGTCCACGTCACCCCCTTCAACAACCCAATTGCCTATATAAAGGCATGGGGGTGGGGGGCAATTGGAATTGGAAATTGAAGAGAAGCAAATGAATCGGCCAAGGCTTTGCCCAAATAAGAGAGCTTGGCTCTCGGGTAGCCAAGGATCGGGGCAGTGTCCTCGGTCCTAACCGGTTCAATCGGGGTCCTATTTTAGATCCGATCTAGTTAATTTTTTGGAGAGGTCGCGGTAGATCTCGGTGGGGTTCAGTCGGGGTTCGTCATTCGAACTCCTAGTTAGGTATATTTTATTTCCTTTTTTATTTACGTTGTAATTTTTATGATTTAATGAAGTAGTAGTTAATTTAAAAATTGTGTTTTTATGTTTATTTATGTTTTAGATTAGTATTTATTATGTTTTAAATTTATGTTTATATATTAATATTTATGAGTTAGATTAATATTTATGTATGTATGTTTTAGATTAGTATTTTATTTATGTTAGATTTGTTTTTATCTATGTGTTAAATTAATAGTTATGTATGTATGCTTTAGATTAGTATTTTATTTACGTTATATTAGTATTATATTATGTTAGTATTTATTCATATTTTTATCGCAATGTATTTATTTATATTTGCCATATTTTTTTAAGTTTGCATAACGAACATATATTTTGTCAATGCGGTGCCCTTTTATTAGAGCGTAAACGGGGCCAATATCAGGCGTAGTGATAGTGGTTGGGCGTTTACTCTCGAATAACGGGGCCTTTAAAATCTACTCGCACTTATAACCAAATTTTAATTTAATCGTCACTTTAATCCGGAAAGTCTAATATTAATAAAGCGATAATTATTAAAGTACCAATTTTGGGCGGTGTGGGGGTGCTAATCCTTCCCCATCCGTAACCGACTCCCGAACCCATCAATTTAAAATATCTGGTTTTTTACGGTGTCTGGCCTACCTAAGTGGCCGGTGGCGACTCCACTTTTAAATAAAACACGGGTTTTATAAAACTCCACGCGGAAGACATTATTTTCAAAACAAAATAAAACAAAAAACACTTTCTTTTTTAGCGAGAGGGACTTCGCTACATGATGATGGAAGTGAAGAAAAACAAATAATTCCGTACCAAGAGAAGGTAGAGATTTTGAATTTAGGGACCGACGAAGAAAAGAAAGAAGTAAGGATCGACAATACGTTATCACCAAAAGTCGAGCAAGAGTTGGTGGAATTGCTCATAGAATTTAAAGATGTACTCGCGTGGTCATACCTGGATATGCCAGGCCTAAACATAGATATTGTAACACATAAGCTCCCTATTAGGTCTAAATGGAAGCATGTCCAGCAAAAGCTTCGAAGAATGAGGATAGACATGTTATTAAAAATAAGAAAAAAAGTGAAGAAATAGTTTGAGGCTGTATTTTTGGAGGTTTCTAAGTACCCAAAGTGGGTGGCTAACATAGTCTCAGTGTCGAAAAAGGATGGGAGGGTGCGTATGTGCGTAGATTATAGGGACCTTAATAAGCCAAAGACAATTTTCCCTTGCCACATATTGATACTCTAGTTGACAATACTGTGAGACATGCTTGGTTTTCCTTTATGGATGGCTTCTAAGTGTACAATCAGATCAAAATGCATCCTGAGGACATGGAGAAGACCACTTTCGTGACCATGTGGTGCACGTTTTGCAACAAGGTGATGCCTTTTGGGTTGAATAACGTCGGGGTGACATATCAAAGAGCCATGGTGACCTTGTTACATGACATGATAGACAAGGAAATTGAGGTATACATAAATGACGTGATAGCTAAATCACGAACCGAAAATGAGCATATCCAAAATTTGTCGAAGCTCAACCCGGTCAAGTGTACATTCGCAGTTATATCTGGGAAACTATTGGGTTTCGTAGTAAGCTGGAAGAGGATTGAGATCGACCCTGATAAGGTGAAGCAATTCAAGAGCTCCCGCTACCTCGAACACAAAATAAAGTTCAAGGATTTTTGGGAAGGTTGAATTACATCTCTCGGTTAATTTCCCAATTGACCAAAAAATGTGACCCTGTCTTTAGACTCCTCCAAAAGAATAGTCTGGGAATTTGGGACGAAGATTGTCAAGAAGTGTTAGAGAAAGTTAAGAAGTACTTGACCAACCCTCCGATTTTGGTAGCACCAATACCAAATAGGCCATTAATTTTGTACCTAATCGTGTTTGAAAATTCAATGGGTTGCGTGTTAGGTCAACATGATGACTCAAGAAAGAAAGAAATGACAGTTTATTACTTAAGCAAGAAGTTCAACGAGTTTGAAACATGGTACCCCTCGATCCAAAAGCTATGTTCTGCCTTGGTGTAGGCTACAAATCGACTCAGGCAATACATGCTGTATCACACCACCTACTTAATCTCCCGAATGGATTCATTGAAATTTTTGATGGAGGCACCAGCACTTACCGAGAAAATGGCTCACTGGCAAATGCTACTGTCAAAATTTGATATTGTTTACGTGAGCCAAAAAGTGGTAAAGGGAAGTGTTGTGGCAGATCTTTTGGCTTATTGCGCTGCAGACGACTACGAGCTGTTGAACTTTAACTTCCCAGACGAAGATTTGATCAGTACTGTCCTTGAGGAGAAGCCCATCACTGAGGGAGAATCTTGGAAGTTTTACTTTGACGGAGCATCTAACGCCTTAGGTTACGGGATAGGGGCAGTATTAATTTCTCCTGATAAGATCTATTACCCCTTTACAAGTAGGTTGGAATTCTTCTACACCAACAACATAGCTAAATATGAGGCCTGCGCCATGGGAATTCGTGCGGCCATATAAGGGAAAGTTAGAATACTTCAAGTTTTTAGAGACTCGTCCTTGGTAATCTACCAGCTTCGGAAGGAGTGGGAAACTAGAGATCCGGAATTGGTCAAGTACTACGAACTAATTCAAGAGTTGGGAAAGAATTTGAAAAAATCAGCTTTGCTTATTTGCCAAGGGAGGATAATCAGATGGCTGATGCTCTGGCAACTTTGGCCCTCGTTTTCGATTTGAAGTCAAAAGCTGAGATGAAGTCAATTGAAATACGGACTTTTGAAGTACCAGCTCATTGTTATAGTTTGGAGAAGGAGGAAGATGATAATCCATGGTACCATGATATCTTCCAATACATCAAGTTCCAGGCTTACCCAAATGGGGCTGATAATAACGATAAAAGAACTATCCAAAGGCTAGCATCAGGGTATGTCCTTGATGGAAAGATTTTTTACAAGAGAAGCAAAGATCAGGTATTGTTAATACCCGTCGACACTCGAGAAGCTGAAGCTATTTTAGCCGAGGTCCACAGAGGATTGTATGGGACCCACGCTAGTGGATTCTCAATGGCAAGAAAGATCATGAGATATGGCTACTTCTAGTAAATTATGGAGGGATATTGTATCAGTTATTCCAAGAAGTGCCACAAATGTCAGATATATTTCGATAAAATACACTCCCCGCCAGTGCCACTCCACACCATGAATTCCCCACGGCCTTTTGCTGCTTGGGGCATGGATGTCATTGGTCAGATACATCCGAAGGCTTCCAACGGGCACTGTTTTATCTTAGTAGCCATAGATTACTTCACCAAGTGGGTAGAAGCCGCTTCATATGCCAATATCACAAAAGCAACAATTTGCAAATTCCTAAAGAAAGAAATTATATGTCGCTTTGGTCTGCCTGAAAGATTCGTAACCAACAATGCTTCCAATCTGAATAATAAGATGATGACCGAAGTGTGCGAACAGTTCAAATTGTACACCATAATTCAACCACGTATCGCCCCAGGATGAATGGAGCAGTATAAGCAGCAAATAAGAATATCAAAAAGATCATAGCCAAAACCACAGAGAATTTCAAGGACTAGCGCGAAAGGCTACCCTTTGCCCTGTTTGCCTATCGAACCTCTGTAAGAAATTCTACTGGGGCAATGCCATATTTTTTGGTATACGACACGGAAGCGGTATTACCCATCGAGGTGGAAATCCCCTCACTTCAAATTTTGAATGAGTTAAGGTTGGATGAAACCATATGGATGCAAGCCAGGATTGATCAGTTGAACCTTATTGAAGAAAAAAGGTTGAGGGCCATTTGTCACAACCAAATGTATTAGAAAAGGATGATGCAGGCTTATAACAAAAAGGTTTGCCCAAGGGAGTTTCAAGTAGGGGATCTGGTGCTCAAGAGGATCTTATTAAATGAAATAGATTTTCAGGGAAAGTGGATGTCTAATTGGGAAGGATCCTATGTTGTAAATAAGGTTTTCTCTGATGGGGCATTAATTCTAGCAGAGATGGATAGGAAAGAGTTAAACAATCCCATAAACTCAGACTCTGTAAAAAACTATTACGTCTAAAAAAAGGAAGAAAAAAGGAAAAAAGAAATAAAAAAAGAAAATAGAAAAGAAAAAAAAGAAGGAAAAGAAAAAAAAGAAAAAAAGGGTTTAAGGTGAAAACCCGAATATGGCCACCTTAAAACCAAAGAAGGATCTAAATTGAAAATCCGAAAAGGACGGTTCAGATGGGCTAAGACTTTTTGCATCCAATTGACGGACCTAGTTCTAGATGAAAGACTATGCTTCGGTCCTTAGATTATCATGAGTAACAGCCAAGGATGGCCAGCAAGACATCTACCGAGGTCGATGGGTCCTTTTCATTCATACAGTTGACACCGTCTATATCCCACTTTTCTCATGTTTGCCATATTTGTCAAAATTGTCCTAATATTCTTTCCAGTATTAATAAAGTTTTATTCTAATTTATTTCATGAGCATTCTGTGGATAGATGGACATAAATCAAAAAGCAATGGATTTCTTGGCATTACTATGATTTAAACTTTTTAGTGCAGGATTGTTCCCAAATAAGAAAGGAGTTCACCAAAGATAGGGTAAAAGATCATAGGAGGCGAAGTTGACAAAGATCCATCGAGGCAAGGCTTTGAATGCTTCTCAGAATCCAAGGAGTAAGAGGCGAAAACCCGCCAGGGCGCCTAAAAGGAAAAAAATAACAAAAAGAAAAAGAAAAGAAAAAAAGAGAGTAAAAAAGGAAAAAAGATAAAAAAGAGAAAAAAGAAAGAAAAAAGAAAATGAAAAAGAAAAAAGAAAAAAGAAATAAAGAAATAAAGAAAAAAGAAGAAAAAGAAAAAGAAAAAGAAAAAAGAGAAAAGAAAAACATTTCTAAAGTGAAAACCTAAAAAGGCGCTTTAGAACAAAATGATCAGGGACTCAAGAAAAGAGGGGCATAATGGGCAAACCCGAGTAAGAGATTGGGCACCGCCATCACCGAGAAAAGAAAAGAAGAACAAGAGAAGTTTGAATTTGAAGAACCAAGAAGAGAAAGTGTCTAAGAAAATTGATTTCATTCATGTATCATACTTAGATAGACATCCTTAAGATAGGAGCATGCTAACTCATTCCCTCATAACAATTTGTCTATTACAGGATCAAAGGTTAGATCATATGCTCTATGAGAAGAAAAGCAAACAACAAGGCGAAATCACGAAAG
Organism: Hibiscus mutabilis; assembly: GCA_019671005.1. NCBI lineage: Eukaryota > Viridiplantae > Streptophyta > Magnoliopsida > Malvales > Malvaceae > Hibiscus > Hibiscus mutabilis. Next base: position 22,812,675 of record CM033718.1, on the reverse strand, counting down.
ACTACGAACGAGGAGTTTCAAATTTACAACTTAAGGACTACAGAGCTAAGGAGGCAAATGCTCATAGCTTAGGAATTTTCAGACAGGGAAGTCAAAAGGCCTACCCTTAGATCCAAGAAGAACGAAACCTTCATTTGAAGATTTTCTTTTTGTTCATTGCCACTTCAGAGGAATGCATCTACACTATATGTTCCCGACGTATTTGTCAGGGTTTGTTTATGTCACTTAGGGAAACAAGTTTGATTTATTCACTGTCATTTCAAAAGAACATGTCAGCATCACCTAGTTGTTTTCCTCATTTCAGGAAAGCAAGTTATTAGGATTCATTCATTGTCGTTTTGGAGGAATGAGTCATTTGAAGGATAGTCGGCCAGTCTACTGTCGTTTCGGAGGGACATGTCGACATCACATTTGTTTTCACCGTTTAGGGAAAGCAAGCTATCTAGATTTGTTTGATGCCGCTTCGGAGGAACAAGTCGTTTGTCTGGTCCGTTCATTGCCGCTTTGGAGGGACATGCCAGCGATACCCAATTTGTTTTTGCCGCTCCGGGAAAGCAAGTTGCTTGGATTTGTTCGTTGCCACTTCGGGCGAGCAAATCTTCTGACAAGGATGTCGGATAAAATTAGTGCTTATGGTCTTTGTGTTATCCTTGTTCCACAAGGATAAACAAAGAGGGGCAACTGTAATCACTAATTTTATCTGGGGTATTAACCCATTTTTTTTACATTTTCATAATAAAGGGCTTTGTTTACCGTCCTTATCTATGTAGTATAATTAAAACTAAAAGAAGAAAAAAGATTAGTATTATTATTTACTTATTATAAGTATATATATATATATAGTGATCCTTATATTATTTTTGAAAAAAAGGAGAAAAGGAAAAAAACCCTAAACATTATTATTATCATCATTGCTATATTATTACCTATTATATTTTTTATTATTATCATTGTCATTATTATATTTATGTAAATATTATTGTCATATTATTGCTACCATCATATTATTATCTATTATCTATTACTGTCATCTTTGTTATATTATTAGTATTATATTATTATCTATCATTGTTATTAAAAACGGAAAAGACTAATTAAAGTACCTTTAAGCTTTTTTTTGAGATAATGAAACTAATGCCTCCTCTACTTTTTTAAATTTGTCAATGTGGTATCTAAAGTTTGCAAATGTTCAATGTGCCCCTATAATTTTCTTCCATTATTCAAAACACCCCTGACCTTAACGTCGTTAAGATGTAGCAGGACACATGGTACGTTCTTATGTTGCCACGAGGAGTTTTTTTTGTAAATAAAAGATAAAGAAAAATTTAATGCAATGGAATCTAAGCAATTTGACCATTTCATTTTTTGTTGTTTTTTCTATTATAAATTTCAGTTGTTGTTAGGGGTGTCATAATTAACCAAAGTTAAACTCATTTTATAATTTAACCAAAACTAATGTGTCACATCATTAAACTTGCGGCTTTTAACATTTCAGAAACCAAAACTCTACCAATCAATAACGTAAATGATCAAAATGTTATTTTTTTTAATTCAACTGTTAAAAGTGAACACTTGTAAAACATAAGTGACAATCATGTAGTTTATCCTTAAAACTATTGTAACTTTTCGCTGCTATAGAAAAAGCTAAAATAGGTATCTTATTTAAACAACTAAAATTTCTATCGAGAATACAACTTTATTATATGACAAGTTACTACAGACCCAAAAGCCGAAACTACTGAAGCAGACAATCATCAAATATGGAACCTGAAGCTAAAAAGTGTTGCATCCTAATGAAGTGAAAAGTTTTTTATATTGACATTTTCATCATCTTGTTTCCCTTCCGCCTACTGTTTGACCTCAAAAATAACTTTTATGCACCAACAAAGATTGAGTGCAATGACAATGCAAATTGTTATCTCATAGAAAAAATCGTTAAAGGTATCTAAGGACTTCTCTTGAGTATTTCAGGAAGATATATAATAGAATCCGCACTTCCGGAGCAATCGCCTTTCTCCGATTGTTACAACCATTCTCCAAACAAGCACTGGAAGTCTATGAAATTGTCAAAGGTACTTAACACATTTACTTGAGTGGTTTTAGGAAGGAACATTATTGTCTCCACACTTCTGGTGTAACCCCCTTGACCCGGTTTAGTTGCAAGACCGAATCGAGTGAGTCACACGAGGAATATTGAAGTAAAACCCGAAAGTTCCACTTCAATAAACAACCCTTTTTCCCATTTATCTTTCTAGATGCAACATTATTAACCTAAGTGTATATGCTGACAGCGGATGAAATTACGACTCGATCGGACATCAATTTGACATCCAATCGTCCCATTTAGCATTTAGGGACCATTTTGTAAAACTTATAAAATTCAAGGAACAATTGCGAAATTAAAGTTACCGGTAGTCAATTAGTTAGGTTTCATGCTTTCATATCAAATTTCAGCTCATTTCGATCACCCAAACTCATTTAATTGAACATTTGAATATCCAGCGACCTAAATGTAAGCAAACAAAACTTCAGAAAGCTTCAATTAACTAACTTAACGGTCAAGTGTATCGATACACTTGTGCCCGTACTGATACGCCAATATCTCGTCAAAATCTCAGATTTCTAGTAGCACAAAAGGGTATCGATACGGTCCCGTGCACCGATACGGTTCTCTAATTTGCCCTTTGACCATATCGATACGGTCTACCCTGTACCGATACGATATGCCTGGTTTGGCTTTACTATACCAATACAGTAGCCCCCGTATTGATACGCCTGGGCCTGTAATGTCACAAATGGCTGATTTTTCAAGCTTAAACTTATCAGAAAACATTCCAACATGATACTAAGACATAAACATCCACTTAGAGCATAAAACCATAAGCATTAAACACCAAAGCATGCTTTCAACATCAACACATTAGGATTATCAATCTATAGGCATGCTTCCTATGCAGAGTAACCATTCAAGCACCAAAATGCAAACCAAACCAAATACCAGCAATTAAAGGCCATTTACAAGTACAAAAGGGCAACTATAACTTGCCACAAACTGGGGAGTTTCAAAACACAACCTCCAAAACATTAAGGCATCCTCCCATTGCCAAATATTGCTATTAGGTAAACCAAAAACCATACTTGAGATATGTTTTCACTCTTGGATCTCTACTTGCTTCCTTGCTACCACCAAAGTGTTATTTCTCTGCATTGTTGGAAAAGGAGAGCATAAGCATAAATGCCTAGTGATGGATGCTCAAGTTAAAACCAACAACAATGCATTTTAAAGTCGTTTTCAAGTAGAAATCTCTTTCTCATCATGCTCATTCTATCTCATATTTTAAACCACTTTCAAGCAAAATCAACAACATTTAAACCACATGTATCATAAATCTCATGCATTAACCTTAATGCAAAACTCAAGCCAAAGCTTCCCATGCTTGTTTCTCATAAAGCATTTCTCAAAAATATAATCTCATGTACAAAACACATTATACAAAACATTTATAAACCATGATACATGTGAATTTCATATATTGGCTTTCAAGTGACCCGGGAATAGGTTCACCCTAACCCATAGTGATAGGCTCACCTCTAGTACACATCAGATACACGGATTCTCATGGTGGGCTCACCTCCACCAAATATCTCACTTCAGACGGGATAGGCTCACCCCTAACCCGTAGAGATAGGCTCACCTCTATCACTAAGTACTAGGCTCACCTCTAGTACACATCGGATACACAGATTTTCATGGTGGACTCACCTTCACCAAATATCTCACTTCGGAAGGGAATAGGCTCACCCCTAACCCGTAGTGATAGGCTCACTTCTATCATTAAGTACTAGGCTTACCTATAGTACCCACAATAGGCTCACCTCTATTGTGTCATCGAAGAATTTATCACACGTACAAATTTTGTATATTATAGTGCACTTCTCATTCTATTGGTTGACCAATTGTATCTGTTATCAATAATCTCATCACTTGCCAATATACACTTAAAACCATGTTTACTTACTATTTTTCAATGCATAACATAAAACATTTCTCATCCCATTTCAAAAGTGTAAACAATGCATAGCATTTCCTCAACAAGTTCAATCTCTTTAAAACATAAATCAATCTCATGGGATCACATGAATCATCTTTCAATTCATAAACAGTAGGTAACAAATTTATTTTCAAAACATTAACATGATCAATCAAATCAATGGGAAAAGCTGAGTATCAAGAGCGAAACATCTCATACTAACTTTTAAGCTAAGATTAGCTTTTTAAGCTTAATCTAAACCCCCAAACCATGCTTTCAAACCTTTGAAAAGCTCTTAAATCATTTCCACTCACCGACTACGCCTTGCTGAAGCGAAATCAAGCTCTCGGTTCAACCGAAACACCTTCCGAAGCTATCGAACCAACATCCCATGCTTCTAACCAAAGCAAAATAGAGGATTAATGCGTGTCTGATAAGTGTTCAAAAGTACTATTTTTCTTACCCTTTTTACTCATATTATTGTTAGACTTAGGCTCATATTAGTTGCATAATTAGCCATTCATGCATTAATCCATGTTTCCTTCCATCGTTGAGATTGATTACATAACTTGGTAGTTTTTGTGGGAAAAGATGTTGCTTTGGTGTGTTTTGTGTGTATGTGCAGGATCAATTGCCAAAGCAAGGCTAGAGCTAGTTGCCAGGACAATGCATGAAGGAGATGCCGAGCTAGTTGCCAGGGCAATGTTTGAAGGAGACGTCGAGCCAGTTGCCAGGGCAATTATCGACAAAGAATAAGGTGATATGATAGTCAAAATTGATGACTAGACAAGCCCAAGATGACGTGGAGCAAAGCTAAATCCCAAAGGAGTTTGATTTCCATGAAGAGATTAAAGAAGAATTAAATTCCAAGAAGATAGGAAAAGTTCTAGAAGGAATATAATTATAATAAAGAATTATATTCTTTAAAGATAATTTAATTCCAACTTAACTTCCTCCTCAAAGAAGGACTTTGACCTAGCCCTATAAATTAGAGGCCATGCCGTCAACTCCAGAGAGAGAGAGGAGAGAATTTTCGACAAGCATCTAGGGCAAGGAGGATTTCGAAAAGCTTCATCCTTCATCTTTTTATTTCTTGATCAATTAGGTTCATGCTAGGGATTCTTTATCTTGTGTTTCTTTGGAACCTAGCCATGAACTAAATCTATTTGGCTAAGGTTATTGTGTCTTGTTGTTGTGAGAAACTATTGGATTTTGTTTAGGTAATAAGAGTTTGCACTTTTCTATTCAAGGTTTATTCATTCTTGGTTCTTATCCTTGTTTGCGAGTGAATTGGGAGAGGATCTCGTAACTTCATCTATTTATCTAATATCGGGAGAGTTAGATTCAAGAAACGAATGAATATGATCTTTATACTATAACTTGAAACATGTATACTTGCACAGTTGCGTAGCACTTATTACGCGCAACAAGTTTTTGGCGCCGTTGCCGGGGATTGGCAATAGCGACTTTGTTTTTATTTTCTTGCACTTTTTTTTTACTTTTCTTGTTTAAGATTCAAAGGGCTAACAAACTTTGGTTTTGCATTGGTATATGACCACGGCGAGATCGATTACACCAGAATATCCCTTTGATCCAGAAATCGAACGAACCTTACAAAGACTTAGACGAAGGATAAGAGTAGCAATGGCTAATCAAGACGGCAATATGAATCAAGATGTTCCAGCAGGAGGAGGAGTGATTCTTGCACGAAACAGAACTATTCGAGACTGTCTTGAAGAAGATCTTGATGGACTTAATCCAGGAGTTGTCGCACCTGAAATTGAAGCCGACCACTTTGAGTTGAAACCGATAATGTTTAATATGATCAACACAATTGGTCAATTTGGTGGCTCAGCAACTGAAGATGCACGACAACATCTAAAATTTTTCCTCGAGATTTGCAACTCGTTCAAAATACATGGAGTCACCCCCGATGTTTTACGATTAAGATTATTCCCCTATTCACTAAGGGATAGGGCGAAAGCATGGTTGAATAGCATTCCTGCTGGATCAATAGGATCTTGGACCGATTTTGTCGTGATTTCCTTGCTCAGTTTAATCCTACAAATTTGACTGATAAGCTTCGGAACGACATTACTTCTTTTCGGCAGGCAGAAGATGAATCCATGTACGAAGCTTGGGAGCGATATAGAGAACTTCTACACAAATGCCCCCTACACAGATTCCCGGTGTAGACTCAAGTAACAATGTTTTACAACGCCGTGAATACACCAACAAGGATGATGCTAGATGCCTCGGCAAATGGCATACTCCTAGATAAGTCGCCGGAGGAAGCAATGCAAATTCTAAACAGACTGGCCAAGAATGATTATCAATTCCCCTCTACTAGAAGAAGAGGAGTTAGACGCCAAGCCACAATACATGAAGTAGGATCATCAGATTCAATTTCGGCACAATTGGCCTCTTTAACCAAGATGGTCCAGAACATGCAAAAACCAAACAACACACATGAGAATCCAGAATCCAGCTTCTATGTGGGGAATTACAATCGGAACAACAATGTGATGTCCAATACATACAATCCATCTTGGAAGAAGCACCCGAATTTTTCATGGAGTAATCCCAACAATGCTCTAAACTAGAACAATCAGAATGCACAAGCATCGGGATTCCAACAGAATATGCCACAGCAACAGTTGCTGCAGCAACAACCGACAACATCTAGTTCTTTGGGAAATTCTCTAAATGCTTTTAAGATGAAAACTGAATCTTATATGGCTGAGAATAGTAACTTCATAAGAAGAACTGATGCTTTTATTAACAGGACCGAGATGAGATTGCAAAACCAAGAGGCGACAATCAAATCATTAGAAAATCAAGTCAGACAGTTTGCTCAAAACCTGAATACTAGACCGCAAGGAGGTTTACCTAGCGATACTGAAGTCGCAAGAGGAACTGGCCATGAGCAATGTAAGGCGATCACCACTATAAGTGGCCAACAACTTAAAGAGGCTCAAGCTCCCTCATCAAACAAAACTCCACAAAAAGATCAAGACGAACCTAGCGGAAAAGCCTCAGATACTGAACCAGGAATTGCCGTGGCAACCGGCAATAAGCATGCCTCGAGAACTGATGAAAAGGATGCTTCGGCAACTTCTGATAAGCATGCCTTGGCAACCCCAGTTGATAATGCCTCGGCAACTCCAGTTGTCCCGGCAATGCCGTCAATCAGGTTCCAAACCAATGAAAGGATCGAAGATATCCAACTTCCACCACCATTCCCACAAAGGTTGAAGCGACAAAAGCAAGAATATCAATTCAAGAAGTTTCTTGATATCCTAAAGCAAGTCCACATCAACTTGCCATTGGTGGAAGCAATTGAACAAATGCCGAACTATGCCAAGTTTCTTAAAGACATTGTGTCCAAGAGAACAAGGCTAGGAGAGTTTGAAACAGTTACCGCAACAGAGGGATGCATGGCCATGTTGCACAATCGTATGCCACCTAAGTTGAAGGGTCCCAAAAGTTTCACAATACTCTGTTCTATTGGAAACCACTATGTCGGGAAAGCATTATGCGACCTTGGGGCTAGCATAAATTTGATGCCTAAATCAGTTTTTCCAGAAACTAGGAATCGAGAAGGCAAGACGTACAACAATTATGCTACAGCTAGCCGACAGATCCTATGTGCATCTAAAGGGAAAAATTGAAGACATACTGGTAAAAGTTGATAAATTTATTTTTCCCGTCGACTTTATTGTTTTGGATTGTGAAGCAGATAAGCATGCACCTATCATTCTCGGGAGACCATTCCTAGCAACAGGGAGAACCTTGATCGATGTTGAAAAAGGAGAACTCACAATGAGGGTGAATGACCAGCAAGTTAAACTAAATGTGTTCCAAACACTAAGGCATGCCGATGGTCCAGAAGAATGCCAACTTCTTCATGCCACGACAAAGTTTAACTTCGACGAGGAATTTAGTTGCCTCGGCAACTACATTGCCGATCAAGAGGAACCTAAGGAGTATGAGGAACCGGTCGATGAGGAACAACAAGAAAAGGCAAATTGTCTAGTCAATCGACCAGGTACGTACTTTGAACCACTGGATTACTCAGGTAAGGAAGGTAAGCTCGAAAAGCCCTCTATTGAACAACCACCGATTCTTGAGTTGAAACAATTGCCAGAGCAACTAAAATATGCATACTTAGGAACCGATAATAAATTGCCTGTAATTATTTCTTCTAAGTTACAGCCTGAGCAGGAAAAGAAGCTGATCAAAATGTTGAAGCTACACAAAAAGGCAATAGGATGGACAATTGCCGACTTGAAGGGAATTTGCCCGGCAGTGTGCATGCACAAGATTTTGTTGGAAGATGATCACAAACCTTTAATTGAGGCCCAGAGGAGACTGAATCATGCCATGAAAGGGATTGTAATGAAAGAAATCATCAAGTGGCTTGACGCCGGCATTATATACCCTATCTCTGATAGTACATGGGAAAGTCCAGCACAATGTGTACCGAAAAAAGGGAGGTATAATAGTGGTAAGTAATGAAAACAATAAACTCATTCCAACCAGGACTGTGACCGGTTGGAGGGTTTGTATGGATTATCGAAAGCTAAACAAAGCCACTAGGAAATATCACTTCCCATTACCCTTTATTGATCAAATGCTTGACCGTCTTGCAGGTAAACCCTTTTATTGTTTTCTTGATGGTTATTCAGGTTACAATCAAATTGCCATAGCACCAAAATATCAAGAAAAGACAACCTTCACATGCCCATACGGTACTTATGCTTTCCGAAGGATGTCGTTCAGATTGTGTAACGCCCCGGCAACCTTCCAAAGATGCATGATGGCACTCTTTTCAGACATGGTCGAAGACTACCTTGAGATCTTCATGGATGATTTTTTTGTTTTTGGTAATGACTTCGACAGCTGTCTCGGCAATTTAGAGAAGGTGTTGGCAAGATGTGATGAAATTGATTTAGTCCTCAATTGGGAGAAGTGCCATTTTATGGTAGATGAAGGAATAGTGCTCGGCCACAAGATTTCATCTAAGGGAATTGAAGTAGACAAAGACAAGGTGGACGTGATCGAGAGATTACCCCCACCAAGTTCGGTTAAAGGAATTCGAAGCTTTCTTGAACATACAAGTTTTTACAGGAGGTTCATTCATAATTTTTCTAAAATCACTAAACCTTTGTGCAATTTGCTTGAACAGGATAAAGTCTTCGATTTTGATGATTCTTGCACCCAAGCATTCGAAACCCTAAAGGAAAAGCTTGCCTCGGCACCCATTGTCGTTCCACCAGATTGGACGCTACCTTTTGAGCTCATGTGTGATGCAAGTGATTTCGCGGTAGGAGCAGTCCTAGGCCAACGCACAGGTAAGACCTTCCATGTGATATACTACGCTAATAGTGCTCAAGTGAATTACACAACAACGGAGAAAGAGTTACTAGCTGTAGTTTTCGCATTTGACAAGTTCTGATCCTATTTGATTGGTACAAAGGTAATTGTTCATACGGACCATTCGGCAATCAAATATCTATTTGCTAAAAAGGATGCCAAACCTCATTTGATTCGTTGGATATTACTTTTACAAGAATTTGATATTGAAATTAAGGACAGGAAAGGAACAGAAAATCAAGTGGCCGATCACTTATCACGTTTAGAACGCAATAGGAAGGAGGACGCGGATCTAGAGATATGCGATGCATTCCCGGATGAACAACTTTTAGTTGCCTCGGTAACCATGGACTCGCATGCCTCGGTAACCCTCGACGCCTCGGCAACCCTCGACGCCGCAGCAGCCCTTGACGCGCACGCCTCGGCAATTTTGGGAGCAGTCTCCACGGCAGCACATGCCTCAGCAATACCCTGGTACACGGATTTAGTTAATTTCCTTGTTTATGGTATTTTACCTTATGGCCTTACTCACCAAGGGAAGAAGCAGTTCTTCCATGATGCTAAGCATTACTTTTGGGATGAGCCTCTTTTGTTTAAACAATGTGCATATCAGGTTATACGCCAATGTATCCCTGAAGAAGAGTAACAAAATGTACTCCGGCAATGCCATTCTTCACTCTATGGAGGACATTTTGGAGGAACTCGTACCGCGGCCAAAGTTTTGCAATCCGGGTTGTATTGGCCAACATTGTACAAAGATGCCCAAAACTTTTACAAGCAATGTGATCATTTCTAGAGGACGAGTAATATCTCTAGACGATATGAGATGCCGCTCCAGAACATCATCGAGGTGGAATTGTTTGATGTATGGGGGATCGATTTTATGGGACCTTTCCCATCTTCATTCGACAACCTCTACATTCTACTTGTCGTCGACTACGTGTCTAAATGGGTTGAGGCAGCTGTAGTTCCCAACAACGATTCCAAGACCATACAACGATTCTTGCACAAAAAAATATTTACACGGTTTGGGATGCCGAGAGCAATTATCAGTGACGAAGGCAAGCATTTTGACAACAGACTAATTGCCAAGATGTTGCAACGCTTCGGCATATCACACAAGATCGCCACGACATATCACCCACAAGCCAACGGGCAAGCAAAAATTTCCAACTGGGAATTGAAGGGTATACTCGAGAAAGTTGTAAATCCCTCTAGGAAGGATTGGTCATTAAGACTAGATGACGCACTTTGGGCATATCGCACTGCATTCAAAACACCCTTAGGTATGTCCCCCTTCCGACTTGTCTATGGCAAAACATGCCATCTACCGGTGGAAATCGAACACAAAGCATATTGGGCAATCAAGACTGTGAATATGGATTGGGAAAGTGCCGGACAAAAGTGTTTGTTGGACCTCAATGAGATAGAAGAATTTCGTGCACTCGCCTATAACAATGCACGAATCTACAAGGAGAAAACAAAGCAATGGCATGACAAGAAACTATTACCGCGGTAATTCATGCCAGGGCAACTAGTTCTCTTATTCAATTATCGGCTAAAACTTTTCCCAGGAAAACTGAAATCAAGATGGTCGGGACCATTCAAAGTTGTCAAACCATTCTCCCATGGTACCGTGATAATTAAGTCCATCACTGACAAACATGAATTCAAAGTTAATGGACAAAGATTGAAGCACTACAATGGTGCCCATGTGGAACGTAACAAAGAAGTGGTCACCTTAGGAGATGCATGAGCATGCTCTCATTTTGATATTTTATTTTTATTTTATTTTCCTTTTTATTTTTATTTTTAATTTTGTCAAACTATTTAATTTTTATTTTTTATTACTTTCGATTACTTGCTTTTTTAGGATAGATTTATTTTCTTTTGTTTTATCTTTCTTTAAGTTTAAGAATCCCTTTACACATCTTTATTTATTTTCTTTTATTAGTTTATCTTTAATTTTAATCCTTATTTGATTTGTCTTCGAATTGTAGGAAAAAGTTCAAGATAAAGAGGAATTTTGATCCAAGAAGGAAAACATCTTCAATAAGGAAATTAATGGGCTGAATCTAAGGCTTATATAAAGCCTCCAACTTAACCTAATTAAACCCCCTTGCCGTCACCCTTCCCCTAAACCGAAACCCTCTTTTTTCATCTTTCCAAAAATTAATCCCACCCACCATATTTACTACCTATATTTTCTATAAAACCCATCACCCTTAACCTATTCCTACTTTTCATCTTGCAACTTTTTAGTTTCTTTTATTTGTTTTTACAAAGCTCACAACCAAGATCATCTATGGCATCCAAAATTAAATTTTTAGTTCATCCAAGTTCCTCCAAAGAACCAAGATACAAGAAGTTTGCTACACCGGTGGTTCAAGAAAGATTTCACTCCAAGTTTGAAAGCCGGAAGATTTACGAAGAACAAGGCTTTGAATACTCCAACTCTCATCAAGATTTTGACCTTGAACCATTCATCTTCGAGAGGATTGCACATCAAAAGTGGCAAATCTTTTGCCATCAATCGGAACCGGGTAACATCTCATGGGTAAGAGAATTCTATGCTCACTCACCTAACCCGGATAATCCTTATGTTTTTGTTCGTGACAAGGCCATACTCATAAGCCCCAAAAACGTCAACACCTTTTACGGGCTCTACATTGAGAATGATGAGCATCAAGCATTTGTTGATCAAATCACGCCCAAGCAACTCGACAAGGTGCTTCAAGAACTCACTTAACTGGGAACTCATTGGAACGACGGTAAATACAAGGGCACGGTAAATCGCCTTCGGCTTAAACCTGAGGCAAAACTATGGAATAAGTTTGTTAAAACTTCTTTAATGCCCACCACACACAATACTACTGTTGATATACCACGTCTTTTGCTCATACATTCTATTTTGCATAATCGCATCATTAACATTGGAAAATTTATTTGTGATGAGATTTTTGTATGTAGCTCAAAAAATAAGGGTTCTCTTTTCTTCCCTTGCTTAATTTCTAATCTTTGCAAGGAGATGCATGTTCCAAGTGAGTCAACCGATGAAAAGGCCCTACCAAAGTCCTGTTGGAATCAAGAACAAACCCGAAAGCTAATAGGAGAGGCATAGGAAAAATCCTCAAGGCCTCCAATTGCCGCAGCAACTCCTGCCGCCCCGGCAATCCCTAATGCCCAAGCACCTAACGCCCGGGCAACTCGGCCATCAACCCCGGGACACTTTGAAGCACTCTTGCAACCATTGGCGAGCCACCTAAGGCAAATTGAAGACCGGCAACTAATGTTCATGCGGTACATGAAGGAGCACAACAATTCCATCACCCAAGTCATCATAGAAAAGTACTTAGACAATCGCGTGCCGTTCCCAATCTTTCCTGCCGAGATCCTTGCCCCGGTAACCAATGAAGCAGTCGCCACGGCAACCGCAACAGATGATGCCATGGCAACCAACCCTGAAGATGCCACGACAACTAAAGCTAAAGACAACCTGGCAACCACTGTAAAAGCCAAAGGTAAAGCACCTATGCCCGAATCAACTCCTACGAAATCATTGTCTGATTTTTCAGATTCGGACGAGTCCTCCATTGCACCAACAAAGACCGCACCAATTGAATCCTCCAAGCGATAAGCCAATGACATTGATGAAGAGGACGATGAGGACAACCCCGTACGAGGATCAATTCCACCTCCGGCAACAAGGAAACAACCATCACGTTCAAGCAAGAGAATCAAGACACCGACCAAAAGGAAACTAATCATCCACGATGACGAACTCTCGGAGTAAGTCCTCGTTTGCATTTTTTTATTTTTATTTAATACATGCATTGAGGACAATGCCTCACTCGAGTTTGGGGGGGATTGTTATTAGTAGTTACCATGTTTAGTTACATTCATCTTAAGTATTACATTTAGGATACATAAATTGCTTGCCATGCCTTTAGTTGGAATAAGAATTGCCTAGATTTGATGAATATCCGATGATGACTTTGCCAATGCACTTAATTGATAGAATTTTTATTCTAGGATAACCATGGAAAAACTTAGAATTTTACTATGATGCTAAATTTGATAAAACACTATTGTGGTTTGATTGATTTAAGAAATTCTAGTGAACTTATTGATAATTAAACAAATTGGGGAATTAGAATAAAAATTGGATGAATGCTAGAGGTGCCCGAAATTGGCTCTAGCATGTGCTAAAAAAATTGATCGCTAGAGGTGCCTGAAACCTGCTCTAGTCGAATAAATTAATTAACTTAAGAAAACTAAAAACAAAACACTAGAGGTGCCCAAAACTGGCTCTAGTTAAAACATGTTAAAAAGAACCCAATGAAGTAATTTGAAAACCTCTTGTTTGCATAGAATCCGAAAAATCAACTTGCACACAACTCCGCACACACTCACAAGCATTATAGTTTGATTTCGAGTAACTCCTAAGTTTTCCGAAAAATGAAAAGCCAATCATACTTTGTGCCCCGGTTCTGAGAATTGAAATCAAGTTCAAAGCTAAGTTTGTGAAAATTGAAGTCTTGGCATGTAATTATTAGTTTGCATTGCTTGAGGACAAGCAATAGTTTGAGTTTGGGGGTGTGATAAGTGTTCAAAAGTACTATTTTTCTTACCCTTTTTAGTCATATTATTGTTAGACTTAGGCTCATATTAGTTGCATAATTAGCCATTCATGCATTAATCCATGTTTCCTTCCATCATTGAGCTTGATTACATAACTTGGTAGTTTTTGTGGGAAAAGATGCTGCTTTGGTGTGTTTTGTGTGTATGTGCAGGATCACTTTCCAAAGCAAGGCTAGAGCTAGTTTCCAGGACAATGCATGAAGGAGATGTCGAGCTAGTTGCCAGGGCAATGTATGAAGGAGACGCCGAGCCAGTTGCCAGGGCAATTGTCGACAAATAATAAGGTGACATGGTAGTCGAAATTGATGACTAGACAAGCCCAAGATGACGTGGAGCAAAGCTAAATCCCAAAGGAGTTTGATTTCTATGAAGAGTTTGAAGAAGAATTAAATTCCAAGAAGATAGGAGAAGTTCTAGAAAGAATATAAATATAATAAAGAATTATATTCTTTAAAGATAATTTAATTCCAACTTAACTTCCTCCTCAAAGAAGGACTTTGACCTAGCCCTACAAGCTTCATCCTTCATCTTTTTCTTTCTTGTTCAATTAGGTTCATGCTAGGGATTCTTTATTTTGTGTTTATTTGGAACCTAGCCATGAACTAAATCTATTTGGCTAAGGTTATTGTGTCTTGTGGTTGTGAGAAACTATTGGATTTTGTTTAGGTAATAAGAGTTTGCACTTTTCTATTCAAGGTTTATTCATTCTTGGTTCTTATTCTTGTTTGCGAGTGAATTGGGAGAGGATCTCGTAACTTCATCTATTTATCTAATATCGGGAGAGTTAGATTCAAGAAACGAATGAATATGATCTTTATTCAATCTATTGATGGTGAAGATTAATCCTGCTTAGGAATAAGTTAAGGATTTCAACGGCTAAGAGGAGCGCAAGATTGGTTGTTGTTCACCCTTGATTCACACAGGGATGTATTATCAAGGCATGCATAAGTAGCTAGAGTTTTGAATTAGGGATAAGAAGAAACCATTGAAGAACGCTCTGCTGAACCTTGAAGGTTGCTGCCTAGACGCCCAAGTAGTTGCCCAGCTAGTCGCCCAGGCAACCATCGATTAGTTGCCAAGGCAACCCCGTTGTGCAAGTTGCCACGGCAACTGAGTTGCCCGTGCACTCCTTTACCAAGACGATCCAATCGGCTATCACACCTCAACTCATGATAACATGGCCTATCTCTTTCATTTAATTACATCGCCTTTTACTTATTTGCTTTCTAGATTAGTTATTAGTTAAAACTCCTATAATCTTCTACTTGTGTTTTCTTTTACTTTTTACAGTGCAAGAGACTAGATTCTTGAAGTGGCACCAATCCCTGTGGAGACGATATCTTTTATACTATAACTTGCAACGTGTATACTTGCACAATTGCGTAGCACTTATTACGCGCAACAGTGTCCTTGCATCAAAATCCCCAGCAACACAAAACTACACCTTCTCCAATCATCGGTTAAGCTTTCGCCACCCGAGAACTACCAAAAACACTGACAAAACCGTTCTAACTAATCTCCAACCATTACCCAGCGAGATTAACATCAAACCAACATCAATTTACATCTAAAAACATCCTCTCAACACCATAGAACCTCCAATAATCAATCAACCACATAAACAAGCCATAAACTCAAAGATTTCAACCTTGAAATCAAGCAACTCACCTAGTTTCGATTTCTTATAATAAAATCATTATCTCAACATTATTTAACATAAAAAACATGGTTAAAACCAATCATAAGCCTAGTAAAATAGATCCATTACGAAAATTACATAAATCTATCATTTAAAGCTTGATTTAACCATTTCTGTCAATTAACTCATAAAACCTCCATAGCAAACTTATTAAAAGAGTCAAATACTTGGAAATTTCAATAAACAACCCATCATTAGAGGAGAAAAACGTACCTCACCTCTAATGGATGCTTTTCCCCTTAATCGTTTTGATTTACATGTCAAAACAAAATTGAATCAATAAGGTTTTGTTAAGAAATCAACAAGAAATCATTTGATAGTAATAGATTAAAGAAAACAAGATTTTACCTTAAGATTTTAAAGTAGAAATGAGTGTTTGGCTGGAGAGAATTTGAGAGAAAACTTTTGAGAGAAAAGAAGTTACGTCAATTTTGTTGAAATGAATTAATCACCTATTAATCTCTCCATCCAATTATATTAATTAAAAACCATTTAAAATAATTCAATTAAGGGGTAAAAGTCTGATATTAGACTTTGGCTAAATAGTTCCTTAAAGATTCAAAGTCCTGACCCTTTTACAAAATAGTCACAAGAAAAACAGTTTTCAAAAATTACGTTTTAGTTACTAGAATCAAAATGTTCAAGTTCCAACCATCAATTTCCAAAATTGACTTCACCAAAACTTTTTATACATTTAGAAAGTATTTTTAGAACCTTTTTACACATTTTATTTGTCTCAACAACCTTTTTAAAATATTAATCCTGAAACTAGTCCAAATCGTTCAAATCGGTTTAACCGAATCGTCTAGCCAACCCGGCTAACTTCTAAGATAAAGATCGAGGCGTTACAACTCTCCCCACTTAAGAAATTTTGTCCTCAAAATTTACCTAATGGAAAAAGATAAGGAAACTGCTTCTTCATGTCATCCTTTCATTCCTACGTAGCTTCCTCAACACCTCGGTGTCTCCACATCACTTTTACCAACTCTATAGTCTTACTACGAAGCACTTTACTATCCAAATCCAAGATCTCAACTGGTTCTTCATCATAAGTTAGATCTGGATTCAAATCAATCTCCTCCACAAGAATAATATGTGATGGATCCGATCTATACTTCTAAAGCATGGATACATGGAAAACATCATGTATCTTCTCTAACTCATGTGGCAACCTTAACTTATATGCCACCGGTCCAACATGCTCAAGCACCTCATAGGGTCCAATAAACCTCGGGCTTAACTTTCCTTTCCAACCAAATCTCATCACCTTTTCCAAGGCAAAACTTTCAAGAACACATTGTCTCCAACATTATACTCAATCTCCCTACGCTTCAAATCCGCATAAGACTTTTGCCAATCCGAACTGCCTTCAACCGCTCACTAATAAGCTTCATCTTCTCGGTGGTAGCTTTAAGTACACTAGGCAAGAAAACAAACTTCTCTCTCGCCTCCGCCCAACAAAGAGGCATCCTACACTTCCTACCATACAAAGCTTCATACGGTGCCATTTGGATACTCGTTTGGTAACTGTTATTATAGGCAAACTCTACCAAAGGTTAATGTTTCTCCCATGATCCTTGAAAATCAATAACACAACACCTCAACATATCCTCTAGCACTTAGATAACTCGCTTAGACTACCCATCCGTCTGAGGATGATATGAAGTACTGAAATTCAACCGCGTACCCAATGCTCGATGCAAACATTCCCAAAACCTTGTTGTAAAACACTGAACCCTTATCCTAAACAATGGACTTTGGCACCCCATGCAACCTCACAACCTCTGCGATATACAAATCTGCTAACTTATCCAACGTATACATAGTATGCACAGGTAGAAAATGCGCACACTTCGTAAAACGATCAACAATCACCCAGATAGAGTTTTTCTTTGACGGTGTCAAAGGCAAACTCGACACCAAATCCATGGTGATTTTCTCCCACTTTTATTCTGGAATCCTCAACGGTTGCAATAATCCAAAAGGAAACTGATGCTCAGCTTTCACTCCCTGACACACCATGCATTTGCTCACAAACTCAGCCACATCTTTCTTTAAACCAAACCAATAGTACTTATCCATCAACCTACGATACATCTTAGTACTACTAAGATGCATAGCAAAAGGACTATTATAGGCTTCAGTCAAAATAGTGTGCCTCAACTCAACATCCTCCAGCACAACTACTTGACCCTTAAAACATAAGACACCATCATCATTGAAACAAAAGCCCGTCGGACTACCATTCACTATGTCCTGAACATGCGGCACCAACGAATCATCAAGCAACTGCTTGTCCTTAATCAACTGTATCAAAGAAGGTTTCACTTGCAATTCATCCAACAAACCACCATCCCACGATATACTCAACCGAGCAAACATCACCCTCAACTCCACAGCCATCTTCCTACTCAAAGCATCGGCCACCACATTGGCCTTACCAGGGTGATACTCAATCGTCAAGTCATAATCTTTAAGCAACTCCAACCATCTTCATTGCCTAAGATTCAACTCCTTTTGAGACATCAAATACTTCAAACTTTTATGGTCCGTGAAAATTATACACTTTTCACCGTAAAGGTAATGTCTCCAAATCTTCAAAGAAAACACAACTGCAGCCAACTCGATATCATGCGTAGGATAGTTATGCTAGTGCACCTTCAATTGTCGAGATGCATAAGCTACCACCCTACCATCCTGCATCAACACACACCCCAAACCAACATATGATGCATCGCTATAGATCACAAACTCTTTTCCCGATTCAGGTAGAATCAAGATCAGAGCTTGCGCCAAAGCTTCCTTCAACTTATCAAAAGCTTGTTGCCTCACTTCTGTCCACTCAAAACAAACATCCTTTGCAACAAATTTGTCAAAGGAGCAACTATCTTTGAGAAACCATCAACAAAACAACGATAATACCCTGCCAAACCTAAGAAACTACGAACCTCTGTCACTGACTTAGGTCGTTTCTAATTCATAATCGCCTCAATCTTTTGCAGATCCACACGAATACCTTCCATTGAAACCACATAACCAAGGAAAACCATTTCCTTAATCAAAAACACACACTTACTCAACTTAGCATACAACTGATTATCCGACAAAACTTGCAACATAATCCTCAAATATTTATCATGGTCCTCCTCGGTACGTGAATACACAAGGATATCATCAATAAACACTACCACAAACTGATCCAAGAATTCATGGAACACTCTGTTCATCATATCCATTAAAGTTGCAGGCGCATTTGTCAACCCAAACGACATCACCAAGAACTCATAATGTCCATAATGAGTACGAAAAGCTATCTTCGTCACATCTCTATCCTTTAACTTCAACTGATAATATCCTGATCTCAGATCAATCTTAGAAAACACCATCGCACCACGAAATTGATCGAACAAATCATCAATCTGCGACAACGAATACTTATTCTTAATCGTCAACTTGTTCAGTTGCTAATAATCGATGCACATCCTCATAGTGCCATCCTTCTTTTTCACGAACAACACAAGCGCTCCCCAAGGCAAAACACTAGGATGAATCAACTCCTGAAGTTGCGTCTTCAACTCCTTCAACTCCTTGGGTTCCATGTGATACAGAGTAATGGAAACCGGAGCTGTATACGCATATGTCTCTATACAAAACTAGGAAATTCTTCCAGAAACACCCCCAGAAAATCACAAATAGTATAGATATCCAGGGGACATACCTCATTCATATTCGGATTCATGACATACGCCAAGTATGCCTGACATCCAACCTCCAACTACTTTTGCGCTTCCAAAGCTAAAACAACGTTGGATAAGAATTTGACATTCTCACCCACTACTACAACTTCATAGTCATCAGCAAGTTTTAGTGAAACTCGCTTAGATTCAAAATCAACCACGACTTTGTGGTCGACTAACCTATCCATACCCAAAATAACATCAAAACCATAAAAGGGTAACTCCATCATATTTACAGCAAACACATGTTCTTGAATCATTAAAGGACACCTCATATACATCCTTCTAACAACTACCGTTTCTCCAATAGAACTCGTTACAAGCATACCCACATCTAAAAACTCAACATGTAGATCAAGTGATTGTACATGCTCACGCAAAATGTATGAATGAGTAGAACCAGAAGCAATCAAAGAAAGTAATGACAAAGTTTGCAAAGTAAAGCTACCTGCAATCACATCAGTGTCATTCCTTCCCTCATGGTGTGCATACACCCTTTCCTGACCACCTCCTTCAGGCTGAACAACAACAACATGAGCAACATTCCTATGTCCATCCTCCCTTCGCTGAAAATTACCTCGACCGCGCCCACAACCTCTATATGGCTTTGCAGGTGCTTGCCTAACCGGCTGAAGATAATCGCGCTTCACAAGACCTTGACCACCATAATTCCAGCACACTCAAAAATTTCCCAACATTCACCCCTATGTCGCATCCACAACGGTTACACTCAAAAGTAGGAACAAAAACATTATGAGCTTGCTATCCACAGCCAGGATTACCACCACCATGCCTCTGATCCGATTGGTACCTCCTATCCTTGTGCTTCCTAGAACGATCTCTACCAGCCTCAAACTCAGTCGATCTTTTACCAGAACTAGAACCACTCGAATGAGCAACTAAACCCAAATTTTGCTCAATGTCCTTAGCTCGAGTGACTAAGACATCAAAATCTGTGTAATCTGAAGCCAGCATATAGGTCTTCACCTCCTTCACCAACCCATAACAGAAACGCTCACATCTTTTATGTTCGTTGGGAACCAGCTCAGGGTCATATTGGCTTAACTGAATGTACTGAACCTCATACTCAGCAACCGACATGCTTCCCTACACCAAAGCCATAAACTCTCGCTTCTTCTCACCTAAATACCGAACATCCAGATACTTCATTCAAAAAGCAATTTCGAAGAACTCCCAAGTCACATTGGTAGGTTCCTTTCTCGCAGTGATGGTTGTCCACCATGTATAAGCATCCCCATATAACAAAGATACTGTACAACCCAACTTACGTGCATCCGTACAACCCATCTGACCAAGAATCCTCTGAGTGCTCTCAAACCATGTCTCAGAATCCTCCGGAGACAAACCTCGAAACTCGATACCACCCAGACTATGCAAACACTCCAAAGGAAGTCCAGGGTTATCAACTGCAGGTTGTAGAGCAACTTCATGCATACCCGGTATTGCTACCTGAAAAGCTCCAGATATAGCCTGGATTAGTGGCGTCATATTGCCAACTACCATCTCTTGTGCTGCTTATGGTCCAGCACCTCCCGCACCAGCTCCAACTCCAACTCCAACTTGTGCATGTACTGATACACTTGTGCATGTACTGATACGCCAATATCTCGTAAAAATCTCAGGTTTCTAGTATCATAAAAGTGTATCGATACGGTCTCGTGTACCGATACAGTTCTATAATTTGCCCTCTAACCGTATCGATACGGCCTACCCTGTACTGACATGGTATGCCTGGTTTGGCTTTACTTTACCTATACGGTAGCCAGCGTATCGATACGCCTGGGCCTGTAATGTCACAAATGTTTGATTTTTCAAGCTTAAACTCATTATGATTATCAATATATAGGCATGCTTCCTATGCAGAGTAACCATTCAAGCACCAAAACGCAAACCAAACCAAATACCAGCAATTAAAGGCCATTTACAAGTCCAAAAAGGCAATTAAAACCTGCCACAAACCGGGGAGTTTCAAAACACAACCTCCTAAAACATTAAGGCATCCTCTCATTGCCAAATATTACTATTAGGTAAACCAAAAACCATACTTGACCTATGTTTTCACTCTTGGATCTCTACTTGCTTCCTTGCTGCCACCAAAGTGTTATTTCTCTGCATTGTTGGAAAAAGAGAGCTTAAGCATAAATGCCTAGTGAGGGATACTTAAGTTAAAACCAACATCAATGCATTTTAAAGCCATTTTCAAGTAGAAATCTTTTTCTCATCATGCTCATTCTATCTCATGCTTTAAACCACTTTCAAGCAAAATCAACAACATTTAAACCACATGTATCAAAAATCTCATGCATTAACCTTAATGCAAAACTCAAGCCAAAGCTTCTCATGCTTGTTTCTCATAAAGCATTTCTCAAAAATATAATCTCATGTATAAAACACATTATACAAAACATTTGTAAACCATGATACATGTGAATTTCATATATTGGCTTTCAAGTGACCCGAGAATAGGCTCACCCTAACCCATAGTGATAGGCTCACCTCTATCAAAAAGTACTAGGCTCACCTCTAGTGCACATTGGATACACGAATTCTCATGGTGGGCTCACCTCCACCAAATATCTCATTTTAGACAGGAATAGGCTCACCCTTAACCCGTAGTGATAGGCTCACCTCTAGTACACATCAGATACACGGATTCTCATGATGGGCTAACCTCCACCGAATATCTCACTTCGAACAGGAATAGGCTCACCTCTAACCCGTAGTGATAGGCTCACCTCTATTACTAAGTACTAGGCTCACCTCTAGTACTAATAGTCTCACCTCTATTGTGTCATCGAAGAATTTATCTCACATACGAATTTTGTATATTATAGTGCACTTCTCATCCTATTGGCCGACCAATTGTATTCGTTATCAATAATCTCATCACATGCCAATATACACCTAAAACCATGTTTACCTACTATTTTTCAATGCATAACATAAACCATTTCTCATCCCATTTCAAAAGTTTAAACAATGCATAGCATTTCCTCAACAAGTTCAATCTCTTTAAAACATAAATCAATCTAATGGGATTACATGAATCATCTTTCAATTCATAAAATATGCATAAATAGTAGATAACAAATTTCTTTTCAAAACATGAGCATGATCAATCAAATCAATGTGTAAAGCTGAGTACCGAGAGCGAAATATCTCATACTTACTTCTGAGCTTAGATTAGCATTTCAAGCTTAATCTAAACCCCAAACCATGCTTTCAAACCATTGAAAAGCTCTTAAATCATTTCCACTCACCGACTACGCCTGGCTTGCCTTGCCGAAGCGAAATCAAGCTCCCGGATTAACTGAAACACCTTCTGAAGCTATCGAATCAACATCCCCTACTTTTGACTAAAGCAAAATAGAGGATTAATGCGTATCCTTGCATCAAAATACCCAACAACACAAAACTACACCTTCTCCTATCATCGGCTAAGCTTTCGCCACCCGAGAACTACCAAAAACACTGGCGAAACCCTTCTAACTAATCTCTAGCCATTACCCAACAAGATTAACATCAAAGCAACATCAATCTAAAAACATCCTCTCAACACCATAGAACCTCCAGCAATCAATTAACCACATAAACAAGCTATAAACTCAAAGATTTCAACCTTGAAATCAAACAGCTCACCTAGTTTCGGGTTTCTTATGATAAAATCATTATCTCAACATTATTTAACATCAAAAACATGATTAAAACCAATCATAAACCTAGTAAAATAGATCCATTACGAAAATTACTTAAATCCATCATCTAAAGCTTGATTTAACCATTTCTTTCAATTAAATCATAAAACTTCCATAGAAAACTTATTAAAAGAGTCAAAGACTTGGGAATTTCAATAAAGAACCCATCATTAGAGGTGAAAAACGTAGCTCACCTCTAATGGATGTTTTTCCCCTTAATCGATTTGATTTACATGTCAAAACAAAATTGAATCAATAAGGTTTTGTTAAGAAATCAACAAGAAATCATTTTATAGTAATAGATTAAAGAAAACAAGATTTTACCTTAAGATTTTGAAGTAGAAAAGAGTGTTTGGCTAGAGAGAATTTGAGAGAAAACTTTTGAGAGAAAAGAAGTTAAGTCAATTTTGTTGAAATGAATTAATCACCAATTAATCTCTCCATCCAATTATATTAATTAAAAACCATTTAAAATAATTCAATTAAGAGGTAAAAGTCTGATATTAGACTTTGGCTATATATCTCCTTAAAGATTCAAAGTCCCGACCCTTTTACAAAATAGTAACTAGAAAAACAGTTTTCAAAAACTATGTTTTAGTCACTAGAATCAAAATGTTCAAGTTCCAACCATCAATTTCCAAAATTGACTTCACCACACCTTTGTATACATTTAAAAAGGATTTTTAGAACCTTTTCCCACATTTTATTTGTCTCAAAAACCTTTTTAAAACATTAATCCAAAAACTAGTCCAAATTATTCAAACTGGTTCAACCGAACAGTCCAGCCAACCCAGCTAACTTCTAATCCAAAAATCAGGGCGTTACATCTTGACCATTCATCTTCCTCCAAACATGCACTCATCCCTCGCAAAAGCATTGTGCCTGGACATTAGTAAAGACATCTAACATGTCTACTTGAGTGTTTCAAGAAGGTCCAGTGTAGTCTTTGTGTCGCCAGGGCAACCGACTTCCTCAGAATATTCACTTATCCTCCGCATCATTATACGTCTGGACATTATTAAAGGACATCTAAAATGTCTATTATTTTAAATGTTTCAGGGAGGAATACTACATGTCGCCTACTTCGAAATCTACAGGCAACAACACCATCCTCTATAAACACTTCTAGCCAACATGAGCGTCGATCCTCTGCCAAACGACGTCGAGTTATCCTCTCCAAAATTAGGCCCCATAAAAGCAACGATCCTTTATCGCAAAACATTGTACAAAAAAGCTGTAACGCCCAAATATATAAAGAAAGAAAATGAATGAAGACAATAAATTGGGCAATTGCAGCAAAGAGGAGTTGAACCTTTGACCCTTAGTATTGGAAGCTCAAGTCTTAACCATCTAAGCTATGGCCATTCTTAGTCTTTTTCTTCACCGGTTTAATTTTAAACATTTTTTTCTTTAGTCTAAGCTAATAATAAATAAAGGAATGACTCCCCACCTACCGAAAATTAATGGTTACTCAAGTCTGAGAAAAATATCAAAAGTTCTGGAGAATACCAAAAATTTTCCCCCAACACCATTCGAACCACCTCTGTCCGATCTCTCCCACCACCCGGCCGTGACAATCACGGCTGTTGCTATTGGGAGCAATGTCACACACCGACCCTAGTGTTGTCCTCCATTCACAGTGTATCCTTGTTGTTCGTCATAGAGATTCATTTTAAGATTTGACAGAACCCAAAGGTGCGTCTCTTCATCCTCTAGTTTTTCCGTTGTCGTCGGCTGTCGGTGTTAGACATTGCCCCACCATTGGTTAATGCATGAATGCATATGATTGGTTATAAGATAATTGTTGATTATTTTTAAAGTCGTATTGTTTTCGGTAAAAAGGATAATGAATTGGTTAAGATTGAATGGCTCGAATAAGAAATTTGATAACCAATAAGAAATTCAAGTGCACTAAGTAATCAATAAAGCAATTAACCTTGAAACCTTCAGAAAGAATTATTCTTATCAAAAGATTTAATTTATGAGATACTTGGATATGAAATGACAAAAATGCCCTTGAGGTTTAAAGAAGACATGGATACTCTTGATAGTAGAAATGATCTGGAAACTCATGTTTGACCTGATAAAACTCCTAATTTAAATTGTTAAATTCCCGATCTATTTAGAAAATTCTAGTCTCAGGTTTTCAACCTTCGAGATTGCGAAATGCCTAGATTTCCTGATTTCTTAATAAACGTCTTAAAACAAATTTTACTGGAAATATTCTAAATGATTGAATTGACCAAAATGAAAGATATACCCTCGATCTCTAAAATGACTGAAATACCCTTGCAACTTGGAATAAGTGAAAGCCTTAAAATCCTAAAAGTACAGATAAAACCTAAAAAAATATGATGACCTTACAGGTAACAAAGCTTACTTATGTATGTCAGTCACTTTTGGTAATGCTACAATACTAGAAGAATGCAGCTCAAATACATGTTTGACTGCTCGGGGCAAGTCCAGTGATGTCTTATGAAAGTGACTCGTTCAACTATACAACGCAGTCAATATTGGGAAATGCATAGGCACGAGGTACATATGTCTGAATACTTGGTAAGTCTTGCAATATTGGGATCTGTTAGTTCGAATGGATTTGGAAACCTAATAAACCATAAAAATCATCAATTATACAAATCACCTTTATGTCCTTATTGGGTTAAATTACGAAATCACCCCTGGCAGTCAAATGACAAAAATACCCTTGTTGGCTAAAATGATCAGAATATTCTTGATATATCTAATATCCTGAATGATCCTAATGTATCAATTCCCGAATGTATAGTTGGATATGTTGGTTACCAAGCCTCTTTTAATATGGACCTCATTTTTTAAATTAGTTCAAAATTGTCATAAGTTTAGTGTTCCCTTTTTTGTAAGTACCATGTACCTTCGAGAAATATATGGCCATCTAGTTTGTTCCATGTGCACACAAATATTCTCTCTGATTAAAAGTCAAGACTGTCTCTATGATCCGAAGCACGACTTATAAATGTTGGGTTCTTATTTTTAAGCAATTGCTACTAATTACCTAAACTAATTTATCGGGGTACATGGGATAGGATATGAAGTCTCTGCAGGTTTATTCCTAACCTAGTAATTCCTATTATACTAGGTTCCTATGCTTCGGCTAGGGTGATTCCTATTGTATCAGGTTTCTATGTTTCGGCTGGGGTGACTCCTATTGTATCAGGTTCCTATGCTTCAATTAGTGTGATTCTTATTGTATTAGGTTTCTATGCTTTGGCCAAGGTGATTTCTACTGTACTAGGTTCCTACGCTTTAGCTAGGGTAATTGTAACCCTTTTGTCTCGGTCTAGATGTCATACCGAACCGAGCGAGCTATATTGGGTTTGCCAAAACAAACTAGTAAAAACTAACTTGAATTACACCCATTTTTTTCTTTTTATCTTGTCTAGATATAACATTATATCCTAAGGTGAGCATGCTAGCAGTGGGTGAAATCTCAACCGAATCGGGCCTCGAATAGACATCCAATTGGGTGTATTTGTAATTTAGGGACCAAATTGAAAATATATAAAAGTTACAAGGACATAATTAAATCACAATTACCAATCCTAATTTAGTCAGGTTTCATGCTTACTTGTCAAATTTCAGCTCTAAATGATCAACCAAACTCATTTAATTGAATACGTAAAAATCAAGGACCAAAACGGAAGAATCCAAAATCATGACATCACTTTAACTGAAATAAAGCCTAGGCGTATCAATATGGTCACTAGGCGTACCGATACGGTCACTGGGCATATCAATGCTCAAGCTACATGCCCATTTCCCAAATTATAGTAGCTAAACCTTGTATCGAAACACTTCCTCGCGTACCGATACCCCTGCCAAAAATACACTTACTCGTATTGATACATTTCCCTGTGTACCGATACCCATGAAAATTTTATACCTACCCATATCAATACACCTCCTAGTGTACCAATACACCTAGACCTAAAATGTCCAGTTTTGCTAGTTTTTCTCCATATTGGTAACCAAAACATGGCTTGATCAAACTTACACTTATTAATCATTTAACCAAGGACTAATACAAGCCAAAAGCTCATGGAAAAAGGAACGTTAAATGAAGAATTGCATCAAATAACAATACTAGAGGCATTCTTCGTAAAATCATCCAACTCAACATTCTAAAGGAGATTCAATGTAACACCCTTTTCCCGGCATGGTTGAGAAACGAGTCAGAGCGTGTTACCGTTGAACGATACGGTGATTGGTGCTATAAAATTTCAATCAATGACTAAAATTCAATCTATATTATACTTTTTAAACATTACCAAGTATAGGCATTAGACCAATTTATCCTGTATAGAACAATAATCCTTCAATTAGGATCGATTTATAACTTTTACAAGTTTTAGGGACTAAGCTGTAAATCTGATAACTTGGGGGTCCTTTTCTATAATTAACAATACCACAATGAATTTCAATGCAATAATAGTGAGCCGGAAAAATTTTATGATAATCAGAGTTCATTAGCGCAATCAATTAGACTTATAAGATTTTAGTGACTATATTGCAAAATTTAAAAGTTGTTCTTTATCACTTATACTAATTTACCTGCCACCGTATCGATACCCAAAAGGGGGTATCAATATGCCATACCTAAGTGAACGATTCTAGATTCAAATGAAATAAGCTCGTATCGATACAGTTGGGACCGTATCGATACAGGTTGACTTCGTATCGATACACTATATGACAGTACCGATACCTTTAATTTTTCCAGATTCCAGTAACCAAAATCCGTACCAATACGCCCTAGGCAGTATCGATACGCCCCTTTGGACTCACATTGACCAAGCCAATTAGGCAAGACCGTATCGATACACCATCACCTGTATCGATATGCCTTGCCCTATAATGACAGATTTTGGCTGGTTTTTATTCGAATTAACCTACTAAACGATGTCCAAATGCAATGAAACGTTACCAGCAAGTTTATATATATTTAATCTACTAGCATGCCAATTTTCATGTCAATATAAATCCATTTACTAGGTTTTCACCCTTTTAAGCCAAATATGCACTTTAAGTCACTTTTAACCAAAACCAACCTATGATTTAGGGACTTTAAGACCTATACATAACATAGGCAATACACATGTAACACCCCCTCCCGGTCTGGTAGGAAACCGGGTTGGAAAGTGTTATCGAAAAATAGATTGGGAATTCAAAAACAAAATCGGAGTTCAGATCTTTATTCGGAATGTCTTATTAGTCAATTAGAAAGTTTAGTGAACCTGTCATTACTAATCTTATCAGAATTAAGGCCAATTTTAAACTTTTCAAACTTAGGGGACTAAATCATAAATTTTGGAAACTGGTGGTCTTAATCAAATTTCTTTATTACCATCCTGTAATTAAAATATTCGGTTATTAACCTGTGAGGCTTCGTTGTTCTCGAGTATCATTTATCCATCTAATTAGGCCATATAATTATTAGTGACCTTTTTGCAATCTGTCTAAACTTCATTTTAATCCTTCTTAACAATTCAACTGGTACCGTATTGATACCCTAAGGGGTGTATCGATACGTTAAGAAAAAATTTTCAAACCAGTACCGATACGTGTTGACAGTGTTGACTGTACTGATACACCTAAGTCCGTACCGATACGTGTTGACCGTGTTGACCTCGTACCAATACGCTCTAAATTGTATCGATACCATTTTTCAAACCAGACTCAAGTGACCAAAATCTATATCGATACGCCTATGCCGTACCGATACGCCCTATTTCATTGAGCTAATTTATGCCTAACCGTATCGATATGCCATCACTTATATCGATATGTCATGACCTGTAATGATAGAATTTTACTGGTTCTCATTCGATTTATCCAGCCAAACGTTATCCAAATTTTTCAAGTAACCTTAAAAACAGTATTTCTAATAGCTTGTCAAATTTCAAAGCATTTCGAATTCATTTACTAGGGTTTACCTTCTTTAGGCCAAGTATACACATTAGCACCATTTTAAACCAAACTAACATGTCATTTTAGGGCCATTTAACCTTATACAAAGCGTAGTCCTTAAACACATGTCAAAGCAACCATATTCCCCTATTTTAACTACTTTGCCACCATTCTAGGAGCTCATAAGGGCAAGCACATTACTCTATAGTTTGTGGTGACTTGCTCAACTTCTGCTAACCCAATCTCGATCCGAATCACTTTTTTAACCTTGTTCCCGAAGCTCCTAAGGTTCTTGGATCTTAATTCCCTTGTTCCTAGCTTGCTTTGAAGATGGTAGGCTAACTCCCTCCAATACTTGAGCCAAGAAAAGGCTATGGATTGATGCTTTTAAATCAAAGAAGACTTGAACTTAAGAGGCTTAGCAAGGGAGATGTGTGCTTAAGAGCTTGAGGTTGAAGATAATGGAGGTGCTTGCTTAGGTGAGGGATGATGAATAGTAAAGGGTGGATTTTGGTCCCAGTGAAGTAGAACAAAGAAGAAAGGTTTTCCTTTCAACCATGCCAAGATATCTAAAGACTATAGTTATTACCCACCTCTCTTAGAGCCAATCACAAGATTTCCTAGTACATCGGGTTTGTTTAAACAATAGATTCTATCCTTTCATAGCTTTTTAGCAAATCTAAGTCTTTGGTGGATAATCATCAATTTTCTGAGACATCCACGTGATGTTGGGTGGCAAGCATACAAGTGAGTCACCACCAATGCTCTCCTTTCAATTTTGTCTTTCGAAACAAACTTGAACAGAGGACCTGTATCGATACGTACATGTAAAAACGGGTAAGTTGGTTATTAACAGTTAAGGCGTACCAATATGGTACCAACCGTATCGATACCCCTGACCCAGATTCGATATTTTTGGCTTTTTAAATAGGGTTCTTGGTTAAAGGTTGGACTTAACCAAAGTCCCATATCAATGAAAGGTTCATAAATTTAATATCGGTGTAATATTTACGCTTCTCAGTGCAGGGTCTCCGTTTGCCGGAACGCAATTTTGACTAGACCAGTTTTCAGGATGTTACATAACAAATATATCATATACCACTAGTTTAACTACTTTTCCACCATTCTAGGACTTCATAAGGGCAAAATACATTACTCTAAGCTTGTGGTTACTTGTCAAACTTCCAACTAGCTCCGATCTCGATATACTTTCTTAACCTGAAATGTGGAAGATGAATGCATTAGACTTACATAGTCTAAGTGAGGTAGCAATAACAATGAATGAGCATGGTATGCAATCCAACATGCTTCAATAATAATTCTAACCATGCTAACAAAAGGCATATGATTCAACATGGCATAATTATCATGCTCAACATATAACATGGCATCTATGATCAACATGGTAACAATAATCAACGACAATGTTTCACAACAATAATCAATAGCATTATTTCACGTCAATGGTTAATATCAATACTCAATGATTTATTTGGACCAATTTTACGGTATATGGATACACAAATTCCACCTCCGCACCAATATCAATAATCGTCTAGTCATATTCCCTCCGCCGCACCAATTTAACCAATACATATCAACATCCCTCCGTCGCACCACAATAAAGGCCATAGCCTATACCCGTACCAATGAGCTCATGAATTTTGTGGCATGAAAATTGTATCCAATGTCCTTCGAATCCAAGGTCTCGTAACAATTTCAATGATTCAATAACAATGGTTCAATAGCAATGATTCATACCAATAAATCAATAGCAATGATTCGATAACAATGTTTCAATGTTGTAACTCGATAGCAATAACATATATCAATATCTCAATGGCAATGTGCAATAATCAATGTTCAATATTATATATCTTAATATGGCAATGCTTCTATGCTTTCAATGGCAACAATAATAATGTTTCAGATAGGATTCCAATGCAATACTTACCCATTCTTACCTATATGACTTTCAATAGGGTTTTTATGCAAAAACCTTTAATACGATGGTTAGCAATACAATAAGCAATAATCAATGATTCGAGATGGCACCTAGCCAACTCTCGAGACTCCGATTACACTCACCTTGAATTCTTATGCTTTTAAGGCTCACGAATGGTAATCCCTTTATTCTTAGATTTTGTTGGAGATGATAGAATGGTTTCCTCCGATTCTTGAGCTAAGAAATTCACAATAGAATTGTTATAACCAATATAACAACAACGATAATTGATTCAAAGCTTAAAATAGCCATTAGCTATTCGATAGGTTCATAGGTTAAAACTTGAAGAACGAGGGCTTAGTTTTGAGAGTCATAACTTGAAATTGGAAATTCAATAATCAATAAAATCAACAATAGATTTAGGGCTTTTACTTACCCAATCGACAGTTATAGAATGAAGCTTTTGAAACAAAGGAAACTTAAGTTTAAGGAGTTCAATAAGAAAGATGTGTGCTTGAGCTTTGTGGAAGAGATGATAATGGAGGTGTGAGCTTGGTTCTCTAAAACAATGAATGGAATTAGTTTCAGTGAATCCAACAAATGGGAAAACTTTTATTCATTTAAGGGAACTATAACCTTAGTCAAACCCCACCTTACAAGGAGCCAATAAGAAGCTTTCCCTTAGCCAAGGGTTTGCTTAAACTATAAAGTTTCCATTATTTCAGGCCTATTTACAATTCTAAGACAATCGATAATCGACTGTCATCTTTCTAACATTTTAGATGGTCCCACGTGATGTGGGTGGCAACCAAGTAGGTGAGTCATCCCCAATTCCTATCTTTACAAACTGGCCACTAAAATAGATTTTAACATGGACTCGTACCGATACACCTCTAACCGTATTGATACGGTTAGCAACAGTTCAGTAAATTAGTTAGGAAACATTTGGACTGTATCGATACAAGTCTTATTGTATCGATACGCCTAACCAATTTTCAGAATTTAACATTCCAACAAAGTCCCTAACAAGACATTAGACTTAATTAAAATAAAATTAATCCACATAGTTAATAACAATGCAACATTTAGGCTTCTCGGTGTAGGGTTTCCTGTAACAACCCTTTACTGGCTTGGTTGATAACCAGGTCGGAGTATGCTACTGATAAACCAAACGGAGGTCATCACGAAAATTTCAAATGATAATCGGTGATATCAAACTTAACAAACAATATTAAACAATATCAAAATTACACTTAGTCTATTACGATCCTACAATTTCCCATTTATGACCAATTTTAAACCTTTTCATGTTTTAGGGACTAAAATGTAATTTTAGTATTTTACGAGTCCTTTTCTGAAAATAGTCTTACTACAAAGAAATTCATCATACAAAAAATAGCCATGTAAATTTCCATGATATTCAGAATTCATTTACCCATCTAATTAAACTATGCAAGACTCAGTGACTATTTTGTAAACAAGACGAAATTGTGTTCTATAGCTTTTAACCGAATTAACTGTCATCGTACCGATACACCTAGGGCTGTATCGGTACGCTAAGCCTTTTTCCAATTTCTTGATTCAAAGGTGACAAACCCATATCGATACGGTCGAGGGTCTTATCGATACTAGTTGACCACGTTGACTTCGTATCGATACACCTTGACCCTGTAAATACCATTTTTGCACCCAAATTCCAGTAGCCAAAATCCGTACCGATACGCCTAAGCCGTATCCATACTCCCCCTTTTGACCAATGTTTACCTGACCAAATATGATAGGTCGTATCGATACACCATCACCTGTATCGATACGACCTACCCTGAAATGACAGATTTTTATTGGTTTTTATTCGATTTGAACTACCAAACAATGTCCAAATGCAATGAAAATTTATACACAATATTTCAACGCTATAGACTACTTGCATACCAAATTTTAGGATCATTCAAATCTGTTTACTACGATTTCACCTTTAGATGCCAAGTATGCATCTTTAGTCCTTTTTTAAGCCATACAAAAAGACCATTTGGAACCTTAAGTAGTATTACACCACAAACATAAAATACACATATCAAAAGAGCCATATATGAGTAGTTTAAGTACTTTATCACCCTACTAGGAGTTAATAGGTTTAGTATATATTACTTAAGGCTTGTTTGTGACTTGTTCAACGCTACAGCTTCTCCGGTCTCCAACGATGAGTCTCTTAACCTGAAATGGATGAAATGCAATGCATTAGGCATACATTGCCTAGTGAGGAAGCCCTAAACGATGAACATAACAATGTAATGCATTACTTTTCAAGTGATGTCAAAAATAATACAATGAACTATTAATATCAATGCAATGATCATATTTATAAACAATGTTTCATATTTAACAATAACCTTTGGATCGATTCTGAATAGTGGATACGCGAACGCCTCGCCAAATCAATGAATGGTCTAGTCCCTCCACCTCGCCAACATGACCAACATCACAACACATCCCTCCACCTCACTAAATCAATATAGGCCATAGCCCTGGGACCGTAGTCCACCCATACACTGAGCTCATGAATTCTATGGCATGCCAATTGTATCCAATGTCCTTTCAAATTCAAGGTTTGGTGGCAATATGAATAATCAGTGTTCAATAACAATAGCTATGTCTAATGTTCTTATCGATAAACAATGTTCTGATGTCCATGTTCAATAGCAATATCAATAACAACGACAATGTTCAATGATCTCAATAAAAATAATAATGGTCGATGCTTCATTTACAATGGTTCAATGACAATAACTTTGTCAATATCAATGTACAATGACAATGACGATAACAACAACAATGACTATGCTCTAAGTCTAATGTTAAATGCTTCAATAATTCAATGACTATATCGATAGGGAATTCAATGACTATATCGATAGGGAATTCAATGACAATGAGCGATGGCAATGACTATTGCAATATCGATGTTCGATACTCAGTACAATAACTTACCTCCACTTGCCAACGATATCCTCTAAGGGATACAATACAATAGTCCTTAACAATGATGCTAGCAATACTATAGACAATAACATGGAACCGGGAAAGGCACCTAGCCTAATCCCGAGACTCCAACTATACTCACCTCGATTCCAAAGCTTTCAAGGCTCTCGGATAGTAATCCCCTTCTTTCTAGCTTTCGTTGGTGATGGTGGATGACCTCTTTCCACTTCTTGATCTAGGAAAATCAATAGGGAATTTATTATAATTGATAATATGATATCGAAATCAATATAGTGATATCAAAATCGATATCTAAGCTCAATTTAGACAATAACGATGAATTATCCATGGATAGTCAAAGCCCTAGCTTAAGATTATACTCAATATCTCTATAGATTTCATTAATAGTTTAGGGGATTAAGCTTACCCGTTTGATAGCAATGATTCGATAGAAATAAATCAAAGGAGAACTAAGCTTGAAGTCAAGCTACAATGGAGGTGTGAGCTTAGTTGAAGATGATGAAGGGTGGTGCTTGCTTGTTTTAGAAGTCGGGTAAGTTTTCTCTCTTTTAGCTATTCAATTTTTGTGTTAATAGCGATAGGTTTCCTTCTATTGAAGGAATCTCCCCTGGTAGCCCCACGTATGGGATAATTATATTGTGGAGGGGCTAATCGCAAGATTGGTCCCTCAACTCTGAATGGTCTTATGCTTTTACCCTCAAATTTTTGTTTTACACAATTTAGTCCCTAAAAGTATTCGATACATTCATTAAGGTCCAAGATTGATAAATTGATCCAATTAGAGTCCAATATCAATGTAATTGACCTTAAAATCAAAGTCAAAACAAAATTTGGACCTTTTTGGTGTAGGGTTTTCGATCATCAAATCTCAATTCTGACTAGACCAATTTTTAGGATGTTACAACTCCTCATCCCTTAAGAAAAATTCATCCTTGAATTTTTACCTGAACCGAAGAGATGCGAGTATTGCTTCCTCATTGTCTCCTCTGGTTCCCAAGTAGCTTCTTCAATGGAGTGGCTTGATAAGTGTTCAAAAATACTATTTTTCTTACCCTTTTTACTCATATTATTGTTAGACTTAAGCTCATATTAGTTGCATAATTAGCTATTCTTGCATTAATCCATGTTTCCTTCCATCGTTGAGCTTGATTACATAACTTGGTAGTTTTGTGGGAAAAAATGCTGCTTTGGTGTGTTTTATGTGTATGTGCAGGATCACTTGCCAAAGCAAGGCTAGAGCTAGTTGTCAGGGCAATGCATGAAGGAGACGCCGAGCCAGTTGCCAGGGCAACTGTCGACAAAGAACAAGGTGATATGGTAGTCAAAATTTATGACTAGACAAGCCCAAGATGACGTGGAGCAAAGCCAAATCCCAAAGGAATTTGATTTCCATGAAGAGATTAAAGAAGAATTGAATTCCAAGAAGATAGGAGGAGTTCTAGTAGGAATATAATTATAATAAAGAATTATATTCTTTAAAGATAATTTAATTCCAACTTAACTTCCTCCTCAAAGAAGGACTTTGACCTAGCCCTATAAATTAGAGGGGAATTTCGACAACTCAAAGAGAGCAAGAGGAGAGAATTTTCGACAAGCATCTAGGGCAAGGGGATTTCGACAAGCTTCAATTCTTCATCTTTTTCTTTCTTGTTCAATTAGGTTCATGCTAGGGATTATTTATCTTGTGTTTCTTTGGAACCTAGCCATGAACTAAATCTATTTGGCTATGGTTATGGTGTTTTGTGGTTGTGAGAAACTATTGGATTTTGTTTAGGTAATAAGAGTTTGCACTTTTCTATTCAAGGTTTATTC
This sequence comes from Hibiscus mutabilis, assembly GCA_019671005.1. Lineage (NCBI taxonomy): Eukaryota > Viridiplantae > Streptophyta > Magnoliopsida > Malvales > Malvaceae > Hibiscus > Hibiscus mutabilis. Next base: position 22,776,775 of record CM033718.1, on the reverse strand, counting down.
ATTCTTGGTTCTTATTCTTGTTTGCGAGTGAATTGGGAGAGGATCTCGCAACTTCATCTATTTATCTAATATCGGGAGAGTTAGATTCAAGAAACGAATGAATATGATCTTTATTCAATCTATTGATGGTGAAGATTAATCCAGCTTAGGAATAAGTTAAGGATTTCAACGGCTAAGAGGAGTGGAAGATTGGTTGTTGTTCACCCTTGATTCACGCAGGGATGTATTATCAAGGCATGTACAAGTAGCTAGAGTTTAGACTTAGGGATAAGAAGAAACCATTGAAGAACGCTCTGCCGAACCTTGAAGGTTGTTGCCCAGACGCCCGAGTAGTTGCCCAGGCAACCATCGATTAGTTGCCAAGGCAACCCCGTTGTGCAAGTTGCCACGGCAACTGAGTTGCCCATGCACTCTTTTACCAAGAGGATCCAATCGGCTATCACACCTCAACTCACGATAACCTGGCCTATCTCTCTCATTTGATCTCATCTATTCTTTTACTTTATTGCTTTCTAGTTTAGTTATTAGTTAAACTGTTATAGTCCTTTATTTGTGTTTTTACTTTTCACAGTGCAAGAGACTAGATTCTTGGAGTGGCACCATTCCCTGTGGAGACGATATCTTTTATACTATAACTTGCAACGTGTATACTTGCACAATTGCATAGAACTTATTACGCGCAACAAGTTTTTGGCACCGTTGCCGGGGATTGGCAATAGCAACTTTGTTTTTATTTTCTTGCACTTTCTTTTTACTTTTCTTGTTTAAGATTCAAAAGGGCTCACAAACTTTGGTTTTGCATTGGTATATGACCAGGGCAAGACCGACTACACCAGAATATCCCTTTGATCCAGAAATCAAATGAACCTTACAAAGACTTAGACGAAGGATAAGAGTAGCAATGGCTAATCAAGACGGCAATATGAATCAAGATGTTCCAGCAGGAGGAGGAGTGATTCTTGCACGAAACAGAACTATTCGAGACTATCTTGAAGAAGATCTTGATGGACTTAATCCAGGAGTTGTCGCACCTGAAATTGAAGCTGACCACTTTGAGTTAAAACCGGTAATGTTTAATATGATCAACACAATTGGTCAATTTGGCGGCTCAGCAACTGAAGATGCACGACAACATCTGAAATCTTTCCTCGAGATTTGCAACTCCTTCAAAATACACGGAGTCACCCCCGATGTCTTACGATTAAGATTATTTCCCTATTCACTGAGGGATAGGGCGAAAGCATGGTTGAATAACATTCTTGCCAGATCAATAGCATCTTGGGAGCGATATAGAAAACTTCTACACAAATGCCCCCTACACGGATTCCCGGTGTGGACTCAAGTAACAATGTTTTACAACACCGTGAATACACCAACAAGGATGATGCTAGATGCCTCGGCAAACGGCATACTCCTAGATAAGTCACCGGAGGAAGCAATGCAAATTCTAAACAGGCTGGCCAAGAATAATTATCAATTCCCCTCTACTAGAAGAGGAGGAGTTAGACGCCAAGCCACAATACATGAACTAGGATCATCAAATTCAATTTCGGCACAATTGGCCACTTTAACCAAGATGGTCCAGAACATGCAAAAACCAAACAACACACATGAGGTCAAGGTAATGGATTCTTTTTGTGAGTTATGTGGTGATAACCATGATTCTTCTAAATGTATGCAGAATCCGAAATCTAGCTTCTATGTGGGGAATTACAATCGGAACAACAATGTGATTTCCAATACATACAATCCAGCTTGGAAGAAGCACCCAAATTTTTCATGGAGTAATCCCAACAATGCTCTAAACCAAAACAATCAGAATGCACAAGCATCAGATTCCATCGTAATATGCCACGGCAATGATTACATAACAACAACCGACAACATCAAGTTCTTTGGAAAATTCTCTAAATGCTTTTATGATGAAAACTGAATCTTATATGGCTGAGAATAGTAACTTCATAAAAAGAATTGATGCTTTTATTAACAGGACCGAGATGAGATTGCAAAACCAAGAGGCGGCAATCAAATCATTGGAAAATCAAGTCAGACAGTTTGCTCAAAACCTGAATACTAGACCGCAAGGAGCTTTACCTAGCGATACTGAAGCCGCAAGAGGAACTGGCCATGAACAATGTAAGGCAATCACCACTAGAAGTGGCCAACAACTTAGAGAGGCTCAAACTCGCTCATCAAACAAAACTCCACAAAAAGATCAAGACGAACCTAGCGACAAAGCCTCAGATGCTGAACTAGGAATTGCCGCGACAACCAGCAATAAGCATGCCTCGGCAACCGACGATAAGGATGTAGATAATTGTCATGTTAATAGAGATAATTCTTTTGTAAATATCTAAGTAATTTAGATATCCTATAACTCTAATCACTTAAAGTAGTTTAGATAGCATATAACTCTTATATACTAGGTAGTTTAGATAACCTTTATCTCTTATCTTATAAGATCATATTTTATCTAGACTAGTTTGAATTTTATTAGAACTCCCTGTACTAAATCTATAAATAGTTGGCTTGTATGCACTCTTCAAATCAATTCAAGGAAAAACAGTGAATTAGATTGATCACTGGCCAAAATACTTTTCCCTATTTTCTACATGGTATCAGTCTAGGTTTTTCAGATCCTATCCAAAAAAATCCTTCGTTAATGGCTGGCGAAAAAACATTAGAGATTAGCTCAAAAGCTAGTCCATCCCTACGGGCACTGACGGACAATCAATCACATTTGATCACCTATGTAAGAAATATTAGCGGCCAGTTTAACCAGCAACATGGAGGTAATCTTTCTTTTGCAAATACTGTTGACAACACAAATTTCACTACTTGGATTGTCGATAGTGGAGCCTCTGACCATATGACAGGAGATCTGAGCTTAATTACAGAATTCAGCGAGCTTGGGGCCCAATCCAATGTAAAGACAACAGATGGTTCCTTAGCAGCCATTGAAGGAAGTGGAACAATTCGAATAAATCAGGATATCGAATTGAACTTCGTGCTTTATGTTCCAAAATTAGCTTGCAACTTGTTATCTGTTAGTAAATTGTCTCGTGACTTGGGATGTTATACTAAATTTGATTTACATGGCTGTGAATTTCAGGTACTGGATTCAGGGAAGATAATTGGCAATGCTAGGTTGCACTATGGACTCTACATTCTTCAAGGTTCTTTGCCTTCACCAAAGCAAGCCTATTCCAGCTGTATCTCTGAATATATTTCCACATCAGACCCTATTTCCAGTCAGATTATGTTACTACACTTTAGACTAGGTCATCCCAATTTCTTTTATTTTGCCAAGATGTACCCAGATTTCTTCACCAATAAAAAGATCAAATCCTTTCATTGTGACATCTGTCAATTTTCCAAACATCAAAGAACTACATACCATCCATCCACTTATAAACCTTCTCATCCTTTTCCCATCATCCATAGTGATATTTGGGGCCCTTCCAAAGTTAAAAATGTTAGTGGATCTAGATGGTTTGTAACCTTTATAGATGACCATAGTAGGACTACTTGGACCTTTCTTATGAGGGAAAAATATGAAGTTAGTGAAAATTTTAAAACCTTTCACAATATGGTCAAAAATCAGTTTCAAAGTAAAGTCCACATTTTAAAACTAATAATGGGAGTGAATATTTCTCCAAGAGTCTAGGATCATATTTTAAAGAAAAGGGCATTGTTCATATTAGCTCTTGTGTTGATAGTCCTCAACAGAATGGGGCTGCTGAGAGAAAAAATAGACATATTTTGGAAGTAGCTAGGTCTCTTTTATTCTCTTCCAATGTTCCTGAATATTTTTGGGGGGAAGCTGTCTTAACTTCCACTCACCTTATTAATAGGATGCCTAGTTGAACACTAAAGTTCCAGTCTCCTAAAGATGTTCTTCTTAAAAAATTTCCTTGGTTCAAACCTATGTCATGTGATCTTCCACTAAAGATTTTTGGGTGTTCCACTTTTGTTCATGTTTATCAACAACATAGGTCTAAGTTGGATCCAAGGTCGCTCAAGTGTGTTTTCTTAGGTTACTCATCCACTAAGAAGGGTTACAAGTGTTATTCCCCAATTACAAAAATGACTTACATTACTATGGATGTTACCTTCCTTGAAAATAAACCTTATTTCTCTAAAATCAAAATTCAGGGGGAGATTCAAGATGAATTTCAATTTCAGTTTTTTGATAACTTTTAGAACTCGTCAAGTTTATCATCACAACCGACTTCTAATTCACAATCCATTTTTATCCCACAACCCGTGCTTTCATCTCCTTTACAACCATCTCTACATTCTTCTCCTACTAGACAAAGTTCTAGCCCTGTTAAAACTCCACAAAGAACCTATCCATCACCTTCCAAAACTTTTCAAAAGACCCAACCAGAAGGGAGAGAACTTAGCGTCTACAAAAGGAGAGAGAAGTCCACTTTGCAACCTAGACGCTGCCAAGAATTGGAACTGAGTCCAATTACCATGGAAAACTTGGAAGGTACGCATTCTCCTCTTAATGAAAATTCTATTCCTTTTGTTAATACTGATGATTTGCCGATTGCTCAAAGGAAAGATGTGAGGAAGTGTACTGCTCATCCGATAGAAAAGTACATTGCTTATAGCCGTTTCATGCCATCATTCAAGGCATTCACGACAAAGATTGATGACATTCAGATTCCAAGAACAATATAGGAGGCTTTAGATGATCCTAGGTGGAAGAAGGCGGTCGAGGAAGAAATAAATGCCCTTGAGAAAAATGAGACCTGGACTCTGACAGATCTACCTCAAGGAAAGAAGCCAGTGGGATGCAAATGGGTTTTCACAGTAAAGTACAATTCGGATGGCAGCATTGAAAGATTCAAGGCCAGGTTAGTGGCTAAGGGATTCACACAGTCTTATGGTATAGATTACCAAGAAACCTTCGCTCCAGTTGCAAAACTAAACACAGTAAGAGTTTTACTGTCTCTTGCCATGAACTAGGATTGGCCACTTCATCAATTAGACATAAAAATGCCTTCTTGAATGGCAATTTGACAGAGGAAGTGTACATGGAAATTTCGGAGGGCATCAAGAGAGATTCGACAGCTCACAAAGTATGCAAATTGAGAAAATCCTTGTATGGCCTAAAGCAGTCCCCAAGGGCTTAGTTCGATAGATTTGCCAAGGTAATTATTGGGAGTGGTTATAAACAATGTCAAACCGACCATACCTTGCTTATTAAGGTAAATCAAAATGGTAAAAGAACAATTTTAATTGTTTATGTGGATGATATAATAATCACTGGGGATGATGTTGAAGAATTAAAGAGGCTAAAAGATTCACTAGCCAAGGAATTTGAAACCAAAGACCTTGGCAGTCTTAGGTACTTTCTTGGAATGGAAGTGGCAAGATCAAAATTCGGTATAGTTATCTGTCAGAGGAAATACATCCTTGATCTTTTGACAGAAACTGGCATGCTTGGTTGTAAACCAGTCGAAACCCCAATGGAGCCCAACTTAAAGTTTAGAAAAGATGATAGAGGTGTTCCAGTAAGCAAAGAGCAGTAGTATCAACGATTGGTTGGTAAGCTAATTTATTTGTCCCTTACGAGGCCTGACATTGCTTTTTCTGTTAGTGTTGTTAGCCAGTACATGAATGATCTAAGAGACGAGCATCTTGATGCCGTATATAGAATTTTACGGTACCTTAAAATGACTCCGGGACATGGCTTATTATTTAAGAAAAGTGAAGAAAGGTCAGTAAGAATTTTTACTTATTCAGGTTGGGCTGGTGAGTTAACTGATAGAAGATCAACTAGTGGGTATTGCGCTTTCGTGTGGGGAAACTTGATCACTTGGAGGAGTAAAAAGCAAGTCGTGGTGTCTAGGAGCAGTGCAGAAGCCGAGTATCGAGCACTAGCACTTGGAATTTGTGAAGGCATGTGGTTACAGAGAATATTGACCGAAATGGGATTAGATCACTACAAGCAGTTTGAGTTGCAAACTAATAGTCAATCTGCTATTAGTATTGCAAAAAATCTTGTTCAACACGACTGTACCAAACATGTGGAGATAGATAGACACTTTATCGCTGACAAAATCAGCAATGGAGTTATCAAACTCGGCTATGTTCCTACAAAGCAACAGTTAGCCGATATTCTTACCAAGGCTCTTCCAAGGGTGGTTCTTGCCGATCTTAAATCCAAGCTAGGAATCTACAATATGTATTCACCAGCTTGAGGGGGAGTGTAGATAATTGTCATGTAAATAGAGATAATTCTTTTGTAAATATCTAAGTAATTTAGATATCCTATAACTCTAATCTCTTAAAGTAGTTTAGATAGCATATAACTCTTATCTACTAAGTAGTTTAGATAACCTTTATCTCTTATCTTATAAGATCATATTTTATCTAGACTAGTTTGAATTTTATTAGAACTCCCTGTACTAAATCTATAAATAGTTGGCTTGTATGTACCCTTCAAATCAATTCAAGGAAAAATAGTGAATCAGATTGATCACTGACCAAAAACTTTTCCCTATTTTCTACAAAGGATGCTTCAGCAACTTGTGATAAGCATGCCTCGGCAACCCCAATTGATAATGCCTCGGCAGCTCCAGTTGTCCCGGTAATGCCGTCAATCAGGTTCCAAACCAATGAAAGGATCGAAGATATCTAACTTCCACCACCATTCCCACAAAGGGTGAAGCGACAAAAGCAAGAATACCAATTCAAGAAGTTTCTTGATATCCTAAAGCAAGTCCACATCAACTTGCCATTGGTGGAAGCAATTGAACAAATGCCAAACTATGCCAAGTTTCTTAAAGACATTGTGTCCAAGAGAACAAGGCTAGGAGAGTTTGAAACAGTTGCCGCAACAGAGGGATGCATGGCAATGTTGCACAATCGTATGCCACCCAAGTTGAAGGATCCCGGAAGTTTCACAATACCCTGTTCTATTGGAAACCACTATGTCGAGAAAGCATTATGCGACCTTGGGGCTAGCATAAACTTGATGCCTAAATCGGTTTTCCAGAAACTATGAATCGGGAAGGCAAGACCTACAACAGTTATGCTACAGCTAGCCGACAAATCCTATGTGCATCCAGAGGGAAAAATCAAGGACATACTGGTAAAAGTTGATAAATTTATTTTCCCCGCTAACTTTATTGTTTTGGATTGTGAAGCAGATGGGCATGCACCCATCATTCCCGGGAGACCATTCCTAGCAACAGGGAGAACCTTGATCGATGTTGAAAAGGGAGAACTCACAATGAGGGTGAATGACCAGCAAGTTAAACTAAATGTGTTCCAAACACTAAGGCATGCCGATGATCCAGAAGAATGCCAACTTCTTCATGCCACGGCAGAGTTTAACTTCGACGAGGAATTTAGTTGCCTCGACAACTACATTACCGATCAAGAGGAACCTGATGAGTATGAAGAACCGGTCGATGAGGAACAACAAGAAGAGGCAAATTGGCTAGTCAATCGACCAGGTACATACTTTGAACCACTGGATTACTCAGGTAAGGAAGGTAAACTCAAAAAACCCTCTATTGAAAAACCACCGATTCTTGAGTTGAAATAATTGCCAGAGCAACTAAAATATACATACTCAGGAACTGATAATACATTGCCTGTAATTATTTCTTCTAAGTTACAGCCTGAGCAGGAAAAGAAGCTGATCAAGATGTTGAAGCTACACAAAAAGGCAATAGGGTAGACAATTGCCGAATTGAAGGGAATTAGCCCGGCAGTGTGCATGCACAAGATTTTGTTGGAAGATGATCACAAACCTTCAATTGAGGCCCAGAGGAGACTGAATCATGCCATGAAAGGGGTTGTAATGAAAGAAATCATCAAGTGGCTTGATGCCGGCATTATATACCCTATCTCTGATAGTACATGGGTAAGTCTGGTACAATGTGTACCAAAAAAGGAGGTATAACGGTGGTAAGTAATTAAAACAATAAACTCATTCCAACCAGGACTGTGACCGGATGGAGGGTTTGTATGGATTATCGAAAGCTAAACAAAGCCACTAGGAAAGATCACTTCCAATTACCCTTTATCGATCAAATGCTTGACCGTCTTGCAGGTAAACCCTTTTATTGTTTTCTTGATGGTTATTCAGGTTACAATCAAATTGCCATAGCACCAGAATATCAAGAAAAGACAACCTTCACATGCCCATACGATACTTATGCCTTCCGAAGGATGCCGTTCGGATTGTGTAACGCCCAACATCCTTCCAAATATGCATGATGGCACTCTTTTTCGCACATGGTCGAAAACTTCCTTGAGATCTTCATGGATGATTTTTCATTTTCGAATCGACTTGACAGTTTGTCTCGACAATTTAGAGAGGTGTTGGGAAGATGTAAAGAAACCGATTTAGTCCTCAATTAGGAGAAATGCCATTTTATGGTAGATGAAGGAATAGTGCTCGCCACAAGATTTCATCCAAGGGAATTGAAGTAGACAAAGCCAAGGTGGACGTGATCGAGAGATTACCTCCACCAAGTTCGATTAAAGGAATTGAAGCTTTCTTGGACATGCAGGTTTTTATATGAGGTTCATTCATAATTTTTCTAAAATCACTAAACCCTTGTGCAATTTGCTTGAATAGGATAAAGTCTTCGATTTTGATGATTCTTGCACCCAAGCATTCGAAACCCTAAAGAAAAAGCTTGCCTCGGAACCCATTGTCGTTCCACCAGATTGGACACTACCTTTTGAGCTCATGTGTGATGCAAGTGATTTCGTGGTAGGAGCAGTCCTAGGCCAACGCACGTAAGACCTTCCATGTGATATACTACGCTAGTAAAACTCTTAATAGTGCTCAAGTGAATTACACAACAACAGAAAGAGTTACTAGCTGTAGTTTTCGCATTTGACAAGTTCGATCCTATTTGATTGGTACAAAGGTAATTGTTCATACGGACCATTCGCAATCAAATATCTATTTGCTAAAAAGGATGCCAAACCTCGTTTGATTCGTTGGATATTACTTTTACAAGAATTAGATATTGAAATTAAGGACAGGAAAGGAACAAAAAATCAAGTGGCCGATCACTTATCACATTTAGAACGCAACAGGGAGGAGGACGCGGATCTAGAGAACTGCGATGCATTCCCGGATGAACAAATTTTAGTTACCTCGGCAACCATGGACGCGCATGCCTCGGCAACCCTCGACACCTCGGAAACCATGGATGCTCACGCCTCGGCAACTCTCTAAGCCGCACCAGCCTTTGACGCGCACGCCTCGGCAATTTTGGGAGTAGTCACCACGGCAGCACATGCCTCGGCAGTACCCTGGTACGCGGATTTAGTTAATTTCCTTGTTTGTGGCATTTTACCTTATGGCATTACTCACCAAAGGAAGAAGCGGTTCCGCCATGATGCTAAGCATTACTTTTGGGACGAGCCTCTTTTGTTTAAACAATATGCAGATCAGGTTATACGCCGATGTGTCCCTGAAGAAGAGCAACAGAATATTCTCTGGCAATGCCATTCTTCACCCTATGAAGGACATTTTGGAGGAACTTGTACCATGGCCAAAGTTTTGCAATCCGGTTTGTATTGGCCAACATTGTACAAAGATGCCCAAGACTTTTACAAGCAATGTGATCGTTGCGGAGGATTGGGCAATATCTCTAGACGACATGAGATGCCGCTCCAGAACATCATCGAGGTGGAATTGTTTGATGTATGGGGATCAATTTTATGGGACCTTTCCCATCTTCATTCGCAACCTCTACATTCTACTTGCCGTCGACTACGTGTCTAAATGGGTGGAGGCAATCGCAGTTCCCAACAACGATTCCAAGACCGTGCAACGATTCTAGCGAGAAAAACATATTTACGGTTTGGGATGCCGAGTGTAATTATCGCGACGAAGGCAAGCATTTTGACAACAGACTAATTGCCAAGATGTTGCAACGCTTTAGGCATATCACACAAGATCGCCACGGCATATCACCCACAAACCAACGGGCAAGTAGAAATTTCCAACCAGAATTGAAGGGTATACTCGAGAAAGTCAGAATCCCTCTAGGAAGGATTGGTCATTAAAACTAGATGACGCACTTTGGGCATATCGCACTGCATTCAAAACACCCTTAGGTATGTCCCCCTTCCGACTTGTCTATGGCAAAACATGCCATCTACCGGTGGAAATCAATCACAAGGCATACTGGGCAATCAAGACCGTGAATATGGATTGGGAAGTGCCGGATAAAAGCGTTTGTTGGACCTCAACGAGATAGAAGAATTCTGAGCACTCGCCTATAACAATGCACGAATCTACAAGGAGAAAACAAAGCAATGGCATGACAAGAAACTATTGCCACGACAATTCATGCTAGGGCAACTAGTCCTCTTATTCAATTCTTGGCTAAAACTTTTCCAGAGAAAGCTGAAATCAAGATGGTCGGGACCATTCGAAGTTGTCAAACCATTCACCTACGGTATCGTGATAATCAAGTCCATCACTGACAACCATGAATTCAAAGTTAATGGACAAAGATTGAAACACTACAATGGTGCCCATGTGGAACGTAACAAAGAAGTGGTCAACTTAGGAGATTCATGAGCATGCTCTCCCTTTGATATTTTTTTATTTTTATTTTCGATTAATTTTTTTATTATTATTTTTTTCAAATTTTTTTTATTATTTCCGATTATTATTATTTAGGATAGATTTTATTTTATTTTTATCTTTTTAAGTTTAAGAATACCTTTATACATCTTTATTTATTTTCTTTTATTAGTTTATCTTTAATTTTAATCCTTATTTGATTTGTCTTTGAATTGTAGGAAAAGAGTTCAAGATAAAGAGGAATTTTAATCTAAGAAGGAAAACATCTTCAACAAGGAAACTAATGGGCTGAATCTAAGGCTTATATAAGCCTCCAATTTACCCTAACCAAACCCCCTTGCCATCACCCTCTCCCTAAACCAAAACCCTTATTCGTTTTCTCCTAATCCCACCCACCATATTTACCACCTATCTTTTCTATAAAACCCATCAACCTTAACCTATTCCTACTTTTTATCTTACAACTTTTTAGTTTCTTTTCTTTTCTTTTATTTGTTTTTACAAAACTCACAACCAAGATCATTCATGGCTTCCAAAATTAAATTTTTAGTTCATCCAAGTTCCTCCAAAGAACCAAGATACAAGAAGTTTGCTACACCGGTGGTTCAAGAAAGATTTCACTCCAAGTTTGAAAGCCGGAAGATTCATGAAGAACAAGGCTTTGAATACTCCAACTCTCATCAAGATTTCGGCCTTGAACCATTCATCTTCGAGAGGATTGCACATAAAAAGTGGCAAATCTTTTGCCATCAACCGAAACCGGGTAACATCTCATGGGTAAGAGAATTCTATGCTCACTCACCTAATCCTGATAATCCTTATGTTTTTGTTCGTGACAAGGCCATACTCATAAGCCCCAAAAACGTCAAAACCTTTTATGGGCTTTACATTGAGAAGGACGAGCATCAAGCCCAAGCAACTCGACAAGGTGCTTCAAGAACTCACTCAACCGGAACTCATGGAACGACGGTAAACACAAGGGCACGGTAAATCATCTTCGGCTTAAACCCGAGGTAAAACTATGGAATAAGTTTGTTAAAACTTCTTTAATGCCCACCACACACAATACTACTGTTGATATACCACGCCTTTTGCTCATACATTCTATTTTGCATAATCGCATCATTAATATTGGAAAAATTATTTGTGATGAGATTTTTGTATGTAGCTCAAAAGATAAGGGTTCTCTTTTCTTCCCTTGCTTAATTTCTAATCTTTGCAAGGAGATGCATGTCCCAAGTGAGTCCACCGATGAAAAGGCCCTACCAAAGTCCGGTTGGAATCAAGCACAAATCAAAGCTAATGGGAGAGACATCGGAAATTCTTTAAGGCCTCCAATTGCCGTGGCAACTCTTGCCACCCCCGCAATCCCTAATACCCAAGCACCTAATGCCCGGCAACTCGGCCATCAACCCCGGGACACTTTGAAGCACTCTTGCAACCATTGGCAAGCCACCTAAGGCAAATTGAAGACCGAAACTAATGTTCATGCGGTACATGAAGGAGCACAACAATGCCATCACCCAAGTCATCCTAGAAAAGTACCGGACAGCCGCGTGCGTTCCCAATCTTTCCCGCCGAGATCCTTGCCCGGCACCCAATGAAGTAGTCGCCACGACAACCTACATCGTGCCTGCATAAGCTGATGCCACGGCAACCAACCCCAAGATGCCACGGCAACCAAAGCTAAAGACATCCCGACAACCACCGCAAAAGCCAAAGGTAAAGCACCTATGACCGAATCAACTCCTAGGAATCATTTTCTGATTTTTTCAGATTCGACGAGTCCTCCATTGCACCAACAAAGACCGCACTAATTGAATCCTCCAAGTGAAAAGCCAATGACATTGATGAAGAGGACAATGAGGACAACCCCGCATAAGGATCGATTCCACCACCGCAAACAAGAAAACAACCATCACGCTCAAGCAAGAGAATCAAGACACCGACCAAAAGGAAACTAATCATCTACGATGACGAACTCTAGAGTAAGTCCTCGTATGCATTTTATTTTTTGTTAATTTTATTTTTATTTAATGCATGCATTGAGGACAATGCCTCACTCGAGTTTGGGGGGGATTGTTATTAGTAGTTACCATGTTTAGTTACATTCATCTTAAGTATTACATTTAGGATACATAAATTGTTTGCCATGCCTTTAGTTGGAACAAGAATTGCTTAGATTTGATGAATATCCGATGATGACTTTGCCAATGCACTTAATTGATAGAATTTTTATTCTAGGATAACCATGAAAAAACTTAGAATTTTACTATGATGCTAAATTTGATGAAACACTGTTGTGGTTTGATTGATTTAAGGAATTCTAGTGAACTTAGGTTGATAATTAAACAAATTGGGGGATTAGTGCCCAAACCGCCTCTAGTCGAATAAAAAAACTAAAAATAAAACACTAGAGGTGCCCAAAATGGCTCTAGTTAAAACATGTTAAAAAGAACCCAATGAAGTAATTTGAAAACCTCTCGCTTTGCATAGAATCGAAAAATCAACTTGCACACAACTCCGCACAAACTCACAAGCATTATAGTTTGATTAGAGTAACTCCTAAGTTTTCAAAATGAAAAGCCAATCATACTTTGTGCCCTTACGAGAATTGAAATCAAGTTCAAAGCTAATTTTGTGAAAATTGAAGTCTTGGGTGTAATTGTTAGTTTGCCTTTTTGAGGACAAGCAATAGTTCGAGTTTGGGGGTGTGATAAGTGTTCAAAAGTACTATTTTTCTTACCCTTTTTACTCATATTATTGTTAGACTTAAGCTTATATTAGTTGCATAATTAGCCATTCATGCATTAATCCATGTTTCCTTCCATCGTTGAGCTTGATTACATAACTTGGTTTTTTAGAAAAGATGATGCTTTGGTGTGTTTTGTGTGTGTATGTGGGGGATCACTTGCCAAAGCAAGGCTAGAGCTAGTTGCCGTGGGGCAATGCATGAATGAGATGCCGAGCTAGTTGCCAGGGCAATGCATGAAGGAGACGCCGAGCCAGTTGCCAGGGCAACTGTCGACAAAGAACAAGGTGATATGGTAGTCGAAATTTATGACTAGACAAGCCCAAGATGACGTGGAGCAAAGACAAATCCCAAAGGAATTTGATTTCCATGAAGAGATTAAAGAAGAATTAAATTCCAAAAAGATAGAAGAAGTTCTAGTAGGAATATAATTATAATAAAGAATTATATTCTTTAAAGATAATTTAATTCCAACTTAACTTCCTCCTCAAATAAGGACTTTGACCTAGCCCTATAAATTAGAGGGGAATTTCTACAACTCAGAGAGAGCAAGAGGAGAGAATTTTCAACAAGCATCTAGGGCAAGGGGATTTCGACAAGCTTCAATTCTTCGTCTTTTTCTTTCTTGTTCAATTAGGTTCATGCTAGGGATTATTTATCTTGTGTTTCTTTGGAACCTAGCCATGAACTAAATCTATTTGGCTATGGTTATGGTGTTTTGTGGTTGTGAGAAACTATTGGATTTTGTTTAGGTAATAAGAGTTTGCACTTTTCTATTCAAGGTTTATTCATTCTTGGTTCTTATTCTTGTTTGCAAGTGAATTGGGAGAGGATCTCATAATTTCATCTATTTATCTAATATCGGGAGAGTTAGATTCAAGAAACGAATGAATATGATCTTTATTCAATCTATTGATGGTGAAGATTAATCCGGCTTAGGAATAAGTTAAGGATTTCAACGGCTAAGAGGAGTGGAAGATTGGTTGTTGTTCACCCTTGATTCACGCAGGATGTATTATCAAGGCATGTACAAGTAGCTAGAGTTTAGACTTAGGGATAAGAAGAAACCATTGAAGAACGCTCTGCCGAACCTTGAAGGTTGTTGCCCGGACGCCCAAGTAGTTGCCCAACTAGTCGCCCGGCAACCATCGATTAGTTGCCAAGGCAACCCCATTGTGTAAGTTGCCACGGCAACTGAGTTGCCCGTGCACTCTTTTACCAAGACGATCCAATCGGCTATCACACCTCAACTCACGATAACCCGCCTATCTCTCTCATTTGATCTCATCTATTCTTTTACTTTATTGCTTTCTAGTTTAGTTATTAGTTAAACTCCTATAATCCTTTATTTGTGTTTTTACTTTTCACAAAGGCAAGAGACTAGATTCTTGAAGTGGCACCAATCCTGTGGAGACGATATCTTTTATACTATAACTTGCAACGTGTATACTTGCACAATTGCATAGAACTTATTACGCGCAACAAGTTTTTGGCACCGTTGTCGGGGATTGGCAATAGCAACTTTGTTTTATTTTTCTTGCACTTTCTTTTACTTTTCTTGTTTAAGATTCAAAGGGCTAACAAACTTTGGTTTTGCATTGGTATATGACCGAGGCGCAAGACCGACTACACCAGAATATCCCTTTGATCCAGAAATCAAATGAACCTTACAAAGACTTAGACGAAGGATAAGAGTAGCAATGGCTAATCAAGACGGCAATATGAATCAAGATGTTCCAGCAGGAGGAGGAGTGATTCTTGCACGAAATGTAAACTATTCGAGACTATCTTGAAGAAGATCTTGATGGACTTAATCCGGTTGTCGCACCTGAAATTGAAGCGACCACTTTGAGTTAAAACCGGTAATGTTTAATATGATCAACACAATTGGTCAATTTGGCGGCTCAGCAACTGAAGATGCACGACAACATCTGAAATCTTTCCTCGAGATTTGCAACTCCTTCAAAATACACGAGTCACCCCGATGTCTTACGATTAAGATTATTTCCCTATTCACTGAGGATAGGGCGAAAGCATGGTTGAATAACATTCTTGCGGATCAATAGCATCTTGGGAGCGATATAGAAAACTTCTACACAAATGCCCCTACACGGATTTCCGGTGTGGACTCAAGTAACAATGTTTTACAACACCGTGAATACACCAACAAGGATGATGCTAGATGCCTCGGCAAACGGCATACTCCTAGATAAGTCACCGGAGGAAGCAATGCAAATTCTAAACAGGCTGGCCAAGAATAATTATCAATTCCCTCTACTAGAAGAGGAGGAGTTAGGCGCCAAGCCACAATACATGAACTAGGATCATCAAATTCAATTTCGGCACAATTGGCCACTTTAACCAAGATGGTCCAGAACATGCAAAAACCAAACAACACACATGAGGTCAAGGTAATGGATTCTTTTTGTGAGTTATGTGGTGATAACCATGATTCTTCTAAATGTATGCAGAATCCGAAATCTAGCTTCTATGTGGGGAATTACAATCGGAACAACAATGTGATTTCCAATACATACAATCCAGCTTGGAAGAAGCACCCAAATTTTTCATGGAGTAATCCCAACAATGCTCTAAACCAAAACAATCAGAATGCACAAGCATCAGGATTCCATCAGAATATGCCACGGCAACAGTTACCGCAACAACAACCGACAACATCAAGTTCTTTGGAAAATTCTCTAAATGCTTTTATGATGAAAACTGAATCTTATATGGCTGAGAATAGTAACTTCATAAAAAGAATTGATGCTTTTATTAACAGGACCGAGATGAGATTGCAAAACCAAGAGGCGGCAATCAAATCATTGGAAAATCAAGTCAGACAGTTTGCTCAAAACCTGAATACTAGACCGCAAGGAGCTTTACCTAGCGATACTGAAGCCGCAAGAGGAACTGGCCATGAACAATGTAAGGCAATCACCACTAGAAGTGGCCAACAACTTAGAGAGGCTCAAACTCGCTCATCAAACAAAACTCCACAAAAAGATCAAGACGAACCTAGCGACAAAGCCTCGGATGCTTTGAACTAGGAATTGCCGCGACAACCAAAGAATAAGCATGCCTCGGCAACCGACGATAAGGATGTAGATAATTGTCATGTTAATAGAGATAATTCTTTTGTAAATATCTAAGTAATTTAGATATCCTATAACTCTAATCACTTAAAGTAGTTTAGATAGCATATAACTCTTATATACTAGGTAGTTTAGATAACCTTTATCTCTTATCTTATAAGATCATATTTTATCTAGACTAGTTTGAATTTTATTAGAACTCCTGTACTAAATCTATAAATAGTTGGCTTGTATGCACTCTTCAAATCAATTCAAGGAAAAGCGTGAATTAGATTGATCACCACCAAAATACTTTTCCTATTTTCTACATGGTATCAGTCTAGGTTTTTCAGATCCTATCCAAAAAAATCCTTCGTTAATGGTCATGAAAAAACATTAGAGATTAGCTCAAAAGCTAGTCCATCCCCACGGCACCGACGGACAATCAATCACATTTGATCACCTATGTAAGAAATATTAGCGCCGGTTTAACCAAAGAACATGGAGGTAATCTTTCTTTTGCAAATACCGCTGACAACACAAATTTCACTACTTGGATTGTCGATAGTGGAGCCTCGACCATATGACAGAGATCCGAGCTTAATTACGAATTTCAGCGAGCTTGGGGCCCAATCAATGTAAAGACAACAGATGGTTCCTTAGCGACCATTGAAGGAAGTGGAACAATTCGAATAAATCAGGATATCGAATTGAACTTCGTGCTTTATGTTCCAAAATTAGCTTGCAACTTGTTATCTGTTAGTAAATTGTCTCGTGACTTGGGATGTTATACTAAATTTGATTTACATGGCTGTGAATTTCGTCTTCGGATTCGGGGAAGATAATTGGCAATGCTAGGTTGCACTATGGACTCTACATTCTTCAAGGTTCTTTGCCTTCACCAAAGCAAGCCTATTCCAAAATTGTATCTCAATATATTTCCACATCAGACCCTATTTCCAGTCAGATTATGTTACTACACTTTAGACTAGGTCATCCCAATTTCTTTTATTTTGCCAAGATGTACCCAGATTTCTTCACCAATAAAAAGATCAAATCCTTTCATTGTGACATCTGTCAATTTTCCAAACATCAAAGAACTACATACCATCCATCCACTTATAAACCTTCTCATCCTTTTCCCATCATCCATAGTGATATTTGGGGCCCTTCCAAAGTTAAAAATGTTAGTGGATCTAGATGGTTTGTAACCTTTATAGATGACCATAGTAGGACTACTTGGACCTTTCTTATGAGGGAAAAATATGAAGTTAGTGAAAATTTTAAAACCTTTCACAATATGGTCAAAAATCAGTTTCAAAGTAAAGTCCACATTTTAAAACTAATAATGGGAGTGAATATTTCTCCAAGAGTCTAGGATCATATTTTAAAGAAAAGGGCATTGTTCATATTAGCTCTTGTGTTGATAGTCCTCAACAGAATGGGGCTCTTTGAGAGAAAAATAGACATATTTTGGAAGTAGCTAGGTCTCTTTTATTCTCTTCAATGTTCTGAATATTTTTGGGGGGAAGCTGTCTTAACTTCCACTCACCTTATTAATAGGATGCCTAGTTGAACACTAAAGTTCCAGTCTCCTAAAGATGTTCTTCTTAAAAAATTTCCTTGGTTCAAACCTATGTCATGTGATCTTCCACTAAAGATTTTTGGGTGTTCCACTTTTGTTCATGTTTATCAACAACATAGGTCTAAGTTGGATCCAAGGTCACTCAAGTGTGTTTTCTTAGGTTACTCATCCACTAAGAAGGGTTACAAGTGTTATTCCCCAATTACAAAAAAGACTTACATTACTATGGATGTTACCTTCCTTGAAAATAAACCTTATTTCTCTAAAATCAAAATTCAGGGGGAGATTCAAGATGAATTTCAATTTCAGTTTTTTGATAACTTTTAGAACTCGTCAAGTTTATCATCACAACCGACTTCTAATTCACAATCCATTTTTATCCCACAACCCGTGCTTTCATCTCCTTTACAACCATCTCTACATTCTTCTCCTACTAGACAAAGTTCTAGCCCTGTTAAAACTCCACAAAGAACCTATCCATCACCTTCCAAAACTTTTCAAAAGACCCAACCAGAAGGGAGAGAACTTAGCGTCTACAAAAGGAGAGAGAAGTCCACTTTGCAACCTAGACGCTGCCAAGAATTGGAACTGAGTCCAATTACCATGGAAAACTTGGAAGGTACGCATTCTCCTCTTAATGAAAATTCTATTCCTTTTGTTAATACTGATGATTTGCCGATTGCTCAAAGGAAAGATGTGAGGAAGTGTACGCTCATCCGATAGAAAAGTACATTGCTTATAGCCGTTTCATGCCATCATTCAAGGCATTCACGACAAAGATTGATGACATTCAGATTCCAAGAACAATATAGGAGGCTTTAGATGATCCTAGGTGGAAGAAGGCGGTCGAGGAAGAAATAAATGCCCTTGAGAAAAATGAGACCTGGACTCTGACAGATCTACCTCAAGGAAAGAAGCCAGTGGGATGCAAATGGGTTTTCACAGTAAAGTACAATTCGGATGGCAGCATTGAAAGATTCAAGGCCAGGTTAGTGGCTAAAGGGATTCACACAGTCTTATGGTATAGATTACCAAGAAACCTTCGCTCCGATTGCAAAACTAAACACACGTAAAGAGTTTTACTTGTCTCTTGCCATGAACTAGGATTGGCCACTTCATCAATTAGACATAAAAATGCCTTCTTGAATGGCAATTTGACAGAGGAAGTGTACATGGAAATTTCGGAGGGCATCAAGAGAGATTCGACAGCTCACAAAGTATGCAAATTGAGAAAATCCTTGTATGGCCTAAAGCAGTCCCAAGGGCTTAGTTCGATAGATTTGCCAAGGTAATTATTGGGAGTGGTTATAAACAATGTCAAACCGACCATACCTTGCTTATTAAGGTAAATCAAAATGGTAAAAGAACAATTTTAATTGTTTATGTGGATGATATAATAATCACTGGGGATGATGTTGAAGAATTAAAGAGGCTAAAAGATTCACTAGCCAAGGAATTTGAAACCAAAGACCTTGGCAGTCTTAGGTACTTTCTTGGAATGGAAGTGGCAAGATCAAAATTCGGTATAGTTATCTGTCAGAGGAAATACATCCTTGATCTTTTGACAGAAACTGGCATGCTTGGTTGTAAACCAGTCGAAACCCCAATGGAGCCCAACTTAAAGTTTAGAAAAGATGATAGAGGTGTTCCAGTAAGCAAAGAGCAGTATCAACGATTGGTTGGTAAGCTAATTTATTTGTCCCTTACGAGGCCTGACATTGCTTTTTCTGTTAGTGTTGTTAGCCAGTACATGAATGATCTAAGAGACGAGCATCTTGATGCCGTATATAGAATTTTACGGTACCTTAAAATGACTCCGGGACATGGCTTATTATTTAAGAAAAGTGAAGAAAGGTCAGTAAGAATTTTTACTTATTCAGGTTGGGCTGGTGAGTTAACTGATAGAAGATCAACTAGTGGGTATTGCGCTTTCGTGTGGGGAAACTTGATCACTTGGAGGAGTAAAAAGCAAGTCGTGGTGTCTAGGAGCAGTGCAGAAGCCGAGTATCGAGCACTAGCACTTGGAATTTGTGAAGGCATGTGGTTACAGAGAATATTGACCGAAATGGGATTAGATCACTACAAGCAGTTTGAGTTGCAAACTAATAGTCAATCTGCTATTAGTATTGCAAAAAATCTTGTTCAACACGACTGTACCAAAACATGTGGAGATAGATAGACACTTTATCACGACAAAATCAGCAATGGAGTTATCAAACTCGGCTATGTTCCTACAAAGCAACAGTTAGCCGATATTCTTACCAAGGCTCTTCCAAGGGTGGTTCTTGCCGATCTTAAATCCAAGCTAGGAATCTACAATATGTATTCACCAGCTTGAGGGGGAGTGTAGATAATTGTCATGTAAATAGAGATAATTCTTTTGTAAATATCTAAGTAATTTAGATATCCTATAACTCTAATCTCTTAAAGTAGTTTAGATAGCATATAACTCTTATCTACTAAGTAGTTTAGATAACCTTTATCTCTTATCTTATAAGATCATATTTTATCTAGACTAGTTTGAATTTTATTAGAACTCCCTGTACTAAATCTATAAATAGTTGGCTTGTATGTACCCTTCAAATCAATTCAAGGAAAAATAGTGAATCAGATTGATCACTGACCAAAAACTTTTCCCTATTTTCTACAAAGGATGCTTCAAGCAACTTGTGATAAGCATGCCTCGGCAACCCCAATTGATAATGCCTCGGCAGCTCCAGTTGTCCCGGTAATGCCGTCAATCAGGTTCCAAACCAATGAAAGGATCGAAGATATCTAACTTCCACCACCATTCCCACAAAGGGTGAAGCGACAAAAGCAAGAATACCAATTCAAGAAGTTTCTTGATATCCTAAAGCAAGTCCACATCAACTTGCCATTGGTGGAAGCAATTGAACAAATGCCAAACTATGCCAAGTTTCTTAAAGACATTGTGTCCAAGAGAACAAGGCTAGGAGAGTTTGAAACAGTTGCCGCAACAGAGGGATGCATGGCAATGTTGCACAATCGTATGCCACCCAAGTTGAAGGATCCCGAAGTTTCACAATACCTGTTCTATTGGAAACCACTATGTCGAGAAAGCATTATGCGACCTTGGGGCTAGCATAAACTTGATGCCTAAATCGGTTTTCCAGAAACTATGAATCGGGAAGGCAAGACCTACAACAGTTATGCTACAGCTAGCCGACAAATCCTATGTGCATCCAGAGGGAAAAATCAAGGACATACTGGTAAAAGTTGATAAATTTATTTTCCCGCTAACTTTATTGTTTTGGATTGTGAAGCGAGATGGGCATGCACCCATCATTCCCGGGAGACCATTCCTAGCAAAGGAGGAGAACCTTGATCGATGTTGAAAAGGAGAACTCACAATGAGGGTGAATGACCAGCAAGTTAAACTAAATGTGTTCCAAACACTAAGGCATGCCGATGATCCGAAAGAATGCCAACTTCTTCATGCCACGGCGAGTTTAACCGACGAGGAATTTAGTTGCCTCGACAACTACATTACCGATCAAGAGGAACCTGATGAGTATGAAGAACCGTCGATGAGGAACAACAAGAAGAGGCAAATTGGCTAGTCAATCGACCAGGTACATACTTTGAACCACTGGATTACTCGGGTAAGGAAGGTAAACTCAAAAAAACCCTCTATTGAAAAACCACCGATTCTTGAGTTGAAATAATTGCGAGCAACTAAAATATACATACTCGAGGCTGATAATACATTGCTGTAATTATTTCTTCTAAGTTACAGCTGAGCGGAAAAAAAAGCTGATCAAGATGTTGAAGCTACACAAAAAAGGCAATAGGGTAGACAATTGCCGAATTGAAGGGAATTAGCCCCGGCGGTGTGCATGCACAAGATTTTGTTGGAAGATGATCACAAACCTTCAATTGAGGCCCGAGAGGAGACTGAATCATGCCATGAAAGGGGTTGTAATGAAAGAAATCATCAAGTGGCTTGATGCCGGCATTATATACCCTATCTCCGATAGTACATGGGTAAGTCTGGTACAATGTGTACCAAAAAGGAGGTATAACGGTGGTAAGTAATTAAAACAATAAACTCATTCCAACCAGGACTGTGACCGGATGGAGGGTTTGTATGGATTATCGAAAGCTAAACAAAGCCACTAGGAAAGATCACTTCCAATTACCCTTTATCGATCAAATGCTTGACCGTCTTGCAGGTAAACCCTTTTATTGTTTTCTTGATGGTTATTCAGGTTACAATCAAATTGCCATAGCACCAGAATATCAAGAAAAGACAACCTTCACATGCCCATACGATACTTATGCCTTCCGAAGGATGCCGTTCGGATTGTGTAACGCCCCAACATCCTTCCAAATATGCATGATGGCACTCTTTTCAGACATGGTCGAAAACTTCCTTGAGATCTTCATGGATGATTTTTCTGTTTCTGGAATCGACTTCGACAGTTGTCTCGACAATTTAGAGAGGGTGTTGGGAAGATGTAAAGAAACTGATTTAGTCCTCAATTAGGAGAAATGCCATTTTATGGTAGATGAAGGAATAGTGCTCGGCCACAAGATTTCATCCAAGGGAATTGAAGTAGACAAAGCCAAGGTGGACGTGATCGAGAGATTACCTCCACCAAGTTCGGTTAAAGGAATTCGAAGCTTTCTTGGACATGCAGGTTTTTATATGAGGTTCATTCATAATTTTTCTAAAATCACTAAACCCTTGTGCAATTTGCTTGAATAGGATAAAGTCTTCGATTTTGATGATTCTTGCACCCAAGCATTCGAAACCCTAAAGAAAAAGCTTGCCTCGGAACCCATTGTCGTTCCACCAGATTGGACACTACCTTTTGAGCTCATGTGTGATGCAAGTGATTTCGTGGTAGGAGCAGTCCTAGGCCAACGCACAGGTAAGACCTTCCATGTGATATACTACGCTAGTAAAACTCTTAATAGTGCTCAAGTGAATTACACAACAACAGAGAAAGAGTTACTAGCTGTAGTTTTCGCATTTGACAAGTTCCGATCCTATTTGATTGGTACAAAGGTAATTGTTCATACGGACCATTCGCAATCAAATATCTATTTGCTAAAAAGGATGCCAAACCTCGTTTGATTCGTTGGATATTACTTTTACAAGAATTAGATATTGAAATTAAGGACAGGAAAGGAACAAAAAATCAAGTGGCCGATCACTTATCACATTTAGAACGCAACAGGGAGGAGGACGCGGATCTAGAGAACTGCGATGCATTCCCGGATGAACAAATTTTAGTTACCTCGGCAACCATGGACGCGCATGCCTCGGCAACCCTCGACACCTCGGAAACCATGGATGCTCACGCCTCGGCAACTCTCTAAGCCGCACCAGCCTTTGACGCGCACGCCTCGGCAATTTTGGGAGTAGTCACCACGGCAAAGACATGCCTCGCGATGACACGCACGCGGATTTAGTTAATTTCCTTGTTTGTGGCATTTTACCTTATGGCATTACTCACCAAAGGAAGAAGCGGTTCCGCCATGATGCTAAGCATTACTTTTGGGACGAGCCTCTTTTGTTTAAACAATATGCAGATCAGGTTATACGCCGATGTGTCCCTGAAGAAGAGCAACAGAATATTCTCTGGCAATGCCATTCTTCACCCTATGAAGGACATTTTGGAGGAACTTGTACCGCGGCCAAAGTTTTGCAATCCGGTTTGTATTGGCCAACATTGTACAGAGATGCCCAAGACTTTTACAAGCAATGTGATCGTTGCCAGAGGACGGGCAATATCTCTAGACGACATGAGATGCCGCTCCAGAACATCATCGAGGTGGAATTGTTTGATGTATGGGGGATCAATTTTATGGGACCTTTCCCATCTTCATTCGGCAACCTCTACATTCTACTTGCCGTCGACTACGTGTCTAAATGGGTGGAGGCAGCTGCAGTTCCCAACAACGATTCCAAGACCGTGCAACGATTCTAGCAGAAAAACATATTTACACGGTTTGGGATGCCGAGTGTAATTATCAGTGACGAAGGCAAGCATTTTGACAACAGACTAATTGCCAAGATGTTGCAACGCTTCGGCATATCACACAAGATCGCCACGGCATATCACCCACAAACCAACGGGCAAGTAGAAATTTCCAACCAGGAATTGAAGGGTATACTCGAGAAAGCTGTAAATCCCTCTAGGAAGGATTGGTCATTAAAACTAGATGACGCACTTTGGGCATATCGCACTGCATTCAAAACACCCTTAGGTATGTCCCCCTTCCGACTTGTCTATGGCAAAACATGCCATCTACCGGTGGAAATCAATCACAAGGCATACTGGGCAATCAAGACCGTGAATATGGATTGGGAAGTGCCGGATAAAAGCGTTTGTTGGACCTCAACGAGATAGAAGAATTCTGAGCACTCGCTTATAACAATGCACTAATCTGCAATGAGAAAACAAAGCAATGGCATGACAAGAAACTATTGCCACGACAATTCATGCCAGGGCAACTAGTCCTCTTATTCAATTCTTGGCTAAAACTTTTCCCGGGAAAGCTGAAATCAAGATGGTCGGGACCATTCGAAGTTGTCAAACCATTCACCTACGGTATCGTGATAATCAAGTCCATCACTGACAAACATGAATTCAAAGTTAATGGACAAATATTGAAACACTACAATGGTGCCCATGTGGAACGTAACAAAGAAGTGGTCAACTTAGGAGATGCATGAGCATGCTCTCCCTTTGATATTTTATTTTTTTTTATTTTTTATTTTTATTTTCGATTAATTTTTTTATTTATTTTATATTTTTCGAACTTTTTTATTTTTTTTATTATTTCTGATTATTATTATTATTTAGGATAGATTTTCTTTTTTTTATCTTTTTAAGTTTAAGAATCCCTTTATACATCTTTATTTATTTTCTTTTATAAGTTTATCTTTAATTTTAATCCTTATTTGATTTGTCTTTGAATTGTAGGAAAAGAGTTCAAGATAAAGAGGAATTTTAATCCAAGAAGGAAAACATCTTCAACAAGGAAACTAATGGGCTGAATCTAAGGCTTATATAAGCCTCCAATTTACCCTAACCAAACCCCCCTTGCCGTCACCCTCTCCCTAAACCAAAACCCTTTTTCGTTTTCTCCTAATCCCACCCACCATATTTACCACCTATCTTTTCTATAAAACCCATCAACCTTAACCTATTCCTACTTTTTATCTTGCAACTTTTTAGTTTCTTTTATTTTATTTTATTTGTTTTTACAAAACTCACAACCAAGATCATCCATGGCTTCCAAAATTAAATTTTTAGTTCATCCAAGTTCCTCCAAAGAACCAAGATACAAGAAGTTTGCTACACCGGTGGCTCAAGAAAGATTTCACTCCAAGTTTGAAAGCCGGAAGATTCATGAACAACAAGGCTTTGAATACTCCAACTCTCATCAAGATTTCGGCCTTGAACCATTCATCTTCGAGAGGATTGCACATAAAAAGTGGCAAATCTTTTGCCATCAACCGAAACCGGGTAACATCTCATGGGTAAGAGAATTCTATGCTCACTCACCTAATCCTGATAATCCTTATGTTTTTGTTCGTGACAAGGCCATACTCATAAGCCCCAAAAACGTCAAAACCTTTTATGGGCTTTACATTGAGAAGGACGAGCATCAAGCCCAAGCAACTCGACAAGGTGCTTCAAGAACTCACTCAACCGGGAACTCATGGAACGACGGTAAACACAAGGGCACGGTAAATCATCTTCGGCTTAAACCCGAGGTAAAACTATGGAATAAGTTTGTTAAAACTTCTTTAATGCCCACCACACACAATACTACTGTTGATATACCACGCCTTTTGCTCATACATTCTATTTTGCATAATCGCATCATTAATATTGGAAAAATTATTTGTGATGAGATTTTTGTATGTAGCTCAAAAGATAAGGGTTCTCTTTTCTTCCCTGCTTAATTTCTAATCTTTGCAAGGAGATGCATGTCCCAAGTGAGTCCACCGATGAAAAGGCCCTACCAAAGTCCGGTTGGAATCAAGCACAAATCCGAAAGCTAATGGGAGAGACATCGGGAAATTCTTTAAGGCCTCCAATTGCCGTGGCAACTCTTGCCACCCCGGCAATCCCTAATACCCAAGCACCTAATGCCCGGGCAACTCGGCCATCAACCCCGGGACACTTTGAAGCACTCTTACAACCATTGGCAAGCCACCTAAGGCAAATTGAAGACCGGAAACTAATGTTCATGCGGTACATGAAGGAGCACAACAATGCCATCACCCAAGTCATCCTAGAAAAGTACCCGGACAGCCGCGTGCCGTTCCCAATCTTTCCTGCCGAGATCCTTGCCCGGGCACCCAATGAAGTAGTCGCCACGGCAACCTACATCGTGCCTGCACAAGCTGATGCCACGGCAACCAACCCTGAAGATGCCACGGCAACCAAAGCTAAAGACATCCTGACAACCACTGCAAAAGCCAAAGGTAAAGCACCTATGACCGAATCAACTCCTAGGAATCATTTTCTGATTTTTCAGATTCAGACGAGTCCTCCATTGCACCAACAAAGACCGCACCAATTGAATCCTCCAAGTGAAAAGCCAATGACATTGATGAAGAGGACAATGAGGACAACCCCGTACAAGGATCGATTCTACCACCGGCAACAAGGAAACAACCATCACGTTCAAGCAAGAGAATCAAGACACCGACCAAAAGGAAACTAATCATCTACGATGACGAACTCTCAGAGTAAGTCCTCGTATGCATTTTATTTTTCGTTAATTTTATTTTCCTTTAATGCATGCATTGAGGACAATGCCTCACTCGAGTTTGGGGGGGATTGTTATTAGTAGTTACCATGTTTAGTTACATTCATCTTAAGTATTACATTTAGGATACATAAATTGTTTGCCATGCCTTTAGTTGGAACAAGAATTGCTTAGATTTGATGAATATCCGATGATGACTTTGCCAATTCACTTAATTGATAGAATTTTTATTCTAGGATAACCATGAAAAAACTTAGAATTTTACTATGATGCTAAATTTGATGAAACACTGTTGTGGTTTGATTGATTTAAGGAATTCTAGTGAACTTAGGTTGATAATTAAACAAATTGGGGGATTAGAATAAAAATTGGATGAATGCTAGAGGTGCCCGAAATTGGCTCTAGCATGTGCTAAAAAAATTGATCACTAGAGGTGCCCGAAACTGGCTCTAGTATGTGCTAAAAAAATTCGCTAGAGGTGCCCGAAACCGGCTCTAGTCGAATAAAACTAAAAATAAAACACTAGAGGTGCCCAAAACTGGCTCTAGTTAAAACATGTTAAAAAGAACCCAATGAAGTAATTTGAAAACCTCTCGTTTGCATAGAATCCGAAAAATCAACTTGCACACAACTCCGCACAAACTCACAAGCATTATAGTTTGATTCCGAGTAACTCCTAAGTTTTCTGAAAAATGAAAAGCCAATCATACTTTGTGCCCCGGTTCTGAGAATTGAAATCAAGTTCAAAGCTAATTTTGTGAAAATTGAAGTCTTGGCAGGTAATTGTTAGTTTGCACTGCTTGAGGACAAGCAATAGTTCGAGTTTGGGGGTGTGATAAGTGTTCAAAAGTACTATTTTTCTTACCCTTTTTACTCATATTATTGTTAGACTTAAGCTTATATTAGTTGCATAATTAGCCATTCATGCATTAATCCATGTTTCCTTCCATCGTTGAGCTTGATTACATAACTTGGTAGTTTTTGTGGGAAAAGATGATGCTTTGGTGTGTTTTGTGTGTATGTGCAGGATCACTTGCCAAAGCAAGGCTAGAGCTAGTAGCCAGGGCAATGCATGAATGAGATGCCGAGCTAGTTGCCAGGGCAATGCATGAAGGAGACGCCGAGCCAGTTGCCAGGGCAACTGTCGACAAAGAACAAGGTGATATGGTAGTCGAAATTTATGACTAGACAAGCCCAAGATGACGTGGAGCAAAGACAAATCCCAAAGGAATTTGATTTCCATGAAGAGATTAAAGAAGAATTAAATTCCAAAAAGATAGAAGAAGTTCTAGTAGGAATATAATTATAATAAAGAATTATATTCTTTAAAGATAATTTAATTCCAACTTAACTTCCTCCTCAAATAAGGACTTTGACCTAGCCCTATAAATTAGAGGGGAATTTCTACAACTCAGAGAGAGCAAGAGGAGAGAATTTTCAACAAGCATCTAGGGCAAGGGGATTTCGACAAGCTTCAATTCTTCGTCTTTTTCTTTCTTGTTCAATTAGGTTCATGCTAGGGATTATTTATCTTGTGTTTCTTTGGAACCTAGCCATGAACTAAATCTATTTGGCTATGGTTATGGTGTTTTGTGGTTGTGAGAAACTATTGGATTTTGTTTAGGTAATAAGAGTTTGCACTTTTCTATTCAAGGTTTATTCATTCTTGGTTCTTATTCTTGTTTGCAAGTGAATTGGGAGAGGATCTCATAATTTCATCTATTTATCTAATATCGGGAGAGTTAGATTCAAGAAACGAATGAATATGATCTTTATTCAATCTATTGATGGTGAAGATTAATCCAGCTTAGGAATAAGTTAAGGATTTCAACGGCTAAGAGGAGTGCAAGATTGGTTGTTGTTCACCCTTGATTCACGCAGGGATGTATTATCAAGGCATGAACAAGTAGCTAGAGTTTCGACTTAGGGATAAGAAGAAACCATTGAAGAACGCTCTACCGAACCTTGAAGGTTGCTGCCCAGACGCCCGAGTAGTTGCCCAACTAGTTGCCCAGGCAACCATCGATTTGTTGCCAAGGCAACCCCGTTGTGCAAGTTGCCACGGCAACTGAGTTGCCCGTGCACTCTTTTACCAAGACGATCCAATCGGCTATCACACCTCAACTCACGATAACCTGGCCTATCTCTCTCATTTGATCTCATTTATTCTTTTACTTTATTGCTTTCTACTTTAGTTATTAGTTAAACTCCTATAATCCTTTATTTGTGTTTTTACTTTTCACAGTGCAAGAGACTAGATTCTTGAAGTGGCACCAATCCCTGTGGAGACGTTATCTTTTATACTATAACTTGCAACGTGTATAGTTGCACAATTGCGTAGCACTTATTACGCGCAACATGGCTCCTCCAGAGTACCTTGACTAACGATACAGATTTGTTGCGAAGCCTTTTTACTTCCCTTGCAAGAATCTGAATCGATTTCTCTTCATAAGATAGATTAGGTTGAATTTTAACAGATTCTGGTTTGATGATGTGTGAAGGGTTGGATCGGTACTTCCAGAGCATTGATACATGGAATACATCATGGATTTTGCTCATATTTGGGGGCAATATCAATCGATAGGCCATTGGGCCTACTCTTTCAATAACCTCGAAGGGTCCAATGAATCGAGGACTCATTTTCCCCTTCTTGCCAAATCTCAGAACTTTCTTCCACGGTGAAACTTTGAGGAAGGCCTTCTCGCCAACTTCATTTTGAATATCCCTTTCGTTTAAGATCAGCATAGGCCTTCTGTTGGTCAAAGACAACTTTCAAGCGGTCATGGATGATGGCAACATGTTCTTCAGTTTCCCGAAGTAGATAAGGGCCTAACATTTTGCCTTTGTCAAGTTCAGACCAACACAATGGAGTTCGACAACGCCTACCATACAATGCTTCATATTGTGCCATTTTGATTGAAGCTTGGTAGCTGTTATTGTAGGCAAACTCAATGAGAGGTAGGGATTTATCCCACGATCTGCCAAAATCAATGATACATGCTCGTAGCATGTCTTCCAAAATTTGTGAAGAAGGATTCAATACGATACATTTTATCAATGGTTCAAAGAAAGGTGCTCTCGGTAATTACCTGGATTACCCTTTTATATTGGCCATCGGACTGAGGGTAAAAGCGGTACTAAGATTGACACTCATGCCTAGAGCCCTTTACAATGTTCTCTAGAATTGAGAAACAAACCGTGGATCTCGATCGGAGATGATAGATTACGGCACTCCATGAAGTCGAATAACTTCCTTGATGTACAAGTCAGCTAGCTTGGGAAGTCCATAATCCATTCGAACCTGTAAGAAATGCGCTGACTTGGTGAGACGGTCTACAATGACCCAAATGGCATTGTGTTTAGCAGGAGTCAAAGGTAGACCACTAACAAAGTCCATAGTGATCTTCTGTCACTTCCATTGTAGTAGATCGATGGGTTGTAGTAATCCGGTAGGGATACGATGTTCAACTTTAACATATTGACAAGTAGGGCACTTAGACACGAAACCAATTATGGCTTGCTTCATGCCTGGCCACCAATATAGTTCACAGAGGTTTTTGTACATCTTTACAGACCCCGAATGAATAAAAAACAAACTTGATTGGGCTTCCTTAAGAATATCATCACGAAGTGATTCATCATTGCGCACACAGACCCGATTACGAAAGCATAAAAGTCCTTCAGAATTGATTATGAAGTCTGGATTATCTTGAAGCTTAAAGGCAATAGATTAGAGTTTTGGGTCTTGATCTTGCAATGTCTTGATTCTCGAAACAATAATAGACTGAACTTGAAGTTCAGCTACGAGACAATGATGCTTCCGAAGTCAGAATTGAGCATTGATAGCTTGAGGGGCTACAAAACAATGATTTGCAATAAGCTAATTTGTTATACAATGCTTAGAGTTTCACATGTAATGGCAATGTTTACCAGGTAAAGGTTTGCGACTGAGTGCGTCAGCTACAACGTTGGCCTTGCCCGGATGGTAATCTATGACAAGATTGTAACCTTTAAGGGGTTCCATCCATCTCCGTTGTCGAAGGTTCAACTTTTTTTGAGTCAAAAGGTATTTAAGAATCTTATGGTCGGTGAAAAGATAACACTTTTCTCCGTAGAGATAATGCCTCCAGATTTTCAATGCAAATACAACCGCAACCAATTCCAGATCATGAGTGGGATAATTCATTTCGTGTGGCTTAAGTTGTCTTGAAGCATATGCAATAACTTTTCTTTCTTGCATCAACACATCCTAACCCGAGATGTGATGCATCACTATAAACCGTATAGTCTTTCCTAGACTCGGGTTGGGTTAGGACTGGTGCGTGAGTCAATACTTGTTTCAACTGATCAAAACTTCGATGATGTTCTTCAGTCCAAACAAATAGAGCTTCCTTCCACAATAGCTTAGTTAATGGGGCTGCTAACATAGAAAATCCCTTGACGAATCTTCTATAATAGCCAGCAAGGCCAATGAAGCTTCTCACTTCACCAACATTCTTCAGTGGACGTCAATCAAGAATAGCTTGAATTTTCTTTGGGTCTACTTGGATTCTTGAAGCTGATACAATGTGCCCAAGGAAGGCAACCTCAGCCAGCCAAAACTCACATTTGGAGAACTAGGCAAACAATTACTTCTCTCGGAGGGTTTGAAGCACAATACGAAGATAATTACGGTGTTTTATGACATTCTTGGAATAGATTAGGATATCATCAATGAATACCACAACAAATTTATCAAGATAGGGCCTAAAAACCAAAATTTTCAAGTCCAAAAATGTTATCGGTGCATTGGTTAGCCCAAATGGCATCACCAAGAATTCGTAGTGGCCATATTTTGTATGAAAAGCAATTTTAGGTAATCGCGGTCTTTAACTCTTATTTTATAGTATCCCGACCTTAAATCGATCTTGGAAAACACTAAGGCATCCTTGAGCTGATCGAATAGGTCATCTATCCTTGGCAGTGGATATTTTTTCTTGACGGTTACCTTGTTCAACTGTCGGTAACCGATACATAGTATCATCAAACCATCATTTTCCTTACAAAGAGAACCGAGGCTCCCCAAGGTGAGGAAACCGGTTGAGTGAAGCCTTTATCAAGTAAGTCTTAGATTTGGGCCTTAAATTCTTTCAACTCAACAACGACTATTCGGTAAGGTGCAATGGAAACTGGGGTAGTCCCAGGTTTCACTTTAATGCTAAATTCAACTTCACGGGATAGAGGTAAACCCAAAAGTTCATTAGGGAACACATTAGGAAATTCACACACAATGTCGATATATGATATTCGAGGTTCATCCTTGGCTTTCAACGTCAAAGCACACAGTAAAGGACTTCCAGATTCATTAGGACTATACTCTCATTGCCAAGGCCTTGAAGATACAACTTCCTCTTCCTACAATCTACCCAAGCCTGATGCTTACCAAGCCAATCTAAATCTAGTATAACATCGAACTCATGAATTGATAAAGCCAGTAAGTCATCCAAGAATGAAATCCCTTGAGTCATCAAAAGACAGTTTTTGCACATAAGGCTTACAACGACACAATCACCCAACGGGTTTGTTACAGAGATTCTCGATGCTATAGGTTCACTAGACATTTCGTGCTTCTTAACTAATTCAATACTTATAAATGAATGTGTAAATCCAGGATCAATCAACGCGTATAAAAGGATGAGAGTATAATTCAGTGGTACCTGCAATAATGTTAGGCTCATCATCCTCCTCCCGGCTCCTCATATAGTACATCTGAGCAGATGCCTTTGATTCTTGCCTATTTGATGGTTTTCCTGAGCCACTTGGTTTCCCCGTAGCTCCAGATGATCCTTGCCTCGATCTCTTGCCTCGAAAGGACTGAGCAGGGGAGGCGACATTTGCTGGGGTAACTGTGGATTTGCCAGCACTAAGAGGACAGCCAGGGATGAAATGACCATGTTCGCCATAATAGAAACATGCCTCATTCTGCTTACGACACTAACCCGTTGGATGTCATTTTTTGACAATTGTTACAAACTGGATTCTGTGAACTTTGGTTGGAACCTCTAATGCGTTTGACTGTAGCAATCTTGACAAAAGATTGTGTCACAGTCTGAGGTCTCTCAATGTTCCCAGAATGAGAAGGTTGTGAGTAAGTATTATGCTGAGGGGCGAGGTCGGGCTTCGTCTCTGAATATCTTCTCAAACTTACTAGATCCACCCGTTCTCTGAGCCCTCTATATAGTTTTAGTGGCCTTAACTTGAATCAAGAGGTCTTGGAAATCAATGATGCCCAAGGCAGTGAACATAGGATGTAGCTCGTCGCTAAGCCTGACAATGAACATCTTGCATTTGTCTTCCTCATTTTTTATGTATTCAGCACCACACCGGTAGTACTTGCAAAAATCATGGATGTATTGCTCGATAGGTCGACCACGTTGCTTCAGATAAAGGAAGATGTTGTGCTTTTCTGCGAGGTAGTACTCGCTAATGTACTTCTTTTGGAATTCTTAAAGGAAGAATTCCCAGGTGACAGTTTCCTCAGGAACAGTAAGAATAGTGGTCTCCCACCATTGAAGTGCTTTGTCAGCTAGCAATGCGAAAGTGCACTCCAGCTTATGCTCATCCGAACACAGTAGCTTTTTATTCAGAACCCTTAACGTGTCCAACAAATATTCAGCAACCTCAGGATTATCATCGTCATGTCCGATGAAGGTGTAGGCTTAAAGCGATGCCAGTTTATCAATAGGGGCCCAAGTATATCGGCTCAACATTTAGAGGTGGGGGATTAGGTGGATTTGGTGGGTCTCCCCCTTACCTCCTCGCCATGATTCGAGGAGCAGGTAGCATGCTTGTTTATATGAGCTTCATTAGTCTCAGACATATCTATAACATAAAGAGATCATATTAGTCAACAAGTCACAATATACGCAATATACAACTCCTAGGTGACAAAGCAAGACAATAACAATGCAATAAGCTTCGATTTAGCCCTAGAATCGACTAAACTCTAGCTCTGGTACCACAAATGTAACACCTCTTTCTTGACCTGGTTGAGAACCGGGTTAGAGTATGCTACCGATAAACCAAACGAAGGTCGACATGAAAATTTCAAATGATAATCGATGATTTCAAACTTAAAAACAATATTAAACAATATCACAATTCCACTTAGTCTATTACGAGCCTACGATTGCCCATTTAGGACCAATTTTAAACTTTTTCATGTTTTAGGGACTAAAATGTAATTTTAGTATTTCAGGGTTCCTTTTTCTGAAAATAGTCTTACTACAGAGAAACTCATCATACAAACAATGACCATGTAAATTTTCATAATATTTAGAATTCATTTACCCATCCAATTAAACGATGCAATACTCAATGACTATTTTGTAAATATGGCGAAACTGTGTTCTATAGCTTTTAATTGAATTAACTGTCACCATAGTGATACACCTAGGGTCGTATCAGTACGCTAAGCCTAATTTCCAATTTCCTGATTCAAGGGTGACAAACCCGTATCGATTCGGTTGAGGGCCGTACCAATACTAGTTGACCATGTTGACTTCGTATCTATACGCCTTGACCCTGTATCGATACCATTTTTGCACCCAAATTCCAGTAGCCAAAAATTTTACCAATACGCCCCCTTTTAACCAACGTTGACTTGACCAAATATGCTAGGCCATATCGATACACCATCACCTGTATCGATATGCCCTGCCCTGAAATGACAGATTTTTGCTGGTTTTTATTTGATTTGAGCTACTAAACAATGTCCAAAATGCAATGAAAATTTATACACAATATTTCAATGCTATAGACTACTTGCATGCCAAGTTTTGGATCATTCAAATATGTTTACTATGATTTCACCTTTAGAGGCAAAGTATGCATCTTTAGTCCCTTTTTAGGCCATACAAAAAGACCATTTGGAACCTTAAGTGGTATTACACCACAAACATAAAATACACATATCTAAAGAGCCATATATGAGTAGTTTAAGTACTTTTCCACCCTACTAGGAGTTCATAGGTTCGGTATACATTACTTTAGGCTTGCTTGTGACTTGTTCAACGCTACAACTTCTCCAATCTCCAACGATGAGTCTCTTAACCTGAAATGGATGAAATGCAATGCATTAGGCATACATTGCCTAGTGAGGTAACCCTAGACGATGACCATAACAATGTAATGCATTACTTTTAAAGTGATGACAAAAATAATACAATGAACTATTAATATCAATGCAATGGTCATATTTATCAACAATGTTCCATATTTAACAATAACCCTTGGATCGATTCTAGATAGTGGATACGTGAATTCCTACGCCTTGCCAAATCAATGAATGGTCTAGTCCCTCCGCCTCGCCAACATGACCAATATCACAACACATCCCTCCGCCTCACCAAATCAATATAGGCCGTAGCCTTAGGACCGTAGTCCACCTGTACACTGAGCTCATGAATTCTATGGCATGCTTATTGTATCCAATGTCCTTTCAAATCCAAGGTTTGGTGGAAATATCAATAATCAATGTCCAATAACAATAGCTATGGTCAATATTCTTATCGATAAACAATGTTCTGATGTACATGTTCAATAGCAATATCAATAACAATGGCAATGTTTAATGATCTCAGTGACAATAACAATGGTCGATGCTTTATTTACAATGGTTCGATGACAATAACTTTGTCGATATCAATGTACAATGACAATAGCAATGACTATAGAAATATCGATGTCTGATACTCAGTACAATGACTTACCTCCACTTGCCAACGATATCCTCTAAGAGATACAATGCAGTAGTCCTTAACAATGATGTTAGCAATACTATATACAATGACATGGAACCGGGAAAGCCACCTAGCCTAATCTTGAACTCTGACTACACTCACCTCGATTCTGAAGCTTTCAAGTCTCTCGGATAGTAATCCCCTTATTCCTAGCTTTCGTTGGTAATGGTGGATTATCTCTTTCCACTTCTTGAGCTCGGAAAATCAATAGGGAATTTATTAGAATTGATAATATGATATCAAAATCAATGTAACGATATCAAAATCGATATCTAAGCTCAATTAAGACAATAATGATGAATTATCCATGGATAGTCAAAACCCTAGCTTAAGATTACACTCAATATCTCCATATATTTTAATAATTGTTTGGGAGATTAAGCTTACTCATTCGATAGCAATGATTCGATAGCAATAAATCAAAGGAAAACTAAGCTCCTTTAGCTATTCACTTTGTGTGTTAATAGCGATAGGTTTCCTTCTATTGAATAAATCTCCCCCGGTAACCCCAAGTATGGGATAATTATATTGTAGTGGTGCTAACCGCAAGATTAGTCCCTCACATCTTAAT
Organism: Hibiscus mutabilis; assembly: GCA_019671005.1. Lineage (NCBI taxonomy): Eukaryota > Viridiplantae > Streptophyta > Magnoliopsida > Malvales > Malvaceae > Hibiscus > Hibiscus mutabilis. Next base: position 22,740,674 of record CM033718.1, on the reverse strand, counting down.
GGCCTTATGCTTTTACCCTCAAAGTTTTGATTTACACAATTTAGTCCCCAAAAGTATTCGATACATTCATTAAGTTCCAAGATCGATAAATTGACCCAGTTAGAGTCCAATATCAATGTAATTGACCTTAAAATCAAAGTTAAAAAAATATTTGGACCTTTCCAGTGTAGGGTTTTCGATTGTTGGATCCCAATTTGACTAGACCGGTTCTTGGGATATTACATTTTTGATCACCGGAACCCAATTATGACTAGACCAGTTTTTGGGGTGTTACAATTCTCCCTCCCTTTAAGAAAAATTTCATCCTCAAATTTTTACTTGTGATAGTGTCGTGATCATCCTCTTGTTTCTCGCCTCTCATATGGTACATCTGTGTAGAAGCCTTAGATTCAGGTTTGTACGGTGCTTTGGATGAACGTCCAGACTTTATGAATGATCGTTGTCTTGGTCTCTTGCCTCGAAATGATTAAACAGGGGATAAGTTGGCCGATGCAGAAGTAGATTTAATAGTGTTCTTAAGACAATCACGAATGAGATGTCCCATCTCACCATAGAAGAAGCAAGCTCCAGACTTCTTACGGCATTGCCCTTCGGAATGCCTGCGATGATAGAAGTTACAAACTGGAAACTTCGTTTTTGCTTAGAGCCGTCAATACTCTCAATAGGATTGACACTAGGAAAGAACTGAGCCACAGCTTGTAGCTTAGCAAGATATTCATACAGGGAAGGCTGTGAATATACATTATGTTTTGAATCATCATGCTTCTTTTTCTTGAAAGATTTAGAGGAATGAAATTCATCTCGGTGTCTCTTTTCAGTCTTGTTTGACCCACTGGTCCTTTGTGCCTTTTGAGCACATTCGGTATCTTTGAACATAGGACATAGATCATCTTTCAACCCATTGATGAACATCTTACACTTTTCTTCTTCTTTCTTGATATATTCAGTCCATTATCGACAGTACTTGCAAAAATCGTGGACGTACTACTCAATGGGTCGTCCTTCTTGCTTTAGGTGAAAGAAGATATCGTGTCTCTCAGCAAGGTAGTATTCACTGATATATTTCTTTCAAAATTCACAAAAGTATAACTCCCAACTCACAGCCTCTTCGGGGACTCTAAGAATCGTAGTCTCCCACCAATATAGTGTTTCACCTGATAACATGGAGAAAGCACACTCAAGCTTGTGTTCATCAGAACATTGTAGTTGCTTAGTCAGAATTCGTAAAGTATTGTCTAGCCAATACTCAACAAATTCAGGGTTATCATCATTCTGACCCATAAAAGAGTAAGCCCGATGCTGAGGCAACTTATCGATAGGAGCTCAAGTACTCGAGATAGCTGGTTGAAGGGTTTGCTCAGCCTTCATCGAGGTCATAAACACTTTGAACATGTCAGCCATGTTCTTATAACATTCTTCTTGAGAAACTTCCATCCCAGGCTCAAGATTTCGTACTTGAGGGTTTTGCAGAATCGGAGGATCCCTCTTTCTAACTTCCTCACCATGCGTCGAGGAGTCAGCAATGTGCTCATCTATTCGAGCTTGATTAGAGTTAGACATCTATAAGTAAAGAGATCGGATTAGCCAGCAAGTCACAAAATACAATAAAATAACTCATACTTTGCAAAGTAACACAATAATCAATACAACAAGCCTCAGTTTTGTCCAAAACCGACTAAACTCTAGCTCTAATACCACAAATATAACTCCCCCTTCCTGGCCTGGTTGAGAATCAGGTCAGAGCGCACTACCATTGAACCATACAGTGATTGGTGCTATAAAATTTCAATCAATGGCCAACATTCAATCTATATTATACTCTTTAAACATTACCAAGTATAAGCATTAGTCTAATTTATCATGTATGGAATAATAATCCTTCAATTAGGACTGATTTATAACTCTTACAAGTTTTAGGGACTAAGCTGTAAATCTAATAATTTAGGGGACCGTTTCTATAATTAATAATACCACAATGAAATTCAATGCAATGATAGTGAGCCTAAAAATTTCATGCTAATTAGAGTTCATTAGCCCTATCAATTAGGCTTATAAGATTTCAGTGACTATATTGCAAAAATTTAAAAGTTGTTCTTTATCACATATACTAATTTACCTGCCACTGTATCGATGCCCATGAGACCATATCGATACACCATAACTAAGTGAAGGATTCTAGATTCAAATGAAATAAGCCCGTATCGATATAGCTGGGACCGTATCGATACAGATTGACTACGTTTACTTCGTATCGATACACTATATTACCGTACTGATACCTTTAATTTTTTCTAGATTCTAGTGACCAAAATCCATACCGATATGCCCTAGGTAGTATCAATACGCCCCTTTTGACTCATGTTGACCAGGCCAATCAGGCAAGACCGTATCGATACACCATCACCTGTATCGATACGCCCTGTCCTATAATGACAGATTTTAGCTGGTTTTTATTTGAATTAACATACCAAACAATGCCCAAATGCAATGAAACTTTATCAACAAGTTTATAGCCATTTAATCTACTAGCATGCCAATTTTCATGTCAATATGAATCCATTTACTAGGTTTTCACCCTTTTAAGCCAAATATTCACTTTAAGCCACTTTTAACCAAAACCAACCTATCATTTTGGGCCTTTAAGACCTATACATAACATAGGCAATACACATATAACAAATATACCATATACCACTAGTTTAACTACTTTGCCACCATTCTAGGAGTTCATAAGGACAAAACACATTACTCTAAGCTTGAGGTGACTTACCGAACTTCCAACTAGCTCCGATCTCGATCCGATATACTTTCTTAACCTGAAATGTGGAAGATGAATGCATTAGACTTATAGTCTAAGTGAGGTAGCAGTAACAATGAATGAGCATGGTATGCAATCCAACATGCTTCGATGACAATTCTAACCATGCTAACAAAAGGCATATGATTCAACATGGCATAATTATCATGCTCAACATATAACATGGCATCTATGATCAACATGGTAACAATAATCAACGAAAATGTTTCACAACAATAATTAATAGCATTATTTCACGTCAATTGTCAATAGCAATACTCAATGATTTCCTTGGATCGATATTCTCTCTGTTGTACCAATTTGACCAATACACATCAACATCCCTCCGCCGCACCATGTTGTCAGTAGATTTCCACCTTTGTTTTAGTTATGTTAATTTAGTATTAATGTATTGTAGTTATGTAATATTGATAACATTATAGATGTAAATGTTATTGATAATGTAGTTAGGTATAGTATTGATAACTTAGTTATAGTGGTAAGTATTAATGTTAGAATAGTTTAGGTTTCGTATAATATAATTGTTAGTATATTGTGATAGTTAGAATTAATTTAGGTTGTATATTAGTATCATAGTTAGTAGTTAATATAATAAGTTATCAAAAATAAAAAATATATAATAAATAGATAGGCCATTTAAATAAAAAGATCCATTAGATTAAATAGAGTCCATTAACTTATAAAAAACACAAAAGGCTTATACATTATACAAAGGGCCGGCTATCCCATTTATAACCCAAAAACCCTAATCCTGTCATCTTTCTACGCAGCTGAAGCAGGACCGTTGGATCAAGGGGCTGATCCAACGGTGTAGATCATGCCATCTGGGGATGATATAGTGCCTCAACTTCTCAGTCATTCGATCAAGATGCAATCCAATGGCTCAGATCGCTTCAGGGAGTTCACGCGGATCACCACTCGCGCATGGCAGCCACGCACATGATGTTCCAGCTCCGACCGATCACTTCATCTTCTTCGACACTTCACTCGCTCCGATTGTTCCTCGCCAGCACCGTCTGAATCATCGGAAACATGTAAACAAAGGAGCAACAGGGTCAAATCCCTAAATCAGAACCCAGCAATCCAAGATAAAGACAAAAGGGAATTAAAATCCCTAAATCAAAGCCCTAGCTGAAAAACCATAAGCAAAAACGGGAAGGGATAATCCCTAATTCAAATCCCTAGCAAGAATCAAGCTACAATTGGATATGTAAAAGGCAAAATCAGAACCGAAAGGGAAATGGTCAATCCCTAAATTGAAGCCTCTTGCAAAGATCAAGCAATTTGAGATAATCTAGGGAAGAAATTAGGGATTCAATTCAAGCAATTCTTGTACTATAAAAAACCCCTTTGTAATTCATGTAACGACAATGATGGACAGACAACAATTTCACAAGAATTACACATAGCAATTATAGTAGACATACTAGCATTCGGAATTTGTAGAAGCAAGCAGTTTGTAATCAGTGTTCAGAAGTAATAAAGAGAAGCAAGTTCTGGAAATTTTTTTCTATCTATTTACTTTTTGTTTCGGATTAAATAAATAAGAAAGGAATTATTTTTTTACCTTGTTTTCTTGTTGAAACGCCGAGAAATTTAGTTTTGATGTAAAATCTGGTGGAAAATACGATTTTGAGGTCGTCAGAATCTAGAAAATTGATCAAAATCTGGGAATTTCACCGCCGACAATTGCGGTCGGTGCCGGTGGAAGGGGCCGGCATGGCGAATGTTCATCGTGTTCTTCATAAAATAAAGAACACGATGAAATTACAGAGAAAATTTTAAAGGGCGGTTTTTGATCTATTTTGATGAATAAGGATGAAATGAAATCTGTTATAATTTTTATTATTTATAGTGACTCGTTTGACCCAACCCGAATATAACCCGCGCCTTTCTTTCCCGGATCTTGCGTCGTAGCTCTTCGATTTTCAATTGTTTCAATTTCGTCCTTTTTCTTTTCAATTCGGTACCAAATTTTAAATTGTTTTCAAATTAACCTCCAAATTTTACTTTCTTTCAAATTAGTCCCTGATTTAGATTTTCTATTTTTTAAAAATATATAAAAGCAAATCCTTTTTTTCTTTATTTAATTTTAAGTAATTACTTATTTATTTATTTAATTAATTATTTCTTTTATGCCTTTTATGTATATATTTGTATGTATGTTAAACCTTAGGATTAGGAACTTAAAACTTAGATTAGAGACATGTTTGTAAAACATTCTTCATTTTCAATAACACACACTAAATTATATTATAACATTAAAAATTAAAAGGAATATACTCATTTCTTTAGGATTATTCACTATTTAGATTTTAATTAAAAGACTTTAACACATTAAATTTTCTTGTTGATTTATTAAAAAAGTGAAAACTTAATTGATGCGGTGTCTTATCAAACGGGAATGACGGGTTAGCGCAGGAGTGTTGGCAGTGATTAAAGTTTATTTCTCAGGCGATAAGGCCGTTAAAATAGATTTACATTCATTTTTGTGGACAAATAGATTGAAATGTGGTGAACTTGCAAATTCCAGTTTTAAAAATGTCTTTTTGAAATCAATTAGGTACCAATTTTTGGACGTTGTGGGGGTGCTAACCCTTCCCCATACGTAACTGACCCCCGAACCTATTTTCTTTGTTTTTCGTGGACCAAAATGTTATTTTGATAAATAAAACATTTTTATCAAAATACCCTTGTTTTAAAAAGTGATCCAATCACATTTTTTTCAAAAAAAAAGATTGGTGGCGACTCCGTGATTTTATAAAGTTTTTCCAAAACGTCAAGACTCCTAAAAAAGGTTGTGACTGCTTGGCGACTCCTCTGGGACATTTTGTTTTTTCTAAAAAAACAAAAGAGGGTGGTCTGGCCACAAATTGTTTTCAAAATGTTTTTTTAAAAAGGAATTTGCAAGTTCACAAAGTTTTCAATTTATTCGTCCGCTTAATGAATGTAATTCTATTTTACACATTTAAAAAAATTGTTGAAAAAAGGTATATTCTCGAGCTCCACCCAATTGTTAAGTGAGGGGAAAACGCTTTGCTCATGTCAGAATATTGATTCTCCGTATGAGCCTAGCAAGTACCTTCGAGACTCATATGCCTCATGTCTTCGTAAGGATACTGATTCTTCGAGAAGACATAGGAAGTGAGTCCTCTTGAGTTGAACTTGGTTCGATTGAAACCTATAATGGGTGAGAACCAGGGGCCTTGCTACCCTTAGTAGGGGATAGTGAGGATAGCTCGGGTACCTTTTAGAACTCAACCGTTTGAGAACTTATAGCTCACCCCAATAGAGCCATGCAGAAAACCTAGGGTTTAGGTAATAAAGGGAGACATGTCCTGGAGTATTGGAATGTGCTGCCCATAATTTTTTGTGAAATTGTTGTGAATACTCTATGTTTTCTTGATTCTAATATGTGTTCCCCTTGTCTTGTTGTTTTCCGTAACCATTCATTACAAATTTGAAAAACTCTTGTTATGGACGGAAGAATTTAAAAAGTGAAGATTAGAATGCAAAGGTTTGACATTGGTCCGAGATGAATCAGCGAACATTTGGAGACAGCCTGCTAGCTGATCATGAGACAGAGACTTCAGAATATGCCCATGTCAGCATTAAACAGAACAATGTGCAAGAATTGCGAGAAATCTGTGAGCACTTTGATTATGAGACTAAGCAGTTGTTCCATGAAGTCTACGGTGACATAGCCTATCTCTTGTATGTGAAGGTCGATGAACAGCTTCTGAAAGCCTTGGTTCAATTTTGGAATCCAGGATATTGTTGCTTCCCTTTTAATAAAGAAGATATGATGCCTACATTCGAGGAATACTTAGCCCTTTTCAACTTATGCAAAGTGAAGAAGAGCTGGGTTTATGCCAAGCCTCCTAAAAACAAAAACCCACATGCAAAGTGATAAGTGTTCAAAAGTACTATTTTTCTTACCTTTTTTACTCATATTATTGTTAGACTTAGGCTCATATTAGTTACATAATTAGTCATTCATGCATTAATCCATGTTTCCTTCCATCGTTGAGCTTGATTACATAACTTGGTTGTTTTTGTGAGAAAGGATGCTGCTTTGGTGTGTTTTTTGTGTATGTGCAGGATCACTTGCCAAAGCAAGGCTAGAGCTAGTTGCCAAGGCAATGCATGAAGGAGATGCGGAGCTAGTTGCCAGGGCAATGCATGAAGGAGACACCAAGCCAGTTGCCAAGGCAATTGTCGACAAAGAATAAGGTGATATGGTAGTCGAAATGGATGACTAGACAAGCCCAAGATGACGTAGAGCAAAGCTAAATCCCAAAGGAGTTTGATTTCCATGAAGATGTTAAAGAAGAATTAAATTCCAAGAAGATAGGAGAAGTTCTAGAAGGAATATAATTATAATAAAGAACTATATTCTTTAAAGATAATTTAACTCCAACTTAACTTCCTCCTCAAGGAAGGACTTTGACCTAGCCCTATAAATTAGAGGCCATGCTGTCAACTCCAAGGGGGAGAGAAGAGAGAATTTTCGACAAAATCAAGGGCAAGGAGGATTTCGACAAAGCTCCATCTATTCTTCATTTTTTTTCTTTCTTGTTCAATTAGGTTCATGCTAGGGATTCTTTATCTTGTGTTTCTTTGGAACCTAGCCATGAACTAAATCTTTTTGGCTAAGGTTATTGTGTCTTGTGTTTGTGAGAAACTATTGGATTTTGTTTAGGTAATAAGAGTTTGCACTTTTCTATTCAAGGTTAATTTGTTCTTGGTTCTTATTCTTGTTTGCAAGTGAATTGGGAGAGGATCTCGTAACTTCATCTATTTATCTAATATCGGGAGAGTTAGATTCAAGAAACGAATGAATATGATCTTTATTCAATCTATTGATGGTGAAGATTAATCCGGCTTAGGAATAAGTCAAGGATTTCAACGGCTAAGAAGAGCGCAAGATTGGTTGTTGTTCACCCTTGATTCACGCAAGGATGTATTATCAAGGCATGCACAAGTAGCTAGAGTTTTGACTTAGGGATAAGAAGAAACCATTGAAGAACGCTCTGCCGAACCTTGAAGGTTGATGCCCAGACGCCCAAGTAGTTGCCCAACTAGTCGCCCAAGCAACCATCGATTAGTTGCCAAGGCAACCCCCATTGTGCAAGTTGCCACGGCAACTGAGTTGCCCTTGCCCTCTTTTACCAAGACGATCCAATCGGCTATCACACCTCAACTCACGATAACCTGGCCTATCTCTCTCATTTGATCTCTTCTATTATTTTACTTATTTGCTTTCTAGATTAGTTATTAGTTAAACTCCTATAATCTTCTACTTGTGTTTTTACTTTTTACAGTGAAAGAGATTAGATTCTTGAAGTGGCACCAATCCCTGTGGAGACGATATCTTTTATACTATAACTTGCGACGTGTATACTTGCACAATTGCGTAGCACTTATTACGTGCAACAAGTTTTTGGCGCCGTTGCCGGGGATTGGCAATAGCGACTTTGTTTTTATTTTCTTGCACTTTTTATTTTTCTTGTTTAAGATTCAAAGGGCTAACAAACTTTGGTTTTGCATGGGTATATGACCAGGGCGAGACCGATTACACCAGAATATCCCTTTGATCCAAAAATTGAACGAACCTTACAAAGACTTAGACGAAGGTTAAGAGTAGCAATGGCTAATGAAGACGGCAATATAAATCAAGATGTTCCATCAGCAGGAGGAGTGATTCTTGCACGAAACAGAACTATTCGAGACTATCTTGAAGAAGATCTTGATGGACTTAATCCAGGAGTTGTCGCACCTGAAATTGAAGCTGACCACTTTGAGTTGAAACCGGTGATGTTTAATATGATCAACACAATTGGTTAATTTGGCGGCTCAGCAACTAAAGATGCACGACAACATCTTAAATCTTTCCTCGAGATTTGCAACTCGTTCAAAATACACGGAGTCACCCTGATGTTTTACAATTAAGATTATTCCCCTATTCACTGAGGGATAGGGCGAAAGCATGGTTGAATAGCATTCCTGTCAGATCAATAGGATCTTAGACTGATCTTTGTCGTGATGTCCTTGCTCGGTTTAATCCTACAAATTTGACTGATAAGCTTCGTAACGACATTACTTCTTTTCGGCAGGCAGATGATGAATCCATGTACGAGGCTTGGGAGCAATACAGAGAACTTCTACACAAATGCCCCTTACACGGATTCCTAGTGTGGACACAAGTAACAATGTTTTACAACGCCGTGAATACACCAACAAGGATGATGCTAGATGCCTCGGCAAATGGCATACTCCTAGATAAGTCGCCAGAGGAAGCAATGCAAATTCTAAATAGGCTTGCCAAGAATGACTATCAATTCCCCTCTACTAGAAGAGGAGGAGTTACACGCCAAGCCATAATACATGAACTAGGATCATCAGACTCAATTTCGGCACAATTGGCCAGTTTAACCAAGATGGTCCAAAACATACAGAAACCAAACAACACACATGAGGTCAAGGTAATGGATTCTTTTTGTGAGTTATGTGGTGGTAACCATGATTCTTCTAAATGTATGCAGAATCCGAAATCCAGCTTCTATGTGGGGAATTACAACCGGACCAACAATGTGATGTCCAATACATACAATCTAGCTTGGAAGAAGCACCAAAATTTTTCATGGAGTAATCCCAGCAATGCACTAAACTAGAACAATCAGAATGCACAAGCATCGGGATTCCAGCAGAATATGCCATGGCAACAGTTGCCGCAGCAACAACCGACAACATCTAGTTCTTTAGAAAGTTTTCTCAATGCTTTTATGTTGAAAACTGAATCTTATATGGCTGAGAATAGTAACTTCATAAAAAGAATTGATGCTTTTATTAACAGGACCGATATGAGATTGCAAAACCAAGAGGCGGCAATCAAATCATTGGAAAATCAAGTCGGACAATTTGCTCAAAACTTGAATACTAGACCGCAAGGAGGTCTACCTAGCGATACTGAAGTCGCAAGAGGAACTGCTACGAGCAATGTAAGGCGATCACCACTAGAAGTGGCCAACAACTTAAAGAGGTTCAAGCCCGCTCATCAAACAAAACTCCACAAAAAGAACAAGACGAACCTAGCGGCAAGGCCTCAGATACTGAACCAGGAATTGCCACGATAACCGGCAATAAGCATGCCTCGGCAACCGATAATAAGGATGCCTTGGCAACTTGCGATAAGCATGCCTCGACAACCCCAGTTGATAATGCCTTGGCAACTCCAGTTGTCCCGGCAATGCCATCAATCAGGTTCCAAACCAATGAAAGGATCGAAGATATCTGACTTCCACCACCATTCCCACAAAGGTTGAAGCGACAAAAGCAAGAATATCAATTCAAGAAGTTTCTTGATATCCTAAAGCAAGTCCACATCAACTTGCCATTGGTGGAAGCAATTAAACAAATGTCGAACTATGCCAAGTTTCTTAAAGACATTGTGTCCAAGAGAACAAGGCTGGGAGCGTTTGAAACAGTTGCCGCAACAGAGGGATGCATGGCCATGTTGCACAATCGTATGCCACCTAAGTTGAAGGATCTCGAAAGTTTCACAATACCCTGTTCCATTGGAAACCACTATGTCGGGAAAGTACCTTGGGGCTAGCATAAACTTGATGCCTAAATCGGTTTTTCAGAAACTAGGAATCGGAGAGGCAAGACCTACAACAGTTATGCTACAGCTAGCCGACAGATCCTATGTGCATCTTGAGGGGAAAATTGAAGACATACTGGTAAAAGTTGATAAATTTATTTTTCCCGCTGACTTTATTGTTTTGGATTGTGAAGCAGATGAGCATGTACCTATCATTCTCGGGAGACCATTCCTAGCAACAGGGAGAACCTTGATCGATGTTGAACAGGGAGAACTCGCAATGAGGGTGAATGACCAGCAAGTTAAACTAAATGTTTTCCAAACACTAAGGCATGCTGATGAACCAGAAGAATGCCAACTTCCTCATGCCACGACAGAGTTTAACTTCGACGAGGAATTTAGTTGCCTCGGCAACTACATTGCCGATCAAGGAGAACCTGAGAAGTATGAAGAACCGGTCGATGAGGAACAACAAGAAGAGGCAAATTGGCTAGTCAATCGACCATGTACATACTTTGAACCACTGGATTACTCAGGTAAGGAAGGTAAGCCCGAAAAGCCCTTTATTGAACAACCACCAATTCTTGAGTTGAAATAGTTGCCAGAGCAACTAAAATATGCATACTTAGGAACCGATAATACATTGCCTGTAATTATTTCTTCTAAGTTACAGCCTGAGTAGGAAAAGAAGCTTATCAAAATGTTGATGCTACACAAGAAGACAATAGGGTGGACAATTGTCAACTTGAAGGGAATTAGCCTGGCAGTGTGCATGCACAAGATTTTGTTCATAAACCTTCGATTGAGGCCTAGAGGAGACTGAATCATGCAATGAAAGGGGTTGTAATGAAAGAAATCATCAAGTGGCTTGACGCTGGCATTATATACCCTATCTCTCATAGTACATGGGTAAGTCCGGTACAATGTGTACCGAAAAAGGGAGGTATAACGGTGGTAAGTAATGAAAACAATGAACACATTCCAACCAGGACTGTGACCGGTTGGAGGGTTTGTATGGATTATCGAAAGCTAAACAAAGCCACTAGGAAAGATCACTTCCCATTACCCTTTATTGATCAAATGCTTGACCGTCTTGCAGGTAAACCCTTTTATTGTTTTCTTGATGGTTATTCAGGTTACAATCAAATTGCCATAGCACCAGAATATCAAGAAAAGACAACCTTCACATGCCCATACGGTACTTATACTTTCCGAAGGATGCCGTTCAGATTATGTAACGCCACGGTAACCTTCCAAACATGCATGATGGCACTCTTTTCAGACATGGTCGAAGACTTCCTTGAGATCTTCATGGATGATTTTTATGTTTTTGGTAATGACTTCGACAGCTGCCTCGGCAATTTAGAGAAGGTGTTGTCAAGATGTGAAGAAACTGATTTAGTCCTCAATTGGGAGAAGTGGCATTTTATGGTAGATGAAGGAATAGTGCTCAGCCACAAGATTTCATCCAAGGGAATTGAGGTAGACAAAGCCAAGGTGGACGTGATCGAGAGGTTACCCCCACCAAGTTTGGTTAAAGGAATTTGAAGCTTTCTTGGATATGCAGGTTTTTACAGGAGGTTCATTCATAATTTTTCTAAAATCACTAAACCCTTGTGCAATTTGCTTGAACAGGATAAAGTCTTCGATTTTGATGATTCTTGCACCCCAAGCATTCAAAACCCTAAAGGAAAAGCTTGCCTCGGCACCCATTGTCGTTCCACCAGATTGAACGCTACCTTTTGAGCTCATGTGTGATGCAAGTGATTTTACGATATGAGCAGTCCTAGGACAACGCACAGGTAAGACCTTTCATGTGATATACTACGCTAGTAAAACTCTTAATAGTGCTCAAGTGAATTGCACAACAACGAAGAAAGAGTTACTAGCTGTAGTTTTCGCATTTGACAAGTTCTGATCCTATTTGATTGGTACAAAGGTAATTGTTCATACGGACCATTCGAAAATCAAATATCTATCTGCTAAAAAAGATGCCAAACCTCATTTGATTCATTGGATATCACTTTTACAAGAATTTGATATTGAAATTAAGACAGGAAAGGAACAGAAAATCAAGTGGCCGATCACTTATCACATTTAGAACGCAATAGGGAGGAGGACGCGGATCTAGAGATATGCGATGCATTCCCGGATGAGTAACTTTTAGTTGCCTCGGTAACCATGGATGCGCATGCCTCGATAACTCTCGACGTTGTGGCAACCATTGATGCGCACGCCTCAGAAACCATGGATGCGCACGCCTCGGCAACTCTCAACGTCGCGACAGCCCTTGACGCGCACGCCTCGGCAACCATGGATGCGCATGCCTCGGCAACCCTCGACGCTTCGACAGCCCTTGACGCGCACACCTCGGTAATTTTGGGAGCAGTCGCCACGACAGCATATGCCTCGGCAGTACCCTGGTACGCGAATTTAGTTAATTTCCTTGTTTGTGGTATTTTACCTTATGGTCTTACTCACCAAGGGAAGAAGCGGTTCCGCCATGATGCTAAGCATTACTTTTGGGACGAGCCTCTTTTGTTTAAACAATGTGCAGATCAGGTTATACGCCGATGTGTCCTTGAAGAAGAGCAGCAGAATGTACTTCAGCAATGCCATTCTTCACCCTATGGAGGACATTTTGGAGGAACTCGTACAGCGGCCAAAGTTTTGCAATCTGGTTTGTATTGGCCAACATTGTACAAATATGCCCAAGACTTTTACAAGCAATGTGATCGTTGCCAGAGGAAGGGCAATATCTCTAGACGACATGAGATGCCACTCCAAAACATCATCGAGGTGGAATTGTTCGATGTATGGCGGATCGATTTTATGGGACCTTTCCCATCTTCATTCGGCAACTTCTACATTCTACTTGCCATTGACTACGTGTCTAAATGGGTTGAGGCAGTTGCAGTTCCCAACAACGATTCCAAAACTGTGTAACGATTCTTGCAAAAAAATATATTTTCACAGTTTGGGATGCCGAGAGCAATTATCAGTGACAAAGGCAAGCATTTTGACAACAGACTTATTGCCAAGATGTTGCAATGCTTTGGCGTATCACACAAGATTGCCACGGAATATCACCCACAAACCAACGGGCAAGCAAAAATTTCCAACCGTGAATTGAAGGGTATACTCGAGAAAATTGTAAATCCCTCTAGGAAGGATTGGTCATTAAGACTAGATGACGCACTTTGGGCATATCGCACTGCATTCAAAACACCCTTAGGTATGTCCCCCTTCCGACTTGTCTATGGCAAAACATACCATCTACCGGTGGAAATCGAAGACAAGGCATATTGGGCAATCAAGACTGTGAATATGGATTGGGAAAGTGCTGGACAAAAGCGTTTGTTGGACCTCAACGAGATAGAAGAATTTCGTGCACTCGCCTATAACAATGCAAGAATCTACAAGGAGAAAACAAAGCAATGGCATGACAAGAAACTATTGTCGCGACAATTCACGCCAGGGCAACTAGTTCTCTTATTCAATTCTCGGCTAAAACTTTTCCCGGGAAAGCTGAAATCAAGATGGTCGGGACCATTCGAAGTTGTCAAACCATTCTCGCATAGTGTCGTGATAATCAAGTCAATCACTGACAAACATGAATTCAAAGTTAATGAACAAAGATTAAAGCACTACAATGGTGCCCATGTGGAATGTAACAAAGAAGTGGTCACCTTAGGAGATGCATGAGCATGCTCTCCCTTCGATATTTTATTTTTATTTTTATTTTTATTATTTTTTATTACTTTTTTATTTTATTTTTTTAGTTTTTTTCGAACTAATTTTTTTTATTTCCGATTATTATATTTTTAGGATAAATTTATTTTCTTTTTTATCTTTTTAAGTTTAAGAATCCCTTTACACATCTTTATTTATTTTCTTTTATTAGTTTATCTTTAATTTTAATCCTTATTTGATTTGTCTTTGAATTATAGGAAAAAAGTTCAAGATAAAGAGGAATTTTGATCCAAGAAGGAAAACATCTTCAACAAGGAAATTAATGGGCTGAATCTAAGGCTTATATAAAGCCTCCAACTTACCCTAATTAAACCCCCTTTCCAACACCCTTCCCCTAAACCGAAACCCTCTTTATTTTCTATTCAAAAATAATCCCACCCACCATATTTACTACCTATCTTTTCTATATAACCCATCACCCTTAACTTCCAAAAAACCTATTCCTACTTTTCATCTTGCAACTCTTTAGTTTCTTTTATTTTCTTTTCTTTGTTTTTACAAAACTCACAACCAAGATCATCCATGTCATCCAAAATTAAATTTTTAGTTCATCCAAGTTCCTCCAAAGAACCAAGATACAAGAAGTTTGCTACACCGGTGGTTCAAGAAAGATTTCACTCCAAGTTTAAAAGCCGGAAGATTTATGAAGAACAAGGCTTTGAATACTCCAACTCTCATCAAGATTTCGGCCTTGAACCATTCATCTTCGAGAGGATTGCACATCAAAAATGGCAAATCTTTTGCCATCAATCGGAACTGGGTAACATCTCATGGGTAAGAGAATTCTATGCTCACTCACCTAACCCGGATAATCCTTATGTTTTTGTTCGTGAAAAGGTCATACTCATAAGCCTCGAAAATGTCAACACCTTTTACGGGCTCTACATTGAGAAGGACGAGCATCAAGCCTTTGTTGATCAAATCACGCCCAAGCAACTCGACAAGGTGCTTCAAGAACTCACTCTACTGAGAACTCATTGGAACGACGGTAAATACAAGGGCACGGTAAATCGCCTTCGGCTTAAACCCGAGGCAAAACTATGGAATAAGTTTGTTAAAACTTCTTTAATGCCTACCACACACAATACTACCGTTGATATACCACGTCTTTTGCTCATACATTCTATCTTGCATAATCGCATCATTAACATTGGAAAAATTATTGGTGATGAGATTTTTGTATGTTGCTCAAAGGACAAGGGTTCTCTTTTCTTCCCTTGCTTAATTTCTAATCTTTGCAAGGAGATGCATGTCCCAAGTGAGTTCACCGATGAAAAGGCCCTACCAAAGTCCGGTTAGAATCAAGAACAAATCCAAAAGCTAATGGGGGAGGCACCGGTAAAATCCTCAAGGCCTCCAATTGCCCTCTGCCACCTCAGCAACCCCTAATGCCCAAGCACCTAATGCCCGGGCAACTCGGCCATCAACCCCAGGACACTTTGAAGCACTTTTACAACCTTTGGCGAGCCACCTTAGGCAAATTGAAGACCGGCAACTAATGTTCATGCGGTACATGAAAGAGCACAACAACGCAATCACTCAAGTCATCCTAGAAAAGTACCCGGACAGTCGCGTGTCGTTCCCAATCTTTCCGGCCGAGATCCTTGCCACGACAACCAATGAAGCAGTCGCCACGGCAACCGTAATAGATGATGCCGCGGTAACCTACACCGTGTCTGCCGAAGCAGATGCCACGGCAACCAACACTGAAGATGCCACGGCAACCAAAGCTAAAGACATCCCGGCAACCACTACAAAAGCCAAAGGTAAAGCACCTATGCCCGAATCAACTCGTACGGAATCATTGTCTGATTTTTCATATTCGGACGAGTCCTCCATTGCACCAACAAAGACCATACCAATTGAATCCTCCAAGCGAAAAGCCAATGACATTGATGAAGAGGACGATGAGGACAACCCCGTACGAGGATCGGTTCCACCATCGGCAACAAGGAAACAACCATCGCGTTCAAGCAAGAGAATCAAGACACCGACCAAAAGGAAACTAATCATCGATAACGATGAACTCTCGGATTAAGTCCTCATTTGCATTTTATTTTTTGTTATTTTTATTTTTCTTTAATGCATGCATTAAGGACAATGCCTCACTCGAGTTTGGGGGGGATTGTTATTAGTAGTTACCATGTTTACTTGCATTCATCTTAAGAATTGCATTTAGATACATAAATTGCTTGCCATGCCTTTAGTTGGAACAAGAATTGCCTAGATTTGATGAATATCCAATGATGACTTTGCCAATGCACATAATTGATAGAATTTTTATTCTAGGACAACCATGGAAAAACTTAGAATTTTACTATGATGCTAAATTTGATGAAACACTGTTGTGGTTTGATTGATTTAAGGAATTCTAGTAAACTTAGGTTGATAATTAAACAAATTGGGGGATTGGAATAAAAATTGGATGAATGCTAGAGGTGCCCGAAATTGGCTCTAGTATGTGCTAAAAAATGGATCGCTAGAGGTGCCCGAAACCGACTCTAGTATGTGCTAAAAATTGATCGCTAGAGGTTCCCGAAACCAGCTCTAGTCGAATAAATTAATTAACTTAAGGAAACTAAAAACAAAACACTAGAGGTGCCCGAAACCGGTTCTAGTTAAAAATGTTAAAAAGAACCCAATGAAGTAATTTGAAACCCTCTTGTTTGCATAGAATCTAAAAAATCAACTTGCACACAACTCCGCACATACTCATAAGCATTATAGTTTGATTCCGAGTAACTCTTAAGTTTTCCAAAAAATGAAAAGCCAATCATACTTTGTGCCCCGATTCTGAGAATTGAAATCAATTTCAAAGCTAAGTTTGTGAAAATTGAAGTCTTGGCAGGTAATTATTAGTTTGCATTGCTTGAGGACAAGCAATAGTTCAAGTTTGAGGGTGTGATAAGTGTTCAAAAGTACTATTTTTCTTACCCTTTTTACTCATATTATTGTTAAACTTAGGCTCATATTAGTTACATAATTAGTCATTCATGCATTAATCCATGTTTCCTTCCATCGTTGAGCTTGATTGCATAACTTGGTTGTTTTTGTGGGAAATGATGATGCTTTGGTGTGTTTTGTGTGTATGTGTAGGATCACTTCCCAAAGCAAGGCTAAAGCTAGTTGCCAGGGCAATGCATGAAGGAGATGTCAAGCTAGTTACCAGGGAAATGCATGAAGGAGATGTCAAGCTAGTTACCAGGGCAATGCATGAAGGAGACGCCGAGCCAGTTGCCAGTGCAATTGTCGACAAAGAATAAGGTGATATGGTAGTCGAAATTGATGACTAGACAAGCCCAAGATGACGTAGAGCAAAGCTAAATCCCAAAGGAGTTTGATTCCTATGAAGAGGTTAAAGAAGAATTAAATTCCAAGAAGATAGGAGAAGTTCTAGAAGGAATATAATTATAATAAAGAAACTATTGGATTTTGTTCAGGTAATAAGAGTTTGCACTTTTCTATTCAAGGTTTATTCATTATTGGTTATTATTCTTGTTTGAGAGTGAATTGGGAGATGATCTCGTAACATCATCTATTTATCTAATATCGGGAGAGTTAGATTCAAGAAACGAATGAATATGATATTTATTCAATCTATTGATGGTGAAGATTAATCCGGCTTAGGAATAAGTAAGGATTTCAACGGCTAAGAAGAGCGCAAGATTGGTTGTTGTTCACCCTTGATTCACGCAGGGATGTATTTTCAAGGCATGCACAAGTAGCTAGAGTTTCGACTTAGGAATAAGAAGAAACCATTGAAGAACGCTCTACCGAACCTTGAAGGTTGCTGCCCAGACGCCCAAGTAGTTGCCCAACTAGTCGCCCAGGCAACCATCGATTAGTTGCCAAGGCAACCCCGTTGTGCAAGTTGCCACGACAACTGAATTGCCCTTGCACTCTTTTACCAAGACGATCCAATCGGCTATCACACCTCAACTCACGATAACTTGGCCTATCTCTCTCATTTGATCTCTTCTATTATTTTACTTATTTGCTTTCTAGATTAGTTATTAGTTAAACTCCTATAATCTTCTACTTGTGTTTTTACTTTTTACAGTGCAAGAGATTAGATTCTTGAAGTGGCACCAATCCCTGTGGAGATGATATCTTTTATACTATAACTTGCGACGTGTATACTTGCACAATTGCGTAGCACTTATTACGCGCAACACAAAGCTTCAGGCGTTCGCTGGTATGAATGATGGTTGGTTTAAGGGGTTGATACAAAAGATGGGAGGGACTTTTAATTTCCATTGGTCAAGCATCAGAAGTATAATTTCAATCCACCCCAACATGGAAAAGAGGGTTGATCTCCTAGCTATTGCAATTTATGGTTTAGTCATCTTTCTGAGGGTTCTAGGAAAAATTGATGTGGCGCTACTTGATTTCATGGAACAACTAAAGAGATGAGTCAATCTGGTACCAGCCGTACTTGCTGAAACCTTCATTTCCCTTAATGCCTACCGAAAAGTTAAAGGTGTTTGTTTTGGAGGATGTGCTCTACTTCTGCAAGTTTGGGCCCTCAGTCACTTCTAGAAGTGCCCGACATTAGATTTATCAAATGTGTTTTCCCCAAACGTCTCACCGCTTCGAGAATTTTTGTCTAAGGAGTGCCCTATTATTAAGAAGAATAAATGGATTGATATATTCAGGGATCGTCGTGACAAAGACATCAGATGGAGGGTTTTGGATGGGTCACACCAAAGTCCTATACAAATGTAGAGATTTCAACTTCCTAATGCTCCTAGGTTTGTGGGGAAGAATTGGATGTGCCCCTTTGCTAGTATCTTGTCAGTTTGGGTCTCGGCAGTTCATCCCATTCACTACCGGTCTTGGCTCATCAGAATTCGAGTTCCAAGGTGAGTTCAGACATGAAGTTAGAATCTGATAGTCACTGCATGTACACCCCAGACTATGACATTTGGAGGCATACGAGAATGAATGACAAAATCATAGCACCTACATTTGGGAAAGCTAAGTCTTTAGAAGAACACTTAAAGGTAGTCCCTACAGAAGCTGACATCTTAAGAGAAGAGTTAAGAAGGGCTAAGCTAGAGATAGAAGCCTTACAAGAGCATAACCAAAGAGAAAAGTTTGAGTCAGGCCTCGATGTTGAAAAATATAAAGGGGAGACGATGCGAGTAATGAAGACCTAGAAAAGAAGTTTGAGATCCAAATGGTTGACTTCCTCAAGCTCCAGACTGTTGATCAAAATGTTGATCTAAGGAAGACCCCAGAGCAGTGGAAGCAAGAAATCGAGCATGTTGTAGGGAAAGAAAAGGACTGAGGAAGCCGTGAGGTCGAGAAATATAGACAAGCCCTTGTTGAAAATAAGAAGAAGGGTAAGCTAGCAGCTGGGAATAGAAATGGAAAACGGGTTTATGAAAGTGATAAAGAAAGTGTGGCTGCATGGAAAAGGAAGGCCCATGACAACAGGATCTGCCTATTTGAGTTGTAGAAGGCATATGATCAGACCAATACGAAGCTAAAGCAGAGTCAGGCTTGTGTTGCTAAGTTACAAGCTAAAATAGATGATCTGAACCACTCGTTGCACAGGCTTTAGAATTGTCACACCTATATTGAACTTCAGGCCTGTCTAAGTGAGAACGATAATTTGAAGAAACAGGTTGAAGGAATGGATAACATCATCCAAGAATATAGGATGAAGATCTTGGCCCTTGAAGACATTGCTGAATGAGGTAATGACTATTGGTTTACTCGTCTTAGGGACATGGCTAAAAGATTCCAAGAACGAGATGAGTTTGATAGGACTATCATGACCCAGGTACAAGACGTGGCTCGACACGTACTGATGCTAGCCACTGAAGCTGCAGCTCTTCGTCAGTATGTTAAGCCAACAGGAGAAGTGGGACCAAGGCTTATGTGGCTCATTGAAGAAATCAAGGAACTAAGAGTTCAAGCTAAAAAATATTTGTAAACAAAACTTGATGTAATAAAGATCATTTTATATCCAATAAAAGAGTTGTTTCTTAAGTAATTGTTTCATGGAATTGATGGCCCTTCGCTTGCATTCATGCATTTGCATTTCATTCTTTTGAGTTTAATAGTTTTTCTTTGCATTAGTGCTCACATTTGTGCATGCATACATGACATAGTAAGAATCTAACTTAAATAAAAATGATAGAAAATCAAAATAGAAAAAAACAAATCACAAGTACGGTACTCGATCTCAAGTCAGAGCAATGGAAGACAAAGCGATGGCTTTAGAAAGCAACCACAAAAGTACCCAGGATAGGTTAGACAAACTGGTGACAGATCTAAAGCAATAGATGGAGTTGGTTCACCAAAAGACAGTTGGTTCAATTGCAGCTATGCTAGGTTTTAAGGACCCTATTGCAGTGGAAACTGGCGAAGAAGCAAATGTTGTGCCAAAATTTCAGGGGATGGCCTTTGTTTATCCGAACATAAAAAGGGAAGCTCAATCATCTAAGGTCAAAATTTCCCCACATGTTGCTGAGGCATCAACGTGGAATGATAGGAAGATAAGTTTTGAGGAAGTCATTGAGGTGCCTGATCTCGATGAAATTGCCGACAAAGTGAAAGCTGAGAGGAAATGGGAGGATCGCTATGAGAAATTGGAAGGAATGATTAAATCTTTCCAAGAAAGAGGTATATATGGAGGAATGGATGCCAAGGGTTTAAGCTTAGTGACTGATCTGATAGTACCACCAAAGTTCAAAGTTCCTGACTTTGAAAAATACAATGGAACGAAATGCCCTGTAGCACATCTGACTATGTATTGCAGGAAGATGTCAATGTATCTGGAGAACGAGAAGTTGTTTATCCATTGCTTTCAAGACAGTCTAGTAGGGTCAGCTGCATGCTGATACATGCAGCTAAGTCGAATTAACATCTGATCATGGAAAGATTTGTCCAGAGCCTTCAGTGAGCAGTACAAGCATTTTCAGACATGATTCCAACCCATTTAGTTCTGCAAGGATTGGAGCAGAAGCATCATGAGAGCTTCTGCCAGTACGCGTAGAGATGGAGGGATCTAGCTACCCAAGTCCAACCACCATTGCTGGAGAGTAAGATCACCCCAATGTTCATAGAGACATTAAAGGGTTCTTTCTATGACCGTATGCTCAATCATGCCACAAAGAGTTTTGCGGACATGCTTATAAATTGAGAGTTGATACTTGCGGGCATGAAAAATGGAAGGTTGGATAGTGGGGAAACTAAGAAACCCTACAAAAAGAGAGACAATGATGTTAATGTTGCTAATGTCTATAACCTCAATTACTCGAAAAGGGTAGTCTTCAACAAACCCAATGTCTCGACCACAGCTCCAGCAGTCACAAACCTGCCAAAAGAAGAACGAAGGTATCAAGGGAGCTTGAAACCATATTTTCCTCCTATCCCGATGACATACGCAGAATTGTTTGCTGAATTGATCAAATCCCAAATGGTGTTGCGAAGACATGTTCCTCCATTCTCACCAACATATCCACAATGTTATGATGAGAAGGCACAATGTGAATATCATGCAAGAGTTAGGGGGTATACCATTGAAAATTGTACTGCATTCAAAATGGTGGTAGATGACTTAAGAAAGTCAGGGATGTTATCATTCGATAGGTCGAAAGATAAGGGAAACCCTCTACCAAATCATCAGAAGGCAGGTGTGAATGCAATCATAGAGGAGGAGGATAAGGTGGTTAAGGAATGTGTTGCTGAAGTTAGAGCTCCCATGAAGTGGGTATGGGCTCAAATGGTGGCAGTAGGGATGTTGGAAGAAGGAGCCCAGAAATTGAAGACTGAGAATGAATTGTACTGTGAGTACCACAAGAAGGAAGGACATGAGATTGATTGTTGCTTAGAGTTTAGGCAACTAGTTCAAAACAAGATGAATGAAAAAGAATTTGAGTTCTTTGAGAAAGAAGACAAGGAATGTTTGTTGGATGTATGTGCATCAGAGGAGTCATCCTCTAAAAGAGACTACACTGGAATGAGGCCTTCAGTTATTAAGGCTAAAACAAGAGTTGGTGAGCTAGCAAGAAGTGTAACCCTCGGCTCATAATTAAGGCACCAACGTCGTTTCCATACAAGGATAGCAAGCATGTACCTTGGAATTACACTTGTGATGTGACAACCTTAGGAGAAACATCTATCCAAGAGAAAGGAGAACTGGTCAACGAGGTGAGCCATTTCACGATGAGTGGAAGGCTCTATTCTCAACCAATAGAAGAAGATAGAGATGTAGCGCAGAGGAAAGCAACTGCTGAGGAGCCTAAAAAAAAGATAACAGAGATTTCTTCAATGAAAAATCGATAACATATCACGAGCTTGTAAAAGAATTAGAGGCTTAAGAATTCTTGAAGATCTTAAAACACAGCGAATACAGCATCGTGGAGCAACTCCACAAGCTTACGGCTTGAATTTCTATGATTTTGTTGCTATTAAGTTCTGAGGGCCACCGTAAGGCCTTGTTAAAGATATTGAACCAGACATTTGTGCCAAAAGAGATCACAACTGATAAGATGGATATGGTATTTGGTAACATTGCTGTCAACAAATTCATCTCATGCAATGATGAAGAAATACCAGGTGAAGGAACGAGATCTTGCAAAACTTTACACATCACTACCAGATGTAAAGGATATATGTTACCATGTGTCCTTATTGACAATGGGTTGGCACTAAATGTTCTGCCATTAGCCACACTAAAGAAGCTGCCAATAGATAGTTCTCATATGATAACTTATAAAAATATAGTAAGAGCATTTGATGAAACTCAAAAGAATGTGTTGGGGAAAATCGAGGTGCCTTTGCAAATTAGACCAGTGACCTTTGATGTTGAATTTGTGGTCATGGATATAAGACCCAGTTATAATTGCTTGCTTGGGCGCCCATGGATTCACGCAGTATGAGCGGTCCCTATACTTTACACCATAAGTTGAAGTTTGTGATCGATAGTAAATTAATAACTGTCGGTGCAGAGGAAGAAACCATTGCATCAATAACCACTAATGCACCCTTTATCAAGATCGATAAGGGTGCGCTCGAGTGTCATTTTAGGACATTAGAGCTAGTCAATGCAACATTTGTCACTGAAGGGAGTAAGGTGCCAAAACCTGAATTATCAAGCTGTGCGAAGAGGCAAGTGAAACAAACGCTTGAGAAAGGAGCTGAAATTGGGAAAGGATTTGGAAGAAAACATCAAGGAATGATGTATCTTGTAGTAATTCCAGCGAAAAAAGATCAGTTTGGCTTGGGCTTTAAGCCCAACAAATGGCAAAGAATGGCTGAAATCAGAAAGCATCAAGAGATGAGAAGAGCTAGATTTAAGAGAGAGGAAATTGAGTGGGAACCAATAACTTTCCCTCCCCTGAGCCATAACTTTATATTTGGAGGCATGCTGGATCCAAATGCCTCAGCTAATGAAGAAGGAAAAGGAGAGAGCACTCTATGTGAGGCATTTGAAAAGTTGAGTATCAGTATTGTGACTGGCGAAGAGGAAGAAGAGAGCTAGTACCTGTCAATGATCCGCCCTTGCTCTGAGCTTGACAATTGGACTGCTGAAGAAATTCTTGTAGTCTTTAAGACATGTTTAGAGTAATTCTGAAAACCAACCTCTTTGCTCCAGGCTCAAGGACAATAAGGGATCTTATGTAAAGGGCCTATGTCAAACATTTAATTTGAATTCAATAAAAGATGCATTTCTTAAATTTTGTGTGGAAAACTTTCTTTCCACAACTGAAAACCATAAACCATAAAGTTAAAAGCATAAAAACATTCCATTCATTTTGTTTCTTCCCTTTGTATATATCTTTTCCCTATTCCTTTTTCAAGTTTTCAGATATCATTAGCATAAATGAATTTGAGTCTGATTTCAAGGTTGACTTTGAGTTGCCCCTATGCTTGGAAGAAGTTGGAAATTTTGACAATGAGGAAGAACATGAAGTACTAGTGATATGCTCAACATGGTAGAAGGAGAAGAAAAGTAGATTCTACCACATAAAGAGGAACTAGAAATATTAAACCTTGAAACCGCAGAAGAGAAGCGAGAGGTGAAGATTGGTACTACCATCACGGCCAAAACCAGACAAAGTCTTATTGAGCTTTTGAAAGATGTTAAAGATATTTTCGTGTGGTCGTATCAAGATATGCCCGGCCTTGACATCGTCATCCACAGGCTCCCAATAAAGGAAGGATGTGAACCTATAAAGTAAAAGCTTAGAAGAATGAAGGCTGAAACACTCCTCAAGATCAGGGATGAGGTAAAGTAGCAGTATGATGCATGATTCCTCAAGGTAGCTAAGCATCCAAAATGAGTGGCGAATATTGTCTCAGTACCAAAGAATGATGGAAAAGTAAGAATGTGTGTTGACTACATAGACCTCAATAAGGCAAGCCCTAAAGATAATTTCCCGCTCCCACATATTGACACTTTAGTCGACAACACGGTAGGTCATTCACTGTTCTCTTTCATGGACAGATTCTCTGGGTATAACCAGATCAAGATGTGCCT
Organism: Hibiscus mutabilis; assembly: GCA_019671005.1. NCBI lineage: Eukaryota > Viridiplantae > Streptophyta > Magnoliopsida > Malvales > Malvaceae > Hibiscus > Hibiscus mutabilis. Next base: position 22,716,005 of record CM033718.1, on the reverse strand, counting down.
AGAAGACATGGAAAATACAACTTTTGCGACGCTATGGGGAACTTTTTGCTATAAAGTGATGCCCTTTGGACTCAAGAATGCAGGGGCAACCTATCAGAGGGCCATGGTCACCCTTTTCCATGGTATGATGCATAGGGAAATAGAGGTATATGTCGACGATATGATCGCTAAATCTCGATCCGAGGAGGAATATTTGGTCAATTTAGAAAAACTCTTCCTCAAACTGAGAAAGTTCCAATTAAAGCTCAACCTGACCAAATGCACATTTGGGGTCACATCTGGCAAGTTATTGGGTTTTTTCATGGGCAAAAGAGGAATTGAGATCGATCCTGATAAGATAAAAGCTATATAGGAACTTTTCCTACCTCAAACACAAAAGGAAGTTCGAGGTTTCCTGGGATGATTAGATTACATCGCACGCTTCATTTCTCAGTTAACTGATAAGTGTGATCCAATGTTTAGGTTATTCAGGAAGAATAACCTGGGAACATGGGATGAAGGATGTTAAGCGGCTTTGGAAAAGATCAAGGAACAATTGAGTAATCCTCCGGTATTAGTACCACCTGTTTCAGGGAGACCATTGATCTTGTACCTAACAATCTATGAAAATTTCATAGGCTGTGTGTTAGCGCAACATGATGATACTAGAAGAAAAGAAAAGGCGATATACTACCTGAGCAAGAAATTCACTGATTGTGAAACCAAATATTCGTCAATTGAAAAGCTATGTTGTGCTTTGGTGTGAACAGTTAGAAGGCTAAGACAATATATGCTTTATCACGTTACGTGGTTAATCTCGAAGTTAGACCCATTGAAGTTCATGATGGAAGCTCCAGCCTTATCAGGAAGGTTAGCGCATTGGCAAATGTTATTATCAGAATTTGATATCCAGTATGTGAGCCAAAAAGCAATAAAAGGGAGTGCTATAGCAGACTTTTTGGCAAGTCGCGCTTGTGATGACTATGAAGCATTAAATTTTAATTTTCCTGATGAAGAATTGATGTGTATCTCAGAAGATGATGAAGCTTCAACAGAGTCTTGGGTTATGAATTTTGATGGTGCAGCAAATGCATTAGGGAGAGGTATAGGGGCAGTTCTGGTCTCACCGGAGGGAGATTACTACCCTTTTACCAGTCGTTTGAAGTTTTTCTGCACTAATAACATGGAGGAATACGATGCTTGTATAATGGGAATGGGGGAAGCTATAAGGAGGAAAATGCGTACTTTAAGAGTTTTTTGGGACTCTACATTAGTCATTTATCAGATATGTGGCAAATGGAAGACAAAAGATGCAAAGTTGATGGAAGACCACAAGCTAGTCCTTGAGTTGACCAAGGAATTTGATGAGATCACTTTCAAATATCTCCCCAGAGAAGACAATCAAATGGCTGATGCTTTAGCCACCTTAGCCGCCATGTTTAGGGTAAATGAAGGTGAAATGATGCCCATCAGGTTATATATGTTTGACTTTCCAGCTCATTGTTATGGAAGAAGAGACGGATGGATTGCCATGGTACCATGACATCTTGCAATATGTAAAATTCCAGCAATACCCGCCACAAGCTACAGAGAATGAAAAGAAAATGATCAGGAAAATGGCATCAAGGTATGTCCTTGATGGAGAGATTTTATACAAGAGAAGTCGTGATCAAGTGCTTCTAAGATGTGTGGGAGCAAAAGAGGCTCAATTAATTGTGGAAGAAGTTCATGAAGGAGTTTGCGGAACCCATCCTAGTGGTTTTACCATAGCCAGAAGAATCATGCACTTGGGATATTATTGGTTAATCATGGAAGGTAATTGCATCATTATTCTCGCAAATGCCACAAGTGCCAAATCTATGCTGACAATGTTCATACGCCACCTCAGTCTCTTCATGTTATGACAGCTCCTTGGCCATTCTCTATGTGGGGCATTGATGTCATCGATCAGATTCACCCTAAGGCATCAAACAGGCATCGTTTCATCTTCGTAGCCATTGATTATTTCACAAAATGGGTAGAGGCAGCCTCGTAAGCAAACTTTACTAGATCCACGGTTTGCAAGTTTTTGAAAAAGGAAATTATTTATCGATAGGCTTGCCTAAAAGTATTATCACCGACAATGCTTCAAATTTGAACAATAGGATGATTAGTGGAGTCTATGAGCAGTTCAATGTCAAGCATCATAATTCTGTGGTATATCGCCCAAAGATGAATGGGGTAGTGGAAGCTGCAAATAAGAATATTAAGAAGATAATAGCAAAAATAACTTATACTTATAACGATTTGCACGAGAAGCTGCCATTTGCCTTATACGCTTATCGAACTGCAATAAGAACTTCCACTGGGGCAACACCTTTCTCATTGGTATATGGATTAGAAGCAGTGCTACCCATTGAGGTTGAAATACCATCACTCCGTGTCTTAATGGAAGAAAAGTTGGAAGAAGCAGAATGGGTTCAAGTAAGATATGATCAGCTGAACTTAATTGAAGAGAAAATACTGAAAGCACTGTGTCATGGGCAAATGTACCAGAAAAGGATGATAAGGGCTCAGGAGAAGAAAATCTGCCCAAGAGAATTCAAAAAAGGGATTTGGTGTTGAAGAAGAAACTACCAATCCAAAGAGATGCTCGAGGAAAATGGGCACCGAATTGGGAAATACCTTATATTGTAACACAGGTTTTCTCATGAGGAGCGTTAATTTTAGCCAAAATGGATGGAGACAAACTCCAGAATATGATAAATTCATATTCGGTTAAAAAAGTATTATGTTTGAATAAGGAAAGAAAAAAGGAGGAAAAAAAAGAAAAAAGAAAGAAGGAAAAAAAATAAAAGGAAAAAAAGAAGAAAGAAAAAGAAATTGGGGGTTCAAAGTGAAAACCCGCAAAGGGCGTTTTGAAACCAAAGGAGGATCTGAGTTGAAAACCCATAAAGGGCGGCTCAGATAATTTGCAGAAGTAGTCCTTCCACAAAATCAATATTGGGGTTTGGTACCTGGAAGCTTCATATCTCTCCACATAATCATTATTTCCAAGGTCTGCTCAGCATAGTTGACATTCAAGGCATCTTATGAAGTCATGATAGGAGGATTTTTGGTTTCTGATATCTGAATACCTATTCCTTTCCTTGTAATTTCTTTTTGTGTTTTCCATAATACCAATAAAAATTTGTTAGACCTTTTCTTTCCTTCTTTGACATCTTTCCATAAAGCATCTTGCATTGAAATAAGAATTAAAATTTGACATCACTTGAAATATTCATAAGATTTTTTAGCATTACTTTGAAATTTGTCTAGAAGGGTATTGGAACTATGAGGCATTCAATGGTCAAATTTAGAGCTTAGGACGTAAAAAATAGCAAAACTTATAAGGAAATTCAAGATGGAAATAGGTTTTGCTACAAACCTCTGCGGAAAATCATCAAGAGATGCTTTGACATTACTTTAAGGCAGCATGTTGCAAAACAAAGATGCTTACACAAGATAACTTGTCTTCTACAACAATGAGAACAATTTTACAGACATTGGAGGAAATAACCAAAAGATATGAGACATTGGAAGAATAGCAGGATTCTAGAAAGCCTGTCACTGAACATTGATGTATCAACTACAATGACAACTTGACAAAGGCTAAACGAGTGTTGAAGAATATGAGGATGAAGTCAGTCCTTTCAACCAGGAGTACAAGATAACTGGATTGAATGAGCAAATGTACACAGATCATATGAAGCAAGGAAGTGCTAAGAATGAGAATGGTAAAACAGAAGTGATGGAGATGACTATCTATGATTATTTAGTCTATCATCGAAGCATACAGTTGCAATTTTCAGATGATTTCCCATGCGTTGACAAACCAATGCATTCCCCATATCCCCACGGAGTTTCGCTCTTAGGTGTCCTAGCAACAAAGAGCTTCCCTGTTTGAAAAATCAAGACAGAAGTCGCAGGAAGGGATAAATAATCCATGGTACGGTATGGTAAATGAAGTAGGCAATGGTGAAAAATTCCTTTCCACAGAATGGTCGATGGGATTTTAACAACAAGAAATTGGTGAAGCCAACTAGTATTGAAGGACGAGTTATTACAAACTTTCTTAGCGCAAAGCCATCCAGTGTAGAGAAATGAAAAGAAAACATACTGTCTTTTTGGATTGATAGGCCAAAACAGACACTCACCATTTGTTGCCAGAGTTGAGAAAATGTTTGAGATGATATAATCTGAGTTTCCCGGAGCTTCACAGTTTTCTTCTATGTTTATTAGGAAAATTGTTAAGAAGCAAAAGAAATAAAACATGCATTCATGACTAGGCATCCCTAGGGGCATATGCATCTTAATTGGATCATTTGAATTTGTTTCGATAGATTTTGGAACCAGCTTATCCACCCAAGCACAAGGAGGATGGAACCTTTTTTAGAACTCGCTTATCTATTCAAGCATACGGAGAATAGAACCTGCCTATCCGTCCAGGCATAAGGAGGATGGAACCTTTTTTAACCTGCCTATCCGTTCGGGCATTTAGAGAATGGAATCTGCTTATCTATTCGAGCATGAGGAGAATAGAACCTTCCTATCTATTTGAGTATTTGGAGAATGGAATCTGGTTATCTATTCGAGCATGAGGAGAATAGAACCTTCCTATCTATTTGAGTATTTGGAGAATGGAATCTGGTTATCTATTCGAGCATGAGGAGAATAGAACCCGCCTATTCGTTCGGCCATTTGGAGAATGGGATTTTCTTATCTATTCGAGCATGAGGAGAATAGAACCTGCCTATCTGTTTAGGCATTTGGAGAATGGAATCTACTTATCTATTTGAGCATGAGGAGAATAGAACCTGCCTATCCATTCGGGTATTTGGAGAATAGAATCTGAGCATGAGGAGAATAGAACCCGCCTATATATTCAGGCATTTGGAGAATAGAACCCACCTATCCGTTTGGGCATTTGGAGAATGGAATCTGCTTATCTATTCGAGCATGAGGAGAATAGAACCTGTCTATCTATTCAGGCATAAGGAGAATAGAACCCGCCTATCGTTTTAGGCATAAACGGTTTGGTAATTGGTGAAAATCAGTGTCTTCTTTTCTTTGCTCTATTCCCGTTCCACCGGAATGACCAAAGAGGGGCAGCTGTTGTCACTAGATTTTCACCTTTGTTTTAGTTATGTTAATTTAGTATTAATGTATTGTAGTTATATAATATTGATAACATTATAGTTGTAAATGTTACTGATAATGTAGTTAGGTATAGTATTGATAACTTAGTTATAGTGGTAAGTATTAATGTTAGAATAGTTTAGGTTTCGTATAATATAATTGTTAGTATATTGTGATAGTTAGAATTAATTTAGGTTGTATATTAGTATCCTAGTTAGTAGTTAATATAATAAGTTATCAAAACCCAAAATATATAATAAATAGATAGCCTATTTAAATATAAAGATCCAATAGATTAAATAGAGTCCATTAACTTATAAAAAACACAATAGGCTTATACATTATACAAAAGGCCGGGTAGCCCATTTATAACCCAAAAACCCTAATCCCGTCATCTTTCTGCACAGCTAAAGCAGGACCGTTAGATCAAGGGGCTGATCCAACGGTGTAGATCATGCCAGATGAGGATGATATAGTTCCTCAACTTCTCAACCGTTCGATCATGATGCAATCCAACAGCTCAGATCGCTTCGGAGTGTTTATGCGGATCACCACTCGCGCGTGGCAGCCAGGTGCACAACGTTTCAACTCTGGCCGATCACTTCAACTTCTCTAACGCTTCACTCGCTCTGATTGTTCCTCGTCGGCACCGTCTGAATCATCAGAAACATGTAAACAAAGGAGCAAAAGGGTTAAATCCCTAAATTAGAGCCTAGCAATCCAAGACAAAGACAAAAAGGAATTAAAATCCCTAAATCAAAGCCCTAGCTGGAAAGATCGGAAGTAAAACGGGAAGGGATAATCCCTAATTCGAAGCCCTGGCAAGAATCAAGCTACAATTGGATATGCAAAATCAGAACCGAAAGGGAAAGGGTTAATCCCTAAATTGAAGCCTTTGGCAAAGATCAAGCAATTCGAGATAATCCAGGGAAGAAATTAGGGATTCAATTCAAGCAATTCTTGTACTATAAAAACCTTTTGTAATTCACGTAATGACAAAAATGGACATACAACAATTTCATAAGAATTACACATAGCAATTACAGTAGACATACTAGCATTCGGAATTTGTAGGAGCAAGCAGTTTGTAATCAGTGTTCAGAAGCAATAAAGAGAAGCAAGTTCTTGTAATTTTATTCTATCTATTTACTTTCTATTTTGGATTAAATAAAGAAGAACGGGATTATTTTTTTACCTTGTTTTTTTTTTGAAACGCTGAGGAATTTGGTTTTGATGTAGAATCCGGTGGAAAAACGTGATTTTGAGGTCGTCAGAATCTGGAAAATTGATCAGAATCTGGGAATTTTGGTGCCAGCAACGGCGGTCGGTGTCGGTGGAAGGCGGCCGGCACGGCGGATGTTTATTGTGTTCTTCATAAAATAAAGAACACGATGAACATGACAGAGAAAATTTTAAAGGGCAGTTTTTGATCTGTTTTGATGAATAAGGATGAAATGAAATATGTTATAATTTTATTATTTATAGTGACCCGTTTAACCCGACCCAGACCCGAATATAACCCATGCTTTTTTTTCCCGGATCTCGTGCCGCAGCTCTTCGGTTTTCAATTGTTTCAATTTCTTCCTTTTTCTTTTCAATTCGGCTCCAAATTTTAAATTGTTTTCAAATTAACCTCCATATTTTACTTTCTTTCAAATTAGTCCCTAATTCAGATTTTCTATTTTTTAAAAATATATAAAAAAAAAACAAATCCTTTTTTCTTTATTTAATTTTAAGTAATTACTTATTTATTTATTTATGCCTTTTATGTATATATTTGTATGTATGTTAAACCTTAGGATTAGGAACTTAAAACTTAGATTAGAGACATGTTTGTAAAACATTCTTCAGTTTCAATAAAACACACTTAATTATATTATAACCTTAATAATTAAAAGGTCTAGTAACAATATCAATGATTCAATAACAATGGTTCAATATCAATGATTCATACCAATAAATCAATAGCAATGATTCGATAACAATGTTTTAATGCGGTAATTCGATAGCAATAACATATATCAATATCTCAATGGCAATATGAAATAATCAATGTTCAATATTCTATAGCTTAATATGGCAATGCTTCAATGCTTTCAATGGCAACAATAACAATGTTTTAGATAGGATTCCAATGCAATACTTACCTCTTCTTACCTATATGACTTTCAATAGGGTTTTTATACAAAAACCTTCAATACGATGGTTAGCAGTACAATAAGCAATAATCAATTATTCGAAATGGCACCTAGCCAACTCTCGAGACTTCGACTACACTCACCTTGAATTCTGATGCTTTTAAGGCTCACGAATGGTAATCCATTTATTCTTAGATTTTGTTGGAGACGATAGAATGGCTTCCTCTGATTCTTGAGCTAAGAAATTCACGAAAGAATTGTTATAACCAATATAACAACATTGATGATTGATTCTAAGCTTAAAATAGACATTAGCTATTCGATAGGTTCATAGGTTAAAACTTGAAGAATACAAGCTTAGTTTTGAGAGTCATAACTTGAAATTGGACATTCAATGATCAATATAATCAACAATAGATTTAGGGCTTTTACTTACCCAACTGATAGCTATGGAATAAAGCTTTTGAAACAAAGGAAGCTTAAACTTAAGGAGTTCAATAAGAAACGTGTGCGCTTGAGACTGGTGGAAGAGATGATAATGGAGGTATGAGCTTGGTTCTCTAAAACAAAGAATGGAATTGGTTTCGGTGAATCCAACAAAGGGGAAAACTTTTATTCATTTAAGGGAATTATAACCTTAGTCAAACCCCACCTCACAGGGAGCCAATAAGAAGCTTTCCCTTAGCCGAAGGTTTGCTTAAATTATCCATTTTCCATCATTTCATGCCTTTTTACAATTCTAAGACAATTGATAATCGATTGTCATCTTTCTAACATTTTAGATGATCCCACGTGATGTGGGTGGCAACCAAGTAGGTGAGTCATCCCCAATTTCCTATATTTACAAATTGGACACTAAAATAGATTTTAACAAGGACCCGTAATGATACACCTCTAACTGCATCGATACGGTTAGCAACAGTTCGGTAAATTAGTTAGGAAACAATTGGACTATACCAATATAGGTCCTATTGTATCGATACACCTAACCAATTTTCAGAATTTAACATTCCAGCAAGGTCCCTAACTGGACTTTAGAATTAATTAAAATAAAATTAATCCACATAATTAATAACAATGCAACATTTAGGCTTTTCGGTGTAGGGTTTTCGATCATCGGAACCCAATTTCGACTAGACTAGTTTTTGGGGTGTTACATTCAAGGTATGTTTCAGCATAGGCAACACATCACTAGACTTAGACCAACATTTAAAACATGCTTGAACCACAAAAATATCAATATAGGTATATATACCCTATAAGAATACTATGGAATCCATCAAGCACTAAACACATATATGCAAGTCATCAACATTCGAGCCCCAAGGAATCAACATATTAAATAATCAAACCACATCAAATAAACATCCACAACACCCTTAAAAACCAGATTACAAATCCCCCAAAATATGGTAACAGATTGCCTTATTAACTGAATTAAAACTAAGTTTTCATACTCAAATGATTGTCTTGTTCTTGGACCTTTCTTGCCGAGATAATGTAGCCCTCAACTCTATTTCTCTGCATCAATGGGAAAAATAGAGCGTTAGCACAAATGATTAGTGACAATACTCTTAAGTAAAACATTGATGCATTTAAAAACCATTTATAACCATAAATCGCTTGATGTACAAAACATGCTTAATCAAACCAAAGCATTTCCTTATTTGTTTTCACAACAAATCATGCATAACAAACCTGTGCATTAAAACCTTTTTGTATATTTCATATATCACATATATTGGCAACTATGGTGACCCTAGATAGTCTAACCTCTATCATTGGATAGTACTACCTCTATCCACACTTTCGAATACACGGATTTCTCATACTGGCACCTCTATGCATTAAAACACTCTCTTACAAAGAGAAAACAAATTGGAAAACAAGGAAAACCTCGCTAGGAAAATGTGTTTGCAATTTAAGCACTCGCTCAAATCCTAAAACTTGAGAAAATATAACAACTAAGCTCACAAAGAGTGTTCTACAAAGAAATATGACAAAATTGAGCACTAAAACAATTTCTCTATCATTAAATGTTGGTAGTTGGTTTTCTTGTTGTTCCATGGATGCTTGGAGAGGTCTTTTAAACCCTTTAATGAGTTTTGGTCGTTACTAGTTGTTGAGGTTGATTTGGAGCCTTTGGGGACTTTATTTCCAGCATTAAAGGCACTTTTGATGTAGGGTGTTTCAGTACACAATTCAGCGTATCGGTACATGCCTCAAAGAAGAAAGAGTTGTCAGGCATATATAACAAAGGGTATCATATTGGAAAACGCCGGTACACCCCATGGTGTAGCGGAAAAATTATCTGGCATAATCCACCAGTGATCCGTGTACAAGGGACGAATTCGGGGTGATAAAGGATGAAACGTTACCTCAATAAATCTGGAAATCCGCAGAGAGTATAGGAGAATCCAAATCGAATATGAGTCATCACAGCAGCGTTTTGACCTCTACGCAGTCCACCTAAATAAAAAGAACAATATTTTCTCTTCTCTAAATGTTAGAGAGGTTTTTTTGAAAAGCATACAATTGGCTGCTAGACCTCATGCCTTTATATAGCATTTAAAACTCAAATTCTAATTAAATTTGGATTCTTTAAATATACATTATATTTATCTGAATATAATTAAATATGTAGAATCTGATTCTACTTCTATCAGATTTCTTTAGGGATATATATTTTTTAATAGTATCTGATAATTACATTAATTATCTAGTATTAAAATATATATAACCGAAATTATCTATAATTCTAATGATCATAATAATTTTGTTTTTTACTTATTTCGTGCACAAAAAGTTTGTACACATTCTATCTAGTCGATATTTGTTCGTTTTAATCATAGGGTGTGACCCTTGTAGGATCATGTAACGTTAGCAGTAATATATAGAACAATTCTAATATTACAAGCAATGAGTGGCATCTAGCAATACATCATTGCTACCTAAGTTACATGAAGTCGTGGTTCAATTTAACATTTTTCGTGATTAACTTCTTTTATGTATTTCATCCTTTTGTCCTCATATCTAGATTGGACACAAGTCATAGATTAGTCACATTTGTATAGTCCATCTAATATTTCTTGATATCTTGAGTAGACTATTATAAACGAATAACTATGATATCCCATATCAATTTATTCGAGCATAGCCATGCTTTTTCTTGTCTCACTTAATCAAGTGGCCTATGATATTACTCATATTATGTAGGAGAGACAAATCCTATCTTGATCAACCATATTCTGCTACAAAGATTGTAACATATCCAATATCAGTCTTTATAGTTGGATCATACATGTAGTTATCACCATGAGCAATGTTGTGACTATCACATAATAATCCAAGAAACATGTTCATAGCGGGTCAGTCCAGTATGTCATTCTCTAACACATACTTATGTATTGATTTTGACATCTCCATGTCAATGACAACACTTTGTCATCAATCAACTACATATTAGTCTTAATATATTATTGTTGTTCATGCCCACAATAATACTCGACTAAGGACATTCAAGAATAACTATATTATTCTAAGGACTTTATTATAATTCAGTTTAGTTATAGATGCACAGAATAAGACTGAAATAATAATAATGGTTTTATATTAATAAACAAAATAAAATAAGTATGTCTTTTACAACCATCTCATGATTGGTCTTTGGGCATACTCCAACATATCAGTACACTATACAAGTGTATCGATACACAGCCTCTCGTATCGTTATGGCTTGGCCGTACAAAAACAGCGACCCCATGTCTATCAAAGACCTGCCAAATCCCTTGACAGTGCAATCGCAACGGCAAATTTGCCACAAATAGAGTCCAACATTGTTGTTCTTTTGATCGCCCTTGAGATTGCCATTGGTAACCTTGAGACGCCATTCCTTATAAACCAGAATACTCTAGTGTTAACAAGGGTATACAAGCGATTTGAGAGAAGAAAAAAGACTAAATTGAGATATATATATATATATATATAAAGGGTTAATTTTATTGTATTGTTTTTAATTAGGAATAAATTGGTAGAATATATAAGTTTTGAGGACTAAAGTTTTCATTATACCAAACCTTGTTACATGTCCTTTTCTATTTTAACGGAGGACTGACTCGATCGCTTTTAATAATTGAGTGACCAGTCATAACTTTACTCATAATTAAGTGACCTACAATGTAGTTTACCCTTTTTATTTAAAATTTACAACAATTTGTATTTAAACTTTAATTCACGTGAAAATTAATGAGACAAAAAAACAGTGGTTGTAGTGAGATTTAAACCGAGAAATATTAAACACTGGTAACATGGTATTACTATTCAATCAAATCTAATGCTTGATATAATTGATGATATTATACATGTAACACGTGTTTTTAAACTATAGATAATATATTATGAATATAATAATATATAAAATTATATTTTAATATAATAATATATAGTAAATTATTAAATTAATATTTTAAGAAAATAATAAATATATTAATATTTGATTATATATTATTAAATGAAGAATATAATTTTAAAATATAAACTACTCTATATTTATTAAACATACTAATAGTTTAACAATATAATAAATTATTAATATAATATTTTGTGAAATAATAAATATTATTAAATACATTAATAGTTTATTATATATTATTAAATACAGTTTATATTCGAGCATTGTATTTGACTCGGTGGTTATTCTTTTTTATGAGTGTTTGGTGGTAGGAGTGCTCAATGTTCTTTAAAACCGAATTAACCTATCGCACTAAATTAGTTGGTTAAACGGTAGGCATCGAAGTTTGTTCAGTTAGGAAACGGTTAAAGAATTTTTCAAAACTCGATTATCGGTTAATTCGATTCGAAATTGGTTAATTAGTCGAATTAACCAAATTACCCGAAAGTATTCGATATATATAACATTTACATTTAAATTTAAGTTTTTATGCCTAAGTCCATTAAAATTAGAAGACCATACTTATTTTTAACCTAAATAAAAAATATTACCCAAAGTTATCGTACAAAAAGTTAAAAAAAACAAAATAAACGCAACAAAAAAATATCTAAATGAATTCTTTTACGTTTACTGATAGTAAATTTCGGTTAATTTGAAAACAAACCAAATTAACTGAAATTGGTTTGATTCGGTTAATTATTTTCAAAATATTTTGGGTTCTCATTACAACTTTTAATTTCTTTACCCCATTAGCTTTCACTTGAAGTAAAAGGTCAAGTGAAAACCGTTGAAAGTCAAAAGTCAGTAAGAATACTAGGCTCCGTGGCAACAACCTTTTAATTTTTCCTTCTGTGATCGAATCCCACTGGAGTCATAATTTTGGTTTATGTTTTCCTTTCTATTAAAATGGGTTTCTGACTCCTTTAGGGTATAAAAGATAATTTCTTTTCCGTTTTCCATTCTCTTTAAAACATGATTACATCGGTGTAAGATAGTTCTAATCTCTCCAATATATGTACACGGATTGGGTTTAATGTAAACATATCTTTGAAAATAAATCATGTTTTCTTGCACAACAATTACTCATTATCAATACATTATTACACTGATGTGAATTAATTCTAAATTTTTAGATTGATCAGTGAACTACCGAATTTAAATTTCTGGATCTACCCCTGATTGGAGGTTACTCAATTATTAGTAAAGTTGCAATCAGATAGCTCAATTATTAAAAGTTAGAATTGGGTCAGTCAATTAAAGTTTTAATTATAATCAAATCACTCATCCGTTAAAATACAAACAAAAATCTTACAAAGTTTGGTATAATAATAGTTTCAGTTCTCAAACTTATATATTCTACCAATTATTCCTAATTCAAAATACTTCAATAAATTTAATCATTCATATCTAAATGTATATATATAGTCATTTTTCTTCTTCTTAGTTGCTTGTTCTTCACCGTTCGTCATCATTCCTACTTGGGTACCCTCGGTAACACGATTTATATCAAACTTGATATTTTCAATTAATCATAAACATGTATATTATTATTAGGTAATTATTCTATGCACAGACGATGGAAACAAAAAATTTCCATAAATGCCTCAATTTTAGGGTTTATGCACTCTATTTAGGCTTTAATGTTTTGGGTTTAAGTGTATGAGTTTTGAATTTATAGGGTGTGGTTAGAATTTAGGGTTTAGGGATAAACTTTAGGGTTTATAGGTTAAAACCTAAATCCCTAACCATATCACCCTAAAACCTAACCTCTAAACCCTAAATTATATCCATGAACTCTAAATTCTAAACCCTTATACTTAAACCTTTAAACCCTAAACCTTAAATTATAACCATGAACTCTAAATTCTAAACTCTTATACTTAAACCCCTAAACCCTAAAACCTAATCTAAGTCTATAGACCCTAAACTTAAGGGCACTTGTGGAAACTTTTCGTTTCCACCGCCAGTGCATGAGATATTTTCCCTATTATCATCATCATCATCATATGGTTTTATGTTTTGAGTAATATTTTTATTATCATTTCATTCGGATCTTGTAGTTCATATTATAAAATATAAAATTAAAAAACAGTTGGAACGCATGTTTGAGCATTTAGAGCCTAATTTTTCGCAAAAGCCAGTCCATGTAAGATCCAAGGATGCGGAAGAAATCTGTTATTCTTAAGTACATGGGGAAAATGCTAATATCGAGAGTAGAACCTTACCCTGTGAGGAAGAATAAATTATTTATCCTGAAGCACATAAGGGAGACGATACCTTACCTTGTTAAGAAGAAGAAGTTAATGATCATCCAAAGGCAACCACCTACGAAGGTACCCCACAATCTAAAGGTGTAGCAACTAAAAATAAGCTTGACCACAGGGTATCCCCATATTTTTGGAAAATAATGAATTTTAGGGGATTTCTTTTGAAAATTTGTTTTTTTCTTTGGAAAATAATGAAAACTTGAAGTTGCCATCGGCCACTTGGATAAGGTAGGTCAGACACCAAAAAACCAGATATTCAATTTGAAAGGGTTCGGGAGTTAGTTATGTGTAGGGAAGGATTAGCACCCCCATCACGCCCGAAAATCGGTACCAAAATATTTGTTGCTTTTAAAAGGATGAAAATTGATGAAATTTAAATTGAATTTAATTAAGCATATTTAAGTGAAAATTGACCTTAATAGGACGAGCTTTATCAAATTGTCGGGTTCAAATTAATTGGAGATTTAATTAATAAGGATGACGATACATCGGACCATAGATTAAACCGACATCATATAAGCCTGACTGTCGTGTTAATTTATGGTTCGAAATTCGTACGTCACCTTTATGCATGATGCGAGCAATTAATCGTGATGTTATGTCTTAACTAGTTTTATTCATTTCAAAATTTACCTTTAGACGATGTGAATTAACTCGAATGTTTGGTCAATATCCAATAAGCCAAGATATTACGACACAAATATCCGAATTAATAAATATCTCATTTCTATAGTTAAAGTTAATTAATTTATCAAGTTTAAGGTGAGATTAAACAACGATGGTTAGATGGATAATAAATAAAATGTATGTCACAAAAATAAAGAAATTAAACATAAACATGGTAAAAAGAAATAAACAACATAAAAAATTTAGAAAAATGACCGGATCGAACAAAAGAAACGTGTAAAATAAATGCGGGAAATTAAAGTGCAAAATTTTAAAAGCGGAAATTAAATGTTAGAAGTTAGATGTTAAATGTTAATTGTATACACTAAACGGACCATAAATAATACGGATCATACCCCGTCGCGGGTCACCGTAAGGCCGAAGGTGAATCAAGGTCGAACGAAAATTAAATATATATGGATGTATATATATAAACCATACGATAATATATATATACGTACATAGCAATATATATATAATGGAATAAACTATGATATAACATGTACAATATATATCGGGCATAATATATGTACATATGAATATATCATATATAATAATGTATGTAACAGAATGTTAAGAATGCAAGACAATATAGGGCTAAATTAAAATAGAACAAAAGTTTCAAGGCAAAAATTATGATAATAAATAAATAAAGGCAAACTTGCAGCAAGGGAAAGGGGAAGGGACGGAAAGCGTAAATAACCCAAAATTTGAAGCACAAACAACCCACGAAATTAAAACACTGCTATCACGCATAAAAAAATAGGTCGCCTGGAAACACGCATAAAAAGCTGAAGTTTCCATTTTCCTTGTTTCAAGATGCAGAGAAGCAAATATGAAAGGCTTGCTCTCTCTCTCTCTCTGGGTAGAGACAAAACTAGCCTCAGGCCGTTCATCGACGACCACCTCGTTCCGGTCTCGTTGCCGAAAGGCGGAGCAAATCAGGAGGCTCTCAACTCTCACGACGGTAAGCTTTCGAATCTCTTTTTTTTTTTTTTGCTTTAAAAAATAGGTTTTTGAGGGTTTGGGTTAAAATAAACAAAAATCAAAAAAGAAAATCAAACCCTTTTTGTCGATTCTCAAAGTCCGTTTGTTTTGATTTCGAAAATCCCTCTAAAAAACCTTTTCGTTTTGATTCAAGAAGTTTTAAAAGCCCTAGATTTTTGTTTAAAAACGAGAGGAAAAAAAACCCTAATCATGCAAAAGAGGAAGATGATGAATACCTAGAATACTTTGCTTTTTTGTATCTTTTTGAAACGAAGAGTCCCCTCCCCTTTTACAATGATTTCTGTTCGAGGCTTATATAGCCGAATTTACATGAAATTAGTAAAAAGGAAAGAACAAATAAATCTGAATGGTTGCTGCCTTTTGTTTGCATTCACATGCTCTCTGAAAATTCTAATGCTTGCCTCTTGTTTGTTGGTGAGGGCTGGTACGAGAGGGCACCGTTCACGCGTGGTTGTTGGAGGCTGAGGACGAGGGGGTGCTGTCTTCACATGAAGTGGTGTGAACATGGCCTTCAAAAGCTGCCGTGGCGTTGAGGTGGCAATGATGTGGCGAGGGCATGGCAATTACGGCGTTGAGGTGGCCGCTGATGTGGCAGCAAACCAACGATCAGGGGAGATGGGGCAGCTGAAGAGAGGAAGGGTTGGGGCAATTTGGTTTGAAAAAAATGGTGATAGGTTTAGTTGGGCTTGTGGTCTAATGGGTTATGGATAATGGATAGGCATTTTAGGGTATTGTTGGGTCAATTGGGGTAAATGGGTCTAATATGTGTATAATATAGATATTGGGATTTGTTTATCTACTTATATTTTTGGGTTCTTTAAGTGTAAATGGGCTGACATATATATATTTACTTTGGGTTCTTTATTTATATTAATATTGGCTGATATATATATATATATATATATATATATATATATATATATAATGTTTTGGATTTTTAATTGGATTATAAACTCGGACGAAAAAAGGGTATTACAGCTACCCTTCTTTGCTCATTGTTGTGAAACAAAAATAGAACAAAGATTAAAAGATAGCCGTTTTTTATTCGGGTGAACTAGAACACCCTTCCTAGCACGTCTCTTCCTTCAACTCTAACTGAGCTATCTTTCAACTCTTAGAGGAATAGATCTTATCTGTTGTTCCGTTACACCATCAACGGGGAGTCAAGATCTGGTCAAATCGTCTATTTCATCCCCTTTTCCGAAAGGATAGAACCTGTGAGAGTATAAGACAATTTTTTTTCAGACTGAGTCTCTATTTATCTTATTTAAAACTGTGAAATTAAAAGAGACGGGGTCAAGAGATGTTTAAATATGGGTGATTTGCTATGCCATCAACAACGAGACAAGATCAAGAGATTGGATCAAGCTACGACTCCAACGAAGAGACATGATTCGGTGGTTAGACTGTGATCAAGCTACAACTCTGACGAAAAGGCATAATCAGAGGAGTTAGTTTGGTGATCAACCTACAACTCTGACGAAGAGGCATGATCAGGGAAGTTAGTTTGGCGATCAAGCTACAACTCTGACGAAGAGGCATGACCTGAGGAGTTAGTTTGGCAATCAAGCTACGACTTTGACAGCGAGGCATGATCAGAGATTTGCTATGCCATCAACGGTGAGACAAGATCGGGAGATTGGATTGGATCAAGCTACGACTTTGACGAAAAGGCATGATCTGGTGATTAGATTGCGATCAAGCTACAACTATGACGAAGAAGCATGATCTAAAGATGAGAGGCGGTCAAGCTACAACTCTGACAAAGAGGAATGATCGGAAGATGAAGGGTGATCAAGCTACAACTTTGACAAAGAGGCATGATCAGAAGATGAAGGGAGATTTGATCCGCTTCACTACTGACAATGAGTTGGGATCTTGAAGAAATAAGTAAACAATAGTTAATGATTGCCTACTTGGAGTTTTGCGTTTAAGCTTAGCTTCTTTTTCTTTGAGGGTTCGCCATTTCATGCTTGGTGTTGTTATCTTCCCTCTTTGAGGTTTTGACTTCTTTGTTGTTCTAGCTTACCTTCGTGGTTGAGGGCTTGCCAATTTGTTATTGTCCTTCATGATCAAGGCTTGAACCTATTTATCTTGTGTATGAATGAAGCAGATGCGCTTAACATGAACGTATCTAATTTGATGTATGATGTAGGTATTTGATGTGAATGCATAATGAGTGGAATAATGTTGGTATGAATGGCATGCAATGCAATTGGCCGTGATTTTGACTTTAAAGGGGATGCACCGTGATTTCCTGGCCTTATTGGTTGATCGATCTTGTTTTTTTGTCCCATTTTCGTCTTGTAGACTAGATGGGCTGTTGTCGTCGATGCCCCAACCTCTTGTGAGTTTGACCCACTTCTTCTAAAACATTACCTTTCTAGACGAAGGTTAACTTGTGAATGCTTTCTTTAGCGGAAGCGACGATCTGAGAGCCCATTTGCTGTAGGTCCCTAAACTTTCAAACTCCTTTGTGAGTAATGCAGAAAAACTTTGTTGTTTCAAATCTAGGGCTACATGCTCTGATTTCAATGCGAGATACTTATTTAAAAATTGGGTTTTTCATTCTAGATTGTGTATGTATCAAGCTAGACTGAATGCCCCGAATATCAAGTGTATGAACAACACTGAAAAATAGCTTATCGGGGATTGCCCCAAGCAAATCCTGTGTCTAGGAGACCTCGAAAGCTGAATTGATGTTTCAAGATGTGAAGTGCATTTTTAAGCTCTTTTGGTGCTTAACTACATTGCCTTTGGCATATTTATTTATGTTTTATTTTTGTTTGGGGAATTCAATTCATCACATTCCTTTGGCTCAAAAATGATGGAGCAAACAAAAAATTCCCGAGATATTCAGCATTGTCATGATTTTGAAAATATTACCATCACTCATGAAGCAAAGAGTTTTGATCAAAACGGGCTTCAGCGAAGTGCCCCAAAAATTCCACTCTTATCCGAAAATGCCTATTACCAGGTTTCGAACATTAGAGTGCCTTTCGATTAATTTTTGAGAGAAAATGCCTATTACTAGGCTTTGAAGTGCTTTTTTTTAAAAAAAACACCTATTACTAGGCTTTGAAGGCTAATTCAATTCATTATGTTTTGAAAATTCCTACTACCAAGCTTCAAACATTAAATTGCACCGATTTATTATGTAAAATGCTAGTCACACCTTTATAATCTCCATAGCTTACGATTTCAACTAGACACGGGCTACTCGGATTCAACCTTTGGGTCATAGTCAATGTCCCTTATGCAATTGATATACGGGGACTCAGATATATTTACAGAATGGAAAAAGAGTTACATAACAAAATGCATCGCTTTATTGAAATTAAACCACGTAGTCTTAGGCCCTTTACAAAATATCAACACCGCCTTCGAGCTTAGGTCAGTGGGTTTGATTTACATGCATTACTTTTAGAGGAGATTAAAAGCAAAGAAAGACCTACGGAAGTTCTAGGCTTGACATCTAGGCTAAAGTGGTGAGAGCGATTTCATTCTTCGAAGAACTTAACTTCATTATTGTCCATCAGGCCGTGAACAATATTCTTGAACTAACCATAGTCTTGAATAGTGTGCCCCCTTCAGCATGAAACTCGCAACACGGGCCACTATGCCCATCGGGCATCATTATTCCTTGATCGATTAGACTCGCATCGAGCAGCTTCTTCCATACCCAACTAAAAGGGGATTTGACTTTCGACACCTTGGACCTAGTCACTCGGTTGCTCTCCTCGAGGATTGCATTCACTCCACCGGCATGATTTGGGAGGGGATTGGCTGTCGTATCCGGCCCACTGAACTTGTCAAAATCGATGACCCTGAGCTTGATCAGCTTTTCCACGGCCCTCTTGAAACTGAAACAAGTCTCAATCGAGTACCGCACTTGATCACCATGGTACTCACATTTTGCACTAGGATCATACCACCTCGGGAAGGGAGGATGCATCGATGCTTGATAAAAGGGTGCCACCATATTGAACTGAACAATTGCTTGTACAATTCACTGTACGAGATTAGTAGCAGGGTAAACTTCATCTTCTTGGTGTTTTTTCTTTGGCCGAAGTTTTGGTTTGAAGGACCTTGGGCACTTGGTGTAGCCTTAGGTTGCACAACGATGATAGGGTTCGAGAATCTAGTATTGTAAACCCACGAAGAGTTCACTTCATGGTCTTTCCTCCCATATGACTTCTTACGGGATGCACTTGAACTTCCTCCACTGTCAATTTTCCCTATCTTGACGGCATTCTCAATGAGATCACCGGATAGCACAAGATCAACGAAATTGGTAGTCCCGTGGCCTATTAGGCGATCCAAAATTGGGCCTCCAAAGTTTGGAGAAATATAACCATTGTCTATTTCTCACTGAGCGGGGGTTGAATTAGTGCCGCCATGTCTCTCCAACGTTGTGCATATTGCCTAAAGCTTTCATTAGGCTTTTGTTTCATGTGTTGTAGGGTCCAACGGTCCGGCGCCATATCACTAACGTGATGGTATTGGGCTAGGAAAGCCTTGGTCAAGTCTTTCCATGACTTTACCTAATGGCAGCTCAATTGATTATACCATCTGGTGGTAGATCCTGATAGACTATCTTGGAAGCAATGGATCAACAACTTGTCATCTCTACTGTATCCCGTCATCTTTCGACAAAACATGGTAAGATGAGCACGAGGGCAACTCGTCCCATCATATTTCTCAAATTCCAAGTTCTTAAACTTAGGGGGTAGCACCAAATCCGGGACCAAACTAAGTTTGTTAGCATTAAATCTAATGAAAGTGTCCACTACCCCCATACTTTCCATTTTCTCTTCGAGTCGCTTGCAACGATCCTCAATCTCTTTCGAGGTCTCAATCTTAGATTTCCCGTTATCAATTAACTGGTCCATATCTGAGACAAAGTTTTCAGCTTCCATGCCCTATGGTTTGACTTTTGAAGCGGAGGGTAAATTAATAGGGAATGAGGCACCGGCCTGATGAAGTTGTGCTTTTCTGCGGGAAAGCATTACTTGAGGATCCAATTGACCCTTAGCATGAGAAGAAGTAAAACCCGGCGGGCACATAGGAATTTTGGACCTGGTCGTAGGATTATCGATGGAAACTTCTTCTTGCTCGGGAAGCTTAAATCCGAACATTTAGGCTATTTGTCCTAAGGCCTCTTGTTGAGATTTTTTTGAATTGTTCCACCATGTCTTGTCGGGCCTTGGCCAACTGTTCTTCCATTTTTCGGGCCAAATCTGTTTGTATGTCCTTTTGGGTTTGCTTGATTCGGTTTAGCCTTTCTTCGTTTGCCATCTTAGTTTTGCGTCGAGTTCCGTAAGGGTGATGAATCGATTGAACTTTGCTTTGATCCAGAATCACTCTGTCACGGGGCATCCCCAAAAATTAGTCTCAACGTCTCCAAAATGAATGGATGTAAATGCATAACAAACACCCTAAATGCAATATTAATGTCTAAATACAAAGATGTTGATGCAAGTGAATAAACAAAAGCGCATTATTGAGGATTTGAACAATATTGTAAAAAAAGTCATGAAACGACAAAATGATAATGCTACCATGAAAGGATAAATGCAAATGAGTGTTGATCGACGAACATCCTCATTAAACAACTTTCCATAATAGAGATCAAGTCCCATTACATCAAGGAAAAAGAGAAAACTACTTCATAGGGTGCAACTGAAAATCTAAGTTAGCATTTTCTCATCTTCTTGATCAAACTTGAACCTTGGGATTCTTTAACTTATTATTTTGGACTCTTTCTCCCATTATGAAAGCTTTCAACTTTGGACTGTTCTCGAATCAACACTTCATTATAAAAATGCTATGAATATACAAAATAAATAAACAGAATAAGACAAGACAAAAATGGGTTAGCAACAGATATGACGAATATAAAGCAAACAAACCAAAACAGACCTAATAACATGGATTCTAGTTCGCTATGGTTATCCACATGGCTCTAATGGGGTGGGCTTCTTAGATTCTCACACATGTGGGTTTGGTTCTAATTAAGGGTACCTGAACCTATCTTATTACCCACTAAGGCAACAAGAGCCCCAATTCTGGCCCATTACAAGCTTGTAAATTGGTTTCGGTTCGAGGGAAAGCATTACCTAGTGACATGGAGGGCTGCTCACGTGTCAAAAGGCGTGGATTCTGGAAGTGAATTACCAACCCGTGGAGGGCTAATCAAGTGGGTATGTGGCGTTTCACTGCCACTTAAGGGACGAAGCTTGGGTATAGAGCTTGATGAACATGGTGCAACACATGTAGGTGATTCCTTAGAAATTAAATGAAAAGTTAATTCGAAGAATACCGATTATCAAAGCTCGTGCAATCTTAGTCACATTTTCAAGAAAGAATTGACCTCGTTAAAATCAAATTAAATTCTCAATAATTTCCATAATTTAAAAGCAACAAATATTTTCTTGGTCTAACTCTCTTTTGTTTTGTAAAACAAAATTCATCCCCAACGGAGTTGCCATGCTGCAGCGACTAAAAATAAGCTCGACTACGGGGTATCCCCACATTTTTGGAAAATAATGAATTTTAGGGGGATTTCTTTTGAAAAATTGTTTTTTTCTTTGGAAAATAACAAAGACTTGGAGTTGCCACCGGCCACTTGGTTAAGGTAGGTCGGACACCAGAAAAACCAAAGATTCAATTTGAAAGGGTTCGGGAGTTGGTTATGTGTGGGGAAGGATTAACACCCCTATATGAGCATGTATATATGAGCATGTATATAAGGTAGCTCATCAATGTTCTATAAGAGTGTGGTATGTATATATATGAGCATGTATGCACTTTAAGTGACTTGTGTGATTGTTAGCCGAATGTTAGGTTTTTATGGTTGAATTATGCATGAAATGGTTGAATAGATCTATTGAAGTTGGCTAGTTAGCATTAAGTAATGTAGTAATCTACATGTTAGACATGAACCACCTAGATCATTTAGTGAATTAGCCGAATGGCATGTATAACTTTGTAAGTACATATGTTTGATTAAGGGTACATAAGTAAAACATGTTAATCACGTATTGGAATGCTTGATAGTTACATTGAATGTTGAAATTACCTAATAGGCTTCTCATCTAATTCGAATGATTGCTTGGGAGTCAAGTAAGTTTTAATTGGTATTGATTTTGATAACAAAGTGCATTATAGGTCCTCACCTATTCAAAACCTTTCTTAATGAGCAAGAAATATCTAAAATGAATTAGATTCTCTACCTTAAATTGAATGAATCATTGATTGTAATTGTAGTAACTTACCTAATCCTACTAGGGTGGTTAGAGTATGTTACAGAATGGTAATCAGAGCTTATGGTTGCATGATTCTAGGGTCTACTGCATGAATAGGCTATTGTCATTGATCATTTAGGTGCCACCTAGGAGTTACTTGAATATTGATTGGATTGTGACTTGAGCTTGACTTCTCTTATTACTTATATATGGAATGTCTGAAACAAGATTGGGCAAGGATAATGAAAGCCCGTCTGGCTCCTCCAATGAGGGAGGGAGCGTGAGGATGAACCAGAATCCCCAGAAGCCTGCTAAACCCCAACAAGTTCAAGAGGAAGTTCTTGTAATCCATCCTATTCAATGCGTGTGTAGTTGTCTATGTCTCGGGTGACACGGTGTCATTTCGATTATTGCTTGGTTATGTTATATGTGTGAATCATGATCATATACTGAAGGCTCGCATAGGGCAGTTTACTATGAATGTTAAAGTATCTTATTAAAGAGAGAAATAATCAATTATCCTACAAATATTAAATCTTAGAGCCATGATATTGAAAGACATTGGAAGGAACCAAAATGATTAATTGATTTTTTTTAAAGGACATCAAGTAAAAGACAAGTAAGATTGCTCATACAATAAGATACACTTCAAACATCGATCAAAAGATCTCCTTTAATTGAAAAGCTTAAATTGAAGCCTAAATATGTTAGTTGTAGCTTAATTGCTACCAATCCTTTAGGAGACAATGTAATAGTGAACCAAGTATATAAGGATTACCCTTTGTTTATAAAGGGCATCCCTTTCCTAGCCAACCTATTGTTATTGCTTTTTGTTGAATTCGATCTCATTCTGGGATTAGATTGGTTAGGAAGGCATCAAGCTTGGGTAGATTGCCAACAGAGAAAATTGTTTCTCTGAGGTCTAGGAGAAAATCCATTACCTTGATCGACAAGAATCCTATTAGCATCTTTGCTACTATGATTAAAAGTGATGAAATTGAATTCGGGGTAAGTTCATTCCCTATTGTTTTTGACTTCCTCGATGTTTTTCTCGAGGAATTACCGGGATTGCCCCCTATTTGGGAAGTCGAATTCAAGATTAAAGTTCAACCCGGGAGTGACCCAGTGTCTATCGCTCCATATCGAATGACCCTGATTGAACTCAAAGAGCTTAAGCAACAATTGCATGAACTTCAAGATAAGGGCTTCGTCCGACTTAGCTCTTCACCCTAGGGAGCATCCGTATTGTTTGTTAAGAAGAAAGATGAGTCGATGAGGCTATGTATTGATTATCGTCAGCTAAACCGGCTCACCATCAAGAACAAGTATCCATTAACGAGGATTGAGGACTTGTTCGATCAATTCAAGGATGCTAAAGTCTTCTCTAAGATCGATTTACAATCGGGGGTACTACTAGATGAGAATACAAGACTCGGATGTACCTAAAATGGCTTTCAGGACTTGTTATGGTCACTATGAGTTCCTAGTTATGCCCTTCAGGCTAACCAATGCTCCACCAGCTTTCATGGACTTTAATGAACCGAGTGTTCAAACCCTATTTGGACAAATTCATGGTTGCTTTTATTGATGACATTCTTGTCTACTCAAAGGACAAAGAAGAACATGTTAACCGCCTTCGAATTGTACTCCAAACATTTTGGGAGAATCAGCTATATGCCAAATTGAGCAAATGTGAGTTCTGGCTCTCGGAAGTATATTTCTTGGGTCATGTTATCTCAGCTGAAGGGATAAAGGTTGATCCTAAGAAGATTCAAACCATCATCGAATAGAGACCTCTAAGAAATATTAGCGAGGTAAAAAGTTTTCTCGGTTTAGCCAAGTATCACCGAAGATTTGTGAAAGGGTTCTCGATTCTTGCTACTCCATTGACTCGACTCCTTTGAAAGGATACTCCATTTAAATGATCCGAGGACCAGCAAAGGAGCTTTGATCAATTGAAGCAAGTCCTAACTCAAGCTCCTGTTCTAATCCAACCTGAACCGGGAAAAGACTTTACAGTCTTCAGTGATACTTCCCATCTCAGTTTAGGGTGTGTATTGATGCAAGATAACAAGGTCATTGCCTATGCTTCTCGGCAACTTAAGCCACATGAAATGAACTATCCAACACACAACTTGGAGCTAGATGCAGCCGTGTTTGCTTTAAAGATATGGAGACATTATCTATATGGAGAGAAATGTCGATTATTTACGGATCATCAAAGCTTAAAATACATTCTAACTTAGAAGGAGTTAAATCTTAAACAATGAAGATGGGTGGAACTACTAAAAGACTATGATCTAATCATTGATTACCACCCGGGCAAGGCAAATGTTGTGGCTGATGCACTCAGTCGCAAACATTCAATTGCTTCAACTACTTTCAATGCTCATTTTAAGATCCTAAAGAATCGGAGTTATGTGGAAAAACTTCAAGTTCAATCCAATTTGAATTCGAGGATCAAAGAGCTTCAAAAAAATGATCCCGAACTTCAAAAGATATTGAAAGAAATTGATCCAAACCGAGCACTAAATTCTCACTTCAATCAAATGGAGTTCTCTACTTCAAGAATCGGGTTTGTGTACCCAATGATCCAATCCTTAAGAGGGAAATGCTTCAAGAAGCACATAGTAGTCCTTTTTCAATACATCTGAGAGTGATCAAGATGTATAAGGACTTAAAGGAAGTCTATTGGTGGTTGAGATTGAAGGCTGATATTGCTGACTTTGTATCAAAGCGCCTCACTTGCCAGAAGGTGAAGGCCGAACACCACCTACCTACTAGACTCCTTCAACCTATTGAATTGCCATAGTGGAAGTAGGAGTGTATAACAATGGACGTCGTATCGGGATTGCCTCTATCATCGAGGAAAAATGATGCTATTTGGGTGATTGTTGATAGGTTCACCAAATCGGCCCACTTCCTACTTGTTCGAATGAACATGAGCCTCCAACAGCTAGCTGAATTATACTTGAAAGAAGTAGTTAGATTTCACGGTGTTCCTAGATCTATCATATATGATCGGGACTCTCGTTTTACCTCTCGATTCTGGAGAGCACTTCAAGAGGCTATGGGAACTAAGCTGAACCTTAGCACTACCTTCCATCCACAAACTGACGGATAATCTAAAAGAGTAATCCAAGTGCTTGAAGACATGCTTCGAGCTTGCATTATTGACTTCGGTAAAGACTGGGAGAAATCTCTATCATTAGCTGAGTCTGCTTACAACAATAGCCATCAAGCTTCTATCAAAATGGCCCCATTTTAAGCATTGTATGGTAGAAGATGTAGAACTCCCCTATGCTGGTCTAAATTGGGTGAGAACAAGGTCTTAGAACCTGAGTTGCTTCGTGAAACCGAAAATCAAGTTCGGGTGATCCATAATAGATTGAAAGAGGCCTTTGATAGGCAAAAGGCTTATGCCGATCTCAAGAGAAGAAACATTGAATATCGAATGGGAGATTACATATTCTTGAAGGTATCTCCTTGGAGGAAGATACTCAGATTCGGGAAGAAGCATAAACTAAGCCCTCGATTCATCAGACCTTTTGAAGTTTTAGAGAAGATTGGTCCAGTTGCTTACAAGCTAGCACTTCCTGCTAAATTCAATAGAATCCACAACATCTTCCATGTATTGATGTTGAGGAAATATCGATCAGATCCATCACATGTTCTAGAGCCTGATGAAGTGGAACTTAATCCTAATCTATCGTATGATGAAGAGCAAATTCAAATACTTGATAAAGAAGTCAAGAGGCTTCGCAGTAAGATTGTACCATTGGTGAAAGTTCTATGGAAGAATCACAATGTAAAAGAAGCCACTTGGGAACCCGAAGCAACAATGAGAAGGCAGTACCCTCATCTATTCCTCTCAGATAAATTCGAGGATGAATTTCTTTAAGGGGGAGGGAATTGTAATATCCTCAAAACTAGTATAAAGAAGTTACTACAATGCTTTCATTTGATCCCTGTTGATTGAAAGCAAGATACTAAATCCAGTTAATAAGGACTAGAATGTTATGAATGAAAAAGTAGTAACCTATTGTATAAGTGACCAAACCAAAACAAATGACAAATTGAAGGAATGCATGCAAAATTCTAACATTCTTAAAATGCCCCTACACATGTCATTAATTAGGGGATAATTAAGGATGAATTAGTCATTTAAGGGAGGAAATTAATTGATGAATTGTCATCACTTTCTTCATTGTGGTCGGGTAGAAGAAAGAAAGAAGAGAGAAAAGGGATTGAGTGAGAAAGCTTCAAAATCATATTTTCAAGTTTGAATTTGGTGAAATTGGAGTTGCTAGCATTCATATAATCTTGATAGGAAGGTAAAATCTCTTCCTTAATGTGTTATAGATACAAATGATGCATTTAGATTTAGGGTTCTTGCTTGAATTACATGAAATTGATGAATAGATAGTGAATTGATGCTAATGAACTAGTTAAGAAGTTCAATTGATTGATCAATCCATGAATTGATAGTGTCATTCAAATGAGTAGGAGAAATTGAGGTTGTCAATAGCTAAATTGATTGATAAATGCTATGCTAGAAGCTGGAAAATTTGAATGATGATTGGAATGGATGATTGAAATGTAAATTGAAATTGTAGATGCTGGAAATTCAAGTGGATTGATGTCCTAATGAATTGAATTGAAAATGTTGCTCAAAAGCCTTGTTTTGATCATGTTGGTAGATGAATTGAGAATAGAATAGAGTAGATAACTTGCTAGAAAATGAATGCACCAAATTGGATTAGTTAAAACTAGGTAATGGACTGCTCAAATGGTGAATTGGATGAATGATGTTGATCAAATAGATCAAATTGAATTTAACATGATAATGCCCTGTTTAAAGCTCATTTCTAGGTGAATAAGACTGACCTAAACATGTAAGAACATGAAAATGAATTGAATTACAATGATATAACCTTGTTAAAATGAGTTATGAAACTAGAAACTCAACCTAGTGTAATCTGCCCAGAACACTTTGTTCTGGGCAGTGACTTTGAAAAATCACCATAAATTGTATAAAAGGAATTTAAGATTGAAAATTTTATGGATAATTCCTTGACATGTCTAAATTCATTTGGATAAAACAAAACTTAATTCTGGATTGTAGAATGAATTGTAGAGAAGAAACACTAAGGACAGTGCAGACTATCCAGTGTTGTAAGTTACCATGTCTTTAAGTTAAAAACTGTATTAATTGGAAAAGAACTAAAATGCAAGGCCTATATGGTTAGAAGGAAAATTAAGTTAGCATTCCAACGGTGTAAACGGTTCAAAATTCTGATGTACGTAATAAAAGATATGAATATTTAAGTAAGCAGTGCACATGCTGCCAGGCAGCAACAGTCTAGATGTATATATTGAATTTTATGCTTAAGTATGGAGTCACATAATGATTCAATTTATTGCTGGATTGTATTTAATACCCTATGTATTGTATGAATGTTAGATCAAGTGGAAATCGAGAATAAAGGGGCTCACTTAGATCAACAAGCTAGTAGAGGAAAAGGGCTTACAATCCGGGATTGACTATGGCTCGGAAAATTCCTGTGAGTGTAGTTTAAAGTTTGGAGAGGTCGGTAACCTCTCCAAGTCTATTTCTGATTTGTAATTCTTATTGATTCTTGAGTGTAAAATTGTATAATGAGCTTGCTATGGAGCATTAGCAAGGTAAGTACTCTTTTGAGTGGTTACTTGATTGTGAAGCATGCTTGAATTGCTATTGTTTGTCATGATATGCTTATTTCCTAATTGAACCATATTGAATTGAAGCATGATGTTATAGATAGAAGCAACTCAATTCATTGTTTAATGACATATTGATTGACACACCTTCATTGACTATTGAAACATTGAAATTGGTATTGGCTTGAGTCCTATTCGTTTGAAAGGGGATATTAGCACAAAATGTGCATATTGAATTGAATCATGCTTCTAATTGATTGAAAGTGATAACTATTGAAAGCCTTGGTCTTCAGTCGGTCTTAGATATAGTTAGCATGCCATAGAGTGTATAGAGCTCATTGTTGGGGTGGACTACGGTCTGGGACATTGGTCCCTAATTGGCGACAGTAGGAGGGAAGTATTGTTATTGGTCATTGGCGACAGTATGAGGGATTTGACCAGGTACTTTGTACCATATTGACTATTGTTATTGGCGACAGTTTGGTTGGAGATTTGAGTATCTAGACTGAGTAATTGATTCTCAAGGCTATACTTAAAATGAACTTATACATCATATACATTGAATCTATTGTTATATTGAATTGCATTGAAACATTGTAACATTGAAACATTGCTTGACATTATTTATATGAGATTACTTGATGGTAAAGGAATATCGAATGCTATGAAATATTGACATGGAAACATTGCTTGAACATTGCTTATATGAGATTACTTGATGATAAAGGAATATCGAATGCTATGAAATATTGATATTGAAACATTGCTAGAACATTGTTTATGTGAGATTACTTGATGGTAAAGAAATATTGAATTCTATGAAATATTGACATTGAAACATTGCATGAACATTGTTTATATGAGATTACTTAATGGTAAAGGAATATCGAATGCCATGAAATATTGACATTGAAATATTGCTTGAACATTGATTATGTTTAAATGATATGACATACCTATTGATTATCGAATTGGAAGATTGAGCTTGTGCAAACTTTAAGCCTTGTATTGATATTGGATTGAAAATTTAACAAAAAGTATCTAGTATTGTTTACATTGTTTCGAATGGTTCCTTATTGATGGGGGAACCATACCATCTATTAGATGGTTCATAGTTGAGACTTGTTGTATTGATTGCCTTGCAACTTTAACTCACTCACTAAGCTTTGCTTATTCAAGTATCATTTCTACGATTCAGGTTGATATTGGATTCTATCCTGAAGTCTAAGCTCGTACAAGTCACATTTTGCTTGAAAGAGTATGTTTCCATCTTGTTATAGTTCTCCTAGGATTGTGGCACCTAAGGCATGTATAATTATGATCACTTAGTTATGGTTTGTATAAATTAAGTGTAACACCCACTACCCGGGCTAGTAGAAACCCGATCCGGGAGCGTTACTTAACAAGCAAGCAAGACAAGTACATTGACATGGCATTGCATTCAAACCAAGCAAGAACAAACAAGTAATCATAGAACAACAATGCATTCATACTTACTTAGCTAACAAGAAAGCTCACACTAGACTTCAATCCATCATATCACTCGAACAAGACCAAAGCAAGAGACATGGCAAGGCAAGCAATAGCAACCAATCATACATTATTTATCATGCAAGTAACCACTAAATTGAATCTTAATTCAAACTACCCAATCGAATAGGTCACTAAGTATAATTTATTTCATGCTTACACTTACAAGTTACTACAATTTCAACATAATTTACTTGTTTTGATCCTTATCATTCGAATTGCTCTAGACAACAAATAATTTCCATTTCATTTGAATGTATCTTAGACTCATATATGAACATTTAATCCCTAAATATCCCTAAATTTCTTACATGATTCTTGATCATTCGAATTACAAGAAACTAGTTCTATTCAAGCCTAAATCCATACCTAACCATTCGACCATTCACACAATTATACAACATGGCATGTAACTAGTTTCATTCATGCTTAATTCAATCCTTATGCATTCGGTAATCCCTTATACAATTAGCATTCACAAACAGCATGGTATAAACACACACACAAGTAGCCATATAATCCCTAATGTATTCGAATGAAAGGCATGGGACATGGTTTATCCTATACTACTTTCATTTCAAGCATAACCATATACATTGAACTAATTATTCAAATGACTTAAGGTAATCAAGATCAATCAATGGATCATTCATTACATCAACATATGCGCAGCCAATACCATTCATTTCATGTAATCTAAGTTCATTACATACCTTATACTATATACATAACATAAATAGGCCCATCAAGACATTTATACAAACTTTCAAATGCATGATCAAACTATCTATATACATCTAGTGCCATCATTCTAGGAGAATACAAAACAAGTATGGAATCATACTTTAACCAAGCTTGTGTAAAATGCTTATTTCTCAAGGAATCAAGCTTCAAGATCAAGTAATGTTGAATCCTTTAACCTATAGGTTGGGAAGAATGAAACAAGAGTCTTAAGTACAAAAATGTACTTAGAGAGGTAGTAACTAGTCTAACCATTTGTTATTTCAAGTTTCATGTCTTTTAAATCAAGTGTAGACCTAGCTAAGGCTTCCAAGCATTAGAGTAGACTTAGCTAGTCTTTCAAACATCAAGAGTGACCTTATCTAGTCTTCCAAGCATCAATATTATCCTATCTAGGATATCAAGTATCCGGCCAACATGTAAAGGCATCAAGGAGTCATAATTCATAAATCAAGCAACATGCTTGCAAAACAAGAAACCAAGGAGTCATGCTTTCAAGTCAAGTAACAAACATTTCATGGCATTCAAGACAAGTATCATGTACGATTGAATTGTTATTACATTTGTTAATTCATTAAACAACCCCCTTGGTACTTAGTTTGTATAGGTAATCGAGTCTCCAACCAACTATCGCCACAAGATGCACCGTAGTGCTGGTCAACCCTCCTACTGTCGCCAAAGACCATATACGTACCCTCCGTCTGTCGCCAAATAGGGGCCTTAGCCCTGGACCGTAGTCCATTCGTACACAATGAGCTCTAGACTCTAAGGTATGCCTTTCTACCTAATCCAACTAGCTACCAAGGTTGTTCGAATTACCATTTATTCAAGTTATCAAGTTCAAGATCATGTTCATGTCAAGCAAGATCATTTCATGTTAAGCCCTTAGGCTATTGAGCCTTATCTCACAAGTCAAGTGGTTTCAAGATCTATTTCATCAAAATGAGATAACATCATATCTCAAACAAGTCATTAGCATTCAATCATGTTGCATCATAGCACATACAAGCATTCACTAATCATGCATAAGTATTTCGAATTATTCATGTATTCAAGACTATGATCAAATTTCATGTGTTTCTTTAATCATCCTTTCCTTATTAGGTCAAATTCATGCTTAGATTCATTTACATGTCAAGATTGTAACAAAAATGCATTGGTTAGGACCTAGTCCTAACCCTAGAGGTAACTACACTCACAATACAATCCAAGCAAGCTAGCAATTGTCTTGTATAGCTATTCCTTTGTTCTTATCCTTTGAATGCTTTCCTTTTTCTTCTTCCTCCAAGTTCACTCCTTGCTCTATCAAATTCATGATTAAACACATTCATCAATATGTATACTCAAGACAATTCAACATGACAATAAGGTTATTTCAATACATATAAACATATACATACAATTCTGTCAACATTTCAATAAACAAGACTAGGTAGGATCTAATTGTCCCAAACTGTTACAAACAGTCCAAATAAAACTGTGTACAAAATAGTTTCCAACTAGCTTAACTGCTGCTGCCTGGCAGCTTGCACACTACATGCTTAAACAGGCATATCTTTCAATTCCTACGTCGGAATTTCAATTAATTTATACCATTGGAAAGCTAAAAGAATTTTATTTAAAACCATAATAGGCTTGTATTTTATTTCTTAGCCAATTAATAAAGTTTATTGTTCAAAGATAGGGCATTTACACTGCCTGGACAGTTTGCACTGTCCAGCTATTTCTATTTACAGTTTCCAGCATAGGGCTCAGTTTCCAGTTCTGTTTTCACCTAATGAAAGTAGATAAAGTGTCCATTTAATATTCATTTATTTTCTACAATTTTCTTCCTATTTAAATTAATTAAATTCAATTAAAGAACCTACACTTAAAAGGGCTCAATTAATTATACTAAGTGATTAAAATCTTCTAACAAATATACTACATGTTTGTTGTTTAAAATCATGCAACATACAATAATTAAAACAAATAATTAAAACTGTAATTGGGATCAAATTAAACTTCTATTAAAACTGAGAGCCAAATTACAAGATAATGGTGACTAAACTGAAATGCTTACAAAATCTAATGCCCAAAACATGAATACCCAAGAGTAGGGCGCGAATCTAATCTGTCTGACCCGATAGTCACGCGCGGATCTTTCTGACCCGAGACCAAATCTCTGCGTTTTGTCCTGAGTATATAAACCCCTTATCGGGCCAAAATTTCCCATTTTATTTTCTCTTTCTTCTAGCTGGCTCTCTCTTCACTCTCTAAAACTATCTGCCATAAACACAAATTTCCCAAAAAACTTCTCATTTTTATATCAAAAACAACCATTTTTAGATGAATGTTCATCGAGTTCATTAAGAACACGATGAACTTCATCAACTCCTGCACAACTCCGCCACCAACTCCACCCTTAGATCCAAACTCACCATCACCATTTGCTCACGGCTGTTCACCGACCGCCATAGGCGAAAGCTGACCGCCATAAGCGAACGCCGGTCGTCGTGCCATAACTCCGATTGTCACTAACCTTTCTCCGACCACCCTGAACCAAACTCCGGCGACCGTGAAGTGATTTTCACCCGCCGTGCTCTGCCGCAACTGAAACCTATTTTTTCAAAAAAACCCGATTTTAAAACCCTAACAACCTAAAACTACTCCTAGTTCGATAGAACCACCCCCATCTTCCCCAATCTAGCCCTAGATCTACCCGAGACCCAGCCCTCTTCAACTCCGCCGTGATCTTAGCCACACCGGCCACGAAGATAAGCTCTGACTTCCCATTTTTCTCTGTTTTTTATTATACTTTCGTGTTCGATCTAACCTCATTCGTGACTATTTTTGCAAGTAATTGAAACAGAGAAGGAGATTACCTTCTCGGCCGTGAGGCGATGGTTTTGTTCACCTTCTCCGATGACGACATGCAACTCTAGTTCCTTTCTCTCTTCCCAACGACGTTTGGTCTCCCCGAGGTAAGCTTCTCTCTCCTCTTTTATTATTATATTTATTATTTTATTTATTTTTAATGATTGTAATTAATTAGTAGTTAATGATCTGACTTTCTCTCTCATGGGGTATTTATAGGTGTTAGACTGTTGATGTCATTGCTGATGTTAACAAGACCATAATCCGGGTGAAAATGCTTCTGATCAATGAGAGGCCGCCAAGTGGCACAAATTGGGCAGGAAAAAGAAACACAGTGGGGCTTTGGATGAATTTTGTGTTTGTTTAATGTAAACTGATGCAATTTGGGCAGGAAACACTCAAAAATTGGACCTTGTAATCTGAGTTGGACTTTTGGATATTTGTAAAGAGTTTTGGGTATTCAAATGTAATCTGGACATTGCAATGACTATTATTTATTTATGGATTTAATTATTTATTAAATTTGGTTTTATTTATATCGAATTACTAGTATATATACGCATACCCAAAAAAATTAGAGTATTACAGATCCTTGTACGTTATCTCCTTTTGCAATGTGACTTACAAGTTTCTTCTCGTTAGGATTGTCACTATCGTTCTTATTTTCGTCGCAAGGGAACTCATTATCATCTTCAAAATTGTTATTAATGCTAGAAGAGGGATCACAAGCATAAATAAAATCCTAAAAACAATCCATGGTACCTTTTGTAATATCCTTTTTTCGACTGGGTTTATAATCCGATTAAAAATCCAAAACATTAAATATATATATTAGCTAATATTAATATAAATAAAGAACCCAAAATATATATATATATATATATGTCAACTCATTTACACTTAAAGAACCCAAAAATATAAATAGATAAACAAAACTCAATATCTATATTATACACATATTAGACCCATTTACCCCAACTGACCCAACAATACCCCAAAATGCCTATCCATTATCCATAACCCATTAGACCACAAGCCCAACTAAACCTATCACCATTTTTTTCAAACCAAATTGCCCCAACCCTTCATCTCTTCAGCTGCCCCCATCTCCCATGACTGTTGTTTCGCTGCCACATCAGCGGCCACCTCAACGCCGTAATCGCCACGCCCTCGCGACATCATCGCCACCTCAACACCACGACAACATTTGAAGGCCATGTCCACGCCACTTCATGCGAAGATAGCACCCCCTCGTCCTCAACCTCCAACAACCACGCGTGAATAGTCCCTTCCTGTACTAGCCCTCACCAACAAGCAAGAGGAGGCAAGCATTAGAATTTTTAGAGAGCATGTGAATGCAAACAAAAGGCAGCAACCAATCAGATTTATTTGTTCTTTCTTTTTTTTTTTACCTAATTTCATGTAAATTTGGCTATATAAGCCTCGAACAGAAATCGTTGTAAAAGGGGAGGGGACTCTTCTTTTCAAAAAGATACGAAAAAGCGAAGTATTCTAGGTATTCATCATCTTCCTCTTTTGCATATATTAGGGTTTTTTTCCTCTCATTTTTAAACAAAAATCAAGGGCTTTTAAAACTTCTTGAATCAAAACGAAAAGGTTTTTCAGATGGATTTTCGAAATCAAAACAAAAGGACTTTCAGAATTGATAAAAAGGGTTTGATTTTCTTTTTTGATCTTTGTTTATTTTAACCCAAACCCTTAAAAAACATATTTTTTAAAGCGAAAAAAAGAGATTTGAAGCTTAACGTCGTGAGAGTTTAGAGCCTCCTGATTTGCTCAGCCTTTCGACAACGAAACCGGAACGAGGTGGTCGTCGATGAACGGCCTGAGGCTAGTTTTGTCTCTACCGAGAGAGTGAGAGAGAGAAAGCCATTCATATTTGCTTCTTTGCATCTTGGAATAAGGACAATGGAGACTTCAGGTTTTTTACGCGTGTTTCCAGGCGACCTAATTTTTTTACGCATGATAGCAGTGTTTTAATTTCGTGGGTTGTTTGTGCTTCAAATTTTGGGTTATTTACGCTTTCCGTCCCTTCCCCTTTC
Organism: Hibiscus mutabilis; assembly: GCA_019671005.1. Lineage (NCBI taxonomy): Eukaryota > Viridiplantae > Streptophyta > Magnoliopsida > Malvales > Malvaceae > Hibiscus > Hibiscus mutabilis. The sequence continues at coordinate 22,680,203 of CM033718.1, read as the reverse complement.
CCTTGCTGCAAGTTTACCTTTATTTATTTATTATCATAATTTTTGCCTTGAAACTTTGGTTCTATTTCAATTTAGCCCTATATATTATTTCGTTTATTTTGCATTCTTAACATTCTGTTACATACATTATTATATATATGATATATTCATATGTATATATATTATGCCCGATATATATTGTACATGTTATATCATAGTTTATTCCATTATATATATATTTCTATGTACGTATATATATATATTATCGTATGGTTTATATATATACACATCCGTATATATTTAATTTTCGTTCGACCTTGATTCACCTTCGGCCTTACGGTGACCCGCAACGAGGTATAATCCGTATTATTTATGGCCTGTTTAGTGTAGTCAATTAACACCTAACATCTAACTTCTACATTTAATTTCCGCTTTTAAAATTCGCACTTTAATTTCTCGCATTAATTTTACGCGTTTCTTTTGCTCGATCCGGTCTTTTTTCTAAATTTTTTATGTTGTTTATTTCTTTTTACCATGTTTATGTTTAATTTCTTTATTTTTGTGACATAAATTTTATTTATCATCCATCTAACCATCTAATAAAGACTAATTAAGGTTAGTTTAGTAAATTCATAAATCCACTAATTAGATGATAACTATGTCATCTTCCTCCTTTGGTCTTTTTTACCCGAAATGAAGAAGGAAATAGAGAGAGTGAGAAAATTAGAATAAAAACACCATTGAAACATGAATTGAGCTTGCATGTGTAGAGATTTTCCATTGAAATTGAGCTAGGAAGCAAAGTAAGTATGATTGTACCTTTGTTCCATTCGAATAGCTTGTGTGTTAGTTGAATTTGGTTGTTTGATGTGTTAAGGTAGAATTTGTTATTGTATGAACTTAATTGATGATTGAATTAGTGTTGTATATGGATGAATTGAAAGAAAGAAACATGGGTGTTATGCTAGGATTTGTGACAATGAATTGGTTCATCTAGTGACATAGCCGAATAGGATAATTGCCTAAATGATGAAATTGATGAATGAATTGAATATGATCATGATTAGATAATGTAATTAAGGTGTTAAACAAGCTGAATTGTTAGTAATCAATGCTGGAAATGAAAGATAAAAGTATGAACATAGTCATATAACATAGAAACTGTTTTAGTAAGAACCTATTGTGTAAACATGCAAAATTAAGCAATTTAACCAACTTACTCTGTTTTGGCTGCTTTGAATAATGAATTAACATTGACTAAACATGTTTAGGATGTCATATGAAATGAATTATAGGGCCAAAATATTGGTTAAAATGAATTTAAGGAATTAAAATGTGAATAAGTGCAATCTGCCTAGAATTGCTCTGTTCTGGGCAATAACTTTGAAAATTCACCAAAATTTGTATAGATCAAATTCAGGGCTGAAATTTTAGTGACATGATCCTTAGTATGTATACTTTCATTAGGTGAAAACAGAATTGAAAACTGGGTCCTATGCTGGAAAATGTAAATAGAAATTGTTGGATAGTACAAACTGTCCAAGCAGTGTAAATGCCCTGTCTTTAAGCAATAAACTGTATTAAATGTTAAAGAATTAAAATGTAATGTTTACATGTATGGATAGAAGATTAAGTAAGCTTTACAACGGTATAAATTAATTAAAATTCCGACGTAAGAATTGAAAGATATGCATGCTTAAGCATGTAGTGTGCAAGCTACCAGGCAGCAGCAGTTAAGCTAGTTGGAAACTGTTTTGTACACAGTTTTATTGGACTGTTTTGTAACTGTTTGGGATAATTAGATCCTTCCTAGTCTTGTTTATTGAAATGTTTGCAGAATTGTATGTATATGTCTATATGTATTGAAATAACCTTGCTGCCATGTTGAATTGTCTTGTGTATGCATATTGATGAGCGTGTTTAATCATGAATTTGCTAGAGCAAGAAGTGAACTTGGTGGAAGAAGAAAGGGGAAATCATCCAAAGGCTAAGAACAAATGAATAGCTATACAAGACAATTGCTAGATTGCTGAGATTGTATTGTGAGTGTAGTTGTATTTAGGGTTGGGACTAGTGTAATATATGCCTAAATTCTGTTGATAAATGATTATGTAAAATAACCTAAACTATATTGGGTAAACTAGTCTAAGGGAAGAATGGACCTAATGGAAAATTGACAATGAAATTGTGGTTGGTACTTGATAACTAGCATGGTATAACTTGAACATGGATTTGGATACTTTCCTAGTAAAATGACCATTCGAATGGATTTGTGGAATCCTTAATTGATGCTGGTTGTGAGTTGCTGGAAATTATGAAACCTTGTAAATGGAATAGGATTTAATTACTTAGAGACTTGAAATGAAATTGAACTTACTATGTTCGTTGCCTAATCTATTGAGGTGTGATTGGGTAGAACGACATGACTTCGAGTCTAGAGCTCGATTATTTTGGTACGTTAGTGTACCCTACTGATTGGTGTTGAAGACACCCTACTGTTAGGTACCTTGGGTATCGAATTCTTCAGGTACATTGAGTATCCTACTGCTTGGTGTTGTAGACACCCTACTGTTTATGGTACTTTGAGTAACCTACTGAGACTTGATTACCTAGTCCTACTATCTACCAAGGCAAAATAAACTATTAAGCTTGAATAAGACATATCACATGATTAATGAATAAGCAATGTCATACTTGATATTGAGCTTTCATTGAAATGAAATTACATGTATAAGATGATAAATGCTATTCTGATTTGCTCATTATTTGCAAGACAAGCCTTATGGAATAATGACCGTATTCGAATAAGGGATTGATGAACATTGTGCTCATTTGCTTGAATTTTGATGGACTTTGATGCTTGATTGTTTGAAATAGTAATTGGCTATTTGCTTTAAGTTTATTTTGTGGACCTTGAATTAAATTTTGATCCCCTTAATGTGTACATTTGATTGGTGCTTGAAACTAGCTAGATCACACTTTAATTGAATTGAAGCGTAATTAAGTTGATCTAGAATAAATGAATTATAATCCCCTAAAGTAATTAACTTGATAACATGCTAGTTCTAGAAACTACCTCACTAAGTACCATGTGTACTTATCACTCTTGTTTCCTTCTTCCCAAAACACAGGTTTTAAAGAGATTAAATTATTCCGACCTTGAGTTGAGTTTATCAAGCAAGAATTGAAGTATGGCTTGTTTTGTCTAGTTTCACTCCTAGTTGGTGGCTTAGTTTTGTTTCTAGTTGTACAAGTTTCATGCATTTGGCTTATCTTGAAGATGTATATGAAATGTATGTAAAAACTTGATGAAATGGTTTGTAATGTTTTGAGTACATATATGGAACTTAATGTATAACCTTAAGGACACCTTTTGATATGTATATGTGTAGGTAAAGTTTGTAAGGCTTATGGACCTTTTTAATGGTATATATTAATGTTATCTTGAATCATGTTTGTCAATCTTAAATGCTATGACTTTTTGCTTGTCTTGAATCTTGCACACCATTCGATTGACATAGCTTGGTACCTTGGAATAATTTAATTGCTTGAAACATGATCAAATGAACCTTTTAGGTGTCTAAGATTAGTAATTGAATATGAATGGTCATGCTTGCATGTATGTATGAATTTCGAATTCTTTCTTGTCTTACAAGTAGATTGGTCGAATGGTCTAAAATACATAAGTTGATTTCATGTCTTGCTTGTAGGTATATGTATAATTACGAATGCTTTCTTGTTTAAGAAGTATTATGATCGAATGGTTTAGGTGCAAAGTTGATTACATTGATTGATTATTTTAAAAAGGTTAAAATATTTATAAAAACAAAGAAATGAATCTAATAATAGCATGTGCAGAGTAAAGATAATGTTTCAAATTTTGTATGGAAATTCATGTCTATCGTCTTGTTGCATGTATCGACACTCCTCGCTCCTAACCCGGGCGAGGGGTGTTACAGCTAGCAACTCTAATTTCACCAAATTCAAACTTGAATCTATGATTTTGAAGCTTTCTCACTCAATCCCTTTTCTCTCTTTTTTCTTTCTTCTACCCGGCCACAATGAGGAAAGTGATGACAATTCATCAATTAGTTTCCTCCTTTAAATGACTAATTCATCCTTAATTATCCCCTAATTAATGACATGTGTAGGGGCATTTTAGGAATGTTAGAATTTTGCATGCATTCCTTCAATATTTTATTTGTTTTGGTTTGGTCACTTATACAATAGGTTACTACTTTTTCATTCGTAACATTCTAGTCCTTATTAACTAGATTTAGTATCTTGCTTTCAATCACTTTGGGATCAAATGAAAGCATTGTAGTAACTTATTTATACTAGTTTGGAGGATATTACAAGATCTGCCGAAGTTAATAGGTTCACGTCATTCATACAGTTGACATCTTCTATACCTCTTTCTCTCTTCTCATGTTTGCCATGATTTTCCAATTTATCCTAATTAATAAAATTATATTCTAGTTTCTTTTATTTATTTCATATTTATTCCGTGGGTAGGTTGACATGGAATAAAAAAAGCAAAGGATTTCTCGGCATTACTATGGTTTAACCTATTAAGTGCAGGTTTATTCCCAGTTAGGAAAGGAGATCGCCAAAATTGTAGGGAAAGGACATCGGAGGCAAAGTTGATAAGATCTATTGCGGAAATGCATCAAACGCTGTTCATACTAAAGTCTGAGGGACCATGGGCAAAAACCCGCAAGGGTGCCCAAGAAAAAGAAGAAAGAAAGAAGAGAAAGAAAAAAAAAGAAAGAAAAAAGAAGAAAAGAGAGAGAAAAAAAGAAAGAAAGAAAAAGGAAAGAAAATTCTCTAAAGTGAAAACCTAAAAGGGCACTTTAGAACAAAAGGCTCAAGAACTCAAAAAGGGGCATGAAGGGTGAACCCGAGTGAGGGAGGAAGCACTTCCATCACAAAGAAGAAAAACAGAGGACGCTGGCAAGAAGAGAAATTGCCCAAGAAAATTTAAGATTGTTATCATTCATGCATCATGTCTAGTTAGACATCATTAGGCTAGGAGCATGCTAACTCGTACCATAACAGCTTTCCCTGTCTTCTCACAGATATCCAAAGGAGGAGCGGGAACTGTCTGAAAGGAGGAGTCGACAACAAAGTAAGACCAAACAGGGTTTTAGGCGAAGAACTTCAAAATTTGCCACATCAAGATTTTGGAGCAGAAGAGGAAACAAGTTTGCCTACCATTTGAGGGCTTCTGACTTGCTCGCTGCCATTTTAGACGAACATGTCGTCTTCGTCAGTTTTGTCTTCTGTCATTAAGACAAGTTATTTGATTTCGTTCATTATTGCTTCGAACGAATGAACGGTTTACCGTCCGGCCATTTTTGCTGCTCCGGAATGACGTACCGACATTAACCAGGTTGTTTTTGCTGCTTCAGAATGACGTGCCAACCTTACCTAGTTTATTTTTTGTCATTTCAGGAAAATGAGTTATTTGGATTCATTCACTATCATTTCAGAAGAGTGAGTCGTTTGAAGGTCAGTTGGTTTGTCTGCTGCCATTTTGAAGGGCCTGCCAACACCGCCCTATTTGCTTTTTGTCGTTTCAGGAAAGCAAAGTTATGTGGATTCATTCATTGCCACTCCGGGGAATGGGTCGTTTGCTATCTGGTCTATTCGTTGCCGCTTCAGAAGGACATACTAGCGCTGCCTAGTTGTTTTTGCCATTTCGAGAAAGCAAGTTATTTAGATTTGTTCACTGCCATTTCAGAAGAGCAAATCGTCCAACAGAGAAGTGGGACAAAATTAGTGCTTATGGTCTTTGCTTTATTCTTGTTCCACAAGCATAAGAACATACATTAAATAAAACCCAATGTTAAATTGAAAATCCCAAAATGTTAAATGTTATATTACCTTAGTGTTATTATATAGTATGGTCATTACTACTAGTATTCATCTTTGGTATTATTGTTATTAAATTAAGCTAAAGAAGATACATTAAATAAAACCCAATGTATAAATAAAATAGTCCAAGTTTATATATATCAGTCCAATTACAATTATAATAAGCCCAATTTACAATTACATATCCGGACCGTTTAGGACCCAACAAGCTTAACCCTAATTCCCTTGTTTTCTTTTGTGCAGCCAACCTTCAAGCCGTTCGATTCAGCTTTCATCAGATAGTCACCATGTGCGTGTGCGACCCACGCACTCGACATCCCGGATTCCCATACGCAACTCTCTAGTTCCTATACACGCGCATGCACGCCACTTTATCTCTTAGTACTACTTTCACGCGCGCTGATTGATCTTCCAGCATGGCGTCTACGTTAACCGAAGATACTAGTGACCCAATGGCACACCACCACTGCACTTCCACGTCCGTAGCCACATCGGTCGTTTATCCAGGTCCCCTCCAACGCTCTATCCGGCCATGTCACATGCAAAAAAAGCAAAATCAAGGACGATGTCAGAGGCAGAAATTGATTACAGGGAATTTTGGGGACAAATCGACAGAAATCAGAATTGCGTATGAATAATTCCAAAAACCAAATGGCAGCCAATAGGAATATTAGGATTTCATTTACCTATTTTTCGAAATATATGTAAAATGGGGTATATAACAATAACCCTAGCCACTTGTATTCATTATGGATTTCAAAAAAAGGAATAGAAGCAACAATAACCCTCAAGCTTTGAGGTATACCTCTTCTTCCCTTTTCTTCTTTACTGTGAATATACGCATATATTAGGGTTTTACATACCTCTGTCATTTCACTTGCCTATGTCAATTTGTCTCCTCCCGCCATTGATAAGTCCGAATCCAATCCCTATCAGACTGCGAGTGGTGAAATGGTGAACCAAGAAGAATTTTCTTACTTTCTGTTGTCTTCTGTTTGTCAAAAGGGGAGGAGTTTCTCTTTGTTTTACTCAAAGACAGGCCCAGATTTGGTTTTAAAACATAAAAAGGGTTTATGGGCTTGATCGGTGGCTTTTGGGGTGTTTGATAATAGAGAGAAAGAGTTTCTCTCCAGATTTTTGGATAAATGGCCGTAAGGGTTCGACTCTCGGCCGAAATGGGTGTTTTATAAGTCGTAAAAAAGAGGGCTTAATTACGCAAACGATCCTTTCGCGTCTTCATTATCGCACTCGAAGGGCTTCCGTGTTTCATAATCGCGCTATTGGTCCTCCACTTGGGATAATTGCACTCGGGAAGGGCTTCCGCCATTTGTAATTCCTCCCCTAATCCTTTAAACTTTACAAAAGTTTATAATCTCGTCTACTAATCTGTTTTTCTTTTGGTTTGGCCCTCAATTTTTGTTATCTATTAATTTAGTCTTTTTTCCAGTATTTAATTTGAATCTTGCATAGTTATTTCAGTTAATTTTCAGCTTTATGTTTGTAATGTTACATCATGTTATTTGGTTATAATGTGGATTTGTGATGGTATGCTTGATTTGGTGTTTAATGTATGTGTATTATATAATATATATTTTTTATATAATGTATAGTTTCCATAATAGATATATAACATATAGCTTTTATAACATATAATATAGTTCTTTAATACATAATACTCTTTTTTAATATATATGTATGATATAATTCTTAAATATATATATCGTATATTATACATGTAGTATACTATATAATTAAGGTTTGTTTCTTTATGAATATATATGTTTTAGTTTGGGCCTAGGTTTAGATTAAGCTTGGTGGGCCTTGGGCTTAGCTTACGTGGGCCTTGAGTTTGTTAAGGCCTTTAGGTTAGTTTAGGAATTAATTTTGTAACACCCTATACCCCGGGTTAGTAGCAAACCGGCTCAGGAGCGTTACCAAGCAAGAACATTACATTACAAGAAAGAACAAGGCAAGAATAGATTAACTCATCCCAATTAGATGAGTTACTTAACTAGCAAGCAACCAAGCATTCATAACTTAACAAGTAAGCATTCTTATGATTTGTTTACAAGACATTATAGGTTACCAAACAATTCAATTAACATCATTATACAACCATCATTCGAATAGCCTAAGTGAGCAAACATCCTTCTATTTCATTTAAGTGTTCCTTAGATTGATACATATAACATCTCATGCCTAAATTTACTAAACATGATTATTTGAAGATACAATTGCATGCAACTTGTTTCCAAACAACTATACCATTCGACATTCACCATACAAACACATAACAACACCTACATCATGGTATATTCACACAAGACATATCATTCCACAAGGCATTCGAATGGCAATATAAGCTAGATCAATCACTTGAGCATTCCATATATATTCATATATGCGCAGCAACTACTTATACATTACATATAATTTGAGTTCAATACAAACTTGTTTCACATTGTCAACCAAGTTCATAACATAGTAGGCCCATTCAAGAACACATATATACAAGTATTCAAAACATCAAATAGCCATGTTCATGCATATATACAATCCTCCCAAAACAACAAGATGCATGGTCTTGTTCTAGCTACATATATGTGTCTAGGTGCCACCAACTAGGAGAAATACAAAACAAGTATGAACCATACTTTAGCTATGCTTGTGTCTTGCTTTGAGCTCAAGAAATCAGGCTTCAAGAACAAGCAACAATCGAATCCTTTATCCCGTGGTTAGGAAGAATGAAAACAAGAGTGATAAGTACAAGAATGTACTTAGTGAGGTAGTAACTAGTTTTAACCAATTGTTATATCAAGTTAAGTGTCAATTAGACAAGAATGATCCTAGCTGAGGATTGCAAGCATTCGATTAACATAAGAAGCAAGAGACAATGAATCACAATTCATGCTCACATAGCAAGAAATCAAGCAAATCATGCTTACATGAAAAGTAATCAAGCAAATCATGCTTACATGACAAGAAATCAAGCAAATCATGCTTGCAAGTCAAGTAATCAAGCAATTCATACTTATTAGCTCATTTATTATCTTTTATCACAATCCTTGGTTCATAGTTTGTCTAGGTAATCGAGTCTCCAACCAACTATCACCACAAGATTTATCGTAGCACTGGTCAACCCTCCTACTATCACCAAAGACCACATACATACCCTCTGTCTGTCGCCAATTAGGGGCCTTGGCCCTGGACCGTAGTCCACCCTGACACAATAAGCTATAGACTCTAAGGCATGCCCTTCTACCTATTCAACTAGCAATCAAGGTTGTTTATTCATTTATTCAAGGATTTTAAGCTTTTCAAGTTCAAGATCATGTATCATTCAAGTGTACAAGTTCATGTAAAGCATTATCCTTTTCAAGAGTCATTTCGAGTATTGCATGGTAAGTTTATACATGCATTAAGCCCTTAGGCCAATAGAGTCATAGCTCAACATTTCAAGTGTTCATTGCATCATTTAAGCTAGCACATCAAGCATTCGGTTTAAGCAATTGGTCACAATTCCATGTCATACATACAAGCATCAATGTTACCATATATACATGCTAGCATTCTATTTATACAACACTTCAAGGATGTATTTAAGTTTCATGTATACTCTTATTTCATACTTCCCTTATTAGGTCAAGATCATATTAAGTCCAATTAACAATTCAAGAATTTAGACATGCTTGCTTTAGTTGGGACCTAGTCCTAACTCTGGAATAAACTACACTCACAATACTCCCCAAGCTAGCTAGTCTCGAAAGACTATTCCCTTTTTCTTGTCCCTTGTATGCTCGACTTTAGATCCTTCTCCAAAGTCCTCTCCTTGCTCTAGTAATTCACATAGATAGAACAAGATTAAAACATGTAATCACAAAGTCATTCAACATGGCAACGAGGTTAATGCATCACATATACAAGACAAATAACATATTCATATACACACCTTAATGCACATTAACAAACTGCCTACATTCCATATTAAGGCAAAATAGGGTAGCAATTAAACTGTCCTAAACCTGTTTGCAAAACAGTTTACAAAACTGCCACAAAATAGTGTACAATTACCTAAACTACTGCTACCAGGCAGCATGTACTCTGCACACTTAAACATGCATAACTTTCATTTTGTACGTTGGAATTTCAATTGGTTTATACCTTTGGAAAACTAACTTAATTGTATTTCTAACCATATAGGCCTTGCATTTTAATTCTTTGCAAATTAATACAGTTTTTAATGTAAAGACAGGGCAATTTACAACACTAGACAATTTGCACTGTCCCTAATGTTTCTTCTCTACAATTCATTCTACAATCAGAATTTAGTTCTATTTTCTCCTAATGAATTTATACATGTTAAGGCACTATCCATATAAATTTCAGCCTTAAATTCCAATTATACAATTTATGGTGATTTTTCAAAGTTACTGCCCAGAACATAGTGTTCTGGGCAGATTACACTAGGTTAAGCTTCCAGCTTCATAATTCATCTAAACAAGATTCTAACATCGTAATTAAACTTATTTTCATGTTCTTACATGTCTAGGTCATTCTAATTCACCTATCAATGTGATTATAACAGGGCATTATAGTGCTATGTTCAATTTGATCCATTTGATCAACAACATTCCTCTAATTCTCCATTTGAGCAGTCCATTACCTAGCTTTAACTAATCCAATTATATGCATTCATTTTCTAGCAAGCTATTTACTCTATTCAAGTCTCAATTCATCTAGCAATGTGATCAAAATAGGGCAGCATATACAATTAGGCATGTTTACACATTTCTATCTAACAAAACAGTCCCTAATCAAAACTAGTTTCAACTATGATTCATATCCTCAATTTTCAGCAACCATACACATTCTCTTTAGCAATTTGGCTACTAACACTCACAATTTCAAGGGTCATTAGAAGCTAGCATTATTCTAACATGCATAACAATCAACCTATTCAAATTAGGCAACAAGAACATCACTAATTCAAGATTCAAGCATTCTATAACATGTAGGAATCAAGCATTTTACCTTCTCATTAGCTAATTTGATCGAAGATAAATCAAGAAACATGAATTGAAGATGGTCTATGAAGCTTTCTCTCTAAAAAATTGGCTATGGCCAAATGAGGAAGATGAAGTCTTCCTCCTATAGTGGCCAATTGTTTCAAGGGGAGAAGGACATGTGTAAGGTCCATTATCCCTTTTAATTCCACCATGCAAAGCTTAAGGTTTGCCTAATATTCAAGATGGTCCTTTTAATTTGGCACTCTAACTTGTTGGCTATAACATTTTAGTCATTTAGTAAATGTTAGCTAATGTTATTTCTTCTTTAATTTGTTTAGCACATAATTCATAGTCTATATCTTAGATAGTGGTAACCTTCTTAGGCCAAGTTTAGGGTGTTACAATTCTCCCCCACTTAAAATAAATTCGCCCTCGAATTTACCTGAATCGAATAGGTGAGGATATTTTTTCCTCATGATTTCTTCAGATTCCCAAGTTGCCTCTTCTATCTTGTGATTTCTCCATGAGACCTTGACAAGAGGAACAATTTTGTTTGTGAGCTTTCTAACTTCACGATCAAGAATCTGGACTGGTTCTTCTTCGTAAGACCAGTCAGGATTGAATTCTACTTCTTCAGGCTCAAGGATATGGGATGGATCAGATCTATACCTTCTGAGTACAGATACGTGAAAGACATTGTGAATCTTGTCAAATTCACTAGGAAGAGCCAATCGATAGGCCACTGGACCAATCCTTTCAAAGATTTCGAATGGTCCAATGAATCGGGGATTGAGTTTCCCTTTTCTTCCAAACCGAAAGACTTTCTTCCAAGGGGAGACTTTCATGAAGACCTTGTCTCCAACATTATGCTATATGTCTCTCCTTTTCAAGTCTACATATGCTTTCTTCCTATCGAAAGCTACTTTCAATCGATCATGAATGATCTTCACTTGTTCTTCGATTTCTTTGAGCAATTGAGGTCTTAATACTTTGTTTTCTCCCAATTCAAACCAGCACGAGGGAGTTCTACATTTCCTTCCGTATAGAGCTTCGTAGGGAGCCATCTGGATAGATTTCTGGTAGCTATTGTTGTAAGCAAACTCTATTAGGGGTAGAGATTTCTCCTAGTTCTTTTTGAAGTCTATAACACAAGCACGTAGCATGTCTTCAAGCACTTGGATGATTCTTTCAGATTGTCCATCTGATTGAGGATGAAAGGCTGTACTAAGGTGCACTTTAGCTCCTAGAGCCTTCTGTAAGGAATTCCAGAATCGGGAAGCAAATCTGGGGTCTCGATCAGATATTATAGCTGTAGGTACACCGTGTAATCAAATTACTTCAAGTATGTATAGCTCGGCTAAGGTTTCCAAGCTCATGTTCATTCGAACAGGGATGAAGTGAGTAGACTTTGTGAATCTATCAAGAATCACCCATACAACATCATTCTTTCTTGGAGTGGAAGGAAGACTAGTAACGAAGTCCATTGTAATCCGATCTCATTTCCACTGAGGGAATTCGATAGGTTGGAGAAATCCAGTAGGGACTTGATGCTCGTCTTTGACCCTTTGACAAGTTAAGCACTTTGAAACAAAGTCTATGATAGTCGATTTCATGCCTGGCCACCAGTATAGTGGCTTTAGGTCCTTGTACATCTTAACTGATTCTGGGCGAATCGAGAATGAGCTTTGGTTAGCTTCTTGTAGCATTTATTGTTTTAGTTCCTCATTGTTAGGAACACATACTCTATCTTTGAAATAGAGGAGTCCATTTGACTTGAGGGAGAAGTCAGAATTAGACTCAAAGTCTAGCTTGGACATGATCTTCTAAAGATCTGGATCAATTTACTGGAGTTCTTTGATTCTCGAGATTATACTAGATTGAACTTAAAGTGTAGACAAGAATTTCTGTCCTTTGAATAAACAGAGATGATCATTGATAGCCAAAGAAGCTACAAACAAATGGACAAGATCATTAAGGGAGATTTTTGAATAGTTACTTGTAAGTCAAGAAAGGTCTAATTCGGATGGTTACTTACAAGTCAAGAAAGAAACATTTCGAATGAATTATTCCAGGATTTAGATTTAAAGGTTTACCCGAGTATGGTCTGCGACTAAAGGGCATCAGCAACCACATTTGCTTTCCCCGGATGGAAGTCGATAACAAAATTGTAGTCCTTAAGCAATTCTAACCATCTCCTTTGCCTCAAATTCAAGTCTTTCTGAGTTATGAGGTATTTGAGACTCTTGTGGTCTGTGAACAAGTTGCACTTCTCCCCGTACAAGTAATGTCTCCATACTTTGAGTGCAAACATGATAGCTGTCAATTCTAGATCATGTGTAGGGTAGTTTGACTCGTGTGGTTTTAGTTGCCTTGAAGCGTAAGCTACCAATTTTCCATCTTGCATTAGGACACATCCTAGTCCCAAATGAGATGCATCATTGTAAACAGTGTACTCTTTGCCCAATATTGGTTGGATGAGAACCGAAGCATGAGTTAGGGCTTGTTTAAGCTGATCAAAGCTTCGTTGTTGATTCTCCGACCATACAAAGGGTGTATCTTTGCGAGTTAGCTTAGTCAAGCATGATGCATTGGATGAGAATCCCTTAACAAAATGTCGATAATACCCGGCTAAACTGAGAAAGCTTCTGACCTCACAAACATTCCTCGGAGGTCTCTAATCCATGATGGATCAAATTTTGCTTGGGTCTACTTTAATCCTTTCTGCCGAGATGACATGGCCAAGGAACGAGACTTTCGATAGCCAAAATTCACATTTAGAGAACTTTGCAAACAATTGACATTCTCGGAGAGTTTGCAATACAATTCGAAGGTGTTCAGAATATTCTTCCTTATTCCGAGAATACACCAGAATGTCATCAATGAAGACAACCACAAACTTGTCAAGATAGGGCTTGAATACACGGTTCATGAGGTCCATGAAAGCAGCCGGAGCATTCGTTAACCCGAATGGCATTACAAGGAATTCAAAGTGGCCATATCAAGTATGAAAGGCTGTCTTAGGTACATCCTATTCTTTTACCCTCATTTGGTAGTATCCCGATCGAAGATCGATCTTGAGAACACCGAAGCATCCTTGAATTGATCGAAGAGATCTTCAATCCTTGGGAGTGGATATCGATTCTTGATAGTAAGCTTGTTCAATTGTCTGTAGTCAATACAGAGTCTCATAGTCCCGTTTTTCTTCTTCGCAAACAAGACTGGAGCACCTAGGGAGACGAGCTAGGCCGAATAAAGCCTTTGTCTTGTAGCTCTTGGAGTTGCTTCTTGAGTTCCTTCAACTCAATAGGTACCATTTGATCGGCTGTGATGGACACCAGAGTTGTTCCAGGTTAAACTTTGATCCCGAACTCTACTTCTCTGGTTGGAGGGAGACTAGGGATTTCCTCAGGAAAAACATCGAGATATTTATATATAATAGGCACACTAGGTAAGCCAAATTCAAGTTCATCTTGTAAGACCATAACAGCAAAGATTGAGGTCGATTTCTTGTCAATTAGAAGGATTGATTCCTTTCCTAAACCCCTGAGATAAAGTCTCCTATTTTGGCAATCTACCCAGGCTTCATGCTTGCTTAACCAATCTAGTCCTAGCACAAGATCAAACTCACAAGTTGATAGTACATATAGATCAACAAGAAAGGGTACATTTCAAATGAATAGGGGACAGTTTCTACATATAAGGCTTATGTTTATAATCCCCCTATTGGGTTCGAAACTACAAGGCTTTGTTTTACAATTTCAGGCTTTAACTTCAATTTTGCAATCAAAGATGAGCATACAAATGAATGTGCCCGAGTCTATTAAAGCATAAAAAGGAGTTAAAGTTAGATCAACGGTACCTGCTATGACATCGAGTGATTCTTTATCTTCTTTTCCCTGGATATGATAGATTCGAGCAGGAGCCTGAGGTTCCTGGTGAGTAAGGGTGTTTGAATGTTGTCCTTAGCCCTTCCCCTGATTTCCAGACTAAGCTTGTCTGGGACCTTTGTTTCAAATAGAAGGAGCTGAGGTAGCATTTGCATGAGTTCAATTTGGAACCTTGTTAGGATTCTGAGGACAATCCCTGATATAGTGATCAGAGACTCCACATAAGAAACATAGATTCTGTTGAGTTCTACATTGGCCAATGTGGTGCTTCTGGCAGAACTTGCAAGTAGGATATTAAGCAATTTTACTAGAATTCCCCGTACTATCAACAGAGATAATCAGGGCTGAAGGCTTGGTTACCGATTGGGGTCTCAGTATGTAGTTGCTCTTCTGAACAGGAGTGTAATTCAAAGAGTGTTTAGACTTCTTTAACTACCAGTGAGGCTTGTCATCATTCCTGAATTGTTTGTCTTTTCAGGAGTTACCACTTTTGCGTTTCTCAGAGGCCTTCATCTTCGGCTCAGTTGCAATAGCCCGGTTCACCAAATTCTGGAAGTCGATGATACCCAGAGCAGTGAATATAGGACTTAATTCATCATTCAGTCCATCGATAAACATCCTATACTTGTCAGCATCAATCTTAATGTATTCTGACCCGCACTTGCAATATTTGTAGAAATCACTCACGTACTATTCGATGGATCGGCCATCTTGCTTGAGGTACAAGAAACGTTTCTGGTGCTCGGCCAAGTATTGTTCACTGATGTATTTCTTCCTGAATTCCTCAAGGAAGAATTTCCAAGTTATAGCTTCAGCAGGAGCAGTCAGGGTAGTGGTTTCCCACCAGCTCAGAGCTTTATCTGCCAACAGGGCTATAGCACATTTGAGTTTGTGTTCATCAGAACAGGGCAGTTGTTTGGTCAGGATTCAAGTAGTGGCCTACTCAGCTACTCTGAGATTGGCTTCATTAGTGCCAATGAAAGTATAGGCCCGATGTTGAGCCAACTTGTCAATCGGAGCTCTGTTTGGCACAGCCACAGGAGAAGGAATAGGATGGTCTCGTTTCAAAGTAGTTACAAGATGATTGAGCATCTCCTTCATGCTTAGGAGACATTCCTGCTGTACAGGATTTATAGCAAAAGCTTCATGTTGAGTAGCAACTTGGGCTCGGGGTTGAGCTTGTTGCTGTGGAGGATTTTGCTTCAGCCTCACACTATCTCCTTCATTTGAGGAACCTTCAAGACTTTCATCATCCCATGTGAGCCTTGTTTCAGACATTCTACGTTCAAATAGAACAATTAGGAATTTAGTTTAGTTAAGAAAAGACACAAGCTATACAATACAAGTCTCCTAGGTGGCACAAGTATCCTATATGATGCAAGAGAGCCCAGTTTAATCCTAGAACCGACTAAAAAGCCTTAATTACCAATAAATGTAACACCCCTACCCCAGGTTAGTAGCAAACCGACTCGGGAGCGTTACCAAGCAAGAACATTACATTACAAGCAAGAACAAGGCAAGAATAGATTAACTCATCCCTATTAGATGAGTTACTTAACTAGCATGCAACCAAGCATTCATAACTTAACAATTAAGCATTCTTATGATTTGTTTACAAGACATTATAGGTTACCAAACAATTCAATTAACATCATTATACAACTATCATTCGAAAAGCCTAAGTGAGCAAACATGCTTCTATTTTATTTCAGTGTTCCTTAGATTGATACATATAACATCTCATGCCTAAATTTACTAAACATGATTATTTGAACATACAATTGCATGTAACTTGTTTCCAAACAACTATACCATTCGGCATTCACCATACAAACACATAACAACACCTACATCATGGTATATTCACACAAGACTGTATCATTCCATAATGCATTCGAGTGGCAATATAAGCTAGATCAATCACTTGAACATTCCATATATATATATTCATATATGCACAACAACTACTTATACATTACATATAATTTGAGTTCAATACAAACTTGTTTCACATTTTCAACCAAGATTATAACATAGTAGGCCCATTCAATAACACATATATACAAGTATTCAAAACATCAAATAGCCATGTTCATGCATATATACAATCCTCCCAAAACAAACAAGATGCATGGTCTTGTTCTAGCTACATATATGTGTCTAGGTGCCACCAACTAGGAGAAATACAAAACAAGTATGAACCATACTTTAGCTATGCTTGTGTCTTGCTTTGAGCTCAAGAAATCAGGCTTCAAGATCAAGCAACAATTGAATCCTTTATCCTATGGTTGGGAAGAATGAAAACAAGAGTGATAAGTACAAGAATATAATTAGTGAGGTAGTAACTAGTTTTAACCAATTGTTATATCAAGTTAAGTGTCAATTAGACAAGAATGATCCTAGCTGAGGATTGCAAGCATTCGATTAGCATAAGAAGCAAGAGACAAAGAATCATAATTCATGCTCACATAACAAGAAATCAAGCAAATCATGCTGACATGACAAGTAATCAAGCAAGTCATGCTTACATGACAATAAATCAAGCAAATCATGCTTGCAAGACAAGTAATCAAGCAATTCATACTTATTAGCTCATTTATTATCTTTTATCACAATCTTTGGTTCATAGTTTGTCTAGGTAATCGAGTCTCCAATCAACTGTCGCCACAAGATGTACCGTAGTACTGGTCAACCCTCCAACTGTCACCAAAGACCACATATGTACCCTCCGTTTGTCGCCAATTAGGGGCCTTGGCCCTGGACCGTAGTCCACCGTGACACAATGAGCTCTAGACTCTAAGGCATGCCCTTCTACCTATTCAACAAGCAACCAAGGTTGTTTATTCATTTATTCAAGGATTTTAAGCTTTTCAAGTTCAAGATCATGTATCATTCAAGTGTAAAAGTTCATGTCAAGCATTATCCTTTTCAAGAGTCATTTCGAGTATTGCATGGTAAGTTTATACAAGCATTAAAACCTTAGGCCAATAGAGCCATAGCTCAACATTTCAAGTGTTCATTGCATCATTTAAGCTAGCACATCAAGCATTCGGTTTAAGCAATTGGTCACAATTCTATGTCATACATACAAGCATCAATGTTACCACATATACATGCTAGCATTCTATTTATACAACACTTCAAGGATGTAGTTAAGTTTCATGTATAATCTTATTTCATACTTCCCTTATTAGGTCAAGATCATATTAAGTCCAATTAACAATTCAAGAATTTGGACATGCTTGCTTTAGTTGGGACCTAGTCCTAACTCTAGAATAAACTACACTCATAATACTCCCCAAGCTAGCTAGTCTCGAAAGACTATTCTCTTTTGCTTGTCCCTTGTATGCTCGACTTTAGATCATTCTCCAAAGTCCTCTCCTTGCTCTTGTAATTCACATAGATAGAACAAGATTAAAACATGTAATCACAAAGTCATTCAACATGGCAACAAGGTTAATACATCACATATACAAGACAAGACAAAGAGCATATTCATATACACACCTTAATGCACATTACCAAACTGCCTACATTCCATATTAAGGCAAAATAGGGTAGCAATTAAACTGTCCTAAAACTGTTTGCAAAACAGTTTACAAAACTACCACAAAACTGTGTACAATTACCTAAACTGCTGCTACCAGGCAGCTTGTACTCTGCACACTTAAACATGCATAACTTTCATTTCATATGTCGAAATTTCAATTGGTTTACACTGTTTGAAAGCTAACTTAATTTTATTTTTAAAAATATAGGCCTTGCATTTTAATTCTTTGCCAATTAATACAGTTTTTAACTTAAAGACAGGGCAATTTACAACACTGGACAGTTTGCACTGTCCCTAATGTTTCTTCTCTACAATTCATTCTATAATCCAGAATTCAGTTCTGTTTTCTCCTAATGAATTTAGACATGTTAAGGCACTATCCATATAAATTTAATCCTTAAATTTCATTTATACAATTTATGGTGATTTTTCAAAGTTACTGCCCAGAATAGAGTATTCTGGGCAGATTAAACTAGGTTAAGCTTCTAGCTTCATAATTCATCTAAACAAGATTATAACATTGTAATTCAACTTATTTTCATGTTCTTAGATGTCTAGGTCAATCTAATTCACCTATAAATGTGATTATAACAGGGCATTATAGTCCTATGTTCAATTTGATCCATTTGATCAACAACATTCCTCTAATTCACCATTTGAGCAGTCCATTACCTAGCTTTAATTAATCCAATTATATGCATTTATTTTCCAGCATGCTATTTTATCTATTCAAGTCTCAATTCATCTAGCAATGTGATCAAAATAGGGCAGCATATACAATTAAGCATGTTTACACATTTCTATCTACCAAAACAGTCCCTAATCGAAACTAGTTTCAACTATGATTCCTATCCTCAATTTCCAGCAACAATACACATTCTCTTTAGCAATTTGACTACTAACACTCACAATTTCAAGGATCATTAGAAGCTAACATCATTCTAACATGCATAACAATTAACCTATTCAAATTAGGCAACAAGAACATCACTAATTCAAGATTCAAGCATTCTATAACATGTAGGAATCAAGCATTTTACCTTCTCCTAAGCTAATTTGATCAAAGCTCAATCAAGAAACATGAATTGAAGATGGTCTATGAAGCTTTCTCTCCTCCTTTCTCTCTCAAAAATTTGGCTATGGCCAAAGGAGGAAGATGAAGCCTTCCTCCTATAGTGGTCGATTGTTTCAAGGGGAGAAGGACATGTGTAAGGTCCATTATCCATTTTAATTCCACCATGCAAAGCTTAAGTTTTGCCTAATATTCAATATGGTCCTTTTAATTTGGCACTCTAACTTGTTGGCTATAACATTTTAGTCCTTTAGTTATTTGTTATTTGTTAGGTAATGTTCTTTCTTCTTTAATTTGATTAGCACATAATTCAATTAGTCTATATCTTAGATAGTGGTAAACTTCCTAGGCCAAGTTTAGGGTGTTACAAATTAAATTAATTTAAGTCGTGTGCTCGTCTAATAGGGGCACGATCCTGAAATTAATTAGGTTAATTCTAGGATTAAATTCTTTAGAGCCTTAGCTAGATTTTGGTTAGAATTAACTTAGTGAATTTAAATTTATCATTGGCTTATTGGGATAAATGTTAAATTCATTAAATTGATTGAATATTTCTTAATCACTTTTGGGATAAAATTAATTGCAAGTTTAGATTGACATTTTAAAACCATGATTAATTAACTTGATTTATTTTAAATAGTGTTCTTGGCATATTGGAACACTCGTTTAAAATCGTTTGAATTAATTATCATGTTACAAGATAATTCATAATTTGTTAGGGTTTTCTAGCCTTTTTTAGGGTTAATATTAGAATCACCTAATTAGTAACTAGATCGCTAATTAAATTTCCATAATTTAGGCCTTTTAGGTTAGGGCTTTTAGTGGGCCTTTTGTGTGTTTATCTTTTAAGCCTTTACTTACCATCCATTTTATTTGTCATTCATATGGCCCATTTAATTCTCATGATAATGAATTTAACTCATGAAAAATGAGGTATCTATTAGTTCTGATATTTGTGTCCTAACAGTCCAAGCTCAAAGGATGTTGACCAGATATTTGAATTAATTCTTACTGACTCAAGCTAAAAGTAAAACTTGACTAAATCAGTACATCATATCTTAATTGCTTGCATCATGCATAAAGTTGATGTACGAAAATTGAACCATAAATTAACACGGCAGTCGAGCTTATTTGATGTTGATTTAATCTATGATTTGATGTATCGTCAGCCTTATTAGTTAAATATGCAATTAATTCGAACCCGCCAATTTGATAAAGCCCGTACAATTAAGGTTAATTTTCAATTAAGGTCACCAAATTAAATTCCTTTTAAATTTCGAAAAATTCCTTCGATTAAAAGTAACAAATATTTCGGTACCGATTTCCAGGCGTGATGGGGGTGCTAATCCTTCCCCACACGTAACTAACTCCCTAACCCTTTCAAATCGAATCTCTAGTTTTGTGGTGTCTGGTCTACCTTATGTAAGTGGCCGATGGCGATTCTAAGTTTTCTATCGTTTTTTAAAAGGAATAAGAGTTTTCAAAAGAAATTCCCCTTTTAAACAAATCTTCTTCACAAAGTGGGATACATCCAGTAGTTTATTTGGAAAAAACGTCATCACACTTAATTGGCTATTTTAAAGGGGTTTTGGAAAATATAAATAGGTTGGGATAATTAAATTTATAATTAATTGATTAAACAAAATTTACGTGACTAATTTTTCTTCAAAAGATTTTCTCTCAAATTCTCTCCAGCCAAACACTCTTTTCTTCTTTAAAACCTTCAAGGAACATCTTGATTTCTTCAATCTTTTAATGGCAAATGAGTTCTTAATTGTTTTGTAACACCCCAAATCCTAGCCTAGAAGTATTGAAACCAATTGCATAAGTTGATAGCTTAATTGAACCTAGAATTTAAGCTAAACTGATTAGTCAAGGATCTAATTGAAAGAATGAATGAAATAAGTGACCAATTTAAAGTGACTACACTGAATTAAATAAGAAAGATGGGGAATGCATGCTAAATTCCTTGTTTCCCCTAATGCCCTTGATTAAGTTAATAATAAGGATAAATTAAAGGCCATTTTAGACAATTCATAAATCCAATAACTTGGATTAAGCATAGCCATCATCTTCTTCATTCCTTATTTGGCCGAATTTGAAGAAGAAAATAAGGAGAGAGGATTCTTGTGAGAGAAAGTTGAAATTTATGGTGTAAGGTTGAATTTGAGCTAAATTCAACTTGGTGGCAGCATTACAAAGGTAAATTCATGCTGTCCAACGTGATTTATGCTTGAAATTATGATTTTGATGATGTTTAAATGCTTAGTTGAGTTGTTAGGTTGTTTAAAATGAAGAGAATGATGAAATTGAACATTTATATATCATGGATGACTTGAATTAGAGTAGAATTCATGTGTAAGGAATGGTGTAACAAAACTAGGTTGCTGGAAATTTGAAATTAGATGTTGATGTAAGAATTGAATGGTTAGAACTTGTAATTGAGCTATGGAATTAATGAATTGGACATGGTCATGATTAGATAATGTAATTAAGGTGTTAAACAAGCTGAATTGTTAGTAACCAATACTGGAAATGAAAGATAAAAGTATGAACATAGTCTTATAACATAAAAAACTGTTTTAGTAAGAACCTATTGTGTAAACATGCAAAACTAAGCATTGTAACCAACTTACTCTGTTTTGGCTGTCTTGAATAATGAATTAACATTGACTAAACATGTTTAGGATTTCATATGACATGAATTATAGGGCCAAAACATTGGTTAAAATGAATTTAAGGAATTAAAATGTGAATAGGTGCAATCTGCCCAGAATTGCTCTGATCTGGGCAGTAACTTTGAAAATTCTCCAAAATTTGTATAGATCAAATTTAGGGCTGAAATTTTAGTGAAATGATCCTTAGTATGTCTACTTTCATCAGGTGAAAACGGAACTGAAAACTGGGTTCTATGCTTGAAACTGTAAATAGACATAGATGGACAGTGCAAACTACCAAGGCAGTGTAAATGTCTTCTCTTTGAGCAATAAACTGTATTAATTGGATAAGAACTAAAATGTAAGTCTTATATCGTCTTAAATAAAATTTTGTTAGATTTCCAACGGTGTATAGTAATCGAAATTCTGACGTACGGATTAAAAGATATGACCATTTAAAGGGACAGTGTGCAAACTGCCAGGCAGCAGTGTCCTGGGCAGTTTGGGACTGTTTTTACACCTAGATGCAATCTGTTTCCAAAACAGTTTTGGGATATTGTAACCTGTCCAGTTATGTCTTAAAATGAGGTAGTAACAATATGGAGATGAACTAGTAAGAAATGCTTAAAAGAAAGCAAAAAAACAGTAGCTAAATGTTAGGTACAAATTTGGTAACATTGCTACTATAACTGTGTGACATTATGTGCTTGTTTTGATGAAATGTATGTGTTATGCTTGCTAGAACAAGGGAAGCAAGATGTGGAAGAGGAAGATAAGATTGGACATCCCAAAATCTAGAGGCAAAGGGATTTGGATACAAGAAAATTGATTTGCTAGGAGTATTGTGAGTGTAACTATCCTTAGGGTTGGGACTAGGTCCTAACCAACCTTGTTATTGTCTTAATTCAATGTCATTGCCATGTAACATGACCTAATACATATTTGGCTAATTAAGGGAAGAATGACATGTATGACAACTTGTTTGATGTCATGTTCTATGTGTTTACTTGAGTGTTAAGCAAATGAAATGAAATACTTGTCATGTTGCATTGCTTATGCCAAAGGTAAGAAATGGCATGCTTGCTTGGAGAATAAGGTACGCACATTGCATACATATGCATGTGTTTGTGATTGATATACATGGCCGGTTGAAATGAAATGAAAAATGGTACCACTTTGTATTCATGCCATTCGAATGGCATGGATAGTTTTGCCTTGTGAGTTAAGACTCCATAAGCCTAAGGGCTTGGCCTTTGAATGGCATAATCTTGTATTGGGTAATGAATTGTATAAAGCTTGAATGAAATGGATAATCAAACAACCTTGGTAGCTAGTTTTGATAGATAGGAGGGCATGCCTTAGAATCTTGAGCTCATATTGGCACTACGGTGCATATTGGTACGACGGTACATATTAGCACTACGGTGCATATTGGCACGACGATGCATATTGGCACTTCGGTGTATATTGTTGAAGATTTGATTATCTATTGAACTAAATACCAAGGGTGTTATAAGATGATTTAATAACTTGAATGAACATTGTTTGCTTAGATGTGTGATATAAACATTGCTTGAATTGTAAGATTTTTGAATGAACTTCCTTGCCTTGAAAGATGACATATGAATGGTTGTATAACTAGTTACTTCTCATGAAAGAAATGTATAAATGATGACTTTGTGTAAGAATGCCTACTTGGTAATTGGAGTATTTGGTTGCTTGTCTTCTAAGCAAGATTTTTGAATAGCATATGGGTATTGTGATGGATGTTGCTATGTTGATTGTATGATATGTAAAGATTGCCTAAGTTACTCTTGGATTCGAATGGTATGTGTCTTGTAGAGACGATCTTGATTCTTTGAAATACATGTAAACTTGAATATGTATATTTGAAATTGGCTAGACTTAGTGTTACCTCACTAAGTACATAACTTGTACTTACCACTCTACTCTTCATTCTTCCCATAACAGATTAAAGACATTATCAAGAGGATATCTTGAGATCGAAGCAACACCTTGAAGCAAGCTTGAAAGTATGATTTCATACTCTTTGTATACTCCTAGTTTGGTGGCACTAGATCTTGTAATAGGTAGCTTTGATCATGCATTTGGATGTGTGTTTAAGACTAGTATATGTAATGTTTTGATGGTCCTATCATGTAACCAACTTGGAGGATTTATACTATGTATATAACTTGGCTAATATGTATATAAGTTAGTATAATGCTGAGCATAATATGATAGAAATTCAATGTTTGTTGAATATTGTTAAATTCGAATGCTATACCAATGTGTATGATCATGCATTTGTTCCTATGGCCATTGTTTTGAATCGGCAATGTTGAGATTGAAGCCAAGGTATGTACAAGCATGCATTAACAATGTACTAACTAAGTATGCCATGAAATTGTATGACTTGATGGTAAATAATCAAATGAAATGTGATTAGGGATTACCATATAGTTCGAATAGGGTATGAATATGTAATAGGAATGTAAGTGGATGCTTTGTATTGAACTTGTTAATTGGTTGAATAAGTAGTATCTTGAGTTGCAAGTAAGCTAATTGAAATGTGTTTAGTGACCACATTGTATCAATCGAATAGGGCACTTGAACTTGTAGTAAGAATGAAAGTTGAATCATGTTTAATAGTAGCCTATTGTAAAATATGACACACTTGAGATTGTTGTTTGAATGATGTATGTGAATTGAATGGAATAGTAATATGATAATGATAACTTAGGGTATAAGTATGAAATGGAACAAATTAGTACCTAAATTGACATGCTATGTATGTTGGGTTTGTTTAATGTGGACTACTTGTATGTATTGTATGACTTGTAATGTTTGGTTTGGGTTACTTTCGTTGCAAGTCAAGTATATCGAGATTACTTGTTCGACAAGTAACTTATATATTACTTTGCTTTCTCTTTGGTAACGGTCCTGAACCTAGTTATGGCTAACCCAGGGATGGAGTATTACATTTATTGTTATCATAGCTTTTTAGTTGGTTCTAGGACTAAATTAAGTTCACTTGCATCATATAGGATATTGTGCCACCTAGGAGACTTGATATAAGCTTGTATTGTTGCTTAAATGTGTAAATGTGTAAACTAAAACTCTTATTGTTCTGATTGAACTAAAATATCAGAAACGAGACTTGGTCGAGATAATGAAAGTCCCGTAGGCTCCTCGAATGAAGGAGATAGTGTGAGGATGGAGCAGAATCCTCCTCAACAGCAAGCTCAACATAAAGCTCAAGCTGCTGCTCAACAGGAAGCTCCTACTATCAATCTTGTGCAGCAATAGTGTATTATAAGTATGAAGGAGATGTTCAATCATCTCGTAACTGCCTTAAAACAAGATCATCCTATTGTTCCTACTGTTGATGTGCCAAACCGAGCCCTTATTGACAAGATGGCTCAACATCGGGCATATACCTTCAGTGGAACCGATGAGGCTAATCCTGAAGTAGTCGAGCATTGGTTAGAGGCCACTACTCGCATTCTGACTAAACAATTGCCATGTCCCGATGAGCATAAACTCGAGTTTGCCATCGCTCTGTTGGCAGACGAAGTACTGAGCTGGTGAGAAACCACAACCCTAACTGCTCCTACGGAGTCTATTACTTGGAAGTTCTTCCTCAATGAGTTTAGGAAGAAATATATCAGCAAACAGTATCTGGCCGAGCGCCGAAAGCGATTCTTGTATCTTAAACAAGTTGGCTGACCTATTGAGCAATAGGCGAGCGACTTTTGCAAGTATTGCAAGTATGGGTCCGACTATATCAAAACCAAGGCTGACAAGTGCTGAATGTTCATCGATGAGTTAAATGATGAATTAAGCCCTATATTCACTGCTCTGGGTATTACCGACTTCCAAAATTTGGTAAACCGGGCCATTGCTACTAAGACGAAGATGAAAGCCTCAGAAAGACGCAAGAGTGGACACTCCTGGAAAGACAAACGACCCAGGAACAATGATAAGCCACACTGACAATCAAAGAAGTCCAAACATTCCAAGGGAAACTCTTTGAACTATACCCTTAATCAGAAGAGTAGTTACATCCCGAAACCTTAAACGGTTATAAAGACTTCAGCCCCTATTTTTTTGTTGATAGCACGGGGAATCAGACTAAAGCTACTCAATACCCTCTTTGCAAGTTCTGCCAGAAACATCATACTGGCCAGTGCAGAGTTCAACAGAATTTATGCTTCTCATGTGGAGCCTTTGATCATTATATCTGAGATTGTCCCTAGAATCCCAACAAGGCTTCGAGTCGAACTTTTGCAATTGCTAGCTCAGCTCCTCCTAACCGAAACAAAGCACCTAGACAAGCTCAGTCCAGGAATCAGGGAAAACAGAAGGGCCCCTATTTGAATGCTCAGGCTTATCAGGAATCTCAAGCTCCTGCTCGTATGTACTACATTCGTGGTAAAGATGATGAAGAAGCTCCTGATGTTATCGCAGGTACCGTTGAGTTAAATTTCAATCATGCATATGCTTTAATTGATTTGAGGTCTACCCATCCATTTGTTTGTTCTGCCTTGATCAACAAGTTAAAATTAAAACCCTAAATTATTGAATCAAATCTTGTAGTTTCGAATCCATTAGGGGGAAAACACCCATTAACTTGCGCCACAAGCAAGCTCCCTTGACCATTTGAAACATACCCTTTTCCCGTTGATCTATATGTTCTACCTTTTTGTGAATTTGACTTGATATTGGGGTTAGATTGGTTAAGTAAACACGAGGCCTGGGTAGATTGCCAAAATTGGAGACTGTATCTCCAGGGTTTAAGGAAAGAATCTATTCTCTTAATAGACAAGAAACCAACTTCAATCTTTGCTAAGATGATTCTCCAAGATGAAATTGAATTCGGTTTGCCTAGCATGCATGTTGTTTCTGAATTCACTAATGTTTTTCCTGAGGAACTCCCTGGTGTCCCTCCGACCAGAGAAGTAGAGTTCGGGATTGAAGTTTAGCTTGGAACAGCTCCGGTGTCCATTACACCCTATAGAATGGCACCGGTCGAGTTGAAAGAATTAAAGAAGCAACTTTAGGAGTTGCAAGATAAAGGTTTCATACGGCCTAACACTTCTCCTTGGGGTGCTCCAGTCCTGTTCGTGAAAAAGAAAGACGAGACTATGCGGCTTTGTATTGACTATCGCCAGTTAAACAAGCTCACTATCAAGAATCGGTATCCCTTGCCCAGAATTGAAGATCTTTTTGATCAACTCAGGGATGCTACCGTATTCTCCAAGATCGACCTTCGATCGGGGTACTATCAACTGAAAGTGAAAGAAAAAGATGTGCCCTAAACAACCTTTCGTACTCGATATGGCCACTTCAAATTCCTCGTAATGCGATTCGGGTTAAAGAATGCTCCAGCTGCTTTCATGGATCTCATGAATCGGGTATTTAACCCCTATCCTAACAAGTTCGTGGTTGTATTCATTTACGACATCCTGGTGTACTCTCGGAATAAGGAGGAACATGCTGAACACCTCCGAATTGTCTTGCAAACACTCTGAGAACATCAATTGTATGCCAAGTTCTCCAAATGTGAATTCTGGTTACCAAAAATTTCTTTCCTCGGCCACGTTATCTTGGCTGAAAGAATCAAAGTCGATCCAAGCTAGGTTCAGTCTATTCTAAATTGGAGACCTCCGAAGAATGTAAGCGAGGTCTGAAGCTTTCTCGATTTAGTTGGGTATTATAGAAGGTTTGTTAAGGGCTTTTCCTCCATTGCCGCAAGCCTTACTAAGCTTACCCGCAAAGATACGCCTTTCGTTTGGTCGGAGAACCAACAACAAAGCTTTGATCAACTTAAGCAAGCTCTGACTCATGCCCCGGTACTCATCCAACCAGAATCGGGCAAAGAATTCACTATTTACAGTGATGCTTCTCATCTAGGACTCGGTTGTGTCCTGATGCAAGATGGGAAAGTAATTGCTTACGCTTCAAGGAAACTGAAGCCTCATGAGTCTAATTATCCAACGCATTTTTTGGAACTAGCAGCTATCGTGTTTGCTCTCAAGATATGGAGACACCATCTATACAGAGAGATATGCAATCTATTTACCGATCACAAAAGTCTCAAATACCTCCTAACTCAGAAGGACTTAAATCTGAGGCAAAGGAATTAAATAAGAAAGATGGGGAAAGCATGCTAAATTCCTTGTTTCCCCTAATTCCCTTGATTAAGTTAATAATAAGGATAAATTAAAGGTCATTTTAGATAATTCATAAATCCAATAACTTGGATTAAGCATAGCCATCATCTTCTTCATTCCTCATTTGGCCGAATTTGAAGAAGAAAATAGGGAGAGAGGATTCTTGTGAGAGAAAGCTTGAAATTTATGGTGTAAGGTTGAATTTGAGCTAAATTCAACTTGGTGGCAACATTACAAAGGTAAATTCATGCTTCCAAACTGATTTATGCTTGAAATTCTGATTTTGATGATGTTTAAATGCTTAGTTGAGTTGTTAGGTTGTTTAAAATGAAGAGAATGATGAAATTGAACAAGTATATATCATGGATGACTTGAATTAGAGTAGAATTCATGTGTAAGGAATGGTGTAACAAAACTAGGTTGCTGGAAATTTGAAATTAGATATTGATGTAAGAATTGATTGGCTAGAACTTGTAATTGAGCTATCGAATTAATGAATTGGACATGATCGTGATTAGATAATGTAATTAATATGTTAAACAAGCTGAATTGTTAGTAACCAATGCCGGAAATGAAATATAAAAGTATGAACATAGTCTTATAACATAGAAACTGTTTTAGTAAGAACCTATTGTGTAAACATGCAAAATTAAGCATTGTAACCAACTTGCTCTGTTTTGGCTGCCTTTAATAATGAATTAACATTGACTAAACACGTTTAGGATTTCATTTGAAATGAATTATAGGGCCAAAACATTGGTTAAAATGAATTTAAGGAATTAAAATGTGAATAGGTGTAATCTGCCCAGAATTGCTCTGTTCTGGACAGTAACTTTGAAAATTCTCCAAAATTTGTATAGATCAAATTCAGGAATTAAATTTTAGTGACATGATCCTTAGTATGTCTACATTCATTAGGTGAAAAAAGAACTGAAAATTGGGTCCTATGCTGGAAACTGTAAATAGAAATAGCTGGATAGTGCAAACTGTCCAGGCAGTGTAAATGCCCTGTCTTTGAACAATAAACTGTATTAATTGGATAAGAAATAAAATGTAAGAATTATATGGTCTAAAATAAAATTTTGTTAGCTTTCAAACGGTGTATAGTAATCAAACTTCCGACATACGGATTAAAAGATATGACCATTTAAAGGGATAGTGTGCAAACTGCCAGGCAGCAGTGTCTTGGGCAGTTTGGAACTGTTTTTACACCTAGATGCAAACTGTTTCCAAAACAGTTTTGGGACATTGTAACCTTTCCAGTTATGTCTTAAAATGAGGTAATAACTATATGGAGATGAACTAGTAAGAAATGCTTAAAAGAAAGCATAAAAACAGTAGCTAAATGTTAGGTACAAATGTGGTAACATTGCTACTATAATTGTGTGACATTATGTGCTTGTTTTGATGAAATGTATGTGTTATGCTTGCTAGACCAAGGGCAGCAAGTTGGAAGAGGAAGATAAGAGTGGACATCCCAAAGCTGGAGGCAAAGGGATTTGGATACAAGAAAATTGATTTGCTAGGAGTATTGTGAGGGTAACTATCCTTAGGGTTGGGACTAGGTCCTAACCAACCTTGTTATTGTCTTAATTCAATGTCATTGCCATGTAACATGACCTAATACATATTTGGCTAATTAAGGGAAGAATGACATGTATGACAACTTGTTTGATGTCATGTTCCATGTGTTTACTTGAGTGTTAAGCAAATGAAATGAAATGCTTGTCATGTTGCATTGCTTATGCCAAAGGTAAGAAATGACATGCTTGCTTGGAGAATAAGGTACGCACATTGCATACATATGCATGTGTTTGTGATTGATATACATGGCTGGTTGAAATGAAATGAAATGAAAAATGGTACCACTTTGTATTCATGCCATTCGAATGGCATGAATAGTTTTGCCTTGGGAGTTAAGACTCCATAAGCCTAAGGGCTTGGCCTTTGAATGGCATCATCTTGTATTGGATAATGAATTGTATAAAGCTTGAATGAAATGGATAATCAAACAACCTTGGTAGCTAGTTTGGATAGATAGGAGAGAATGCCTTAGAATCTTGAGCTCATATTGGCACTATAGTGCATATTGGTACGACGATACATATTAGCACTACGGTGCATATTGGCACTACGGTGCATATTGGCACTTCGGTGCATATTGTTGAAGATTTGATTATCTATTGAACTAAATACCAAGGGTGTTATAAGATGATTTAATAACTTGAATGAACATTGTTTGCTTAGATGTGTGATATGAACATTGCTTGAATTATAAGATCGTTGAATGAACTTCCTTGCCTTAAAAGATAACAAATGAATGGTTGTATAACTAGTTACTTCTCATGAAAGAAACGTATAAATGATAACTTTGTGTAAGAATGCCTACTTGGTAATTGTAGTATTTGGTTGCTTGTCTTGTAAGCAAGATTTTCGAATAGCATATGGGTATTGTGATGGATGTTGCTATGTTGATTGTATGATATGTAAAGATTGCCTAAGTTACTCTTGGATTCGAATGGTATGTGTCTTGTAGAGACGGTCTCGATTCTTTGAAATACATGTAAACTTGAATATGTATATTTGAAATTGGCTAGACTTAGTGTTACCTCACTAAGTACATAACTTGTAGTTACCACTCTACTCTTCATTCTTCCCATAACAGATTAAAGACATTATCAAGAGGATATCTTGAGATCGAAGCAACACCTTGAAGCAAGCTTGAAAGTATGATTTCATACTCTTTGTATACTCCTAGTTTGGTGGCACTAGATCTTGTAATAGGTATCTTTGATCATGCATTTGGATGTGTGTTTAAGACTAGTATATGTAATGTTTTGATGGGCCTATCATGTAACCAACTTGGAGGATTTAAACTATATATATAACTCTGTTGATATGTATATAAGTTAGTATAATGTTGCGCATAATATGATAGAAATTCAATGTTTGTTGAATCTTGTTAAATTCGAATGCTAGACCAATGTGTATGATCATGCATTTGTTCATATGGCCATTGTTTTGAATCGGCAATGTTGAGATTGAAGCCAAGGTATGTACAAGCATGCACTAACAATGTACTAACTAAGTATGCCATGAAATTGTATGACTTGATGGTAAAGAATCAATTGAAATGTGATTAGGGATTACCTTATAGTTCGAATAGGGTATGAATATGTAATAAGAATGTAAGTTGGATGCTTTGTATAGAACTTGTTAATTGGTTGAATAAGTAGTATCTTGAGATGAAAGTAAGCTAATTGAAAAGTGTTTAGTGAACACATTGTATCAATCGAATAGGGCACTTGAACTTGTAGTAAGATGAAAGTTGAATCATGTTTAATAGTAACCTATTGTGAAATATGACACACTTTAGATTGTTGTTTGAATGATGTATGTGAATTAAATGGAATAGTAATATGATAGTGATAACTTAGGGTATAAGTATGAAATGGAACAAATTAGTACCTAAATTGGCATGCTATGTATGTTGGGTTTGTTTAATGTGGACTACTTGTATGTATTGTATGACTTGTAATTTTTGATTTGGGTTACTTGCGTTGCAAGTCAAGAATATCGAGGTTACTTGTTCGACAAGTAACCTATCTATTGCTTTGCTTTCGCTTTGGTAACGCTCTTTAACTTAGTTACGGCTAACCCGGGGATGGGGAGTTACATGTTTCCTGTCAAAACCTTATTGTTTTAATCTTGTTTTCTCATGTAAATCAATGTAATTAAGGAGGAAAGTCAACATTAGAGGTGATCTTCATCCTTTTTCTCTAATGTATGGTTCTGTACTAAAATTCTCTAGCTATTGATCCTTTCTAAATGATTTCTAATGTGATTTAATGATGGAAATTTGTTAAATCAAGGTTTTATGGATGAGATTTTATGATTTTCCAATTGGATCTATTTTCCTAAGTTATTGATTGGTTTCAACCAAGATTTTGATGTTTAATAATGTTAATTGTTTGATTTTAACCTTGGAATCCCGAAACTATGTGAATCTCTAATTTCTTAGGTTGCTAGTTATGTGTTTTCGAGAAGATGTTGTGGTTTAATGTTTTCTGGAGATATAAGGATTGGTTTGGAATGTTTTTGAATGTTAATTGATGTTAATTGATGGAAATATTAATTTGGGGTTGGGTTAAGTTTAGGTTTAATTAGAAGGTATTTTCAGTTGTTTTCGGATGACAATTGATAGCTTTTAGAAAAGCAATGTTGAGGAATTGTTTTTCTGGGATTTTGAATGTATTATGATGCATTAGTCCTCTATTGTTATGTGATCAAAATAGGGGAGGTTGATCCAGTAGCTCTCGGTGAAGCTTTGGAGGCTTCAGACGATTGAATTCGCGACGACGAGTGTGGTTTCGCGAAGTTGGTGAGTGAGAACGTGGTTTTCAGATTTGAAATGGTTTGAAGGTGTTTTATGGGAGTTTAAACTTAGCTTGAAACACTAGTTTAAACTCGAAAGTAAGTATAAAGTGATTTCTCTCTATATCGTGCTTTAATGAAATGGTTTTATGCACTTGTTTTGAATTACATGGTACCTACTATTTAAGCATGTTTTCGAGTATGTTATACACTGGTTTTGATCATGAAATGATGATGGATGCACGTGGTAAGTGATCTACGTAAGTATGAGTTATATGTGTTTAAAAGCATGGTTTTTTGCTTTGGAAATGGTTTTGAATTGATGCATGTAAAAACAATATGGTACATGGTTAATAATGAACTATATTGGCAAGTGATGTGGTTTAAAATGTTATCGGTATAGATGACGGCCATAGGATTGATAGTGCGCTATAAAAAGTCACCTTAGATGTCGAAGGGTTTATACGGTACATCGAATGCTCCATCCAAGTACCTTATTGGTTGGGGTTGTTGTCCCCGGGTTGTAATTGTACTCGGTTGTGAATATGCCACGACTGTAATTGTATCATTAATTCCAGTTGATATAGCTTAAAGTGTTGAGAGGACACTTGTTGAATCCGTGTATCTGATGAACTGTTTTGTGAAAGAGGAACTTGGTTTATGATCACTTGAAAAGCCAATATAATTATTGATGTATCATTTTGATGGATGTTAATGTATAGTGTTGGTTTATACATGTTTTACTATTTAAGGTTTGCATATGGTTGTTATGCATGGGGAAGCTTAAATTAAGGGTTAACATTGGGATATGTTGTTGATCCATAATACATGTTGCATATGGTTTTATATGCTAGTTTTTGAAAGTGTTAAGTGCATGGTTTTTAAGGCATGATGTTTTATGTGATGATTGAAATGGTGATATCAATGTGATTTTGGAAAATGGTTTTAAACGCATTGATGGTGTTGTATTTTGAGCACTCCTCATTAAGCCTTGTATGCTTACGCTCTCTTTGTCCACCAATGTAGTGAATCAAAGGTTGGAGGCAGTGAGCAAGCGATGGGAAAATCCAAGGACTTAAATAGAGAGAAAATATGGTTTTGAACTAGACTTGTAGTAATAAAGGCAATGGGGTTTGTTGTTGATTTTTGGAATGGTTGTGTTTAAACTCCCTATTTTGAGCAAGTTTGCTATAATGTATGGAATTGGAATTGGCTTTATATGTTTGAGTAATGCTTTAGATCTTTGATTCATGTTTTAAATGAGTTAGTATTTTGAAGTATGCCTCTAGTTTACTCATTGAAGCATAATGCCATGATTGGTTGGTGATCTTGTCATAAGTTGTTCAGGTTTGACCCTTGGTGATGTTGTGATTATGTTAGAAGCGTGTTGGAATGTTATGGTATCTTAGAAAGCTTGGAAAACCAGCAAAATTGGATATTTTAGGACCAACCATATCCAGGCTTAGAGTTTCAGTAGGAGGGGAACTGTTTCGGTACGGGCAAGGGTGAACTGGCAAGGTGTATCGATACGCTTAAGCTATATCGATTCAGTTTTAGGCTACTAGAATCTAGTTTTTGAGAAATGCCAAACCGTACCGATACACTTGCTCCTGAAACAATACGGGCAGCTGTTAATTCGGTTATTGTGTTGTTGGAAGTTTCTATTTTATTTGTTCTGGTCCCTAAGTGTTATGTATTCAATTAAATGAGTTTGAATGATCTTTTAATGATGATTCTTGACATATGGGCATGAAAATTGATTAATTTAGGATTGGTAAACTTAAAATGGGTTAAGCCTCTATAGTTTTCCAGAATTGCAATTTGGCCCCTAAATTGCAATTGTGAACAATTGGATGTCAATTCGACGCCATTTGAGTTGAGCTTTCACCTGTTGTCAGCATGCACACCATAGGTTAATATGATGCATCTAGATAAGATAAAAATGGGTGTAATTCTAGTTAATCTTTACGGGTTTGTTTCGACAAACCCAATGTAGCTTGTTCGGTTCGATCTTGCGGTTAGGCCGAGTCAACGATATTACATTTGGTGGTATCAGAGCTAGGTTTGTGATAAATGGGATGAGGTTATGATTGTTGAAATGTTTTTATTGGTTGATTAATGTTGTTTGCTATGCATGGTGATTTTTTATAAGCATGTTGATTTTTTATGTTTGTTGGGTGACTTATGTTATGTTGGGGGATATTTGTGGGACACATTGCCTTCTTACTACGATCTGAAATGTTTTGTTTGGAAAGGAAGTCTTGGATCCTCGCTTGAAGCTAGCAAGTTTTTTTGTTTTGGTGTAATTATCATACCTTCGAAAATGTGTTATGTTATGACCGAGGGGAGAATTGAGATCTAGCACGAGTGATGTTGCCGTCGGGCAAGGAGTTGAGTATCGAGGGTTGGCACCCGAGGCATCCGAGAAGTGGATGGCCAGTACTAATAAGATTTTTGATCAAATAGGGTGTAGTGATGCCCGTGAGTTAGGATGTGTTGTGTCTTTGTTGCAAGGAGATGCTTATAGTTGGTGGACAACTGTAACTGCGGGCATAGAATCCAATGATGTGGATTGGGATTTTTTCCAAGGTACCTTTAAGTAGAAGTATCTACAAGTTAGATACTTGGATAAAAAGAAATGTGATTTCATGGCTTTGTTTCAAGGTAGAATGTCTGTGGCTGAGTTTGAGGTACAAATTATTCGGTTGAGCTAGTATACTCCTGAACTAGTACTGGATGAGAGGTATCGCTATGACCGATTCCTTTATGGATTGGTATTGGGTGTTAAGACATACATGTTTGCTTCTGACTACATCGATTTTGACATGTTGGTTACACAGGTGAAGTACGTTTAGTAGAACCTAGGTTTATTGGTTTGTGCAGGAGGTTCTGGCTCTAGAAAGAGAGTTGCAGACTCTGGTTCTAGTGGTGGTCAGTTTAAGAAGCAACGTGATAAGAGGTATCGCCCTGAGTATCCAGGCTAGGGCAGCGCACAATACTTGTTGGGTTGTGGATTGCGTGATCGCATTAGGTGAGACTGCCCATGTTTGATTTTTAGGGTATAGACTCCTTCACCTGATGTTGCTAACACTCGTGGGAGTTGTGGTTTTAACAATCATCTCGTAGTGTTAGATGCGTAAATGCTGAGTAGCTAGTTCTTTTCGGTAAGGCAATTATTGCGAGAAGGTTGTTTAAGAAATGTCCTTGATGGTTTAAGGTCATATGTTGCGTTTGATTTAATGAGGTTGCCGTTTTAATTTTTTATGTAATCTTGGGTATGGATTGGTTGTCGGAGCATAGAGTTGTGGTTGATTTTGAATTCAAGCAAGTTACTTTGAAATTTGCTAATGATTACGAGGTGTTAGTCATGGCTGGAAATGCTAAGTGCTTGTCCAATGTTGATTCAGCTCTGGAAGTGAGTCGTGTGATAGATTTGGGATGTCAGGCATTCTTAACCTATGTTATGAATTCGGGATAGAAAGAGGTGCATGTTCAGGACATCCATATGTTATGTGAGTTTTTGGCTGTTTTCTAGAAGGACTTGTAGGAGTTATAGACGCAACTTCAGGAGTTGCTTGATTCAGGGTTTATCAGGCCTAATGTTTCGTCGTAGGGTGCGCCGATGTTGTTTGTGAAAAAAATGATGGCACAATGCCGATGTGCATGGATTATTGACAACTAAACAATTTGACGATTAGGAATAAGTATCATTTGCCACATATTGATGATTTGTTTGATCAGTTTAGAGGTGCTTTAGTGTTTTCTGAGATTGATTTAAGGTTTGGATATTTTTAGTTGAAGGTAAAGGATGCGGTTGTGCCTGGAATTTTCTTTCATATGAGGTACGAGAATTACGAGTTCTTGGTGATGCCGTTTGGGTTGACCAATGTGCCGATTGCGTTCATGGATATGATGAATCAGGTATTCCATGAGTTTTTGAATCAGTTTGTTGTTGTGTTTATAGATCATATTCTCGTGTGCAAAGGTACCAAGAAGGATCTTGATCAACAAGTACGAATGGTTTCACAGATTTTTGTTGAGAAGTGAATGTTTTCTCATTAGTTGGGAAAGTGCGAGTTTTGGGGTATGTTGGAAGGAATGTTTGTTTTGAGAACGTTATTAGTAAGTGTGAACAGTTGAACATGCACAGTGCAAAAACACTTATATGTATATATATAAATATGTCATTACATGCATACATTGGGCATGACATTAGAGGTTTTGCATACATACATATAGACATCTATGAGGGCATATAAGTAATCATGCATACATATGTTCACACTTACGAATGACTGTTCGAAAGTCGATGGAGTGATGGTGTAAGAAAGGTAGCTTATGTAAGTAGCTTTGGTAATGTGGTTCTTTGGAATTTTAAAAGGTTGAAGAAGGTGTGAAAGATTGGTTCTCAAAAGTTTGATTGTACTAGTTTCAAAGTAACAAGGTTGGAGTTAGAGATTCATGGGTTTTCTAGATTTTGTTGTTTAATATCAAGGTTTGTTGAGGAATCCTCTAAGATTGTTGCGTTGCTAAGCGAAGTTGTGGCTTGTGCATCTAGATAGTTAAAGGTGCACGAGCGCAATTGTTCTACGCATGATGTTGACCTTGCCACAGTTGTGGTTGCTTAAAGGATTTGGAGACACTATCTCTATGGTGACAAGTGCATTGTGTACACGGATTATAAGTGTTTGACAAAAAAGGAAAAATGAGTTTTGGAAATTGGACATTTTGGGTTAGTGACTAAAATGTAAGAAATGGAAAATCTGTTTTAGGACTGTTTTTCAAAAGGATCAAAACTTTGAATCATTGAGGAGCTATTTGCCGAAAGTCTAATATCATACTTTTCTCCTTAATTGGTTATTTTAAAGGGGTTTTGAAAATATAAATAGGTTGGGGAATTAATTTTATAATTAACTAATTAAACAAATTTTACGTAACTACTTTTTTCTTCAAAAGATTTTCTCTCAAATTCTCCCCCAACCAAACACTCTTTTCTTCTTCAAAACCTTCAAGTAACTTCATGATTTCTTCAATCTTTTAATGGCAAATGAGTTCTTAATTGTTTCCTATCAAAACATTATTGTTCTAATCTTGTTTTCTCATGTAAATCAATGCAATTAAGGAGGAAAGTCAACATTAGAGGTGAGCTTCATCCTTATCCTCTAATGTATGGTTCTTTATTGAAATTCACAAGTGATTGATCCTTTCTAAATGGTTTCTAATGTGTTTTAATGATTTAATTATGGAATTTTGTTAAATCATGGTTTTATGGATGAGATTTTATGATTTTCGAATTGGATCTATTTTGTTGATTTCTTGATTGGTTTTAATCAAGATTTTGATGTTTAATAATGTTAATTGATTGATTTTAATATTGGAATCCTGAAAACTATGTGAACATCTAATTTCTTTGGTTGCTAGTTTTGTGTTTTTGAGGAGTTGTGGTGGTTTAATGTTTGCTGGAGATATGAGGATTGGTTTGGATTGTTTTTTAATGTCTATTGATGTTAATTGATGGATGGAAATGTTAATTTGGGGCTGGGTTGAGTTTATGTTTAGTTGGAAGGTGTTTTCGGTTGTTTTCGGATGGGATTGATAGCTTTTAGCAAAGCAATGTTGAGGAATTGTTTTGCTGAGATTTTGAATGCATTATGATGCATTAGTCCTCTATTGTTATGTGATCAAAATAGGGGAGGTTGATCCAATAGCTATCGGTGAAGCTTTGGAGGCTTCGGACACTTGAATTTGCTTCGGCGAGTGTGGTTTCGTGAGTGTGGTTTCGTGAAGTTGGTGAGTGAGAATATGGATTTCATCATTGAAATGGTTTAAGGGTGGTTTATGGGAGTTTAAACTTAGCTTGAAACAATGGTTTAAACTCAAAAGTAAGTATAAATGGATTTCTCTCTATCGTGCTTCAATGAAATAGTTTTATGCACTTGTTTTGAATTACATGGTACATACTATTTAAGCATGTTTTTGAGTATGTTATATACTGGTTTTGGTCATGAAATGATGATGGATGCATGCGGTAAGTGGTCCATGTAAGTATGAGTTATAATTGTTTAAAAGCATGGTTTGTTGCTTTGGAAATGGTTTTGAATTGATTCATATAAAAATAATAGAGGTACATGGTTAATAATGAATTATATTGGCACAAGTGATGTGGTTTAAAATGTTATTAGATATAGTTGGCTAGCCATAGGATTGATAGTGCACTATAAAAAGTCACATTGGATGTTGAGGGGTTTATACGGTACACCAAATACTCCATCCAAGTACCTTATTGGTTAAATGGTTATAAGGTACCAAAAACACTGTTGATGGATTAAGCATCTAACTGATGATTGTGGTTGTTGTCCCTCAGAGATTGTAATTGTATCATTAATGTACCACTAATGTAATTGTATGGTTAATTCCAGATGGCTTAAAGTGTTGAGAGGACACTTGTTGAACTTGTGTATCTAATAAACTATTTTGTGAAAGAGAAACTTGGTTTATGATCACTTGAAAAGCCAATATAATTGTTGATGTATAATTTTGATGGATGTTAATGTATAATGTTGGTTTATACATGTTTTACTCTTTATGATTTGCATATGGTTGTTATGCATGGGAAGGCTTAAATTGAGGGTTAGCATTGGGATATGTTGTTGATCCATGATACTTGTTGCATATGGTTTTATATGTTGGTTTTTGAAAGTGTTAAGTGCATGGTTTTCAAGTCTTGATGTTTTATGTGATGATTGAAATGATGATTTTAATGTGATTTTGAAAATGGTTTTAAATGCATTGATGGTGTTGTGTTTTTGAGCACTCCATACTAACCCTTGTATGCTTATGCTCTCTTTGTCCATCAATGCAGTGAATCAAAGGTTGGAGGCAGCGAGAAAGAGAGGGGAAAATCCAAGGACTTAAATAACGAGAAAATATGGTTTTGAACTAGACTTGTAGTAATAAAAGGCAATGGGGTTTGTTGTTGATTTTTGGGATGGTTTGTGTTTAAACTCCTATTTTGAGCAAGTTTGTTGTAATGTATGGAATTGGAATTGGCTTTATATGTTTGAGTAATGCTTTAGATCTTTGATTTATGTTTTAAATGAGTTAGTATTTTGAAGTATGCCTCTAGTTTACTCATTGAAGCATAATGCCATGATTGGTTGGTGATCTTGTGATAAGTTGTTGAGGTTTGACCCTTGGTGATGTTGTGATTATGTTAGAAGCGTGTTGGAATGTTATGGTATCTTAGAAAGCTTGGAAAACCAGCAAAATTGGATATTTTAGGACCAACCATATCCATCTGAGTGTCCTTGTATCTATACGGGTAGGAGGAACTTAGTGTTTTGACATCGCGAACCGCGGGCAAAGGGTGAATCGGCAAGGTATATCGATACGCTTAA
Source organism: Hibiscus mutabilis (assembly GCA_019671005.1). Taxonomy (NCBI): domain Eukaryota; kingdom Viridiplantae; phylum Streptophyta; class Magnoliopsida; order Malvales; family Malvaceae; genus Hibiscus; species Hibiscus mutabilis. The sequence continues at coordinate 22,640,228 of CM033718.1, read as the reverse complement.
GCTATATCGATTCAGGTTTTAGGCTACTAGAATCTAGTTTTTGAGAAATGCCAAACCGCATCGATACACTTGCTCTCGTGTAAAAATACGGGCAGTTGTTAATACAGGTTATTGTGTTGTTGGAAGTTTCTATTTTATTTGTTCGGTCCCTAAATGTTATGTATTCAATTAAATGAGTTTGAATGATCTTTTAATGATGATTCTTGACATATGGGCATGAAAATTGATTAATTTAGGATTGGTAAACTTAAAATGGGTTAAGCCTCTATAGTTTTCCAGAATTGCAATTTGGCCCCTAAATTGCAATTGTAAACAATTGAATGTCAATTCGACGCCATTTGAGTTGAGCTTTCACCCGCTGTCAGCATGCACACCATAGGTTAATATGATGCATCTAGATAAGATAAAAATGGGTGTAATTCTAGTTAATCTTTACGGGTTTGTTTCGACAAACCCAATGTAGCTTGTTCGGTTCGATCTTGCGGTTAGGCCGAGTCAACGATATTACATTTGGTGGTATCAGAGCTAGGTTTGTGATAAATGGGATGAGGTTATGATTGTTGAAATGTTTTTATTGGTTGATTAATGTTGTTTGCTATGCATGGTGATTTTTTATAAGCATGTTGATTTTTTATGTTTGTTGGGTGACTTATGTTATGTTGGGGGATATTTGTGGGACACATTGCCTTCTTACTACGATCCGAAATGTTTTGTTTGGAAAGGAAGTCTTGGATCCTCGCTTGAAGCTAGCAAGTTTTTTTGTTTTGGTGTAATTATCATACCTTCGAAAATGTGTTATGTTATGACCGAGGGGAGAATTGAGATCTAGCACGAGTGATGTTGCCGTCGGGCAAGGAGTTGAGTATCGAGGGTTGGCACCCGAGGCATCCGAGAAGTGGATGGCCAGTACTAATAAGATTTTTGATCAAATAGGGTGTAGTGATGCCCGTGAGTTAGGATGTGTTGTGTCTTTGTTGCAAGGAGATGCTTATAGTTGGTGGACAAATCAGAATCATGGGCATAGAATCCAATGATGTGGATTGGGATTTTTTCCAAGGTACCTTTAAGTAGAAGTATCTACAAGTTAGATACTTGGATAAAAAGAAATGTGATTTCATGGCTTTGTTTCAAGGTAGAATGTCTGTGGCTGAGTTTGAGGTACAAATTATTCGGTTGAGCTAGTATACTCCTGAACTAGTACTGGATGAGAGGTATCGCTATGACCGATTCCTTTATGGATTGGTATTGGGTGTTAAGACATACATGTTTGCTTCTGACTACATCGATTTTGACATGTTGGTTACACAGGTGAAGTACGTTTAGTAGAACCTAGGTTTATTGGTTTGTGCAGGAGGTTCTGGCTCTAGAAAGAGAGTTGCAGACTCTGGTTCTAGTGGTGGTCAGTTTAAGAAGCAACGTGATAAGAGGTATCGCCCTGAGTATCCAGGCTAGGGCAGCGCACAATACTTGTTGGGTTGTGGATTGCGTGATCGCATTAGGTGAGACTGCCCATGTTTGATTTTTAGGGTATAGACTCCTTCACCTGATGTTGCTAACACTCGTGGGAGTTGTGGTTTTAACAATCATCTCAGAAGTGTTAGATGCGTAAATGCGAGTAGCTAGTTCTTTCGGTAAGGCAATTATTGCGAGAAGGTTGTTTAAGAAATGTCCTTGATGGTTTAAGGTCATATGTTGCGTTTGATTTAATGAGGTTGCCGTTTTAATTTTTTATGTAATCTTGGGTATGGATTGGTTGTCGGAGCATAGAGTTGTGGTTGATTTTGAATTCAAGCAAGTTACTTTGAAATTTGCTAATGATTACGAGGTGTTAGTCATGGCTGGAAATGCTAAGTGCTTGTCCAATGTTGATTCAGCTCTGGAAGTGAGTCGTGTGATAGATTTGGGATGTCAGGCATTCTTAACCTATGTTATGAATTCGGGATAGAAAGAGGTGCATGTTCAGGACATCCATATGTTATGTGAGTTTTTGGCTGTTTTCTAGAAGGACTTGTAGGAGTTATAGACGCAACTTCAGGAGTTGCTTGATTCAGGGTTTATCAGGCCTAATGTTTCGTCGTAGGGTGCGCCGATGTTGTTTGTGAAAAAAATGATGGCACAATGCCGATGTGCATGGATTATTGACAACTAAACAATTTGACGATTAGGAATAAGTATCATTTGCCACATATTGATGATTTGTTTGATCAGTTTAGAGGTGCTTTAGTGTTTTCTGAGATTGATTTAAGGTTTGGATATTTTTAGTTGAAGGTAAAGGATGCGGTTGTGCCTGGAATTTTCTTTCATATGAGGTACGAGAATTACGAGTTCTTGGTGATGCCGTTTGGGTTGACCAATGTGCCGATTGCGTTCATGGATATGATGAATCAGGTATTCCATGAGTTTTTGAATCAGTTTGTTGTTGTGTTTATAGATCATATTCTCGTGTGCAAAGGTACCAAGAAGGATCTTGATCAACAAGTACGAATGGTTTCACAGATTTTTGTTGAGAAGTGAATGTTTTCTCATTAGTTGGGAAAGTGCGAGTTTTGGGGTATGTTGGAAGGAATGTTTGTTTTGAGAACGTTATTAGTAAGTGTGAACAGTTGAACATGCACAAAGCAAAAACACTTATATGTATATATATAAATATGTCATTACATGCATACATTGGGCATGACATTAGAGGTTTTGCATACATACATATAGACATCTATGAGGGCATATAAGTAATCATGCATACATATGTTCACACTTACGAATGACTGTTCGAAAGTCGATGGAGTGATGGTGTAAGAAAGGTAGCTTATGTAAGTAGCTTTGGTAATGTGGTTCTTTGGAATTTTAAAAGGTTGAAGAAGGTGTGAAAGATTGGTTCTCAAAAGTTTGATTGTACTAGTTTCAAAGTAACAAGGTTGGAGTTAGAGATTCATGGGTTTTCTAGATTTTGTTGTTTAATATCAAGGTTTGTTGAGGAATCCTCTAAGATTGTTGCGTTGCTAGCGAAGTTGTGGCTTGTGCATCTAGATAGTTAAAGGTGCACGAGCGCAATTGTTCTACGCATGATGTTGACCTTGCCACAGTTGTGGTTGCTTAAAGGATTTGGAGACACTATCTCTATGGTGACAAGTGCATTGTGTACACGGATTATAAGTGTTTGACAAAAAAGGAAAAATGAGTTTTGGAAATTGGACATTTTGGGTTAGTGACTAAAATGTAAGAAATGGAAAACTGTTTTTAGGACTGTTTTTCAAAAGGATCAAAACTTTGAATCATTGAGGAGCTATTTGCCGAAAGTCTAATATCATACTTTTCTCCTTAATTGGTTATTTTAAAGGGGTTTTGAAAATATAAATAGGTTGGGGAATTAATTTTATAATTAACTAATTAAACAAATTTTACGTAACTACTTTTTCTTCAAAAGATTTTCTCTCAAATTCTCCCCCAACCAAACACTCTTTTCTTCTTCAAAACCTTCAAGTAACTTCATGATTTCTTCAATCTTTTAATGGCAAATGAGTTCTTAATTGTTTCCTATCAAAACATTATTGTTCTAATCTTGTTTTCTCATGTAAATCAATGCAATTAAGGAGGAAAGTCAACATTAGAGGTGAGCTTCGTCCTTATCCTCTAATGTATGGTTCTTTATTGAAATTCACAAGTGATTGATCCTTTCTAAATGGTTTCTAATGTGTTTTAATGATTTAATTATGGAATTTTGTTAAATCATGGTTTTATGGATGAGATTTTATGATTTTCGAATTGGATCTATTTTGTTGATTTCTTGATTGGTTTTAATCAAGATTTTGATGTTTAATAATGTTAATTGATTGATTTTAATATTGGAATCCTGAAGTTATGTGAACATCTAATTTCTTTGGTTGCTAGTTTTGTGTTTTTGAGGAGTTGTGGTGGTTTAATGTTTGCTGGAGATATGAGGATTGGTTTGGATTGTTTTTTAATGTCTATTGATGTTAATTGATGGATGGAAATGTTAATTTGGGGCTGGGTTGAGTTTATGTTTAGTTGGAAGGTGTTTTCGGTTGTTTTCGGATGGGATTGATAGCTTTTAGCAAAGCAATGTTGAGGAATTGTTTTGCTGAGATTTTGAATGCATTATGATGCATTAGTCCTCTATTGTTATGTGATCAAAATAGGGGAGGTTGATCCAATAGCTATCGGTGAAGCTTTGGAGGCTTCGGACACTTGAATTTGCTTCGGCGAGTGTGGTTTCGTGAGTGTGGTTTCGTGAAGTTGGTGAGTGAGAATATGGATTTCATCATTGAAATGGTTTAAGGGTGGTTTATGGGAGTTTAAACTTAGCTTGAAACAATGGTTTAAACTCAAAAGTAAGTATAAATGGATTTCTCTCTCGATCGTGCTTCAATGAAATAGTTTTATGCACTTGTTTTGAATTACATGGTACATACTATTTAAGCATGTTTTTGAGTATGTTATATACTGGTTTTGGTCATGAAATGATGATGGATGCATGCGGTAAGTGGTCCATGTAAGTATGAGTTATAATTGTTTAAAAGCATGGTTTGTTGCTTTGGAAATGGTTTTGAATTGATTCATATAAAAATAGAGAGGTACATGGTTAATAATGAATTATATTGGCACAAGTGATGTGGTTTAAAATGTTATTAGATATAGTTGGCTAGCCATAGGATTGATAGTGCACTATAAAAAGTCACATTGGATGTTGAGGGGTCTATACAGTGTACCAAATACTCCATCCAAGTACCCTAACAGTTAAATGGTTATAAGGTACCAAAAACACCTGTTGATGGATTAAGCATCTAACTGATGATTGTGGTTGTTGTCCCCGAGATTGTAATTGTACCCGGTTGTGAATGTACCACTAATGTAATTGTATGGTTAATTCCAGTTGAGATGGCTTGAAGTGTTGAGAGGACACTTGTTGAACTTGTGTATCTAATAAACTATTTTGTGAAAGCGAAACTTGGTTTATGATCACTTGAAAAGCCAATATAATTGTTGATGTATAATGTTGACGGATGTTAATGTATAATGTTGGTTTATACATGTTTTACTCTTTATGATTTGCATATGGTTGTTATGCATGGGAAGGCTTAAATTGAGGGTTAGCATTGGGATATGCCGTTGATCCATGATACTTGTTGCATATGGTTTTATATGTTGGTTTTTGAAAGTGTTAAGTGCATGGTTTTCAAGTCTTGGTGTTTTATGTGTGATGATTGAAATGATGATTTTAATGTGGTTTTGAAAATGGTTTTAAATGCATTGATGGTGTTGTGTTTTGAGCGCTCCATACTAACCCTTGTGTGCTTATGCTCTCTTTGTCCATCAATGCAGTGAATCAAAGGTTAGAGGCAGCGAGAAAGAGAGGGGAAAATCCAAGGACTTAAATAACGAGAAAGTATGGTTTCGAACTAGACTTGTAGTAATAAAAGGCAATGAGGTTCGTTGTTGATTTTTGGGATGGTTTGGTTTAAACTCCCTGTTTTGAGCAAGTTTGTTGTAATGTATAGAATTGGAATTGGCTTTATATGTTTGAGTAATGCTTCAGATTTGTGATTTATGTATTGAATGAGTTGGTTTTAGGAAGCATGCCTCTAGTTTACTCATTGAAGCATAATGCCATGATTGGTTGGTGATTCTATGATAAGTTGTTGAGGTTTGACCCTTGGTAATGTTGTGATTATGTTAGAAGCATGTTGGAATGTTATGGTATCTTAGAAAGCTTGGAAAACCAGCAAAATTGGACATTTCAGGTCCAACCATATCGATACGAGTGTCCTTGTATCTATACGGGTAAGCTGTTTCAGGCTTAGTGTTTCGGCATGCGCGGAACTGTTTCGGTACGGGCAAGGGTAAACTGGCAAGGTATATCAATACGCTTAAGCTGTATCGATATGGTTTTAGGTTACTGGAATATGGTTTTTGAGGATTGCCAAAGCGTACCGATACTCTTGCTCGTGTACCAATACGGGCAGTTGTTAATACAGTTATTGTGTTGTTGGAAGTTTATGTTTCATTCGTTCTGGTCTCTAAATGTTATGTATTCAATTAATTGAGTTTGAATGATCTTTTTATGATGATTCTTGACATATGAGCATGAAACTTGATTAATTGAGGATCGGTAAACTTAAAATGGGTTAAGCCCCTGTAGTTTTCTAGAATTGTAATTTGGTCCCTAAATTGCAATTGTAAACAATTGAATGTCAATTCGACGCTGTTTGAGTTGAGCTTTCACCCGCTGCCAGCATGCACACCATAGGTTAATATTTTGCATCTAGATAAGATAAAAAAATAGGTGTAATTCGAGTTAATCTTTACGGGTTTGTTTCAGAAAACCTAATGTAACTCGTTCGGTTCGGTCTTGCGGCTAGACCGGGTCGAGGGGGTTACAAAGGAAATCTAAAAGCGTTTCAATAGATTGAGAGAAAGTAAATAAAAAAATGAAGTAGATGGGTGATAATGGGGTGTAAAGGTGGAGTAAAAGATTGGTAAAGATGATGGAGTGATGTATCACCAATGGGTGAAAAGAAAGACAATGATGGGTGAGAGGTGGAGTGTGCGGCTAGGGTTTATAAAAGGAGGAAAAGAAAATTTGGGTAAAAAATTTCAAAGGGTGATTAAATCCCCTAAGAAACCGCCGACTATCCATCTTCCAAGGGATAGATTTTCATTCAAATAAAATTTTATCCCATAGCCCAACTTCTTCTTTATTGAAACTCTTATCCTAAAATTCAAACGTAAAAACAAAAGGATAAATATTAAATTAAAATAAAGATAGAATCTGAATCAAATAAAAAGAAAAAAAGGATAAAATAAGAATATTCAAAGAAAATTAAAATAAAGCCACACAAACAAAAACAAAAACAAAAAAATAAAAGAACTGAATAATAAAATTAAAAACACTTAGAAAGAGCATTTTCATGCATCTTCTAAGGATACAGCTTCCTTATCACGCTCAACCTGAGTGCCAACGTAGTGCTTCAACCTTTGTGCATTGACCTTAAACTCATGTCCATCCGTAGTTAATTTGATCGCGACAGCTCCATAGGAATAGGGTTTACTTACCTCGAATTGCCTGGACTATCTTGACTTCAGTTTGCCCGAAAAATGTCTAAGGCGAGAATTATAGAGAAACACCAGTTGCCTTGGCAAAAATTACCACGGAAATAATTTCTTGTCATGTCATCGTTTTGTTTTCCCCTTATAGAGCCTAGCATTGTCGTGAGTCGATATAACCTTATACACATATTTCATAAAAGATTGACGTGAATCCTCCAACGCCAACCCGGACTATCAATCCCCCTGGCTGGACAAGGAGGGCATACGGCAGCAATCCCGCCGAAGAACATCACTCGGTAAAAGAGTCATAAGTTTAGACCAGTCCCACTGCCCCTCTACTGTAGTCATTGACACCACCAAGGCTGGAACAGGTGTTGCATCCGAAACACCACTGAACTTGGAGGAAGAATAAAGTATTAAAACCCGGTGAAAATATGAAAAAACTACCTATTGAGGCTAGGCATCAATTCACAAGCTTCAAAATTAATTAATTAATTAAAGTTAAAAGGATATGCACAAAATAACTCTCTTTTATAAAAAAAATATCACAAAAAATTTAAATTTAAAAATTTACTAAAAAATTATAATTGGTAAACAAATATTCAATAACCAAGTAATCCATAAAACTGAGAGGAAGGGACGCTTTGAAAGTGGTGTAGAAGTTCGATGGCCATGCAAGGATCAACTCCCATGACGATGAATATTTTTAATTTTAATAATTTTTATAAAAGATTTTTAAATTTAATTATTTTATTATATGTATCCTGATTTTCAGGATCATATGTATCTGCAGGTCAAGTAGGAGCACTTTCCGGCACTTGGATCGTGTACAAGTGTCACCTACGGTTAATCAAATTACATTTTCTTCTAGTTTAAATTCCTCAAGTTTACTCTTATGAGAATCAGCATTTTCTATGCTACTAGGACTCTATAACCTGTGAACTATTAAATGATTACATTTAGCCCGAACTACTGAACAAATCATCATATTAATTAGCTTTGCAGATTGCCATTGATCCCGATAGCCTTTAAATTAATCTTAGATTGAGATTAGGGAGGGAATGAGGAGAAGCTATCACCATTGTCCTGAACATTTGGTGATCAATGTTTTCCTCAAGTTGCCTGTCAAATCAATCGTTCGTTTCAAGTGCGTATCCAAATCTTGGAGGCTTCTCTCTGAGAATCCAAAATTTGTTTCTCAGCATCTATATGGATTCAAGATACACCTGTGGATAGTTACGAATCATGTTTTGACATTTGGGTGTTGAACAAGCAAGGCCAAGGCCAGCAAAAGCATTCGAACAAACTAATAAGGATTGGATCATTATTTCAGTTTCGCTTTTTGTTTGGATTTTGGAACATGACCGGGGGTAATGATAAGATACTTGTAAAATCCAAGCTAGAAACTATCGCTTTATGATATCAGAACCCATGAATTTACAGAACTTGGGATTCAAGTCGAGATAGTTGGGTGTGTTCATGTTTTCCCTTACGAAGCGAGTCTTGTTATTTGTAGAAGATGATATCTTGTAGTATTACAAATTTTATTGGCTTAAGGGAATCATAAGCCCTTTATCTTTAATTGAATCAATTTATTAGTTCGGGAAAAAATTCTTTAAGTACTTTTAAGCTTTTTTCTGAGATAATGGCACTAATGCTCCCTCTACTTTTTTAAATTTGTCAATGTAGTGTTTAAAGTTAATAAATGTTCAATGTGCCCTTATAGTTTTCTTCTGTTATTCAAAATAACCCTGACCGTAATGTCGTTAACCAGTGATGTGGCAGGACACATAGTATATTCTTATGGTGTCACGGAGAGTTTTCTATATAAAAAAAGCTAAAAGAAATTTAATGCAAGGGCATCTAAGTAGTTTGACCATTTCATTTTATAAAATAAGAAAATGGAAAAAGGAACTAGGCGGTTCATCTTCTTTCTCATCTCTTCTTCTTTTTCTTTTGCTATTTTTTTATTATAAATCTCAGTTGTTGTTAGGGTGTCATAATTTTTACAGTTTAACCAAAACTAACGTGTCACATCATTAAACTAATAACTTTTAACATTTAAGAAACTAAAACTTTACCAATCAATAACGTAAATGATCAAAACATTATTTTTCAATTCAGCTGTCAAAAGTGAACACTTGTAAAACGTAAGTGACAATCATGTAGTTTATCCTTAAAACTATTTCAACCTACCAAAATAATAAGAATATTGACAGTTTCATATCTCGACAACATTGTTTATACGACTTGGATATTTAGATTTCTTTTAAATTATGTTTTCATGAACAAAATCAAAGAAGTTTTTTAAAGGAAAAAACATAAGGCTTGCTTAGATAAATACTAGTTTAAGAGTTATTTTATTATTAGCTTTTTATCTTTTGAATTACATGGGAAGTTATATTTCCACTTCTATTAAAAGGAATAGCATTCTCAGTGAAATAATATTGAGAAAAATGACTTTCCACTGCTACAAAAAAAAAGCTAAAACAGGCATCTTGTTTAAACAACTAAAATTTCTATAGAGAATACAACTTTATTATATGACAAGTTACTAACCCAGAAGCCGAAACTACTGAAGCAAAAAATCATCAAATATGTAACCTAAAGTTGAAACTACAGAAGCAGAAAATCACCAAATCTGGAACCAACTGCATGCATAAATCTACTTCGACTATTTCTTAAAATACAACTTTGGCTATCGTAAACAAAAACAACCGACTAACGGGAAAATAGTCTCGAATTGAAATCTATGCTGCTAGGACTCTTCCTTTGTATTCGTTTCCGACACTCAGATATGGGTATCTGACCTCCAAAGATCCTTCAAATATATTGGAGAAACTTGGAAAAAACTACCATACCCGTGTCATATACATATCCAAGTCCAAGTAACATAGATTGAGATACAAAAAAGACCCAACATACCAGATGTACCATGTAAACGACAACATGTATATCTAAAAAGTATTGAATCATAATGAAGTGCAAAGTTGTTTATATCGACATTTTCATCATCTTGTTTCCCTTCCACCTACTATTTGACCTCAAAAACAACTTTTATGCACCAACAAAGATTGAGTGTAATGGCAATGCACATTGTTCTCTCATAGAAAAAATTGTTAAAGGTATCTGATGACTTCTCTTGAGTGTTTCAGGAAGGTATATAACAAAATCTGCACTTCCAGAGCAATCGCCTTCGTCCGAATATTACCAGCATTCTTCGGACAAGCGTTGGAAGTATATGAAATTGTCAAAGGTACTTAACACATTTACTTGAGTGGTTTTAGGAAGGAACACTGTTGTCTCCACACTTCTGGAGCATTCATCTTCCTCCAAACATGCACTCATCCCCTGCAAAAGCATTGTAAGTCCGGACATTATTAAAGACATAAAAAATGTCTACTCGAGTGTTTCAAAAAGGTCCAGTGTAGCCTTCGTGTCTCCAGAGCAACCAACTTCTTCAAAATATTCACTTATCCTCCGCAGCACTGTAAGCCTGGACGTTATTAAAAGACATCTATCATGTCTATTATTTTAAATGTTTCAAGGAGGAATACTACGTGCCGCCTACATCGAACTCTACAGGCAACGACACCATCTTCCGTAAATGCTTCTAGCCAACAATCTGAGCTAAGGCCATTCTTAGTCTTTTTCTTCACTGAGTTAATTTTAAACATTTTTTGTTTAGTCCAAGACAATAATAAATAAAGGAATGACTCCCCTACCAACAATTAATGGTTACTCAAGTCTGAGAAAAATATCAGAGGTTCAGGAGAATACCAAAAATTTCCCCCCAACCCCATTCAAACCACCTCCATCCAATCTCTCCCACCGCCCTACTGTAGCATCCACCGCTGTCGTCGTTGCCAGCGACGTCGCACCCCAACCCTAGTGTTGTCATCCATTCGCAGTGTATCGTCGCCATTCGTCATAGAGATTCGTTTAAAGATTCGATAGAACCCAAAGGCGCGTCTCTTCATCTTCTATTTTTTTCGTTGTCGTCGGCCGTCGGGGTGAGACACCGCCACCACCATTGAACTCCATGTATCAAGGCGAACGAAACCTAGTTGCCCAATCATCCATCCATTGTCGTTTGAGGGTCGTCGGAGATTCAAAAATAACCTCTCGATTTTCACTTTTCTGGTCGTATTGCATCGTTTTAAATCTAGGTATTCACATTTTCTTGTATCCAAGATTTTGAGGGACACTGAATTCGAGATTGAGAATGATCCAAGGGAGTACCAAAGGTCGACTGTTGTAGCTCAGAGTCGAGGTAATACTTTACTACATATGGTATGCTTTACGGAACTCGTTGGTAATTGGTCAATGCATGAATGCATATGATTGGTTATAAGATAATCGTTGATTATTTTTAAAGTCGTACTATTTCCGGTAAAAGGATAATAAATTGGTTAAGATTGAATGGCTCAAATAAGAAATTTGACTACCGATAAGAAATTCAAGTGCACTAAGTAATCAATAAAGCAAATAACCTTGAAACCTTCAATAAGAATTATTCTTATCAAAAGATTTAATTTATGAGATACTTAGATGTGAAATGACAAAAATACCCTTGAGGTTTAAAGAGGACATGGATACTCCTGATAATAGAAATAATCTGGAAACTCATGTTTGACCTGATAAAACTCCTAATTCAAGTCGTTAAATTTCTGATCTATTTAGAAAATTTTGGTCTCAAGTTTTCAACCTTCAAGATTGCGAAATACGTAAATTTCCTGATTTTTGAATAAACGTCTTAAAAGAAATTTTACTAGAAACATTCTAAATGATTGAATTGATCAAAATGAAAGATATACCCTCGAGCTCTAAAATGATAGAAATACCCTTTCGACTTAGAATAAGTGAAAGCCTTAAAAATCCTGAAAATAGAGATAAAACCTAAAAGACTATGATGCCCTTATGGGTTACAAAGCCTGGCTCATGTATGTCAGTCACTTCTGGTAATGCTACAACACTGGAAGAATATGGCTCGAATACATGTTTGACTATTCGGGGTAAGTCCAGTGATGTCTTATGAAAGTGACTCGTTCAACTATATAATGTAGTCAGTATTGGGAAATGTATACACGTGGGGTACATATGTCTAAATACTTTGTAAGTACCGCAATATTGGGATCTGTTAGTTCAAATGGATTTGGAAACCTGATAAACCATAAAAATTATCAAGTATACAAATCACCTTTATGTCCTTATTGGGTTGAATTAAGAAATCACCCTTGGTAGTCAAATGACAAATATGCCCTTGTTGGCTAAAATGATCAGAACATTCTTGATATATATGATATCATGTATAATCCTAATGTATCAATTCCTGAATGTCTGGTTGGAGATGTTGGTTACCAAGCCCCTTTTAATATGGACCTGGTTTTTTAAATCAGTTCGAAATTGTCATAAGTTCAGTGTTCCCTTTTTTCGTAAGTAGCATATACCTCCGAGAAATATATGGCCATCTAGTGTGTTCCATGTGCACACGAATATTCTCTCTGATTAAAAATCAAGACTGTCTCTATAATCTAAAGTACGACTTATAAATGTCTGAAAGTATACCTTATTGTCTAATTTGATAGCATGCCATCTGGTTTCTATTATACTAAAAATAAATTTCTGATTCTTATTTTTACACCATTGCTACTACATGCCTAAACTATTTTATTGGGGTACATGGGATAGGATATGAAGTCTCTACAGGTTTAACCCTAACCAGGCTAGTAATTCATATTATACTAGGTTCATATGCTTCAGCTAGGGTGATTCCTATTGTATCAGGTTCCTATGCTTCGACTAGGGTGATTCCTACTATATCAGGTTCCTATGTTTCGGTTAGGGTGATTCTTACTGTATCAGGATCCTATGATTTAGACAAGGTGATTCCCACTGTACTAGGTTCCTATGCTTCAGCTAGGGTGATTGTAACCCCCCTGTCCTGTCTAGATGCCATATCAAACCGAGCGAGCTATATTAGATTTACTGAAACAAACCCGTAAAAAACTTGAATTACTCTATTTTTTTCTTTTTATCTTGTCTAGATACAACATTATATCTTAAGGTGAGTATGCTGGCAGTGGGTGAAATCTCAACTGAATCAGGCGTCGAATAGACATCCAATTGGGTGTATTTGTAATTTAGGGACCAAAATGCAAATTTATAAAAGTTACAAGGACTTAATTAAATCCACAATTACCAATCCTCAATTAGTCAGGTCTCAAGCTTAATTGTCAAATTTCAGCTCTAAACGATCAACCAAACTCATTTAATTGCATACATAACAATTAGGGACCAAAACGGAAGAATCCAAAATTATGACATCACTTTAACTGAAATAACGCCAAGGCATATCGATACAGTCACTAGGCATATCGATACGGTCACTAGGCATATCGATACTCAGGCTACATGCCGATTTCCCAAATTACAGTAGCAAAACCATGTACCGATACACCTCCCCGCGTATCGATACCCTTGCCAAAAATACACTTACTCGTATCAATATACTTCCCCCTGTACTGATACCCAGGACAATTTTATGCCTACCCGTATCGACACACCTCCTCGTGTACCGATACCCTTGGACCTGAAATGTCAAATTTTGCTGGTTTTTCTCCGAATTGGTAACCCAAATATGCCTTGATCAAACTTACACTTTATCATCATTTAACCAATGACTAATACAAGCCAAAAGCTCATGGAAATAAGAACGTTAAATGAAGAATTGCATCGAATCACAATACTAGAGGCATGCTTCCTAAAATCATCCGACACAACATTCCAAAGGACATTCAATGCATGTTTCAGCATAGACAACACATCACTAGACTTAGACCAGCATTTAAAACATTCTTGAACCACAAAAAATCAACATAGGTACATCTACCCTATATGCATAATGTGGAATCCATCAAGCACTAAACACATATATGCATGTAACATCCCAAAAACCGGTCTAGTTAGATTTGGGTTCCGGTGATCAAAAACTCTACACCAAAAGGACTAAACATTGCACTGGTATAGACCATAATGTCAATTTTATGGATAATGGACTTTAATTAAGTCTGATTCCTAGTTAAGGGCCATATTGAAATGTTAAATGCTGAGTTTGAGCTAGGCATATCGATACAGTAGGACCTGTATCGGTACAATTCAACAACCTTCTAACTAACTTACCTAATTGGGCTTACCCGTATTGATACGGCTATGAGGCGTATCGATACGAGCAGTTGTCAAAAATGATTTTGGTGATTATTTTAAGGTAATTGATTAGATAAGGGTGAAACACCTCCTTGCTTACTCCCACCCACGTGAACAAAGGCCATTTGATTGACAAAAAGGGGGTATTTGATTGAGAAAAAAGAAAGTTGGTATTCTTAAATAGGTTTCCTCCCAAGCTAGGAAACCATATGATTGGTTGCTTGGGAGGCAACCCTTGTGATTAAGCAAAACCCTCGGCCAAGGTTAAGAAAAAGGAAAAGGGAAAAGGGAAAGAAATAAGGGAAGTAAACCGAGTCCAAAACTTTCCACCTTCTTCATCCCTTTTCATTGAAGAACAAGCAAGCACCACCATTTTCATCTTCTTCCTTGAGCTTAAGCAATCAACTCCCTTGGTTGCTTAGGTTTTCTTAAATTTCTCTAGAACTTTAGATAGCCCTCGATTAGGTAAGATGAAACCCTCAAACAATTGTTTGAATCTATGGATATATTGAGTTTAATTTCAAATTGAAGTTGTTGAGCTTATAGACTAATCCATGGAAATCCTTCTTGCTCAATAGCCAATGGTTAATTTCGAACATAGATATTGAATTTGGTATTGTTATATTTCTTTCAATACCATACTATCGATTCTAATTAATTCCTATTGTTGTAACCTAGCTCAAGAATTAGAGAAAGATCCCCCGTCATCTCCAACAAAAGCTAGAAGCAAAGGAGTTGTAATCCGAGAGCCTTGAATGCTTCAGAATCGAGATGAGTGTAGTCGGAGTCTCAGGATTGAGCTAGGTATCTTTCCCAATTCCATTGTTATTGAAACTATCATTGCTAACCCAATTTGCTAAGGGATATTGATCGAATCACTTAGTGGGTGTTGTGGTAAGTATTGGTAAGTTATCGCATTGAGGATTTAGCATTGTCACCATTATCATCATTATTATTGAATATCAGACATAGATAACATCATTGTCATCGTGTACTGTTATTGCCATTGTCATGGTCATTGCCATTGAATCATGGAAATATAGAGTATTGATCATAGAGCACTGTTATTGTCATTGTCATTGATATTGCCATTGGACATGTATATTGAATCACTTCTTACTAATAAAGTTATTGAAAACATTAAACATTGTTATTGCTATTGAGCATCGATCATTAATATTGTTACCGGACCTTGGATTTGAAGGACATTGGATACAATTGGCATGCCATAGAATTCATGATCTTAGTGTACGGGTAGACTACGGTCCTAGGGCTATTGGTCATATTAGCGAGGCAGAGGGACTAGACCATTCATTGATTTGGCGAGGTGTAGGAATTCGAGTATCCACTATCCGGAATCGATCCAAGGGTTATTGCTAAAATACAGAAATATTGATGTCAATCATGATTATTGTATTGATACTAATAGTTCATTGTATTGATATTGTCATCACTTGAATTGGAATGCATTACATTGCTAATGAAATCGTTTATGGCTACCTCACTAGGAAATGTATGCTTAATGCATTGCATCTCATCCATTTCAGGTTAAGAGACTCATCGTTTGAGATTAGAGAGGTTGAGGTGTTGGATAAGTCACAAACAAGCATAAAAGTAATGTATATCGAGCCTATGAACTCCTAGTAGGGTGGCAAAGTACTTGGAATAGTCACATCGGGCTCTTTTGATATGTATATGTTAAGCTTGTGGTGTAATAGTGCTTGAGGCTCTAAGTGGTCGTTTTGTATGGTTTAAAAATAACTAAAAATGCATAGTTGGCTCCTAAAGGTGAAAACCTAGTAAATGGATTCACATTGACACGAAACTTGACATGCTAGTGGATTAAATGGTTATAAAATTGCTAGTAAATTTTCATTGTATTTGAACATCGTTTGGTAGGTCAAGTCGAATAAAAATCAGATAAAATATGTCATTACAGTGCAGGGTGTATCGATACAGATGGTGGTGTATCGATACGGCCTTGCATATTTGGTCAGGTCAACGTTGGTCAAAAGGGGGTGTATCTATACCGCTTAGGCGTATCGGTACGGACTTGGGTCATTGGAATTTGGTTACAAAAATGGTATCGATACGGGTTAAGGGCGTATCGATACGAAGTTAACGTGGTCAACCTGTATCGATACGGTCTCAAGTGTATCGATACGAGCTTGTTCCCTTTAAATCTGGAATCCTTGAATTAAGCATGGCGTATCAATACAGTCTCCAAGATATCGATACGGTGGTAGGTAAATTAGTTATAAGTGATAAAGAACAGCTTTTAAATTTTTGCAATATAGTCACTAAAATCTTATAAGTCTAATTGATATGGCTAATGAACTCTGATTAGCATGAAATTTTACAGGCTCGCTATTATTGCATTGAATTTCATTGTGGTATTGTTAATTATAGAAAAAGACCCCTAAATTATCATATTTATAGTTTAGCCCCTAAAACTTGTAAAAGTTATAAATCAGTCCTAATTGAAGGATTATTGTTCCATACAGGATAAATTGGACTAATACCTACACTTGGTAATGTTTAAAGAGTATAATATCGATTGAATGTTATTTATTGATTGAAATTTTATAGCACCTATCACCGTATCGTTCAACGGTGGCACGCTCCGACCTGGTTCTCAACCAGGCCACGAATGGGGTGTTACAATGCAAGTCATCAACATTCGAGCCCCAAGGCGTCAACATATTAAACCATCAAACCAAAACAAATAAAACTCCACAATACCCTTAAAAACCATATTATAAATCCCCCAAAACATGGTAACACATTGCCTTATTAATCGAATTAAAACTAAGTTTCCATACTCAAATGATTGTCTTGTTCTTGGAACTTCCTTGCCGAGATAATGTAGCCCTCAATTTTATTTCACTGCATCAATAGGGAAAGGAGAGCTTAAGCAAAAATGCTTAGTGAGGATGCTCTTAACTAAAACATTAATGCATTTTAAAGCCATTTGAAACCATAAATCGCTTGATGTACAAAACATGCTTAATCAAACCAAAGCATTTCCTCATTTGTTTCCACAAAAAATCATGCATAATAACCCTATGCATTAAAACCTTTTTGTATATTTCATATATCACATATATTGGCAATTATGGTGACCCCTGATAGTCTCACCTCCATCATTGGATAGTACTACCTCTATCTGCACTTTCGGATACACGGATTTCTCATGGTGGTACTACCTCCACCATATCTCATACGTTGCCTAGTTAAACCGCAAGATACCATCAACTTGGGCTGACTAGTTAAAAACTGCATACCCTAAGTGATAACCCAACAATCCGAGTAGCTTAGTTAAAGCGATTTTCGTCAAGGACCGTGGCATGATCGATTTTAATATTATAGTGCACTAAATCCTATGGCTAGCCAACTATATTCGATAGTTTCTTATTACGTCACATAGCCAATATATCATTTTCGAGTACATTTACTTATTGTTTTTCAATGCATTTCTTAAAACCGTTCCATATGCAAAACCACATTGCCAAAGGCAACAACACACTCTTCTTAGTAACAATTCTCAATGCTCATAGGCATTCATAAATTTGATATACATTGAATATTAATCCAAAATGATGCATTTACAATAAGTAAAATCAAATCATGCTTAAAACCAAAACATGAAAATCAACCATGTTTAAACCAAACATGCAATCCACAAGCTCATCTCGAAACCATTATTCAAGCAAAGTAAGAACAACTTATGCTTGAGGTTATTTAATCTTTCTACGCTATAACTAAACCTCCATGATTCACCAATCAAACCTTTAAATAGCTTTAACGTGTTTATAAACTCACCGATACGCTTTGCCTTGTTCGCCAACGCAAAACGAGCCTCTGAAACGCAACGTATGCAACTAGACAACCTTGCCTTGATTGCCCCATGTTTTAACCACATAAAACCAAAGGGGAAATGCATCATTTTGCATTCAACTCGCAGTATAACACAATCCCCTGCATAAACCTTCCGAAAACTAGCCGAAACTACCGAAAACAACATTGGTTTTCATTCGATCAACAACTAACTTCAAACCAAAGATTCTAACATTCAAACCACATCAAAACACAACCAAAAACACCTCCTAAACATCCTTATCTCTCTAGCAACTCTAAAACACTCATAACAGCCCCAAAAACTACTAAAAAGCCACCTAAAAATTAACCAAACAGTTAGATTCGGGATTCATTTCCATAATCTCAATTCACATTATGATTACTTTATCAAAGCATGAAATTAACTAATCAAAATCTCAAGGTTTCATCAACTTAAAGAAATCTTTAAGCAAAACATGAAAATCTTCATTAACAAACCAATTCTTGAAATCCATTGTAAAACTAAGTTAAAATTAATCCAATATTAGCCAACTACTGGGGAATATCAATAAAGAACCTTAGTTTAAGAGAGGAAATAGAAATTCATCTTTGAAGATGCTCCTACCAAAATTGACAAGATTTTCCTTGAAATCAAACTTGTGAAATTGATGAAATCCTTAAGGAATTCTTGTAAAGTTCTGTTAAGAATCAAATGTAGAATCAAATGATGATTTCTCCATTGAAAAACTGCAAAGAATTTTGGAGAATCATGTTTGGAAGTGGAAATGGAAAGTGATAGAAAATGAGAGAAAATTAGAAACAATAGGAAAATGATTTAGAAACTAGTTAACCATCAATTCCTTACTAAATTAAGGTGGTCATTTTCTGATTAAAAACATTAGAAAATAATAGCTCTCTAAGGATTCTTAGTATTGGCCCATTTACAATATAGTCACTAAAACTAGTTTTGCAATGTTTACATTTTAGTCACCAAAATCCAAAATCCATTTCATTAGATTAATTTGACCTTCAATTAAAGTCCCAAAATGTTTAATAAAATAATTAAACATGTGTAAAACCCATACCCTTTTCTAATTAATCCATATTCCAATTTTTACCTTTTTAATTTTACCTGAAACCTATTCGATTGGTTAGTCTAGTTTAACCAATTCAAATCGAACCCGGCCAACCTCTAAACTCCTAACCCTATTTTTGGGGTGTTAAAACTCTCCTTCACTTAAGGAATTTCGTCCCCAAAATTTACCTGAAGGAAAGAGATAAGGGAATTACTTTTCCACATCCGCTTTTGCTTCCCACATTGCTTCTTCAGCTCCCCGATGTTGCCACAACACCTTAACCAACTCAATAGTATTACCATGGAGAACCTTTGGACTAAAATCAATTATCCTTATTGGTTTTTCCTCACAAGCTAACTCCGGTTGCAACTCAAATTCCTCAATGGGCACAGCATGTGACAGATCCGATCTATACTTCTAAAGCATCGATACATAAAAAACATTATGTATCTTCTCAAGCTCAACCGGTAGTTTCAACTTATAAGCTACCAGACCCACACGTTCAATCACCTCATAAGGTCTAATGAATCTAGGGCTTAACTTACCCTTGTGCTCAAATATCATCACCTTCTTCCAAGGTGAAACCTTCAAAAACACTATATCACCCACTTCATATTCAATTTCTCTTCGCTTCAAATCTGCGTAAGACTTTTGCCGACTCGAAGCCGCCTTAAGCCTTTCACAAATGAGTTTCACCTTCTTGTTTGTATCCTTAAGCAAATCGGGCCCCGCAACATGCTTCTTGCCCGTTTCTGCCCAACAAAGAGGCGTACGACACCTACGATCATAAAGAGCTTCATAGGGAGCCATTTGGATGCTCGACTGATAACTATTTTTATAAGCGAACTCCACCAAAGGTAGTTGCTTTTCCCAAGTCCCTTGAAACTCAATTATACAACACCTCAACATATCCTCTAAAATCTAAATAACTCACTCAGACTACCCATCCGTCTTTGAGTGATAAGATGTATTGAGATTAAGCCTTGTACCCAAAGATGTATGAAGACTTCCCCAAAACCTCTATGTAAAATGTGGATCCCTATCTGAAATAATCGACTTAGGAACTCCATGCAACCTTATAATCTCAAAAATATACATATCTACCAACTTATCTAACATATACATCGTATGCACATCAAGGAAATATGCATACTTCGTAAAACGATCAACAATCATCCATATCGAATCCTTTTTGGATGGTGCCAAAGGCAGACTCACCACAAAATCCATGGTAATCCTTTCCCACTTCTATTCCAGAATCTGTACAGGTTGCAACAACCAAGAAAGAAACTAATGTTCAGCCTTAACCAGCTGACAAACCATGCAACGTGACACAAACTCGGCAACATCTTTCTTCAAACCAACCCAATAATACAAATCTTTCAAGTCTCGAAACATCTTAGTACTGCCAGGATGCATAGAAAAAGGACTAGATTGAGCCTTAGTCAAAATAGTATGCCTCAACTCCAAATCTTCTAGCACAATTATTTGACCTTTAAAGCACAAAACACCATCATCATTAAAATGAAAATATGTCAGATTACCATCTAAAATATCCTTAACATGCGGAACCAAAGCATCATCATACGGTTATCTCGCCTTAATCACTTGAGACAATGTAGGCTTAACTTGTAATTAAGCCACTAAACCACCTTCTCGTGTCACACAAAACCATGCAAACATCACCCTAAGTTCAACCACAACCTTACTGCTCAACGTGTCCGCTGCCACATTAGCCTTGCTAGGATGATACTCGATCATGAAGTCGTTATATTTAAACAAATCAATCCACCTTCATTGCCTAAGATTCAACTCCTTTTGAGACATCAAATAATTCAAACTCTTGTGATCGGTGTAAACAATACACTTATCACCATAGCGGTAATATCTCCAAATTTTCAAAGCAAACACAATTGCCACAAGCTCTAGATCATGAGTCGGGGTAATTGCACTCATGAACTTTTAATTGCCTTGATGCGTAGGCTAAAACCTTCCTATCTTGCATCAACACACAACCCAACCCAACATAGGATACATCACTATAGACTACAAACTCTTTACTAGACTCGGGTTGAATCAGGATAAGAGCGTGAGTCAAAACCTCTTTCAACTTCTCAAAACCACGATGCTGACTCTCTTTCCACACATAAGGAACATTTTTTGCAACAACTTCGTTAATAGAGCAGCAATACTAGAGAACTCATCCACAAAATGAAAATAATAACCAGCCAATCCAAGGAAACTACGAACCTCATATACTGTCTTAGGTTGTTTCCAGTTAAGAATAGCTTCAATCTTCTGCGAATCACCATGGATACCCTCCGCTGAAAGCACATGACCAATAAACATCACCTTCTTAAGACAAAACTCACATTTACTCAACTTAGAATACAATTGATGATCCTTTAAAGATTGCAAAACAATCCGCAAATGCTGATCATGTTCTTTCTCGGTACGAGAGTACACGAGAATATCATCGATAAACACCACCACTAACTGATCAAGATATTTATGGAACACCCTATTCATCATGAACATGAAAGAAGCTAGGGCATTCATGAAACCAAATGGCACCATCAAAAATTCATAATGCCCATATCTCGTACGAAAAACAGTTTTTGGCACATCCGCATCCTTAATCGTTAGTTGATAATACCCTGATTTCAAATTAATCTTTGAAAATAGATCTGACCCACAAAATTCATCAAACAAATCATCTATTCGGGGTAACAGATACTTGTTTTTAACCGTTAACTTATTCAATTGTTGGTAATCAATGCACATATACAGTGTTCCATCCTTCCTTTTCACAAAAACTAGTGCTCCCCAGGGTGAAACACTAGGTCAAATGAAACATCGATCCAACAACTCCTAAAGTTGAGTCTTTAATTCCTTTAGCTCTTTCGGTGCCATATGATATGGGGTAATGGACACCAGAGTTGTACTCGAGTACGTCTCAATATTGAATTCCACCTCTGAAAAATCACTCATGGTTTGAATGCCCTGCACTCAAATACCTTTGATATCCGAATTCATCACAATTGCTGGATAAGCTTGAAAACCTTCTTGCATCACCTTTTTCTCTTGTGTAGCCGAAACTATGTTAGACAAGAACTTAACGTTATCGCCAACCATCATAATCTCTTAATCATCGGCAAGCTTTAAAGAAATCCTTTTGATTCATAATCCACAATCACCTTATGTTTGCTTAACCAATCCATACCCAAAATAACATCAAAATTGTGAAACGAAAACTCCAATAAATCTGTGGCAAACTCATGACCTTGAACAACCAAAGGGCATCTTCTATACAACCTTCTAACCGTAACCATCTTGCCAAAAGAACTAGTTACCAACATCTAAGATATCAACAAGTATGTTCAACAAATGTGCATGATCACTTAAAATGTAAGAATGAGTCGACCCCGAATCAATTAAGGAAAATAATGACAAATATTGCAAGGTAAAAATACATGCGATCACATCAGTGTCATTACGACCCTCGCGATGAACATAGATCCGAGCCAACCCACCATTCTCTGGTTGCACAACAACTGCATGAGCCACAGTCCTCTGACCATCCTCACACCTCTAGAAATTACCCCTACCACGACCTAGGCCTCTGGCAGGTGAAACAATCGTTGGTGTATCTCTCGCAACATGCAGGCAATCACACTTCAAGTGATCGGAAGATCCACACTCCTAACAAGCTCCAGGTGTTCCCTAGCATGCACCTACATAGCGTCTCCCACAACGCTCACAATCGGTAGCAATACGCACTCCGTGACCATGACCACCATTGCCACCACACTTATGATCCGGCTTATATTGCTTATCACGCGACCTCTTGTTCTGCCTCCTAGAATAGCTAGACTCAACCATCCTTTTTCATGTGTCTACATTCGTAGCTTGCACTGATCCACCCAGAGACTACTTAATATCCTTCACTATGATGACCATCACATCAAAATTCGTGTAGTCCATGGCTAGCAAATACGTCTTGATGTCTTTAACAGTCCATAGCGGAACCTGACACATCTTTGTTGATTTGTAACACCCCCTACCCCGGGCTAGTAGCAAACTGGCTGGGAGCGTTACCAAGTAAGGACAAGGCAAGGCAAGCAAGAACAAGGCAATATTTGATAACTCATCTCTATTAGATGAGTTACTTAACTAGTAAGCAACTAAGTATACTTACTTAACAAACAAGCAACTCACATTTTGACTTTCATGTCATTATAGGCATTCCAATAGACCATAAAAAATTTTGCTTCCATGCTTACATTATAGGTTACTAATTTCATGATTCATTTTGCATTTTCAATCCATGTTATCATACCTCATTCGAAAGACCTAAGGGTACAAACATGCTTCATTTCATTTCATTGATCCTAGATGTATACATGTAATATCTCATACCTAAATTACTAACATGATTCTTTGAACATTCAATGTGCATGTAACTAATTTCCATTCAAGTCATACACTATGCCTATCCATTCGACAAGCATCATACTAACACCAAACAATACCTACATCAAGGTATACTCATACAAGACATGAAGCATTCGAATGGTAGGTCTAGCAGCATGGTTCATCTTATTCTACTTTCATTTCAAGCATACATATGTACATAAACAAGGCATTCTAATGTTCCAAGGTAAACTAGATTAAACACTTGATCATTCCATATATAAATCCATTTATGCACAGCAAATACTATTCCATTACATGTAGTTTAAGTTCAATACATGATTCACATCATCAACCAAGTTCATAACATAGTAGGCCCATACAAGGACAATATATACAAGCTTCAATAATTCCAAAATACATGATAAAGATGAACTATATACATTATAGTGCCACCAATCTAGGAGATATACAAAACAAGTATGAAACCATACTTAGGCAATGCTTATATGACTTGCTTTTAGCTCAAGGTAACAGGCTTCAAGATCAAGCAACACTCAAATCCCTTTATCATGTAGGTTGGGAAGAATGAAACAAGACTGATAAGTACAAGAATGTACTTAGTTAGGTAGTAACTAGTTCTAACCATTTGTTATATCAAGAAATGTGTCAATTGAACAAGAATGAACCTAGCTAGGGATTTCAAGCATTAGAGTGATCCTAGTTAAGGATTATAGCATTCGGCTAGTATAGGATACAAGAAACATGGAATCATACTTCATGCTTTCTTATCAAGAATCAAGCAAATCATACTTACATAACAAGAAATCAAGAAGTCGTGCTTACATGACAAGTAACATACAATCCATGGCTTACATGTCAAGTAACATTCAATTCATGGCTTTCAAGACAAGTAAAATTCATGTAACTAGTTAGGTAGTAACTAGTTCTAACCATTTGTTATATCAAGAAATGTGTCAATTGAACAAGAATGAACATAGCTAGGGATTTCAAGCATTAGAGTGATCCTAGTTAAGGATTATAGCATTCGGCTAGTATAGGATACAAGAAACATGGAATCATACTTCATGCTTTCTTATCAAGAATCAAGCAAATCATACTTACATAACAAGAAATCAAGAAGTCGTGCTTACATGACAAGTAACATACAATCCATGGCTTACATGTCAAGTAACATTCAATTCATGGCTTTCAAGACAAGTAAAATTCATTTCATGGCTTTCAAGACAAGTAACATGTGATGTGGGATTGTTATTTCATTTGTTATCAATTAAACAACCCCCTTGATACTTAGTTTGTATAGGTAATCGAGTCTCCAACCAATTATCGCCACAAGATGCACCGTAGTGCTGGTCAACCCTCCTAATGTTGCCAAAGACCACATACGTACCCTCTGTCTGTCACCAAATAGGGGCCTTAGCCCTGGACCGTAGTCCACCCTAACACAATGATCACTAGACTCTAAGGCATGCCCTTCTACCTAGTCCAACTAGCTACCAAGGTTGTTCGATTATAGCCATTTATTCAAGTATTTCAAGTTCAAGATCATGTCAAGTAGCAAGTTCATTATGCATTAAGCCCTTAGGCCAATTGAGCCATAGCTCACATATCATGTAATTCTCATGTGTTCATTTCATCAAGATGAGATAATATCTCAAGCAAGTTCTTTAGCATTCGATCACATGCATCATGACACGTACAAGCACCAATGTTACCACTTAAACATGCTTAAACATTCGAATTAAACATGTATTCAAGATGTGATCAAATTCCATGCATTACTAGTCATTCTTCCCTTATTAAGTCAAGTCCATATTAGTTTCATTTAAGCATTACAAGAATGTAAACAAGCATGCATTGGTTAGGACCTAGTCCTAACCCTAGAGATAACTACACTCACAATACTCCAAGCTTAGCTAGTCTTGGATCCACACTCCTTTTTTCTTGGCTTTAGGATGTTCCACTTTTTCCTCATCCACCAAGTTCACTCCTGGTTCTAACACATTACAAGTAAAAATATATCAAAACAAGTTCACAAAGTCATTCAATCAAGACAATGTTACAAGTACATAACATACACAATTCTGGCAGCATGTTCATATACATTCTTCACTACACTTAACCACACTTATCTATACTCTAATTCATGTAAAATAGGGCAGAATCAATGCCCCAAAACTGTTTACAATACAGTTTACAAATTGCCACAAAACAGTGTACAATTACCTAAACTGTTGTTACTAGGCAGCATGTAGTCTGTTCACTTAAACATGCATAACTTTCATTCCGTAGGTTGGAATTTCAATTGGTTTACACCGTTGGAAAGCTAACGTAATTGTCTTTATAACTATATAAGCCTTGCATTTTATTTCGTTTCCAATTAATACGGTTTTTAACTTAAAGATAGGGCAATTTGCTACACTGGACAGTTTGCACTGTCCCTAGTGTTTCTTCTCTACAATTCAGTATACAATCCAGAATTCAGTTCTGTTTTCTCCTAATGATTTTAGACATGTCAAGGTACTATTCATAAAATTTTCAGCCTTAAATTCACTTTATACAATATTTGGTGATTTTTCAAAGTTGCTGCCCCGAACAGAGCATTCTGTGCAGATTACACTAGGTTGAGTTTCTAGTTTCATAACTCGTTTTAACAAGGTTCTAACATTGTAATTCAATTCATTTTCATGTTCTTACATGTCTAGGTCAGTCTAATTCACCTAGAAATGTCCTTAAAACAGGGCATTATCATGTTGAATCCAATTTGATCTATTTGATCAACATTACACATCCAATTTACCAATTGAGCAGTCCATTACCTAATTTAACTAATCCAATTAGGTGCATTCATTTTCAAGCAACTTATCTATTCTATTCAATTCTCAATTAATCTACCAACATGATCAAAACAGGGTTCTATATACATTTAGCCTATTCACACATTTTCACTAATAAAACAGTCCCTAATCAAGACTATTTTCAATCATATACATTCCCTTTATCAAATTGGTTACTAGCATTCAAAATTTCTAGTACTATGAGAAGCTAAGATCATCCTAACATGCATACAAATCATCCTAATCAATCTAGGCAACAAGAACATCATGATTTCAAGATTCAAGCATCCTATAACAAGTGGGAGTCAAGCATTATACCTTCTCCAAGCTAAATTTGATCAAGGCTAAATCAAGAAGCATGAATTTGGAGGTGATCTATGAAGCTTTTCATTCCCCTTTCTATCTCAAGAATTTTTGGCCATGGAGGATGAATTAGGGAGGAAGATGACAATATGTTTGTTCATTATTCTCCCTTAGCCATGAGTCATCCTCCAAATTGGCACATGTTCTCATCAAATGAGAACATGTGTCAAGGCCTCCATTTTTAATTCCATTTGCATGCAATCTTTATAATTTTGCATGTTCACATTTCCATCCTTCCATTTAAGCCTTCTAGTTTTAATTTCAATTCAATTTGGTTCTAATTTCACTTATTTGATCTTAAGGATGGCCAATGTTCTTTCTTCTTTAAATTGATTAACTTATGTATTCAATTTGCCTATAGTTTAGATTGTGGTAACTTTACTAGGCCAATTTTAGGGTGTTACATGGTCATCCGGCACCAACTCAAGAGCATACTGGCTCAACTGAACAACTTTCACCTTATACTCAAACACCGTCATGCCACCTTGCACCAAATATATAAACTCGCGCTTTTTGCCGTCTTTATACTACTGACCGAGATATTTTCTCTTAAAAGTCGTTCGAAAGAACTCCAAATTTATCTCAGCATTGGGAACTCCTGCAATTGTGGTTACCCACCAATGATACGCATCATCGTGCAACAAGGATACGGTACAACCCAACTTGTACATCATTGCATTCTATTTGACCTAGAATAAGAATAGTACTCCTCAGCTGTCTCAGGATTCAATCCTCTAAATTCCACACCTCCCAAGCTACGAAGGCACTCCAATGGTAAACCATGATTAACAACCACGGCAGGCACTGGTGCTTGCGCATGCACCCAGCTATCGCTGCCTAAAAGTCTCTTGTCATCTCGTGAATCAATGATGTCATATCACCAAAAATTGGCCCTTGAGGAGCCTAAGGTACACCATCGACCCCAACTCAAGCACCAACATGAGGAATAGGTGAAGGAGGAGGTAACCCATTTGAGGAATCATGCCATCCTCGGGATTCTGGTCATTCTAAGCATTACTTGCGTTAGCAGGCATCTCATGTCGAGGACCTATAATTACAAAGGCCTAAACCATACATCATAACACAATAAAGTTAGGCTAGCATACAACAAATGATCCAAGACCACCTTTATAAAACATTTTAAAACCACGGTAATAGGCAATATGTTCCTATTTATACCCCAAACATAGCATTTATCATCATATTCGTTCATAAACATGTAAGAAATCAACAAAACATTAATTAAAAAATAAACAACAACACCCAAAAACTGAAAACCTAGCTCTGATACCAACAAATGTAACCCCCTTAACCCAATCTAGACATCAGACCGAGTGAGCTATATTGGGTTTACCGAAACAAACCTATAAAAACTAACTCAAATACGCCCATGTTTTTTCTTTTTATTTTGTCTAGATACAACATTATATCCTAAGGTGAGCATGCTAGCAGTGGGTGAAATCTCAACCGAATCGGGCATCAAATCAATATCCAATTGCGTCTATTTGCAATTTAGGGACCAAATTGCAAATATATAAAATTTATGAGGAATTAATTAAATCTGTAATTACCAATTCTCAATTAGTCAGGTTTCATGCTTACTTGTCAAATTTTATCACTAAACGATCAACCAAACTCATTTAATTGCATACATAAAAATTAGGGACCAAAACGGAAGAATTCAAAATCATGACATCACTTTAACTGAAATAATGCCCAGGCGTATCGATACGGTCACTAGGGGTATCAATACTCAGGCTCATGTTGATTTCCCAAATTCCGATAGCTAAACCTTGTATTGATACACATCCCCGCGTACCGATATCCCTGCCAAAAATTCACTTACCCGTATCGATACACTTCCTCGTGTACCTATACCAAGGCCAATTTTATGCCTACTTGAATTGATACAAATTCCCTTGTATCGATACCCCTGGACCTGAAATGTCCAATTTTGTTGGCGTTTCTCCCAATTGGCAACCCAAACATGCCTTGATCAAACTTACACTTAATCATCATTTAACCAAGGACTAATACAAGCCAAAAGTTCATGGAAATAGGAACGTTAAATGAAGAATTGCATTGAATCACAATACTAGATGCATGCTTCCTAAAACCATCCAACTCAACATTCTAAACGAGATTCAAGGTATGTTTCAGCATAGGCAACACATCACTAGACTTAGACCAATATTTAGAACATGCTTGAACCACAAAAACATCAACATAGGTACATCTACCCTATATGCATACTATGGAATCCGTCAAGCACTAAACACATATATGCAAGTCATCAACATTCGAGCCCCACGGCATCAACATATTAAACTATCAAACCACATCAAATAAACCTCCACAACACCCTTAAAAACCAGATTACAAATCCCCTAAAACATGGTAACATATTGCGTTATTAACCGAATTAAAACTAAGTTTCCATACTCAAATGATTGTCTTGTTCTTGGAACTTCCTTGCTGAGATAATGTAGCCCTCCATTCTATTTCACTGCATCAATGGGAAAATGAGAGCTTAAGCAAAAATGCCTAGTGAGGATGCTCTTTACTAAAACATTAATGCATTTTAAAACCATTTGAAACCATAAATCGCTTGATGTACAAAACATGCTTAATCAAACCAAAGCATTTCCTCATTTTTTTCCACAACAAATCATGCATAACAACCCTATGCATTAAAACCTTTTTGTATATTTCATATATCACATATATTGGCAATTATGGTGACCCCTGATAGTCTCACCTCCATCATTGGATAGTACTACCTTATTCGCACTTTTGAATACACGGATTTCTTATGGTGGTACTACCTCCACCATATCTCATACGTTGCCTAGTTAAACCGCAAGATACCATCAACTTGGGCTGACTCGTTAAACTGCATACCCTAAGTGATAATCAAATAGTCTGAGTAGCTTAGTTAAAACAATTTTCGTCAAGAACTGTGGCACGACCGATTTTAATCTTATAGTCCACTTAATCCTATGGCTAGCCAACTATATTCGATAGTTTCTCATTACGTCACATAGCCAATATATCATTTTCGAATACATTTACTTATTGTTTTCAATGCATTTCCAAAACCATTTTAAACACATAAAACTGATCAAACCTTTAAAGAGTTTAACACGTTTATTCACTCACCTTTATGCTTTGCCTTGTTCGCCAACGCGAAACGAGCCTCCGAAAGGTAACGTACACAACTAGGCAACCTTGCCTTGATCTCCCCCTGTTTTAAACACATAAAACCAAAGGGAAAATGCATCATTATGCATTCAACTCACTGCCCAACACAATCCCCTACATAGACCTTCCGAAAACTAGCCAAAATTACCGAAAAAAACATCAATCTTCATCCTATCAACACCTAACTTCAAACCGAAGATTCTAACATTCAAACCAAATCAAAACACAACAAAAAAATACCTCCTAAACATCCTTATTTCTCTAGCAACTCTAAAACACTCATAAGAGCCCCAAAAACTATTAAAAAGCCACCTAAAAATTAATCAAACAATTAGGTTCATAATTTATTTCCATAATCTCATTTCACATTATGATTACCTTATCAAAACATGAAATTACCCAATCAAAATCTCCAGGTTTCGTCAACTTAAACAAATCTTTAAGCAAAACATGAAAATCTCCATTAACAAACCAGTTCTTGAAATCCATTGCAAAACTAAGTTAAAATCAATCCAATATCAGCCAACTACTGGAGAGTATCCATAAATAACCTTAGTTTCAGAGGGGAAATAGAAATTCACCTTTGAAGAAGCTCCCACCAAAATTGACGTAAGAATTTCCTTGAAATCAAACTTATGAAATTGATGAAATCCTTAAGAAATTCTTGTGAGGTTTTGTTAGGAATCAAAAGTAGAATAAAATGATGATTTCTCCATTGAAAAAAAGAAAAGAATTTTGGATAATCATGTTTGGAAGTTGAAATGGAAAGTGAGAAAATGAGAAGAGAAAATATGGGAAAATTAGAAACACTAGGAAAATGATTTAGAAACCAATTAACAGTCAATTACTTACTCAATTAAGGTGGTCATTTTATGACTAAAAATATTAGAAAATAATAGTTCTCTAAGGATTCTTAGGATTGGCACATTTACAAAATAGTCATTAAAACAAGTTTTGCAAAGTTTACATTTTAGTCTCCAAAATACATTTAATTAGATTAATTTGACTTTAAATTAAAGTCTCAAAACGTTTAATAAAATAATTAAGCATATTTAAAACCCATAAAATTTTCAATTAATCCAAAAATCAATTTTTACCTTTTAATTTTGCCCGAAACATATCTGATTGGTTAATCCAGTTTAACCGGTTTGAACTGAACTCGGCCAACCTCTAAAATCTTAAGCCTATTTTTGGGGGTGTTACAGTGATTCCTATTGGAATTGAGGCATCCTCTTATGACGGTACCTACTCCCAATGGACCTAGGTTAACACTTTATAGATGTAATTCTAAGGAACTGCATTGTAGAGTTTGATTGAAGGCTAGTTAGGTGATCAAATAAAGAAAAAAATCGATTACCTTCAGATATAATGTTTTATTGAAATATCAAATCGTAATTAGAACCCGTAGTTACCCAGAACACTAGGACAACTTTATGCTTTGCCATGTACCCAATTGTGCCTTTAGCATCTCTTGGTAATTCTATATTACTAAGCTTTTTCAAAGCTCACATTGTTATTTACCTTTGCAAGATTAAAGGGGTTTTGTGGTGTAATTATTGAAAACAAAATAAGAGTTCCTTCGGCATTACTTGCAGTACGGTACTTGTGTAACTAAGGGGCATGCATGTCACGTCTTGTTTTATATTTGAGTTTGATACTCGTTTTATAACGTGTATTTATGAACACTATCTTATTAAATAAATAATTTCTGAACTTGCATTTTAAATTCTAAATTTGTTTTGTGGTTTTAAATGGTTAGACAATTTGTAGGTCACTCTAGTGACCTAAATGTAACACCTCAGATTGGACCGGGCCACCCGTATCGCTCTGGGTGTTACAAAAGTAGTGTAAGTTGTTATGTAGGAGAGTTTAAAAATGTTCGAATGAATGTATTTTGTTGAAGCTTGTTTCCACAAGACCGTTGAAATGCCTCTGCCAATTCAACGCCTACAGTTTTTTCTTTTCTCCAAGGGTGTCGAGATTCCTACACTTATGTGTCTTGGATGACACTTGATTTACAAAAGTGTGGATGCATGCCCTCTAACCCATCCAATGCCTCTGTCATTGCGTCCCTCCAAAAGGTGCAGTGATATTTGTGTCCATTTGTGTCTTTGACGTCACGAGCTCTACAAGGACGCAAAGGGTTGCCTTCAACTCATTCAATGCCTCTAACATTGTTATTCGATAGGTAAAATCATGTTTAAAGCATTTGGAAGTCTAACTCTTCCACTTAGCTTGTACAAGCATCAGATTCCTACAAAAACATGGTGATCTTCCTTTAAGAACATAACATTGAGATGACTCCACTCTAGAACCATTAGACAAGTAAAGTCTCGCTTCATGTCGCAGTTTTGAGATACCTCCACCCCAAAAATAGCAGACCCCCAAAGTCTCAGCTCGTGCCACTTTATAGAACTCCTTCAACCAAAAAGGGACAAGTTTTAAACCCACCTCCATATTCAACACCTCTGAAAGTCACCCAGAGTAGCACCTAACATCCACCTCCCCCCAAAGACTCACCTCTAGAATCTACAAGCCTTCAAAATCTACAAGCCTCCAGAATCTGCAAACCTCTACTATAGAACCTCCGGAGCTTCAGTCTCCGCACCACTCCTTAGCATGCGAGGCACCTTAGCCCCAGAGCTCTCATCTCTAAAATACTCTCCATACTCAGCTATTTTGCTTCGATATGATATCCATCAAGTCTACTTGACCCACCAGCCGAGCCTATAACTTGACAGCCAAGTCTACTATGCCAACCCATCAATAGCCATTATGATTCTAGGCCTGACTCTGTCCCATCAAACAGTACCAAGGGGTTATAAATACCCACTAAGCTGAACAAGAAAGGGGCCAATATGAGAAACCATGAGAACTCCCAATCGATCTCTCTTTCATATTATTCTGACTACCACCCCTACCGCGACTCTCTGCCCAAAACTGGAATGGGTGAATCACATACAACCGTCAACACTACCTTAGTCCTCATCTCCACCTCCATATTCGGTGTCTGACATCTTTTGACACCAGCATGCCTAATGATTGTTCAAGATTATAATTAGAGCCATTAATAATCAAAGGCGGCAGTTCACTATTCTTCATTTGCCTCGCTTTGGCTGTAGAGGCGTCTGCTTTGTTCCCACCATTTTCGGATCTGTTAACTAAAAAATTAAAAATCAAATAACGTCTCGAAAAGAATTTAATCTTTGGCCAAAAGAGAGAAATGGTAAAGTTGCCACCACTGTCTTTTTATTCGGTAAACTACATTGGATGTTACTCAATTATTAGTAAAGTTACAATCGTGTAACTCAATTATTAAAAGTTAGAATTGGGTCACTCAATTAAAGTTTTAGTTACAATCGGGTCACTCCTCCGTTAAAATACAAACGGAAATCTTACAAAGTTTGGTATAATAATAATTTTAGTCCTCAAAACTTATATATTCTACCAATTTGGTCTTAGTTCAAAATAATTCAATAAATTTAATCATTCATATTTAAATATATATATATATATATCAATTTAGTCATTTTTCTTCTTCCCAATCGCTTGTTCCTCACCGTTCATTATCATTCATAAATATGTATAGTATTATTATGGGTAATTATTCCATGCACAAACGATGGAAACAAAAAGTTTCTACAAGCATCTCGATTTTAGGGTTTATGCACTCTATTTAGGGTTTAATGTTTTTTTGGGTTTAATTGTATGAATTTTGAATTTATAGGGAGTGGTTGGAATTTAGGGTTTATGGATAAAATTTAGGGTTTATAGGTTAAAACCTAAATCCCTAACTATATCACCCTAAACCTAAAACTCTAACCTCTAAATCCTAAACCTTAAATTCTAACCAAGAACTCTAAATTCTAAACCCTTGTACTTAAACCCCTAAACACTAAAAACTAGTCTAGGTCATTAAACCCTAAACTTAAGGGCACTTGTGGGAACTTCTCGTTTCCACCACCCGTGTGGGATATTATTATTATTATTATTATTATTATTATTATTATTATTATTATTATTATTATTATTATTATTATTATTATTATTATATGGCTTTATGTTTTGAGTAATATTTTTATTATCATTTGATTCAGATCTTTTAGTTCATATTATAAAATATAAAATTTAATTATAAATAATAAAAAAATAATTATGCATATGGAACTTAAAAAGATATATTATTTGTCAGATGATTATAATTATAAAAGTATATTAATACGTTATTTATTTTATAATAAATTCTTTTGAAATTATTTAAATGAATTAGAACCTCACAGAAAATAAACAACATTATAAAATATATAAAACATCAATAATTAATAACATATAATTTAGAAAAACATACAGACACATGAAATATAAGAATACAAAACTTAAAATTTGTGTTGGTTAATTTAACCGAAGCTTTATAATTTGAATCATATAATAAAAAGAATATTAAATACAAATGTTTATAAAATATAAAATTTAATTATAAATAATGCAAAAATAATTATGCATATGGATCTTAAAAAGATATATTATTTGTTAGATGATTATAATTATAAAAGTATATTAATATGTTATTTATTTTATAATAAATGTTTTTTGAAATTATTTAAATGAATTAGAACCTCACAGAAAATAAACAACATTATAAAACATATAATAACATCAATAATTAATAACATATAATTTAGAAAATCATACAGACACATGAAATATAAGAACACAAAACTTAAAATCTGTGTTGGTTAATTTAACCAAAGCTTTATAATTTGAATCATATAATAAAAATAATATTAAATACAAATGTAATCAAAATTTATTTTTCATCTCTTCATGCATGCTTATTCTTCATTATGTAAAAAAAACTTTTGTGTCGTGTTTTAAATATTAATGTTTTTATAGATTTTTATAATAATAAAAATTGTTTAACTATTACAAAAATTTTAAATAAGAATAAAAAATTAAAATTACTATAAAAATTATACAAATTTTTTAATGAAAATACACATACTTATAAAGAATTTAAAAAATCAGTTTAATAATAAAAATACAGTAACTTTAAAAGTTTAATTATTAGTTTATTTAAAAATAAAATGGAAATAATGAAGTCATTAAAAATATGAAATTACTAAGAAAATTTTATAATAATATGAAAACCTTAACATTTTGTAAAAAATTAGGTGGTAACAATAACTAAAAACTGAAGGTTTTCCTAAAAAAAATTTAAATAGATTTCAATGATTTTAATTTTAATGTAGATATCTATTACTAGTCTAACATTAAAAAATAATTATAAATATTTTATATTTATAATTTTTTGTATTAGATTAATTAATGATTTTAAATAGAGTACTCTAGTGTTAATGAGGGTATACAAGTGATTTGGGAGAAGAAAATGAATAAATTGATATATGTTTTAAATATGAATGGTTAAATTTATTGAGTTGTTTTGAATTAGGACTGAATTGGTAGAATATATAAGTTTCAAAGACTAAAATTTTTATTATACCAAACCTTGTTACATGACTTTTTCTATTTTAATGGAGGAGTGACTTGATCTCTTTTAATAATAAGTGATCAGTCGTAACTTTACTAATAATTAAGTGACCTCCAATATAGTTTGTCCTTTTTTATTTAAGGTTTATAGAAATTTATATTTAAACTTGAATTCTTGTGAAATTTAACGAGACAAAAGTATTACTTGTAGTGTGATTTAAACCGAGACATATTAGACACTCATAGCATGGTATTACTATTCAGTAAAATCTAATGCTTGATATAATTGATAATATTATATAATATATGTTAAACTATATTTAATAAATTATTAATATAATAAATTATTAAATTAATATTTTATGAAAATAATAAATATTATTAAATATATTAATATTAATTATATACTATTAAATGAATAATTATATTTTAATATATAAAATACTCTATATTTATTGAACATAATAATATATAATAAATTATTAATATAATATTTTCTGAAAATAATAAATATTATTAAATACATTAATAGTTTATTAAATATTATTAAACTAAGAACATAATGTTATATATTATTATAGTAATAGTTTATTATAATACATATATATATACTATTATCAAATTATATTCAAGCATTGTATTTGGCTTAGTTGTAATTCTTTTTTGTGAGTGTTTAGTATTAAGGGTGTTCAATGTTTGTTAAAATCTATTAAGCTTAGAGTTTGTATTTGGCGATAGTAGGCACTACAATTAATAGAGCCTTTATGATTAAAAAGCATAGACTTTAGAGTTTGTTAATTTTTTTCTCTAATTTATGCATGTATGTATCTGAATTACGAGAAAAAAATATTAGTGACCAAGTAAGCGTCATTTTATGAGCGTTTTAGGGGTGTTAATCCTTCTCTATACGTAAATGTTCCCTCGAACCCAAGATTTTGGACCTTTGGTTTCATTAGGTTTCCGATCTATCTAATTTAAAAGATCGTTGGTGACTTCGTGTGTTTTTATTTTATGTCGAGTCCTGGACGGGAAATCGATCAATCCTATCAGTAGGAAAGACTTGTTTTACCAGAAGTTTAATATAGTTTAGTTTCAAGTTGATGTGATGTTTAACATTGGTGAATCAAAACTAAAATATCAATTGAAATTAAAAATTATCTTTTCAATCTACCATTATTAACCGTCAAATCTGCTTCAAACCAAACTATATTAATCTTTAGGCCATATAAATCATTTTCACTGTTGGGATTGATCGGCGATGTCTCCGTTCGTTGGAATTTTCGGCCTTGTGGCGGTTGTAAATTTGAAAAATTAGGGGTTTTTTTTGGAAAGAAAACTTTAATGTGTCACGTCAACATTTTTTAACGACAATGGCTATAATGAATCGAATTAGAAGTTTACTAACTGTAATGAAAGTGTTTTTTATTTCAGTGACCAATGTGAAAACATCCTAAAACTTCAGTAACTACCAGTGTAGTCTACCCTAAAAATATTACGTATTTTTTTTAAAATGAAAAACTAGTCCCTAAATTTTTTATTTAATTTTTAACTTCGATTTCCTAAAATATTTTGGTCGAACAAATATTCAAACTATAATTCTATAATTATTTTAAGAATATTTGTTAGTCCGGTTAAAAATCTTGGTTAAATACATTGAAACTCATGTCTGACAATTTAATTAAAACTTTGATTTAAAATTTTAAAAATAATTACTATTTAATTTAAATAAAATTAAAAACCAGTAAAATATGTTTTAGTTCTCAAATAAAAACGTTTACATCCAAAAATATTTTTATAATTATGTTTTCATCTTCATTTGGAAAAGCTCTTCTGATTGAAACCATTTTGAAACTTAAATTCCTCTTCGATTTTGTTTTTGTTTCCGATGAGTTATAATCGATTTAAGTATTTAAAACCTAAAACGATTTTGATTTCGTTATCTTTTTGAAAAATTCTAGAACTCCAAATCGGTTTTCAAATATAACACCTATGCTTGCTTGCACAACAATTGTCACTATCAATACCTAATTTCACTAGAGTAAGTTTTTCTACTCTTTAAAACACAATTACATTGGTGTAAGATAGTTCTAATCTCTCCAACATATGTACATGAATTGGTTCTTTAATGTAAACATATCTCTGAAAACAAATCATGTTTTCTTCCACAACAATTACCCATTATCAATACATTCTTACACTGATGTGAATTAGTTCTAAATTGTTAGACTAGTCAGTGAACTACCGAATTTAAATTTTTGGATCCATCCCTGATTTGAGGTTTCAATTATATTAGTAAAGTTACAATCAAGTAGCTTAATTATTAAAAGTTAGAATTGAGTCAGTCAATTAAAGTTTTAGATGCAATCTGATCACTCATACATTAAAATACAAACGAAAATCTTACAAAGTTTGGTATAATAACAGTTTTAGTTCTCAAAACTTATATATTCTACCAATTATTCCTAATTCAAAATACTTCAATAAATTTAATCATTCATATTTAAATGTATATATATATATCAATTTAGTCATTTTTCTTCTTCTCAGTCGCTTGTTCTTCACCGTTCATCATCATTCATACTTGGGTACCCTCCATAACACGAGTTATATCAAACTTGATATTTTCAATTAATCATAAACATGCATATTATTATTATTATTATTATTATTATTATTATTATTATTATTATTATTATTATTATTATTATTATTATTATGGGTAATTATTTCATGCGTCAGTTTTAGGGTTTAGGGACTCTATTTAGGGTTTAATGTTTTATGGTTTAAGTGTATGAGTCTTAAATTTAAGGGTGTGGTTAGAATTTTGGGGTTTAAGGTTAAAATTTAGGGTTTATAGGTTAAAACTTAAATCCCAAACCATATCACCCTAAAACCTAAATCCTAACCTCTAAACCATAAACCATTAATTCTAACCATAAACCCTAAATTCTAAATCCTAATATGGGTCTCTAAACCCTAAAATTAAGGGAACTTGTAGAAACTTTTCGTTTCCACTGCCAGTGCATGGGATATTATTATTTGATCAATATAGTATGATTTTATTAGATCGAAAATCATACATAAAACCATTTATCATAGGCCTCATTAAAAACCTCTTCTAACCTAGATTTGTGGAAAAGATTACAGGTGCTAACCATATACTCGGTACAACAATAAAACACAAAAAAAGAATAAACAACCCTAAAATTCAAACATCAGTCCTACACTCAGCAATCGGCAGCAACACAGAACAAGCCGCAACATACCCTCAACACTATAGTTGCAGCCTGAATCTACCATTCCCAACGCCAAAGGATACATATTGCTACCACCCCCTTACAATAAAGATATCACAACCAAATCTCCCAATCTCATCACATCCAAAGTCCCTCGAATCAACTCCCAAAGATGTAGTTATCCCTCAATTGAGCACTGTGCATAGATATTCAATAACCCAAATATCAAATTTCAAGAATCCACTTACACATCATCATACCGAATTTGGTTAACACCAACGTGATGTCCGCAACAAAAATCAAACTCATCAAATTTTAGTTCCTAAAATATATTGATACCTCCTCCAATTTTGTTTCTGGAAAGAGCACCATATCACAATGATGTTGTCATGCTAAAGTCAAACAAACTTCATTTTTTGACGCCAAACCCAATTCTCATATCTTCCACGGCAGCATCTGCATCCTGCCCACACCCATCGACCATAATCCCTTCCTTCAATAATCTTTGCAATATCTTCTATGACATCCTTTTCTCTACCAATAGTACTCGCCCTGAGGAGTTTACTAAACTCCAAAGTCTCATTCGCTTTGGAAAGTATCACTTGTCTTCTATCATGTAGCGCCACAGATGATGCTCATTTTTTTTGCTTCCATATTTTTCCTAAGCCTTCCACGACCTCTCTTTTTTTGCTTACCTCTATTACTTCACATATTTTAGCCGATACAGTATTAACAATCTTTGTACATATTGGAAGCAGTTTCCTTCTAACATCAACATTGGGCTCTCAGGTACATCCTTACTCAGTTCATACATCAAAATATCAAGTCTACATCGTGATATCTCTTCACGGTCGACCTTACTCACCTCCTCATTCAGCAACCAACCCTCACCAACCTAAGAATTGTTCTCTTTCCCTACCTCACCCCTACTATCCTCTTCCCATATTGGGTTCTGCCTCCACACTGTAATGGCATTGCACTTGATTGCCCTTGTTTGTGTTTTTGGGGCTTCACTTACATATTCATCATTGATTGTCTTTTCTTATTTTATCAAGTCTTCTGTTATATGGCAATCCTTAGCTATATCCTTGCCCTTAACATCCTCAGGTAGATTGTCCTCTTCTTCCATATATGGACATCTAAAACTATCCTCTGGTATGGTTTCTGTCCCCCTAACTCTAACGAGAAAAATCTTACCCTCAATCTCTATGTCTACCACTTCATCTATATTTATCCAACACTATGTTTCAATCAATATTCTTTCCCTTTCAAACGCACTGATCACCAGCCATATCCTTCGACAAATACCCTCTATTTTCATCAACCATTCTTTAACTTGCACAAACCATATCTCTAATGCTGTTAGAGCCATTGTCTCTTTATATTTCTCAACATCATCAAACATCAGCAACACTTTCGAACCCTCAATTTGAAGGAGCAAGAGATCCTTGAGGTTTTCCATAGAAATTTCATTCGCTGAATCTTCTATTGATATCAGTTTTTGACACCATCCAATTGCACAACGTTGCAATGTCTCGAACTTTTCTTGATCCATTACACCATGTAACCTTCTCATTTTTGATCTATCCACCATAATGTATCTTTTATTTTCATCTCATTTGCCATATTTTTTCCACTCTATCTTTTCTCAATTATCTCTAATACGAATCCCTACCCCTATATTATGTCATGGAAACTTGGATTTTCGATTTGTATATGCTGTTGAGAGCTCGAACTCAATCAACTGAATATGCCAAGAGGGGGTGAATTGAACTTTTGCTTTGGTGGATGAAAAGCTAAGTAATAAAAATATCAACACAATGATTTATTGTAACACCCCTAACCCGATTTAAGAGTAAACCGAACTAGAAGGTGTTACAGAACAAACAAGGTTTAACTTAATTACAAGAAAGCCCAATTTCGAGCTCTTCAGGAAGACGGAGTCAATATTTCTACTAAAAAAATTTCTTCAACTTTAGTTACAATTTTAAAACTTAACTCAAGTAGTCATATGTGAAATTTTTAAACACTTAACTTCGTTTTCAAGAATCAATTAAGACCTTTAATTCATTAGCAAAAATTCTAGATTCTTTAACTTTTATTAACATGTAACCATATAAACCATTTTGTATAAACTGACCCTAGTTCCTAACTTTCATTTGTTCATTATAATTATCATGTCTTAAAGCAAGTTGAGAGTAAGGTTCGGTTAGATCAATGGTCATAAGGTTCGACCATATTAAACGGGTTCTAAGAATCATTAGAAATCATTACGGTATGATATCAAACTATTAAAGAAAGCTTTAGACACCAACAATCTCCTTATTTGAAACACTGTTATCAAGATGTATCAAGCTTATCAAACATGACCACATACTTATATCATTTGCATTATACGATTAAACATGCCATAATATTCAAACTACCATAACCTCATAAGCAAGCAATATGAAAACCTATTAGGGCCCTTTTTACAAGACATTACCTACCTTAATATTTACAAGTCCATAAGACCAAAATAGCGATCGAAATGCATTATGCATATATATAAAACCATGTGCCACCATCTAGGAGTATTTAAAATAAGCTTACAAACATACATCCTAGTACGTGTGATCTAACCCAAGCTCCAAAAGTAATCACAAACAATGTTTTACCCTGAAAAGTAGGTGAAAGAATAGAGTAAGCAAATGCTTAGTGAGGTAGCTTAATTAACAGAAGGTATGTATTAAACATTATATAATCTACTTCTATTCTTTCACCAAAGTCTAACAAGGTTCGATTAAATATCAATTTAATCAAATGAAAATCAATAAGGCCACAAGTTTTCAAACATAGCATTTCATAAACATGTTATACGTGTCACATAAATTATCAAACAAAGTTTCTCAAGACATGCTTTACTTATCATATAAGTTATCAATAATAGTATCTCAAGACATG
This sequence comes from Hibiscus mutabilis, assembly GCA_019671005.1. Lineage (NCBI taxonomy): Eukaryota > Viridiplantae > Streptophyta > Magnoliopsida > Malvales > Malvaceae > Hibiscus > Hibiscus mutabilis. The sequence goes on along the minus strand of CM033718.1, from coordinate 22,598,546 downwards.
TTTTACTTATCACATAAGTTATCAATCATAGTATCTCAAGAAATGCTTTACTTATCACATAAGTTATCAATCATAGTATCTCAAGACATGCTTTACTTATAGATTCAACAAGAAACTATCCATTATGTGTCAAGGCATTCGAACCATGCATGTATGTATATACATGGATACTCGCACAAGCATATATATATATATATGGATACTCAAGCAAATTTCATATATGCGCAGGGATGTTCGAATAAAGCATTTACATATATATGTACAAGGGTATTTGAATTAAGCGTGAGCATAAATATATATGAGTATTCGAACAAGCATATTCAATTATGTATGAATACTCGACTAGAATATCTATTCATTCAAATAGATATTCAATAATCAATAGAATCACATAACTTACTATGCAAGACCTTACAATAAATCGTTGATTTAACTTATAAACTTTCATGGTTTCTCTTTAATAAGTTACTTGACACACAAGTCATCAAACATAGTATACCATAACATGAATTTCTTGGCATGTAAGACATCAAATATAGCATATCTTAAACATGAGCTTCTTGGCATATAAGACATCAAACATAACATATCAAAGGCATGTAAAACATCAAACATAGCATATCTTAAACATGAGCTTCTTGGCATATAAGACATCAAATATAACATATCAAAGGCATGTAAGATATCAAACATAACATATCGTAAACATGAGCTTCTTGGTATATAAGACATCAAACATAACATATCAAAGGCATGTAAGACATCAAACATAGCATATCTTAAACATGAGCTTCTTGGAATATAAGACATAAAATATAACATATCAAAGGCATGTAATATTTGTCTCATAAGTTATCGAGACTGTATATTTGTTAGAATTGCAAGTTTCATTATTTTGTCTTTAACATAGCCTTGAGAATCAAGTAGCCTAGGTACACGAATCCCCAACCAACTATTTCCAAACAAAAGGTACTCAAAGTACCGATCAATCCCTCCAACTGTCGCCAAGTGACCACAACACATCCCTCCTACTGTCACCTCATAAGGACCGTAGTCTAGGACCATAGTCTACCCCAAAACACGAGCTCTATGGACTCTATGGCATGCCAACTATACCTAATACTAACTCGAAACCAAGGTTTTTTAATTATCTTAAATCATACCATAGTCAGAACCGAGCTTAGCTCTATAATCAAATGAGCATGTCTTATTGCTTATACTTATCAAGCACGTATCACATTTATAGCTTTCAAAACAAGCATAAAGCATCAAATACTACATATTAGGATAGAGGTGAGCATGGGTCCATAATCAGAACATCAAATAAACATGCCTTATTGTATGTCATATCAAATACATATTCAATCTATTCATGATTCTTAGTTCATACTCAAGATTTAACCAAGGATTAGCTGAGCAGAGGTTACTTATCAAGCAAGTAAAAGTATATATATAGGGCTCGATGAGAGCACAACATCAATCAATAACTCCATTCCATAGATCGCTTTTCATAAAAGTACTTACCTTGATTCCAAGCTTTTACATGCATAGCTTAAATAAAGAGCAAGCAATGTAAGTAAAAACAACAAAAAATGCTATGGAAAGTTATAAGCATATCTCGAGACTCTAAACTACACTCACAGTATTTCCAAGATAAATTTGATCCCAAGTCACAATCCCGAATCACTTCACTATAGCTTGACCCGTCTTGAACTTCACTTCCTCAATTCTTTCTTGGTATATGCATAACAATAATGCAATCATACATTAAAATCACTTCCATACTATTCTTAACTATGTCATACAAGGACTATATAAACTAACTTTAAGATAATTCATATTTTCATGTTAAATCAACCGGTAACAGTCCTTATATTAACTCAAAACAGCCCTTAATCTAGATGAAATTCAATCCATTAATTATATTTATTAAATAGCCCCTCAACTTGTAAAAGTAGTCTAATTTCTTTGCAAAACATTTTCCCAAGTTTAGCTTGCAAAACAACCCTATTTTAAGTGCTAAAACAGTCCTTATTCATTTTTAAAACAGTCCCCTATTTTAAGTTACCAAATCGGTCCATTTTTTTCTATATCAAAGCGACCCAAAACATTTCCCTATTTTCACAAAAATAGTCCCACTTTACTAATCCAAAATAGTTTCTAAATACATATATATAGGTGCATAAAACAGTCTAATATATAGTTGTATATGTACAAACAGTCCAAAATACACATGTATACATTTATATATACCAAAATAGTCTAATATATATTTATATAAGTTCAAAACAGTCCAGAATACATATGTTTACTTATGTGTACCAAAACAGTTTAATATATATACTTGTACATGTTCACAACAGTCCCAAAGATTACCAAGTAAGTCCCTATTTGAACTTTCATAATTTAGTCCCCTTTAATCCACTAAAACAACCCATGTTTTATTCTAACAAACAATGTGACTACAATTTGACTACACAATTTAACCATGATGCATTAGAACACTTGAGCTATCTCAAACAATTTGAAATTCATCATCAAGCAATTTAACATCTTAAACAATGTTACTCAATCACAAAGTGCATGGCAATTTATCACATATCATTCGAATGGTTAAAGAAAATGCATGGTATAGGTTTGATCTTTCTAACAACCCCAATAACACATAGCAGATAAAGACCTCCTAGTCAATTTCCCAATTTGAAACTTAAAATTAAAGAAAGGATGAGAATCCTCACCTCCTTCTTCAAGGTGCTCGAATGGGGATTCAAAAATTTGAACCAAAATAAGCTTCAATCCCTAACTATCCATGGCCATAATCTCCCTTTCTCTCAAACTCTAGAGTTCGGCTATCTTGGAGAAGATGAGAATAATGGCTTGATTATCTTCTCCAAGTCAACCCCTCCACACATGCCTCCCTTCAATGGTGACATGTGTGCAAATCCTTAAGCAATTCCTTATTTAGCATACAACCTCTATTAATAAAATTGTATGTACTCTTTTCCTCTCACTAGATTTAGGAAGGTTTCTAACGAGGCATACAATGTAGGTGGCGATATCTCTATTAATAAAATCTCAATTGCTGAGCAAAAAAAGCATGCAAACTCTAACTTTCACATGTCATTCGGTTTAGTCCCTTCTTATTTTGGATAGCATACATTCCATGTTTCACATTTAGTCCTTAATTCACTCAATCGATTGTTCTAAAGCCTTCTTAAATTAATTTAAATCACATTTGAATTTGTAACATGCTTCTAAACCACATTTTGGAATGCTACATTTATAGTGGTTCGACTTCTAAACCAAGTCTACCTCCACTACCTTAGCTATCTACACAAAAGATTTTCCACAAGTTCACTAATTTGTCTTTCCTTTTCCGGGTTCAAAGAGATAACCCTTACAACCAAGACTTATACCCCAAAGTCTTGAAAACACTCAATTACAAAGAGAAAACAAATTGGCATACAAGGAAAACCTCTCTAAGCAAACGTGTTTGCAATTTAAGCAATCACCCAAATCCTAACACTTGAGAAAATATAGCAATTAAGCTCACAAGTCTGTTCTACAAAGAAATATGAAAAAATTGAGCACTAAAACACTTTCTCTATCATTGAATGTTGGTAGCTGGTTTTCTTATTGTTCCATGGATGCTTGGAGAGGTCTTTTAAACCCTCTAAGGAGTTGTGGCTGTTACTAGTCGTTAAAGTTGATTTGGAGCCGCTAGAGACTTTATTTCCAGCATTAAATGCACTTCTGATGTAGGGCATCTTGGTACACGGGTTAGCATATCGGTATGGCCAAGCTTGTACCGGCACGGTTTTTAGCTACTTGAAAACTGACTTCCTTGTGATTAAAAGGCCATATCGGTATACAACTTAGTTGTACCGGTACGGCTGACTAAGTATCGATACACTAAAGAGTGTATCGGAACACGTGGCCTATTTTTGACACTCGGACTATTTTGAAAGCATTTAAACAAGTCAAAAATCCTTTGAAAACCTTTCAAACATATTTTTCAAGTTAATGGACATTTTAAATATTTTTGCAAATTAGTTTAAGTCCAAAAACATTTTTCATTTTAAGTTATATCAAAATCAATATCTCAACAATCTCTTCATTTTTGATATAACGAAATTGTTTGAAAATTTTGTTTTTGAAATCTCTCCCCCTTAGAAAAATAATTTTAGAAAAAGTGAATATTTTGAGAAAATATTAAAGCGCCCCTTTTTTTTTTGAAATGTATTTTTTCAAATCTATCTCTCCCTCTTTTTATTATATCAAAAATAATTTTAAAACTAAGTTTGAAATCTCATTAAAGCTTAATACTAATGATTTTAACTTGAAAGAATAAATAAAAATGGCTCCTCATTAATCAAGCATCAAAAAAATTGTTAGTCCAACAATTCAAGAGAAATATTGAATTTCAAATAAATAAAAGAAATAAAAGCAAGAAATTCAATAAAACGTGCTATATATCAAGATATATCAATTGGCACACAAAGGATGGAAAAAAGAGACAAAGTAGACCCTTTTTTGTTGTGCGTACTAGTATGGTGTTGACCGTATCAGTACCTGATTGAAGGTCGTATCGATACAGTATGGGCTGCACCGGTACCGAAGGTGTGAATTGGTGAAAATGCAACAAAATCAACTTAAAAAGGCCTTACAACTTAGTTTTAAGTTCAAACAAAGGCTCCATTAAATCCTAGATACACATTTTGATCATTTTTGCCACAAATTAACAACATGCTTCTAAAAACATATTGAAGCAAATCAAGCATTGATTTCACCAAATTAAACCAAACATTACAAGTTTAAGGCCAAAAACATGTAACTCATGCAATTTGAGACTCCCCTAACTATATGCAATAAGGCACAACTTGGAGTCATACAAACATGCTTAGATCATTATGAAAAGTTACACATGGATAGAATGATCAAGTAATTGCATGAAATAAAATTTTACCACTTGAACCAAGTTAGGATATTAAGCCTCTCCTTCTTCAAGTGTCTTTCTCCCTTGTGTGTCAAGAGCTCCCAAGACTTTGACGTTGATCATCAATGCTCAAACACACCTATAAAAGACAATCACAAACATTTTGGTATCCAATTTGCTTTGGATCCCATTGACATTAGTCTCAAAAAATTTAGTTCCCTTTGGAATTTATTTTTCAATGTCTTCTTTTTTCTTTGAAGAAATAAGTCCCTTGGGAACCCAATTTCTTTTCAAAGTCTTTGTAAATCAAAACTTTTTCTTTCTTAAGATCATCTAATTCTCGTTGATGATCTTCTTGAACTTTTTGAAGCAAATTTTGTAAATCAAGATTCTTTTTCTCAAATTCATTGAGTTTTGCTTCAAGTTCATCATTGGTGTTAGAAATCATATCATTTTGAACTTTTAAATTTGAAATCATTTTCTTGTTTTTCAAAATGTGTTTTTTAAACTCTAAAACCAAATCATCATATGCATCTTGTAATTCATCAAATGTATATAAAATTGAAGTAGATGGATTAGAAGTTACCCTTGAATCTTCTTCGAAGACCATGAGACAAAGGTTGGCTACCTCATCATCAGTGGAGTCATCTTCATCACTCCATGTAGCCACAAATGCCTTCTTCAAATGTCTTGATCCATTCTTTTTGAGTCGAGGGCAATCATACTTGGTGTATGTCGGCTTCTTGCATTCGTAGCAAATAAAGGGATCCCTCCTCTTCATTCTCCATTCATGTCTTGACTCTTCCTTTTCTTACTTCATGAATCAGGTGAACTTCTTGAAGTGCTTGGTCATCTCTTCTTCTTCACTATCCTCACCATTTGAATCTTCTTGTTGGCTTGTGGAGAATTTAAGAGCAACATTCAAGTCTTCAATGCCTTGTTCTTCTTTCGTCTTTCCCTTTGAAATCGTCAATTCATAGGTTAGCAAATATCACATTAGCTCATCAAGCTTGAGCGTCTTCAAATTCTTTTCTTCGATGATTACGGTCTTTTTGGAATCATATGAATCGGGAAGTGAATTTATCAACTTCCTCACAAGCATGTCCCCCGAAATCATCTCTCTGAAACCTTTAAGCTCGTTCAATATGATAGAGAACCGATCAAACATAGCTTTGATGTCTTCTTCTAGGTCCATCTTGAAGTTCTCATAGTTGAGGTTGAAAAGTCCAATCTTGGTCTCATTTACCTTGTTGGTTCCTTTATATGTGACTTCAAGTTTGTCCCATACTTCCTTGTCATCTTCACAAGAGGAGACTTTGGAATACTCTTCCGAACCAAGAGAACATAAAAGAACATGCAAGGCCTTGGAGTTAAGTTGCATTTATCTCATTTCTTGATCACTCCATTCATTCTTATCCTTGATGACAAGAATGTATTCAACCATCTTTTGTGGTAGATTAGGGTCATCTTCAATGATCTTCCAAAGCTTGTAATCAATGGATTGTATGAAGATCATCATTCTATTCTTTCAATAAGAATAGTTGGCATTATTGAAGAAATGGCGCTTGGTGATGGATTGCGCCATAAGCCCCGGTTGATGTAGAAAGGTAAAGAACTTCAAGGATCGACTTTAGGATGTTAATCCGATATAGAGACGAACCTTTTATATCAATTGTTGAGACCTCAAAATCAATCAACCAAATATGCCAAGATGGGGTGAATTGGATTTTTGCTTTGGTGGATGAAAAGCTAAGTAATAAAAATATCGACACAATGATTTATAGTGGTTCAACTTCTAAACTAAGTCTACGTCCACTACCTTAGCTATCCACACAAAGGATTTTCCACAAATTCACTAATTTGTCTTTCATTTATCTGAGTTCAAGGAAATAAATCTAACAACAAACACTTATACCTCAAAGTATTGAAAACACTCTCTTACAAAGAGAAAACAAATTGTCAAACAAGGAAAACCTCTCTAGGAAAATGTGTTAGCAATTTAAGCACTCACTCAAATCATAACACTTGAGAAAATATAACAATTAAGCTCACAAGTGTGTTCTACAAAGAAATATGACAAAATTGAGCACTAAAACACTTTTTCTATCATTAAATGTTGGTAGTTGGTTTTCTTATTGTTCCATGGATGCTTAGAAAGGTCTTTTAAACCCTCTAAGGAGTTGTGGTTGTTACTACTCGTTGAGGTTGATTTGGAGTTGCTAGGGACTTTATTTCTAGCAATAAATGCACTTCTAATGCAGGGTGTATCAGTATACGAGTCAGTGTATCGGTACATGCCTCAAAGAAGAAAGAGTTGTTAGGCATTTATAACAAAGGGTATCGATACACTATACAAGTGTATCGGTACACTGCCTCTCGTATCGGTACGGCCAAGCTTGTACCGATACGGTTTTTGGCCTGGAAAATTGACTTCTTGGGGATTAAAAGGGTGTATCGGTATACAGCTTAGTTGTACCATTACGACTGACTGAGTATCGATACACTAAAGAGTTTATCAGTACACATAGCCTGTTTTTGACACTCGGTCTTTTTTTAAAAGCATTTAAACAAGTCCAAAACCCTTTGAAAACCTTTCAAACATATTTTTCAAGTTAATGGGCTTTTGAAATATTTTTGCGAATTAAATTAAGTCCAAAAACATTTTTCATTTTAAGTTATATCAAAATCAATATCTCAACATATTCATCTTCCATTTAATTGTTGAATCACCCACCATGCATCATTTTCTTTTTCCATGGGAATAAAGCCAAAACACAACCCATCAATAGCCTTCTTTACTGGGATAAATGAATCAATCATGTTTCCATATCGCGTAAAAAACCATAGGCCCTTCCAATGCAATTTAAGTGGCAAATTAGCTACAAATACCATTCAGCACCGACTATCTCTCTTCTAATCCTCACGTTAACGTCGTCATCGTGCATTTCTCATAGATTTGCGCCGCCATAGATTACTTTCCCCGTGGGGAATGTGTTTTATTTGTTCAAAGAAATGTTTATCCTCAGCATTTACTTCGCTTCACTACATATCGTTGTTTCACCAAATCACCCACTCACTCTCTCTTAGTTTCAAGTTTATATTCACTGGGGACATTCGTCAAACACCTTATATGCTTCCATTTCTTATATTCTTTTAAAAACAAGCGAAACACTTCTCAATTGATCAACTTCTTGTTGTTGTTTATAAAATATAAAATTTAATTATAAATAATAAAAAATAATTATGCATATGAATCTTAAAAATATAATATATGTCAGATAATTATAATTATAAAAGTATATTAATATGTTATTTATTTTTTAATAAATGCCTTTCTAATTTATTTAAATGAACTAGAACCTCACAAAACTAAATCACATTATAAAACATATGATAACATTAATAATTAATTAACATTTAATTTAGAAAACCATACAGGCACATGAAATATAAGAATATAAAACTTAAAATCTATGTTGATTAATTTAACTGAACCTTATAATTTGAATCATATAATAAAAAGAATATTAAATATTAATATAATAAAAATATATTTGTCATCGCTTCCTGCATACTTATGCTTCATTATATAAAAATAACTTTTGTGTCATTAAAAATTAATATTTTTATAAATTTTCATAATAATAAAACATTTTAACAATTAGTACATTTGTAAATAAGAAAAAGAATTAAAATTATTATAAAAAGTATACAACTTTTTAGGAAAATATACATACATACAGAGAATTTAAGAAATACGTTAATAATAAAATTAGTAACATAAAATTTTAATTATTGGTTTATTTAAAAATAAAAAGGAAATGATGAAGTAACTAAAAATATGAAATTACTGAGAAAATGTATAATAATACGAAAGCCTTCACTTTTTGTAGAAAATTAGGCGGTAAAACAATAACTATAACCTAAAGGTTTTTATAAATAATTTTAAATAGATTTCAATCAATTTAATTTTATCGTAGGTATTAATTACTAACTTGAAATTAAAAAATAATTATAAAGGGTTAAATTTATTTTATTATTTTTAATTAGGAATAAATTGGTAGAATACTCTAGTGGTTTTTTTTTTTTTTTTGCTCGGTAAAACGTATGGTTTTATTGAAGAACCATACATAGCTAACACTAACATAAGCCTCATTAAAAACTTCCTTAATCCTAATTGGAGGAAAAGAGAACCTATGAAAGTGCCAAAACATAAGAACCAACACCAATACAACGCTTACTCCACCAACTGGAACAATGTAGTTCGGTCAACACCACCCTTAGCAAGGGCATCAACTAAACTATTCCCCTCGCGAAAAATATGATGAAAACACACACAATGAAGCGTCTCACAAGCATCACCAATCTGTCGGAACCAATGACATAAAGATCATGGTCGCTTCTCATGATTCAACACCCAAGAAATTGCAACCATTGAGTCAGACTCAATCACAACCGAAGCTAATTCAGACCATCTAGAGTTACGAAAGATAGTTAACGCATAACAAATAGCCTGTAGCTCTGCCTCATTTGATTCAATCACCTCCAAAGGTCCAGATAACATGGCGAGTAAACACCCATGAGCATCACGCAACACCCCACCACATCCTGTCAATCCCAGCTTCCCCTCATAGACCCATCAACATTAAACTTTAGGACACCAACCGGCAGCGGCTCCCAACAGGTAACCACACGCCGAGTCCGCTGGCAATGAGAAGGAACGCAAGTGCGAGGACAGTCCCACCATGCTATTTCACGTATCTCACCCTGGGAAGATAAAGCTCGGTCCCAAAACAAAGGTCGTAATTTAAAGAGAAAAAATAATTCCTCACAAGACATCCGTTTTTCATTAAAGATAAGAGCATTCCTAGTGAGCCAAAAAGACCAAACTACCACTGCACACCCCACTAACCACCGATCACGCTCTAATCCTGTAAAAAAAACTATGAAAGCAATAGAGTAAAAAATCATTCAAAGAATGAGAACACACCACGTCCACATACCACGAATTAAAGAGCAACACCAAGACTTTCCACATTTCAGCACAATGTAACAAAATATGATCCACTAAATCGATTCCAGCCGCACACCATCGACACTGAATCATCATCTCATCCAAGGGAACGCCCCTCGCGCGCAAAACCATTTCCCATCTTAAAATCTCCGGTAATACACTAAGGACATAAGAGAGATCGAATCACTTCCCCCAACGCTTACCACAAAGCACACTGCTCGACAAACACACAAGGACCATACACCCCAATGATCCCACAACCCCAATCCTTAACAATCCAGTAGTCTTCCACAAACACAAAACGCTTTTCCACCAGCAACACATCCATACGGAAACATGCTCGGTCCCGAACAATTAATACCTCTCCCGACCGACCAACAGAAGGTGCGAAAGCAAAATCAAAATTATCATTAAACCACAATCGACTCACCAAGTTACTTGTAACCTCTTCAAATTTCGTTTCTTGCAGCATAACCATCTTACAATTATGTTGTCACACTATAGACCGCACCGCGTACTATTTCGATGCCGTACCAAGCCCTCCCACATTCCACGACAACATCTGCATCTTTCGATGCTATGGAACTTGAACCCTTACCTCTAGTAACTGAGCGATATCCTTCATAATCTCCTCCTCGTTCCCCACCGTTTCTGCTCTAGTATACTTTTTCGATTCTAACGTCTCTCGTGCCTCCTTTAACAATGCACGCTTTCTGCTCAAAAAATAAGAGTCCGACAGCGAGCCATTCGCGAATGCCATGGATCAATTAATGTTTTTCTTTGGTCTCTCTCTTCCCCGCTTCCTCAATTTTTGTTTCGCCTCCAAACCACCAATCATGCTCCAATCTTGTGAAAAACTATGAAAGCAATGGAGTAAAAAATCATGCAAATAATGAGGACACACTACGTCTACATGCCATGAATTAAAGAACAACACCCAGACTTTCCACATTTCAGCACAATGTAAGAAAATATGATCCACTGAATCGATTCCAACCACACACCATCGGCACCGAATCATTATCTCATCCAATAGAACGCCCCTCGCGCGCAAAACCCTTTCACATGTTAAAATCTCCGGGAATACACTAAGGACATAAGCAAGATTGAATCACCTCCCCTAACGCTTCCCACAAAGCACACTGCTCGACAAACACACAAGGACCATACACCCCAATGATCCCATAACTCCAATCCTTGACAATCCAATAGTCTTCCACAGACACAAAACGCTTTTCCACCCACAACACATTCATACGAAAACACGCTCAGTCCCAAACAATTAATACCTCTCCCGACCGACCAACAGAAGGTGCGAAAGCAAAATCAAAATTATCATTAAACCACAATCGCCTCACCAAGTTACCTATAACCTCTTCAAATTTCATTTCTTGCAGCATAACCATCTTACAATTATGTTGTCACACTAAAGACCGCACCGCGTTCTATTTCGATGTCGTACCAAGCCCCTCACATTCCACGACAATATCTGCATCTTTCGATGCTATTGAACTTGAACCCTTACCTCTAGTAACCGAGCGATATACTTCACAATCTCCTCCTTGCTCCCCACCGTTTCTGCTCTAATATACTTTCTTGATTCTAACGTCTCTCGTGCCTCCTTTAACAATGCACGCTTTCTGCTCAAAAAAATAAGAGTCCGACAGCGAGCCATTCATGAATGCCATGGATCAATTAATGTTGTTCTTTGGTCTCCCTCTTCCCTGCTTCCTCGATTTTTGTTTCGCCTCTAAACCGCCAATCATGCTCCAATCTTGTGAAAAACTATAAAAGCAATGGAGTAAAAAATCATGCAAAGAATGAGGACACACTACGTCTACATGCCACGAATTAAAGAACAACACCCAGACTTTCCACATTTCAGCATAATGTAACAAAATATGATCCACTGAATCGATTCCAACCGTACACCATCAACAACGAATCATTATCTCATCCAAGGGAACGCCCTTCGCGCGCAAAACCCTTTCCCATGTTAAAATCTCCGGCAATACACCAAGGACATAAGCAAGATTGAATCACCTCCCCTAACGCTTCCCACAAAGCACACTGCTCGACAAACACATAAGGACCATACACCCCAATGATCCCATAACTCCAATCCTTAACAATCCAGTAGTCTTCCACTGACACAAAACGCTTTTCCACCCATAACACATCCATACAAAAACACGCTCGGTCCCAAACAATTAATACCTCTTCCGACCGACCAACAGAAGGTGCGAAAGCAAAATCAAAATTATCATTAAACCATAATCGGCTCACCAAGTTACCTATAACATCTTCAAATTTCATTTCTTGCAGCATAACCATCTTACAATTATGTTGTCACACTAAAGACCGCATCGCGTTCTATTTCGATGTCGTACCAAGCCCTCTCACATTCCACGACAACATCCGCATCTTTCGATGCTATTGAACTTGAACCCTTACCTCTAGTAACCGAGCGATATCCTTCACAATCTCCTCCTCGCTCCCCACTGTTTCTGCTCTAATATACTTTCCCGATTCTAAAGTCTCTCGTGCCTTCTTTAACAATGCACGCTTTCTGCTCAAAAAATAAGAGTCCGACAGCTAGCCATTCACGAATGCCATGGATCAATTAATGTTTTCTTTGGTCTCCCTCTTCCTCACTTCCCCATTTTTTGTTTCGCCTCCAAACAACCAATCATGCTCCAATCCTGTGAAAAAACTATGAAAGCAATGGAGTAAAAAATCATGCAAAGAATGAGGACACACCACGTCCACATGCCACGAATTAAAGAACAACACCCAGACTTTCCACATTTTTGCACAATGTAACAAAATATGATCCACTGAATCGATTCCAACTGTACACCATCGACACCGAACGCCCCTCGCACGCAAAACCCTTTCCTATGTTAAAATCTCCGGCAATACACCAAGGACATAAGCGAGATTGAATCACCTCCCCCAACGCTTCCCACAAAGCACACTGCTCGACAAACATACAAGGACCATACACCCCAATGATCCCACAACTCCAATCCTTAACAATCCAGTAGTCTTCCACAGACACAAAACGCTTTTCCACCTGCAACACATCTATACGGAAACACGCTCGGTCTCAAACAATTAATACCTCTCCCGACTGACCAACAAAAGGTACGAAAGCAAAATCAAAATTATCATTAAACCACAATCGGCTCACCAAGTTATCTGTAACCTCTTCAAATTTCGTTTCTTGCAGCATAACCATCTTACAATTATGTTGTCACACTAAAGACCGCATCGCGTACTGTTTCGATGCCGTACCAAGCCCTCTCACATTCCACGACAACATCCACATCTTTCGATGCTATTGAACTTGAACCCTTACCTCTAGTAACCGAGCGATATCCTTCACAATCTCCTCCTCGTTCCCCACTGTTTCTGCTCTAATATACTTTCCCGATTCTAACGTCTCTCGTGCCTCCTTTAACAATGCACGCTTTCTGCTCAAAAAATAAGAGTCTGACAGAGAGCCATTCAGTAATGCCATGGATCAATTAATGTTTTTCTTTGGTCTCCCTCTTCCCCGCTTCCCCAATTTTTGTTCCGCCTCCAAACTTTTCTCAAGCAATAGGAAACTGAGAATAATTTCAAAGACTTGCCTCACACGTCTAAGCTCACCATTATGTTCAATAAATGCCACTTTGTCAGCCTTAGGAATTTTGGACTGAGGCCCATCCAATGCTCTTTCATCATCACCCAACAATTGACCCTCCACAAGATCCAACTCTTGTACATTCTGCTCACGTAGAGGTGCATCTTGGCTCACCAAAATCATCACATCACTATTATCTCAGTCATCTATTGGTCGTGTAACGAAACCAATCTCCTCATCGGCCGTTCAACTTGGTGGCGTAGGTAACCCCAACACCCTCGGGTCTTCGTTTTTATTACCCTCCCAAATCCGCTATAAATGAGATGAATTGGGAGTCAATATGGTTGTTGATTTCGCCGGCACCGTATTGTCCATTGAGTTATCATTGAACGTATCACCTATCACCATGTTGTTCAATCAGTCTGTAGCGACCACCTCATGAGTCTTGCTTCTCAATTTATCAACTTCCTTACATCCTGAACTGCTCACCACATCCGTGTCTTCCCATCGGACTCAACATCGATTCTACAACAACAATCACATTTCAAGCCAATCGCTTCTTCCATCTCCACCAGATGAATTCGAAACACCTAGTCTACAATCTGTAAATCAATCTGCTCATCAATTTACGTCACCCAATCTGTTTCCACTTGAAAACGACTTTGCTCAAAAGCTGAAGGTGCTAGTGTTTTAAGATCGACTTGAACTAGATCACCCCAAATTGTAGCAATGTTCTTAAACGTGCCCTCGGACCAAGTATGTATTGGAATTCCACATGTCGACAACCACACCCTCTAATTCGGGATACTCAACGTGGGTGACCATTCCATAACATTCTCCAGCCATTTATCCAATTGATGCTCATCCAATACTTTCTTTCTCATTGACTTATCAACAAACATAAGGAGTACAAGGGATCCAGCAATCAACATCATTGTAAATCCTTCACACTTAGCATCTCTAAATTCCTTCGCAAGGTCTCTTAATCTAAATGGTTGTCTGCAAAAACCAATCGCACAATTCTGTAGGATATCCAGCTTATCGCCATCAACCACACCTTCAATCAATTTTGTCTCTATTTGTGAATTTGGCTTCTGATTTATAGGCAATTTCAAAGGCAATCTTAGATGTTGATTCTGAGCGTTCCTTTGATCCGATCTATTTGTTATAATCCAAGGACAGTGCGTTTCTCATCAGAACATTTCTTTCCCCAAAATGAATCTCGCGTATCCCGCAAAGCCAACTGCACTCTCACCCTTGAACCATACAACCAAAAACCATCAAATCTTTCAATCACTCTTTCCGCATCCGCCTCGATTTCATTCGTACAATCCCAAAACGGAATCCATCATTTGCTCTTTTTTCACGGTACAAAAACATCAACAACGACCCCATGTCTGTCAAAGAATTGCCAGATCCCTTGCCAGTGCAATTGCAACAACAGATTCGCCACAAATAGAATCCAGCATTGTTTTTCTTTTGGTCGCCGCTGGTAAGCCTGAGACACCATTCCTTATAAACCAGAATACTCTAGTGTTAAAAAGGGTATACAAGCAATTTGAAAGAATAAAAACCACTAAATTGATATATATATATATATATATATATATAAATATAAATGGTTAAATTTATTATATTGTTTTTAATTAAGAATAAATTGGAAGAATATATAAGTTTTGAGTACTAAAATTTTCATCATACCAAACCTTGTTACATGTCCTTTTCTATTGTAACAGAGGACTGACTCGATCGCTTTTAATAATTAAGTGACCAGTCATAACTTTACTCATAATTAAGTGACCTACAATGTAGTTTACCCTTTTTTATTTAAAATTTACAATAATTTATATTTAAAATTTAATTCTCGTGACAATTAACGAGACAAAAAAATAGTGGTTGTAGTGAGATTTAAACCGAGGCATATTAAACACTCATAACATGGTATTACTATTCAATCAAATCTAATGCTTGATATGATTGATGATATTATACATGTAACATGTGTTTTCAAACTATAGATAATAAATTATGAATATAATAATATATAAAATTATATTTTTAATATAATAATATATAGTAAATTATTAATATTTTAAGAAAATAATAAATAATATTAAATATATTAATATTTGATTATATATTATTAAATGAAGAATATAATTTTAATATATAAAATACTCTAGATTTATTAAACATACTAATAGTTTAACAATATATAATAAATTATTAATATAATATTTTGTAAAATAATAAATATTATTAAATACATTAATAGTTTATTATATGTTATTAAATTAAGAACATAATGTCATATATTATTATATTAATAGCTTGTTAACTATAATTTAATACATATATATAATATTATCAAATTATATTCGAGCATTGTATTTGGCTCGGTGGTTATTCTTTTTTATGACTGTTTGGTTGTAGGGGTGTTTAATATTCTTTAAAACTGAATTAACCGATCGAATTGAATTAGTTGGTTAAACGGTAGGCATCGAAGTTTGTTCGGTTAGGGAACGGTTAAAGAATTTTTCAAAATTCGGTTATCGGTTAATTCGATTTGAAATCGATTAATTATCCGAATTAATCAAATTATCCGAAAGTATTCTATATATATGACATTTACATTTGAATTTAAGGTTTTATGCCTAAGTCCATTAAAATTAGAAGACCGTACTTATTTTTAACCCAAAAAACATATTACCCAAAGTTTTCGAACAAAAAGTTTCAAAACAAAATAAACACAACAAAAAATATGTAAATGAATTCTTTTATATTTACTGATAATAAATTTCGGTTAATTTAAAAATGAACCATATTAACTGAAATTGGTTTGATTCAATTAATTATTTTCGAAATATTTTGGGTTCTCATTACAACTTTTCATTTCTTTACCTCATTAGCTTTCACCTGAAGTTAAAGGTTAAGTGAAAACCGTTGAAAGTTAAAAGTAAATAAGAATACTAGGCTCAGTGGCAACAACCTTCTAATTTCTCCCTCATTCCTGTGATTAAATCCCACTGGAGTTATAATTTTGGTATATGTTTTCCTTTTATTAAAATGGGTTTCTGACTCCTTTAAGGTACAAAAGACAGTTTCTTTTCCGTTTTCAATTTTCTTTAAAACACAATTACATCGGCGTAAGATAGTTCTAATCACTTCAACATATGTACACGGATTGGGTCTTTAATGTAAACATATCTCTGAAAATAAATCATATTTTCTTGCACAACAATTACTCATTATCAATACATTATTACACTGCTGTGAAATAATTCTAAATTTTTAGATTGATCACTAAACTACCGAATTTAAATTTCTGGATATGCCTTTGATTGGAGGTTAATCAATTATTAGTAAAGTTACAATCAAATAGCTTAATCATTAAAAGTTATAATTGGGTCAGTCAATTAAAGTTTTAATTACAATCAGATCTCTCATCTGTTAAAATACAAACATAAATCTTACAAAGTTTGGTATAGTAACAGTTTTAGTCCTCAAACTTATATATTCTACCAATTATTCTTAATTCAAAATACTTCAATAAATTTAATCATTCATATATAAATGTATATATATATATAGTTATTTTTCTTCTTCTCAGTCGCTTGTTCTTCACCGTTCATCATCATTCCTACTTGGATACCCTTGGTAACACGAGTTATATCAAACTTGATTTTTTCAATTAATCATAAACATGTATATTATTATTAGGTAATTATTCCATGCATAGATGATGGAAATAAAAAGTTTCCGCAAATGCCTCGATTTTAGGGTCTATGCACTCTATTTAGGGTC
Source organism: Hibiscus mutabilis (assembly GCA_019671005.1). NCBI lineage: Eukaryota > Viridiplantae > Streptophyta > Magnoliopsida > Malvales > Malvaceae > Hibiscus > Hibiscus mutabilis. The sequence goes on along the minus strand of CM033718.1, from coordinate 22,581,164 downwards.
TAATGTTTGAGGTTTAAGTGTATGAGTTTTGAATTTATAGGCTGTGGTTAGAATTTAGGGTTTAGGAATAAACTTTATGGTTTATAGGTTAAAACCTAAATCCCTAATCATATCACTCTAAACCCTAAACCCTAAATTCTAACCATGAAATCTAAATTCTAAACCGTTATACTTAAACATCTAAACCCTAAAACCTAATCTAGGTCTATAAAACCCTAAACTTAAGGTCTCTAAAACCTATTATTATTATTATTATTATTATTATTATTATTATTATTATTATTATTATTATTATTATTATTATCATCATATGATTCTATGTTTTGAGTAATATTTTTATTATCATTTCACTCAGATCTTGTAGTTCATATTATAAACTATAAAAATGCATATGGGTCTTAAACAGATATATTTATATGTTAGCTTTTTTTGGTCATAATATGTCTGATGATTATAATTATAAAAGTTTATTAAGATGTTATTTGTTTTAATAAATGTTTATTGAAATTATTTAAATGAGTTGGAACCTCACAGAAAATAAACAACATTATAAAACATATAATAACATCAATAATTAATAACATATAGTTTAACTAATCATACGTACACATGAAATATAAGAATACAAAACTTAAAATCTGTGTTGATTAATTTAACCAAAAATTTTATAATTTGAATCATATAATAAAAGACTATTAAATACTAATGTAATGAAAAATTATTTGCCATCGCTTCCTGCATTCGTACGCTTCATTATGTAAAAACAACTTTTGTGTCGTGTTTTAAACATTAATAATTTTTTTTTATAGATTTTCATAATAATAAAAATTGTTTAATATTTAATAAATTTCTAAATAAAATTAAAATATTTAAAATTATTATAAAAATTATAAAACTTTTTTAATGAAAATACACATACTTATAAAGAATTTAAGAAATTCGTTTAATAATAAAAATCCAGTAACTTTAAAATTTTAAATATTAGTTTATTTTAAAAATATAAAAAAATTAATTACGAAATTTATTTAAAAATAATATTTTTTCAAAATATTAAAATATTTAAAAAATATTAAAAATAAATATTATTATAAAAAAATAATTTGAAAAAAATAAAAACAATAAAAGTTATTTTGAATTTTAAAATATATTTAAAACTATATTTTAACAAATGTTAAAATATTAAAAATATTTTTAAAAAAAATATAAAAAAATAAAAGTTATTTTGAATTTTTTTTATAATTGTATAGTAATAATATTTAATATTTTTAGTTTTTTTAGTTTTTTATTTTGTTAAAAATATTTTAATATTTTGAAAAATTATAACTTTTTATTTTTAAAAAAATTTCAAAATTAAAAAATATTTTATATTTTTAAAATAATTTTTCAGAATTTTTGAATTTTTTAGAATTTTTTTCTATTTTTATGTATTTTTTTTTAAAATTTAAAATTTTAAAATTCCTAAAAACGACAAGTGGCATTATAATGTTGCAACATGAGTCAAAAAAATTTAAAAAAAAACGTTAAAGTTAACGGTCAGCGTTGGTCAAAGGGCAACGAGATTTTTTTGCAAAAAAAATACTCTAGTGTTAACGAGTTATACCAGCGATTTGTTTTTTCTTGAGTTTGAGGGCTTAATTGAGTGCAAAAAAGTTTAGGGGCTTAATTGATTTTTTTGCAAAAATTTAGGGGCTTATTGAATCTTTAAGCCATTAATTAATGATTTTAAATAGAGTACTCTAGTGTTAACGAGGTTATACCAGCGATTTGAGAGAAGAAAAATGACTAAATTGATATTTTTAAATTATAAAGGCTTGAATTTATTGTATTATTTTTAATTATGAATGAATTGGTAGAATATATAAGTTTTGAGAACTAAAATTTGCATTATAACAAACCTTGTTACATGTACTTTTCTATTTTAACGGAGGACTGACTTAATTGCTTTTAATAATTGAGTGACCAGTCATAACTTTACTCATAATTAAGTGGTCTCCAATGCAGTTTACCCTTTTTATTTAAAATTTACAAAAATTTATATTTAAACTTTAATTCTCTCAAAAATTAATGAGACAAAAAATAGTGGTTGTAGTAAGATTTGAACCGAGACATATTAAACACTCATAACATGGTATTACTACTCAATCAAATGTAACGCTTGATATGATTGATGATATTATATATATATATAATCGTTTAATAGTATATAATAAATTATTAATATAATATTTTCTAAAAATAACAAATATTATTAAATATATTAATGGTTTATTATATATTATTAAAGGGTATAAATTTGATACATGTGCTGTGTAAAATAAATTTTACAAAAACCTGCTTATTTATACTATAAATTAAAATTAAACCTAAAGCCTAAAAAACTAAACCCCAAACTCTAAACCCTAAATTCTAAACACTATCTTTAAATTCTAAACTCTACAACCCAAACCCTTAAACTCTAAGCCATAAACTAAACCTCTAACCTTAAAACTAAAATACTTGTGTAAACTAAAGTTTACACAACTTATGTATTGAAAATTTTCTCAATATTAAAATAAGAACATAATGTCATATATTATAATATTAATAGTTTATTAACTACAGTTTAATGCATATATATATAATATTATCAAATTATATTCGAGCATTGTATTTGGCTCAGTGGTTATTATTTTTTTTTATGAATGTTTAGTTGTAGAGTGTTCAACGTTCTTTAAAACCGAATTAACCGATCGAACTAAACTAGTTGAGTTAAACGGTAGGCCATTAAAGTTATTTCGGTTAGGGAACGTTTATAAAATTTTTCAAAACTCAGGTTAACTCGATTTGAAATTAGCTAATTAGTCGAATTAACCAAATTACCCGAAAGTATTCGATATATATGACATTTACATTTAAATTTTTATGCCTAAGTCCATTAAAATTAGAAGACCGTACTTATTTTTAACCCTAGTCTTTTTATCTTAATTCAGTTCTTTAGTTATTGTTTTTATGTAATTTAATCATTTTGCTTACTTATTTATATCAAACATGTGATTTAATTTATTTGTTTTTATATCATCAAACCCACTTAAAAAATGTATGATGAAGAGACCTCATGTTATTTAATAATAAGGTTTTCTTGTGATTTAAAATTTTCACAATATCTAAAATAAACACTTTTAGATTATGTTATTTGAATACATGTAAATATGTTAGGGCAACTTGAAAATGGTTAAATAAAAAACCGTTGAAAATCAAAAATAAATAAAAATACTAGGCTCAGTGGCAACAGCCTTCTAATTTACCCTTCATGATTTGGATCAAATCTCATTGGAGTCATAATTTTAGTTTATGTTTTCCTTTTATTAAAATGGGTTTTTGACTCCTTAAGAGTATAAAAAACAGTTTTTTTCTCACAAATAAAAGACCTTTCATTCCGTTTTCTTCTTAACAATAACCTCTCCATTGAGTGACAAAGAAAACCTTTCTTTGAGCCACTGAAATGTTGAAGAAGCTGGAATGTGTGAGTAAGGAGGTTCACGAGCAACGCCGACAGCTTGAGGAGGAGATTTTGCCATTGTTTCAACAGTTAAACCTTGAATACCAACAACATATGAACAGTATTTTCTTTTCTGATTTTACTTATTTTTGTAAAGGAATAGTGACGGAAAACGCCTAGAGCAAGAGAATCTGATATTCTGATTTTAGGTTTTATGTAGTATTTGTGAACGTGAAGTGTTTAAGATAAAAGACTACACCTTTAAACATTTCTTGTGTGTTCTTTGTGTTTTAGGGGCTACACTACACTTCTGTAAAATGATTTCCGAAACTGACAAGCTCTTGGAATCCCTTTTTTTCAAAACACGGAGATTTTCAAATGCAGAGCTTCGAAAAGCTACTCTGAATTTTTCGCCCTTAAATATCATTGAGGATGGTGGTTTTGGCGCAATTTACAAAGGCGTCCTTCAGGAGTTTGAGGGTGAACTCAGAAAAGCGGTTGCTGTGAAGACAAATGAATTCAGCCTAGGTCAGAGTGATGAAGGATGGCAGGTAGTTTTTTTTACTTTATCATAAATTAATTACTTCTAATTTTAGGTTTTATGTAGTGTAACTTTTGCATTGATCGGAGAACGAAGTCCGTATCCTCGGAAATCTTAGACATCCTAATGTAGTCAAGCTTATAGGATATGGTGAGGACGGAAACATCAAGCTTTTGGTTTATGAGTATCTATCCAATGGCGGCTTGGATTTTCATCTTTCTAAAAGTGAGTTAGTGCCTAGCCACCCTTTATTTCATTTTATTCATTAGATTTGAAATTAATTGTCTTGCCTTGGGAAACAAGTTGTTAGTTGGTGAATGTTTATTTTACATCCATTAATAACAGAGATATATATTTTTCTGGTGAATGTTCACTATATTTGAACTATCTTAATCTCAGTACGTAGTAAACTCCCTTGGGAAACCAAACTTAAAATTGCTACTGATGTTGCTAGAGGCCTCTTATTCTTGCATGGACAGCCAGTTATATTCTGAGATCTAAAGCCCGAGAATATACTTCTTGATCTTGTATGTTGCTTAAAACTTGAGTCTTAATGTGCTGCGATTATGAATTGAATCTCATCTTAAATTACTATTGTAGGAAAATTGTGGACTTTGGTTTTGCGATAGTAGGACATCCCAATGATCTCGATCTTGTTGTTGAATGCTACGGTACTGGAGGTTATATTGCTCTAGAATATGCTTGTTCAGGTCAGATGCTTTGCTATTAATATTTTAATATGCAGCCCATGACAATAATTAACTCTTCCAAATCCTATGCAGGTCACCTAAGTTCAAAATGTGAAGCCTATAGCTTTGGTATTGTGTTACTTGAGCTCATTTCTGGACGACGTACAATGTCGCGAAATGCAACCGAGACAATTTTGGATTGGGCGAGACCATTGTAAGGCGATAAAAGCAAGCTAGCCAAATAATGGATCCCAAGCTGGATGAGTATCACGAGGATGAAGCTTATGCTGTTTCACTAATTGCTCTAGAGTGCATCGCTGAAGCAAGGGTCTGACTGCCAGTGTCCGACGTTTTACTGAAACTCGAACAGCATAGTCCTCACTCTTCCTCTACATTTTGTAGTGACGTTCCTTCTTCCTCTCATGCGCCCCTCACCTCTTAATAGGTAACCCACGGGCTTTCATCTCCACTGGGAGGGGAGGTTTAGCCTGTTCTTTTGTCTCACACTTTGCTTCAAACTTATGTTGGTTGGATACATTTCCCTCTATGGATTGTGTTTTGTTTGCATACAAGTGGGATGATAAAACTGTTCTTTAATAAAGTCCATAGACAAGCAATTTCTTGTAATATGGAATGTTTTTGTTTTTAGTGCAACTTAAATGGAAATGATTTGTAGCTTTGTTTAGAAACCTCTTTCTGTCAATTTTGGATTACCACCTGAAGATTTGGACTTCATAAATTCTCATTAAATTTGTTATTTGTCTTTCTTGAGTCGTTATAATGTAAGCTAAACTAATCAAATCGAATTCAAATAGTCCGGTTTTATTTCAAGTAGTACATGAGCTTAAATATTAAGATTGAGCTCAATAATAACATTTGATCCAAGCTTCGATCAAAGAGTTTCGGATTGAACTCAAGATCAAGCTTCTCAACGTTTGAGCCCAACTCATCTATAACACTTTGTAGATGCCCATTTTCGTCCGAGCTTAACCCAACAACTCAATAAACAAATAGAAGCGGACCCTTTTTTAATCCAATATAACCCATTACCCATTTACAAAATTAAACTAAACCAGGCCTGATAACCAGACCCCAAGCCCATAACTTAAACCTAAGACCTAACCTAACCCTAAAAAAAACCTAATCTACTCTAACATTGAGCCACCGCCGCCGCGCTGTCTGCCACCACTGCCCTGCTTTGCGGCCACCGCCCATAATCATCCTCATCACCCTCTACATGGCCCGATGAGGGTCTCTCCCTTGCCATTTAAATCTACCAATCCGCAACATAAAAAGGGAGGATTACCGACCATTTAAAGAGAGACCATTAGGGAAAAAAGATCAAACCAAAAATTGAGAAAAGAGAGAAAGAAGATCAAACAAAAAAACAGAACATAAGGTAAAAAAATATTAAAAAAAACTTTCGGTTGTCTCAGATCTATGAGATTAGGAGGGGATTTAAGAAAAATCGACCTTACATCTGGCTTTAGAAGCCGAAACCGGGTCGAACCATCTATTTGCATGTACTCCGGCCGTCGTTTGCGGTGTTGCTTCGTCGCCGGTGAACAATGGCACGTGGCGGCACATGGTGGTCGACCAGGCGGCGCTGGGGGGCTCGGCTGAGTGAGGGGAGGGAAGTTGAGAGAGTTTGAGAGAGAAGTTTAGAAATTTTTTGATTATCAATGGCCAAATGAATTTTTTGTAGCAAATCTTGTACGTATATGCCATACGAAACGACGTCGTTTCACCTGTAAACCACGCGGCGACCCGACCCTAATGGAGGATCCGTGCGTTTTAATAAAATGGGGAAATTACAGCTTCAGTCCTTTTTTCTTTGTATCCTTGCAATCTAGCCTTTTAATTCTTGTTTTATTTTATTTCAGTCACTGTTTTTAATTTATGTTTTTTATTAATGTATTATTAGTAGTAGTAGTATTACCATATTATCATGTTTATACGTTATGTTATACTACTGTTATTTTCATTCTTATTTATTACCACTATTATTATATATATGTACGTTATATATGTAAGTATATATATGTTAACTAATAAATGTATTATATACCTTAACTAATAAAGGTTTTATATATATGTTAACTAATATAGCTAAAAAGGCATATATATTAACTAATATATACATATATATATATTTGTTTAAGTTTTATACATGTATATTAATTAATACGTTTTTACCTTTCATATTTATTTTGTATTCCTTATATGTTTTATATTTTTACCTAGTATATTAAATATATCTTTTCATATACATATATATTTTATATTCACTCGCTCTAACTGAATTTTAAATTTAAACCTTTTATTAGGGATTTTCGTGAATAACGTACATCAAACGTAAGGGATGCCGCTTTCCGTTAATCTCTATTACAAAATACTATTTTTAATTCTAAACTATAATTTTCAAAATAGGTTCCCTTCATTCGGGAATCTAACAGAAATTATGCCATGGATGTAGGGATATAAATTTTTTTCGTACAAAGAAATATTCTTTTAAATATTTTAAGGGGTCACAAATACTAAATTAAATTCGAATTCTTTATTTCCATCATTAAGACACTAAATAATAGATCAAATACCAATTTTCGGTGTTATGGGAGTGTTCACCCTTCCCCACACGTAACTGACTCTCGAACCTATTTTTCTGGTTTCGCAGACCAAAACTTGTTGTTTTAATAAAATGACACAAAAAAGAGATTTATTAAAATAGTCGGGTTTTCAGATGATCCAATCTCACCTAAATTAAAAAAATTGGTGGCGACTCTATCTCAAATATTTTTCATAAAAATGCATCAAGCACCACCGTAGGCGGGACCGTTGTTACAGCTTGGCGACTCTGCTAGGGACTGTCTTTCCTTTTTTTTAGAGTCAAGCAATCGATTGATTATTTTTTATCTTAATGAGTGGAAACTATAAATTTGATTTGATTTATTTTGTGATCACTTCTTTTTGTTTTTGAAATTTTTACAAAAAAAATTTAAAATCTATTTTCTTAGGTTTGCATATCATGAGCTTTGTACCCGAGCTCCGTCCCTTTTAAGTGGGAGTGAGAAGCTACACCTTCGCGAGGTATCGCCTCCGTAAAGGATAGTGGATCGCTTCCCAGATACATTTGTACCTTTGTCTTCGTGAGGTATTTATCTCCGTGTAGACCTAGGGAAATGTATCCTCCCGAATCGATGTCCAAGCGACAGTTCGGGTACCGTTACTTTAGAACCTAAATCGCATGTAGTAAACCATAACAGCCTACCTTGTCTAGAGCCATACCGAACCTCTGCCCGTTTAGAGAGTCACCCTATAAGTGCATAATAGAGAGAGATAGGGTTTTTCTATTTCTTTCAATTATGCTCTTTAATTTCAGCATTATTTATTAATTTGCAATATTTTGATATGAATATTTATATAAAACAAGTATGATGGTAGAAAATCATGTTCGGGTATGACCCACCTTTTTTCAACATATGAGGGTAGAAAGCTTGATTGGGTAGGATTTCTCTTATCCAAGTAAAACATTTCTACTTATAGGTTCTATACCTTTTTTAATTTTTTGTAATAAATTATTGATTATTTATTCTGTACTAACTTGTTTTATTTTGTTTTTGCATTGCATTAACATCTCATCTTGCATACATTTATATAAAATCATATGGCATAATCTTTTCTTGGTCGAGCTTCTAATTCTAAGAGGACTACGATTGCAGTGATTTTGGGGCATCCGATCCAGCCGAGTTAGCATTGGTTTTTCACTCGAAGCAAGGCTAAAGAAATGGATGACCATTTGGAAAAGGTTGAAAAAGCGTGCGAAGATATAAAGAATTACATTGAGCAAAACCTAGAAAAGGTGCAACAAGCAACTCACGACTACATCTCATAGTCACAAGAGGATCTACTGGCCAAGATAGCTACGATGTTGGCCGGCAAAGATCCTGAAAGGGGAAAAGGATTGGCCATTGACCTCAGTGATCTACAAAAGTCAAAAATTTTGACATGACACATTTGCAAGTGTTGTCTTCAGTTGAAAAGCAACAAGGTCCTCATGCTGGATCTTCATCGTGTAAAAGAATTAATAACCCTAGTGAGCACACTGTCCCGGATCCTAATGAGGTGGCTAAAGTGAAGATCAGACTACCTAAGCAGTTTGAAGTTTGGTACCAGCTACTTGAGGAAAAGTTTAAAATTGTAGAAAGGTCGGATGCATTCTGCGAGATTAATGCAAGAAAATTGAGTATGGTCCCTAATTCGGTGTTACCTCTAAAGTTCAAAATGCCAGAGTTTAAAATTTTTGATGGAACAAGCTCTCCATCTGCTCACCTCACCATGTTCTACCGAAAAAGGACGGGGCATGTTGATAATGGCAAGCTTTTAATTCATTGTTTTCAAGACAGTTTAAAAGGGTTTGCTGCCAAGTGGTACAATTAGCTTAGTCGGAACAAGATACAATCATGAAAGGATTTGGCTAAAGCCTTCACAGAGCATTACAAACATATAACATACATCTACCCAGACCGATCAATATTGCAAAACATGAAGAAGAGGCCCAACGAGAGCTTTTGGCAGTATGTGCAAAGGTGGTGGGATGTTGTAGCGCAAGTACAACTGCCTCTACTTGAAAGGGAGATAACGCCTATATTTTTTAGAACCCTAGAAGATCTATTCTTGAAGTATATGCTGGTAAATGCAACCAAGAACTTCGAAGACCTTGCAATATCAGGTGAACTCATAGAACAAGCTATCAGACAAGGGAATTTTATAGATTCTAGTAGTGCGATCCTTAGAGGAGGAAGTGGATCAGAGGTTCATATAGTGGGGTCTTATCCATCCCATCGACCTTGGTCCTCGCACCATTCAAACTATTCATACTCACGTCGACCTGCGACGTTTCAGAAAATTGTCCATCCAATTTCGGTAACATATACAGAGTTGCTTCCAATGCTTTTTGAGAAAAACTTGTTAGCCCCGTTTTAGTCAAAACCAAAAGACCCTACTTACCCAGAAGACTATGATATTAAATACTGTGTGTGATTATCACCTAGAAGCACGGGCCACACTACCGAAAATTGTGGAGCCCTGAGAAACAAAGTGTAAAATCTGATTGAAAATGGCACTTTAAAGTTCAACAATGGAGTCCCTGAGACCAACTAACAATAAGATAGTGTTAGATCTGTCTGATCTGTAAAAAAAATTTTAAGGCATCTTTTTCGTTAAATCTTTTTTGAGTAACGCTAGGAACAAACCTTTTGCCTAGGCTCGAAGGCAAAAGGGAATCTTTTGTAAGGGCGTGTATGCGTTTGTTTTTAATGATGCATTTCTACAAATTTTCTTAAAATTTAACTTATTCATATGTCATGATTTTTCCATACATATATAGATATAGGGGGCCTATTTTTGAAACATCATATTTTAGAAAAATAATATTCTTTGCTCATTCATATAATCATCTTGCATTGTTGAGAAACAAAAGATTTCTTGCATTACTCTTTATAGAGATTTAAAGTACAAGGACCTAAGGTAGGTGTCTACTCAGATCAAAAGTTTGAAGCCTTCAAAGTATCCAATAAAAATGATATTCGAGCCCAAGATTAAGTGGGGCATCAAAACATACTTGAGAAGATTTGACCAATGATAAATTCAATTTCCCTTGAGAAGAAGAAAAGAAATGACATCAAGATCATTCAGCTCAAAAGTTTGAATTCAGAATGAGAACAACGAAATTTGAGGAGCAAACTTTTGCTGGGGCAAATTTTGAACAAAATTAAGCTGAGCCAGAAAGAAATGACATCTGCAAGTATCACATGAATTTTTATTCATCCTAAGGGCATACATGAAATCATATGTATCATTGCATCATCAAGCATGTTCGTATGTCATGACATCTAGCATTGATAACTTGAAGATTCCAACAAGAATTTCATGCATCCCTAGACCATCACAAAAACATGTATATGCGTGTCATTTGCATAAATACATTACCGGAAAATAACTTTGTACTTGTTACTCAAAGTAATTTTTTGAAATCAAGTCCTTCCATACGGATATTTTTCTCAAAAACTGGAGTTTCTTAATTTTTGTCCTTCCATAAGGACATTTTCCTCAAAAACATGAGTTTTTTTAACTTCTTCCTTCCATAATGACTCTTTTTAAAACATGAGTTTCTTAACTCCGTCCTTCCATAAGGACATTTTCCTCAAAAATAGGAGTTTCTTAACTCTGTTCTTCTATAAGGACATTTTCCTCAAAAATAGGGGTTTCTTAACTCCGTCCTTCTATAAGGACATTTTCCTCAAAAACAAGAGTTTCTTAATGTTGTCCTTCTATAAGGACATGTTCCTCAAAAACAGGAGTTTCTTAACTCCGTCCTTCTATAAAGACATTTTAATTCCTTAATTCTATCCTTCTATAAGGATATTTTCCTCAAAACATGAATTTCTTAATTTAATCATTTCACAAGGATATTATTTTTCTGAAAACAAAATTTCTTAATCAAATATTTTCTCAAAAGATATTTTCTTAAATCAACTCTATCTTTTCTTAAAGGTATTCGATCCTTTTTTAAAGGACCAAGAATTTATAGGTTTGATACACTCAAACGGGAAAAAATAGATAGTTGTTAACAAATTTCAGCATCTTTGGCATGAAGAAATAAGGCAAATATTGTATGGCGCCTTCAACCAAGAAGGAACAGAAGACTATTAACAAGATCTAATATCTTTGACACGGAGGAGAGAATCAATTAAATCAAATATTCATATCAAACCTTTCAATTTTACTATAGAGCAGTCAGTTTATCACTCACTTTGACCAAGCACTTTTTTAACTTTGACAGACCTTATCTTCCTAAAAGAATCGTGAAGTAGATCGATCGTCCAAGTTCTATTTCCCTAAAGAAGAGATGACAAGAAGATCAACCAAAGAGAGAACAAGCTTCCAAAGAAAGTAGAGTAAAAAAAAGAGATGAATTCAAGATCCTCAGGACGTCACCTTCAAGAGTAATTCTAAGACCTTCGGGACATCACCCTCGAGAGTGATGTTAAAACCCTCGGTGAATCAGCCAACTTGTTTCGATCCTATCTTACACATAACAAGAATTGCAGTTTGATCAAAATCAAACTCTTGGATCATGCCTATTCGTCAGAGTCGCTTGATCAACAAAACCTACAGATCACGCCTCTTCGTCAGAGTCGTAGCTTGATCAAAATTAAATCCCAAGATCCTAACTCTGTCAATGGTGTAGCGGATCAAAATCATTTTTCAGATCTTGCCTCACCGTCAGTGGTGTAGCAGACCAACCTATCATGCATCCTTGTTAGTGTCGTAAATTGTTCAACCTTTATTTTTGATCTTGAACCTTCGTAAAAAATGTAGCTTATCAAATTTTATCCCTTCGGGTTCGATCTCTTGGTCAGTGGTATAGTGAATCCCATATTTTCCAGATCCCACCTCTCCGTCAGTGGTTTAGCAGATCAAACTTCTTTCTGATCTAGTCTCTCTGTCAGTGGTGTAGTAGATCAAACTTGTTTTAGATCTCGCTTCTCTGCCAACGGTGTAGCAGATCAAACTTCTTTCTAATCTAGTCTCTCTATCAGTGGTGTAGTAGATCAAACTTCTTCCAGATCTCGCCTCTCTACCAGTGGTGTAGCAGATCAAACCTCTTCTTGATTTAGTATCTCCGTTAGTGGTGCAACGGATCAAACTCTTAGTCTTGCCTCTTCGTCAGTGATGCAGCAAACCAAACTCTTCTCGGATATCACCTTAGAATCATAGCTAGGTTCCAAAAAAAATCAAAAGTGAAAAAAACAAAAATAAAAAAATCAAACAAAAAAATTGAAAAACCAAAGCTCCAAACTCCCGGTCTTGCCTCTTCATCGATGTTGTAGTTGGACCAAATATGCCAAAATTCTCAGATCATGCCTCTTCGTCAGTGGTGTAGTGGATCAAACTCTCATATCATGCCTCTTCATCAGAGTTGTAGCTTGATTAGAATCAAACTTTTCTTCAAATCTTGCCTCTTCGTCAAAGTTGTAGCTTGATCAGAATCAAACTTTTCTTCAGATCCTGCCTCTTCATCAGAGTTGTAGCTTGATCAGAATCAAACTTTTCTTCAGATCTTGCCTCTTCGTCAAAGTTGTAGCTTGATTAGAATCAAACTCCCAGTCTAACTTCTTCGGTATTGTAGCTGGACCAAAATTCTCAAATCCTGCCTCTCTGTTAGTGGTGTAGTGGATCAAACTCTCAGATCGTGCCTCTTCGTCAGAGTTGTAGCTTGATCAGAATTAAACTCTCAGATCCCGCCTTTCCGCCAGTGGTATAGCATATCAAACTCTTAGATCATGCCTCTTCGTCAATGTTGTAGCGGATCAACTTTTTAGAATATGCCTCAGCATCGGTGGTGGAGCAGATCACCCAAATTTACAGATTCTACTTCTCCAAAATTGAGCGGAGTGGATGAACCATCTTATCATCTACCCTTTTAATTTCACAGCAAAAATCGTTATAAAAAATAAATAAAAAGAAAAGGAAAGAAAGATAAAAAGAAAAAGAAAAAAGAAAAAGAAAAAGAAAAAATTTCGTTGATCCTGCCACTTCGTCAGTGTTGCAGCTAGATCGAATATCGGAACCTTCATCATTTGATCCTGCCTCTTTGTCAGTATTGCAGCCGGATCAAATGTAAGAACCTTTATCCTTCGATACTGTCTCATCGTCAGTATTGCATTCGGATCAAGTTTTGAAGAGCTTGCATCTTCGTCAGTCTTGTAGCTGGTCAAATTTTCTCCATGTATTGCATCATCGTCAGTGTCGTAACAAGCCGAACTCATTTTGACTCCAGTTTGAAGATTTTACCTCCAAAAGCGGTCGAGCAGATCAAGTGAATCTCAAGAAGAAGTGGTGGCTAGAGAAATGAGCCCTAACCTGACCGGGCAAAAATGGTTCTCTTTTTGTCTTTGCTTTAATACCGCTGCACAACAATGAGAAAAGAGAGACAGTTGTAGATGCCCATTTTCGTCCGGGCATAAACCCAACAACCCAATAAACAAATAAAAGCAGACCCTTTTTTAATCCAATATAACCTATTACCCATTTAAAAAATTAAACCAAACATGACTGATAACCAGACCCAAGCACATAACCTAAACCTAAGACCTAACCTAACCTAACCCTAAAAAACCCTAATCTACTCTAACATTGAGTCGTCGCCGCAGAGCCGTCTGCCACCACTTCCCTACTTTGTGGCCACTGCCCATAATCATCCTCGTCACCCTCTATGTGGCCGGATGAGGGCCTCTCCCTTGCCCTTTAAATCCACCAATCCGCAACATAAAAAAATGAAGGATTAGCAACCATTTAAAGAGAGACCATTAGGAAAAAAAGATCGAACCAAAAATTAAGAAAAAAGAGAAAGAAGAACAAACAAAAAACAAAGTATAAAAGGTAAAAAAATATAAAATACCTTTCGGTTTTCTCAGATCTAAGAGATTAGAAGGGGATTTAGGAAAAATCGACCTTAGATCCGGCTTTAGAAGCTGAAACCGATTCGAACCATCTATTTGCATGTACTCTAGCCACAATTCGTGATGTTGCTTCGTCGTTGGCAACAACAACACATAGCAGCACGCGACGGTTGACCAGGCGGCGCTAGGAGGCTTGGCCGAGTGAGGGGGAGGGAAGTTGAGTGAGTTTAAGAGAGACGTTAAGAAATTTTTTTGATTATCAATGGCCAAATGAATTTTTTGGGGCAAATCTTGTACTTATATGCCATACGAAATGACGTCGTTTCATCTGTAACCCGTGTGGCAACCCGAATCAGATGGAGGATCCGCGCTTTTTAATAAAATGGGAAATTGCAGCTTCAGTCCTCCCGTCTTTGTATCCTTGCAATCTTGCCTTTCAATTCTTGCTTTATTTCATTTTAGTCACTGTTTTTAATTTCTGTTTTTTATTAATGTATTATTATTATTAGTATTACCATATTATTATGTTTATAGGTTAAGTTATACTACTGTTATTTCCATTCTTATTTTTTTTTTTTTTATTATTATTATTATTATTATATATATATGTACGTTATATATGTAGGTATATATATGTTAACTAATAAATGTATTATATATCTTAACTAATAAAAGTTTTATATATATTTTAACTAATATAGCTAAAAGACATATATATATTTATGCTAACTAATATATATATATATATATATATATATTCTATATTTGTTTAAGTTTTATACATGTATATTAATTAATAAGTTTTTACCTTTCATATTTATTTGTATTCCCTATCTATTTTATATTTTTACCTAATATATTAAATATATCTTCTCATATACATATATATTTTATATTCACTCATTCTAACTGAATTATAAACTAAAACTTTTTATTAGGGATTCTTGCGAGAAACGTACCTCGAACACGTAAGGGGTGCCGCTTTCCGTTAATCTCTATTACAAAATACCATTTTTAATTCTAAACTATAATTTTCAAAATAGGTTTCCCTCATTCGGGAATCTAATGGAAATTATACCTCGGGTGTAGGGGTATAAATTTTTTTCGTACAAAGAAATATTCTTTTAAATATTTTAAGGGATCACAAATATTAAATTAAATTTGAATTCTTAATTTCCATCATTAAGACACTAAATAATCGACCAAGTACCAATTTCGGGCGTTGTGGGGGTGCTCACCCTTCCCCACACTTAACTGGCTCCCGAACCTATTTTTCTGGTTTCGCAGACCAAAACTTGTTATTTTAATAAAATAACACAAAAACAGATTTTATTAAAATTGTCGGGTTTTTAGGTGATCCAATCTCACCTAAATTAAAAAAGATTATTGGCGACTTTATCTCAAATATTTTTGGTAAAAACACGTTAAACACCACCGTAGGCGGCACCGTTGTTACACACTTTATCACTGCCGCCAAGCATACTTGGCTGTTGTCAACCCATAAGACCAACCAAGGAGCTAAAAGGAATTTGCTTGTCATCCATGTTTCAATGCATTTTTTAAAAAAGAAAATGACATACACATCAAATCTGATTCAAATAGCTTGCCTACATAGTGCAATCAGAGTATTGTACAAGAGAGGATTCTGTTTCCTCTACTTTTTATTAACTTGATTCTCTTGTATTTGAATACAGATTATGGAGTAATTTCATGGGTTAAATGTGAAGCAGCTGTGGCAAGTTTAAGATGTATGTAAAGGAGAGAGAAAGTTGGCCGACAAAAATAAGTTCCACTGCTTCAAATTTTCATTAGTAAACAATTTCACTAGCTTATTTGGCCATAACTCTTCAGCATGATCACATGATCCAATAACTACAGATACCCAAGTGGACGGTCTAGCTCTGGCGCTGGCTCATGTAGCGATCAATTCTTGTGACATAAAACTTATGAAGCACGGGTACTTCAATCTAATATCGTATCATGTATCCAATACGTTTCCGTACTAGAAATATATTGGGTACAGCTTAAGTACTTCCCAGTATTTCATATCCATATTTTTTTCTATTCTCACATTTTTCTGTCTTTTTCTTGTTTTTTTTCGATACTATTTTGTTCACATGAATCAACTATAAATATAAGTAGGCTTAAAGGTATTTCTAAAACCATTGAATCTTATTTTAACCAAAGTAGGATCAAAAATTTTATATTTCTCAGACTAGCACCTTTGCAGTAAACTCGCCGCACTAGCACGACGAGTTCTAAAAATATATTATTTTTTATTAAACTCGACACACGACGAATTTCATTTTTTTCTGTAAATATACAGTTTAAACCTTAATTACGGGATTAACTTAATCCCAAGCCAAACTCGCCGTATAGGCATGGCAAGTTCTCTCTAACTTAACGGTGTTCTAGGGCTAAGCAATAACGGCGATCTAGAACCCATCAAAGCACCCTAATTATCACGAATTAAGACACCCGATGAAGCCTTTCTGCTCCCAGATGAGAAACTGGCATCCACATTAATTTTTAATGAGAAGGGATCCATTGAGCATGTGCTAAATGTCACGAGGCCATTACCTTCTTCCCAAAAGACATGTCTGATAGGATGTACAGCGCCACCGTATTTATATCTCAAGACCTCCATTTTCCTTTCGGATGTGGGATTAATGATCCTGTCTCTTCTCAGGCGTGACATTCTCCCCCACTCAACCTCGTGAGGTCCTCGTCACGAGCTTTTGCTCTCGTGATGAGCCACTTTGTCACAGTTGTCCACCCTACCTACCCCACTCATGGACGCTCGGCGTGAAATCGGGCAGTCAAAGGGTCGCTCCGATACCATTTGTCACGAGGCCATTACCGTTTTCCCAAAAGACATGTCTAATAGGATGTACAGCGCCACTATATTTATATCCCAAGACCTCCCTTTTCCTTTCCGATGTGAGAATAATGACCCCGCCTCTTCTCAGGCGTGATATAAAGGCAATGGATGTTGTAGAGACGAAAATAAACTGTTGATCTCCCTACTAAAGACTCAAATAAAGGTGACTGTTTCTGCAACGTTTTGGTCAACATTTTCATGAATGAATTTATTTCGTGCATACCATAGGCTCCATATGACTATAGCAACGTCTTATTTAGTAAAGTGATTGTTGCAATGATGGAATAGCCAAGATAGCCATTCACTAAAATCCATTGCACTTACTTCAGGTGGCCAGGTTACATTTAGACTTAACCATACTTGCTTAGCATGAGCACAGTCTCGACTAATGTGCTTAATATCTTCAGTAGAACCTGTACATCTTGTACAAACCGAGTCTGGAAGCAGCCTTTTGATGCATAAGTTCTGTAGAGTAGGGGCATAATTATTAGTAAATTCCCATAGTAGAATACGGATTTTAGAAGGACAGTTAAGACCCCATATCTGCTTGAACACAAATGCTTCACAATCACTAATAGTGAGCATATCCAGAAGCATTTTATATCCACTTCTAACTGAGTAAATACCAGAAAATTCACTAGCAGAATCTGTTTGTCATTGATAGGAGTTGTGGGTAAAGGAATACTAAGAATCAAATTGGCCTCTTCCTCAGAAAAAATCGATGCAATAAATTCCTGGTTCCACATAGCAGAATTTGGATGCATTAAATAACTAACCTTAACCAGATCATTAGAGGGAGGCGAGGAGACTAGTTGTTGCCGTTTACTTGGGAGCCAATAGTCCTCCCATGTAGAGACAGATAAGGCTGATCCTATACGCCATCTCAGGCCAGATTTGAGAAGTCCTTTAGCACACCAAATACTTCTCCATATCAAGGAAGGATTAGAGACTAGGGGAGCTTCCATAAAAGTAGAGGTGTGGTAGTATTTGGCTATGTAAAGTCTTGCTATAAGAGATCCTGGGTTTTCAATTAGTCTCCATCCTTGTTTAGCTAGTAAAGCTATGTTGAATTTTGATAAGTCTCGAAATCCCATGCCCCCAGCTTCTTTCAATTGACTCAATTTTTGCCAAGTACACAAGTGAATCCCCCTTTTAGAGGCCGAATGTTGCCACCAAAAACGAACCATAAGAGCTTCTAGTTCTTTACATAATGTGCTGGGCAAGAGAAAGCAGGACATAGATCGATTGAAGGACTGATTTGATTAAGACTTCCCTTCCTCCAATTGACATAGCCTGATGGCTCCAATTGCACGTGTTTTTGGACCTTTTCTTTGAGCTCCATCATTGCCGCTCTCTTATTACGACCCACCATCGAAGGAAGAACAAGATATTTTTCAGAATTTGTGCTTGGATGAACGCCTAGGACACGACAGACATCATCTCGGTTTTCCTGAGTAACATTCGTGCCAAAAAAAGCTCAAGATTTATCATAATTAATCAATTGTCACGAACAAGTTGCATAAGTATCCAAGACCTGTTTGAAGTTATTCGCACCATTAGCAGAGGCCTCGCCAAGCACAAGACAATCATCAGCAAACAATAGATGGGTAAGAAGCGAAGCATGGCGATTAATTTGAATACCTTGTAAGGTAGCCTGATCCGAGGCTATCCGAATGAGAGTTGAAAGACCTTTGCTGCAAATGAGGAATAGGAGAGGGCTTAAAGGATCTCCCCGTCGTAAACCTCTATGTGGCTAAAAGTTTGCTCCAACAAAGCCGTTAAGAACTATGGAGTATGAGACTGATTTGACACAGTTTATAACAGTTTGCACCCAAGGATTCGAGAAACCCATTTGAATCATCATTGCCTCAATAAAAGTGCACTCAACCCTATCAGATGCCTTGCTCATGTCAAGTTTAAGAGCAAAAGACCCTGATCTTCCAAAGCGTTTGTTTTTCAGATAGTGTAGGACTTCATATGCAACCAAGACATTATCGGTAATTAGTCTCCCGGGAATAAAGGCACTCTGAGCCTCGTCAATACAATGATGGAGAACTATCTGTAATTTGTTTGCCAACATCTTGGAGATAATTTTATATAGGATGTTGCACAAACTAATGGGGCAAAATTGATGCATATGGTGAGGATTTTTTACCTTAGGTACCAACACTAGGCGCGTATGATTGATATTAGAGAGGTCATGTTGTTCTAACAAAGTTGTAATACAAAAGTCAGCAATGTCACGACCGATGATGTGCCAAAATCTCTGGTAGAAAACAGCGCCAAGACCATCTTCACCCGATGCTTTAAGGGGGCTTATAGATTTTAGAGCCGAGCAAACTTCTTCATAAGTAAAGTCCCTTGATAACTCAGCATTCATACTGTCAGTGATTAAAATTTAAATTTGCAAAAGTTGTAAATTATTCAGAAGTTGAAATGAGTTATTTAATTTCAAAATTATAACCCTTTAGGTGAATTATTGTAACATCCTAAATTATGATAGTGAAGTGACCATTATTAATTGATAAGGAAATTACTTAAGTGACTAATTGATAATTCTATGAGTGACCGATTTGATAGGAATACGAAATTGAAATGCTAAATCAAGGTGACTATTTAGTGAACCTTCACAAAACTTAGTATTGCATGATAATAAATAAGATGAGAAGAGCTTAATGATGTGGCCATATTATGAAGGAGCCACTTGTAGTTAATCTAAGTCTAAGTGGGACAAAAATAAACTCATCATCCTTCTCATTCTCCTTGAAAGACGAAGAAGAGAATTGAGAGAAAAATGAAGAAAATCTTCATAGCTTGCTTTGGAATCGGGCATTTTGAGTGTTTGAGTTATTATTGTGCTAAAGAAAACAAGAAGGGAGTCGATGGAGGAGATGAGAGGCTTAAAGCAGTGGTGATTCAAGATCAGAATTAACTCGGTGTACTTGTGAGTATTACTATGTTTAAATAAGCACGGATTTGTTGAATTTATTAAGTTACTTGGTTGTATGACGAGGCATAAATTGTCTATAAATGCTCGGAGTTGCTAATGCTTTGTATGATGATAGTGGCCAAGGTAAGTGAAACAATCACTTGTGCCCTTTTATATTTGAACCATGAATTGGTTCCTTGCAATGCTTAATGTAAAGTCTCGTGTAATTGGTTGTGTACTCGATGAGTTAAGAAAAATAAGGAACGAACAACCAAATAGTTTATATGTATGTTTCAATAGTACATGATACTATTGCCTGGAAAGGATTGATCGAATAGAATATATGCTTCAATGGTACTAACTACCATTGCCTGAAAATGCTTAAACAAATAAATTATATGCTTCAATGGTACTGATTACCATTGCCTGATAATGCTTAAACAAATGGATTATATGCTTCAATGGTATAAGTTACCATTGCCTGATAAAATTCGATTTAATAGAATATACGATCAATGGCACATGTTGCCATTGCCTGATAACGTTTGATTGATTATGTCCTTCTATACTTTAGCTAGACGAGTCGTATTAAATGATTCAGTATACCTACAATAAATTTGGTTATTAAACTGAACAACTATAGTGGTTGCTTGATGACACATTTCTCTTTGGAAGCATGATATTACTATTTTGAAAATTATACTTAAATAAATGTAATGTTAAGTGATTTGAGAACTTGCACTTACATTGTTGTTATCTAAGTTTCGAAGCATATAATCTAATTACTCACCCTGATGATTGCACAGGAGAAATTGATTGTTGATCAAGCTTGGGGAGGATTTTGCAAGGTCACCAAAGGCACCAAAAGTATGTTTTGTTTGTTAAGTTAACTCCTAGAAGGTGGCACTAGTTTGGGGTGTTAGGCTATAATACTTGTCTATTATAAGGGGCTGTAACTAGTAACTTAGTAAGGGTTTGTAAATATATTTATATATACATCTATGTGTTTGGCTTATTGTACTTCTTGGTGATAGTTTTTGCTTGTTTGGCTTGGTTGCTGCATTCGAATGACTTAGGTGATATCATAAGCTTATTCTATCAAATGAAAGATGATGATAAATGGTTGTAATGGTTGTGTGTGATTCAAACATGTGAATACCTATTAAGTCAAGAATTAAATTGAGTATGGCATGCTTAGCTTGTCAATAATTACAAATTGGAAGTCACTTTTGTCCTTGTAAGGAAACTCGGTTAGATCATATTGTTGGGAAAGTCTTGAATCTATATTGCTACCAAATAGCCTTATAATCCTTATTTTGGTATGCCATGCACATATAAGTTCTTAATCGAGTATCATAACCTAAAACGATTACTATACTTGTTATTCACATTCTTGTCAAGTATGAAATTTTAGTAAGATCACATGTTTCCTATCTTTAATTTTGATGATCGGATTGTAATGTCTTGATGCTTCATAGATTATCTTTTAGAATGCTTGTGCTCTAAAGGTCTTATCATAATCCCTTTCCTTGTTCAATATCTAACTTGTGTGATAAGTTAGATTGTTTCCTCCTATATCAATACTATCTTCTAGGCCTGGGGGTTGGGTATTACAATTATCCAGTGCTGAAACGCTATATCAAAATGAAGTGAAGTGAAGTTTCATACTAATATTTATGTTAAAACATGAGTACTTGGTATAAAAATAAAATAACATATTTATGCTTGAGATGAACAATTTGGCATTCTATGACCCGAAAGTCTACAATTCCCGCATAGTCTAGGTTGTCCGGTAAGCTCACGGTGACGCATGTCGTCCATATTATTCTGAATCCTTATGGATCTTGGACGTCCAGCTTATTCCCTTCGCAGATTGGGTCAGGTAAAATTGTGGTCAATGTCTGCTTAACATTCTATTCAGTTTCGCTGTCGATTGGTGGGGATTCTATTTCGTAGAACTTAAATACTGAATGAAGCCAATATACAGGATCTACGTATTCCTTGTAATCGAGTCTGATAGCGGAGCATATAGAGATGGCATGCTCGCACAGAAGCTTTAGTGCTTGGAATGAGCCACAATCCCATAACTTGTTTTGGAGATCCACCATGTACGATGTTAATCAAAAACCTGCATAGGTTGTGATATCTCCGAGACATGGAAAAAGTTGTCGTTACGCGACATTGGCAGCACATGCAACCCGTTGGATTTAACAACGGTTTTTTGAATATCTTCTCGTATCCTTGGGTGGAATATGAGGCCCTTTTTGCTGTATAACGATAGCTTATTTCCCCAAGATTGCGAACAAATTGCCCGAACGAAAGTGATTATCTATACGACTAAATGTCTGTCGTTTGGTCTAACATTCAAAAATTGCTCCGAAATGCGTTGAAAACCTTACCAAGACAACTCCTATAGGGGTGTTTAGGCTTGTTTTACGCCGCTTCTAGATGTTTTTTGGTCCAAATTGTTTACGTTAACATCAAGTACAAGTATTTATCAATACAACTAAGTGTCCGTTGTTCAATACAACATTCAAAAATGACTCCGAAAAATACGTTGAAAACCCTACCAAGACAGCCCTATATAGGTGTTTATGCACGTTTTACACCGTCTCCGAATGTATTTTGGGCCAATTTTTTTATGTTAACATCAAGTACATGTGTTTATCTATACGATTAAGTGTTCATCGTTGGTCCAACATTCAAAAAGTGCTCCGAAAAATGCGGTTGAAAACCCTACCAAAACAACTCTTATAGGGGTGTTTAGGCGTGTTTTACGCCATCTCCGGGTGTTTTTTGGCCTAATTTTTTTACGTTAACATCAAGTAAAAGTGTTTATCTATACAACAAAGTATCCTTCGTTCGGTCCAACATTCAAAAAATGCTTCGAAAAATGCGTTAAAATCCTACCAAGACAACTCCTATAGGGGGTGTTTAGGCACGTTTTACGCCATCTCCGGGTATTTTTTGGCCCAAATTTTTAACGTTAACATCAAGCACAAGTGTTTACTTATACGACTAAGTGCCCATTGTTTGGTCCAACATTCAAAAAGTGCTCCAAAAAATGCGTTGAAAACCCTACCAAGATAACTCTTATAGGGGTGTTCCCAAACTTTTACGTTAACATCAAATAAAAGTGTTTATCTATACAACTAAGTATCCTTCGTTCGGTCCAACATTCAAAAAGTACTTCAAAAAATGCGTTAAAAATCCTACCAAAACAACTCCTATATGGGTGTTTAGGCACGTTTTACGCTGTCTCCGGGTATTTTTTGGCCCAAATTTGTAACGTTAACATCAAGCACAAGTGTTTACTTATATGACTAAGTGTCCACTGTTCGGTCCAACATTCAAAACGTGCACCAAAAAATGCGTTGAAAACCCTACCAAGACAACTCTTATAGGGGTGTTCCCGAACTTTTACGTTAACATCAAGTACAAGTGTTTATCTATACTACTAAGTGTTTGTCGTTCGGTCCAACATTCAAAAACCACTACCTACATTTCAAACCCTACATGAAACCTCTACAAAAATGCTGTCGAAAATCTTGTAAAGCTAGAAATAACAGGGGAAACTCATCGAGCATGCACGACAAGTTACCTAACTCGTCGTGTATGCTCAGCAAGTTTCCCAATCATTTCCACTTCCGGTATAAATAGCACTGCTGAAACAACGCATTCCCTTCCATACCACAATTGTCTTTTATTGTTTTTATACGTATCAAATTGACAAAGTTCAGGCAACTACATTAATTACGTTGTATATTGCTCGAAATGAGGCTGCTAGAAATCATGACGGAAGCTTGGAAACTCCAATTGTTGTCATATTGTCTCATATTACAAAGTTTCGCTTACAACATTAGTTTACCGTGAAACCGCGTAGTCCTACATTATTTGGGATGCAACACAAATGTTGTCTCCAGGCTTTTAGGGTATAATGTTGTACCCATTTTTATCCCATGCAGGCCCTTATACGTCTATCATGACATATGCGGGCACTACATTTCATATTTCATGTTGATTGACCCCGTTTTTTACACGAACAACCTTGTACAAATCAAACAATTAGGCAGTCATATCACAAAGTCTAGTACTGAGTTAATCTATTGTATACTACAACAAATTATTTATATGTACTCAAGCATATGTATTCAAGTTCGGGGAGTAATGTGTAATAAGTTGCCAATTTTTTGTGTTCTATATATATTTTAGTGTTCTAAACGTAGTAATTCGTTATATCTGATTGATTGCAACACTCTACATAGTTTGTTAAGTGAAATAAACAAACATAACAATTATTGTCAACTAAACTCAAACCATTATTAAATCATGAATTCATTCAATGGGTCTGAAATTTATTAAAAATATATCTAAAATTAAGAAACAAAACCATTGCGTACGTAACATAACAAATTCTGTCAACTCAAATCAATAATTAAACCTCTTTGTACTATGTAGAGCTTGGTCCCAAGTAAGGCTCGGGTTTGGGTTTCGGATCAGGTTCCTGTAACAAGTCTGGTTTGGGTTCTCTTATTAAGCGTCTACCTCTACCTTCAGATCTACCTCTACCTCTCATCCCATGGATCTACCTCCAGACGACCTGCACCCGATGACGACTCATTCGACGCTCCCTCATCCTGGGCTTGTCGGGTTTGAAACAAAAGAATATAAGTTTGTCGTTGGGCTTCTATTTGTTGTTTGCTACAAACCATTGATGGTACTCAGAATTTGAGAAATTGAAATCATTCAGTCGAATGGGACCATGATTCGGTAACCTGCTTGACTTGTCATGCCACCATGCTATGTATGACGAATATCTCTTTGGCCAATTATCTTCGTTATTACCCCGTAAGTTCACATGTTCAAACTCATCCATATTGGTCGAGTCCTCCTGCAAAGGCTGGTGATGTCCAAAATGCCTAAGAACCTGATTGTCATTAAACAGTTCGACAATCACAAAATTTAACAATGGTATTACCGAACACCAATTTTCGGCATCTTCATAGGCATCGTTCAGAATCACCTAACGAATATCATCATCTTCATCATATAACATCCATTGGAACTGCAATAATAGTACATAACTAGAAAATTAGATCAAAATAAATTCAAATTTTCAAATTTCGATCTAAAGCAAATTTGCATTACCTACTCCTCGAAATACATGTCAATCTTCACTCTAACTTCGATGATTATTTTTACCTTCAACGCATTCTTTTTGAATTTTGGTCCCATCTACATAATACAAATACGTAGATGGATCATGGTTTCCCTAAATAACATTTAAAACAATTATAGGAATTAACATTATTACCTTGAAGCGTGTAGGAATTGAAACGTAGGATCGCAAATAGGTGCCAAGAATGGAAGACTGTACCAGGCCCATGATTGTATTAGCACCACACACCCACCAATATCGGTGTGCACGAATATCGTCTGTCTAGGTCGTTGCCTTGCACAACTCGCGGTACAAGAAACCTAATATTGTAGATCTCCAAATGAATTTTTTACTCCCCACGTCTGCAAGAACATAAGGTATTGTGTGTGCACGTGAGAACTCGATTTGTTCGGCATTACCATACCACCAATATGGAGCAATATATAGTCTCAAGCAGCATAATCAATTTCTCCTGATGTGGAATTTTCATCCACTTGAAAATCACTCTTCAGCCATGTCAGCTTCACACGTTTACCATCAACAGCATGCGCTGGTGGTGTCTTCCCCAAAAACTTGGAGCAATAATCATTAACAAAATAATTATTCTGACCAATAATTGGACTGCCTAATATTAGGATACCAAGATGCATAGCAACATCTTCAGGGTGATTGTGCACTCCCCTTACGGCATGTGGAAGGTATGCATCTCCGGTCTTCAACGCTCCACTAACTCATTAATCAACTGCGGCACGATTTTAAACTCACGAATCTTTGAGGCGTACCAAAAACTAGAATTCTTCAGATATCCCATTATATATTGGCTTGTCGGATCGCTCCATATCAAGCGAAGTCGAAATTTTGAATCCTCGTTCTACAAACAAAAAATTTAAATTAAAGAGTACTTTATCATTTAAAAATAAATTAAAAGTTACAAAAAAAACCCATAAATTCTTACCAATAATTCCATGTTTTTCATGATATGAGAATCTTGAAGTCTTAACAACGTCATT
Source organism: Hibiscus mutabilis (assembly GCA_019671005.1). NCBI lineage: Eukaryota > Viridiplantae > Streptophyta > Magnoliopsida > Malvales > Malvaceae > Hibiscus > Hibiscus mutabilis. The sequence continues at coordinate 22,555,014 of CM033718.1, read as the reverse complement.
TTCCCCTAATAGTTATGCGCAATTAAATGCCTAAAACATCATAAATTAATCCAATTTTTTAAATATTTTCGATTAAAATATTTACAACACAATTTACTATTCGGATTAGAAAAAGTATGCATATATAAAAAAATTTCGAATAAAAAAATAAATCATATTCAAAAATATTAATCGGACTCTAAAAAAGTTAATAAACGTTACCTTTAACCTTTCGAATTATATGTAAGCTTGTTTCTTTCGGTGTCGTCTAAGAAAATATCACGGCTTCACTAACTCTTTTTCTTTGCTCGAACCAAAGAGATTGAAAATATTTGTGTATTCTAAACCCTAAACAAAACTATCTATTTATAAGAAAATAAAAAAAAACCATGATTTGCAAAAACCCTAAAGGAACCCATTATTTTCTCCGTAAAATCTATAGCGGCCATTAAGTTAGAGGAAACTCGTCATGCCATTATTGCAAGTTCGGTTTGGGATTAGGTTGATCTCGTGATTAAGGTTTAAACTGGTATTAAAAAATAAAACTCATCGTACGTCTAAGGCGAGTTTGAATAAAAATAATATATTTTTGGAACTTGCCGTACTAGTGCGGCGAGTTTACTGTAAAGGTTCTACTCCCGAAAATATAGATTTTAAATCCTACTTTGGTCAAAATAGGATCCAATGGTTCTACAAATGTCCTTAACTCTTATAAATATGTGTGATGTCATGCTCACATAATTTTTGTATGACTTTTTAATTTTATATTTTAAGTTTTTATATTTTCTTAAAATATAAAATTTATTTTATATTTGTCGTACTCTAATCGTACTCGTATCTTGTAATTTTAAAAATTAATGTTTCTCGTCCTTGATTCCGTACCCGTATCAGTGCAACATAACATAAAACAAATCACATCAGGAACAAAGTATCATTTTCAGATCTTGTACACACTATAACTACTCGATTATAGATTCCAGCATTCTCACCACATAATCAAAACTTAAACTGCAAATTTTAGGCTCTCCTTAATCAAAATAACTCAGAGTGACGTCACTGAGAACTTATGGGAATTAAACGGATAAAAAACGACATAAAACTTCAAGTAAATAAATACCCTATTCTTAAACACCAAGAAGAAAACTTCCCAACATTGTGTAGATTACGGCTGTTGTTGGCATCCATATAACTAGCATCAACCAGTACTTTCCCCCTTGTAGCCAATTCAACATCTTCATCAACCATCATCTTCACCAATTGCTCGAATCCAACTCTGGGTTTCCACCCAAGAACCTTCCTTGCCTTACTTTAATCGCCTTTCAAGTTATCCACCTCCGCAGGCCTAAAATACCTCTTTGTCAATCACCACATGATCTTTCCACTTCAACCCCAAATACCCAAATGCCACTTACAGGAACTCCTCCACCGTATGCGACTACTCCGTCTCCACACGTAATCGTCCGGCTTCTCTTGTTGCAGCATCATTCACATTGCTTCCACGTAATTCCCGGCAAAACGCCAATCCCTCGAAGCTTGAAGGTTCCCCAAAAATAATTTGTTGTGCAACCCAATCTTGATCCTCCCGACAGCCCGAGTAATCTTCCGGGTCTTGAAACTCTCTCCTCTTCTCGGGGACTCGTGATTGAAAAGAATCCCATTGCATGCGAAAATCCCGTACGGTTCCCTGTAACAATGTACCAATGCGCGGTGCATTTAGAAGCCGCGTATGGAGATCTGGGGTGAAACGGTGTGTTTTCAGATTGCGGCAGACGGGTGGATCCGAACATTTCGGAGGATCCAGCCTGGTAGTACTTGATATGGGTTCGACCCGTGGCGGTGATATGGGATCTAACGGCTTCCAACAACCGGAGAGCTCCCGTAGCCAGCACGTCAGTCGTGTAATTTGGGATCTCAAAAGAGACGGCCACGTGAGATTGTAAACCTCGTCGAGTCGGATAGTATCGAGCCAGCGGCGAAGCAAGGAAGCGTTGGTGAGGTCAGTGTAATGGAGCTTCATGAGAGCCTTGTGGGCGTTGTGTGGATCAATGTAGATGTGGCTGATACGCTACGTGTTAAAGTTGGAGGAGCGGCGGATCAAGCCATGGACTTCTTAGCCTTTGTTGAGGAGGAATTTGGTCAGGTAGGAACCGTCTTGACCGGTGATGCCGGTGATCAACGCGACCTTGCGGTCAGAAGTGGCGCTTCCGCTGGCGGTGTGAGACTCGGATCCAGACCCGACCCTGGAAGTGTCACTTTCGGTTGTCATTTTCAAAATTGACGGTGGGTTTTTCAATTGGAGAAGAGAAAGAATGGCTTCTTTGGTTGCGTTTAAGCTTTTGGTTGTTTACAGGGGAGAGTTTAGGGGGAATGGAGGATTAAATGGTCAATAAATAAGGGCTTAATACGCAACTAGGTGCTCAAATTATGCTCTCTTTTTTTCTAGTTAGGCGTCCAAACTATTTTTTGACTCAAATAGGTGTCTAACGTTTCATTTCGTGACCATTTAAGGTTTTTCGTTAATTCTCACCATTAAAGGACACGTGTCATTTCCTGAAAATTTCAAAATTATATTAAAAATGAATAAAATTAATAAAAAAAATAAAAATAAAAATATATCCTAAAATTTTCAAATATTTCTAAAATAGTCCACAAATTCCTAAACCCCCAAATCCGACCAGTCCTGCCGGCATTGGCCGCGTTGCCAGCGACGGAATGAAGTGCTCTCGTCTCGCTGAACAACCCACACGTCGTTCGTCGTGAATCGTTCGAAGGAACCATTTGACAATTTCGACGTTTCGCACAACGTTAGTCGATTTTCGGTGACGAGGTGGATGGGGAAACGGTCATGATGGTCCGGTGACCGATGTGGCAACCGGCGGCATGGCAACCGGCGGCAAAATTGGCCCAAATAGGGATTTAGGTTTTGGGGAGTTAGAGATTTTGAAATTTGGGGCTGTTTTGTGAAATCTAGAAAACTTAGAGATTTTTTGAAAAATTAAGTAATTTTATTTATTTTTAATATAATTTTAGAATTTTAGATGACACGTGTCATAGAATAAAACATTAGGCACTTATTTGGCCCAAAAAATAATTTAGACAGCTACTGAAAAAATGCATAGTTTGAGCACCTATTTCACGATTAAGTCATAAATAAGATATAAATATTTTAAGAACTTACGATTTTGTCCTTGTGAAGTTAAATGTGTGGTGCAATCTGATTGGTTGGGCTTGTTGAAATATGATTTCATTTCTTGGACCTTTGAACTTGCATTCCCTCGTGATATGAGGTCGTGTTTGTGTGCATTCATATACAATATATCTTATTTATTATTTGACCCGTAAATATTTTTTAAAAAGATTATTTATACACGTAAAATTTAGTTTACATAATTTTGTCTATTTTAGTATCACATACCTTATTTAGGATTTAGGTATTTAAAGTTTAGAATTAAAGATTTAGAGTTTTAAATTTTAGTGTTTAAGGATCAAATATATAGGATTTAAAATCATCTCATGCAACACTCTCAAAAAAAAAATCCCAACAAAGTACTCTAAAAATTATAATTTTGTATAAACTAATTATCATGTATAAATTATAATAATCATAAAAATTATAAACTAAATATTATGTGCAGTCCTTTTAAAATTTATCTATAATGTATAATAATTATACATGATTACAATAATTATCATGTTATGAATATCTTTATTTATGGTGAATACCCATTTTTAAATGAGATTTTAATGTAGTTTATTATTAGGGTTTAATACCTATTGGAATTAAGGTTTTCATTTTATGTCTATAAATATAGTGTTTGGAGAAAGCATTGTACACAACCCTACATTGAGAATATAATACAAGTCTCTCTCTTTGTCTCTCTTCTTTGTTCTTGTCCATCTCTCTTGTTCTTCTTTATTTTAGTCACAACACGTTGTCAGCACGATCTCGCTCAATAATCGTGGTTCTTGTCGGCAATTCTCGGAAAAGATTTCACCAAGATATTGGTGACTACATCTACCGTGTGTTCAATTTAACTTAGAAAGCTTGGTATATTTTCTTATTTATAGTTAATAACTCTTATATTATGGTTAGTGAATGTTTCAAGTTACGAAAATTCGTCTTGATCGAAGAATTTTTATGAGAGGCATTCCCTAAAGTGAATGCAAGCATGATGTTTATTCCATGCGAATATTGGATTTGTTTCATTCCCTGAAGTGAATGCAAACATGATAATACACTATATGGTTAGTGAATAAAACTCAATTATGTGAACGTTTCAAATTAAAGTGAAAATTTGTGGTCAGAGTTTCACTAATGAGGATATGTTAGAAAAACATACTCCATTTTTCACACAATTAATAATGTCCTACATAAACAATATTGTGGAAAGGTTTTAAAGACCTATTGGCTCCGTTCTATTCCCTGAAGTGAATGCGACATTTTATAGCGGAAAGAATAAATGCCACATTAGCAATTGTGGTCGCGATTGATGCCATAGAAATAGACATGGGTAAGATGATCATTTTAAGAATGCTTGTTCCCACCAGAAGTGGGATTATAAGGATGACAAGAGTGACAGAGATCATATTAAAATCTTTATGTTATCAATGCGATGGTACAAACCATTGGTCTCGTACTTATCAAACGCCGAAGCATTATGGACCTTTATCCACAATCATGAATGATAAACAAATTTTATATATGGCGAAAATAATTATGGCATTGTTGGTCCAACTCATTTAGATGTTGTTGATTTCCTCATAACCCCTGAAGGGAGTAATTCGGCTTTTTATTTTATTTCCTTATAACCTCTAAAGACAATAATTGATCTTTTAATTTTTTTGCTTTATGTTAATTTGCTTTACATATTATTTATTTATGTTTTATATTATATATATATTAAAACATTTATTTATTATCTTTTGAAGAATATGGTTACCTTCGGAATAAAATATGCAATGGATTGTGGCGATTTATACTTAACGGATAGTGCAAGTACTCATAATATACTTAAGAGTAATAAGTTCTTGACAAATTATCTTTGATGGATAATCGATTTGATATGTGCTATATTCAATATTTTTCATTCCTTGAAGTAAATGGAACAAAGCACATACTGAAAAGTGCATACTTATTCATATTTTCACATTTAAAATTGTAAGGGAATAATGTGAGTACTATATTCGAAACTACTAATATCACAGAAGGCTTCTAAAGAGAAAATATGTTACTACCAAATGGAACTCAATTCCATATTCACAATGCGTTACACTCGCCAACGTTACAAAGAGACTTATTGAATTTTAAAAATGTTCGCAGAAATGAATATCATATTGAGACTACTAGTCAAGGGGTTGCTGACTATCTCCATATTGCGAGTATAACCTAAGGCAATAGGAAAATCTTGACAAAATTACATGCACTGTCATCCGGATTATACAACACAAAAATTAGTACAAATTAAAGCTCATGCTATTGTAAACCTGATAACTTTATCACTTGGCATGACCAGTTAGGCCATCCCGGTTTAATTATGATGTGAAAACTTATTGACACTCCATGTGGTCATTGATTGAAGAACTGACAGATTCTTCAAAATAATGTTTTTTTATGTGATGCTTGCTCTCAAGGCAAACTAATTATTCGACCATCACAGGCTAAGATAGATTATGAATCTATTAATTTTCTAGAATGGATACAGGGTGATATATGTGGGCCCATACACCCTTCTTATAGATCATCTAGATATATGTATCCTTGTTATCAACTCGCAACTTGGCATTTGCGAGGTTACTTGCTCAGTTTTAAAAACTATGAGCACATTTTCCAGATTACCGATAAAGACAATTCGTCTTGATAATTCTAGTGACATGTCATTTTACATGCAGCCCCACTAATTCACATCAAGCCAACAATTATCATAAGTTCTACCCATTACAAATGGTTTTTGGTAACGAATCAAAATATTTCTCATCTTAGAATTTTTTGGTGTGCGGTATATGTTTTAATTGCTCCACCACAATGCACAAAGATGGGTTCTCAAAGGATGTTAGGAATATATTTCGGATTCAAATTCCACTTGATAATTAAATATCTCGAGCTTTCGATGAGAAATTTATTTACAGGTTGATTTGTTGACTATCATTTTAATGAGTCAATTTTCCTAACATTAGGGGGAGAAAATAAATAGCTAGAAAAATAAATAAGTTTGAATGAATTATCATTATCTCAGTTTGATCCACGTACTCAACAATGTGAACTATAAGTTCAAAGGATAATTCATTTAGCAAATCAATTGCCAGATAATTTTGCTGACCCTAAAATAGCGACTAAGTCACAAATATCAACTATGAATGCTCTGATAAAATCGATGTCCTAGAAGGACAAACTCTAGTTGCTAATGAGTCTAACTCACACCTGAAATGTGGTAGACATGTAGGTTCCAAAGATAAAATTCCTCGAAAGAGAAAATGAGCTATATCTTGTGATGGTTCGATCGAGGATTCAACGAATTATGAAAGATCTCAAGAAAAGATTAAAAGTTCTCAAGAAAAGACAATAGGCATGAATCAGGTACCTGATAATGATGAGATCTCAATACACTATGTCATGTCTAGTAACAAGTGGAGCCGAAATAAAATTGATGTTGAGAATACTTTTGCATGCAATATAGCACTACAAATTTTGGATGATGATGTGGATCATAAACCATTGTCAATTGGACAGTGTAAACAAAGAAATGATTGACCAAAATAGAAAGAGGCAATTGAGGTGAAACTAAAAACTCTTTTGAAAAAAGAAGTATTTGAGCCTATAGTTCGTACATTGAAATGTGTAAAACTCGTCTTTTACAAAGAGAAAAAAAGGCAAACTAGGAAAACCTCTCAAATGTATATGTTTACAATATTTAAGCACTCACCCAATCTTAAAACACTTGAGCAAATATTACAATGAAAGCTCACAAGTATTGTCTATGAAAAATGTGGAAATTTGAGCACTAAGACATTTTACAATCAATGGAATGTTGGCTTTTTTATCATTAGTTGTTTCTGATACTTGAAGACTTCTTTTATGTTCCCAAATGAGATTCTAGCTGCTGGTGACCGTTGGGGATGAGTTCCAAGCAAAATTTCCCATTATGGTGCTATCGGTATCGGTACTTTGGTACTCGTATCGGTACGACCCTATTTTGGGAAATAGCCGTTGGAGACTGAAAACCCAAGGGGTTTGAAACCACTATGCATGTACCTATACGACAAATGTTGTATCGGTACGCGGTTTGGTTTTTGGAAACTAAAAACCTAAGGGGGTTTCAAAACCACCATGCATATACCTGTACGGCAGATGCTGTTTCGGTACGCGGTTTGGTTTTTAGAAAATGGTTTGTATATGTGTACCGATACGAACCAAAGGTGTACTGGTACGGGCCTTCCAAAATTGACATTTTGGCCACTTAAAAGCTTTTTAAATCATGTTAAAAACTTATGAAACTATTTCAAACATATTTTCAAGTTGTTTGGACTTAAAACCATTTTTGAAATCTTTTCAATTTTGTCCAAAACTATTTTTCAATTATTATATCACAACAAATATCCTAACAATCTCCCCCCTTTTTGATATAGTAAAACCAACTTGAAAAATTGTTTTAATGATTCTCCCCCTTAGTAAAATAATTTTTGAAAAAGAGGTTATTTGTAGAAAATATTAAAAAGCTCCCCTTTTTTCTTTTGAGAATTCAATTTTTCAAACCATTCTCCCCCTTTTTGTTATATCAAAAAGAATTTTGTAACTTGAAATTCAATAACAATGGAGGTTTTAAAAAAGATTTGAAAATTAAATACTTTCGTTTAAAAGTGACTCGTCCTTACTCAAGCATCAAACAAATTGTTAGTCCAACAATTCATGATTAACTAGTTGAATTCAAAAGAAATAAAACAAGATGAACTAATAAATTCAACTAATTTTACCACTTGAATCAAAAGTAGGATGTTAAGCCTCCTTCTTCAAGTGATTTTCCTTGTGTGCATAGAACTTTCATAGTTCATCACTTTGTTGATCAATGCTCCATAACACCTATAAAAAGACAATCAAGTAATTTTTTATATCCAAATTGTTTTGGATCCAATGACATTGGTGGCACAAACTTTAATCCATTTAGGAATCCATTTTACAATTTCATCCTTCTTATTTGAAGAAATTAGTCCTTTTGGGACCAAAATATTTCTAAAACATTTACCGTTCAAAAATCTAGGAGTACTAGATTATCTTTCATAAAAAATTGTTTTAACAAAATTTGATTTGGAGCTACTTCCAACTTCACATTTTTTAACATTTTTGTTAAACAAATTCTTTTTAAGGTTATCAATTTTCTTTGATAATCCTCTTGAACTTTTAGAAGCAAGTTTTGTAAATCAAGGTTCTTTTGTTCAAATTCTTTAAACCTTGATTCAAGTTCGAGATTAGTTTTAGAAATCAACTCATTTTCTATTTTCAACTTTGAAAGAAACTTTTTGTTTTTAGAAAATGAAGCCTTGAATTCGAAAACAAACTCATCATAGGCTTCTTGTAACTCATCAAAAGTATAGAAATTATAAATAAATAAGTTAGAAGTTACCTCGCCCCTCTTGGAGGGTCATTAAGCATAACTGGGCCACCTCATTATTGGTGGAGTCTTCTTCATCACTCTAAGTTGCCACATATGCCCTTTTTGAAGATGATCCCTTTTTTGTTGAAGAAAGGGCAAACGTATTTGGTGTGACCTTGTTTCTTGCATTCAAAGCTCTTTAGAGAACCAATCGAACATGCTCTTGATGTTTTCTTCCGGGTTCATCTTGAAGTTCTCATACTCAAGGTTGAGAAGACCAATCTTGGTCTCTTTTACTTCGTCTGTTCCCTCGTATGTAACTTCAAGCTTGTCCCATACTTCCTTGGCGTCTTCACAAGAAGAAACTTTGGAATACTCTTCCGAGCAAAGTGCACAAAGGAGAATGTGCAATGCCTTCGCGTTTAGTTATATCTTCTTGCGATCATCCATGCTCTATTCCGCCTTTTTTCTTTGTACCACGAATGGACCATCAAGAAAAATATCCCAAAGACGGTAGTCTTCGGCTCTCATGAAGTAAATCATTATATTCTTCCAATAGGAGTAGTTGGTCCCGTCGAAGAATAGTGGCCTATCGATAGATTACACCATGATGTTCGGTTGATGTGTAGAATCGATCGAGCTTGCCGAGATAGCCTCAATAGGATGTTAATCCTTCATGATTGAGCCTCGCTCTGATACTAATCGTTGAACTCGAATTTGATCAACCGATTTACTTGCCAAGTTGGTGGAGAAGTCCAATTTTGGGTGATGGTGGTGGAAAAAAGAAAAGAAAATGAACAAAAAGAATTTAGAGTGGTTCGAGCTTCTAACCAAGCTCTACATCCACTACCTTAGCTTCCCCACTAAGGATTTTCCAAATTCACTATTGAATTTCTTTCCTTTTTCTAGGCTAAGAAGGCAACCCTTACACAGTCAAAGCTTTTTATCCCAAAGCTTGAGCAAACCCTCTTTTACAAAGAGAAGAACAAAGCAAACTAGGAAAGCCTCTCAAAGGTATATGTTTGCAATATTTAAGCACTCACGCAATCCTAAAACACTTGAACAAATATTACAATGAAAGCTCACAAGTGTTGTCTATGAAAAATGTGGAACTTTGAGCACTAAGACATTTTACAATCAATGGAATGTTGGCTTTTTTATCATTAGTTGTTTTTTATGCTTGAAGGCTTCTTTTATGTTCTCAAATGAGATTCTAACCGTTGGTGACCGTTGGGAATGAGTTCCAAGCAAAATTTTTCATTCTGGTGTTGTCGGTACCGGCACTCGGGAACTCGTATCGGTATGGCCTTGTTTTGGGAAATAGCCGTTGGAGACTAAAAACTCAGGGGGTTTCGAAACCACCATGCCTGTACCTATACGACAGATGTTGTATCGGTACACGATTTGGTTTTTGGAAACTGAAAACCCAGGGGGTTTCGAAACTACCATGCTTGTACCTGTACGGCAAATGCTGTATCGATACGCGGTTTGGTTTCTGGAAAATTGTTTGTATATGTGTATCAGTATGAACCAAAGGTGTACCGGTACAGGCCTTCCAAAATTGACATTTTGGGCATTTAAAAGCTTTTTAAATCATGTTAAAAACTTATGAAATCATTTCAAACATATTTTCAATTTGTTTGGACTTAAAACCATTTTTGAAATCTTTTCAATTTTTTCCAAAACTATTTTTCAATTATTATATCAAAACAAATATCCTAATAGAAATATACTATTCGGTGGTGGATGCAACTACTTTTAGATTTTTTTAGTCTGGCAATAAAAGAAAGGTTTCCGCCTAATGGATGTTGTTACATCCTATTTGTATGAGCCTCTTGATAATAACATTTACATGAAACTTCCAGAAGGATTTATACTGCAAAAGTAGTTAATTCAAGTTCTAGAAAACATTGTTCAATCAAATTGAACTTGTCTATTTATGGATTAAACAATTTGGGCACATATTGTATAATCGCCTCAGCAAATACTTATTAGCAAAAGGCTATAAGAATGATTCAATTTCCCAACATTTTTATTAAGAGGTTTAACTCCAGATTTGTTATTGTTGTTGTGTATGTTGATATTTGAAAATCATTGGGACTCATGAAGAGATCTCCCTGACAATAAAATCCTTGTGCGTCAGTCGACATGTAGAGAAAATATTTAAAGAGACTTTACATGCATAACGCACATCCATTGAGCACGAGACAAAGTAGAAAAATAATTGTTATGCATCACTTCTTAGTTGGCCTAGTTGTACTATCTAAGTGCTATGGGACCATTATCTTTAGATCTTTCGAAACTCGATGCCTCTCCAAATCATGTAAATAATTGCTATGCACAAGGTAAAGTCGAAATATGTCTTTGGCTAAACATATCTAGAAGATATGTGAATTGCCTTCACAAGATAAGGTGCAAGCTAAACCTCATGAATATCTTCATGGATATCCACGGTGTTTTTATCTTAATAAGGTTTTAACGAGACACATTATCTTCATGGATATCCAATGGGGAGTATTATGAATATCTTTATTGATGGTGGATATCCATATATTAAATGAGACTTTAATGTAGTTCATTATTATGGTTTAATACCCATTGGAATTAGGGTTTCCATCTTATGCCTATAAATATAGTGTTTGGAGAAAGCATTGTACACAACCCTACATTGAGAATATAGTATAAGTCTCTCTCTTTGTCTCCCATCTTTGTTTTTGTTCATCTCTCTTGTTCTTCTTTATTTTATTCACAACATAACATGTATTATTTATATATAATAAGTAATTACAAAATTTGAACTTTTACGTGATATGTGCCAACACTTTTAAACTTTTACAAGCTCGATTTAGTCCTAAAATTGACTAAACTCTAACTTTGATATCATATAACTGTAACACATTAAAATTGGCTTAGTCATAAAACGGGTAAGAAGTTCTCGCGAAAGCAGAATCAAACCAAGCATTTAATCATTCAAAACATGCATTAATTTAAAATTTCGGGACTAAATTACCATAAATATCAATATATGGAGTAAATTATATCTCATGACATTTAGAAGGCTTAACCAATCAATTTCTCTTATTTCTACTAGTGGGTATCGAAATCTAGTCTAGAGTTTTGAAACCCTATATGACTACCAAAATTTTCAATTTTAGAGCAGAGCTTTGAGTTTCGCAATTGAATTACGGATTTTAAAACTCTAATCTCAAAATATGCCAAGTGAATTCCTTAAATCATAAACAATTACCAAAAATACATTCTATACTTCTATATTACCATACAAACAAATATGACACCAACTTTAGGAGTTCTGAAACAAAAGAATTTATAGCAAACGTGGTCAGGGAGACTTGTGACTTCAGATAGTACTGTCGATAAAAAAAAATTCTCTCTTGCAAATACATTGAAGACACGAAATAAGCTTTGAGAGACACGGTAAGGTAGTTATTTTAACCAATTAACATAAAATAATTAACAAAATAAAGCATACTACACAAGTTATAACATAAGAAACAAATCACAAGGTGTAACGCTTAGCATAATTCAAGTTCATACTCAAAAAAATTTCTTAACCTAAAACTTTTTGTCTCATGCCTCCTACACTGCAAGGATTTTTCTGCCTTTGTGTTGGCTGACAACTGCCAGTGTCATTACTTCACTTGTTTTCTCAAAATTTATTTATTTTGGATCTTTTTAATTTTTAATAAAAACCTTTGCTCTTGTGACACGCATTTTTTCTGTCTTTCACTACAGCAGAACATGTTTTTAGCGGCGTTTTTTTGCGCCGCTAAAAACAATCACGGCCTTAGGAGAAGCGCCGCAAGAAGCACCGGCTAAAACAGCACCGTAACAGTTAGTGGCATTTTTAGGCAAAAAATGCCGAAAAAAGGTCAAGACCTTTAGCAGCGTTTACAAACGCCGCAAAAAACTATTCTATAGTGGCGTTTGTTTTCACAAACGGCGCTAATAACTGTTCTATAGTGCCATTTGTAAAATACAAACACCGTGAAAAACTGCTCTATAGTGGCGTTTGTAAAAACTAACGCCGCAAATAACTATTCTTTATACAAACGCCGAGAAAAACTGTTCTATAGTGGCGTTTGTTTTCACAAACGCCGCAAATAACTATCTTTAGTGGCGTTTGTATTTACAAACGCCGAAAATAACACCATGCATCCAGAAAAAACTCAAATAAAATAATACTATTATTTATTATATGATAATCTATTTACAAATGTTGCACCAAATTAAGTTATTTGGACATCCAAAGAAAAGAAATTGAAATGTGAAGGGAGTACATCATGGTTCCTTACTTTAATCTATTTACATGGCTAGGAGGGATGTGCTTCCCACTAAGAAATTGAAATGTGTGTCGTTCTGGTTTACAGAAGGATTCACTTTGGAGTAAGCTAGGCAATCTCTGGTTAAAAAGACGTCATAGTTGCTGCAAGCACAAATTTTGTATCGGATATAAGTCAAAAGGTCTCGATTTTGTGTTGCTCATATGCAGCATATACCTCCTCAATGTACTCTCCAAACCCAAGAACCTGACAAATTACGTGCATGCATAAAGTTTTAGTAACAAATACCTGACAAAATCCATTTCCCCAAACTCATACTACACAAACATATATGCAAATTTAAAAAGTTGATATTTCAATCTTCACTATTTTCAATACAACCAGACATTCAAACATCATCCAACAAACTCAGATACCCATACATTGCAGTTTAAGATGCCTCAGCAAAGTCCAAACTTGCAGCCATGTTAAATGAACATGTTTAAAGAAACTTCAATCTTCCACTAAAGAGTCAAGACGGTAATTGGAATGCTTAAAGGGCAACAGAGACATCAATTTTTTGTATCTATACAAATAAGCCTTTTCATGCAAGCACACATGCTTCCTAAAAACTCTAAAGACTTCTGTAATAGCATCATATCCGAAAGCCTGAAGAAAAGCCTCATTTTTTACGGAATATATATCACTCAAGAAGAAGCATAATGCAATCATTTAGATAGATAGCGTCTGAACCTGTTCACTCAAGTATACGCTATGTGAACTTTATTGGCATTCGGCCATTTATTTAGAGAACCTGTTTGATCAGTAACATTTATTGAAGGAATGATGAAATACAGATATCAAAGGCATACAGAAATCACTTGTGTTGCATGTGCAGGCATGAAGAGCAGCATCTGAAATATTTTTCATTGAATTTTTTGCTCAAATATAAAAGCATGGAAAACTTGTTGAATTGAAAAGGATAATAAATTATTACCTCAGCTTCCTCTTCCTCTTCTGAGGCTCAGTTAATGTTAGCATCTGCCTCTTCATAGCGTTCTTCCTCTTCTTCTTCTTCTGATTCTTCATATTCTGGCTCTTCGTCCTCAAATCTATTGTGAGCAGACTACAAATGCAGCCCCTTTTCCAGGCTTCACATGAAGAAACTCTAGAGAAGGGCCAAAATCCAACAACCACAATATCTTCTAGTTCACTCGTATCGTAAAAGAGAAAGAAAGAAAAACATGAGTTTGTCATATGCTTTCTCAGCAGCGGATATTCTTTCTCAGCAGCGGATGTGAAATAATTTCATTCAACAATCAAAAGCTATACGTATATAAGCGTGAAGACAGTTCAAACAAAAACATTAAAAAATGGGAAATGAATACGAAAATTAAAATGAAACACTATCAGATTTAGAACTTTACCATTTGTGTTTTGGGTTTCGGATTCAACTTCAATAATTAAAAGACTCCAAGCTTTGTTAACTTCCGGTGTTGGCTTACTTGCTGGTGCGGCGAGGCGAACGGCCAAGAACGACGGTGATGAGTAGCACGTTGAGAGGAGAGGCAGGGAGAAGTTAGGGATTTTTTTTGCACGATATTTGGGGATATGAAAATTAAAAGTCTGAGATTGAGAGATAGAGTCAAAACGGTGAGTTTTAAATTTTACCTATTGCGGCGATTTTTTATATCAAACGCCGCTAACAATATTTATTGCGGCGTTCCAACAAATCGCCACTAATTACAGGATACCTGACGTTTTTTTACACCAAACACCGCTAAAACGATATTTATTATGGCGTTTCTAGAAAATCGCCGCTAATAGGATACCTATTGCGGCGTTTTTAACAACAAACGCCGCTAAAACAATATTTATTGCGGCATTTTCTAAAATGCCGCTAATTGTTTTTTTACGGTGGCGTTCACTTTAAAATGCCGCGAAACTACCATTTTGTGGCATTTATCATTAAAACGCCTCATATGTCAAATATTTGTTGCGTTTGTAGTAAAAATGCCACGAAAAGCGTCGTTATATACCAACTCTAGTGTAATGTTTGTGGCATGTATTTCATTTCATACGTCGTTTGACACGATTTCAGCATACTTTAGCGGTCGTTTGGTGCTTGTATAGAGATCCTCACGGCACTAATTTTCTAATTTGATTATGTCGGTGGTCATAGAAAATCACCACTCGTTGATGGTTTGTTAGTCGATGTACTCAGAACTGTGTAGCGGAGCAATTTGCCTGATAGTTTGGTTTGCTCACCACTCCTTTGTCATCTCGTAAAACGTCTCGTTTGGCTAGAGACAAAGATATTCATGAATGTTTCTGGGTTTTGATGGTATACTAATCTCTATGGAAGTGTTTGATTTTCTTTGTACATTTGTATGAGATTTTTAGTGGTCTAGTCCTTTTTTCTCTCTTTTTGATGTATTGTATTTGTAATATCTTTCATGGTGTTTAATAAAAATCCAAATGTCATTGTTCAAAAAGAACACATATTACATCACGGTACACATTCATGACATATATTAAAATCACTTCTTAGAGCATTTTAACAAAATCGTCTCTGAGCCAGGGCAATAAGGGCGCTGGCCTCGGGCCCACACCCTGCTAAGGCCCACATTCCAATAAGTTAAAAGTATTATTATTGGGAGTGTATGAAAAAAACATCTACATAATAAGTTTAAAAGTTTTGAGAGCACTATATATAGAGAGAGAGAAAGAGAGAGATGATCCATTTACACTGTGTCAAACTCAATTACTTTTACACTTTTTTAGACCGTTAGATGATGGTAATAAATGACTAAGATTATTTCTTTATTTTATTTTTCCATATATATATGGGTTAGGATCCACTTACATGGTGTAAAACTCATTTAGTTTTACACTTTTTTAGACCGTTGGATGATGATAATAAATGGCTAAGATTATTTCCTTATCTTTTTTCCAAGTGATAATCTTCACATATTTTACTGTTAATCTCATTCATCAATTTCACTCATCCAATGGTCATGAATTAGTGTAAAACTAAATGAGTTTTACACCATGTAAGTGTATCTCATCCCATATATATATATATATATATATAGGATAGGATCCAGTTACACAGTATAAAACTCTTTAAGTTTTACACGTTTTTTGGATCGTTGGATAACTGAAACGGATGGCTCAGATTAACATTCGGTTATGTGAAGATTATCACTTAGGGAAAAAATGTAAGGAGTTAATATGTGTAACACCCCATCCCCGAGTTAGCCGTAATCTAGTTCTGGAGCGTTACCTTAACAAAATAAAGCGATTGATAGGTTACTTGTCGAACAAGTAACCTCGGGATACTTGCCTTGTTGCGCAAGTAACCCAATCTAAACCTTTCAAACATACAAACAATACATCAATTCACTTTAGCAACCATTAACATACATAGCATACAATTTTAGGTACCATTTTATTTCATTTCATGCTTATGACCTAAGTTACTATTGTCATATTAACATTCCATTCAAATTGCATACATTCATTCAAACAACAATTCAAATGCGTTATACATTACATTAAGTTACTATGAAACATGATCTCATTTTTCATTCTTATTTCAATTCTATATACCCTATTCAAACAACTCTAGGGGATTCACTAAACATGCTTGAACTAGCTTACTTGCACCTTAAGTTACTACCTAAACAACCAATTAACATGATTAACACAAAGCATCTAACTTATGTCTTATTACACATTCATGCTTCCATTCGAAACAACTTGGGATCCTAATCATATTGCATTTTGTTTCTTTACAATCAAGTTATCACATAACATGGCATACTTGATTAGTACATTGATAATGCATGCTTGACATACCTTAGCCTTAATCTTGTCATTGCTGAATTATACTAACATACATAGGATCAAATGCATGAACATACAACATAGGTTTAGCATTCAAATTAAGCAAGATTTCATTACACATTGAATCTACATTCGAATCATACATAATTTCATCAAACATTGAATTTCAAATCACTATATGCGTAGCATTACTACTTCATATATATACATAATATCATGGTTCAAACATAGTTTTAAGTCATCCAAAATAGTTTACATGTTAGGCCCATCAAAACAATACACATACTAGTCTTATACACATAATCGAATGCATGATCAAGGTTACTTAATACAAAATCTAGTGCCACCAAACTAGGAGTATACAAAGAGTATGAATTCATACTTTCAAGCTTGCCTCAAGTGTTTCTTCAAACCCAAGATATCCTCTTGAAGTATTCTTTAATCTGTTATGGGAAGAATGAAGAGCAGCGTGGTAAGTACAAGATATGTACTTAGTGAGGTAACACTAAATCTAGTCCATTTCTAAGCATCCATATCCAAATTTTCATGTATTTCAAGAATCAATATCACCTATACAAATTACATGCTTATTCGAATTGCATAGGTATCTTAGGCAATCTTTACATATCATACACTCAACATAACACATTCACCATGGTACTCATAAGCCATTCGATTAACATGCTTAGAAGACAAGCAATCCATCACTTAATTCATCAAGTAGGCTTTTATACATAAAGCCATCAACACACATTTCTTCCATGGCAAGAAACAAGTTTAGAAACCATTCATGTCTCATCTTTCAAAGCAAGAAAGTTCATTCATATTTCTTATAATACAAGCAATGTTCATTAAGTTATCTTTCAACATTCCTTGGCAAGTAGCTTACTAGATAATCAAATCTTATCAATATGCACCGCAGTGCCAATATGCACCGTAGTGCCAATATGAGCTCAAGATTCTAAGGCATGCCCTCCTATCTATCAAACTAGCTACCAAGGTTGTTGATTATTCATTTCATTTAAGCTTTATAAATTTTATGATTCAATATAACAATATGTCATTCAAAGGCCATGCCCTTAGGTTATGAAGTCTTAACTCCCAATACATAACTATTCATAGCATTCGATTCAATCAGCCATGTATACATTCACAAACACAAGCATATGTATGCATTGTGCGTACCTTATTCTCCAAGCAAGCATGCCATTTCATACCTTAGGCATAAGCAATGCACATGACAAGCATTTTGATTACATTGCTTAACACCCAAGTAAACACAAAGATCATGGCATCAATCATGTTATCATACATTTCATTCTTCCCTTAATTAGCCAAATATACTTTATGTCATATTACATGGCAATAACATTGATTTAAACAATACCAAAGTTGGTTAGGACCTAGTCCCAACCCTAAGGATAGTTACACTCACAATACTCCTAGCAATTCAACTATCTTGGATCCAAATCCCTTTGCCTCTAGTTTTGGGATGTCCACTCCTATCCTCTTCTTCCCCAATCTGCTGCCCTTGATCTAGCAAGCATAACATATGCACATATCATCAAAACAAGCACATAAAGTCACACAATCAAAGTAGCAATGTTACTACATTTTACCTAACATTTAGCTACTGTTTTTATGCTTCTTTTTAAGCATTTCATACCAATTCAATTCCATATTGTTATTACCTTATTTTAAAGCATAATTGAACAGGTTGCATTGTCCCAAAACTGTTTTGGAAACAGTTTCTTACTTGGTGCAAAAACAGTCCCAAACTGCCTAGGACACTGCTGCCTGGCAGTTTGCACACTGTCCTTTAAAATGGCCATATCTTTTAATCCGTACGTAGAAATTTCGATTGCTATTCACCTTTGGAAAGCTTAAAAAATTTCCTATAAGAAAATAATATACTTGAATTTTATTTCTTAGCCAATTAATACAGTTTATTGTTCAAAGACAGGGCATTTACACTGTCTGGACAATTTGCACTGTCCAGCAATACCTATTTACAGTTTTCAGTATATGACCCAGTTTTCAGTTCTGTTTTCACCTAATGAAAATAGACATTCTAAGGATAATTTCATTAAAATTTCAGCCCTGAATTCAAACTATACAATTTTTGGTGAATTTTCAAAGTGACTGCCCAGAACAGAGTAATTCTGGGCAGATTGCATCTGTTCACATTTTAATGCCTTCAATTCATTTCACATGACATTCTAAACATTTTAGGTCCATGTTAGTTCATTAAACAAGGCTGTCAAAATAGGGCAAGTTGATTACAAAGCCTAATCTTGCATGTTTACTCAATTTCAATGCCACGAAACAGTTTCTATGTTACTTAACTATGTTCATGCTTTTATCTTCAATTTCCAGCATTGTTTGCATCTAATTCAATTTGTTTAACACCTTCTATACATCACCTATTATTATCATCATCAATTCATTATTTCCATAGCTCAATTTCATGTTCTAATCATTCAATTTTCATCTCAACAACACAATACAAATTTCCAGCAACCTAGGTTTATTTCACTAGCATGAACACATAATTTCCAGCCTTGTACCTAGTTTCATTCTTCAATTTAGCATGATTCAACAACCATATAATCACCTAACAACATATTCAATGTCTAATTCATCTAACATCATCAAAAACAATCCAATTTCACAATCATAGTTGCCTATTCAATTAAACACAAGAACTATACTTACTTTGCTTCTTGCTTAATTTCCTTGAAAAATTACTACACATGCAAGCTTAAATTCTTTCTTCAATGGTGTTTTCCTTAGCTTTTTCTCTCAATTTTCTCTTCTCCAATTTTCGGCCAAACAAGGGAATAATGAAAAAGATGACAACAACAATTCCTTGTTATTGGAATTGTGTTTTGTATAAATTGTCCCTTGATTAGTTACTAATCTTGTAATTAGTTAAGGGCAAATAAGAGATTCATGATATTTATCATGCAATCTCAATCTTTCTCTTTTAATTCATTGTAGTCATTCTAATTTGGTCACTTATTTCACTCATTCTTTCAATTAGGCCCTTAACTATTCAATTTAGCTTAATTCAATTAAGCTATCAATTTATGCAATTTAATTCCAATACTTCTAAGCAAGGATTTGGGGTGTTACCATATGAGCCATCTATTTCAGTCATCCAACGATCCAAAAAACGTGTAAAGCTTAAAGAGTTTTACACTGTATAAGTGGATCCTATCTCATATATATATATATATATATGGGATGGGATCCAGTTACAAGGTGTAAAACTCATTTAGTTTTACATTAATCCATGGCAATTGGATGAGTAAAATGGATGGATGAGACTAACAGTAAAAAATGTGAATATTTTTTATTTCAATTTCTCTTCTATTTTCCCTCCTACTTATGTTATTTTCTCACAATTTAATTTAGATTTTTCATTTATAATTTTGATTTGATATTCCAAGAGGACAATAATTCATATGTTTAAGGAGATTGCGGTTTACAAGATTTACTGTTGATATACTATAATCAAATTTAAAGCATAACTTCAACGACATAGACTCAAGGGCTATCATTCTATACTTTTCAATTCAGTGAGATCCAGCCACTTTTTGAACTTCAATTAATATAATTTAACAAAAAAACACAATGTTATAAAACTATTTCTAAGATCAATGATCATGCATGAACTCAAAATGAGGGACCTAGGATTTAGGAATTTATTACCTTACTAGATGAATTGAAAATACAATCTAAACATGCCAGAGGGAAGCTTGACTTATGGGCTAACTTTATCTATCCTTTATTTGTCCATGCACCAAGGATTTATTTTGATTTTCTTGCTTTCTCTCTCTTAAGATTTTAAATATTTAACCATGGTGATTTTGAGAGGTTGAAGATGAAGCAAATGAAAGAAAATAGAAGGTTTAGAGTGGTGGATTTGGTGGATAGGAAAATAATGATCAAATGATTTTGTTTATATACATATATATTTACCACTTCTCATAAAATGCTTAAAACTTATATAATGTACAAGTACGTCCCAAAAGATGTGCGGGCTCTATGATACTTTTTAAAATGAGGCCCCTAAAATATTTTATAATAAGATAAAATTGTAAAATATTAAAAATTTATTATATTACTATTGTTTGTTACAAAATAAAAAAATTTCAAACATATGAAACTAATACAATGTCGCAAAGTAACTCTATAATCGTGACATTTTATTTAAAAAATGCCACCATCTGAACACTCTTAGAAACAAAATGGCCAACCAAATCTTCATAGTCAACTTTTTTAAAAATATCATTCTCAATTGTTTTCAATGCTAACCCATTAAGCCTTTTTTGTGACACTATAGAGCACATATAAGTATTCAACAACTTCAATTTGGAAAAGTTTCTTTATGCGGATGCAGCTGTTACAGGAATAGTCAACAAAATTTTACATGCAATAATAGCATTAGGAAGAATATTACCTTTCAAAAATCTCAAAATTTCTAGTGGATCATTTTTTTCGACAGGCAAGAACTCTCTTAGCAGCCTCAACTCCAAATACAATCTATTTCCATCAATATCAGATTGTCCTTTATTCTTAAGAATAGACTCAAAATAAGCATAGTGAGACTTTAGACTCTCATCATCTAGTGACCGCAACTTATTAGAAATAAACTAAAACTCAATTTTTTTATAGTCTTGGTATTGTTCAAATCTCCTATTGAGAGAAACAATAGCTTTATCAAAACTTCAAAATCTTCAAATTCCCCGATTAAGAATTTGTAGCGACCTTTTTTTGAAAGGAAAATCGTGTAGATCGTACCTAAATTAGGCGCTACGAATTATCCCCTTAAATCATTAATGAAAATCTTTTAACAGAATGGGGATTTCTTTTGGAAACCTTAATTTTTGAAAATGATGAAAGCTTAGAGTCGCCACCAGCCACTCGGGTCAGGTAGGCTGGACACCATAAGAAACTAGAGATTCGTTGTGAAAGGGTCCGGGAGTTGGTTACGCGTGGGGAAGGATTAGCACCCCCATCAAGCCCGAAAATCAGTACCAAAATAATTGTTGCTTTTAAAGGGATGAAAATCTTTAAAATTTATATTGAATTCAATTCAGAGCTCTTAAATGAAAATTAACCTTAATTACACGGGTTTTATCGAATTGGTGGATTCAAATTAATTGGACATTTAATTAATAAGATTGACGATATATCAGACCATAGATTAAACCGACATCGAATAAGCCTGATTGCCGTCTTAATTTATGGTTCGACTTCCGTACATCACCTTTATGCATGATGCAAGCATTTAAGTATGATGTGATGATTTTGTTAACTTTTAATCCAGTTACCTCAGGATGGTAAGAATTAATCTGAATATTTGGTCAACATCCTTTAAGCTCGGATTGTTACGACACAAATATTGGAATTAATAAGTACTTCCCTTTTACGATTTAGGTTAATTAGGAATGCAATCAAGATTAAAGGTTATATGAATGACAATTAAGGCATGACAATCAAAGACATAAATATAAACACACAAAAGGAAGGCCAAACTTATTAGAAATCCCAATTAGTGATCTATTTATTAACCAGATGATTCTAATACTTAACCTTGAATTAATTAGCCCTAAAAGACTAGAAACCCTAAATTATGGTGATTAATTTGTAATTTAATGTAAATCTTAACTTGAAATTGATTTTATCTAAAAGTAATTATGAAATGTTCAATTAATTTAATGAATTTAGCATTTACCCCAATAAGCCAAGGATAAATTTAAATTCACTAAATTAATTCACACCCTAATCTGACCAAGGCTCTAAAAACCTAGAACTAATTTAATTAACTTGAGGATCGTGCCCCTTTGAGACGAGCACACGATCTAAATTAATTAAATTAATTTGCCTAATTTAATTTAAAGGCCTAAGGCCCACCCAAGCTATGCAAACCCAAAAAACATAAAAGGCCCAAACTAATCTAAACCTAGCAATATAAGCCCAAAAATAAGTAGGCCCAAACTAAACAAAAAATAGACAAAACAAACCTAAAGCAACAAGGCCCAAAATACTACAAGCATACATATGACTATCATAAATTTACAGAAGAAATATTTTATAAACTTAAAAAAAAGTCACATAATATATACTTTAAATATATAAATTGTATGTAAACTTTACAAAACCATTTATGCATATTAAATACCTTAAGAAAACCATAATATACTTTAGAAAAACATAGATATTATAAACTTCAAAACTACATTTAATATATAATATAGATACTATACATTATAGCTTTATAATACTATACATTATAGCTTTATAATATACATGCCTAAATGGTTAATAACCATATATATAACAATCACATTCTAGTGACTCCTACTTGATATACATATAATAACATACATATTATAGTAATATTTTTTGACTTTTGGGTTTTAGATAACATAACATATACTAGGATAATAAATAGTATAATAAGATAGTGAATTGGGTAACAATATAGCAACATACATATATATGTAATACTAGTAATATTTTTGGTGTTTTTGGTTTTAATGAAAATAAATAAAGTAAACAAAGCCCTTCATATATATTTAGATAGTAGTAACATATATAAGCCCATTATTGTAAAAACAGAAATAAAAACGAGTTCACCCTGGACAAAATTAGCGATTACAGAATTCAACCTTCAAAACACTAATTAAAAATAGTAGTAGAAACTTTTTTTTTCCTTTAGAAGATGAATATTATTAGTTGATTGTTTTTTGAATAATTCCTACTAATTAATTGTTGAATCTAAAGTAATTGAAGAATATTAAAATTATGACGGACATAAATAAGAATTTTTTGTTTGTTAAACACCATAAATTTGGTGAGTTTTTTAAGAAGAATTAATTATAATTAAATTCTTGAGATAATAAGGGAGAAAATTAAAAGGCTTTTATTTTAGGAAAACAATATTTTTGGGTTAGCAAAGTTTTTTTAAAGTGTGGGACCCTCAAATTTTGAAGCCCTGTGATGTGTCACATGTCACACCTGTGAATGGACGAACCTGCTAATGTATAAGGTTTAGAATTTAGTGATTGTGAATAGAATTAAGGTTTAGAGTTAGAATTTAAATTCTCAACATATTACCCTAAAATCTAAACTCTAACCTCTAAATTCTAATCATTACCCGTAAATTCTAAACTACTGAACCTAAACACAAAACCTACGCCATAAATTGAGTCAATAAACTTTAAAAGTTTTCACCAGTGTATTGGATATAAATCTAAAATACTTATAATCTAATAATTTGACAAAATCCACTAACTTCAATTTAGAACCCGAACATCATGTAAGACATCCACTTCTCACACTTTTCAATTTGGTACATCCTTTGTCAAATCGTACATTCATTTATTAAACAATTCTCGGAATAGACTTTAGATTAATTTGAGGTACAGATTTCAGATATTCAATTAATAAAATAATCATCAACCAACTTTTCCGTCATGGGATTCGTAAAATTATTAGTTCAAAAATTTTAAGATATTACAATTTATTATTTTTTATCATCAGTTTCTTATAATATTCGGTTCGAGATTCGAAAATGTTACAATTTGTTGATTTGTTAGCATCAGTTTCTTATAATTTTCGGTTAGGGACTCGAGGATGTTGCAATTGAATTTTTTTAATATATAAAAACGAAAAAGTAAAAAAAAAATCTTTAATATCTAAAAAATTTGATTTTTTAAATTAAAATATCTATATATAAATTCTAAAAAGTTCAAATAGATGTGAAAAATCAAAAAAAATTACAAAAAAACGAAATTAGTTCAATTTTAAAAAATATATATATATAAAGGCCAAACTTGAAATGTGCTTATATATAAATTGAAAATACTTAACAATTCGGAAAAAATCCTAAAAAATTCTCAAAATTGAAAACATATGATACATTGGAGTGATCGTTCATTGACGATACATTACAGGATGTTGGAATTCTTGATAGTCTTAGGAATATTATAATGAGGTGTGTTATTTCAATATGATCTTTTAGAATGACTCAGTAACTTTAAAATTTAAGCCAACCACGTGAATTCGACAAATAACTCATTATCACCATGTTTATTTGTGTTGTGTATGGAACGCCTAAAACAGGCAATACAATGCAAAGTTAACAAGGAGTGGATACCCTTCATGGCCTCGAAAGATATTCCATATATCTCACATCTATTTTGGGTTGATCACGTGATTTTATTTGTAGAAGCAACTTCATGTGTTACCAGATGTTATGGATGAGTTTTGCACTGTGTCCGGGCACTAGATTAGTATCGCAAAGACAAACATATAATTTTCAATAAATATTCTGTATGATTTACGGTCTCAAATAAGTGTAGGTCGCAACTTGGAAAGGTATTTAACCAGTTAGATGGCCAAACAATTGTCGTTAGCCGATAGAATTACATTACATTGGCCAAACAACTTGGAAAGGTATTTAACCATGCAAATTTCAGTTTTGCCAAAAGAGTACATGCTATGAGATTGAACTATTAATCAAAAATTTTCTTTGGAGTCATACGAGAGAAGGTAAAAGAATTCATTTGATCAAATGGGGCGAAATATATCAACCAATATCCACTTGTTGACCGGGTTTCAAACAACCATCACTGCAAAATGAGACGTTCCTTATGAAAACAGCCTTTAATCTTTTATTTAAAACGGATTATTTTTTTGGTACAACTTCTCCGCGCTAAATATAAATTTGGTGAAGGGGTTCCTATGACATTTAGAAATATATTTGCTCAAGTTTGTGGAAGGGGGTCTGTACAGATTGAGAGGACTTGCGACAAAGCTTAACTTGGCAAATCGGTAATGGCCGGAAGGTTGATTTTTGGCTTGATCATTGAGTTGGAGAGAAGGGACCTTAGCGAGAAAATGTAGGTGACCGGACGGTTTTATCAGAGAGATTATGTCCGATTGCCTCTATGGTAAACGACGAGGGTGAGTGGAGATGGAAGAAATTCAGGCATCTTCTACCTAATTCCATCCTTCTCCGAATTGTAGCTATAAAGCCTCCTTCCCCTGCTGCACCAGATGACTGTTTGGGGTGCAAATCGCAAATTCACAGTTAACTCGGCTTATGAAAGACGTGCTGGACAGTCTAGTGAGTCTTTAATTTCAAAATATCGTGGACTCCAAAGAATCAAGACTTTCTTATGGTTAGTTTGTAAGGAGTTGATGACAAACAGTAAACGAGTCCGTTAAGACAGATGCAGGATGTGCAGTATGTGGAGCGGTTTGCGAAGGCGTGGACCATGTTTTACGAACATGTGTTGCAAATTCGACTTGGACAGCTCTAATTAAACCAGAGAGAGTTGCGGAATTTTTGTCCATAAACTTGAAGGATTGGGTACGCACTAATTTAGCAAACCCAAGTTACTTTGCCAAGGATGAAACTGATTGGGATCTTTTATTCGTTTATGGCTTCAGCGTAATGAGGTTGTCTTCAGTCCCGGAAGTGTAGAACATGAATCGGTCCTAATGAGGAGCAGAAGATTGCAAGCTGAAGCAGTAAGAGCAATTGCAACAGACAGCAGTAGGTGTGGTACAGAATCCATGGCAGCAACAATCGCGATGTTTAAAGTAGAATACCGATGGTCCAAGGAATGGTGCCTCCAATATGGCCTCATGTGGGGGAATTCTCCGTGACGAGAAGGGCTGTTGGTTGATTGGTTGCTCGAAAGGGTTGGGTCGATGCTTAGCCCTGGTCGCAGAGGTATCAGGTGTTTATGAAGGCCTTTCCATGGCATGGAGTTATGGTGCACGTTGAATGGTGTTAGAGACAGATAAATGGATGTGGTGAGGCTGCTGCAAGACATAATGTGGTCTCGACTTTAATGATTGATATATATGATATATACGTGAAAGCAATCAGTTCGCCAATGGGATGACAAAGATTGTTCTAGATAAAGACTTCGCTTCTCAATTTCATCTTTTCCCAATGGGAACTAAACTAGTTAAATATCTTTGTTAAGTATTCTCTTTATTTACCAAAGAAAAACAAATCAAAATTTAGCGGCCAATGCTGGAAAATAAGCGGTTAATGGAAATATTTGTTCTTTATTCTTGAAGACATAAAATAAAATATATAATTTTAATTATATGATAATATTTGTTCTTTATTCTTAGTTTTTTTTTACGATCTAATATCAAACAAAAAATGCGCTCTTGATTTTACTGTAATGAAAAATCGGTTTTTCTCTAATTTTATCTTTCATTTAATTCTGCTTTTCTACCTAAATTTAAAATTTCACTCCTTTCCCTACTTAAGTACTCAATAAATTAACTACTCGTTATAATAATTCTCAACCTTTTTTGGGTGGAAACTATCTTCAATGTCTAACCGAATGAGAAAGTCTGTACACTTGAAAGGAAAGGAAGTGGTAATTGCACCTACAGAAAAAAAAAATCACCCCCAAAAACAAAGACATACTCCGTCTTTACTTATATCCTACCAGTAATTTCCCCGTTTAATTTCATTCTCTTAGCACTCGGGGTTTCCAAAGTTCTGCCAATTTGACACTGAAGTGACTTGTTATCATGCAAGTAGGTGCAATTGGTCCCCTGACGACACCCCTTTGAACTGTTATAAAACATGCATGGTTTTCGAAATTTGGTTTTCGATGCACCAGGTTTTAAGTTTTGACTGTGATTTAAATGACTTGCAGTTTGTGAAATGTTACGTGCTTTAGCTTCTTCCTTTTGTCTTCCATGTTCCCTTATCAGGTTCTTAAAATAGTTAGCATTCTTCACTGTGTTTACTTCCATTGTTTGCATGGCTGTTGTTGAAGTGATGGCTGGCTGCACCGGCATCATACTAAGAGCAGGCTGTACCTGGTTCAATGCTGAGTATGCAGCACTAGTACCATTTGCTGCCCTATGTCCTGAAATCATACTTATGTTCAGATTGGAAGCGATGCTGGCCCTAGAAACCGGCATACTTAACGCAGGTTGGAACTCTTTTACTAAGTGGTTTGTGTTTCTGTCAGCTGGAATTGGTGATGAAATTGTAGCAGGTTTTGAGAGGGGTAGAGAAGTAAGTCCTATTTCTGGCTCTGAAACAAACGAAGGTGCACTTACCACTTTGCCATCAGCAGCAACACTTGGATGACCATGATTGTGAATTAATTTCTCAACCATTTCTGGATCACTAAGGATTTTAACAAGCAAATCGGTGTCAACCAAACTT
Source organism: Hibiscus mutabilis (assembly GCA_019671005.1). Classification (NCBI taxonomy): domain Eukaryota; kingdom Viridiplantae; phylum Streptophyta; class Magnoliopsida; order Malvales; family Malvaceae; genus Hibiscus; species Hibiscus mutabilis. The sequence goes on along the minus strand of CM033718.1, from coordinate 22,527,094 downwards.
CCCTGCTCTTTGCTTTTTGTGACTGTAGTTATGGCAGCCAAAGCAGCTGCCATCATATCAGAGCTTACACCAGGTATAGGTTCCTCAGCTGCTGAACTAGCGCGATGTGGCATATTGGTATTTCCAGAGTTGGACAGACCTGGGGGCATTAGCAATGCCGGTGTCTCAAAGTTGGAGGCAGTTTTTGGGACATCAATACCAGAAGATACATCTGCACCCTCATCATCTTCGATTGGGGTTAGAGGAACATAAGGTATTTGGCTATCAGCATAGTGTTCAACTTCTACATCCGGAGAAACAGGACTGCAAAAAATGGGATGATTGGAATTCAGTCAGATAAAGACAAAAAAGGAATTAATAAAGTATACAGAAGGATGAAACATACTTCGGAGGAATAGCATTGAGGCGAGGATAAACTGCTTCAAGCACTCTCTTTTCTCGCAGTTTCTGAAACTCCACTTCCTTGCTCTCTTCACCGGCTACAACGTGCCAGTTAAAATTCAGGGCAAACTGTTTAAATGCGACAGAAAGCAAAAAGTTCAATTTAAGACTAATGTGATACAGAAGATAATATTAAAGAATAAGTCTTTCTCTACACTAGGGGTACTAAAACTAGATGAGAAAAAGGAGGTACTCTGAAATAGATAAAACAGAAAAGATATATCTGCTTACCTTACGAGGACTTTTCCATTGGATCCTAGGTATATTAGCTAGATTATACTTATATCCACCAACGTAATGACCGCCTTCAAACCCAGGGGGAAGGTCAGTAGCACACATGCCACTGGGATGCAATGTCCATGATGTTTTTGCTTGAAGAGTATCATGATGTTCACAACCAACCTTTGAGGGGCATTCCTCTTTCAGAAACAGCTTCACCTGAGACAATAACCAGAATTAGACCACTTTAGTAGGTCAATAATTATAAAATTATCTGATTGTGAACAAAGATAAACTTCATGGCATGAATTCCAGGTACATACAAGCTCAATACAGCATACTTAGAGATTCTAGTAACGCTAACAATACAGCACACCTCAACTGAAAGCAACATAACATTATGAATCGACAGTTTCCAGGTACATACAAGCTCAAAACTCAAAATTTTCTGCTTAGAACTGAAACAGTTAACTTGCATTGTATTTTTTTTTATAAAAGGATCAGTCAGATAAACGATGATATATACCTGGAAAACAAAGAACTATACCAGACATCCAAACAACCTATCATACTTCATGTTTCTGCCAATTGATTACCATAAAGTAAATTATGTTATCCTTGTCAAATTTTTATCATCTTTCTTAATTACTTTACTAGTCAGGTACATAATCCATAGAAGACAATCATATAGCCATTAAGCATCAAATCAAATTTATGGGGGCATCTGCCACAAGAAATTCAACATGAAAGGCAGAGTAAAAATTTTCCAAAGAAATAATTAGCTACCAAAAACTATTCTTCATGCACAAAATGAAATCAGTATCGATATTGAAATTATTGAACCTGGTACCTAAAGTGTATAAACTTATACTAACATCCACCCAACTTATCTGTGCCATCTATACAGGCATGACAAGAATTAATGAAATGAAAATTCCTGCAGGAAGCTAAAGCTGTATGATCAAGTTATTGTCTGAGAATCAACCTGCCAACATTTTTTCATGTTTAACCATAGATGTAATTACATGGAACAAAATGAGACCAAGTAAGTTGAAGTGTTGAACCTCCCACAGAAACATAACAGAACCAGTACTCAACTTAGAAATACATAACAAATTCAATGCATTTCAGTATAAGACAGATCGCATCCATCATATACCGTACCCATAGCTGTTGTGGAACTAAACACTCAAGTCTAAAGCTAATCAAAAACTATTTTCTTTAACAATGTAACCTCATTAGGCTTATTATGATCATTGGTCAAAATTAGTGCTAGACAACTTGTCCAAGAACATAACAGCAACTTCACCTAGCTTTGAAGACTTTTCCTACCACATTTTGTACTGTGTGTTTTGTACATTGCAGTTTATCTTTAGTGAGTGAAACTACATCTTTAAAATTGATATCCAAATAATCAAGGAATAAGAAAATAATATGAGATGAAATAATGTGTTTTTCACAACTACCTTTTTAGTAAGTAAGCATATGAAATAATAGTTCCCAAATTTTTTACCATTCAAGAAGATTTTATATCACCATTATGCTTTGTTTAAAGAATGAATCCTTTGTTCAAAAAAAAAAAAAAGAATGAATCCTTTGTTCAAAAAAAAGAAGAAAAAAGAATGAACCCACAGCAAATACTCTTCTTCTGGCCTCAAAATGGCAATGCATATCCACATATACTGGTAAAGCTCTTCTTGCCAAAGTTGTTAAAATTTAACCATGCATTTTAAGAGCATCATAAAATGAGAAAAAAGTTTAGCTTATGAGCCAGATAGGTTTCTTTAGCATCTTAATTAAGGGTACACAAAAATAGGCATGTATTCCTATGATTCAAAGATTTTATTGATAATTTACTTCTAGCTTTAATGAAATTTATCACTATCACAGATATTTTGTAGAAGATTAAATTTAAATTTATTCTGGATTTTCCCAAATGGTTTTTAGGTGAAGACCCAAATTTGTTTTACAAGTTTTATTCCAATTAACAAATTTTATCAAAACAATTTTCCTGGGATTCATTAATTATTCATCTCTTTCCCCCCATTCTTCATATATCATTCTTGTTAAATAATTAACTCTAAATTAACATTATTTTTAAGCAAATTGATAAGAGATTGCATCTCTGGATTATTGAGAATCAGTATTTCCAGAATCATAATCATTATTAAATCAGATTGTTAAAAGCTAAAATCTTTAAATAATATACCAGCTACGATCAATATATGTCGATCGAAGTTCTTAATAAATCGAAAGGTAAAAATAAAGCAAAAAAAAAACATTATCAAGATTCAAATGTCAGATTATAGCTCTTTTTTTCTGTTTAGAGATATGTTAAAGAAGGCAATGAAACCAGTAATGATTGGTTGAAGATATGATAATGGCGGCTATACCTGACAAAGATTAACACCTGGAGCCCAAGAAACCCTGTTCGTTTTCCGCGATCGCTTCATATTTTTATAAAAATCTCAAAATCGATATAGATTCCTTTACCGCTTCAAAAATTTATCCCTACTCTAAAGATTCTGTAATCGAAGAAGACGAAGAAGAGCTTTTTAAAAAAATCAATCAGATTAAGAACTTAATCCGATTATATATATTATGAAAACTCTTTTAAAGGTCCAATAGCAGTTATTGAAAACCCTAAAAAGATTTTTAGAGAAAATCTCTCTTTTTTGAGAGTTTCGGAAGTTTGAGAGACGCGACTGATCGAAAATTGTCCGCAGAAGAGTAAAAACCCTAGAAAGCAGCCCCTCTATTTATACGTGAGAAAGATGATGACAGCGCATAGAAATATAGTGTATATATTATAACAATAATAAGGGTAATTATAAAGCGGCCCCTCTTTTTAAAGTTTATAGTTTAAGAATTTACGGTTGTGGGCGTATTTTATTGTTAAAATAAAATAATAATCAGATTTTTTATATCATTATTTATTTATTTTTATAGATTTTCTAGATTATAACTATATATATTATATAAATGTTATACAAATTTTATAAAAAAATGATATGAGATGAGAAAATCACATAAAATATTTCTATTCTAGAACAAAAACAATATAATATAAGTTTTTTATTTATATTCCATATATTGACGCCTACCCAATGTCGGAAGGTTAAAAAATTTGGTGACTTGATGATAAGAAAGCCGAAAACCGAAACCTTGATGAACAACGGCCGTAACTATAACGATCCTAAAATAGCGAAATTTTGTTTATAATTTAAGAATTATAGTTTAAATTCATAGTTTGAGGTTAGAATTTAAGTTTATAAATTAAAACTTAAACATCTAACATATTACATTGAAACATAAACCTTAATTTTTAAGCTATAAATTTTAACTCTAATTTCTAATCACAATCCTTAAACCTAAGCTCTTAAATCTAAACATTTAAACTTTAAAATTGAAGTACTTGTAGAAACAAAAAAAATTACCTTCAATGCATGAGACATTTCCTTAATAATGAATACGACTCTGGTCAAAATTGTACGTAAAATTAGGGCTGTGCAAAAATTCTGATAAACCAAAATTGAATTTGAAACCCGAAAAAATTTATTTGAAAGCACGGTCAATCGAACTGAAAAAAATTAGTTTCAGTAGGCTTTTTTAAAAAGATATTATTTCAGTTCAGATACAGTTCGTATTTTTAAACAAAAGCGGGTAATCGAACCGACCAGATATAATATATACAATATAAAATATGCATATTTATACAATTATATTGGCAAAATTTTAGCATCATTGTTAATTTATTCTCTTCTCCAAATATTTTTTGAATACTTTTATTGTCTTGTAAAGTAAAAAACTAGCGGTAATTTTTAATATATTTCCCTTCCAAATATTAGCGGATTTATATTATTTTGGGAAGTAAAAAATTCAACATCAATTGTCAATTATTTCATATTCCCACTTCCCATACATTAACATTTATCTTTTTCAAATATTTCAAAATTCAAACACTAGCTTATTTTTCATTATGTTATTATATTTGATTTTTTTAATAAAAAAGTAAAAAAAAATTAGTATGCGAAACCGAACCAAATATTTCGGTTAACCAATGAATCGATTAACCGATTTAATAGTTAAAGGTTAGGGTTGAAAATTAAACAACTTGAATTTATCGATTATCTAAAATAATATTTTAACGATTAACTGAACTCGATTTTGCACACCTCTACGTAAATTAGATTGTACGGTAAATTTAAGGTTATCTGTAACGTCTTCCGGTTGTATTGGATTTGTATTTTCCTAATTCTAGTTCTAAACTTCTAATTGAACTCTAAAATTGGAACATTGATAAAATTCGTTATGTTTAGGAAAAATTTATTAAAATTATAAATATGACAATTAATTAATTTTTTGCTGAAAAATATTTTATTAGTATATAATGTATGTAATAATTTAATTTTTTAAGTGAACCAATTTAGACTTGAAATTAAATTATTATAGAAGATTGTACAAAATAATTATAAACATGACATGAAAATAATACGAATACGTCGACAGTACATGAAAATATTGTGAATATATCATAACTATATGATTGTACTAAAATTTACATAAAATAAATATATTGAACACAACAAGTGGTCACATTAAAAAAGCGGGTGATCCTAGAAGACTCATGCTTAATCATTTTGACTGCAAAGCGTGTATGCATTGTTAAAGGGTTAAGAACATGTATGAACAAATACTACATTGTAGTCACCTTTAGACTATTTTAAAAAAATTACAAATATATCAAAATATAAATAATTATAAAATTTTAAATACAATTATAACAAGAATATAAAACATGATTATTTTTTTTGAATCTTGAAAGGATACTGAATTTTATTGAAACAAAATAAGGTACAACCTTAACAATAGAAGAGAGAATTTTAGGGACCATGTCCGCAAAAAATTCAAATATAAAACAAAAGAAAAAGAAAATCAAAATACGCAATAACAGTCGAAGCCTTCTTTTGAATATGACGTCCATTATCCACAGTAACTCAATAATCGTCAATAGTACCCCTTTGTTTCTATCCAACAAGAGCATAGTAGTAAAGATAAAAAGTGTGACAAAGGCAGATGAATATACGAAAATATAAAACATGATTATTTTTTTTTTGAACCTTGAAAGGATACTGAATTTTATTGAAACAAAATCAGGTACAACCTTAACAATATAAGAGAGAATTTTAGGGACTATGTCCACAAAAAATTCAAATATAAAAAAAGAAAAAGAAAATCAAAATACGCAATAACAGTCGAAGCTTTCTTTTGAATATAACGTCCATCATCCACAGTAACCCAATAATCGTCAATAGTACCCCTTTTGTTTCTGTAATCACTAATTTTATCCGGGGTGGTAACCCGTTTTTACATTTTTGCAAATAAGGGCTTTACTATATAGCATATAATCATCGTTAAAACAAAGAAACAACAAAAAGATTATTAGTATTATTATTTGTTTTTTTACAATTATATAGTACATGTATATATAATACTTTTATTATTATGTTATCATCCATTTGAAACCCCCTAAATATTAAGTGTTATGTATTATATAGTATTATTAGTATCCATTTGAAAAAAAAATCCTTAAACATTATTATTATCATGAATTAGTATACTATTGTGATCATATCTTTGCTATTAGTATTATTATTATATTTGACATTAGCTATTACTACTATTATGTTATCATCCGTACTATTATTATTATCACTATTATGTTTATATAGATATTATTATCATATTATTATTACCATTATATTATTATATTATCTTTGTTATGTTATTAGTATTATTATTATGAAACTAAAACTAACAAATAAAGCCCGATAGCTAAAGTTTAATAAAAACCCAAGTTATATTCAGTCCATTTACATTTATTAATAAGCCCCAATATATATATATATGTACAATAATGGCTCGTCTGACCCGAAATAAGTAAGCCCTAAATAATTAAAAAACCTAACAAAAACCCTGATCTATATCCTATTTTATACAGCCAAGGGAGGATAGCTGTCGGATCATTTATGATCTAACGATTCAGATCACGACCAGCCAGCCCCTTCCACTTCTCCACACGTTCACGCGCGACAGCCCGACTTCCCACGCGTGTGAGAAGTGCACGCACAACTCTTCAGCTTCCTTAGACCGTTCGATCGTCCCACACGCGCGTGCAAGGATGATGCTACCAGCAACCCTTGCTCCTCAAGCATATTCTCACTCTGTCACCTCCGTCATCTTCTGCCTCCGCCGCCTGCTACTCCTCAGCCCTCAGCAATGGTCCTCTCCTCCTCTCTCGTCACATGCAAGGAAAAAGCACGATATCAGGGCATATAAAGGGATAAAATTAGAAAAAATCAAAAAACAAATGAAGATATTAGACAAATCTTAGAAACTGACCAGATCAGAAACAAAAGTAACCATTGACAGATTTTGATGTATTTTTTACATATCAAATATCAATGTAAACACAGTTATAAAAATCGAACAAAAAGACAATTGTAATTCATTAGAAAATTGAAAAAAAGGTAGAAACCTCAGATCTTGGAGGTAACCTCCCTCTTCTTTCTTTTATTTCTTCTGCATTATCATAGATCAACTAGAACTCATACAAACAGAAACAAAAGGTAAAAAGGGTAGAGTTAGGGTTTACCCTTATGTCACTTTGGTCTCCCACTCGTTTGTGTCCTTCCCGTACCGATGACAAGCCTATCGGACCCTCTGAGACCGCGTATGGTGAATTGGAGGAGAGATTAGTGGAGGGGATTTTAGGTCTCTGGTTTTCAAAATAAAGGCGAGTTTTACGAATATTCTTTTAAATCTATGCTCGGATCTAGTTTAGGAACACAAAAGGGGGTTCGAAAAGGGTTTTTTTAGGTTTCCGATGTTGGCCAGCAACGGCCGGTCATCAGTTTCTGGAAGAACATTGTGGTTTCTAGGTTTGGGGATGAACACCACGGCGGTGTTCATCCCCGTTCTGGGAATTATAGAAAGAGGGGGTTGAGATAGAGAGAACTCTGGTTTATGCCAAAAGGGGAAAATTATGTTTAGTTTATGATATATACTCGACCCCTTTTAAAATTGGAAAAATTACATTATGAGTCCCTATTTCCCTTTTAATAACGCACCCAGGGCTTTCGCCTTTTGAAATCTCAGTTTTAGTCCCTCCGCGTGGGATAATCACAATAGCAAGCCATTCTGTCTTTTTTAATTATGTCTCCGGTCCCTGTGGTTTTCAATCCGTTTGTGATTTCATCTCCGTTTTCTTTTTAAAATATGGCCCTTAATTTTGAGTTTTGTTCAGTTTGGTCCTTTTCTAGTGATTAAAAACCTTTCTATTTATTTCTTTTCATTCATTTTATTTTCCATCTTTTATATTGTTGATAATCTTGCTTTATTTTTGTTATATGTTTTCTTGTGGTTGTTGGAATTATATTATACATGGTTATATATATGTATATATATATATATATATGTTTATAAGATATAGTCTAGTTATAGTATATGGTCTTCCTATGTTACAATATATTTTGTCTATATAATATATCATTTTTCATATAATATATATAATACATGTTTTTTCTTTATAAAATATGTTGAATAGTTTCTTTTAATATATATATATATATAACACCTACTTTCATATGATATGTACAATATATCTTTTGTATATTAAATATAGATATTAAGGTTTTCATATGTATTAAGGTTTTTATATATAATAATTTTTTAACACATATACAATATAAGTTTTTTTAATACATGGTTTTTAGAATATACAATATAGTTTTATGTACATAATATATATTTTATATAATGTATAAGTTGTAATATGTTAGCTTTTTAACTTGTGGTTTTTGATACATGTTTATTTATGTCTTAGGCCTTTGGTCCTTCTAGTCTTAGTTGGGAATTAGGATAGTTTGGGCTTAGGGTTAACCTTAGCTTAGTGGGCTTTAGGTTTAGCCTTTTGGGTCTTAGCTTGTTAAGTTAGTTTTAGATTAGTGTGGGAATTAATTTAATTAATTTAAGTCGTGTGCTCGTCTAATAGGGGCATGACCATTAACTTAATTAAGTTAATTCTAGGATTAGTTTTGGAGCCATAGTTAGTCTTAATGTTCGAATCAGTTTAGTAAATTTAAATTTGCCTTTTCTTATTAGGGTAAATGTTAAATTCATTAAAATTGGTCGAACACCTCTTAATTATCTTTTAAGACAAAATTGACATGGAATTAGACAAACATTTTAATTTAAAGCTATGATTAATTAATTTGGCTTATTCTAAATAGTATTCTTGGTTTATTAGAATACTAGTTTAAAATTAATCGAATTAATCATCATATCACAAGATAACTCATAATTTATTAGGGTTCTCTAGCCTTTTAGGATTAATTAATTTAGGGTTACTACTAGAAGCACCTAATTAGTAACTAGATCACTAATTAAATTTCCATAATTTGGGCATTTTAGGTTAGGAATTTTAGTTAGCCTTTGTGTGTTTAATTTTCAAGCCTTTTTGTGACATCCATTTTTAATTGTGATTCATGTGACCCATTTATTTTGAATTAATTAATTTAAACCATAAAAAGGGAGGCATTCATTAATTCCGATATTTGTGTCGTAACAGTCCGAGCTTAAAGGATGTTGACCAAATATTTGAACTAATCCTTACCAACTCAAGGTAGAATTAAAACATGATAAATCACTACATCATTCTTTAACTGCTTGCACCATGCATAAAGGTGACGTGCGGGATCCGAACCATAAACTAACACGGCAGTCAAGCTTATATGATGTCGGTTTAGTCTATGGTCCGATGTATTGTCAACCTTATTAATTAAATGTCCAATTAATTTGAACCCACCAATTTTATAAAGCTCGTTCAATTAAGGTTAATTTTCAATTAGGACACCAAATTAAATTCCTTTCAAATTTTGACAATTTATTTTGATTAAAAGCAACAAATATTTTGGTACCGATTTTCGAGCATGATGGGGGTGCTAACATTTCCCCACACGTAACCAACTCTCGAACCTTTTCAAACTGAATCTCTGGTTTTGTGGTGTTCAGCCTACCGTATCCAAGTTTTTATCGATTTTCAAAAGAAAAAGAATTTTCAAAAGAAATCCCTTTAAGCCAAGATTATAAAGAAATAATTTTGGGGATAACCCGTAGCACTGAACTTATAATTTTCTAGAGTTTTTCAAAAAAATGTTGCTACAGCATGGCAACTCCTTTGGGGACGAATTTTGTTTTTACAAAACAAAATGAGAGTTAGGCCAAGAAAATATTTGTTGTTTTAATGATGGAAAATTGTCGGAATTTTAATCGATTCTAGTGAGGTTGACAATTTCCTGAAAATGTAACTACAATTGAACAGGCTTTGACAATTGGTGGTCTTAGAATTAATTTTTCATTTAATTTCTAAGGAATCACCGACATGTGTTGCATCATGATCATCAAGCTCTATACCCGAGCTCCATCCCTTAAGTGAGAGTTAAACGCCACATACCCATATGAGTAGCCCTCAACGAGTCAGTAATTCACTTCCGAAATCTACGCATTTTGATACGTGAACAGCCTTCCACGTCACTAGGTCGTGCTTTCCCTCGAACTGAACCAATTCACAAGCTTGTAATGGGCTAGAACTGGGGTTCTTGTTGCCTTAGTAGGTAATGAGATAGATTCGGGTATCCTTGTATTAGAACCGAACCCATGTGTGATAATCTAGAAAAAAACCACCCCATTAAAGCTATGCGGATAACCTTAGCGAACTAGAATTCATGAGATTAGGTTTATTTCCTTATTTTCATGCTTGTGCTTATTTCATTTTGCGTTTACCTTTTCTCGTTTTTCAATTTATTTACCATCACTTGACTAAAACTTATTTTCTCTCATTTCCTCTTCATCTTTTGTTTTGCATATTTTTATCATGTCATGAATAGCACACTGAGTTAGAAATAGTTTGAAGTTAAATAGTAGATCGATGGGAGACTTAGTTTGCAGCAATGACGAAAAGAATTATGAGGTTCAGATATGGTCGGAAGGGGGCAGTTGCATGAGGGATTTTGAACACAAGGTCCAATGATGTGTCCGATTTAAAGTTGTTTTAGAACAGTTGGGATTTTGAAACAAATGGCACTTTTAGGGAACAATATGGTGACATTGCGTATTTACTAGAGGTCCCAGTTGATCAAGCACTACTGCAAGCCTTGGTGGGTTTTTGGAACTCTGCCTATAGCTTCACGATTGATAATTTTGATCTAACTCTGATAATCGAAGAATACCGGGACCTTATAAATTGCAAGAGGATTGACACGGATCGGGTGTATTCTAAGCCGAGTAAGAACAAAGCTTTTTAGGCTAAGTTAAAAAAGTTCTCAGACACGTTGCTAACTTGGGTCGAGCAGCATGTCACTACTTGGAACAATAAGGAGTATCTTAAGTGGGAAAGGATTTTGGCATTAGCCTCTATGCATCATGTGGGCCGAGCCTAGCGGAATATCTTTGCATTGTTGATATACGGATTGGTACTCTTTCCTCGAGCACTGGGACTCATTGATCCATCAGTTCTAGATCGTTTTGATCGTTTGAGTAGTGAGACTAATCTCGTACCCGTAATCTTGGCCGAAACTTTTCAGTCTTTGAGATTCTGTCGGGAGAATGATGGAGGGAACTTCTGAGGATGCCCGTAGCTTCTAACTGTTTGGTTCTACAGCCACCTTTAGACCAATCCCAATTTCTCCAAGCACCTTTACGATGGCAAGTTCTCGCCCCTAGAGGAGTTCCTACGAAAGAATGACTGGCCGACCTAGAGGTCCGAGGAAGTATGGCAAGACGTCCTCCGAAATCTAAAGGAGAAAGATATAGTTTGGAGAGCACTGTAGTTGTTGGCAAAGAACATTCTCTATAGATGTGAAAAGCATTCATGGGTACCACTACTTGGCCTTTGGGGGCATACCGTGTATGCGCCTCTTCTAGTTTTGAGACAGTATGGTTCAAAGCAGTTCGTGCCAGCCACCAAGGATCTGAATAAGTTTAACATGGATTATGCGAAGGAGAATGGGTACAAGATGATGGTATACAATGCTTCTTCAACCTGGAATAATGCAAGATGGGTTAGGATCGTAAATGCTCCGTACATAGTCACTCATGAATATGAAGCATGGCAATTTAATCGTGTCAACGATAACATCCCTCAATTGAATTTTGATAGAGAGAGATCTATGAAAGAGAGATTGTCCACACTCCCTACCGAAGCTGAGTTGATGAGGAAGCAACTGGAAGAAGAGCGAAAGTAGTACCTTAAGCTTGAGGAGAAGACCCACTAAGAAAAGTTTAACTTCGAACTAGAGAAGACGTAGTTTGAAGGAATAATTAAGGGTCTACAAAGGAAGAAGGATGAGTTGGAACTTGAACTCAAATTGGAGAAAGAAGATATTCAGAAACTTAAAAGACTAAACAGGAGTAAGAGAATCGCAGAAGATGGACCAAGCGAGGGGTTAGAGCTCCAACTTAAGGAAGAGAATGCACGAGCCATGAAATATAAGAGAATGTATTACGAGCACAAGGATCAAGTGCTCGCTTTAACCCAATAAATGAAGAATCTAAGAACCTCTCATTCTAGGCAGATCGAGAAGGAACAACACCAAAATGAGGCCTTGAACGATCAGGTGAAATGTTTGAAAAAGTCATTTTTCAAGCACAAGGGCTCAGCTAGCAAGTTAAAGGCTAGTTACTCAGAAAACCAAGCTCTAATGACGCGTGTCGAAGAAATTGGAAGCTGAGGTCCAACAGCTCAAGAATCATGTGGCCAGACTTAGGAGAGCAATTCAAGTACGTCCGACACCAAGCTTGGAGCAACTGCACTTTTCCGCTTACCCAATTTGGAGGCAGGAACAAGGGTTGGCATGGTGGACCATTCAGATGTAAGAGGTTGCTCAGAAGATACAATTTCTCGTAGAACATGCCACTGAACTTCGTGATTGTGTAGACGATGAATCCGAAGAAGGATAGAGGATTGTGTAGATCCTAAGGAAGATTATTAACCTCGATACTACCTTGAAGCCATATGTGTAGTGGGGTTTCTTTAAGTTATTGTAACCAGACTACGTTTCCATTAATGCAAGTCGTTTAACGATGATATTTGCTGAACTCAGTGTTGCTCTTTGCATTCATGCATAGTTTTTTTTGTTTCATCTACATTCTTTGTTTAAATGCTAACAATCTTTTAGTCAATAATTTTGTTTGCATTTCGACTAATTACCATCAATTAATTAAAAGGTTTCTATTTCAGAAAGATAGCATTTTGGTTCTTTACATTACAATCATTCTGCATCCTTACCGTACTCATTTACGAACAAGGCAAATGGAAGAAGGCTTTGCCAAGTTGGAGCCTGACCTTAGAGACCAGTTGGAACGGGCTCAATAGGAACTAAGGGACACCATCGTCAAGTCCCAACAAGACATGATGAAGGAGATTTCTCATCTGATAAAGTCCAATCTAAGAGGAAATGAGACCGTCGAGAACCCAACTCAAGACTCAAGGGATCACTCATATGCCCAGTTTTCAAAACACTCTCTTCATTAGCCCCCCACCAAACCCTCTGCAAGGAGTATCCTCATCTCATCAGGCCGGTGCCTCCGCCCTAGCTCACCGGGCATAACATTGAGGAACATCGAAAATGTTGGGGATAGCATCCCAGATTTCGATAAGTTGGAGAAATTTAACCAAGTCAAGGCAGAATTCTCAAAACAGATAGAGGACACTCATAAAGATCTCAAAGAGAAGTTTCGGGTGAAGGAAGACGAAGAAAGGCCTTACGAACTAAACGCGAGAGAACTCAGCTTAGTCCCGTATGTGGAAATTCTATACAAATTCAAGACTCTGTACTTCAAAAAGTTTGATGGAACAACTTGTCCCACTACCCATATGACCATGTTTTGTCGGAAAATGGTAGGGTACACTGATAATGAGAAGCTTTTAATCTACTGTTTTCAAGACAGTTTAACGGGATCTGCTTCAAGATGGTATAATCATCTCACTCGAGCTCAAATCAAGTCATGGAAAGATCTGGCCAAAGCTTTTAATAACAAGTACAAGCATATAGCTGATATGGTCTTTAATCGTCTTTTGTTACAAGGGATGGAGCAGAGACATAATGAAAGCCTCCGGGAATATGCTCAGCGATGGCGCGATATAGCAGGTCAAGTTCAGCCACCACTTTCTGAAAGCGAAATCACATCGATGTTCGTGGATACGCTAAAAGGGATGCTCTACGATTGATTGATCAACAACCCTATTAGCAATTTTGCAGAGATGATATGACTGGTGAGCGCATCGAGGCTGCTATTAAGAGTGAGATAATTGACAGTGGGGGGTCGACGCGAAAGAACTACAAGAAGAGATTCAATGAAGTAAACAACACAAATACTTATGAGGCCATCAAGAACCTCACTATCTCCCAACCCCAAGCGACAGCGGGAAGTGCCCAAAATTCAAAAAAAAATGGAAGACAAGGGCCCCAAGAAGGAAAATGAGAATAGGTCTTTTAGTCTCATACTGATGTCTTACAAAGAACTCTACTGATAGTTGTATAAGGCGGATCTAGTTTGGCATTATCATGTCACGCCTTACAACCCCCTTACCCGGCGTGGTATGACCCCAAGGTACATTGTGAGTACCATGCTGACATCATGGGGCATTTAATTAAGAACTATATAGCGTTTAAGAAGTTCGTTTAGAATTTGATTTGGACTGGAGTCTTATAGTTAGGGGAACCCAACACTGCCAATAACACCATACCAAACCACGGGGCAAGGTATAAATGTTATTGAAGAAGAATATGCCTGAAAGACCAAGGCAAGCGTGTCTAAGGTTCGGTCCCCATTAAGGTAGGTCTTTCAGTAGTTGTGTATGGCACGTCTCGTTGACCGGGGAATGGTAATCATGAAAAAAGGTTGTGGCCCGTACTGTGAATATCATCAGTCAAGAGATCATGAGATTCAGAATTACGAAGAGTTCCGCATACTAATTCAACATATGATGAACAACAAGGAGATCGCGTTTTTTGAGAAGGAATGAGGGAAAAAGGAATTTGAAATCTGTGCATTGGAGGGCCAAGACACTAAGTACAGTGCAAAGAGACCATTTGTCCTCAGTCTCCAGCCTAGTGAGGCAAGTGCACCAAAGGTAACCCCCAAGATCATAATTGCTACCCCAAGATCCTTCCCTTTCAAAGATATGCAGATGGTTCCATAGAATTACACTACAAGCATTACGATACTAGGCTCATCTAGTTCACAAGGAGGGAGAGATGGGAATGGAAACGAAGCCTGTTCGGGGAGGCCATTTGGAGCCAAATAAAGGAGAAGTAAAAAATGTAGGGCTACTCACGAGAATTGGTCGATGCTATGCTCCGGAGAATCAAAAAGCACCAAAAGAACAAAAGGAAAGAAGCAAGGAAACCAAGGTCGAACCCGAGAAGATGTTCGGAGAAGACCCACCATCAAAGATCAAGGAACCAATTACAGAAACCCAAGCTCAAGAATTTTTAAGATTTCTGAAACACAGTGAATAAAACATTATAGAATAACTACGAAAGTAGCCGACTCAAATCTCGGTATTGGATCTCCTGCTAAACTCAGAAAAGCAACGGGGCGCGCTATTGAAGGTCTTGAATCAGACTTTTGTCCCAAATGATATCTCGGTTGAGAAGTTGTACCGAATTGTTGGATATATCACCGCTGATAATTTTATCACTTTTAGTGACGACGAAGTACCAGCGGAAGGTAGGGGGTCCACCAAGGCCTTAAACATTACCACTTACTGTAAGGGCTATGTGTTGCCAGGAGTGCTAATTGATAATGGTTCTGCCTTGAATGTCATGCCATTGGCCACTCTACAACGGTTACCAATTGATAGCTCACACATGAAGCCCTATCATAATACAGTGCGCGCCTTCGATGAGACCCAACGAGATGTGGTCGAGAAGATAGAAGTACCCCTGCTCGTAGGCCCTACCGAATATATGGTTAACTTTGTAGTCATAGATATCCGGGCATCCTATAATTATTTGCTGGGAAGGCCGTGGATACATTTAGCCGGCACCGTCTCATCTTCACTGCACCAGAAATTAAAGTTCGTTATTGAAGGAAAATTGGTAACAGTGAATGCCGAACAAGATATCATCGCCTTGGTGACTTTAGATACACCATATATCTACACCGATGAAGAAGCAATGGAATGTTCTTTTAGGGCATTAGAGTTTATCAACGCTATCTTTGTCGCTGAGAGGGGCCAATTTCCTAGGGAGGGGGCAAGAAAAGGGAAATGTTTGGGATAAAATCTACAAGGATGCCTTCGGCCCATCAGTGTGATCCATAAGGTGGACTGGCTTGGACTCAGTTATAGGACAAATTTTATGCAAAAGATACAAGAATGGAGGAAGACACTAGAGCAAAGGAAGGCTCGACTCAGAGGGGAGGACATTCCTTGGGCCCCTATAACCTATGCAGATTTCAAAAACATCTTCAAATCTGGAGGACTTAGGAATCCTGAACATGATGCCCAAGAAGTAATTCGAGAAGGTAAAAAATGCATTCATGAAGAATTAGCCTATGAAGCTTTGGAAGGAATGGACGTGAATATGATATGCAAGAACGACAAGATTATCCAGCCCTTGGCCAAGATTCGCCCATGTTTTTCGGGTGAAGAACTTAACAATTGGGCCTATGAAGACCTGCATGTGGTTGTTAGACCTGAAAGTAACATGCATCTTTTGTAAAAGGGCCACTATGTCACTATCTATCTGCTTTCAATAAAATGGGCGTTTTCTATATTACTCTCTCAAATGGCAAACATAACATTCATTTCATTTATTTATTTATTTATTTATTTATTATTTATAAGTTATTCATTTCCATTCCCAATGCACACTCTCAAAATTGTGCAAGCCTCTTAACATAAACTGTATGAATGATTCGAAACCTAATCTCGAAGTGGATTTCGAGCAACCCACATGCTTAGAGAAAATCGATGAAGAGGATGAAGATGTCCCGGAGGAGTTGTTGAGGATGATGGTAAGTGAAGAAAAACAAATCCTCTCGTGTCAAGAGAAGGTAGAGATCTTGAATCTGGAGACTGACAAAGAAATGAAAGAAGTAAGAATCGGCAGTACGTTATCATCAGAAGTTAGGCAAGAGTTGGTGGAATTACTTTTAGAATTCAATGATGTGTTTGAATGGACATATCAAGATATGCTAGGTTTGAACATAGATATTGTGGTGCACAAACTCCCTATCAGGCCAGAATGGAAGCCTGTCCAACAAAAGTTTAAAAGAATGAGAAAGGGCATACTGCTAAAGGTTAGAGAAGAAGTACAGAAATAGTTCAAGGCAGGATTCTTAAAGGTTTCCAAATACCCGGAGTGGGTAGCCAACATAGTTCTAGTACCAAAAAAGGACGAAAAGGTCCGCATGTGCATAGATTACAAGGACGTTAACAAAGTGAGCCCCAAAGACAATTTCCCTTTGCCTCACATTGACACATTGGTTGACAACACTGCCAGAAATGCTTGGTTCTCATTTATGGATGGCTTTTCGGGATATAACCAGATCAAAATGCACCTCGAGGATATGGAAAAAACCACTTTTGTGACCATATGGGGGACATTCTGCTACAAGGTAATGCCCTTCGAATTGAAGAACGCTGGGGCAACTTGCCAAAGAGCCATGGTGACCTTGTTTCATGACATTATGCACAAGGAAATCGAGGTGTACGTAGATGACATGATAGCCAAATCGCAAACTGAAGAGAAGTACATTCAAAATTTGTGGAAACTCTTCCAAAGATTAAGGAAATACTAGTTGAAGCTCAACCCGGCCAAGTGTACCTTCGCAGTTACATCTGAGAGACTATTGGGTTTTGTAGTAAGCCGGAAGGGAATTGAGATTGACCCTGATAAGGTAAGAGCAATCCAAGAGCTCTCGCCGCCCCAAACACAAAAGAAAGTCTGGGAATTTTGGGAAGGTTGAATTACATCTCATGGTTCATTTCCTAGCTGACTGAAAAATGTGATCCCGTCTTTAGACTCATCCAAAAAAATAACCCAGGAACCTAGGACGAAGATTGTCAAAAAACGTTAGAAAAAATTAAGAAGTATTTGACCAGCACTCCAATTTTGGTAGCACTTGTACCAAATAGGCCGCTAATCATGTATCTTACCGTGTTTGAAAATTTGATGGGTTGCGTGTTAGTTCAACATGATGACTCTGGAAAGAAAGAAATGGCAATTTATTACTTAAGCAAGAAGTTCACCGAGTGTGAAACACGGTACCCCTTGATTCAAAAACTATGTTGTGCCTTGGTGTGGGCTACAAAGCGACTCAGGAAATATATATTGTATCATACCACCTACTTAATCTCTTGATTTGATCCATTAAAATTTTTTATAGAGGCACCAGCGCTTATTGGGAAAATGGCTCGCTGGAAAATGCTGCTGTCAGAATTTGATATTGTTTACGTGAGCCAAAAGGTGGTAAAAAAGAGTGTAGTGGCAGATCTTTTGGCCAGTCGCTCTACAAATGACTACGAGCCGTTGGACTTTAACTTCTCGGATGAAGATTTGATCAGTACTGTGCTCGAGGAGGAGTCCATCGCCGAAGGAAAAGCTTGGAAGCTTTACTTTGATGGAGCATCTAACGCCTTAGGTCACGGAATATGCGTAGTATTAATTTCTCCTGATAAGGTCTACTACCCCTTTACTAGTAGGTTGGAATTCTTCTGCACCAACAACATAGTCGAATATGAGGCTTGCGCCATGGGACTTTGTGCGGCCATAGAAAGGAAAGTCAGAATACTTCAAGTTTTTTGGAGATTCGTCCTTGGTAATTTACCAGCTTCAGAAGGAATGGGAAACTATAGATCCAAAATTGGTTAAGTACTACAAACTGATTCAAGAGTTGGTCAAGAATTTTGAAGAAATTAGTTTTGCCTATTTGCCAAGAAAGGATAATCAGATGGCCTATGCCTTGGCCACCGTGGCTGTCGTTTTCAATTTAAACTCGGAGGCCGAGATGAAGTTAATTGAAATATAAACTTTTGACGTACTTGCTCATTGTTATAGTCTAGAGAAGGAGAAAGATGGTAATCTATAGTACCATGATATCCTCAAATACGTCAAGTGCCAGGCTTACACAAAAGGGGTCGACGATAATGATGAAAGAACTATCCGAAGGCTTTCATCGGGATATGTCCTTGATAGGGAGATTTTGTATAAAGAAGCAAAGATCAGGTACTGTTAAGATCCGTCGACACTCGGGAAGTTGAAGCTATTTTATTCGAAGTCCACAAAGGATTGTGTGAGACCCAAGCTAGTGGATTCTCAATGGCAAGGAAGATCATGGGATATGAATACTTCTGGTCAACAATGGAGGGAGATTGCATTAGCTATTCTAAGAAGTGCCATAAATGTTAGATATATGTCGATAAGATACCCTCCCCGCCACTGCCACTACACACCATGAATTCTTTGTGGCCTTTCGCTGCTTAGGGCATGGATGTCATTGGTCAAATACATCTGAAGGCTTCCAACGGGCTTGCTTCATCTTAGTAGCCATAGATTACTTCACCAAGTGGGTAGAAGCCGTTTCATATGACAGTATCACAAAAGCGACGGTTTGCAAATTCCTAAAAAAAGAAATTATATGTCACTTTGGTCTGCCCGAAAGAATCGTCACCGACAATGCTTTCAACCTGAATAGTAAGATGATGACCGAAGTGCGCGAATAGTTCAAAATTGCACACCATAATTCTACTCCCTATCGCCTCAAGATGAACGAAGCAGTAGAAGCAGCAAATAAGAATATCAAAAAGATCATAGCCAAAACCACAAAGACTTTCAAGTATTGGCACAGAAGGCTACCCTTTGCTCTATTTGCCTACCAGACCTCTGTAAGAACTTCTACTGGGGTAAGGTCGTATTCTTTGGTATATGGCACGGAGGTGGTATTACCCATCGAGGTAGAGATTCTCTTGCTTCAAATTTTGAATGAGGTAAAGTTGGACGAGCCGCATGGATGCAGGCCAGGATTGATCAGTTGAACCTTGTTGAAGAAAAAAGGTTGAGGGCCATCTGTCACAGCCAAATGTATCAGAAAAGGATGATGCGGGCTTATAATAAGAAGGTTTGCCCAAGGGAATTTCGAGTAGGTGATCTGGTGCTTAAGAGGATCCTATTAAATCCAAGAGATTTTTAAGAAAAATGGATGTCAAACTGGGAAGGGCCTTATGTTGTGAAAAAGGTTTTCTCCGGCGGAGCATTAATTTAAGCAGAAATGGATGGGAAAGAATTGAGTAACCCGATCAACTCGAAATTTGTCAAGAAATATTACGCATAAGAAGTGAGAAAAAAAAAAGAAAGAAAGAGAAAAAAAAGAAAAAATAAAGAGAAAGAGAAAAAAAAGAAAAAAGAAAGAAAAGAGGAAAAAAGAAAAAATGGTTTAAGGTGAATACTCGAACATGGGCGCCTTAAAAACAAAGGAGGATCTGAATTGAAAATTCGAAAATGACGGTTCAGATAGGCTAAGATTTTTTGCATCTGACTGACATGCCTGGTTTCGGATGAAAGACTATGCTTCGACCCTCAAATCATCATGAGTAACAACCAAGCGTGGCCAGTATGAGTACTACCAAGGTCGATGGGTCCTTTCATTCATACAGTTGACGCCACCTCTTTCACTTCTTTCTTGTTTGCCATACTTGTCAAAATTGTCCCAATATTCCTTCTAGTATTAATAAAGTTTTATTCTAATATCTATTGTCTATTTCACAAACATCATGCAGATAGATTAACATAGATTATGAAAAAGCAAATGATTTCTCGGCATTACTGTGATTTAATCTA
Organism: Hibiscus mutabilis; assembly: GCA_019671005.1. Taxonomy (NCBI): domain Eukaryota; kingdom Viridiplantae; phylum Streptophyta; class Magnoliopsida; order Malvales; family Malvaceae; genus Hibiscus; species Hibiscus mutabilis. Next base: position 22,506,527 of record CM033718.1, on the reverse strand, counting down.
TTAATTGCAGGATTGTTCCCATATAAGAAAAGAGTCCGCCAAAGATAAGGCAAAAGATCATTGGAGGCGAAGTCGACAAGGTCCACCGAGACAAGGCTTTGAATGTTGCTCGAGATAAAATCCAAAGAGTGATAGGCGAAAACTCGTAAGGGCGTCCAAAAAAAATCAAAAAAAGAAGAAAAGAAAAAAGCCAAAAAAGAAAGAAAAAGAAATAGAAAAAGGGGAAAAAATATAATAACATTTCTAAAGGTAAAACCTAAAAAGCTACTTTAGACCAAAAGGATCAGGGACTCGAGAAAAGAAAGACATAATGGGCAAACCCGAGTAAGAGATTGGGCATCGCCATCACCAAGAAGAGGATAGAAGAACAAGAGAAGATTAAATTTGAAGGACCAAGAAGAGAAAGTGTCCAAGAAAATTAACTTCACCCATGCATCATACCTAGTTAGACATCCCTAAGTCAGGAGCATGCTAACTCATTCCTTCATAATCATTCATCTTTTATAGGTTCAAAGGATAGATCAGATACTCCATGAGAGGGGAGTAAAGAAAAGAAAAAAACCTAAGAAGGAATTTCCAAGCAAAGAATTTCAAAACCATCACCCAAGGATTTCAGAACTAAAGAGCCATGAAAGAAAACCTATCCTCAGGCCCAAGAGGAACAAAACCTGCATTTGGAGATTTGTTTTCTGTTCACTGCCACTTTGGAAGAACACAACTACACCATCTGTTCACGATGTATTTGTCTAGTTTTGTTTCTACCGCTTAGGGAAATAAGTTTAACTTGTTCACTGTCATTTCAAAAGGACATGTCAGCATCACCTAGTTGTTTTTTCCGTTTTGGGAAAGCATGTTATTGGGATTCATTTATTGTCGTTTCAGAGGAATAGGTCATTTGAAGGATAATATGCCAGTCTATTACCGTTTTCGAGGGATATGTCGACATCACCCTTGTTTTCGCCGCTTTAGGAAAGCAAGCTATTTGGATTTGTTCGCTACTGCTTCGAAGGAATGAGTCGCATATCTGGTATGTTCGTTGCAGCTTTGGAAGGACATGCCAGCGCTACCCAATTTGTTTTCGCCACTTCGTAAAAGAAAGTTACTTGGATTTGTTCGTTTCTATTTCGGAAAAAGCAAATCATCCAACAGGGAAGTCGGATAAAATTAGTGCTTATGGTCTTTACTTTATTATTGTTACACAAGGATAAGCAAAGAAGGGCAGCTGTAATCACTAATTTTATCCGGGGTGGTAACCCATTTTTGCAAATAAGGGCATTACTATATAGCATATAATCATCGTTAAAACAAAGAAACAACAAAAAGATTATTAGTATTATTATTTGTTTTTTTACAATTATATAGTACATGTATATATAATACTTTTATTATTATGTTATCATCCATTTGAAAACCCCTAAATATTAAGTGTTATGTATTATATAGTATTATTACTATCCATTTGAAAAAATGAAAAAAGAAAATTCCTTAAACATTATTATTATCATTAATTAGTATGCTATTGTGATCATATCTTTGCTATTAGTATTATTATTATATTTGATATTAGCTATTACTACTATTATGTTATCATCCATACTATTATTATTACTATTATGTTTATATAGATATTATTATCATATTACTATTACCATTATATTATTATATTATCTTTGTTATGTTATTAGTATTATTATTATTAAACTAAAACTAACAAATAAAGCCCGATAGCTAAAGTTTAATAAAAACCCAAGTTATATTCAGTCCATTTACATTTATTAATAAGCCCAAGATATATATATATATATATATATATTTATGTACAATAATGGCCCATCTGGCCCAAAATAAGTAAGCCCTAAATAATTAAAAAAACCTAACAGAAACCCTAATCTATATCTTATCCTATGCAGCCAAGAGATGACAGCCGTCGGATCATTTATGATCTAACGATTCAGATCACGACCAGCCAACCCCTTCCACTTCTCCACGCGTTCACTCGAGACAGCTCGACTTCCCACGCGCGCGAGAAGTGCACGCGCAACTCTTCAGCTTCCTCAGATCGTTCGACCGCCCCACGCGCGCCTACAAGGATGATGCTACCAGCAACCCTTGCTCCCCAAGCATCTTCTCACTTTGTCACCTCTGTCATCCTCTGCCTCTACCGCCAGCTACTTCTCAGCCCTCAACAATGGTCTCTTCCTCCTCTCTCGTCACATGCAAGGAAGAAGCACGATACCAGAGCATATAAAGGGATAAAATTAGAAAAATCAAAAAACGAATCAAGATATCAGAAACATCTCAGAAACCGACCAGATTAGAAACAAAAGCAACCAAAGGAAGATTTCGATGTATTTTTTACATATCAAATGTAAACACGGTTATAAAAACCAAACAAAAAGATAATTGTAATTCATTCGAAAATTGAAAAAAAAAGGCAGAAACCTCAGATCTTGGAGGTATCTTCCCTCTTCTTTCTTTTATTTCTTCTGCATTATCATATATCAAATAGAACTCATACAAACAGAAACAAAAGGTAAAAAGGGTAGAGTTAGGGTTTATCCTTATGTCACTTTGGTCTCCCCGCTCGTCTGTGTCCTTCCTATACCGATGACAAGCCTACCGGACCCTCTAGGGCCGCATATGATGAATTAAATGAGAGATGAGTGGAGGGGATTTTGGGTCTCTGGTTTTCAAAATAAAGGCGAGTTTTTACCAGATCTTCTTTTAAATCTAGGCTTGGATCTAGTTTGGTTACACAAAAGGGGGTTCAAAAATAGTTTTTTAGGTTTCCGGTACTAGCCAACAGCAACCGGAACGGCGGCCCGTGGCGGTTGGTCACCGGTTTCTGAAAAAACATGGTGATTTCTGGGTTTGGGGATGAACACCACGACGGTGTTCATCCCCGTTCTGGGAATTATAGAAAGAGAGGTTTAAGAAAGAGAGAACTAAAGTGGGTAATTAATTCTCTCCACATGTTTTATTTAATTAAAACCATTTAAAAGTCAGCCAATTAGAAATGAAAAGCCTTAATTAGACTCTTGGTCAAAGCTCCTTAAAGATTCAAAGTTTTGATCTTTTACGATTCAGTCACTAAAAATAGTTTTACACATTTTACATTTTGGTCACTAGTCCAAAAATGTCTAACTCCCAAATCACCTTCTCCAAAATTGATTTCGCTATAATCCCATATATATTAAATAAGGATTATAAAACATTTTCCATATTTTATTTGATGAAAAACCATTTTTACCGAATTAATCCCGAAACTAGTCCAAACCGCTAAAATCGGTTCAACCGAACCCTCAAGCCAATCCAACTAACGTCTAGGCCCAAATTCGGGGCGTTACAACTCTCCCCCACTTAAGAAATTTCATCCTTGAAATTTACCTTGCGAGAAAAGATGATGAAATTGTTTCTCATGTCGGCTTTTCTTTCCCACGTGGCTTCCTCTACACTACGGCGCGTCCACAACACTTTGACCAACTCAATGGTCTTTCCACGAAGCACTTTACTATCCACGTCTAAGATTCTGACCGACTCTTCATCATATGTCAGATCTGGATTCAACTCAATCTCTTCTATAGGCATAACATACGATGAATCCGGTCCATATCTCCGAAGCATGGAACATGAAAACGTCATGTATATTCTCCAACTCAGGTGGCAACTTCAACCTATAAGCAACCGGACCAATTCTCTCTCATATCTCATATGGTCCAATGAACATCGGACTCAACTTGCCCTTCCAGCCAAATCTCATCACCTTCTTCCAAGGCGAAACCTTTAAGAACACTTTATCCCCAACCTCAAACTCTATCTCCTTACGCTTCAAATCTGCGTAAGACTTTTTCCAATCCGAAGCTTCCTTCGAACGATTACAAATGATCTTTACTTTCTTTGTTGTTCCCTTAAGCATATCCGGCAAGGAAACCAACTTTTGCCCTGCTTCTGCCCAACACAAAAGTGTCATACACTTCCTCCCACACAAGGCCTCATAAGGCGCCATTTGTATACTCGTCTGATAACTATTATTATAGGCAAACTCTACCAACGGCAAACACTTCTCCCAAGAACCTTGGAACTCAATAACACAACAACGAAGCATATCCTCCAACACTTGGATAACTCGCTCGGATTGCCTATTCGTCCGAGGATGATAAGATGTGCTAAAACTCAACCGCATACCCAAGGTTCGATGCAAATATTCCTAAAACCTCGCGGTAAACCTTGGATCCCTATCCAAAACTATAGACTTAGGTACACCATGCAAACGTACAATCTCGAAGATATACATGTCCGCCAACATGTCCAAGGTATACGTCGTATGCACTGGCACAAAATGGGCACACTTCGTCAGACAGTCCACAATCACCCAAATATAGTTCTTCTTTGACGAGGTCAAAGGAAAAACAGACATAAAATCCATGGTGATTCTCTCCCACTTCCATTTCGATATCTTCAACGGTCGCAACAACCCAGATGGAAACTGATGCTCATCCTTCACACGCTGACAAACCATACACTTGCCCACAAAATCAACAACATCCATTTTCAACCCAACCCAATAGTACTCATCTTTCAACACGATACATCTTGGTACTACCGGGATGCATAGCAAAAGAACTACTATGCGCTTCCTTCAAAATAGTGCGCCTCAACTCAACATCTTCCAGCACAACTATTCGTCCCTTAAAACACAAAACACCATGATCGTTAAAGCAAAAATCCATCGAATTACCCTCCGCAATGTCTGAACATGCGGTACCAATGAATCATTGCGCAACTGCTTCTCCTTGATCAACTGAATCAAGGAAGGTTTCACTTGCAACTCAGCCACTAACCCACCATCACGTTATACACTCAACCGCGCAAACATGACCCTCAACTCCACAACCATCTTCCTACTCAAAGCTTCGACCACCACATTAGCCTTACCCAGATGATACTCAATCAATAGATCATAATCCTTAAGCAACTCCAACCATCTTCGCTGCCTAAGATTTAACTCCTTCTGTGACATCAAATACCTCAAGCTTTTATGATTTGTATACACCACACACTTCTCACTATATAGGTAATGTCGCCAAATCTTCAATGCAAACACCACCGTAGCCAACTCAATATCATGCATGAGATAGTTGCATCATGAACCGTTAACTGCCCTGATGCATAAGCCACCACCCTACCATCCTACATCAACACACAACCTAACCCCATATAGGATGCATCACTATAAATCACAAACTCCTTCCCCGACTCGGGTTGTATCAAGATTGGAGCTCGTGTCAAAGCCTCCTTAAACTTCTCAAAAGCTTGTTGCCTAGACTCCGTCCACTCAAACTTAATATCATTTTGCAACAATTTTGTTAATGGAGCAGTAACCTTAGAAAAACCATCAACAAAGCGACGATAATAACCCGCCAAGCCTAAGAAACTACGTACCTCTGACACCGATTTAGGTTATTTCTAACTCACAACCGCCTCATTTTTTTGCGGATCCACACGAATCCCTTCCGCTGATACAACATGACCAAGGAACACCACTTCTTTGATCCGAAACTCACATTTACTCAACTTGGCATACAACTGTTTATCCAACAAGGTCTGCAACACAATTCGCAAATGCCTATCATGATCCTCCTCGGTACGTGAATACACAAGAATATCATCGATAAACACAACCATAAACTAATCCAATAACTCATGGAACACCCGATTCATCATGCCCATAAAAGCTGCAGGCGCATTCATCATCCCAAACGACATCACCAAGAGCTCATAATATCCTGATTTTAATTCAATCTTAGAAAATATCGTAGCACCACAAAGCTAATCAAATAGATCGTCAATTCGCGGTAAGGGATACTTGTTCTTTATCATCAACTTATTCAGTACCGATAATCGATGCACATTCTTATAGTGCCATCTTTCTTCTTCACAAACAACATCGGAGCACCCAAAGGCGACACACTAGGCCGAATGAACCCACGATCTAGCAACTCCAGAAGTTGTGTCTTCAACTCCTTTAACTCTTTGGGTGCCATGCGATATGGAGCAATAGACACCGGAGCCGTATCTGCGTACGTCTCAATACAAAACTCTACCTCCTTATCTGGTGGCAAACTAGGCAACTCCTCCGAAAACACTCTTAGATAATTACAAACTGTCTGGATATCCTGAGGATGTGCCTTCTTCATATTTGGATTCATGATATACGTCAAGTATGCCTGGTATCCTTCTTTTATCAACCTTTGTGCCTCCATCGCTAAAACAACATTGGATAAGAACTTAACATTCTCACCCACCACCACTACTTCATAATCATCAGCAAGCTTCAACGAAACACACTTGCTTTCACAATCTACCACAACCCTATGCTCAGACAACCAATCCATCCCAAGAATGACATCAAAACCATAGAAAGGTAACTCCATCATATTAACAGCAAACACATGACCTTGAACCATCAACGAACACCTTCTATACAACTTCCTAACTATGACCGTCTCACCAAAGGAACTTGTCACTTGCATACCCACATCAAGATATTCAACTTGTATATCAAGCAATTGTGCATGCTCATGCAAGATGTAAGAATGCATGGAACCAGAATCAATCAAAGAAAGTAATGACAAGGATTGCAAAGTAAAGGTACCTGTAAACACATCCGTGTCATTCCTTCCCTCGCGGTGTGCATACACCCTAGCCAGTCCACCACCCTCAGACTGAACCACCACAACATGAGCCACATTCCTCTGACCATCCTCCCTACGCTAAAAATTACCTCAGCCACGCCCACGACCCTTCTGAGGCTCAACAGCACGCACCAGTGCTTGTCTTACAACCTGAGGGCAATTGCGCCTCTTATGACCTTGAGAACCGTAATTCTAATAATTCTTAGAATTACCCCAACATTCTCCAACATGATGCCTACCATAACAGCCACACTCAAGTGCTTGAACACCAATATTCTGGCCTTGCTGACCATGACCCGTGTTACCACCTCTAACATGCCTCTGATTTGAAAAGAATCTCTCTTCTCGTTGCCACTTACCATGATCTCTACCACCACCAAAATCAGCAACCCTCTTCCCGATACTAGAATTCCCTAGGCAAGAGACCAAACTCAAACTTTGTTCAATGTCCTTGGCACGACTAACCAAGACATCAAAATTTGAATACTCAAAAGCTAGCATATATGTCTTCATTTTCTTTACCAAACCATAACGGAAACAATCACATCTTTTTTGCTCATGGGGAACCAGTTCAGGGGCGTACTAGCTCAACCGAACAAACTGAACCTCGTACTCAAAAATAGACATATTGCCTTGCACCAACGCCATGAACTCACGCTTCTTTTCATCTTGATAATGAACACCTAAATATTTCCTTCGGAAAGTAACTCCAAAAAACTCCTACATCACATCCTTGGGTGCCATACCCACAACAGTGGTAGTCCACCATGAATAAGCATCACCCTAGAGCAAAGATACCACACAACCTAGCTTACGCACATCCATGCACTCTATCTGACCAAGAATCCTTTGGGTACTCTCATACCATGCCTCGGAACCCCCCAGAGACAAACCTCTAAACTTGGTACCACCCAGGCTGCGCTAACGCTCCAAGGCAAGCCAGAATTAGTCGTAGGCTGTGGCACATCAGCATGCATACCTGTAATTGCAACCTGAAAAGCTCCCGTGATAGCCTGAACCAACAGTGTCATACCACCCATAGCCTACCCCTGAGCTCCCTAAGGTCCATCACCTCTCGTACTAGCTCTAACTCTAGCTCCCTCACCACCAGGTGGAGGAGGAGGTGGGGGCGGTATAACATCCTCATTACGCTCTTCTTCTATCACAATACATACATTCCGTACAAGCTCTCATCTCGGTTCCATAATGAAAACAGTAAGAATCTCTAGCATATAAATTGCAACAATAAAAACAGTCAGGCCGACAAGTAGCAAGGATCCAAGATGCTCAAATTTGCAAACAATCTATTTACATCAATAGTAATAATGGCAATGGGTACCCCAATCTCACCCAAAATCATCATTTAACATATCAACAACATGTTATTAAACACTGTGCATAGCAAACATCATGGAATCAACCATCTTACCTCCTAAATTTTTCGTAAACCTGGCTCTGATACCAACAAATATAACCCCTTGACCATGCCTAATTGCAAGACCGAATCGAGCGAGTCACACGGGGAATATTGGAGTAAAACCCGAAAGTTTCACTTCAATAAACAACCTTTTTTTCTAATACAACTTAGTTGCATGAGAGAAAGTAGCAGACAAAATCTCAACTCGATCGGGCGTCAAATCGATATTCAAATCTCCCGTTACGCGAACTAGGGACCGAATTGTAAAACTATACAAAAATAGGGTCTTTTTACTAAATTGATATTACCTACATTTAATTAATCAGGTTTCATGCTCACATGCAATTTTTCAACTTGATTCGATCAACCAAACATCGCCAATTGCATTTACGAACATTTAGGGACTAAAACATAAAGAACAAAAACTTTAGAAGATGTTTTTAACCAACTTTAACTAACAGGGTATCGATACGCTTAACCACGGTATCGATACGGTCCCTTGTATTTTCAAACCCAAAATTCCAGTAGCACAAAACCGTATCGATACGATCTCTAGTATTGATACACTTGGCCAATTTCTTCTACACCGTATCGATATGGTGCTCACGGTATTGATAGCCCATCCCTATTTTAGCTATACGGTATCGATACGATGACCCGAGTATCGATACGCTTGGGTCTGTAATGTCACTTTTTGCTCGATAAACAATCCGTAAACCATATTCAAACCCCTAAACATGCTTCTAACATATAAAAAACATATTCAAGGATCAATCCACATCATTTTTCAATAGAAACATCAACCATATAAGCCATCATAATCCAAATGAAATCTAGAGGCATGCATCCTAGCAAAGCAACCAAAAAGACCTCCAAAACTCCAACCAACCAAAAACCAGCTTTATATAGACCATTTACAACTCATATAGGCACTACACAATTGTGCCAAACTAGGGAGTTCACAACATACGCTCCCAAAACCAAAAGGTGTTCTCCTATTGCCAAACTTATTACTATTGAAATGTAAAACCATACTTGAGGTATGAGCAACGCTTGGACTCCTTCGCTTGCTACCTTGCTGACCGATCTTTCTACTTATATGCATTGTTAGGAAAAAAGAGCGTAAGCAATAAGCTTAGTGAGGCTACTCGAAAACAAAACCATTAACAATACATTTCCAAAAACCATTTCTCAACAAATCATTTCTCATCATACTCAAAACAAGGCTCATGCTTTAAAACCCATTAAAGCAAAATCATTTATCTCATAACACATGTATCATGAAGGCTCATGCTTTAAACCAAAGCAAATCTCAATGCAAGCTTCACATGCTTAAGCTTTCCACACATCTCAAGATATAATCTCGTGTATAAATCTCATATACAATTCTATTTCAAACCATGATACATGTAAACTCATATATTGGCATTCAAGTGACCCGGATGGTTGCTTCACCATCCCAATACACAAGGAGCTTGCTGCACTCTCCTTAAATAAACACATTGGATATGCGGATACTCATTGGTGGAGCTTGTTGCTCTCTCCATCAATACTTATGGAGCTTGCTGCTTTCTCCATAAGGCGGATCTCATGGTGCTTGCTGCTCTCACCATTTAAGGATCTCGTGGTGCTTGCTGTTCTCACCACTTATACACTTCGGTTACCCTCAACACAATAGTTGATCAGCTATTGCGGAGCCGAAGGCCACACGCATATGCAAATTTTGCTACATTTTTATAATGCACTTAATCCTATTGGCCGACCAATTATATTTGATTATAATAAGCATCATCACTTGCCAATATATACTTTAAAACCATGTTAACCTACAGTTTTCCAATGTATCAACATAAACCATAACATATCCCATTTTAAATCATAAATCAATGCATAGCACTTTCTCATCAAAATACAACCTCCTGAAAACCATAAATCAATCTCATGGGATAACATGAATCATTTCTCAATTCATAAAAACATGCATAACAATAGGTAACAAAACCATTTCCAAAACATGAGCATGCTTAACCAAAACAATGGGAATAACCGAGAAATGAGAGCGAAACATCTCATACTTACTTCCGAGCCTAGATTAGCATTTCAAGTTTAATCTAAACCCCCAAACCTTTGAAAAGCTTTAAAACCAGTGCCACTCACCAACTACACCTTGTTCGCCTTTTCAAAGCGATTTCAAGCTTCTAAAACGTCCACCACACCCTCCGAAGCTAACGAATCAACATCCTCTGCTTCTAACCAAAGCAAAACATAGGATTAATGCACTTCTTTGCATCAAAACCTCCAGCAACACAGAACAACACTTCTGCCTCAATATAAACAAGCTTTCGCCTAACGAAGACAACCGAAAAGACCGACAAAACCTTACTAACTAATCTTCAGCCAATACCCAGAGAGATTAGCAACAAAGCAACATCAACATACATCCAAAAACACATCCTCAACACCCTATTATCAACAACCATCAATTAACCACATAAACAAGCCATAACCTCAAAGATATCAACATCAAAACTTAGCAACCTACCTAGTTTCGGGATTCCATTGATAAAATTACTTATTCAACATTATTACTCATCCAAAATATCACAAATCTCAATCATAAAACCCAGGATTAACAGATCATAGCAAATCTTTACAAAATTCATCAATTAACATCATTTAAACCAATTTTTCCATAATTATATTATCAAAACTCATTAGAAATCAATCATAAAATATCAAGAACTTGGGAATTTCAGTAAAGAACCTTTCATTAAAGGAGAAGAACGAACCTTACCTCTAATGATGACTTTTCCTTTCAATTGAGAAGATTTACATGAGAAAACAAAGATAAAACAACAAGGTTTTGTTAAGAATACATTAAGAAACCATTTGAGATTAAAAAGATAAATCAAATATGATGTTTACCTTAAATCTTTGAAAAGAAATGAATGTTTGGCTGGAGAGAATTTGAGAGAAATTCGAAGAGAGAAAAGGTAGTTACGTAAAATGTGTTTTGGAAAATAAAGTGAGTAATTAATTCTCTCCACATGTTTTATTTAATTAAAACCATTTAAAAGTCATCCAATTAGAAAGGAAAGGCCTTAATTATACTCTTGTTCAAAGCTCCTTAAAGATTCAAAGTTTTGATCTTTTACGATCCAGTCACTAAAAACAGGTTTTGCACATTTTACATTTTGGTCACTAGTCCAAAAATGTCAAACTCCCAAATCACCTTATCCAAAATTGATTTCACTATAATCACATATATATTAAATAAGGATTATAAATATTTTTCCATATTTTATTTTGATGAAAAACCAATTTTACCGAATTAATCTCGAAACTAGTCCAAACCGCTAAAACTGGTTCAACCGAACCCTCAAGCCAATCTGGCTAACATATAAGCCTAAATCCGGGGCGTTACATACCTTATTCAAGTGGCCGGTGGCGACTCCAAGTTTTTAATGATTTTCAAAAGAAAAAGAATTTTCAAAAGAAATCTCTTTAAGCCAAGATTACAAAGAAATGATTTTGAGGATAACCCGTAGCGCCGAACTTATAATTTTTTAGAGTTTTTCAAAAAAAATGTCGCTACAGTTTCTATCCAACAAGAGCATAGTAGTAAAGTTAAAACGTGGGACAAAGGTATATGAACATACGAAAAAAGTGCAAAAAAGAAAGAAATCAAATAAGATAGATTAAAAATAAAAGTAAAAATAATACATTAAAAAAATATGAGAAAATAAAAATAAAAATAAAAATGAACAAAAACGGTCGACGACTAATACTAAAATAAATATTGATACAGGTAAAATTAAAAGAATAAAAAATGTTGCTGCAGAGAAAAAGATGAAAAAACTAGGGTGCTTTATCCCAAATTTACATTCAAAAGGAAGAGTCAAAGTTGGTGTGTGTTATTGTTTTTGTTTTTTTGGCCAGCAGTTTGCGTTGAGAAATGATTATTTATTACAAACACAATACAAAATTGTGCATCTTTCTTAATGAGATAAAATTAAAACAATTTAAAATATAAATAACACGCGTTATTTATCCATGTATAAATTTGGAGCATTGATTATTTATCTAAAAATTAAGCAATTCCATGCAAAGTGTTGCCTTTTCTTACTATACATATATGATCTTTCTAATTTTCAATATATATATATATATATATATATATATATATATATATAAGATCTTTCTAATTTTAACGTAAATTAAAATTTTAATTAATCAACTTGACTTCATTTCTGGTTTGGTCACTAAAATTTAAAAAATTCAATTAAATCGCTAAACCTTTTATCTACTCCTATTTTAGCCACTAGAACGTTAAATTAGAAATTGATGAGTGACATGGCACACACATATGCTGAAATACACTATTTTTTGCTATCATGGAAGCCACATGTCATCAACATCATTTGTCTCTTTTTCTTTCTTTGTTTTTATTTTATCTTTTTTCCTCAGAGATGAAAGTCTTACAGTGTCATTCTTGTAACACGTAGGTGTTGGAATCACCGTTTTTTGCATCTTCTCTGACCACTCAAGACACATATGAACTCGCCTCACCATCTCTTACCACTCTATCAGATTGATTTTTCTAAAATCACTTTAAAACTCACGAAACTCAAAATTTGTAAAACCTCGAATTACTTTAGTCTACAATATCTATCAATCGATCAAAGTAAAATCAAGATATACAACTCGCTTCCTCCTTCTTCACCTCACTGTCAGGGACAGAGCTATTAAGGGGTGGGGAGGGACAATCGCCCCCTCCCCCAAAGAATTTTTTTCACATTTGTCCCCTTATTTAAATTTTGTTAAAAATTAATTTATTTATGAATTTGCCCCTCACTTTCAAACATTTATAGTTTACTCCCAATCCTAAATCTTGGTTTTGTCCCTGCTTACCGTCGTTGGGATTTGGAAAAAGATGCTCTACGTAGATAAATCAAAGGAAATCTAAAATCTTAGTTTTTATTTCACAAAAATAAAAAAAGAAAGTTGGGGTCATTTCACAAATTTTAAAAGACTTTTGACTAGTAATAAATTCAATTTTGATTACGTCCATAAAGATAACAAAATAGGTTTATTTTCATTTAAATTGAAATTATACTACATAGTCCGTATGACTAATTTAAACAGACCAGACATTATATGGGATATTTTCAAGCAAGTTGTGCCATCAAAGATGACGGCTACAATTGTTTTCAAATCACCAGCCTGCCTGCCTGCCTCTTCAACTATTGATGAACCATATTTAGGTTTTATAGCTTAGCTCATAATTAGTTTTGACTTGTTTTATTTATGTTGAAATTAGATTGAATCGGTCGAAAATTTATAATTTTATTGAAAGTGGAAAACAGATAAAAAAAAAACCAGACACGTGTAATCGGGTAAAACCAAAAATATCACCAAAATTTGTGTACCGAAATGCTTTTAAATTTATTGCAGATGGTCATTGAAATCAATTTTTTAAACTTAATCTGTTGCCTGCCGTAGTTTATCTTAGTTCGCAATTCACACGAATTCATAGTCAGCTATTTTATTAAAAAAAAAGTTGAAAATTGGATCAATTCAATTAAAACTAAAATTAGTATAGTAAAACCTAGAGAATAAGTAATATACGCAGCCTATCATTGCAAAGTTCTTGAAATTTTCGAACAACTTTTGAAGATTATGGAAGAATTTCTTCGAGAGTGTTTGGTTTATTGACATAGTATATAGTTGTAATAGTACAGAGATAGTAGGTATAACGTAGTTTGGATGTTTAATGTAAATAACGTAGTTTGGATGTTTAATGTAAAAGACGAGTAATAATCCCGTGGAAATAGGCTCTTTTCTGAGATTTTGGTGGTCTATAGGCGAACCTAAAAAGTAGGCCCTAATAATAACTATTAAAAAATTATATTTTAAAAGTATGGACTTAATAAAAAAGTATTACAAAAAATGGGACTTTAACAACAAGTAATGAAAAATAAATAAATTTTAATAGTTTGTACCTATTAACAAATATTGAAAATAATTGGGCACTAATAACAAATATTAAAAAAATAGACCCCTAATAACAAATATTGACAAAAATTACATTTTAAGGGTAGACCCGTAATAACAAGTATTGGAAAAAATGGGCCCCTAATAACAAGTATTACAAAAATTGGACCTATAATAACAAATATTGAAAAAAAGTTGAATTTTAAGAGTATTCCTAATAACAAATATTGAAAAAAAAATTGGGTCCCTGATAACAAGTATTGAAAAAATGACCTTTAATAATAAATATTAAAAAAATTAAATCTTAATAGTAAACCTCTAATAACAAGTATTAAAAAATAGACCATAATTATAAATATTGAAAAAAAAAAAGTTAAACTATCATTAGAACTAAATACTTATAATTATAAATTGTGAGCCCTAGGCTGTCGCCTTTATGCCCACCCTCAGGAACGGCCCTGGGTGGAAATTAACATTATTTTTTGTTATTTTTTAAAAAAATTTAAATTTAAGGATGAGTGATTTTTATTGGTTGATACTATAAAAAAACACAATGAAACGAGTCCATAAAATAATTTTACCTTCATTAGAGTAAGGTTAAAGAATATGAAACAAATAGAGAAAATATGCTCTCTTTTCTTAAAAATCAAAGTGCATGATTTCATTATAGATATAATCATACAAAAAAATATTTTCACGTGCTTCATTAAAAAAAACTCTTAATCTTAGTCGGAGGGAAATGATACACATGAGTATATACAAGAAGATAAAATATAAAAAATATGTCCTAAGCGACAACAAAAATCAACCAACCTAATTAAGGAAAAATCCAACTTCAAGGCACAGGAAACCAAGAATTATCGACGGCCATTGGGACCAAGACCAACATGATCGAAGAATACCAATGCGAGCATATCCGAAGGTCGAGAGAAAACTCAAGTATCTAGCGAGCCATCTCTCATAATCTTCGTCAAGCAATCTGCAACCTTATTAGCCTCCTTAAACACATGGACAAAAATCATCTCCTATTCTCGCCGAGTAAGATCGAACACATGCTGTAATAAAGTATTTGGTGCGTCATCCTATCCTCACTACAGTCGAATGGCTGCTTCATTATCCATCTCCACCTAGACTTGACGAATCCCCAACCGCCAAGTATGAGCTAATCCTTACATACAT
Organism: Hibiscus mutabilis; assembly: GCA_019671005.1. Lineage (NCBI taxonomy): Eukaryota > Viridiplantae > Streptophyta > Magnoliopsida > Malvales > Malvaceae > Hibiscus > Hibiscus mutabilis. The sequence goes on along the minus strand of CM033718.1, from coordinate 22,491,242 downwards.
CCCACAAATCTGCACCCAAAGTCGAGTAACACCCAGTAGATTTTGAGAAGCCAACAATCCGACGCCCCTTGTCTTCTCTTATAACCCCTCAACAAGAAGTAAAACCGTTCATTAGGCAGCAATCACCATCTCTGTTTAACGTATGCCGCCCTGGAGCTAGAGGACTCCATCAAGCCATGGTGCGGTTCCACAGGACACCTCCTTGTTGCAGCCAAGGCAGTAATCAGATAGCAATGCCAACTTCCACAGTAAGCATGCGGCTTCGCTCTAACACTAACTCTCTACCAACATCGTGAGAGTAAAAAACTAAAGTATTGTGGTTCAACCATAAAGACCAAAGCACCGAGCCAAACATTATATATCAGTCATCAAAATTCTTCGCAAAATAAGTCGGTCGCATCAAATTGCATGCTAACCAATCATCAAAGCCAAGAGAAAAACCTTCGTCCAAAGCTCTTGTTTAATTAAACACAAACAAACAGAGTTGGCCGAGGGACACCTACGAAAAATATGATCGGCATTCTCAACCATCACCCCACAAACACCACACCTCGTATTCGTAGCTAAATGATGACGCACCCGCTCGCTATTAGTTAAAATTTTCTGCTGGCAACAAGCAATAGAACAATTTTAATGTGTTATAAAACTTTATACTTAGAGATGGCAGTCTAGATTGAATTTTTCGTGTTATGTTCTTTCCACACTCTAAGGGCCAGTTTGGCATGACTTTTGAAAAATGCTTTTAAAAGTGCTGTCAGAAAGTAATTTTAAAAATAATTTTGAAAAGTTAATTGTAAGATTTTAGTGTTTGGCATTGCTGTCAAAAAAGTTGTCACATCCCTAAAACCGGCCTAGTCGGAATTTGGTTCCGGTGACTGAAAATTTTGTATCGGATATGCTCGAAGATGTAATCTCTCAATCCTTGTACCCAATTTTGTAACAATGAAAGTTAATTGGGCTTAACTTAAGTTGTGGGGATATTTTTGTAAGAAATTCAAATCTGAGAATGTTGATTTTGAACTAGGCGTATCGGTACGGCTGGACCGGTATCGATATGGTTTGAACTAGGTACTTTGGTACAGCAAGATCTGTATCGATACGGCCTAACTGCCATAACAAACTTACCTATTTTAGCCTAGCCGTATCGATACGGCCATAAGGTGTATTGATATGGGTCTCATGTTCGAAGCTGTCTTAATAGCTAAATCAAAAGAATTGAAAGTAGGTGATGATTCACCTCCTTGCTTGCCTCCCCATCACGTGGGGTTAATCTAAAAAGATGACAATTAGCCATCCAATGTCAATAGTCAAATTGGGAAAAGCAGTTTCTTGGTTGGGTTAAGCAAACCCTCAAGTAAGGGAAATGTTCTTATTGGTTGTAAGGGGTGGGGAAATGATAAAGTTGTATTGCCTTAAATTAGACAAAAAGGGAAAGCTCTCTTCACTTGCCCATTTCTTCCCGAAAGCAAAACTTAAAGGAAACCAAACTAGTACCGCCATTGTTGTCTTCAACCTTAAGCAAGCACACACCTCCCTTATTGACTACCTTAGGCTCAAGCTTTCTTTGATTTGAAACCTCCATAGCAAAGCTATCGATCGGGTAAGTAAAAGCCCTCAATCAATTGTTGAATTCCATGGATAATTGGAGTTTAATTTCAAATCGAAATTCTAAGCCTAATCTTTGAAATGAGTACTATATCGTTATAGTGATTATAATAATTCCTTGTGTTTCTTCCTAGTTCAAAAATTGGAAGAAAACAATCTGTCACTTTCAACCAAGTCTAGAAGCAAAGGAATCGAAATCCGAGAATCCTAAAAACTTCCATGCACTAGGTGAGTGTAGTCGTGTCAAGGGATAGGTAAAGTGCCATCCCGTTGCATTCGTTTTATGTTGTAATTTGCATTTTGTTTAAGGGATCAGTAGAGCAAGCTTGTATGGATTCTAATGGTAAGCATGATAAGTTTCCGACATGGATTAATATGTGTAAGTCCATATGCGATACTTGAACTTTGCTATATGTGAATTTGATATGAGTATGCTATGATATGATATGTGGAGCTAAGGCTCAATTTGACATTCGATATGAGATGGCATACGAGTACAAAGGTAAGTTTATTTTGTAATATGTGACCTTGGACATTTGTGGACATTGGATACAATTGGCATGCCATAGGGTTATTTGAGCTCACCAAGTAAGGGATTGGACTACGGTCCGGGGCTACGGCCTATACGTGGTGAGATAAGGTTAGTTTGTGTAAGGAATATTTTTCGGAGCTACGGCCTATTTTCGATATGTGTGGTGTCCAGGGGAATTTGTGTATCCATTGGTTACCATGTCCAAGGAAATGATATGTTTATATAATTTATAATTGCTACATGGAATAGTGACTATTGATTTGAACAAGATCTTATATGAATGATGCTTTATAAATTGTTACCAGGCATGCCTATATGTTATTCATGTATTTGATGAATTTATTGTGCATTTGTTACGACTACCTCACTAGGCTATGTAAGCCTAACATTCGTGTGTCTCATGCATTTCAAGATCTTCAAGTATTCCGAACACCGATCGTGTAATTGCGGTTGCAAGTCGCCTATATCAGTCATATGTATGCTTAACTTTTGCCTTGAACTCCTAGTAGGGTGGCATATGGCTTAAACATGTCATAAATGCATGATTTGATGTGTGTGTAATAGCCTAATGGTGCCTATATGTTGTATGTGAAAATTGGCATGTTTTGGAATGATTAAACTAGTTAAATGAGACTAAAAGCACTAAAAGGTGAAAACTAGGTAAATTGATTCGAAACGCTCTAAAATTTTGTATGCTATTAAAAATATGGATATGGAATTGCTGGTAAAATTTGGTTAAGTTTGGACAACTTTCAATAAGTTAAATTGATTAAAAACCATCTAAAATCTGTCATTACAGGGCAAGCGTATCGGTACGGGTGAAGGCGTACCGATACAGCCTTGCATAGTGGACTGAGTAAAACAGGGTGTATCGATACGCAAAGGGGGTGTATCGATACGGAATTGGACAGTAAGATCTGAAAATTAAATTGTATCGATACGGCCTTAGACTGTACCGAAACGGGTTAACCTTAGTCAATGTGTATCGATACCGTCTTGTTACCCTTGAACCTAGAATTTGGGAAATCAGCTTAGTGTACCGATACGGTCTTAGGCGTACCGGTACGGAGTCAGTTAATTCTGTTAAAAGTCTAAAATTACAATTTTAAACAGTTTACGAATTGGTCACTAAGTTTTATATGGCCTAATTGGATAGGTAAACGATCTCTGTTAGTAACGAAACTTCACAGGTTAATAATTGGTAAGTTTAATTGTAGTTTAATGAAAAGAAATCCCAATAAGGACCTCTAATTTGTAAAAAATATGATTTAGTCCTTAAGTTCAAAAAGTTTAAAATTGACCCTAAATCGAATAAGTAGTCAACAAATAGATCTGCTAAGCTTTCAAAGAGTTTAATAAACTTCCCGAATAAGTCTCTGAACTTTGAATTCAACTCCGAACCTCCGATATGTTTTCCAATAGCATTTTCTGACCCGATTCTCTACTAGGCCGGGAAGGGTGTTACAAAAATACTTTTAAAAAGATAAAATATTCATTTTAGACATAATATTATAAAATAAAAATAAATGAACGTAAATGATGTTTAAATTTGTTATCACAAAATTTACTAATATTATTATATAAGAAAAAATTAACTTAAATAATAAAAATATAAAAACCATGACAATTCATTAGTAAATTTTTATATATAAAATATTAGTTTAATATAATAATAATAATATTTAATATTAGTGTTAATAATTAAGGGTAAAAAATAATTTCACACCTAAAAGTGATTTTTTACCTCTAAAGCTAGAAATCTTAGCTTTTGAGGTTGGACGAAAAAATACTTTTTTAAGTGATTTTTCACTCTAATTTAAAAGTGTTTGACATTACTTATGAGTAAAAAATTATTTTTTTTTAACAAAAGCTCATGTTAAGCCATGCTAAAAGGCCTAAATCCGTAAGCCAGTTTAATAGAAAAATCCTTGTTCGCATTCCATCGCCACCCAAGACCATCCTTCTGAACCGCATTTAATGGGGGGTTTTATCGCTATAATTTTCAGCAATATATTAGGAGGCAGCAGACCTTCAAAATCGGTCCACTTCCACCCCCTCGCCGAATCTATCATCTTAGCAATGGAAACATGCTGTAGACTAAAAGCATGATTCATCAAGACATAATTAATCAAGGGACCGAGGTCTTGAATCCAATGGTCTCTCCAAAAATTGACATTCATACCATTACCAATATTTCGTATAACACTACTACAGACATCGTTTCAAATCACACTCAACCCTTTTCATAACCGAGAGCAATTCCTACTATTAATCACTTATGGCAGCACTTCCTCTCATTTATATTTCGATCTCAGAACATGAACCCAAAAACGGTCCTTATGCTCATGAAAGTCTCACTATGGCTATCTAAATGTTAAAAACTCAAACCACCAACCGGAATAGGTTACACACTCGTCCCATTGTACAATGTGTATTCTTCCACGATCACCATTATAACCCCAAATGAACTTTCGTATAATCTTCTCCAATTGTCCGCAGATGTCTTTCGGAAGTAACATTGTTTGTATCATATAAGTAGGAAGCGATGTCGGAACCGCCTTCTCAAGAGTAATTCTACCGGACAAGGATAAAGTTTTTGCCTTCTCTACATTCTTGTAAAAGTTAATACTTGTATTCTCAACACTAACTTTGTAACCATAACCTGGCGAATAAGGTTAAGCTGATCTAAAGAAACTTTTGCGAACAACATCATATCATCAGCAAAAAAGACAAGTGTAAAATGTTTAGACAATTGATTGAGCTAAACATTCGGTGCATGAAATGAATAAATATAACGATAAGGGAGCACCTTGTTGTACTTCCTAATCGCATTCGATAAATTTCCATTTCTCAACATCACACCATTCATTTGCCCATGAAAAGCTGAACTTGTATTTCCATTTCGTCCTTTTTTATACATGCTCTTTCAATTTTTCATCATGTAAAGCTGATTGAATGAGGCGGTATGATGTGAATTTGATCTGCATGCTCTTTTAATTTTTATTTTTTAATTATTTGTCGTTGAGATTGATTTTTGAGCAGTTTTAATTTTTTTTATAATCTTTACAATTAAATATTCAAATAAAAAATTATTTAAATCAAAACTAATTAGCATCATAATATTATAAATATTTATAATTAAATTTGCTTAACTTGACTTGAATTTCATAAACACGACTCCAATTAAACTTTATAGATATTTTCAGTCAAATAAATTAAATTAAATATTTTTATTAATAATAACAAATATTTGATGAAATTATAAAATTTTAAAACAAATAGAGATAGATTGTAAGTAAATACCTTTCAGTGATTAAATTGAAAAAACAAAACATTTATCATTTTAATAAACTCAAACAGATTAAAGAGGAGCTGACGTTACACAATGCCAGCGACTAGAATTTTTTTAAACAACAGGGTAGCAATATGAAACTAAATAACATTGAAAATGTTAGAAAATACATGTGCCTAATACCAACTTGAATGTGCATTAAGCAGTAGAACAATGAAATAGTTTCCCATATAAATATAATGAAAAAGAAAAGCAGGAGAAAGAAATCGAAACCTGCAGGCAGCATTGTTACCGGTTCAAAAGTGAGTTCAGTGAATAAAATGAAACCTAAAGCACTGAAAGATGAATTTTTTTATAATCCAATGATTATAAGTGACCATAAATCTTAACAATGTGTTAATACCATGAGAGAGAAGATCGTTTTTAAACGTTATTAAGAAAAAAGATTAAGAACATGGACACAAAACACGTAAATATCCAAACATAGAACATAAGATCGTTCCTCAAACAACTCCAAACAGTAGAATTATCTGAACATTCAAACAAAATTTCTAAAACAGAAATGTATTTCATAGTTTAGAACCCCAAAGCCAAGTAATATCGTTTAGCCTAAAGCCTAAAGCCTAAAGCCTAAGCCTTATCAGCCTTGGCAGCAGTAGCAGCGGCTTGACCTCTGAGCCTACCTGTCCTCCTTGCAGCAATAAGACCAACCTTTTGTCCAGGAGGAGCATCGCGTCTAACGGTGCTAGCATGACCAATGTGTTGATGGTTACCACCACCGTGGGGATGCTCCACTGGGTTCATAGCCACACCACGCACCTTAGGCCAGCAGTTCCTCTTCACCCTGTATTTGTGGAAGGCATTACCAGCTTTGAGAAGAGGCTTCTCAGTCCTACCACCTCCAGCAACCTGCCCAATCATGGCACGGCAACCACTTGGAACAATCTTCTTTGCACCGGATGGAAGCTTGATCCTGTCAGATCAAGCATCAAAATAACCCATTACTCCACACTTCCACCACCACGCCATCAAAATATAATTATCACTCTTTGGATACTGGTTTTGAAAGGCATTTTCAGATGCCGGTTTTGCCCAAAATGAATTTCACATAAACCAATCAATTCTGTACTGAATCAGAAAAACTTAACCTGACCAATACAACCCAAACCCCAACCTAAATTGACTTGAACATAAAAAGCCAACAAACCAAACAAAAATTGATTCAAACAGTGGTCCACCTCCAAACCTGAAAACGCTCGACCCAAAAGACCTAGACTAGAAATGATTCAACTCAATCAAAATGACACAAAAATTTCAAACCTCAAATTACACCAAACCACATTGACTGGACACAGGAAACATCCCAACTTACCACCAACAGATAGGTCTACTTTCACATGAAAAGGCCAGTGGTAACAACTAAACCAAAAGGCTCTGGAATTTAACATGAAAAAGTCAGCAACAAATGTAAAAAAAATCAACACAATTCGCCAAACTAAAACCAACATATGTAAAAAAAAATCAATATGGAATGAAGATTGCATGTTGAAGTGCTTATGGTTACTCATTGTTAAAGCTGGATCTATTTGGGTGGCATGGGTGGATGCATATTTACTCAAGGGTGGTTGAGTTTGGCAAGTTATAGTAAAGCAACATTACAGCTGGGCTTGGAAAAAGCTACTTAAGCTTCGTAGTGATTTGGCTTGTGTTGGTGTAGTCCAGGATGTTTATAAGGCTAGGGAGGTGTGGGAATATCTCAGGCATAAAAACGAAAGAGTGACCTGGTGCCAAATTGTCTGGGGCAGCAAGGTTATTCCTCGACATGCTTTTATTTCTTGGATGGTGGTTCTTGACAAGTTACCTACCAAGAGCAGAATGTTGGAGTGGGGTTGTCAGATTGATTTTGGTTGTGTCCTTTGTGGAAGGGCGAGAGAAACGGGGGATCATTTGTTTTGGCATTGTGATTTTGTGCAACAGGTTTGGGACTGTATCTTGCTATCTCGTGGGATTACTTTGGAGTGTGAAAATTGGTTGGGGTCCCTTGAGTGGATTCAAAGGTCTGGTAAAGGTAAATGCCATTTTTCTTCCTGTGATTTGGAATGCTTTGAACAATTATATCTGGCAGGAGCACAATGGGCAATTGCATGGAAGAGCACCAAGACAGGCTACTGGCTTGTTTGAGCTTATTAAATGGGATACTCGTTTGCGTTTATTGGGGCACCCCAAGTTTTTGAATTCGTCTGTTTTAGAATAGGTTGGTGTCTATCTAAATTTGGGTTTTGTTGTTAGTTTGTACTGGTGGTGTCAATTTGGACTGGTTTTGTTGGGAGTTCTTTTGGATGAATAAAAAAACCATTTATCCAAAAAAAAAAACATATGTGCTCAAGGGATGATATTTTATATTACATTATAACGAAGATCGATTAATAATTGAAGAACAGTCGCCCCTTCTAAAGATTTACTAATTCTATGGAGTTCTTTCTCATAAACAAAACATTTATTTAAAGCAACGAAACCAAAATCAATAAAAACAAGAGTAGAGGTTAGATACCTGCTGGTGTCGTTATCAGGGTTGTGACTAATAACAATAGCATAATCACCCGAAGCCCTAGCGAAAACCCCACGGTCACCAACGTGATGTTCAACGTTGCAAACGACAGCTCCTTCAGGGATGGATCGAAGGGGCAGCACATTTCCGACCACAAGGGTAGCCTTCTTACCACAGTACACGAACTGTCCGGTGTACATACCCTCGGCAGAGACGAACAGTTCCTTCTGCTTCTTGTAACGGAAAGGATGACGGAACACGACGCGAGCTAACGGCGCACCACGGCCTGGGTCGTGGATAACTTCGGTGATGACACCTTTGAGGTAGCCATTTCGCTCGCCGAAGTCGAGGCTGCGGAATCGGGCGGGACCCTTGCGGTGGTGGGTGTGTGCCTTGAAAACGGAACCCGCACCCTTACGCTGAGCTCGGATGACTCGACCCATTTCGGTGAAAGGCTGCGAGAACTCTCTCTCGGACGCGGCAGAGAGTAATGAAATGAGATTAGGGTTTAGTTTAGAAGAAAGTCTAATAAATATATTATTCTGACTAGGGTTTTCTTGGATTGTGATTTGGGCTGAGAAGAAGGATGGACTTTTAGCAGGATCCAACGCAAAATCAGTTTGTTTTAGCCCGGTTAATGTTTATGATAAAAAAAAATATGAAATCCATTACAAATAAGTTTATGATAATTACTGCTAAAAAAATTATCAAAATAAAATACAAGATAGATTAATATGGAAAATAATATGAATACACAGATATAACAAAATTAATATAAAAAATAATTATCATGTCACACAATTTTTTTTGTTTGTCCTCCTGATTTTTTTAGTTTTACCTTGACTAATCTGAATTGACTCGCGTCGCACATATATTTTTGGTGGGTGAGTCTCTTAGTAGAGATTTTCTTTATACACAAGGCCTCGAACTTGAGACCCGCTTAAGCGATACCAAACTGCTTATCGACCTTCCTCCCTAACCGAGTTCTATCCGTTCAAAATTTATTTTTTAAAACAATGTTAACACACCCTCAACATACAGATAAAAGAAGAAGAAACTTGGAAGAACTCAGACGTGGGAGGCTGAAAGTCTTGGAGATGATGATAACGTCTCTTATTAAACCTGATTTGGCAAGTTAGGAAGATTTATGTTTGGGTTTTTTTTATGGCATTGTGACCACATGAGACCGTGAGCCAACATGTCTGCTTTAACAACTCGGTTCCATGTTACCTTAAATATGGAGGACAATCACAACGAATGCCACTGCCATTGTCCTATAATATCTAAGCCCATCATCAGAAAATGGGTTTTCCTTATGAAGGTAGCTCAAGTAATCAAACTTATCTGCTTATGGAGTCCTAAAATTGAAGGGACAAAAGAGATTAGAAATTTGCTCTCTGTCTCACAAACAGATGGACCCCGGTAGACAAAGATTAGGCAATTTTAAATCAATAACCCCATAATTATTATTTAAAGAAATGACCCTTTTGACCTAAATTTAAAAAAATGACCCCAAATATGTCATGTATGAAGAACTTGCGTTCTGGAAATAGCGATTTGAGACCTCGCTTTCTGCACAGAGCAAGGTCCTCGTACGTGGCAACACTTTTCAGAATAACAAACTTAACATGAACTAACGCTCTGCAAAACGCGAGTTCCCCGAGAATTTGAAGAGCCGGCTTAATTTATCGCGGACGGTTTAATGGAACTCGCTTTCTGCAGAAAGTGAGTTCTTTGTAAATCGGGCCGGCAGACCAAGCGTCCATAGGCATATTCGAGCAATATTTTGGGGTTATTAATCGTATAATTTCAGCAAACGTTGAGTTTTGGTGCGTAGTACTGGAACTTGTCTTTCATTCAACATCAATATGGGCAAGTTCGATGCATTGTAAACCGAGTAAAATTCGCATTGAAAACGGTTCCAAAGCTTGTTTTATGAATGGACGAGAATATAAAATGGCGTCATAGGCTTGTTTTTGTGAATGGAAAAAAAATATAAAATGTCTTGATAGGCAATGAGAAGTTTGGAAAAAATTTGAGGGACGCAGTTTATTTACAATCAACAATAATACAGTAAGAAATTACAATCACTTAGTCGATACGAGGTCCCGAGCGTTTAGGACACTTGTTACTCGTGTGTCCGGGATTTCTACATGTAGTGCAAAGTTTCTTTTGTCTGGTTCCTTCTCTATGTTCGACCATATCTTCCACACAATAAATTCGTGTTGATCATGGACGTCCCTTATTTCGTAGTAGTGCAGGATCTGGGCGTATGGCCGGTTCAGCGTCAACGGCATACGGATCAATTTTCATTTTCGATGGGAGAAAACTATTTTTTGTAAACCTTGAATACCGTTTCCAATAAGTATACCGGATCAAGCGCTCTCATGTAGTGAATCCGTTAGGAAGAACAAGTAGCAATGGCGTGCGCTCACAGGTATTTGAATGTTTGGAAGACTCCGCACTCGCAGGTCTTATGCCTTAGATCTACCACGTACGCTTTGTGTTGTATGCCTTCCAACGGCCTCGAAAATTCTGAAACACGGAACGATTGGCCCTCTTAAGAGAAGAGAGTTGCAGTCATCGCATTTGAATGGCTCACATAAGTTTGCAATTATTGGAGGAGGTCCGGGTGGACTTTGTGGCCACCTGCCATGTACTTAGTTGCTTGTCTTTCTAGGGTTGCAAATAGGGTAGCCAAACGATAGTTGGCCGCTTTGACAACAGAAGTGATAGGCAAATGCCGCACTCCCTTGAGTGCTGAGTTAACCGCCTCAGTCAAGTTCGTTGTCATGTAACCATATCGTTTACCCTCGTCATATGATCGAAGCCATTTTCCCTCAGAATTTTGGCAAGGTAGTTCGCGCCATTTTTATTCCTGGCTCTCAATTCTGCGAACATCTAGTCTACCTCATGTACGTAATGCGAGTTACCTAGAGAAGGACAATTGAGTAGTTAGGGGTGAACAATACATGCAAAGATATCATAAACACAGATGACCTAAAAGACGTACCCATTCGAAGCACCAGAACACGTTCATATTGGTTCTTGTACTGCTGCAAGTAGTTGGCCGCAATCTGTCGTAAGCAGTAACGGTGGTAAATATGGGGAGGCTGCCAGGACTGGCCCAAACACTATATTACATACTTGATCGCTGTGCCTCTGTCAGAAATAACGCATATCTTATCATCCCTTGCTCGCATTACAAGAGAAAGAACATGTCTCCGTAGGTTCTTAAGGAAAAACTCCCAAGACTCAAGATCCTCCTTCTGGACTATTGCGAAGGCTACAGGAACAGTTTTCAGATTGTCGTCTTGTGCAACCTCTAGAAGTAAGACCTGTGTATATTTCCCATATAACCAAGTATCGTCGATCTGAACCATGGGCTTGTAGTGCATGAATGCATTAATGCACTGCGAAAATGTCCAAAACAACTAGTAAAATTGACAAACACCTGGTACGACACGATAATTTTCGTATGTCGAAGCCATCTCAAGTTTCACAACCATTCAAGGTATGTGTTTCTGCATCATTTTTAGCCACTCGTTGTAAGATTCCTCCCATTGGCCAAACAGTTTTTCTACGGCCCGCCACCTTGCATACCATGTTTTATAGTAATCAGGAATGTAGCCATACTGTGTTTTAGCTGCAGCTATACATGTGGCAACCGTCACACGAGGATTTGCTTTGACCAGTGGCATGAAGGTATCGCATAGGACGTGCACATCCAAGTTCTTGTGATATTGACTTAGGCTGCTCATGGTGCATGGATGAGGCCCATCCAGTTTCTTGATTCTTCACAGCCCGCTCAGCTTCTTCAAGGATGATACACGAACCCTCCACTTACATCCCTGTTTCTTGTGGGTGCACTCCGTAATGTAGAAATCCGATTGGATTTTCTTCACAGTCGACGTAACTTCCCGGCCAATGTTGTAGTGCTTAATAGCGGCCACGACCAGTTTAAAAAACACAAGATGAGGTCAGGATTTCGGACCATTTTTTCTTAATTCCTCAAATTATTTTCCTAATCAAACTTTATATAACTCACGTTCAAAAAATTTTGTTTAGTTCCTGTGGACATCGTACACTGCTCCTTCAATTCGAGACTATATTCCGCAGGACATTACAAATACCTCTCACGTCTGGCTGCTGCTAGTGCCAGTCATCAACTACGAAATTGTCAAGTGGCATCCTACCGACTGGGTTCTGCGACAATTTGGCTACGTCCAAGGGGTTCCGGAGCCGCCATCCAATATGGACGAATTACATCGGTTGACGTGGCATGGGAAGACAAAAGTCCATTGGGGTCATCATCACGCTAACTGGGTCGGCCAATGGATGACAAGGTATGACAAGCGGCCGCCCATCTGTAAACGCATTGTGGACCAGGATGTCACATTCGACTATATGCAGTGGTACCACCAAAATGGGAAGCAACATACATTGACTCGAGATGAGCGCGAACGAGAAATTGAGATACCTTCCCAAAACTGTCTGCCCGCACAATGTCAGGCCATCCAGCATCAGCCGATGCAGTACCAACCAATGCAACGCGGTACCAAAATGGGGCTTGAAAGCTAGAGACGGCAAACTCACACTGTAGGGGCCTCGTCATCTAGAACAGCGCAAGTAGCAGATCAGTCCGCGGCACAACCTTTGACTCTAGCGCCAGGACCAACATTCATGCACTCCGCTTCGTCATCGTTTCTGCAGATGGGTGGTCCTCAGAAGTTTAAGCAAATAGGGCCTCAACCCGAGATTTTGATCACAGACGCCTTTCGTCCATTTATGTTGATGCATCCATCATATTACTCGACACCTCCTTTTGTATATGTTCCTCCGGTGTTCGATGTTCCACCGTTGGCAGCACAGTTCGACTACAACATTGTCGAGCAGACGCTACCGCAGAGCTTGTTTTACACCGACCCCGGTGCCAAAGGTGGTCGGCATTTTGGGGACGATCATGGTGCCGATGATGATGACGGTGATGATGAGGAAGACGATAATGACGGCGATGACGATGGAGCATATGCCATTCAGAGGAATCCGTCACGAGATCGTCGTCCACCCGCGTGCGGAACGGGTAGACATAGGCATCATTAGGACGAGGGGGATGTCTAAAAAAATTTAATTATGTTTATGCAAGACTTTATTTTTTATTTTATAATTTTAAATATTTTATTCTACCTTATTTTTTACATAGTTTGTAGATTTTATATTTATTTTCGTTCTTTTTTAGATAAAAAATAACGTACATTATTTGATTAATAAACCGAACAAGCCTATAGACGTCATTTTATATTTTCGTTCATTCACAAAAACAAGCTTTGGAACCGTTTTCAATGCGAATTTTACTCGGTTTACAATGCACTGAACTTGCCCATATTGGTGTCGAATGAAAGACAAGTTCTAGTACTATGCACCTAAACTCAACGTTTACTAAAACTTTACGATTAATAACCCTGAAATATTACTCGAACATGCCTATGGATGCTTGGTCTGCCAGCCCGATTTACAAAGCGGAAAGTGAGTTCTATTAAACAGGCCGCGATAAATTAAGCCGGCTCTTCAAATTCTCGGGGACCTCGCGTTTTGCAAAGCGCGAGTTCATGTTAAGTTCGTTATTCTGAAAAGTGTTGCCACGTATGAGGACCTCGCTCCTTGCAAAAAGCGAGGTCGTAAGTCGCTATTTCCATGATGCGAGTTCTTCATACATGGCAGATTTGGGGGTTATTTTTCTAAATTTAGGTCTGCGGAGGTCATTTCTTTAAATAATAATTAAAACTGGGCTATTGATTTAAAATTTCCCAAAGATTAATGCAAATGTGGAATATTAATCTGTCTCTTTTCTACTCTTCTTCGGTGTCCCACTAAAATTTTAAGTTTAGTGTTTAGAGTTAAGGTTTAAGATTATAATTTAGGGTTAGGATTTAAGGAATTAGCTGTATGATGCGTTTTTTAGAATTTATAGTTTAGAATTTAAAATTTAAGATTATGTTTTAAAATTTAATTTTTTAATGTTAAGACATAAAAAGACAAAAAAAAAATTGTCTGCAAATATAAATACTTAACTGCTTTTTTTTTTTTGAGGGGTGAGTCCCCATCTCATTAGATGATAGGCATCCTAATTCAGCGGATAATACAAGCATTTAAAGGTTCTAAACCACCAAATAATTAAAGCAAGCTCCTATCTTCTACTTTATATCCTGTTCTTAAGTCCATATTATGAGGCCATTACTGTTTTTTTTTTTTTTTCTAGTTTAGTTTATCATTTCGCAGTATGGTCACCGGGTAATGTAAAACACATTGAAATTGCTTGGCCTAACAGCTTAGCCAGGCTATGATGGAGAGATGAACCAATGTGTTGTTGATGATGGAGGCGACAAGTGGTGCAGCTCAAACCTACAACTTTCTTTTTGCCCTTTCGATAATTTTGATCGTTGTTATTTTAGTAGTCTACCACATGTGATCATTGACATTTTTTACGGTGGTTATAATGGTTTCATTTTTTTGTTTAGATTTATATGTTGAATGTTATTGTTCTCTTTTCATAAATAAATTAAAAAAAGTTCAATTTTTTTCTTTCAATTTTACCTATAACCTCTTATATTACAAAATCAATTTTTATTAAAATAAACTAAACATTAATATCAGTTCGATGAGTTAAGTCGATTAACTAACATATGTTTATGATATTTAAATTAAAATATTATATATTCACTAATTATTATAAATATATTTATAGTAACTAAAAAACAATATCTATTTAATTAGATCAATTTAAAGTTGTAGGCCATGTTTAGCAATTAGTAGATAGCTTATAGCGGATAGCGGGTTATATTAGCTGATAGCGGATAACCGATAGCATTAGCTGATTTAACTAGTGGATTGAATTAGCTGATTGTATAAAAGTGTTTGGTATAATTAATTGATAGCCGATAATTGTTTGATTATTTAAACAAGCAAAATGGCATATAAGGGCACAATTATATTCAATACTTGTTTGAATAATTTATTAGTTATTATTATTTTATATCAATTAGTATTAATTATATTATAAAAGTTAATTTTTTAATATCATTACTAAACATATATGAATTATATATATATATTATTTTTTATTTTTGAAATTATTTTTTTAATATAATTTTAATAATTATTAAATTTAAATGTATATATTAATTTCTTATTTATAAAATTTTATTTTGAATATAACTTTATTAATTATTAAATTTATATGTACACATTAATTTATTATTTATAAAATTATTTTTTTTAATTTTATTAGTTATTTAAATTTATGTTATTTAAAAAAATATATAATTATCAATGACAAAAAAATCTTTATAAGTCTTTTATCTAAACCTCTAACTCAAAAAGCTCTTAAAGTGAGCTTTTTCAAAAAGAGATTTCATCCCAACCCGCTATTACAATCATCTATTTACCAAACATCTAAGTTAGCGAATTTGATTGGTCAAACCTCTAAAAATGCTTTAAACTTCTAATTTTGACTCAGATAAATGTTTACCATGTCCATAATTTTTTTTATTATAACCGACTTAATCAAAAGTCAAATTTTGTTCAATCGACCCAAAAACATCTCCTCCATGATGATTGTCAAATATGTGTCGTTAGAGTTGCATTTTTGTGCAATTTCCGACATGAATGAACCATTGTTCTTGGGATATAACTTGGCAAGATTAGAGTTGTGATTTGAACTTGTTGTTATTGAAATAATGGGATGTTCAAGAAATGACCACTCTGATTTATTGATACTAATCTCAATTTATAGAAGTGAAGAAAAAAGTAAATTAAAAATAGAAATTTACTTTGAAATCATAAGATTGATTATGCTATTAGTTTAGAACAAAAATTTCCTTTTTTTTTTTTTTTTTGCATCCTTTTATACCTAACACTAAAATATAAATTCTAAACTCTAACTTAAATTCTAGATCTTAAACTCAAATCTTGAAAATACATTCTACACTTAATACTTTAAATTTAAATCTTAAGTCTTGACCTTAAACCTTAATCTTAAATTCTAAACCCAACTTTTTTAATGAATAAAGGCACTAAAAAGAATATATGCTCATTTGATTAACAGTGCATATTTAATACGTGATTAAAAAAGCAATAATAGAAGTAGGTCTACTATCCCATTCAATCCAAGTAAAAGGAGAGACTGAAAGTTTGGATGATTTGATATTAAGAAGCTGCCAAACCCAATTACTTCAAATTCAAGCACTTGCCCAACATTGATGAACAACTTGAATAACTCTCCTAAGTCAACCCCATTGAATAGATCTTGAAGCTTATCGACTACATATATGGACATAATTCATGTGAATTGTAAAAAAAAAAAAGATGGACTTCCCCATGAAATGTTTTCATTACAATTAAGGACACACTCAAGAGCACGTAGAAATGGGATACGTGCCACATGAGGGAAAAACTCACGTACATGCACAATGCACAATATACAATTCAAATTGTAAAAAAAAAAAAAAAAACTCAACAAAATGTCAATTAGTCAGGGAAACCACTCATGTCATGCATGAGGGTATAATATATGACATCTGCAACTGCAACCAATGAATCAAAACTCTCCTTCTTTCATCTGATCATGGCTGTTAGAGACCGAAAAACTACTTCTTCACAAGGAATCGTGAGCCCCATGTCGTGGTTAAACCCGAACTCCTCTTCAGCTCTTTGAAGCAAGCTCTGGAACTCGGGGTGAGTCAACCAGGATATCGGAACTATGTATCTGCTCCTGTTCTCTCCCACATACACAACGAAATGCCCTCTGGGTACATCGTCCGGATGCCCTCCTTCATGATCATAACCTTGTTTCTTCCCGAAGCTCGAGCACCGTTTCAGAATCTGTTTGATGGCTGCGGTTTGAGTTAATTTGTTTGATTTCTTGATTGCCATATTTGGATTAGATCACTCGAGCTTTGGAGTACTTAGAGAATTGGAAAGAAAGTTGGTGGGGGAAAGAATAAGGGATAGAGGATATTTATATGGGGTGGGGGAATGAATGAATGGACAGTTAAAGAGAGAATTTGGCACTGAAACAATGTCATGTGCTAATGTATTGGAGATGACTGAACGTAAAGGCATGCAGGGTTTAGTCCCAATGGGGCTTACCCAATCATGTCGCCTCTCCTATAGACAACATGGGTCCATTTCTTCCTCTGTTTTTTCCTTCTCAAACTTCTCCACCATCAGTCTCTTCTCGTGCCTATTCTATGGCTGAGAACCAAGTTACCAAAATAAAAATGGAAACAAAAGGGATTGTCCTTATCACTCTCTTTGACATAATTCGGAAAGTTCGACTTCTCAAACTTTCCCATAATTGGCTTAACCTTCGTATACAAAACTAGACATAAACGAGCAGTTCTCAATTATGTTAACGGATTCGGATAAGTGTACGATATATTTGAAAGATCGTATCACTAAATGTGCCGTAGGCGGATGTCACACATAAGTATCTTAACTAACATATACCATACAGTTTGTGTATAGTATTTGCCATAACTTTTGGCATATGAAAGGACCTCAAGTGGTTAGCTGGTTTCATACGAGTATCATTTAAGCCTTCAAATCAAGGACCACCTATCGCTATTCATGCGTCGTGGTACAATGTACGTGAAGGAGTCAACTAAATGAAGATTAATGCAATGGAAGCATAGTCCACAAGGGCAATGAATGCTTGTCCCAACGCCACGGAATTTCCCATAGTTTAGTCCTTTCCTCATAATAGAAGTTGGTCAAAACACAAAGGGAAGTGGATTTTTCGGTTGTTTATGGACCACATCCACAGCACAAAGCGACCAGCTTTTGTCCCACTTAACCCAAAGTTTGGCATGTTCAACATTTAGCTTGGCTGGGCTAAATCTGCGCTGCTTGGTGTCCCTCTGGACCCTCTCTTTATTGCTAATAACCAATTGAAAGCCTCCGGCAGACATCGAACAAGGCTTAGCCCCATGTGACGAGAGTGTCATTGAGGAGGAAGCATGGGCAATGGCTTCAAAAACCACATTATATAAAGTCTTGACATTGTTTTTCAGCCCTGCATTTCACCAACTGGAAGAGACACGAGACAAAGGTATAATATCAACGTATTTGCTAGCTGTCTCGCAAGGTTAGCTTAGTTGGCACTCGGCAAAGTAAATATTTATGTACTGTCTTTGGCTATATACCAGACCAACCATTAAAAACATCAGGTGCTAAGGTTAAGGCCAAAGGGTGGCTGAAGCATATGGGGGGCAGAAACTTGGTGTTGTGGTTGTGGAGTTCGTGTATGTGTATAATTCTCAAACATTTATTCGACTGCCCATGTGGTTCTGCCATACAGCAACTTCTACAACCACAATAATAAAGAACACATTATGGGGAACTGAAGCAATATATTTCTCCTAAATACATAGCTTCAGCCTTTCATTCGGCTAACATTTCCCATGTTTCAACTTTCAAAGCTACATGGAAATCTTATCGAATCAGTCTTCCTTATGTGGCCCTGCTTCCTCACTGTATTCTCTTTCGAGACCATTGTAATCTTTGTAGCATCGTTTTATGCTACAAGTTTACACATGATATTTGTGTCTTTACCGTTCGCTGTTTCCTTGTCTTTACGAGTAGGAGTGATAATGAGCTTGACTGGCTCGTAAGTTACTCGGGCTCGGCTTGGCTCGAGATTTTAACAAGTTGAGTCGAACCGACCCAAGCTCGTGAACAGGCTCGAAATAATTTAGAAAATACTACAAATATATACTATGGTTACTTGCGAACTTCAAAAATAAATATTATCTTTTTCCAAACAGGTTTTCACATTGTTATTTTTCAAAACTTCAAAAAAATATTTAAAAACAATTTAAAGAAAGCAACAAGCCGAGCTCAAACTATTTAATTCGAGTTCCGCTCGTCATCGGTCATCACCCCTATTTAGGAGAAGTTAGAATGGAGTAGGCTGTGAGGACAATTATGTGAATAAAAGTAGGTAGGGCTAAGCTATCTTCACTTTGGGTGAATGTCATAACAGGCACAGCTAAGCTTTTTATGGGTAGCTGATCAAAGTATTTTTGTTATCCTGGGTAATTCGGCGACCATATCCCAAACCCAAATGATGATCTGCATGTGAAGGCCATGTTACTTTTGTCGTCAAAACGCAGACATAAAAAGAGATGGTTAATGTAGATATACGTAACGTAAGGCCATTCAGCATCACAATTTTTCCACATTTTCATCTTTGGCACTGCATTCTACCTTCCTCCTCTTCTCTCTCTACTACATTACTTTCCCATCTTGAAATCACAATCCATATGTCAGCTACCTGTGTTAAACACCAGGATACAAATGCTAGCATTTCTCCTACCGTGTGATAAACACATGGGAACAGTGTCGGGTCCACGTTGGGATCAGGTGGACAAATGTGCCCAGCAATCTGAATTTCTTTATGTTATTTATCTATTTTACTGTTTGTACCCACCCACATACAAATTATAACCAAAATCTGGATCCACCGCTGCATGGGAATTTGACTCGTATGATTAGATTAGGGAGATATTAATTTATTTAGCTTTGGGCTAATTGGAAGGAATTAGGATAGACATGGAGGTGGGCCGGGGAAGAATAAGCATTTGTTAAATAATGGAGCAATAATGTTATACTATGCTCTACGACAGTTCTAATATGGACAGCTGAACGATTGAGTACTGTACTATAATGAGGTTAGGTCAATTCATAATACAATGGTCAAGCTTATCCAAATTCCAAACACCATTGAACTCATCATTTTTGTTTTCATTCAAGCCATCCATCTTAATAAGCATGAAAAACACAGTTTGTCATCCAGTTCCCAGCCTAAAACAGATTCATTCTGTTTCTGTATCAGAACAGAGCATTATAATCTTAAGCTGAAATAATGAGTTGGTGGTTAGAAAACCACATCCATATTTCTTGCCTTTACAGAAAAGATTGGCAATTTAAACTTCAACGTCAAAACACCAAATTTATGCACTGATAGCCCAACAAGGTGAATCCACCACACATACTGCTTCAATTTTCGAAAGCCCGGAAATGGCACTAATTCAAGTTCCACGCTCTCTTCAATGTGTTAGACTTTCAAGAGAGTATTGGTAACAGATACGCCTGGCAATGGCACTAAGTAACCAGGAACCGCAGTCCGACAAGCAGTAGAGCGAGATGGATAATGAGATTAGATCATATATATGAAGAACTTAAGGCCATCACTTTGCATTGTTAATTCATGGCCAAAAACTGAGCTTCTTTCTTGTCGAGAAGTGCAGTCAACCTTACATTCTCTTCCATAAGTTTTTGAACTTCATCCTCTTTCTGCTTTTTCTCACTCTCTAGCTGTGTCGTCTTGGCAACTAGCCTAATTCACAATATAATGAAGAAGATTACTAAAGAAACAGGGGCACAAGAAAGATATGCAAAACTAATGTTGAATATCTCTACTCCCCAGCACATTCACCCTTATTGAGATACAAAATGCAGTTTTGCACGTACAGAAATAGCTGCAGCTCTCATGCACTTACAGTTAAGTTCCTACCTATACTGACATAAGCTCTAAAACGACACTTAAGGCAAAAGAAAACAGGGTAGACTAAATTGGGTTCTTTGGCAGAACAAAGCAGAGTGGGAATAGGAACCTACCTTAAAAAACACTTTACTGATGGTAGAAAAGAAATGAGTGCAATGAGAGATCCAGGTCATAATTTACCAACAAGTATATAAATGATAATTTGTATGGTCTGATATGACGTCTCAAAAGGAACAAAGTTCATATTATTTGCTGGCATGCAGAGAATGGAACAAATATTTAACATTTAAGAACATGTATGATCAAGGAAATCAAAGAACTTAAAGATTATACTGACCGCTCAAAGAGCTTTTCAATGGTTTGAAATTGCTTCTCCGATGAAAGAAGAGTTTCTCTAACACTAATGAGACTGCTAACATAAGATTTCAGAGACTCAAAATCCCGCGTTACACGAGAAAGCTCCTGTTCGTTTTCGGTAGCCCGTTGCCTCTGTCTAGAAGTTTCTTCAACCAAGTCCTCAACCCTCTTCCTCATTTCATTAAGAATATTATTTGTTCCCATAGCAAAACTTTGCATCTCTTCTAACTTCAAAGACATATTCTCAATTTGGAATGCTTTTCTTCTAATTTCTTCTTGACCCAAAGTTACTTTTTCTTTCTCAATTGTAGTTTCAGATTCTGCCATGATGACCCTCTTAACAAGAATTTCCATTACATCCGCTATCATTTGCACAGACTTGATTAATTCACCAATATAAGCTCCATCTTTTTCATCCAAAGAACCTTGTTGTCTACTAATTCCATGCCAGGTTTCTTCTTCTAAACAGTCGAATGAAGAGAGATCAGTGCTCCTTGACCATCCAGACAACGGTGTACCTTTCTTATCCGCAAGCCCCACCCCTTCTAATAGTTTGATTCCGCATGACTTATGGGCTAAATCCGGAACTGCCATTACTCTTGCTCTTGCTTTCAAGTAAGTCAATAATGTTGCAGTAGTTTTCACCCTTCACCAAAGAACATCTACCTCCTTCGATTCCTCCTCTGACCCCTGTATGCAAGCCTTTGCCTCTGTAATTTTGTCGTGCAAAATCTCTACCCGGCGTTTAAGTTTTTCAATTTCCTGGTTCCACATTTCGTGAGTTTCACTTAGCTGAGACTGCAATGCTGACAAATCAATATCCTCCCCAGCTGCCATTTCGTTTCCTAAGTTGGGACAACAATCTCAACCATAACACAAACAACAAAGATGCAAATAGAACACATAAGTGTTGCAAAAAGGAACAAATGGCAGGCAATAACAATGCCCCATTCAGTTGAGCCATTTCATTCACATTATGCTGGTTAAATACAATGAGAGAACTCAGAACATCTTATGTCCATTGTGATAATATGCTCAACCAACAGAATGTGTTCTAAACCTGGGATGAAATTAGAACGGCCAGGTGATCATATTTAAGCTACCATCAATTTCCTTTTCTTTTTTTAATTCTAACCTTTTTGTCTTGAAAGGTAAGGAATCTGACGACAACAATTTGATCATCAAAGCAGAAAAGAAAAAGAACAAAATAAATTCCAAGATCTGAACGAACAAAGCCCTAGCAAACCACAATGGCATGAAAATAAGCCAGAAAACTAACGGAAATAGCACTATTCCAATTACCAATTCGCTGTTCAAACACACCAATAAAAAAATCAATTCCAGCAATTGAGCAGAAATGATAACAAATAAAATTTACAACCATAAAGAGATCGTAAAAAATCCACAGTTTTTTTTTTAAATAAAAATGGAAGGCAATGTAAGACAAACCCAAACAGAATTTTGCTTCTCCTTTTTGGGATTGCAAAGGCCTGAGAGTGAAATGCAGAAGAAAAGAGAAACTTAGAAATATAGGATTGTTGACTGCAGAAGATAATTCTGTCCGTCTTCGTTCCAACAAACGATTATGTAAAAGAACAGTGTCTATCTTGGGTAAACTACTATTTAATCACTACACTATGAAATCTATTCTATGTCAGTCACTAGATAAAATAATTTGTCAATCAAATCACTAATGTTTCACTTTGATTAATCAGGTGATCTATTGACAGATACATATCAGTTTTAATTCGGATGATAACTGCTATAGCCCTCCACGTTTATACATTTAATCAATTTAATCCATTTCATTTCATAGATCTGTTTTTGTTTCCATTTATATTTTTTCTTTCGTTTTTATTTCTCTAGCCCTAAACTATCTCATCTTTCTAGGATCAAACTAGATTATGACACCAAAGTCCACCGCATGGACTATCATCGATCGTCGTCGAAGACCACTAAGCACCGGAGGGGTTCAAAAATATCCAATACAATTATTTATTGACCCGATTCGAAAATTAGATATCCGATTCGATTTTTTATTTTCGGATCGGATATTCGATTTTAAATTTTCGGATTGAATACGGATCGCTATATTTTAAGTTTCAGATTATCTGAAAATCCGAAGATTCAAAAATTTAAAATTTCATGAATATTAATTTTATTATATTTAACAATTTGGTGCTTGTTATATCCGAAAATTAAAAAAATTTAAAATTTTTATATATGCGAATCTTGTTATATTTAGCCATTTGTTAGCTTGTTATATTCAAATTTTCAAAAATTTCATAAATACGACTTTCAAATTCGAAAAAATAGTTAAATCAAATTATATTTTCGGATATTCAAATATCCGATATTCGATATCCGATTTTTTTCGTATCGGATACAGATCACTATCATCGATCCGAAAATACGAATATTCAAAAAATCGAATCAGATCGGATTCAATATCTGACAATGAACACCCCTACTAAGCACCAAACTTTCTGAGAAATTATTTTTTCACTTTCATCTAATGTTAAGAGTGAACAAAACTCGATTCGAAAAAAAAAATTCAAATAAAATCCGAGTTATAAAATAAAACTTCAAATTACTCGAATCTTTTAGTAGTTAGTGAATCAGTTTTCAAGTTCGAGTTGAGTGCTTCAACTTTCCATGATATATGTATATTGCATATGAAGAAATATATATATATATATATATATATATATTGTTATAGAAAGTGGTTTAAATTATAATAAACGAGCAAAATAACATTATAATCAGAAATTAAAAACCTATCCAAACCGAAGTCTTTAGACAATTTATATTTCACAAGTTTAGATAATCGAATCAAATTTTAATTTTAATTAATTTTAAATATTTTATAATATAAAAATAAGTATTATATACTTAAAAATAGTGAAATAACATTAAAATATTATATGTATATTATTAATTGTTTTTATTTACTTGAATATCATTTTTTAAGAAATATCTTTGAAAACTACTTTAAAACTTTACCAAATATTTGAAAGTCATCAAATAAAATTATTTTATCAAAATAAAATACAAAATTTAAGGTTCAAATAGGAAATTAAAAATCGAGGTTAATCGAATAAAAAATCGATGAATTATTAAAAAAAATACCAAACCGAACTATATACACCTCCACTGTTAAGATCATGTGTCAAGATAGATGAACGTCTAGCCCTCTAAGGATATTTTAGATTAATAACCTAAATGAGAGCTTTGAGCCCTGATAGATGGACGACTAACTTTCTAGTGACGACGGAAAAGAACACATCATGATAAATAAATCTTTGCTCCCTGATCAAGAATAAGATGAAATCTTAAACAAGGAAAAAAAGTTATATAAAAATATCTAATTGATTTTTTAAAATCCATAACAAGGAGTATCTTGCAAAATTTAATTATATATAATTAATTAAAATATTAAAATTTTGTAATAATTAAAATTTTTGCCAATTTTTTTGCACATATTGTATTCGTTCGAACAATAATAATTAAAACTTTCAACAAAAAATTGAAGTGTTTTAAGATGCATTAAAAAATAAATTACAATTATAAACGTCACTACAAATCAACTGATATTTGACCGTCAAAAACATTAATAATTTGCTTAAAATAAACTGTTTTACCCCTTCTATGCTTATGTCAGTTGTGTGAACCACGGCATTAGAAGAGATTTCTCTTTGCTCAGTGAAATCGTATAATAGGCGTCGCCCCTAGAATAACATAAGAGCTTACATATCGGCAATTTTAAATGAATATACCCTTTATTTAATTAATTAGAAAAATAACTACCATTTAAAATTATTTAGAAAATAACTCATTATCAGACTACGTAAGATAAACACTCGTTCTATAAAAAGCGAGTTCTATGTTAAAAAATGTGATAAATTAATTTTTTTTACCAACTTATTCAACACGAAACTCGCATCCTGTAAAAAACGAGTTCGCTTTACGTGGACGATTTAGGGATATTTTTTCAAATAATCTTAGATGATGATTATTCTTTTAATTAAATAATAAAAAAAGATATTAATTGAAAATTGCGTTACATATTATACACCTAAGTAAAGAAGATTAAAATCAAATATAACTACTCTTTTCTTAAGAAGAGGATGATAGAAAAGGGAGGAGAGAAAATTAGAGAAAGCAGATGTCTGTAAAATGAAAAATGAACCTTCCTATATGTAGACAAAACAAAAAAGGGGTAAAATAATAAATAAGACAATGTTGATCTCCAAAAGATCAACAACGGATGAACATAAATTGCAAGTTATTAACAACTGATCATCTTCATATTTATAAAATCTAATTTAAAATTTTGGTTAAATCAATTTTAAAAAACGAATAAAATATATTTGATAAAAAGTTAAAGTTGCAATGTCAAAAAATAAACGCATGATGATATCCACTAATTAGTCTAGTGGCTAAAGATGCTTATCTTGTTACATCTTGTATGAATTCGGATCTTGGCATGAGAATGTAATACATCACTATTTAATAAAAAAAAAGAAACACATGGTGCGTATTACATGACACATACACAAATTGGTTCAAGAAGCCAAGGACAAATTAGGATTAAACATTAGGAGGGATAATAAGTTATTAGACTTCCCTCTTCAATTTTTTAACTTTGATCTGCCAAGATCCGACTATCCGTTGTCGACACTTCTACCGCAATTATGTTTATCTCGTCGAGAAAAGCTCGCCGGTATTAGCGGCATCGCTGTTGGAGGGGCGAGAGAAAGGAAATTTTAGGTTTTTAAGAGGAAGAGATTTGAGTGTCTGTAATCACTAATTTTGTCCGGGTTGACCCGTTTTTTTATATTTTCAATAATGGGTTTATATATATATATATACTATTATGTGATAATAAAATAATGATGCTAAGTGGTTGTATTATATGTATAGGTATTATGCACATGTGTGTTATTATATGTATACTAAGTATGTGTCTACTATATTGGTGTTTATGAACATATATGTGTACGTTTGCCAATATTTTATGTAATGCATGGTTGCATGTATATTATATGTATGTGTTGCTTGCATGCACGTACGTATTATTGCGTATGTATGTGAGTATACATATTGTGTGCATTATCGTATGTGTATGCGTTATTATTATTAAACTAAAATATATCAGAAAAGGCTAATTAAAATATATATATATATGTATAACAATTAAATAAAAGCCCATGTTTATTAATAAAAGTCCCATTACAATTCATAACCCAAAAACATATTACTTATTAAATGGCCCAGTAAGGCCCTAAATAACCAAAACCCTAATCTGATATCCCTTTCTTATGTGCAGCCAAGGGAGAGCCATTGGATCTATCTGGATATAGATCCAATGATCCAGATTGAAGCTAGGCACCCCTTCAGATTGCGCGTGTGATGCACGCTCGGACTCCCCGGCTTCTCACGCGCGCGTGCGATGCACGCCGAGACTCATCAGTTCCTCGCATGCCACGTGTCTCCATTCGATGCTGCCACGTCACTCATCAGATGCCATCAGGGCCGTTCATTTCCAAGAAAATCTAGGCCGTTGATTTAGGTTTAGAAAAAGGTCCTCGTCATCGCCGACAATCCCGCGTCCTCTTGCCGGCTCTCAACCACCAAGCAGACCAAAAACATAAAAGAGAGGGCATGTTAGTTTAAAAATCAACCACAATGATTTCTTTTAAAGTTTGCTTAAGTATGTAAACAAAAATCAGATATAAGATGGTAATCAAACATTTGTAACCTTTAGTTCTCGGACAGGGGAAAATATTCCAGATCAATACAAAAAAAATCAAAAGCCTTTCAAGGTATTTTCTCCCTATTCTGTCATATTCAAAGTATGCATAATAAAAAGAAAAAACAAGAGTTTAGGGTTTCCCCTTGTGCCGTCGTGCTTCCCTCGTCGGTGATAAGCCTCACGGTCTCCCGAGACCGTCCAATGGTGAATTGGTGGGAAGATAAATGCCGATGAGTGATTTTGGAGTGGGAGTTTTGAGCATTAGATTTCTTTTTTGGTCTCGGTTTTTGGGTTTTTAACGGACAAAGGGGTTGATTTTGCAAAAACCAATTTTGAATTAAGGTTTAGCTTGAGACAATGGGTGTTTTGGTGGATTTTAGGGTTCGTCGTTTGCCAGCGAGCGGCGGCCGAAACGACGGTCATCAGCCAGAATCTAGGTCTAATCCCTAGAATTTTAGAGGATTTAGGGGTATTATAAACCAAAAATGGCGAAAAGGCCTGATTTCATCTAAAAGGGGGTTATATAGTATTTTATGATTTTAAAAATATGTTAATTGCATTTTAAGGACCTATGCCCTAAAATAATCACGCCCGCGGTCCTTTTGCATGGGCAAATCACGATATTAGTCCCTTTATGGGCTAATTACAAGAGTAAGCCATTCTGCCTTTGTAAATTACACCCCAGGTCCCTGAAATTATTTTTATTGTTTTTAATTTCGTCCCTCTTTAACCAGTTTAAAGGTTTTTAATTTTGGCCCTCGATTTTCAATTTATTCGATTTAGTCCCCATTTATCATGCATTTGTTTATTTTATTCTTGTTTAATTTCAATCTTTATATGTTTTATTTGTTCGTATTTAGATGCTCGATTAGATGTATAAATATTTAGTGGTTTGAGGTATATACGTTACATATTAGTTCGTAATACATGTTGTATATAATATATGGTTTCCATGTAATTGTATACATTATAATATATGGTGTTAATATATATGTAGTATAGTTTATATAACGTATGATATATATATATGATAGGGTTTTAATATATATATATATACACGTAATATAAGGTCTTTTATAATATATATATATATATATATATACTAAGGTTTCTTATAATATACGTAATATATAGTTTTAAATGTATATATAATATGTATATGTATATTATGTAATATACGATTTTAATGTATATATTATATGTTTTACATATATGTAATATATAGCTTAGATATAGATATAGTTATATTTATATATATATGTATGTTATTTTCTTACAATGTACATAATATATGTTTTATATATAATACATATTTTATGTAGTTTTTTTTTGACATATAACATATAGTTTTTTTTTTCTCTTTGAAAAAAATATATATATAACATAGTTTTTTTAAAATAATATATAATATAATTTTGTCATAACGATATATATAATATAATAATATTTTGTAACATATAAATATAACAAGGTTTTTATAATACAATGTTTCTTAATATATATATATATAATACAAGGTTTCAAATGTACAGAATATAAGATTTATAATATGTATAATACATAATTTTTAATACATATATTATAGTTTTGAATCTATAATGTATATTTTTATAGTTGGCAATATATGATTATAATATTTGTTATACTTATGTATGCTTTTTAGAATAGGTTTAGCTTAAGGGGCTTTGGGCATGTTAGGTTAGTTTTAGGATAGAATTAGGCAGATTAATTTAATTAGTTTAGGATCGTGTGTTCGTCTCATAGGGCACGATCCTTAAATTAATTAGATTAATTTAGGATTAGTTCTTTTAGAGCCTCAGTTAGACTAAGGTTCGAATTAATTTAGTGAATTTAAATTTACCCTTGGCTCATTGGAGTGAATGTTAAATTCATTAAGTTGATTGGACATTTCTTAATTACTTAGGGGTAAAATTAACTTCAAGCTTAGATCGACAGTAAATTTTAAATTAATTATCATAATTTGTTAGAGTTTCTAGTCTCTTAGGGCTAATTAATTTAGAATTAAATATTAGAATCATTTAGTTAATAAGTAGATCACTAATTGGGCTCTCCATAACTTGATCCTATTTAGGTTAGGACTTCGGGTGGGCTTTTGCATGTAATTTTAAACTTTTTCTATGAAATCCATTTTTAATTGTCATTCATATAACCTTTAATTTTAATTGCATTCTTAATTAATCTAAATCGTAAAAATGAGGTACTTATTAATTCCAATATTTGTGTCGTAACAGCCCGAGCTTAAAGGATGTTGACCAAATATTCGGATTAATCCTTACCATCTTGAGGTAAATGGATTAAGAATTGACAAAATCATCACATCATACTTAAATGCTTGCATCATGCATAAAAGTGACGTACGGAAGTCGAACCGTAAATTAACAATACAGTTAGGCTTATTCGATGTCGGTAGTTTAATCTATGGTCCGATATATCGTCAACTTTATTAATTAAATGTCCAAGTAATTTGAATCCACCAATTCGATAAAGCTCGTGTAATTAAGGTTAATTTTCACTTAAGAACTCCGAATTGAATTCAATATAAATTTCAATGATTTTCATCCTTTTAAAAGCAACAAATATTTTGGTACCGATTTTCGAGCGTGATGGGGGTGCTAATCCTTCCCCAAGCGTAACCAACTATCGGGACCTTTCACAATGAATCTCTGGTTTCTCATGGTGTCCGGCCTACCTTACCCAAGTGGCCGATGGTGACTCCAAGTTTTCATTGTTTTTCAAAAAAATAAGGTTTTCCGAAAGAAGTCCACATTCTTTTAAAATATTTTCAATAATGATTTAGGGGATAATTCGTAGTGCCGAATTTATGTACGATCCACACGATTGTCCTTTAAAAAAGGTCGATACAGCTTGACGACTCTACTGGGGACTTTTTTGTTTTTACAAAACAAAAGAGAGTTAGGCCAAAGAAAAAAATTGTTGCTTTTAAATAATGAAAATTATTGGGATTTTAATTGATTTTAACCAGGATGATTCTTCCATGAAAATGTGATCGAGATTGCAGGAGCTTTGATAATTGGTGGTCCTCGAATTAATTCTTTATTTAATTTCTAATTAGTCACCGACATGTGTTGCATCATATCATTAAGCTTTATACCCGAGCTCATTTCCTTAAGTGGGAGTGAAACGCCACATACCCATGTGAGTAGCCCTCTACGGGTCAGTAATTTACTCCCGAAATCCATGCCTTTTGACAGGTAAGAAGCCCTTCACGTCATTAGCTCGTTCTTTCCCTCGAATCGAAACCAATTTGCAAGCTTATAATGGGTCAGAATTGGGGTTTTTGTTGCCTTAGTAGGCAATAAGATAGGTTCGAGTACCCTCAATTAGAACTGAACCCATGTGTGAGAATTTAATAAACCCACCCCTATTAGAGCCAAGCGGATAACCTTAGCGAACTAGAATTCATGTGGTTAGGGTTCTTTCTTTGTGTAAATTGTTTATGTTTATCTTCTCTCGCTTTCGTGTTTTTATCTCATGACTAACCCCTCCCTTTTCTTTTTTTCCCTTGTTGCTCTTTTGTTTTGCATATTTTAGTCATATCATAAAGAACATATTGAGTTGGAAATAGTCTGAAGTTAAAGATTAGATTGATGTGAGATCTAGTTTGTAGTAATGATGAAAATAACTCCGACGTACAAATATAGTCCAAAAGGGAGCAGTTGCACGAGAGAGACAATATCCCTATCAGGTTCAGATCAACATTGGCAATAGAGACATTTATGAATACAGAATACAACGACACTTCCGGGCTGAAGACAGTGTGGAATAGTTGGGACTTGGAAACAAGGTGCACTTTCAGTAGAGAATATGGTGACATTGCATGTTTGTTAGATGTTCTAGTATATCAGGCACTATTACAAGCCTTGGTAGGTTCTGGAATCCCGCCTATAGTTATTTCACGATCAGTAACTTTGATTTAACTCTTACGATTGAGGAATATCAAGACCTTTTAAACTATGAGAAGGTTGATGAAACTCGGGTATACTCGAAGCCTAGTAAGAACAAAGCTTTTTGAGGCAAGCTCAAGAGATTCTCGGATATGTTGGAATTTTGGGTCAAACTTCAGGTACTACTTGGAACAATATGGAATATCTCAAGTGGGAAGGAATTCTAGCCCTAGCTTCAATACACCCGGTAGGCTGAGTTGTTAATTTATGGGTTAGTGTTTTTTCCCTGGGCAAGAGGGCTAATTGATCCGACAGTGTTGGACCTGTTTGACCGTTTTAGTGGCGGGACCAATCCGCTGTGATTTTAGCCGAAACTTTCTGATCTATGAGGTTTTTGCTGGGAGCTTGGAGGGGGTCGTTTCTATAGTTGCTCACAGCTTTTGAAGGTATAGTTCTATAGTCACCTATGGTCGGATGCTAACTTCTCAAAGCCTCTCTACAATGGCAGTTTCTCACCATTAGAAGAATTCCTAAGAAAGGAAGATTGGCCCACCCGAAGATCTGAAGAAGTTTAGGTGGATGTTCTTTGCAACCTAAAAGAGGAAGATATAGTATGGAGGGCTCCATGGATTTCTGCAAGGAGTATCCTCTATAGGTGCGAGATACACTCTTGGGTGCTGTTACTTGGACTTTGGGGCACGCTACTTATGCACCTCTTCTGGTTTTGAGACAGTATGGCTCGAAGCAATTTGTACCGGCTACCAAGGGTTTGAATGAGTTCAATATGAATTATGAGAAGGAAAAGGGCTACAAGGCAGTGGTGTACAATGTTTCTTCGGCTTGGAATAATGTGAGATGAGCCAGAGTCATGAATACTACCCACATGAGCACTCTCATGTACGAGGCATGGAGATTCAGTTGTTTCAATGATATGTTCCCCTATTGAATCCCAATAGAAAGTGGTTGATGGAATAGTGGTTGGCCACACTTCCTACCGGGGCTGAGTTGATGAGAAAACAACTTGAAGATGAGCAAGAGAGGTATCTCAAGCTCGAAGAGAAAGCCCGCCAAGAAAATTTTAATTTTGAGTTGGAGAAGATACAGTTTGAAGGAATGGTTAAAGGTCTACAAAGGAAAAAGGATGAATGAATTGGAACTTGAGCTCAAGTTAGAAAAGGAAGAGATTCAGAAAATTAAAAGGCTAAACAAAAGCAAAAGAGTTGTGGAAGGTGGATCAGGCGAAGAGTTAGAGTTCTGACTCAGGGAGGAGAGATCGAGAGCCGGGAATTATAAGAGGATGTATTGTGATAACATGGACCAGGTGCTCACTTTAACACAAGAAATGAAGAACCTGCACACTTCTCAATCTAGACAGCTCAAGAAAGAACGTCGCCACAATGAAGCCTTGAAGGATCAGGTTAAGTGTCTGGAGAAGTCTCTTTTCAAGCACAAAAGTTCTACTAGAAAATTAAAAATAAGTAATTTGGAAAACCAGGCTTTAGGGGTTTGTATCGAAGAGTTGGAAACTGAGGTTCAGCAGCTCAAAGATCATGTGGCAAGCTTTAGGGGAGCAATTCAAGTACGCCTGATGCTGAGTTTGGAACAACTATATTTCGTTGCCTACACCATTTGGAGACAAGAACATGAGTTAGCGCAATGGATGGTTCGGATGCAATGAGTTTCCCAGAAAATACAGCTCTTGGCAGAAGACACTACTGAACTTCATGATTGTGTCGACGATGATTCTGAAGAAGGAGAGAGCATTGTTTGGATTTTGAGAGAGGTTATTGACCTTGATACTACCCTGAAGTCATATGTTTAGTTGGCTTTATTTGGTTATTGTACCAAGACTATGTTTCTATTAATGAAAGTCGTTTAACGATGATATTTGCCAAACTCAGTGTTGCTCATTGCATTCATGCATAATTCATTTATTTGCGTTCTTTGTTTTGTTACAAATAATTGACTAAAAAGCTTTCTGTTTCAGAAAATAAAAAAGATTGCATTTTGGTTCTTTAATTACTATCATTTCGCACCCATATCACACTCGTTTGTGAACTAAACAAATGGAGGAAGGTTTTGCGAAGCTTGAAGCCGATCTACCCGGTCAAATAGAATGGACCCAACAGGAATTAAGGGACACCATCCTCAAGTCTCAGTAGGACATGATGAAGGAAATATCCCAGCTGTTGCAAGCCCAGCTAGGTCAAGAGTCGGGAGACAAGGTTACCGTCGAGAGTCTTACCCAAAAATCGGGGGATCGCCTTTATACCCAAACCGTCAAGAATCCTCTGCTCATTCATCCTTCATCGAATCCTACACAAGGTGGATATACTTCTCATATCGGTGCAGCAGCTCAAACTCAACCAGGGGTGACCTTTAGGAATTATGAGATTATCAGGCAAGGCATCCTAGACTTTGACGAGTTGGAAAAATTGAACCAAATGAAAGCGGAGTTCACTATGCAACTAGAGGATACTCAAAAAGACCTAGAAGAAAAGTTCTGAGTGAAGGAAGACGAGGATGACTCCTATGGGCTGAGTGCTAGGGAACTCAGTTTGGTTCCTAATGTGGAGATCCCATATAAGTTCAAGACCTCAGATTTTGAGAAGTTTGATGGAAGCACTTGCCCTTCTGCTCATATAGTGATATTTTGCCGGAAGATGGCTGGATTTACCAACAACGAGAAGCTCTTGATTCACTATTTTTAGGACAGCTTAGTATGATCTACTTTGAGGTGGTATAACCAACTAACCAAGGCTCAAATTAAGTCGTGGAGAGATCTGAAGAAAGTTTTTACTGATCAGTATAAGCATGTAACCGACATGGTTCCCAACCAACTGTTGTTACAAGGCATGGAATAAAAGCGCAACGTGACCCTTCGTGAATATGCTCAAAGGTAGCGCGATGTGGCAGCCTAAGTCCAACCACCGCTTCATGAGCATGAGATATCTTCAATGTTCATAGATACACTAAAAGGGGCGTTTTATGATCGGTTGATCAACAACCCTATTAGTAACTTTACAAAAATGGTCATGACTGGCGAATGCATTGAAGCTGCCATAAAGAGCGGAATGATCGATAGAGGGGATCATTCACGTAATCAATATAAGAAAAAGGATCATGAAGTGAACAACACCAACACTTTTGAGAAAATTGAGAACTTCACCATCTCCCAAGCCCAAGCTACGGCGGGAAATGCTCGAAGTTTCAACAAGAGAAAGGACAATGGACCTAAGAAGAAAATGGATGATAGATCTTTCATGCATTTTCCAATTACCTATAAAGAACTCTACTCGTAGTTGTACAAGGCCGATCTAGCCCGATCGTACCACGTTACTCCTTACAACCCACCATACCTGGGTTGATATAACCCTAAGGAACACTGTGAATACTATGTCGATGTGCCAGGACATTCAATCGAGAACTATATAGCATTCAAGAAGTTCGTTTAGAATCTGATTCGAACTGGGGTGCTACAGTTGGGGGAACCCAGTACAGCCAACAATCTGTTGCCGAATCATGGAGGATATGGCATAAATGCTATCAGAAACAAGTGCATCGAGAAAGCCAAGAGGAACGTGTTTGAAGTCCAGTCTCTCTTAAGATGGGTCTTTCAACAGTTTTGATGGCGCGCCTCATCAATTGGGGAATAGTGTTGGTCAAAGAAGGATGTGGCCCGTACTGTGAGTACCACCAATTGAGATATTGTGATATTCAGCATTGTGAGGAATTTTGTTATTTACTACAAGATATGATGGATAACAAGGAGATTAAGTTTTTGAAAATGAGAAAAGAGGAACAAAAACTTGAAGTTTGTGCATCGGAGAGTTAAGAAACCAGATACAGTGCGAAGAGACCACTTGTCCTTGATCTCAGGTCGAGTGAGGCAAGCAAACAAAAGTGGCTCCTAAAATTATAATTGCTACCCTAAAGTCTTTTCCTTTCAAGGATACAAAGATGGTCTCGAGGAATTACGCCGCAGACGTCATGATTCCGAGCTCATCTAGTGCACAACAGGAAAATAGGATAATAGAGATAGAACTTGCTCAACTGAATAGCAGAGAAATAAGTGATGTGGGGCATCTCACAAGGAGTGGTCAATGCCACGTTCTAGAAAACCTAAGAGATCCAAAGGTGAAAGTCAAGGAAGTTGGAGCAGAACTCGAGAAGTTGTTCAGAGAAGACCTACCCTCAAAAATCAAAAAGCCAGTCACAGAAACGCAAGCACAAAAGTTTTTAAAATTTTTGAAGCACAGTGTGTATAATTTTGTCGATCAACTTCGAAAATAACCAGCTCGTATTTTAATACTTGATCTGTTACTAAACTAAAAAAGCATCATAATACATTGTTGAAGGTTTTGAATGAGACTTTTGTTACAAAAGATATCTTTGTTGGGAGATTGGATCAGATTATTAGTCACATCACCGACGTCAATCACATTACTTTTAGTGATGATGAAATTTTAGGGGAAGGCATGGGGTCCGTCAAGGCCCTGAACATCACCACTCACTGTAAAGGTTATGTGTTGCCAGTCATTTTAATTGATAATGGCTCTGCATAGAATGTTATGCCATTAGCCACGCTACAATGACTATCAATCAACAGCTCGCATATGAAACCATGTCATAATACGGTGTGAGCCTTCGACAAGACTCAAAGAGATGTGGTTGGGAAAATAGAAGTGCCCCTGCTCATTGGTCCCACTGAATATGTGGTCAATTTTGTGGTCATGGATATCTAGCCATTTTACAACTACATGTTAAGAAGGCCGTAGATACACTCGGCCGACGCCATTCTGTCCTCACTCCATCAAAAGTTAAAGTTCGTCACCGAGGGGAAGTTAGTAATGGTGCATGCTGAAGAAGACATCATCGCTTTAGTGACACCAGATACACCATACATCCCTACTGATGGAGAAGCAAATGAGTGTGCTTTTAGAGCCTTGGAATTTGTCAATGCTACTTTTGTTGCTGAAGGGAGCAAGGTCACATGCCCTAAACTGTCAAACTGCACTAAGATGATGGTATTCGAAACCCTAGGAAGAGGAGAAAGAAAAAATAAAGGTTTGGGGAGGAATCTACAAGGGTGTCTTCGTCCTTTTAGTGTGATTCATAAAGTGGACCGCTTCAGACTTGACTATAAGCCCAATTTTCTACAAAAAAAGACAATAGTGGAAAAAGAGACAAGAATAGAGGAAGGCCAGGTTGAGAGGGGAAGACATTCCCTAGGCTCCCATAACCTACGCAAACTTCAAAGGTACCTTCATA
This sequence comes from Hibiscus mutabilis, assembly GCA_019671005.1. Lineage (NCBI taxonomy): Eukaryota > Viridiplantae > Streptophyta > Magnoliopsida > Malvales > Malvaceae > Hibiscus > Hibiscus mutabilis. The sequence goes on along the minus strand of CM033718.1, from coordinate 22,455,391 downwards.
TTTGGGGGGATCCGGAATCCAGAGAAGGATATCTAGGAGGTAATCCAAGAGGGTGAAAGGCGCCTCCAAGAAGAGTTGATCAGTGAGGATTTAGAAGAAATGAATGTGAACACGATTGGTGACGAAAGCGAGGCTAATCAGTTTTTGGCCAGAATTCGCCCGTGCCTCCCAAGAGAAGAGCTCAACAACTGGACCTTCAGGGTCGTGCCAGCATTCTATAGGAACAAATCAAAGTAATGCCTAGAACCATTCCATTATTGTGACCCGAAAGTAATAGACATCTTTTTGTAAAAAAGGCAACTATGTCATATTCATCTGCTTTCAATGAAATATACTATGTCTACCTTTTTTTCTCATATGGCAAACATGGCATTCCATTCCATTCCATTCATTATCTATTTATTTATTCACCTATTAATTTATTTATTAATTAATTATTTTTCGCGTCATAAACTATACTTTTCTTTTCCCAATACGCACTTTCAAAATTATGCAGGCCTCTTAATATAAACTGTATGAACGATGTGGAACCTAATCCTAAAGTAGATTTTGAACGACCCATGTACTTGACGGAGATAGGGAAAAATGATGAGATTCCTGATGAGCTGCTAAGAATGATAGCCGATGAGGAGAAGCAAATCCTTCCGCACTAAGAGAAGATAAAGATCTTAAATTTGGGGACTGATGAAGAAAGGAATGAAGTAAAGATCGGAGGTACCCTATCACCAGAAGTCAGGCAGGGGTTAGTGGAATTGCTTGTAGAATTTAGAGATGTGTTCGCATGGTCATACCAAGATATGCCAGGCTTAAACACGACATTGTAACACACAAGCTTCCTATTAGGCCAGAATGTAAATGCAAGCCAGTCCAGCAAAAGCTTCGAAGAATGAGAACTAAGATGTTACTAAAAATTAGGGAAGAGGTGAAGAAACAACTCGATGCCAGATTTTTGGAAGTCTCTAAGTACCCAGAATAGGTAGCCAATATCGTTACGGTACTGAAAAATAATAGGAATGTGCGTATGTGTGTAGATTAGATGGACCTTAATAAGGCGAGCCCCAAAGACAACTTTTCTTTGCCCCAAATTAATACTTTAGTGGACAATACTGCGGGGCATGCTTGATTCTCATTCATGGATGGCTTTTTAGGGTACAACCAGATCAAAATGCACCCCAATGACATAGAGAAAACCACTTTTGTGACCATGTGGGGCACATTTTGTTACAAAGTGATGTCATTCGGATTAAAAAAACATTGGGGCAACTTATCAAAGAGCCATGGTAACCTTGTTTCATGACATGATGCATAAGGAAATTGAGGTATACGTGGATGACATGATAGCTAAATCTAAGACTGAGGAGGAGCACATCCAAAAGTTGCGAAAACTCTTCCCAAGGCTAAGAAAGTATTAGTTAAAGCTCAACCCGGCCAAATGCACCTTCGCAATTACGTCGGGGAAGCTTTTGGGTTTTGTGGTAAGTCAGAAGGGCATCGAGATCGACCCCAACAAGGTAGAAGTGATTCAAGATCTTCCACAGCCACAAACACAAAAAGAGGTCCAAGGATTTTTGAGGAGGTTAAACTACATCTCCTGGTTCATATCTCAATTAACTAATAATTGTGACCCCGTCTTTAGGCTTCTCTGAAAAAATAACCCGGGGGTCTAGGATGAAGATTGTCAAGAGGCACTAGAAAAGATCAAGAAGTATTTGACCAATCCCCTAATTCTAGTAGAACCAGTGCCGGATAGACCGTTGATCCTGTACCTGACAGTCTTTGAAAATTCTATGGGGTGTGTACTTGGACAACATGATTACTCAGGCAAGAAGGAAAGGGCAATCTACTATTTGAGCAAGAAGTCATCGATTGTGAAACGCGGTACCTGACAATTCAAAAATTATGTTGTGCCTTAGTATGGGCTACTAAGCGGCTACGACAATACATGTTGTATCATACCACCTGTCTAATTTCCCGGATGGATCCGCTAAATTTTTTATGGAAATGCTAGCATTGATCAGGAAGATGGCCCGTTGGCAAATGCTCTTTTCAGAGTTTGGCATCGTTTATGTGAACTAGAAAGCGGTAAAAGGAAGTGTTGTGGTAGATCTTTTGGCAAGTTGCGCCTCGGATGACTATGAACTGTTGGATTTTCATTTTCCAGACGAAGACTTGATATGTGGTTTAACTGAAGGGATACTTATTTCCGAGAAAGAAGGATGGAGGCTCTATTTCAATGGGGCGTCGAATGTCCTAGGCCATAGAATATGGGCGGTATTAATTTCCCCTGAAGATGACCACTACCCTTTTACAAGTAGGCTGGAATTCTTCTACACCAACAATATAGCCGAGTATAAAGCCCGCGTCATGGGACTTCGAGAAACCATTGAGAAGAAGATCAATGTGCTCCAGGTTTTTGGAGATTCTTCCTTAGTAATCTACCAACTTCAAAAAGAGTGGGAGATGAGAGATCTGAAGCTTATCAAATACCACAATTTGATCCAAGATTTGGTCAAAAATCTTGAAGAAGTTAGTTTCACTTATTTGCCAAGAGAGGATAATTAAATAGCCGACGCTTTAGCCACTTTGGTCGTCGTGTTCAAACTAAATGGGACAGCCGAAATGAAGCCTGTCGAGATGCAAACTTTGAGGTGCTGGCCCACTGTATAGTTTGGAAGAGGAAAAGGATGGAAATCTATGGTATTATGACATCCTCTAGTATATCAAGTACCAGACTTACCCAAAAGATGCCAACGATAATAACAAAAGAACTATCAGAAGGTTGGCATCGAGGTACGTCCTCGACGGGGAGGTTTTGTATAAAAGAAGCAATGATCTGATAACGTTGAGATGTGTCAATGCCTGAGAGGCCGAAACTATTTTGGCGGAGGTCCATAGAGGTTTATACAGAACCCACTCTAACGGATTCTCGATGGCTAGGAAAATCATGAGATACGACTACTTCTGGTCAACAATGAAGGGAGATTGAATCAATTATGCAAAGAAATGCCATAAATGCCAAATCTACACCAATAAGACATATTCCCAGCTAATACCACTTCACATCATGAACTCACATTGGCCTTTTGCTATCTGGGGAATAGACGTTATTGGTCAGATACACCCGAAAGCTTCTAATGGGCATCGCTTCATCTTAGTAGCTATCGATTACTTCACCAAATAGGTAGAAGCTGCTCCGTACACCAACATCACAAGAGCAACAGTTTGCAAGTTCCCCAAGAAAGAAATTATATGTCGCTATGGCCTGCCCGAAAGAATCATCACCGGCAATGCTTCAAACATGAATAACAAAAATGATGATTGAGGTGTGTGAATAGTTCAAAATTGTATATCACAATTCTACTATTTATCGGCCCAAGGTGAACAGAGCAGTAGAAGCGGTGAGCAAGAGTATAAAGAAGATCATAGCAAAAACCACAAAAAATTACAAAGATTGACATGAAAAGCTACCTTTTGCTCTATTTGCTTATTGAACCTTTGTGAGGACCTCCACCAGGGCAACGCCATACTCTTTGGTATACGATACAAAGGCGGTATTACCCATCGAGGTAGAGATTTCGTCACTTCGAATCTTGAATGAGGTAAAGTTGGATGAGCCGAATGGATGCAAGCCAGGATTGATCAATTGAACCTCATTCAAAAAAAACGTTGAAGGCTATCTGTTATAGTCAAATGTATCAGAAAAAGGATGATGCGAGCCTATAATAAAAAAGTTCACCCTAGAGAGTTTCAAGAGGGGGATCTGGTGCTTAAAAAGATCTTACTTAACCCAGAAGGCTTCCGAGAAAAGTGGATGCCTAATTGGGAAGGGCATTATGTTGTAAAAAATGCATTCTCTAGAGGAGCATTAATCCTAGCAGATATGGATGGGAAAGAGTTGAGCAACCCTATAAACTTAGATTCTGTAAAAAGATATTATGCCTAAGGAAGAAAGAAAAAAGAAAGAAAAAGAAGAAAGAAAAAGGAGAAAAAAAGAAAAAAGAAAATAAGGGTCTAGGGCGAAAACCCAAAGATGGGCGCTTTAAGACCAAAAGGGATCTGAATTGAAAATTCGGATATGACAGTTCAGATATACTAGGATTTTGGCAATCGATCGACGGGCTATGTTGAAGGACTATGCTTCGATCCTTAGGTCGTCAAGAATTGCAACCAAAAATGGCGAGTGAAGGGTCTACTAAAATTAATGGGTCTTCATTGTTGATACAGTCGATACTATCTATATTTTTTCCTCATGTTTGTCATAACTTTCAAAATTATGTTAATATTTCTCTAAGTATTAATAAAATATTATGATCACTTTCGTTGTCCATCTCATAATCATTGCACATATGAATTTGCATAGATTATGAAAAATTAAAGGACTTCTTCGCATTACTATGATTTAACCTATTGAGTGCAAGTTGTTCCAAGGTAGAAGGCGAATCCCCCAAGGTTAAGGCAAAAAGGACATCGGGGGCAAAATTGACAAGATTTACCGAAGAAAGACAATGAGCACCTTACATATTGAAATCCCAATAGCTAAAGGCAAAAACTCGGAAGGGCGCCCAAAAAACAAGAAAGAAAAACAAAAACAAAAAAAACAAAAAGAAACAGAAAAAGAAAAAGAGAGAAGAAAGAAGAAAAAAAGAGAGAAGAAAAAGTAAGAAAAAGAAAAATTTTGAAGTGAAAACCCATAAAGAGCGCTTTGGGAAAAGACAAGTCTAAAGTGAAAACCTAAAAGGGCCTTTTAGAGAAAAAGGTTTAGGAGTTCAAGAGAAAGGGGGCATAAAGGGTAAACCTGAGTGAAAGATGGGGCACCGCCGTTATAAAAAAGAGAAGAGGAAAGCGAGAGAAGATCAAAATCAAGAGACCAAGAAGAAAAGAGTCTGAGTGAATTATTGTCATTCATGCATCATACTTAGTGAGACATCCCTAGGTTAGGAGCATGCTAACTTATATCATCATAGCATTTCATCTCTGTTCCCAAGTATTTGAAGAAAAAAACTAGGTACCTCCTAAGAAGAGAAGTAAACGACGAAGCAAAAACTCGAAAGGAATTTTCAAGCAAAGAATTTCAAATCTGCCACTTCCCGGTAAAAGAGACAAGATGATAGAACCTCTCTCATAGAAGGGAAGAATAATAGCCTATCCGTTCAGGCTCACGAAGAGCGAAAACCTTTACGGGACCTTTATTTGAAGAATTGATATTCGTTCACTACCATTTCGGAGGAATGCGTCTTTACGATTTTGTTTCTGCCGTTGCAGAGGAACATGTTGTTGTCACCCAGTTTACTTTCTGCCGCTTAGTGAAAGCAAGATTATTTAGATTCGTTCAATACCATTTTAGAAGAATGAGTTGTGTGAAGGTGGGTTAGCTTGTCTGCTGCCATTTCAGAAAAGCATCCTAGCGCCATCCGTTTGTTTTCTATCATTTTGGGAAAACTAGTTATTTGGATTCGTTCGCTGCCGCTTCGGAGGAACGAGTCGTTTAATAACTGGATTGTTCATAGCCATTTAGGAAGGGCATGCCAGTGCTACCTGGATGTATTTGCAACTTCTGGAAAACAAGTTATTTGGATTCGCTCGCTGGCATTTCAGAAGAGCAAATCATCCGAAAGGGAAGTATGACAAAATTAGTGCTTATGGTCTTTGCTTTATTCTTGTTCCATAAGTATAAGCAAAGAGGGTCAGTTGTAATCACTAATTTTGTCTGGGTTGACCTATTTTTTTATATTTGCAATAATGGGCTTACATATATATATATATATATATATATATACTATTATGTGATAATAAAACAATGATGCTAAGTGGTTGTATTATATGTATAGGTATTATGCACATATGTATTGTTATATGTATACTAAATATGTGTCTACTATATGGGTGTTTATGAACATATATGTGTATGTTTTCCAATATTTTATGTAATGCATGGTTGCATTTATATTATATGTATGTGTTGCTTGTACGTATATGTATGTGAGTATACATATTGTGTGTATTATCATTTGTGTATGTGTTATTATTATTAAACTATAAAATATCCGAAAAGGCTAATTAAAATATATATATATATGTATAACAATTAAATAAAAGCTCATGTTTATTAATAAAAGTCCCATTACAATTCATAACCCAAAAACATATTACTTATTAAATGGCCCAGTAAGGCCCTAAATAACCAAAACCCTAATCTAATATCCCTTTCTTATACGCAGCTAAGGGAGAGCCGTTGGATCAAGACAGATCCAACGGTCCAGATTGAAGCCAGGACACACCTTTGGATTGTGCGTGTGATGCACGCTCGGACTCCCCGGCTTACCACACGCGTGTGCGATGCACATCGAGACTCATCAGCTCCTCGCATGCCACATGTCTCCATCCGATGCTGCCACGTCACCCATCAAATGCCATCGGGCCGTTCATCTCCAAGCAAATTTGGGTCGTTGATCTAGGTTTAGATCGACGATCTTCATCGTCGTCGGTGATCCCGCGTCCTCTTACCGGCTCTCAACCACCAAGCAGACCGAAAAACATAAAAAAGAGATGGCATATCAGTCTAAAAATCAGCCACAATGATTTCTTTTAAAGTTTGCTTAAGTATGTAAACAAAAATCAGATATAAGATGGTACTCAAACATTTGTAACCCTAAGTTCTCGGACATGGGGAAATATTCCAGATCAATACAAAAAAATCAAAAGCCTTTCAAGGTATTTTCTCCCTATTCTGTCATATTCAAAGCATGCATAATAAAAAGAAAAAAAAAGAGTTTAGGGTTTACCCTCGTGCCGTGTGCTTCCTCGCGGTGATAAGCCTCACGGTCTCCCGAGACCGTCCGATGGTGAACCGATAGGGAGATAAGCGCCGAGAGTGGTTTTCGGAATGGGGGTTTTGAGCCTTAGATTTCTTTTTTGGTCTCGGTTTTGGGGTTTTTAACGGACAAAGAGGTTGATTTTGCAAAAAACCAATTTTGAATCAAGGTTTAGCTTGAGACAAAGGGTGTTTTGGTGGTTTTTAGGGTTCATCGGTTGGCGGCGAGCGGCGGCCAACACGGTGGTCATCGGCCAGAATCTGAGTTTAATCCCCAGAATTTCAGAGGATTTAGGGGTAATATAAACCAAAATGGCAAAAAGGGTCCGATTTCGGCTAAAGAGGGGTCATATAGTATTTTATGATTTTAAAAATGTGTTAATTTCATTTTAAGGACCTCCACCCTAAAATAATCACACCCGCGGTCCTTCCGCATGGACAAATCACGATATTAGTCCATCCATATGGGCTAATTACAAGAGTAAGCCATTCCACCTTTGTAAATTACACTCAAGTCCCTAAAACTTTTTATTGTTTTTTATTTCGTCCCTCTTTAACCAGTTTAAAGGTTTTTAATTTTGGCCCCGATTTTCAATTTATTCGATTTAGTCCCCATTTATCATGCATTTGTTTATTTTATTCTTGTTTAATTTCAATCATTATATGTTTTATTTGTTCGTATTTAGATGCTTGATTAGATGTATAAATATTTAGTGGTTTGAGGTATATTCGTTACATATTAGTTCGTAATACATGTTGTATATAATATATGGTTTTCATGTAATTGTATACATTATAATATATCAATATATGAATATATATATAGTTTATATAACGTATGATATATATATATATATATATATATATGATAGGTTTTAATATTATATATATATATACGTAATATAAGGTTTTTAAATATATATATAATATAATATATTTCTTATAATATATAATATATGGTTTTAAATGTATATATAATTTGTATATGTTTTATATAATATACGGTTTTAATGTATATATTATATGATATATGATATAGATATAGATATTTATATTTAAATATATATGTATGGTATTTTCTTACAATGTACATAATATATGTTTTATTTATAATACATATTTTATGCAGTTTTTTTTTCATATAACATATTGCTTTTTTCTCTTTGAAAAAATATATAACATAATTTTTTTTAAAAATATATATATATAATATAATTTTTCATAACGATATATATAATATAAGGATATTTTGTAACATATAAATATACCAAGGTTTTTATAATACAAGGTTTCTTAATTTATATATATATATATAATACAAGGTTTCAAATGTACAGAATATAAGATTTATAATATGCATAATACATAATTTTTAATACATATATTATAGTTTTGAATCTATAATGTATATTTTTACAGTTGACAATATATGATTATAATATTTGTTATACTTATGTATGCTTTTTAGAATAGGTTTAGCTTAAGGGGGCTTTGGGCTTTTTAGGTTAGTTTTAGGATAGAATTAGACAAATTAATTTAATTAGTTTAGGATCGTGTGCTTGTCTCATAGGGGCACGATCTTTAAATTAATTAGATTAATTTAGGATTAGTTCTTTTAGAGCCCCAGTTAGACTAAGGTTCGAATTAATTTAGTGAATTTAAATTTACCATTGGCTCAGTGGAGTGAATGTTAAATTCATTAAGTTGATTGAACATTTCTTAATTACTTAGGGGTAAAATTAACTTCAAGCTTAGATCGACAGTAAATTTTAAATTAATTATCATAATTTGTTAGAGTTTCTAGTCTATTATTAAATATTAGAATCGTTTAGTTAATAAGTAGATCACTAATTGGGCTCTCCATAACTTGAGCTTATTTAGGTTAGGACTTCGGGTGGGCTTTTGTGTAATTTTAAACCTTTTCTATGACATCAATTTTTAATTGTCATTCATATAACCTTTAATTTTAATTGCATTCTTAATTAATCTAAATCGTAAAAATGAGGTACTTATTAATTCCAATATTTGTATCGTAACAGCCCGAGCTTAAAGGATGTTGACCAAATATTTGGATTAATCCTTACCATCCCGAGGTAAATGTATTAAGAATTGACAAAATCATCACATCATACTTAAATGCTTGTATCATGCATAAAGGTGACGTACGAAAGTCGAACCGTAATTTAACACTGCAGTCGGGCTTATTCGATATCGGTTTAATCTATGGTCTGATATATCGTCAACCTTATTAATTAAATGTCTAATTAATTTGAATCTACCAATTCGATAAAGCCCGTGTAATTAAGGTTAATTTTCATTTAAGAACTCCGAATTGAATTCAATATAAATTTCAATGATTTTTATCCTTTTAAAAGCAACAAATATTTTGGTAGCGATTTTGAACCGTCACCTGCTCGTGGCCTGGGAGCAAGCCACATCCACAAATTATTTGAAGAAAATCAAATTATTTGAACATGGACTAAGGTCGTTTACCATGAGCTATATAGTTTGAACTTGATTCATATATAAATTTTATCATTTTAAAAATAAATATTAAGGTTTGAGTTTTAAGTGTATAAATAATAAGAGTAAAGTAAAATGAATATTGTAAATAAAAACTTCAATTAGTCTTGTAAGCTATTTAAATTGAGTATTAAGAGACTCTTTTTTTATTGACCGTAGCTGATGTTGTTCGAACTTAGTTCAATAATGACTTGAAACAATTCGCTTTTTTCTTCGAATCAAACTTTAGTAAGCTTCAACCACAAACATCACAGTTCCATTGATATCAAATATTCAAAGTAAGAATCTATAATCATAAATACAGGGAAAGCTGTGAATATCTATTAATTATTTCACAAATACTATTGTAAATAACTATAAGCATGGACTAAATGGCTGAATGGGAACCAATAATCAATGAGATATTATTATGCAACTCAATTTTGAGGTGAAATTGATGACGTTTGCCAATTGGGGGGGGGGGGATCAAAGTAGCCCATCCACCAAAGACCTCTGGTAGAAACAACTCAAGTTTGCCTCATTGCTTGAGATTCTTCGGGAAAGAATTTCAACCACAGCCTTCTTTCCCTGAATTTGGAGGCTTTTGTTCTGCTTTTCTGGTGTTTCCATTTGGCAACTTTCAAGCTCTTTCTCCATATCCTCAATTTCTTGAAGATTTTTCCTCTTTTCTTCCTCTAAGGTGGAAGAATGCTTGACTAGTCTCAGTGCCTCAGTAATTTCATCCAATCTCTTATGGAGCCAACTAACTCGTAACTTCAGTGATTCCAAATCCGAAACACTTGCAAGCATGGACTCGAGCTCGGGTTCGGGTAAATCTTTCAATGTCACTGCTTGTAGTTTCTGGATGATGCCACAGGCAATCTGGAGGAGAGATGAACGGCATTGCATTGAATTCAATGAGCAGTTGGCAACAATGTTCCCATGTTTCAAAAGAAGTGCTTTAAGGATTGGTGCTAGCTCTGGCTTTACTGTATATTCCCCCACTGGCATTGAATCAGAACCCACAGCTAGAAATGTAATGGGATTATGATTTGGAGAGTCACTATTAGTCATTTCAGTTTTAGTGGAACCTTTGCTTTTACATCCTTTCTCCTGCTTTGTGTTGTTGCCACCTTCAATTTCTAGCTTTTCCTGTTCTGAAGTTGTCTCTGATGCCTGATAGGGGACAAAACAATGGATTTTTGAACATGTTGAATATAAATATCGGATATGAGTATATTTTAGGAAAGATGAAAAGTCCTTGCCAAGTGTCTGATCAAGCACATGACATTGAAAATAAACATTAGCAGACAAGGAACAATAACTGCTATTTTTACCATTATTTTGAGCCGGCTACTGGCAAAGAATATTTTAAATATAGCTTGAATTTCCATGAAACTTCCTTTATCCCCAAAGGCCAATTTCCAAAAGCACAATTGCAGTAGCCAATAGGATGCTTAAACTTGACTTTCCTTCTTTTTCCCGGAAAGGTACTTTAACCTGACACTGGAAATGCCTTTTTCAAAGCCGAGGCATTTTAAAGGGGGAGTCTAGGTGATGCAGGTTCAAGCTGCTGAAAAAGGATAAATTTTAAAATTTGTAAAAGATTTTTCAAAAAACCTAAAATATAAAAAAAATTTGATAATATTTTAAGTTGATTTTTTAATAATTTTTGACAAGTTTCGAAATTTTGTACAAGAACCTAAAATGTTATATAAAATTTTTTTTGAAACTTTTTAACAATCACAAAAAATAAACAACATAAAATGTTATTAAAAAGTCTACATTTAAGGTTCTTGAGTGAATCTTTTACAAGTTTCGAAATTTGTCGTTTTTTAACCGCACCCTTACCTGTTGTACGGTAGACTCCCCATTTTAAGATGAAGATAGGGCCGAGAAAAACCACTGTGGGTGGTGGCGGTGAACTGGCGATGTCTCAGTTATGCTGCTTTACACTAATGACTAATCCATGGCATGGCTTACCTACTTTTATGTGTAAGCTCTTGCATCAAACGATGATGTAATGAAACATTTATTCAATGCTTTACTTTCCTGCTTTCCAGCACTCTAGCCCTCTTTTTTGACAATTGAAAACCATGGCATGCCAATGAACCCTATTCTAAAATGACTTGCTGATAACATGAGAATGAATTGGTTAAAAAGTAAGTTACCTTGCTCTCCAGAAACTGAATTAGGCCCTCTAGACAAGTTTTGGGATCTTTGGACTTCATTAGTTCACCAGCAACATCAGCCGGGGAGACATTGATCTGTTCTACAATCTTTTCGATGCGAGAAAAGAGTTCGTGATTTGAAATACCGAGATAATTGGCTGCGAGTTGCTTGAAAGTAGAGACCGTGCAATAGGACAAGCATATGTGCTTGTCCATGCGACCGGCTCGCAACAGCGCAGGATCGATTTTGTCCTTATAGTTAGTCGTGAAAACAATTATCCTTTCGTCACCGCAGCACGACAATAGGCCGTCAATGGCGTTCAGAAGTCCAGAAAGAGTCACCTAAGCACATGAAAAAATAAAACAAAAAATTAAGAGACTTCATTTGATCATATGAAGGGAAGATTGAAGAATCAAGTTTATTACCAGGCCATGCGGATAACTCACTGTTGGCTCCCCTGCTTCCCTGTTCTGTAGTTTGACTGTACAATCGATATCTTCAATCACTAGAATAGAACGATTCGACACATGAAGTAGCAAATACTCGAGAGCGGAATCCGAGTTCACAGCAGATAAGTTCATGCTGTAAATATCAAAGTTAAGATGATTTGCCATGGCCGCAATCAAGCTTGATTTCCCTGTTCCTGGGGGACCATGTAGCAAGTACCCGCGCTTCCACACTTTCCCAATTTTCTTGTAGTACTCCTTGCCATTGATAAAGCTATCAAGATCCTCCATGATTGTGTTTTTGAGGTCACCATCCAAGGCAAGTGTATCAAACGTCATAGGATGGTCTAATTTGACAGCATTTGAACTCCACCTTTCACGCCCAATGGTGTGAAACTTCACCAACCGGTTCCGGTCTTTCAGTTTTTTCGCCATGTCGATGACATGAGGTATGTACTTGCTCTTCACCATCTCGGCATGTGTTTTCTGAAAACTAAGCTCATACCACCTGGATTCAGATGTGTGTTGATTATTATTTGTGGTGTTAACATCAGCGTTGTATTTCCATTTCAAGGGAACCCCATGGAAGGAATCGAACATTTCCGAGTGTGTATCGAGGCCGAAAGTGAACTTCCTAACGTTCTCGCTCTTGCCGACGGTGAGCCGTTTCGGGGAGCCTTCAGCAGAAGAAACTGACAGCAAATGGCTGCCGAGATACTCCATGGCAGCCTTGAAGATATGGTTGCTTGATCCATCGTGTGTTTCTTCGATAACCAAGGTGAATTCCGATGAGAAACGGCGGATGAATCTCCAGAAAAAATCTCTTATTTCCTTGGGGAACAAGTCATTGAGTGTGCTGCGGATGATGGTGAAAGTAGCCAAAATCGATAGTGTTGATGCCATACCAAGATTTTAGCCTTCTGTTTTCCTTTCACCGGCAACAGTCTCTTTCTTCTAGTCCAATTTATAAAGGAAAAAAAAAAAAGAAGCAAAACTAGAAAAAGGAGTGAAAGTACCGTATAGGTCCTGAATTATTGGTCCCTACACTTTTTTAATGAGAAAAATGTCCTATTATTTTTTTTGTTGAAAATAGTCATTTTTATAACAGTTTGAAGAAAATTTGTTACTTATAAGGTCTACCTAATTAAACAATGTGTCGTTAGTTTAAACCGTAACCATTTATTAATGGTCTAATCTAATAAAAAAAATTATCTTATTTTTTTAAATCTGCACCTTTTTCTTAAATATAATTAAGAAGTGGGTAGTTCTTTAAAAGTTATACCGAAATGAATGAATGTTATTGGATGTGCCATAAATGACGTGATGAGTCGGATCCATCTAATAGTTTATGGTAAAAAGCAACGTGATAAATTTATCAGATTTGTCATAGTTTAACCTGAATTATTACATTTAATTTGACTTAATTTTATTAACTAATTAAGTGTAATGGTTCAAGGTAAGTTAAAGTGGATTAGGTGAATATGTCGAACTATATAAAAAAATTTATACTATATTTCAAATTAGGGAATTTACAAAAATTTTGTTTACACAAGCGCCTTAGTTTTAAGGTTTATAGATTTTATTTAGGGGTTTAAATGTACTAGTTTTGAATTTATGAGTTGTTGATAAAATTTAGGGTTTAAGGTTAAAATTTAGGGTTTATAGGTTAAAACCTAAATCACCAACCATATTACCCTAAACCCTAAATTTTAACCCTAAACTTTAAATTCTAACAATGGACCCTAAATTCTAAACTCTTACACTAAAATTCATAAATATTAAACCCTAAAATTAAAGTGCTTGTAAAAAAAAATCAGCTTTGTGTATGAGAATAATCCTTTAAATTAATATCAATCATTTAGTTAAATATATCTCATAATTTTAATATTTTTTTAAAATATTGTAGATAAATGATATTTTGCTTTGTTTGTGTCACTGTACATCCTATCAAACATGTCCTTTAAGAAGAGAGTAATAGCCCCGTGACATTTGCTTATTTTAAAAAGACATGAAACAAAAATTAATAAATTATCCTATTAAAAAAGAAGATAATGTTTAACTTTAGAGACTCATGCTCAAATTATTTTGTCAGCAATATATATGTGCATTGTCAAATGCTTAATAATATATACGGGTACCGATAATACTTTGGACATTTTACAGCAATTTTACCCAAAACAGATTCTAGTTTCTATTCAATCACCGCCTTCTAAGGCTGCATATAAATCGAGTTCGAATGAATAGATATTTACACTTATTCGTTTGATTATTTGAAATATGTTCGTGTTCAATTTATATTTATTTAAAATTTTAAAATTATGTTCGTGTTTATTTATATAAAATTATATTTGTTTGTTTTTGTTTGTTTAAAGTTCGTGAACATCATACGAATTTATAAACATTACAAAAACAGGGTGAATGTATTCATGAATATATAATTGAATATATTCACAAACAAAGAACTTTGTTATGAATAATAAACAAACAAACTATAAATAAAATATTATTAAGAATAAATAAAATAAGCACATATATTTGAAGTATCTTTTATTAGGATGGCAAAACTACTCGACCCGACCCGACCCGGTCGGGTTTTTTCTTTTGATTTTCGGGGATCAGGGCGGGTATTTAAAAATGTAAAGCCGGGGCGGGTTCGGGTATGATATGAAAATTCCCCGCCCCGCCCAGGTATTTTTTATTATTTTTATATATTTTTATTACATTTATAAAAATACTATTGTATATATATACTTTTAGAAATTTCAAGCTATTTTTTTTAAATATGTATTTTTTTTCTTCATATGAGTAATTTAATTGGTTTTATTTTATTTTTTATATAGTTTAAAGTCTGTAAAATTTATATTTTGTAAATATAATGATCGTTCGATCGAATCTAACATTTATCGTTGACGAAATTTAATATATTTTTTTACATTTTTGGGTCGGGGTCGAGTTTAGAGTTTATAAATCGGGGCGGATAAATTATTATTTTATTTTTGAGACGGAGTCAAATTTTAAGATTAATATATTGAGGCGGGTTCGGGGCGGCAAAAAATCCGTCCCGTCCCGCCCCGTTGCCATCCCTATCTTTTATACGAAAAACACGAACTTTAAACTAACATGTCTATAAATGAGCTTGATGTGAATATAAATGAGTAAAATATACCTTTATTTAAATTTATTCATTTAATTAAATAAACATATTTTTTTCATATTCATTTATGTTACTTACTTAACATATAATATACGAAAAGTTGAAGAATAATTTGGTTAGTGTCAGTCCTTCTGCGCCTTCTGGTTTATGACACCGAAATTTCCATTTCTTGTGGTGCAATGCAAATGAGGGCTAAAGTCCAAGAGAGATTTCCTTGTTGAACTTGAACACTTGAAGTTGAAAGGAAAGAACAAAAAGATAACGTCATCAAGTCTTACTTGGTCAACAATGGCGATTATAATAACATAGGAAGGGTAGGAAAATTTGATGGACCCAGTTCACTACGTCATTCGTAATTTAAACTAATAAAATTTATCTATTTTATTTTTTAAGGTGAATTTTTATCTTTTTTTTATATATATCAATAGAAAGTGAATAGTTATTTGAAAATTAAAATAAAATGAATAAATTTTATTAGTTGAGACCACGAATGATGTGATAAATTAAATTTATCTAATAATTTTTCAGAGGGTAGGCTACCCACGCAAGGCCCACGCTTTAGCCTCCTACAATAGTTCTAGTAGCTGTTACACACTTGCATACGGATATATATACAAGTATAAATATATAAATAAAAACAAAAAATAATAGTTTTTAAAATTACAGAGTATGGATATGACAAAAATATAATAAATATAAAATAAAATTAAAAATTAAAAATGTACAAATAAAAAGTTATAAAAAAATTTGTGAGCATCGCATTACACATTCTTATATATTTATAGTTGAATCAACTGAGCAAGAGAAAGTCAAAAAGAAAGAAAAATATATATAAAAATGATGGGAGAATATGATAGAAGAAATACTTAGAGATACCCAAATCATACTTAATATATCTTTGAAGTAATGCGAATGTTATTAAACTCTGGAATTTAGAAGTAAAAATAAGAGGGATAAAGAATACGATATGCTTAAAAATATCTTACTTAACCCAAAAGGCTTCCGAGAAAAGTTGATGCCTAATTAGGAAGGGCCTTATGTTGTAAAAAAAGCCTTCTTTGGAGGAGCATTAATCCTAGCAGATATGGATGGGAAAGAGTTGAGCAACCATATAAACTTAGATTCTGTAAAAAGATATTATGCCTAAGGAAGAAAGAAAAAAGAAAAAAAAAGAAGAAAGAAAAAGAAGAAAAAAGAGAAAAAAAGAAAAAAAGAAGAAAAAAGAGAAAAAAAGAAAAAAAGAAGAAAAAAGAAAAGGAGGGTCTAGGGCAAAAACCCGAAGATGGGCGCCTTAAGACCAAAGGGGATCTGAATTGAAAATTTGGATAGGACAGTTTAGATATAATGGGATTTTGGCATTCGATCGACGGGCTATGTTGAAGGACTATGCTTCGATCCTTAGGTCGTCAAGAATTGCAACCAAAAATGGCGAGTGAAGGGTCTACTGCAATTAATGGGTCTTCATTGTTCATACAGTCGATACTATCTATATTTTTTTCTCATGTTTGTCATGACTTTCAAAATTATGTTAATATTTCTTTAAGTATTAATAAAATATTATGATCACTTCCGTTGTCCATTTCATAATCATTGCACATATGAATTGGCATAGATTATGAAAAAGTAAAGGATTTCTTGGCATTACTATGATTTAACCTATTGAGTACAAGTTGTTCCAAGGTAGAAGTCGAATCCCCCAAGGTCAAGGCAAAAGGACACCAGGGGTAAAATTGACGAGATTCACCGAAGAAAGACAATGAGTACCTCACATATTGAAATCCCAGGAGCTAAAGGCGAAAACTAGGAAAGGCGCCCAAAAAACAAGAAAGAAAAACAAAAAGAAAGGGAATAAGAAAAAGAAAAAAAAGAGAGAAGAAAAAGTAAGAAAAAAAAAGAAAAATTCTGAAGTGAAAACCCATAAAGAGCGCTTCGGGAAAAGACAAGTCTAAAGTGAAAACCAGAAATGGCCTTTTAGAGAAAGAGGTATAGGAGTTCAAGAGAAAGGGGGCATAAAGGGTAAACCTGAGTGAAAGATGGGGCACTGCCGTTACAAAAAAAGAGAAGAGGAAAGCAAGAGAAGATCAAAATCAAGAGACCAAGAAAAAAAGGGTCTGAGTGAATTATTGTCATTCACGCAAATTGATTTTCGATAATATTTTAGGGTAAATATGCTCGTAATGTTTCACTCAACTTAAAAAAGTTAAAAATCTCGGTAATAATTTAGGTTCCCGAACGCCAAACTAAATTTAGGTAACATTTTAGGTGCCGAACCTGAAACTGAATTTCATTAACATTTTAGGGTCTAACCCCAAACTGATTTCTAGTAACATTTTAGGGTCCAAACCCCAAACTAATTTTCAGTAACATTATAGTTCCCGAACCTCAAACTCATTTTCGGTAACATTTTAAGTGTCAAACCCAAACTAGTTTTTGGTAGTATTTTTGGTGTCGAACCTCAAACTCATTTTTGATAATATTTTAGGTGCTGAACCCCAAACAAAATTTCATTAACATTTTAGTGTCTAAACCCCAAACTAATTTTCATTAACATTTTAGGTACCAAACCCTAAATTTATTTTTGGTAACATTTTAGGCGTCGAACCCCAAATTTTACGCTTACAAATCGTCTATAAATACTTCTACACTTCTACCACATTTTGCAACATTATTCAGGGTTTAAGCTAATCGTAATTACAAAATTATAGCAAGATTTTCTGCAACAATTTTCTTTTTAAGAACTTACCTCTACACTTCATTCAACAACAACATCAAGAAGGATGATTTCTTTGAGTTCATTTTCGCGGAGGTTAGCAAATCAACAAGGAAGAAATTCTCTTCATTGGAAGCCAAAATCCCCGTTGATGAGTCTGACCCTGAAGTGCATTACATGCTAACGATATGTACTGCAAGTAACCTTGCAAGATGTTTAGGAGATACAACCGTGTAGGGGTACCAACATCGAGTTGTATGTAAATTTTAATGAATGTGATAGTTTATCAAGAATCGCAAGAGGTGGTCCACCTTCCGTAGACGAAGACGCTGTTTCTATACGTAATTCTAGGAGATGACATGAGAAAAAACAAATAATTGAGGAATTGAACTTCACATCTGATATACGTACAGACTATCACAACACAGAAATAGACTCTTCTTCCATTCATTTTAACTAAGCTTAGTATCAATGAACCATGCATCAAATTTCAGATCGTACTTTTTAATCTTATTTTTGTTTGTGTTGGTCATCATATTTCTCACACATCGGTTCCTCCAACAAATGTACCAAATGTAATGGATTTTGACAACTTAAACAGAGCTGAGTATATCATTAAACACGTTCGGCATTGTATGCTTCCAACGCAACAATTCATCTCCCATATGTGAAAACACCATTGCTCTCACATGTTTAACGAGTAGTATCTATACTTAACATCGAGTTTCGATATGGTTGAATATGAACCTAAAATCTTAAAGGATTTGGTAACATTTAAGGTGTCCGTTCTTAGTGTAAGTATCGAATCTCTTCCATAAGTTTTGATGCTGCCAATAAAATATGAACATGTCAGTATACATGAACATGAACATCGTACACGACATAAAACCTAAAATGTTTAAGGATTTGGTACATTATGTTTCTATGTTTAAGTGTCAAAACTCTTAGTTCTATTACAGCTAAGAATCTTGATAAGAGAAGATGTGTCAAACACGTACAACAGAGAATCTTGATATGAGATGACGTGTCAGCGACGTACGTAAGAGATTCTTGACATGAGTTGTGTCAGAGTTCAACTTTGATTCCTTTAATGTACAGCCACACAGGTTGCTTTCACGATAGGTTTCAATTTCGTACTAGTTATGAGTTTGGTAATGTATTACGTTCACGATAAGAAACCAGTTGTTAGTTTCCAAATGTATTCGGGCATTGTTTGTTTGCTAGAAGATAACTTGAATCTTGTTCATATCTCTAGATGAAAAAATTTATTACAACATAATATAGCCATGAAATAATCAAAACAAACTTGTAGAACATAGCATTATTTTTTAGGTTTTTTCATTTGAGTTCAAATTTGTCCAGTTTTTTTCCAACACTTCATCCATATTCACCAATTTTTGCAATTCGTCATTTTGAATTTGAATTTCCCTATTTTCAGTCAATAACATTTGAACACAATTTATCAATTCTACAATATAGATAAAATTTCCATCATTGTCAATCCATTTAAAGAAATTACAACGGTTCTACAAATGTGTAAAAGAAATTCAGAATAATGCATTAATCGAATCATTGGAACAATAAACCCAACTTGTTACTTATTATCTTGAGACCTCTAGCACATCCATAAAATCTATTTCCTTTGCTCCATGGTATAGTTGAAGTGCAAACTAATGATCGCAATCCATAATAACAGTGAACAATGTTTCCTTCAGCACATGATTTAGAACTTCATATAGACATCATCAAACGAAAACTCAAACAGCTTACATTGCACTATGCAAAGATAGAAATGGAGAGGATTATAAGAACGGTATATAATTTTGGTAAATAAAATAAAAAACAATACAATTTTTAATTTACAAAATTGTAATTCAACATGAAATCCATCAAAAATTAAGTTCATACACATCAAATTCCATAAAATGTTAACAATTTCAAATGTCATTATATTAAAAGACTAGCCATCCGTCTTGTGGGTACTAAAGCAGTGACGAAGGGAGGCCATTTCCTTGCAAATCTTTGCAAACTGAGAATCAACATGCTTACGAAGCTCAACAAATTACGAATCAACATGTTTACGAAGTTTAACAAACTGAGAATCAACATGGTTTAAATGCTCAGCGAACTGCGAATCAGCATGGTTATGAAGCTCAGCAAATTGCGAATCAACAAGTAACCATGTAGTCAAATAGTGACTTCATCGTAATATCCTCTCGATTTTGTAGAAGAAGCTTCTTCGGTAGGCAAATCTAAATGTTGTTCTTCATTTTGGGAGTTGGCGCCATCTTTTGAGTCCCCACCTTTATAAATACAATAAAAGATAGACAGTCGAATCCGTGTTTGTAGGCCGAATGAATGTCAATCTTTTCCTTTAAAAGGATAGGTAGTCAAAAGAAAAATTGACATCATTCTTCGTAAAGATTGTTGGACAATAAAGGTTAAAATTCGAAATAAATTTATAATAAACAAAAATTGAAATTACAAGAATTTAACAGATCCAAAATAGCCGAAAATATAATTGTTGAGGCCTACTTGAAATGTAGTTTCCTTAAGACAAATTCGACCACTCTTTAGTGCTTGAGTTATTAAGTCGTCAGTCTCTCAAGATACAACAGCGGATGATCTTTGATAGCAGCACTACTGAAGAAATCATGAACAGTACTCGAGTCTTTGACTATCACCAGTAAACCAATGCAATTTTAGAAAGAAGGAAGCTTTTCGAATTATGTTTTAAAAATTGAAGGGAGGCTATGCATTTATAAAGAAAATTCGGTTAAGCGTGGGAATCAAAATATTCTGAAAATATCTTTCAACTGATTTATTTTTGAATATTTTGCATGTATAGCAAGCATTATCTCTTTAATATTTAAAAATATTATCGTTTAATATTCGAATTTAAGGGAGCAGAATATTATCCCTTTAAATTTGAGATATTCACAAAAGATATGCTATCTTAAAGGAAAAAAATTAATTCGAAGTGGTAAAATATTCGTAGGCCCACGAAGGGCCCGACCGGTCCGCACATTCGTGTTGCCCATGTCGTGTGGGTGCGCCCCAACCCGAATAGGATTGGATTCGCACCCTCC
Source organism: Hibiscus mutabilis (assembly GCA_019671005.1). Lineage (NCBI taxonomy): Eukaryota > Viridiplantae > Streptophyta > Magnoliopsida > Malvales > Malvaceae > Hibiscus > Hibiscus mutabilis. Next base: position 22,434,507 of record CM033718.1, on the reverse strand, counting down.
CTGCGCGTGAGGCACAGTTTCCATTCAAGTCATTCAATGACCACAAATTGGGTAAGTTTATATAAACACTTCCCATTCCATTTATCCGATCTATGTGGGATATAGGGGTTTCATTTTCTTTACTCAATTCACAATTCCCTTACTTTGAGCATCAATATCTCATTCAATACTCAACCATTTTGAGCATATGAGACACCATTGTGAAGGTCTCTTGGAGTAGTATAAGACCCTAAAGAATCCTTATTCGAATCTCCACCTTTACCCATTTGAAATATGGCTCAAAGTAGCCATTTTCCTCACATTTTTCTAACAATCCCCCACATGAATGAAGTTGATGCCTTTTATCAAAGCATTTTGACTCGATGTGGTGATAGCTTCTACGATTGATAGTTGCATATGATAGGTAGGTTTCCTCATTTGAACATTCCTTGTGAAAGTATATTTACTTTATTGGCTATATAGTAGACGTGATGTCCTTGAACTATTCAGCCGTTTGTGTAAACGATGATATACTTCACATAACTACTTCTTTGGCAAGAGTATTTGTTCTCATGGTTATGTCCGTATGGCTGTGGACATTGCCTGGTTCTGCAAGAGTTTGAGAGAACTATGCCCCAATAGTCTTCTTAAATCGGCCCCACTTCGCTCTCACATAGGTGACTTATGTTTCTCGGCTCACCGACACACATAATGGTCATTAAAAGTTTTTCTTAGCCTATCCCATTTTTGTCACTGTTTACATCATAGGAACGAACTTGGGGATAAGAGCCCCCACAGTGACTACACAGGTCTTATGCAATTAGGTTGTCCCTTTGAACTTAGATCTTGGGATCTCTAGTTAACTAGGTAGGGTTTTCCTTCATATAGTGCCTTTGTTTCCTATGGACTTCAGTCCCATTCCTTTAGATGTTTTCTTAACTTGATCTCGATTTAACCCTTTGGTTAGCGGATCAGCAACGTTATCCTTTGATTTTACATAATCAATAGAGATAACTCCATTTGAGATCAGTCGTCTAACGATATTATGTTGGCGACGTATATGTCTTGACTTATTGTTGTACATATAATTCTGTGCCCTAGCAATCGTTGCTTGGTTATCGTAATATATGCATACTGTGGGCACAGGTTTTGGCTATTCAGGAATATCCTCAAGAAATTGCCTAAGCCATTCAGCTTCTTATCTGGATTTATCTAGAACAACAAACTCAGATTCCATCGTGGATCTGGTTATGATCGTTTATCTTGAGGATTTCCACAATACAGCTTCTCCTCCCAAAGTGAAGACATATCTACTTGTGCCCTTGGTATCTTGAATATCAGATATCCAACTGCCATCAGAGTATCCTTGCAACACAGTAGAATATCTAGAATAATGTAATCCATAGTCTCGAGTATATCTGAGATATCTCAGTATCCTCACAATTGCTTTCTAGTGGTTTTCACTTGGATTTCTTGTAAATCTGCTTAAACTGTTCACAGTAAAAGTAATATCCGATCTAGTACAGCTCATGAGGTACATAAGACTGCCTATGACCCTTGCATATTCCACTTGGTCAACACTTTGGCCTTTGTTTTTAGACAAATGTTGGCATGTTCTATTGGAGTTTTGGCCATACCAAAATCATCCTTTCCAAAATTCTCAAGGATTTTATCCACATAGTGTGACTGAGTCAATATGAGACATTCAGGTGACCATTTGATTTGGATCCCCAGAATTGTATCAGCTAGTTCCATATCCTTCATGTCAAATCTCGAGTTTAACATGTTTTTGGTATATTTTACCATCTCATTGTTGCTTCCAGCAATGAGTAAGTCATCAGCATATAAACATAGGATGACATATCCAATGTCTATAGTTTTGACATATACACATTTGTCACACTCATTTATTTTGAAGCTGTTTTCATCATGACACTATCAAACTTCTCATGCCACTGTTTTGGTGCTTGTTTAAGTCCATACAAAGACTTCACCAGTCTACATACTTTCCTTTCTTGACCTAAAACTACATGACCCTTAGGTTGTTCCATGTATATTTCTTTATCAAGATCTCCATTAAGAAAAGCTGTCTTAACATCCATTTGATGTACTTCTAAATTCTGCAAGGCGGCAATTGCAAGTATCATCCTTATGGAAGTTATCCTTGATACATGAGAGTATGTATCAAAATAGTCAAGGCATTTCTTTTGTCGATAACCGTGTATTACTAATCTGGCCTTGTACTAATCAATTGTTCCATCTGCTTTCATTTTTCGTTTGAAAATCTATTTAGAACTTAGTGGCTTAATTTCTGAAGGAAGATCCACTAGTTCCCACGTACGGTTTTGCATGATAGAATCAATTTCACTCTTAACGACATTATTCTATAAGGTGCCTTCAAATGAACGTATAACATCATTATACGTATGAGGTTCAGCCTCTAGCATATATGTTAGAAAATCTGATCCAAACGATTTTTCTACTCATTTACTTATTCGTGGGTCTATTTCAAGCTCACTCTCTTATTGGTCTTTTGTGCTATCTTCATCGATAGTCTCTAAAGTTTATTTCATTGAACTTTGATCAATTTCTCTATCTTTACAAGGGAATATATTTTCAAACAAAGACACATGCTTTGATTCCATTATTTTGTTCTTATGAATCTCATGATTCTTTGATTCATACACAAGAAACTGATAGGCATTGCTATGTTCCGCACGGTTAATGAAAATACAATCCACAGTTTTTGGACCTATTTTCATTTGTTTTGGTAATGGGGCTATTTCCTTGGCAAGACACCCCCACATTTTCAAGTGTTGGTAGGAAGGTTTCCGACCTTTCTATAACTCATATGGTGTCTTATCCTTTTTCTTTCGAGGAACCTTATTTAAAAGGTAATTAGTTGAAAGGAAAGCTTCCCCCAAATGTTTTGTGATAACCCAAAACTTCCTAGCAAGGTGTTCATCGTTCCTTTTAGAGTCTGATTTTTCCGTTCGGCTACTCCATTGGATTGAGGAGAGTAAGGTGGTATTACCTCGTGAATAATACCATACTGGGAACAATATTCACCAAATGGCTCAACATATTCACCACCATGATCATTTTTTACCATCTTAATCTTTTTATTAAGTTGGTTTTCGATTTCTTGTTTATAGAGTATAAATTTCTCTATAGCTTCATCTTTGCTCTTAAGCAAATATACATAGTAGTATTTCGTACTATCATCAATGAAGGTAATAAAATATTTATTCCCTCCTCTAGTTTGGACAAACTTTAAGTAACAAACATCACTATGTATTAGATAAAGGGGTTCTGTACTTCTTTCAATGGTTTGAAACAAGACCTTGTTAATTTTGCTTCAAAACACGTTTCACATTTATTATTATAATCAATATAAAATGAAAGGATGTGTTCCAAGTTAATTAATCTCCGTAGAGTATCTTAATTAACATGTCAGAGTCTACCATGCCATAAATTTAAACAGAAGAAGAAACAACATTTTTATTCATGTTCTTTGATTTTATAGAGATAACATTGAGTTTCCACATTCCATTCAATACATAACCCCTACCCACAAACATTCCCCCTTGGACAGAATTAGTCTTTGAGACTCAAAAACCATTATAAAGCCATGGATATTTAAAAGTGTTCCAGATACAAGGTTTTTCCGTATGTCTGGTACATACAACACATTCTGCAGCTTGAGTTCCTTGCCGAAGGTCATCTTCAAGACTACAGTTCCATTCCTCTTAATCTTGGAAGTCACAACATTACCCATATAGAGCTTCTCCCCATCGTCAATAGGTATTAGCTCCGCAAAAGAATTTTCGTCATAACAGATATGACTCGTGGCTCCAGTATTTAGCCACCATTCCGTTGGGTTGGAGTCAACCAGGTTGACTTCAGAGATCACAACACACAGATCTACATCATCCACAACATTTGCCTCATTGTCTTTGACTTTCTTTGGATTTCTGCACTCAGAGGATCTATGCCCCACATTCCCACAGTTGAAGTAGGCTCTTTCGAATTTCTCTTTCTTAGAAATTCCTCTTTTAGGCCCTAAACCTTGACCTCGCTTGGTGATGTTGGGGTTACTTTCCCTTATTAATTTCGACAACATTTGCCTTAACCTCCTTGAAGGTTTCTTTATTGAGCTTTATGGCATTTCCTCTGTTGTCTTCTTCAATATGTAGTCTGACAATCAGTTCCTCCACTGACAACTCATTTCTTTTGTGCTTCAGGTAATTTTTGAAGTTATTCCATCCAGGAAGCAGTTTTTCTGTGATGGCAGCTACTTGAAATGACTCTCTTATCACCATTCCTTTAGTGAGAATTCCGTGAATAATCAGTTGGAGTTCCTCCACTTGACTTACTTCTGGTTTTGAATCAACTATAGTAAAATTCAAGAATTTCGCGACTAAGAATTTCTTAGCCCTAACATCTTTTGCTTTGTACTTTTTATCCAATGCAACCCACAGTTCTAATGCAGTTTTGTACACATCATATACCAGATACAATGAGTCTTGTAGTCCGTTGAGGATGTAATTCCGACACAGGTAGTCACCATTTTTCCAATCCTCGGTGATGCTGAAGGCGGTGATCTCGTCCACCTCTCATTCTTAGTCTCCTACTGTGACAACTAGAGGATATTCCTTCAGATACTTCGCTACGTTTAGCATGGTCAGATAGAAAAATATCTTCTGTTGCCATGTCTTGAAATTGTGCCCGCAGAATTTTGACGGCTTTTCATTATGGTTCATTACCACCACCGTTTTGTTCAGATTCATGGGCTGACTTGTCTTTTCCTATGTCTATCCCTGTTCCATTGTTTGTGCGGACAATTTGGGTGATTTGATAAGATCTCCCTTTGTAGTCATTGCTCCTGTTCACAAAGAGAAGAACTGAAATTAATAATAATTCCAATAAACTAAAATAATTTCGTTTATTTCTGATTTTGATTTTTCACAAAATTCGTAACCTCAGTTACTCCCAACGACAATTTCTATAAAACATATTTGCCCCGTTTTTTTAAGATCTAAGCAAACCCGTTAAAATGGTAGGATAATTCCTGAAACAAATTTGTTTGCTTTCTCTCAATCGTACTTATTTCGAATTGCCTTGGATTGAATATGTCTTAAGATTGTTGGACAATAAAGGCTAAAATTTGAAATAAATTTATAATAAATGAAAATTAAAATTACAAGAATTTAATAGATCTGAAATAACCGAAAATATGATTGCCGAGGCCTGCTTAAAACGTAGTTTCCTTAAGATAGATTCGACCGCTCCTCGGTGCTTGAGTTCTTAATTTGTTAGTTTCTCAAGATACAACAGCGGATGATCTTCGACACCAGCACTACGAAGAAATCATGAACAATACTAAAGCCTTTGACTATTACCCGTAAACTAATGCAGTTTTAGAGATAAAAGAGCTTTTCGAATTATGTTTTAAAAATTAAAGGGAGGCCATGTATTTATAGGGAAAAATAGGTTAAACGTGAAATCAAAATATTCTGAAAATATCCTTCATCTGATTTATTTCGAAAATATTATGTGTATAGCAAGCATTATCTCTTTAATATTCGAAAACATTATCGTTTAATATTCAAATTTAAAGGAGCTGAATATTATCCCTTTAAATTCGAGATATTCACAAAAGATATGCTATCTTAAAGGAAAAAATTAATTCAAAGTGATAAAATATCCGTAAGCCCACAAAGGGCCCGACCGGTCTGAACATTCGCATCGCCCACGTCATGCGGGTGCGATTCGGGTTAGGGCGCACCCTCTGCGCACAAGGGAAAGTTTCCATTCAAGTCATTCAATGACCACAAATTGGTTAAGTGTATATAAACACTTCCATTCCATTTATCCCATCTATATGGGATACAGGGGTTTCATTTCCTTTACATAATTCACAACTCCCTTACTTTGAGCATCAATTTCTCATTCAATACTCAACAATTTTGAGCATATGAGATACCGTTGTAAAGGTCTCATGGAGTAGTATAAGACCCAAAAGAATCCTTATTCGAATCTCCACCTTTACCCATTTGAAATATGGCTCAAAGTAACCATTTTCCTCACGTTTTTCTAACAAAGATGTATGTAAGGACACAAGCATAAGGAAGAGAGGTTGAGATTGCAGTGTCCTTAGTGACAAAAGATACTAGTTGGAGGAAAATATTTTTGTCAATGTTAGGAGCATCATCATTTCGATATTGGTTAAGCCACCAATAATCAACCTCTTAGATTGTTGATGATTTTCTGTTCGACGATCGAAAAAACCAAGACACAATAAGGTGAAAGATTCTCTCTTCAAAAGGAAGATTTTCGGGGCTATGATCTTTGTACTTTTCACTAGAGCTGGTTTCAGTTTCATCGTAAGTGCCTTTATTTTAAATACCTAAAGTAGATGCAATTGTATCAGGAGAGATAAAGAGATCCTTACGCTTAACATAAGACTTGATGCCTATGATATCCTCAGATAAATTTGGCTCACGTTCAATTGTGGCATTACTGTAAAAGACCCGTACAAGTCTTTCACAAATGGTTGGTTCGGTCCTAAGAAAATCATTCCAACCTCATTTTGTCAAAGTTGAGTTCATTTTGAAGTTGCAGGTTGGGTTCTAAAGGAAATTTATGTCCACAACACGTTCCTTACGAATTGGTCTGTTGTTGTAATGTTTATAAAATTTGGTCTTTTTATCCTTGGTTCTAAAAAAGTAGACATCAAAAGATGGTGTTGGGTTAACGGTTTTTGACGTTCGGGTGGAATGGTTAATGAGTAGAGTAAAAAAGAGTTGATTAGGGTCTGGGTTTAGGGTTCTTGTAAGAAATAAAACAATTTATTTTATGTAACACCCCCTTCCCGGTCTGGTAAAGAACCGGGTCAAAAAACGTCATCAGAAAACATATTCGGAAATCAGAAGCATAATCAGAGTCGAAAATTTATTCGGAAATTCTAATGTTCTTATTTAAGTCTTAGTAAACCTAATTATCAATTACTAACACAATATGGGGTCAATTTTAAACTTTTATAAACTTTGGGACTAAATTGCAAATTTCATAAATTAATGATCCTAATCCTAATTCTTTATTACCAACATGTAATTAAACTTACCAATTATTAATCTGTGAAGTTTCATTACTATCGGATATCGTTAACCTAATCAATTAGTCCGTATAGCTATTAGTGGCCAATTTGTAAACTGTCCAAATTATGTTTTTATACCTTATAACAGATTTAACTAATACCGTATCGATACCCTAGGGGCCGTATCAATACACTAAGCCTAATTCCAGATTTCTAGATTTAAAGGATGTCAAACCCGTACTGATACAGCTAATCCCATATCGATATACGTGACCGCGATGACCCCGTACCGATACGCTCTAACACCGTATCGATACCATTTTCAACCCAAATTCCAGTGACCAAATTCTTTACCGATATGCCCTAGCCGTATCGATACGCCTTGTTCCTTAAGCCAAATTTATGCCTAACCGTACCGATATGCCATCACCCGTATTGATACGCCCTGACTTGTAATGACATAATTTTGCTGGTTTTAATCGATTTACCTAATCAAACGATATTCAAATTTTACCAAATTTTACCAGAAATCCTAAAAACAATATTTCTAATTGTTTGTCAAATTTCAAGGCATTTCGAATTCGTTTACTACGATTTTTCCAAATAGGGCTCTTAAGCTCATTTTAGTCTATTTAGCCATGCCATTATACTCATACCACACCTAGTTACTATTAAGCTTACACAACCACATCAAAATAAGTTATTACAACACATCTAAACCTTATGCCACCTTACTAGAAGTTCAGAAATAAAAGTAAACATACATATAGCTTGCGGAAGTGGTTTACAACCTAGAGATTACACGATCGAAACTCGAAAAATCTCAAGACCCTGAAATGCATGAGACGTACATATGTTAGGCTTATATAGCCTAGTGAGGTAGTCATAACAACATAAGTAATAACAATACGTAAATGGCATGCTATGTACATGAATGGCATATTGACATACTTAACTGTCATAATCACATTCTTTTAATCACAAAGTCCCATGCTTAGGCCATTTATCATAATTTCACATAATCATAATGAAGCTTATACACATTTAAATTCCCTTGGACAATATAACAAGTGGATATGCGGATTCACCTTTACACCATACATATATCAGAAAATAGGCCGTGGCCTTGAGTCGTAGCTCCGGATAGTCCCTTACACAATCCATCCTTATCTCCCCACATATAGGTCGTAGCCCTGGACAGTAGTCCAATCCCTTACTTATACGAGCTCAAATAACCCTATGGCATGCCAATTGTATCCAAAACTCACAAATGTCCAAGGTTACACATATTTCATCATATAACTTACCTTTATGCCCGTAGGCCATAGCATATCGGAATCAGAATTGAGCTTTAGCTCCATAACATATCATAGAATGATCATATTATATCAGAATCATATCATATCATAATCATAACATATTGGATACCATATATATACTCATAGACATATCGAATAATGTAAGAACTTACCATGCTAGCCGTTAGCATCTACACATGTCTGCTCTATGTGAGCCTTTAAACAAAATGCAATTAGAACATAAATGAATGCAAGGGGATGACACCTTGCCATCCCTTGACACGTCTACACTCACCTTGATTACGGAAGCTTTTAGGATTCTCAAATTTCAATTCCTTTGCTCCTAGGCTTGATTGGAGACGATGAATCTTTCTCCTCTAATTTTTGAGCTAGAAAAAACACAAGGAATTATCATAACCAATATAACAACATGGTTAAAGATTAGGCTTAGAGTTTACAACTCGAAATTAAATTCCAATTGCCTATAGAATCCAACAATTGAAGGAGGGCTTCTTCTTACCCAACCGATGACTTTTCGATGGAGTCTTCAAATCAAAGAACACTTGAGTTTAAGGTGGCCAACAAAGGAGGTGTGTGCTTGCTTGAGGTTGAAGACAACAATGGAGGAGCTTGCTTATTTGAAGACAAGGTTTTTAGGTTTTGCTTTCGGGAGTTCAAAAGATGAGAACTTCACATTGTTTCATTCTTTTAATACTTATTTGGCCATTCTAATCATGGCTCACCTATCCTTCAACCAATAGGATCATTTCCTCTATCCAATGGTTTTCCTAAACCCAATGGTCATTAGCTTTCCAAATTGGCTAATGACTTCAATAGTCATCTTTTCTGATGATTTCCACGTGGGGAAGGCCAAGCAAGTAGGTAAGTAAGCACCCTGCTTCAATTTCTCTCCAATTAAGCCTTAAACAGATTCGAAATAGGGAACCCGTATTGATACGCTCGTGCCTGTAATGATACGCTCATGCTAAAACAAGTAAGTTAGTTATTGGCAATTAGACCGTATCAATACTGGCTTGACCATATCGATACGCCTAGCTCAGAATTTACATTTTGGCTTTGAATTTCGTACAAGGAAGTTCATTCACTAAAAAAGGACCGAAATGTTACTTCGTTATACAAGAGGGGTACAAAGGTCAATCATTACAAATGTTTAACACATCGGATTCAAAATTTTTGATCACCAGGACCTACTTCAGACTAGATCGGTTTTCGGGATGTGACAACTCTCTTGACTTCTCGTGCGAGGATCTGCACAGGTTCTTACTCGTATGTCAGATTAGATTGAATTTCTACAGATTCTGACTCGATCACGTGGGAAGAATCTACGATATTTTCGTAGCATAGGTATATAGAAGAAATTGTGGATCTGACTTAACTCCTCAGAAAGAGCTAATCGGTATGCCACAAGTTCAACTCTTTCAATCACTTCGAATAGGCTGATAAAAAGGGGTTTAGCTTCTCCTTTTTGCCGAAACGAAGGATCTTCTTTCACGGAGACACTTTGAGGAAGGCTTATTCACCAACTTCATACTGGATATCTCTTCTCTTCAGATCAGCATAAGCCTTTTGTGGGTCGAACGCTGCTCTGAGCTGATCGTGAATAATGGTCACCCTTTCTTTGGTTTCCCAAAGTAAATCAAGGCTTAACATCTTGTTTTCACTGAGTTCGGTCCAACAAAGAGGAGTTCTACATCTCCTTCCATAGCGAGCTTCATACGGAGCCATTTGAATCAAGGCTTGATAATTGTTATTGTAAGTGTAGCGAATGTCCCTTTTTTTTGTTAAATCGCTAAATAAAAACGATGATTTTTGAAAGGTGTGTTTGAAAAGTGTTTGTGATTTTTAAAAATATTTATTCCGTGGGGTTTTAAAATAAACCGTATATAAAAAAAATGGAGTCGCCACCGGCCACTTAGGTAGGCCAGACACCATAAAACCAGAGATTCAAAAAGACAGGGTTCGGGAGTCGGTTACGGATGGGGAAGGATTAGCACCCCCACACCGCCCAAAATTGGTACTTTAATAATTACCGCTTCATTAATATTGGATTTTCCAGATTAAAGTGACTATTTTAAAATTCGGTCATAATTGCGAATAAATTTTAAGGGTCCCGTTACCCGAGAATAAACGCCCAACCACTATCACTACGCTTGATACTGGCCCCGTTTACGCTCGGATAAAAGGACTCCGCATTAACAAGTTATATCTCGATATGCAATCTTAGTGGCAAAAACGTAAAACATGACAAATCATTTAAATATAATAAATATTGACATACCAGAATATTAATTTAGCATAAATGATATTCTAGACTAAAACATGTATATATATACGTATTATTCTAAATAATAGATAAGAACAACTATCATATGTCAAAATAACAAGGCAGGAATAAGTATATATAGACGAACAAGTATTTCAAAAAGACATGCATACTGGTAATAAAACATATTTCAACATATACGGGTCCACATATCGTACAAAAAGGGTAAATACACTAACATGTAACCCTAAAAACAAGAAAACACACACACATATAAAAATACTAAATACGCCATGTACGAATCAACTAAAACATAACATGCTTGATATGAATAACCGGATAAAAAAAACATGAATATCATACTTAACACATATATACATAAAAACATGAAATACGAGTCATATACGAGGTCATAAAATAAAATAATATCAATATATACGATTATAATGCGAACAATAATATTTACAAAGAAAATAGGACTGAAAATGAAAGAAAAACAAAAGTCATGGCGAAAATTAAAGAACAATAATATGTAATTTGGGGACGAAATTGCGAAACAAACAAAACCTAAAAGGACCAGAATTGTAATTAGACCAAGGGGCGGACCCAAAGTGAAAAATTCAAAAAAACGCGGGATGGTTAAGGCGTAATTTTACCATTCGAAATCGATTCGTGTAATTTAGGGACTAAATTGTGACCTTTTGAAAAATCGGGGGACTGGGGTGTGATTATACCATGCGGCAAGAGAAAAATGAAAATATTGAAAACGCGGTGGGATTAAGTGTGTATTTTACCCATTTAGCAAAATAAAAACAACTATAAAACCCCCTTTAAGGCCGAAATCAAAATTTTGGCCATTTGTTTCATTTTTTCGTTTTGAATAGCTTAGGTTCATCTTTTTCTCTCGCATGTTCTTACAATACCCGAATCCGGCGGCCGACCGCACGTATTCTCTCCCCGCCGCCGCCGCTAACCGGCGCGCCGTGAGCCTCCAAAATACACCAAAACAACCCCTTGTCGTCCTCAATACGAATCCGTGGTTGGATTCGGAGGATACCCTTTTACCCTAGATCTAAGAAATACGAACCCAAAAAAATATTTTTTTAGACCAAAACACAACTACAAAGGGTCTTCTCTTCCCTTTAGTTCACCGATCGGCTTGAGAAGCCGAAAGGCTTGTCACCGAGAGAAGGAAGACCCACAGACAACGCCAGAAGACTACTTCTTTTTGTTTCTTTTTTTTATTTCTATTTCAGATATGCATGTAAAGAAACAAGTAAGAAAAAGAGACAAGTGTTTACCAATGGACCCTTTTTTTTGATTATCTCGATTGGTTACAAATTTTTGGTCTTACAAGATCTCTTTTTCTTTTTTGTTACTACTCTTTTTTTTTTTTTAGCTAATAATCCCGTTACAAAAGCCCCGTTTCATATATATTATCGCCTCTGTTTTTGGTTGCAAGTTGCATCTTCTTTTTTCGGATCGACATTTTGCTTGTTGTCTTTGGCATAATCAACGCGGGGATCAATATCGGGCGCGGTGGCGGTGTGGTCATTCGTCGCGAGGCCGACGCGTTTGGCCGTTAGATCAGATTTGATCTAACGGTCGAGATGGCTTGAAGAACGATCGGCCTGGATGAAGCCTCGATCTGATGAGACGGCTTGAGATTTCGCCACGTGGAGCTCCGCAGTCGAGGAGTCAGAACGCGTGGATCTTACGCGCGCGTGTGAGATATTAAAGCGTCGCGGCGTGGCACTCGACTCGAACGGTCCATACGTGTGGAGCACGCGCCTGGCAGATATTTTTGACTTCCATTGCATCGTGGCCGTTGGATCAGATCTTGATCCAACGGCCCACAGTTACCTGCACATTGTAATTAGATAAGATTCAGATTTGGGCCAAACGGGCTTTGTAATTGGATTTGTAATTGGACTGTAATTTTTATTTGGGTTTAATATATATTTAATTTTTTCATTTTGTCAGCCCAATAATAATAATAGTATAATTATAACAGCAATACATATACATACGAAAATATATACTTATATTATACGATCATTAATTAATATAATATTCTAGTATACGTACGTATAATCATACATATAATTAACATAACATCTATATACGCTTATACCCTAGATACATACGTGACATACATACACCCCTAATACGTATACATAGCTTATACATGCACACATCACCTTATATTAGTAACATTCATATAATAAATATACATGCAATATTAATATATTTACAAGTAAAAATGAGTGATTACAGTTGCCCCTCTTTGCTTGTTCTCATGGAATGGGAAACAAAGAAAAGATTCATAAGCACTCATTTTTATCAGACTTCCCTGTTTGTAGCCTTGGAAAAACGAATTCTTTTGGACATTTCCGCTCTTCCTTGGCTGAATCTTCAAGCTCGTAAGTTCTTCCTATATAGAGCTTTGTCACCTTCCAATCTTGGAGCTACAGGCTCTTTCGACATAGAACCCTTCGCTCTCATTTTTATCAGACTTCCCTATTTGGTTTTGGAAAAATGAATTCTTTTGGACATCTCCGCTCTTCCTTGGCTGGATCTTCAGGCTCGTAAGTTCTTCCTATATAGAGCTTCGTCACCTTCCGATCTTGGAGCTACAGGCTCTTTTCGACATAGAACCATTCGCTCTCATTTTTATCAGACTTCCCTGTTTGTAGCTTTGGAAAAATGAATTCTTTTGGACATCTCCGCTCTTCCTTGGCTGAATCTTTAGGCTCGTGAGTTCTTCCTATATAGAGCTTCGTCACCTTCCGATCTTGGAGCTACAGGCTCTTTTCGACATAGAACCCTTCGCTCTCATTTTTATCAGACTTCCCTGTTTGTAGCTTTGGAAAAACGAATTCTTTTGGACATCTCCGCTCTTCCTTGGCTGAATCTTCAGGCTCGTAAGTTCTTCCTATATAGAGCTTCGTCACCTTCCGATCTTGGAGCTACAGGCTCTTTTCGACATAGAACCCTTCGCTCTCATTTTTATCAGACTTCCCTGTTTGTAGCTTTGGAAAAACGAATTCTTTTGGACATCTCCGTTCTTCCTTGGCTGAATCTTCAGGCTCGTAAGTTCTTCCTATATAGAGCTTCGTCACCTTCCGATCTTGGAGCTACAGGCTCTTTCGACATAGAACCCTTCGCTCTGACATCCCGAATTATGAGTCATTCCTTTCACTTTGAGACAATAAAGCTTGGAGTCCTTCCTATATAGAACTCTTTGCTTTCAACGCTGGTTTCTCCTATATAAAACCTTTCGCGCCATTGATGGATTCTTCTCGACCGGGAGTTCCTCCTATATAGAATCTGCTAGTCTTCAAACCCTGAGCCGCCATCCTTCCTATATAGAACTTTTGGTGTTCGAAATCTCGAGCTACAGTGTTCTTCCTATATAGAACCTTTCACTCTAAGACAATGAAGCTCGAGTCTTTCCTATATAAGACTCTTTGCTTTTCGACACAACAGTTTCCTATATAACCCTGTGTCATAGGTGAATTTCTTTGACCGGGAGTTCTTCCTATATAGAACTGCGAGTCTTCACCTCGGAGCCGTCGGTCCTTCCTATATAGAACTTTTCAGCGTCTTGAAATCTTGGAGTTACGGATTCTTCCTATATAGAATCTTTCACTCTAAGACATTGAAGCTCGGAGCCCTTCCTATATAGAACTCTTCACTTTCGACACAGCAGGATTTCCTATATAATCTTGCGTGTCATGGGTGAATTCCTTCGACTGGGAGTTCTTCCTATATAGAACTGCGAGTCTTCACCCTGGAACTGTCAGTCCTTCCTATATAGAACTTTCAGCTTTTGAAACCTCGGAGAGGAGGATTCTTCCTATATAGAACCTCTCTCTAGAGCTTGAAAACATGTGCCTTTATGTAAAAACAACGTCTTCTCATTTGGGATTCACATCGTGATGACCCTCGATGTCTCTTTGGATCTGCGGATACCTGTCTGAGATGAAAACAAAATGCTATGACAAATGAATGAATTGACATGCTCCTAATCCTAGTGATGTCTGACTATTCATGATGCATGAGATTCAATATCTTGGTGGGCTTGTTTTGGTCCTTATTTGACGTTCGCTTTCTCCCTTCTTACGGGAATCGATACCCCGCTTCACTGCCAAGTTCAACCATCTCGACCTTTCTCTTTTTTCAATTTCGACTTGGAATTCTAAAGTGCCCTTCCGGGTTTTCACTTTAAAGAGTTTTTTTTGTGCCCTTCTGGTTTTCACCCAAGAGATCTCTTTTGTTATCTCGTGTGTCTTCCTTGGATAGATAGGACATGTGCCATTGGTCATCCTACCTAGTTGTTTAAAGCTTCTCACCTTCCCTAGCCATTATGTAGGGAACTGGAGGACGGAGTTAACATCGTTTTCTTTGATCACATGCAATTTTCAAGGTTAAATCATAGTAATGCTCCGAAATCTCTTGTTTCATTATAAGCCTATGTTATCTTATTTGACTAAAATTGATAAGAAGGCCAGGAACGGATGCTCAAAAACACGGCTTTATTACGATTAAGGGCTTCGAGATATCTTGAAAAGAAAGGTATGACACACATGAGTTAAGTATGAAAATACAAGATCCCTCATTATCTTCGACATGAATGATACATGACCACATCAACTGGTGTGTAATTTTTTTTGCATGAAGCCTTCTCTTCACAATGTTCATGAAGATGCCCTTCTCTTCGGATATTCAACTTTTCAACTTACCCGAGCCGCCCTTTGCGGGTTTCAACTCGAGTCCTTCCTTTGCTTCAAGACGCCTTGCGGTTTGGGTTTTCGTCCCTGAGCTCTCCAATTTTTTTAGAGATAATATTTCTTGACGACATCAATTTACGGGATTTTTCAGCTCGTCCCGTCCATTTCTGTTAGGATCGTGGCTCCTCCCGAGAAGGCCTTTTTATGACGTCGGTCCTTCCCGGTTAAGGCGTCCATTTTCCTCGAGAATCTTTCTCGATAGGGAGGATTCTCTTGAGTACCAGATCCTTCTTTGAATTCTCTCTTGGCGCACCTTTTTGTTGTAAGCTCCGCACCATCCGCTTTTGGTACATCCGACCATGACAAATGGCCTTTAGTCTTTTTCGTCAATGAGATTTAGCTGGTCGAATCGCTTGCACCCATTCAGCTTCTTCCAGTTTTACTTCGTTAAGACCCGGAGGGACGAAATCTCTACCTCAATTAGGAGTACTGCCTCGGTACCATACACCAAGGAGTAGGGTGTTGCCCCCGTTGATGTGCGAATGGACGTCCTATAGGCGAAAAAGGCAAAAGGCAACTTCTCATGCCAATCCTTGTAGGTATCCGTAGTCTTTGCTATGATCTTCTTTATATTCTTGTTTGTCGCTTCCACCGCCTCGCCGTTCATTTTAGGACGATAGGTCAGAGAATTATGGTGTGTTATCTTGAATTGAGTGCACACATCCTTCATCATCTTGTTGTTCGATTAGGCGTTGTCGGTGATGATCCTCTCTGGCAATCCGTATCGACAAATAATTTCCTTCTTTAAGAACTTACAAACTGTAGTCCTGGTGATATTGGCCTAAGACGCTGCCTCTACCCATTTAGTGAAGTAGTCTACGGCGACCAAAATGAAACGGTGCCCATTGGAGGCTTTCGGATGGATCGGCCCGATGACGCCCATGCCCCATGCTGCGAAAGGCCATGGAGAATTCATGGTGTGTAGAGGTGATGGGGGTGCATGAATCTTGTCAGCGTAAATTTGGCATTTGTGACATTTCCTGGCGTAATCGATGCAATCTCCCTCCATGGTCAACCAGAAATAACCGTACCTCATAATTTTCCGGGCTATAGACAGCCCGTTGGCGTGCATTCCACAGATCCCGTCATGTACTTCAGCTAAGATTTCCTTCGCCTCCTCAGCAATGTTTGATCATGACTTCTCCTATATAGGATTTCCCCATCTAGGATATATTTTGTTGCCATTTTTCTGAGTGCTTTTCTGTCATTGTCGTTTGCCCCTTCTGGATACTTTTGAAGCTTGACATATTGCAGGATGTCATAGTACCATGGATTTCCGTCAATCTCTTCCTGTATATTACAACAGTGAGTAGGTTTTTCAAACGTCTGCATCTCAATGGGCTTCATTTCTGCCCCGGTGTTTGTTTTAAACATGGATGCCAAGGTTGCCAATGCATCTGCCATATGATTTTCTTCTCGGGGTAAGTAATTGAAGCTGACTTTTTCGACCTCTTTGACGAGCTCTTGGATCCATTCGTGATATTTGACCAACTTCGGGTCTCTGGTTTCCCACTCCCTGCGCAATTGGTAAATGACTAGGGATGAATCTCCGAACACTCGAAGTTCCTTAACCTTTCTTTCGATGGCTGAGTTCAGTCCCATGATGCAAGCTTCGTATTCAGCTATATTGTTTGTGCAGAAGAAATCCAATCTGCTGGTGAAAGGATAATAGACGTCCTCAGGTGAAATTAGCACTGCCCCTATCCCATGTCCGAGGGCGTTGGAGGCTCCATCGAAGTAAAGTTTCCATGACTTATCATCTGAAATCTCTTCTTCGGTTGTGATGCACATCAAGTCTTCGTCTGGGAAACTAAATTTCAATGCCTCATAGTCATCCGAAGCACGACTAGCCAGGAAATCTGCTACGGCACTCCCCTTTACAGCTTTCTGATTAACATATACGATGTCGAATTCGGATAAGAGCATCTGCCATCGGGCCATCCTTCCCGTTAGCGCACACTTCCATTAAGAACTTTAATGGGTCTAGCTTGGATATCAACCGGGTAGTATGGTACAACAGTCTCGTGTGAGCCGCTTGGTAGCCCAAACTAGAGCACAACACGCTTCTGATTTGGCGGGTACCGTGTTTCGCAATCATTGAATTTCTGCTTAGGTAATAGATGGCTTGCTCCTTTTTTTTGACTCATCGTGTTGCCCCAAGACACATCCCATTGAATTCTCGAAGACCGTTAAGTAGAGAATTAGTGGTCGACTGTGTCTTGGTGTGACTAAAATTGGAGCATTTGTCGTACTTTTTGATCTTTTCTAGGGCTTTTTGACATTCTTCATCCCACACGCTGTAATTATTTTTTCTAAGAAGTCCAAGACCGGGTCGCATTGATTGGTTAATTGGGAAATGAAACGAGAGATATAATTCAGCCTCCCGAGAAACCGCAGACTTCCTTTTGCGTGCGGGGTGGTGAAAAAGGTCCTGATGGCTTTCACTTTATCGGGATCAATCTCAATCCCTCTTCTCGCTTACTACGAATCCTAAGAGTTTTCCGTAAGTAACGGCGAAGGTACACTTGGCGGATTGAGCCTCGCTTGGTACTTCCGTAGTCTTTGGAATAGTTTTCTCAAGTTCAGAGGTGCTCTTCCTCTGCTCGAGACTTGGCAATCATATCGTCCCACGTATACTTCTATTTCTTTGTGCATCATGTCATGGAAAAGAGTCACCATTGCTCTTTGGTATGTTGCCCTCGCGTTCTTTAGCCCAAACGGCATCACTTGATAACAAAAAGTGCCCCACATGGTTATGAATGTGGTTTTCCATGTCGTTAGGATCCATCTTTATCTGGTTGTATCCTCGAGAAGCCGTCCATGAAGGAAAACCATGAATGTCTGCGGTGTTGTCAACCAACGTGTCAATATGTGGCAAAGGGAAGTTGTCTTTTGGGCTAGCTCGATTCAGATCCCCGTAATCTACACACATACGAACTTTCCCGTCTTTCTTTGGTATCTGTACAATGTTTGCAACCCATTCAGGGTATTTGGCTACCTCCAAGAATCCAAAGATCAAATTGCTTTTTCACTTCTTCTCGGATTTTTAACAACATATCCGGCCTTATTCTCCGAAGTTTTTGTCTTTATCTTGGTTTGCACTCCGACTTTGTTGGCAATTTGTGCACCACTATGTCGGTGTTCAATCCCGGCATATCTTGATAAGTCCAGGCGAAGACATCCTTGAATTCCTGAAGTAGGGCTATCAGTTCATGCTTGGTTTTTGAGGAAATAGTCGTTCCTATTTTTATTTCTTTTCTCGCTTCTTCATCCCCAAGTTGACAATTTCTGCTTCTTCTTGGTGGGGCATAATCGCCTTTCTTCGTCGTCCACCATTCTCTTTAACTCTTCCGGGACCTCAATTTCTATTTCATCATATCCTCCTCAATTTCCTCTCGAGACCTCGGGGCATTCAAATTTATTCCGAGATTGGATCCGGTATCATTCATATCACAATCATGAGCGACCTGCATTAAATGAGAATGAATTGTATTGGGAAAGAGACGACTTTACATGAAGGGAATGAATATGAAGAATGCATGAATGGAATAAATGAGACTTTGGTCATTTTTAAGAAAGTGGGGATATTTTCATTTCAATCAAAAAGTTAACATAGGTGCCCCATACAAGAGATCCCCATTGTCTATGGGCAAAAACAAAAGGTTGATTCGAGCATTACTCTGATCTATTCCTAAAAACTACAGGTAGATCAATGCAGCTCCAGTTATCGAGTGTTTCCCCGGGATGGCAAGGGCGGATGTTGGTCAACATTTTGCTACCTCGGTCCTTTTCAGCTATCATGTTGATGTACATCCCTTCAAATGTTTTACTGAATATTTCCTCCTGGTTAAGTTCATCATTTTTCTTCATTGCCTCTCCAATATCTTGACCTGGCTGGGTAGAACCCTCCGGAGATGAAAGTGGCTTTCAAACTAGGAAAGGACATCGACCTCCACGGAATGTCTTCTCCTTTAGATCCGCTTTTCTTTGCTCCTCCTTTATCTTATATTCTTCTTTCTTCTTGTTGACACTTGGTTGGTAACCCAGCCAAACGATCTTTCTTGGTTATCATATTCTTGGGCCTCAGGTTTCCTTGTAATTTCTTTCCCAGCCCTTTTCCTATTTTGGCTCCTCGCCCGAGTTTTCTGCGACGGTCATCTTGGTACAATTAGATAACCTGGGGTAAGGGATCCGGCTTCCTTCTGAAACGAATGTGGCATTTACTAGTTCCAATGCTCAGAACGAGCATTCTGCGGCATCTTCATCATTTTGAATGTAAGGGGTGTCTGATGTCACGGAAGCAACAAATTCATGCTCTGCTTCTACGGTGACCAATTTACCTTCAACTACAAATTTTAATTTCCGATGCAATGATGATGGGACAACTCCTGCGGAGTGGATCCACGGTCTTCCCAATAAGCAGCTGTAAGATGGTTTTATGTCCATCACCACAAAATCGATCACATATCCAGTTGGTCCGATCAATAGGGGCACCTCAATTTTCCCCATTGTTCCTTTTTGCGTACCATCAAAGGCTCTTACCGAGTTGTAGTAAGGCTTTAGGTGCGAACCATCTATTGGCAATTTTTGCAGGGTTACCATAGGCAAGACATTCAATGCTGACCCGTTGTCGATCAAGACGCTGTAATACATACCCTTTGCAGTGGGTAGTGATGTTAAGGGCTTTGGTAGACCCCATTCCTCCCTCCGGGATCTCATCATCACTGAATGTGATATGATTATAGGCAGTAATATGCCCTACTATCATGTCCAGGTTTGTTACAGAAATGTCCTGGGGCACAAAAGTTTGATTCAGCACTTTCAATAGCGTCTCCCGATGCTTCTCTGAACTCAAGAGTAATTCCAGCACTGTGATCCTGGCCGGTTGTTTCCGTAGTTGTTCCACTACGCTGTACTCGCTATGTCTCAAGAACTTTAGAAATTCTTTGGCCTGGGCCTCAGTTACCGGTTCATTTATCTTTTGGGGAGGTTCTTCTCCAAATATCTGCGTAGGGGCTAATCTCTTTGTATTCTTCCCCCTATCTTTTTCAGCTGCTCTCAAAGCCTCGGAGGAATAACATCGGCCGCTCCTTGTGAAATGGCCTGCTTCACCGACGTTCACATTGTTCTGGCTTTGTTGGTCTTCCAGCGTAGACTCTTTTACCTGTTCGCGTTCTGATTTTTCTGGCATGGTCACATTCGCGGCATAATTCCAGGGAATTTGTCGCATGTCTTTGAAGGGGAATGGAGATGGTGCTGAAATGACGATCTTGGGATTTATCTTGCTGGTTTCTCCTTGGGAGACACCTGCATTTCCTATCATAGGAGAGATGATAAAAGGTCTATCCTTCCCGTATCTAGCTTTGGGGCTATCTGTCATGTGTACGTCTGATCCCTTCCCCATGGGTTCCTCAAAGAATTCAATTTGTTTTTCATTCATCAACTTCTGCACCAATTTCTTGAACTCTTCACATTCTTGGATATCATGCCCTTGATCGATGGAATTCGCAATACTTTCCACATTCCTTCGGCCTTATTATCATGCCTTTGTTGATCACACGAGCCATGCATAATTGTTGAAATACCCACCGTAAAGGAGACTTGATTTCTGATACGTCATCCTTTATCCTCCTGGTAAAGCATTCTTCTATGACGTTTACCCCTCTGCTCCCATGATTAGGTAGCGGGTTGTTGGCTACACTCGGCTCTTCAAACTTCAATATCCTGCATTGATTAAGTTCTGCAAGCTTTTTGAAGGCAAGACAGTTCTCAGTGGGATGTCCAGGGGTACCGCCGTGATAGTCGCAATGCGCGCTTGGATTATACCAAGGCGGGAAGGGTGGATTGACAGGATTAACGATGTATGGTCGGACCAAGTCTGCTTCATACAACTGGGAATAAAGCTCTGAGTATGAAACAGGTAGGGGAGTGAAAGTTCTCCTCTCTTTATCCTTTCTGGTGACTCTCTCATCTCTTTGATTCGAATTTTGTGCTTTTCCCACAGGTGCTTGTAGCTGTGAGACTGTGAAGTTCTTCGGGGCGGTATAGGTGCTGGTGGTGTTTACTTCACTTCTCTTGTTGTACTTTCGAGACCCTTCCCCACCATCAATTCTGCCGCTCTTAATTGCCAGTTCGAGAGACTCCACAGTCCTGATCAAGTCGGCGAAACACTGTGTTGTGTTATTAATGAGGCGGTCAAAGAGTGCCCCTTTCAGAGTATTGACAAATAATGGCGTGATTTCATGCTCCGGGATAGGTGGCTGGATTTGGGCGGCCACTTCTCTCCACCTCTGGGCATATTGTCGCAGGCTTTCATTGGACTTTTGCCCGATATTTTCTAACATGATTATGCTAGGGATCATGTCTGTTACATGTTTGTATTGCTCGGAAAATGCTTTAGACAAATCTTTCCATGTCTTGACATTCGCTTTGCTTAACTGAGTATACCAACGTAACGCCGCTCCAGTTAGACTATCCTGGAAACAGTGGATCAGTAGCTTTTCATCTTTATGGTAAGCCGCCATTTTTCTACAATACATCGTTACGTGTGCAGAAGGACATGTGGTTCCGTCATATTTATCGAACTCCGGCGTTTTGAATTTTGGCGGCAAGACAAGATCGGACACCAGACTTAGGTCGCTAGCGTCGTTTCCTGATTCTTCATTTGATTGTAACGCTTTAAATTTTTCTTCCATGAGGCGAAATCTTTCTTCCCATTTTTTCTCTACCACATTCCTAATTCTTTCGACCATATTCAGGTCCGACACTTCTTCTTCATAAAGTGCTTCAGTATCGAGGGGTTGAGTCTCAGGAGCCCCTATTTGAAAGCTGGAAGACATTCCTGCAGGGTCAATATACACCTTTCTAGCTTGGTTTGGTGCAGTTGGTTGAACCTTGAAGTGAGCCGGGGTATCTTCTGGTTCTTGAACATTTTCTCCTTCTACTCGTTTTCCAAGACTTCTTGCCAGTAATGCAGTTATGTCAGAAACTATAGATGTTTGAGACTGCGCAATCTGATCACTAAGGCTTCTCTGGGCCTCTTCAAGCCTTGTCTCGAGCTCTCTTTGCCCTCTTTCTAGACTGATTATTCTTTCTTCCATGAGCTTTCTTTGTAGCCGGGTAAAGTATAGGTGATGAATGATTGCGGGTTAACTACATACAATGCCACAATATTCATATTGTTAATATGGTTGTAAAAAATAAATGCATGTACAATGATGCAAATGCAAGAATGCATGCAGACAAGGTACTGATTCCGCTGGTAATCACCCTTTTGAATTACTTCCATGGGAATTAAAGGGTCTTGATTACAACAAAATTCGTGTTACAAAGTAAAGATCCCTAGTACAAAAGATCTAATTATAACACAGAGTCCTATAGATAGACTCTAGCTCTATCTCCTAACTTTCCAATTGCCTTGAGCAGCTTGAGGAACCTAGGAGCTTCTTCTATTCCCGGGGCTATAAAAGGTCGGAGTGTCTCAGCCTCGACAGCTAAATTATTTACGTGTCTGGCGACTCGCTGTATGTCCACCATTAGATTTGCGTAGTACTGGTCTCTGTCCTGTACCATTCGAGCAGCGTCGCGTAATCTCTTCTGCCAATAGGTGTCCCTTTCGGCTGCAGCTTCCTCGAACACATTAATTCTTTCCTTGTAATCCTTCACGATTGCTTCGAGGGACCCAATCCGTGCTTGTAACACACCCACCTCGCGTTCTCTTTCTTGCAGCTCAGCAAAATTATTCCTGTGGCAGTACATTCGAAGTGAGTGTTCGACTTCCGCTACCTTTCCTTTTAATTCATCATTTTGACTTTGGCTTTGCCCCAAACTTTGAATAGTGTCATTGTACAGTTTCTGCATCTCTAACAGTCTATTTCGACTACTCATGGATTTTCTTTTCCATACGGCGACACTTTCTCTCTCATGATGAACAGCCTGTTTTCCTTTGCTGATTTCTTGTCTGAATCTTTCTCTCTCTTGATCAATGGCCTTCTTGGCGGACCGTTTTTCTTCCTCCATAGCCAAACGACAGCTTTCAATCTCTTTCTCGATCGCTCTTTTGTTAATTTCTCGTTCTTCTTCCACAAAACGGATGCCGTTCATTCTTTCTCTTTCCACAGCTATGAACCGACTCGGCGCCTTTTGCCTTTTGTATTTTTGCTTGTAACAGAGGGCATCTTTTTGATAAAGAGTATTCTTGTCACTCAAATCTGCATTTAATTTCTTGATTTGCCTAATGATCCCATCCCGCTCACAACTTCTAAGCTTGCTTTATAGAGCTCGCTTCGCATGTTGGGTCCGTTGGATGTCCATTTTCTTTTAACTTCCTCGAGTTCACTCCTTAAGATATCGGCTTGGACGGTACCACCCTTGTAAGCTCTTCGAGTGACACTGTTGGTCCTTGATCGATTCGGGAATCACATTATTAACCTCAAACGTCTCCAAAGATCGTAATCTGGGGTAGTCATGTGCTCGGTATCTCCTTCCACCCCGATCCGATAACAATGATCCCAGCCCTCATGATGGTCTGAATTTTTCCTTTGAACTCTCCTTTGACAGTTTGGCTTAATCCGCGGTATTGGGAATGAACTGCGCCGTGATCCGAATCGCCGAGACACTAAAAGTGGAGCACAAGCGATCCCTCCATGTAATCCTAACATCATCAGCCAGTTGAAGTCACCACAATCAGATAGAAAATAATTAACTTTACCGAGCCATGGGACCCTCCATGCTATGTCTTCATCTTGAATGTTCCTCAAGAAATCGGGTCCACATTTTTGTTTTCAAATCTTCTCGCCATTCCTTTGCTAAGTATTCTCGTAAAGCGAAAAACCTTGGAAGGATATCCCGGTAGGACCAGCGTCGCGTCTTCCACATATGACTCGGATCCATACTTGTAATAGCTGTGCGCAGCCTCAAAACGCCCCTTCTTCAAGTTTCCGGCTAGCGTTTAAGGAAATGAAAGTCTCGACCAAGATTGCTGGTACCGGGTTTGCTTTCCGTTTCACCCGCTCAAACAAATCCAGAATGGCTATGTCAATGTTCCCGAGTACTCTGGGAAAGATCACCAAGCCATATATTCCTAAAGCGAATAAGTCCATTTTCTTTGCCTCGTCTGGATGTGTCGATATGATGTCCCGAATACTTTCCCATGCAAAGACTGTATTATCTCCTCGGATTTGAAGGAGGCCACTAACCCAATCGTCACTCATTCCCGCAAAGGTTTTGAGTTTAGCAGTGTAATTCTGATTCCTTGGAGGCTTCGCGTAGATCCAATCTTCCTGAATATTTTTCTGGTTAAGTAAAGCAGTGTACTCTTCTACCGTAGGCATCATGTCCTGCCTATTGAAGGTGAAGCAGCAAAAAGCCGGATTCCAGAACTGGACTATAGCTCGGAGTAGGGGCTGGTTAATCCGAACATATAATAGCTGCGCGATATCGCCGTAACTATCGCAAAATAAGTCCTGTAGTCTTCGGTCCCATCTTTCCCAAATGCTTTGAAGATCCCACAAGTCGTTCTGTTGGAGACTCACATAGGTGTATCCAGCTATTACGCGCTCGTTAGGCGCGATCGTCCCCTTGGATTTTCTGGTTGACCTCGACCAATGTCCGATGACAAATTAAGCTCTTCTTTCCTAAGACACCTTTTTTCCATGGTGAAAGACTTTCTGATCAGGCAAACCACTTGATCCAGTACCTTTATGCGATGCAAATGCAATGATGTATGAGAAAAAGAACAAAAGCGAAAAAGAAAACAAGTCAAGTGCGATAAAATTGATAAATATATAAATAAAATGACAAAATTAAATGAAATAAACACACAAAACAACCCTATTTATCCCGTCTAAAACCTAAGGTTATCCGCATGGCTCTAACAGGGTGGGTTTCTATGTTCTCTACATGCAGTTTTGGTTCTAGGAGGTACCCGAATTGTCCTTGCTGTCCCCTACTAAGGGTAGCAAGGCCCCCGATCATCACCCATTATAGGCTCCTTTCAACCGGGTTCAATTCGGGGGGACCCATTCGCTTATGCCCGTCATTTAAGGAACGATATCCTTACGAAAGCATAAGGTACTCGAGCCCCGAAGGTACTTGCTAGGCCCATACGGGAGAACGATATCTCCACGAAAGCATTAGCGTTTTCCCCCCACTTAAAAAGACGGGTTTATATGCCATATTTTAAATGCGTTAAAATAAACGCGCAATTATGACCGAATGTTAATTTAATAGTCACTTTAATCCGGGACTTCCAATATTAGTAAAGCGGTATTTATTTTAAAAGCTTGACTCTCATTTGTTTTTTTTTAAAAAAAACAAAAATTCTCCCCAGCGGAGTCGCCATCTGTAGCGAATGTCCCTTTTTTTGTTAAATCGCTAAATAAAAATGATGAGTTTTGAAAGGTGTGTTTGAAAAGTGTTTGTGATTTTTAAAAATATTTATTCCGTGGGGTTTTAAAATAAACCGTATATAAAAAAATGGAGTCGCCACCGGCCACTTAGGTAGGCCGGACACCATAAAATCAGAGATTCAAAAAGACAGGGTTCGGGAGTCGGTTACGGATGGGGAAGGATTAGCACCCCCACACCGCCCAAAATTGGTACTTTAATAATTACCGCTTCATTAATATTGGATTTTCCGGATTAAAGTGACTATTTTAAAATTCGGTCATAATTGCGAATAAATTTTAAGGGTCCCGTTACCCGAGAATAAACGCCCAACCACTATCACTACGCTTGATACTGGCCCCGTTTACGCTCGGATAAAAGGACTCCGCATTAACAAGTTATATCTCGATATGCAATCTTAGTGGCAAAAACGTAAAACATGACAAATCTTTTAAATATAATAAATATTGACATACCAGAATATTAATTTAGCATAAATGATATTCTAGACTAAAACATGTATATATATACGTATTATTCTAAATAATAGATAAGAACAACTATCATATGTCAAAATAACAAGGCAGAATAAGTATATATAGACGCGACAAGTATTTCAAAAAGACATGCATACTGTAATAAAACATATTTCAACATATACGGGTCCACATATCGTATAAAAAGGGTAAATACACTAACATGTAACCCTAAAAACAAGAAAACACACACACATATAAAAATACTAAATACGCCATGTAATGAATCAACTAAAACATAACATGCTTGATATGAATAACCGGATAAAAAAACATGAATATCATACTTAACACATATATACATAAAAACATGAAATACGAGTCATATACGAGGTCATAAAATAAAATAATATCAATATATACGATTATAATGCGAACAATAATATTTACAAAGAAAATAGGACTGAAAATGAAAGAAAAACAAAAGTCATTGGCGAAAATTAAAGAACAATAATATGTAATTTGGGGACGAAATTGCGAAACAAACAAAACCTAAAAGGACCAGAATTGTAATTAGACCAAGGGGCGGACCCAAAGTGAAAAATTCAAAAACGCGGGATGGTTAAGGCGTAATTTTACCATTCGTAAACCGATTCGTGTAATTTAGGGACTAAATTGTGACCTTTTGAAAATCGGGGACTGGGGACTGTGATTATACCATGCGGCAAGAGAAAAATGAAAATATTGAAAACGCGGTGGGATTAAGTGTGTATTTTACCCATTTAGCAAAATAAAAACAACTATAAAACCCCCTTTAAGGCCAAATCAAAATTTTGGCCATTTGTTTCATTTTTCGCCAATAGCTTAGGTTCATCTTTTTCTCTCGCTTTGTTCTTACAATACCCGAATCCGTGGCCCGACCACCGTATTCTCCGCCGCCGGCCGCCGCTAACCGGCGCCGGCGAGCCTCCAAAATACACCAAAACAACCCCCTTGTCGTCCTCAATACGAATCCGTGGTTGGATTCAGAGGATACCCTTTTTTTTACTCTAGATCTAAGAAATACGAACCCAAAAAAATATTTTTTAGACCAAAACACAACTACAAAGGGTCTTCTCTTCCCTTTAGTTCACCAGATCTGGCTTGAGAAGCCGAAAGGCTTGTCACCGAGAGAAGGAAGACCCACAGACAACGCCGGTAAGACTACTTCTTTTTTGTTTCTATTTTTTTTATTTCTATTTCGTATATGCATGTAAAGAAACAAGTAAGAAAAAGAGACAAGTGTTTACCAATGGACCCCTTTTTTGATTATCTCGACTGGTTACAAATTTTCGGTCTTACAAGATCTCTGTTCTCTTTTTTGTTACTACTCTTTTTTTTCGCTCCTCTTTTTTCGCTAGCTAATCCCGTTACAAAAGCCCCGTTTCATATATATTATTGCCTCTGTTTTTTGGTTGCAAGTTGCATCTTCTTTTTCGATCCGACATTTTGCTTGTTGTCTTTGGCATAATCAACGCGGACTGAATATCGGCGCGTGGCGGTGTGGTCGTTCGCGCGGAGGCGACGCGTTTTGGCCGTTAGATCGATCGATCTAACGGTCGAGATGGCTTGAAGAACGATCGGCCTGGATGAAGCCTCGATCTGATGAGACGGCTTGAGATTTCGCCACGTGGAGCTCCGCAGTCGAGGAGTCAGAACGCGTGGATCTTACGCGCGCGTGGGATATTAAAGCGTCCGCGCGTGGACCACACGCGCGCGTGGCACTCGAACGGTCCATACGTGTGGAGCACGCGCCTGGCAGATATTTTTGACTTCCATTGCATCGTGGCCGTTGGATCAGATCTTGATCCAACGGCCCACAGTTACCTGCACATTGTAATTAGATAAGATTCAGATTTGGGCCAAACGGGCTTTGTAATTGGATTTGTAATTGGACTGTAATTTTTATTTGGGTTTAATATATATTTAATTTTTTCATTTTGTCAGCCCAATAATAATAATAGTATAATTACAACAGCAATACATATACATACGAAAATATATACTTATATTATACGATCATTAATTAATATAATATTCTAGTATACGTACGTATAATCATACATATAATTAACATAACATCTATATACGCTTATACCCTAGATACATACGTGACATACATACACCCCTAATACGTATACATAGCTTATACATGCACACATCACCTTATATTAGTAACATTCATATAATAAATATACATGCAATATTAATATATTTACAAGTAAAAATGGTGATTACAGTAAGCAAATTCGACCAAGGGTAGGGATTTCTCCCACGTATCCCTAAAGTTAATAACACAAGCTCGAAGCATATATTCCAGAATCTGTATAACCCTTTTGGATTGGCCATCGGTTTGAGGATAGAATATAGTGCTTAGGTGCACTCGTGTTCCCAAATCCTCATGTAGGTCCTCCAAAACCGTGTTGCGAACTGAGGGTCACGATCGGGGATAATAGATACGGGAACTCCGTGTAAATGAATAACTTCACGGATGTACAACTCCGCGAGGTTAGGCAAACTAAAATCCATTCTTACCGAAAAGAAATGAGCAGATTTGGTGTATTGGTCCACCGCAACCTAGATAACATCATTCTTCTTCGGAGTCATTGGCAAACCACTTACAAGGTCCATCGTAATACGCTCCCATTTCCATTGTGGAAGCTCGGTAGGCTGCAAAAGGCCAGTCGGCACCTTGTGTTCGGCTTTGACTCGTTGGCAAGTCAAACACCTAGCCACGAAGTCCGTAACTTCATTCTTCATATCAGACCACCAATATAACTCTTTTAGGCCTTTATACATTTTGATAGCTCCCGGATGAATAGAGAAAGGAATAGAATGAGCTTCACTTAGGATTTGATTTTGAAGATCATCATCATCGGGCACACAATACGGTTTCGGAAACACAACAAGCCTTAGGAGTTCATAGCAAAGTCAGGATCTGAGCTGTCCCTAACCTTAGCAATGAGAGGTCGCAACTCCTCATCAGATTCTTAGAGTGCTTTAATTCGAGACACAATAGTTGACTGAACTCTCAGTTCGGCCAACAACTTGCCATGCTTTTTGAGTCAGAAATAAGCATTCAAGCATCTCGAAGAGGGAGTGGGCTTTTGACTTAAAGCGTCAGCCACAACATTGGCTTTACCGGGATAGTAATCAATAACCAAGTCGTAGTCTTTCAAAAGCTCCAACCAACGACGTTGGCAAAGATTTAGTTCCTTCGGAGTTAGGAGGTACTTTAGGCTCTTATGATTAGTGTACAAGTAACACTTCTCACCGTAGAGGTAGTGCCACCAAATCTTCAAAGCAAACACAACTGCGGCTAACTCAAGATCGTGGGTCGGATAGTTTAACTTGTGAGGTTTAAGTTGACGTGAAACATAAGCTATGAATTTGCCTTCTTGCATCAGTACACAGCCTAATCCCAGGTGGGATGCATCATTGTACACAGTGAAGTCTTTACCTGACTCGGGTTGCACGAAAACAAGAGCATGAGTAAGGACTTGCTTAAGCTGATAAAAAATCCTTTGCTAATCCACTGTCCATACAAAGGGAGTTTCCTTACGGAGAAGCTTTCTCAAGGGTGCAACAATCAGTGAGACCCATTCAACGAATCTATGACAGTAGCTTGGAAGGCCTAAAAAACTACAATCTTCTCCAACATTCTTCAGAGGAATCTAATCAAGGATTGCTTGAATCTTCTTTGGGTCAACTTGAATTCCCACAGAAGAGATCACGTAGCCTAGAAAAGACACTTCGGATATCCAAAATTTATATTTACTAAATTTGGCGTATAGTTGTTTCTCTCGGAGAGTCTAAAGCAGAATTCAGAGACGTTCTTTATGAGTAGTAGCGTCTTTCGAATAGATTAGAATGTCATCTATGAACTTATCTAGGTAAGGCCATAACACATGGTTCATCAAATCCATAAAGGCTGTAGGTGCATTCGTAAGCCCAAATGGCATCACCAGGAATTCGTAATGGCCATATCTAGTTCGGAAGGCAGTCTTTGGAACATCAGACTCCTTCACTAGCATTTGATAATACCCGGATCGATGATCTATCTTTGAGAAGATAGAAGCATATTTCAATTGATCGAAAAGATCGTCGATTCGCGGTAACGAATACTTATTCTTGATTGTAACCTTATTCAGCTAATGATAGTCAATGCACAGACGCATCGATCCATCTTTCTTCTTAACGAACAACATCGGTGCTCCTTAGGGTGAGGAACTCGGTCGGATGAAACCCTTATCCAAAAGGTCTTAGATTTGGGCCTTTAGTTCTCTTAACTCCACCGTGGCCATTCTATATGGAGTAATAGAGGCCAGAGTTATCCCACGTTGCACTTCTATCCCAAATTCCACTTCTCGAGTGAGAGGGAGTCCTGGAAGTTCATCGGGAAACACATCGGGAAACTCTTTCACAACTGGCACATCTTCTAGTTTCAAATCTTCTTTAGACCCCATGGCACACATAAGAGTCTTCTTAGGCTCAGTTTTGGATTTTATCACGGTTATACTCTCCTTACCGAGTCCATAGAGATACAACTTCTTCTTAGAACAATCAACCCATGCTAGATGTTCAGCTAGCCAATTAAGGCCTAGGATGAGATCAAATTCCCGAAAGGGTAATGCCATCAAGTTGTCCGGAAATGGGATCCCTTGGATCCTTATAGGGCAAGATTTACATATCAACCGAATAACTACACTATCACCTAGTGGGTTATAAACAACAATCTCAAAAGCAGCAGGTTCGGAGTCTAAGGCATACTTTTCTATCAAAGGTTCACTTATGAAAGAATGTATAGAGCCTGGATCTATTAAAGCATAAACATGATCAGAATATAATTCCACCACACCTGCAATCACATCAGGATCATCCTCCTGCTCATGCCCTCGAATTTGGTACATCTGGGCTGAGGTTTGAGGATTGTGTCTGACCGGTGGGGCATCGGTGTTGTGAGGTCTCCCCGTTGATCTAGATTGCACTTACTTTGCTCTTCTTGCCTTATTAGGGTTGTTCTGAGAAGCTACAGAGGTAGGAGCATGAGGATTCTATGAACACTGCCTGATAAAATGGTCAGACTCGCCATAGAGATAGCAGGATCCTGATTCTCTATGACATTGCCCTAGATGCCTCTTCTGATAGAAGTTGCATAAAGGGATCTTAGAGCCCTTCACGAAACTGCCCGTACTATCAACAAAACTGTAAGAGCAAAAGATGTTCCTGCAGACTGGAATTGTGGCACATAGCCAGATCGTGGCAACTGCTGAAAAGTGGCAGAGTTCTAGCCCCACTGCCTTCCCTTCTTCTGTGGCATAGGAGGCTTGGAGTCATTTCAAAACCTCTTATCGGATCGGGCTTGATTCATTTTTTTCTTTTAGAAGCCTTCTAGGAGGCTTCAGTAGAAATGGCTCGGTTAACAAGCGTCCGGAAGTCCTCTATCTCTAAAGTAACAAAGAGAGGGAAAAATTCGTCACAAAGACCGTCAATGAACATTCGACACTTCTCCTTTTCGGTACCTACGATCTCCACACCATACATTGCATACTTACAAAAATCGTGGATAGACTGCTCCACGGGTCTTCCTCCTTATCTTAAATGGAGGAACTTCTTACTCCTCTCAGCAATGTAGTGGTCGCTAACATATTTCTTAAGAACTCCTATAGGAAGAAGTCCCACGTAATCCTATGCTTAGGTATGGTGAGTGTCACGGTGTCCCACCAACTCTGAGCTTCTTCGATGATCAAGGGCAACACATATTCTTACTTGTGCTCCTCAGGGCACTTCATCTATTTATTCATCACTTTTAGAGTATTCTCCAGCCATCATTCCGTGATTTCAAGATTATCCAAGTCCTGGCCGGTGAATGTATAAACTGGATATTGTTTGATCTTGTTGATAGGGTCTCGAGAAATAGACTGAGTAATTTTGGCGGGCTAAGGAAGTAGTTCATATCGGAGAGACACAACCACTTGCTTAATCATATCGGCCATTAACATAAGATACTCCTAATGAGCTGCAGGCATCGGAGGAGGGCGAGGTGGGTCATTCTGCCCAACTTGTTCAGCCCTGGCTTCAGCCTTCAGATTATCCCCCTGAGTCGAGGAGGAACCAGGATTGGGTTCATTCACAGCGCGTCTATCAGTAGGCCCAGACATTTTCGAATCTAATTATATAGAAAGATTAAATCATGTAAGCTGCAAGTACATATATCATAAAAAAATAACTCCTAGGTGGCATAAGTACATACAGACTCGTAATGGTCTTCAGTTTAGTCCTAGAATCGACTAAACCTAGGCTATGATACCACAATTGCAACACCCTTTCCCGGTCTGGTAGAGAACCGGATCGAAAAGCATTATTGGAAAACTTATTCGGAAATCGGAAGCTTAATCAGAGTCAAAAATTTATTCGGAAGTTCTAATATTCTTATTTAAGGCTTAGTGAACCCAATTATCAATTAATGACTCAATATGGGGTCAATTTTAAACTTTTACAAACTTAGGGACTAAATTGCAAATTTCATAAATTAACGATCCTAATCCAAATTATTTATTACCAACTTGTAATTAAACTTACCAATTATTAATCTGTGAAGTTTCGTTACTATCGGATATCGTTAACCTAATCAATTAGTACGTATAGTTATAGTGGCCAATTTGTAAACTGTCCAAATTTTGTTTTTTTGCCTTATAACAGATCTAACTAATACTGTATCGATACCCTAAGGGTCGTATCGATACGCTAATCCTAATTCCAGATTTAAAAGATGTCAAACCGTACAGATATAGCTAATCCCGTATCGATACACGTTAACTGCGTTGACCCCGAACTGATACGCTCTAAGACCGTATCGATAACATTTTCAACCCAAATTCTAGTGACCAAATTCTATACCGATACGCCCTAGCTGTATCGATACGCCTTATTCCTTAAGCCAAATTTATACCTAACCGTACCGATATGCCATCACCCGTATCGATACTCCCTGACCTATAATGACAAAATTTTGCTGGTTTTATCGATTTACCTAATCAAACGTTAATCAAATTTTACCAAAAATCCTAAAAACAATATTTCTAATTGTTTGTCAAATTTCAAGGCATTTCAAATTCGTTTACTACGATTTTACCAAATAAGGCTCTTAAGCTCATTTGAGTCTATTTAGCCATGCCATTATACTCACACCACACCTAGTTACTATTAGGCTTAGACAACCACATCAAAATAAGTTATTACAACACATCTAAACCTTATACCGCCTTACTAGAAGTTCGAAAACAAAAGTAAACATACATATAGCTTGCGGAAGTGACTCGCAACCAGGAGATTACACGATCGGAACTCGAAAAATCTCAAGACCCTGAAATGCATGAGACATACATATGTTAGGCTTACATAGCCTAGTGAGGTATTCATAACAACATAAGCAATAACAATACGTAAATGGCATGCTATGTACATGAATGGCATACTTAACTATCATAGTCGCATTCTCTTAATCACAAGGTCTCATGCTTAGGCCATTTGTCATAATTTCCCATAATCATAATGAAGCTTATACACTTTTAAATTCCATTAGACAATGTAACAAGTGGATACGCGGATTCCCCTTTACACCTTACATATATTGGAACATAGGTCGTAGCCACATATAACGGAAAATAGGTCGCGGCCTTAAGCCGTAGCTTCGGATAGCCCCTTACACAATCCATCCTTATCTCCCTCACATATAGGCCGTAGCCCCAGACCGTAGTCCAATCCCTTACTTATACGAGCTCAAATAACCCTATGGCATGCCAATTGTATCCAAAACTCACAAATGTCCAAGGTTACACATATTTCATTATATAACTTACCTTTATGCCCGTAGGCCATAGCATATCGGAATCGGAATTGAGCCTTAGCTCCATAACATATCATAGCATGATCATATCATATTGGAATCATATCATATCAGAATCATAACATATCAGATACCACATATATACTTATAGACATATCGAATAATGTAAGGACTTACCATGCTAGCCGTTAGCATCTACACATGTTTGCTCTATGTGAGCCTTTAAACAAAATGCAATTATAACATAAATGAATGCAACGAGATGGCACATTGCCTATCCCTTGACACGACTACACTTACCTTGATTACGGAAGCTTTTAGGATTCTCGAATTTCAATTCCTTTGCTTCTAGGCTTGATTGGAGATGATGGATCGTTCTTCTCCAATTTTTGAGCTAGGAAAAACACAAGGAATTATCATAACCAATATAACAACATGGTTAAAGATTAGGCTTAGAGTTTACAACTCGAAATTAAATTCCAATTGCCTATGAAATCCAACAACTAAAGGAGGGCTTCTTCTTACCCAATTGATGGCTTTTCGATGGGGTCTTCAAATCAAAGAACACTTGACTTTAAGGTGGCCAACAAAGGAGGTGTTTGCTTGCTTGAGGTTGAAGACAACAATGGAGGAGCTTGCTTATTTGAAGACAAGGTTTTTGGGTTTTTCTTTCTGGAGTTCAAAAGATGAGAACTTCACATTGTTTCATTCTTTTAATACTTATTTGGCCATCCTAATCATGGATCACCTATCCTTCAACCAATAGGAACATTTTCTCTATCCAATGCTTTTCCTAAACCCAATGGTCATTAGCTTTCCAAGTTGGCTAAAGACTTTAATAGTTATCTTTTCTAATGATTTTCATGTGGGGAAAGCTAAGCAAGGAGGTGAGTAAGCACCCTGCTTCAATTTTTATCCATTTAAGCCTTAAACAGATTCGAAACAGGGGACCTGTATCGATATGCTCGTGGTCGTACTGATATTCTCATGCTAAAATAGGTAAGGTAGTTATTGGTAGTTGGACCGTATCGATACTGGCTTGACCGTATCGATACGCCTAGCTTAGAATTTGCATTATTTCTTTGAATTTCGTACAAGGAAGTTCATTCACTCAAATAGGACCAAAATGTAACTTCGTTATACAAGAGTGGTACAAAGGTCAATCTTTACAAACGTTTAACACATCAGATTCAAAATTTCCAAACACTGAACCTACTTCTAACTAGGCCAGTTTTCGGGATATGATATTGTAGGTCGATCAATATCAAATTTTGAAGAATTTGGCAAAGCCCATTAATAATATATGAAAATAGAAAAAAAATCACAAAACCCATCAATAATATCAAATGTGTTTTGAACATGAAGCTAATCCCTTCAATAATATCAAGTAGTTCTCAATTTCAAATCTAAGCCATGGAAAGAATAGGAAAACCAAAAATAGAATTTTTATTTAAAAAATTTAAGGTTTCTATAAATAACTTTGATTCAACTAGGTTTAGGGTTCATGTTAAACTTTAAACAAATTTAGTGAAGAATTTGAAAAACCCATCAATAATATCAACCAATTTTTCAACATCAACGATCAACCATGGAAAGCAAATGAAAACCAACCAAAACCAAATGAATTTTAACAAAATTAGGGTTTCTAGAAATATACCTTGATTCTAGCAGACTCTGATTTAACTGGGTTTAGGGTTCTGGTTAAACTTTAAACAAATTTAGCGAAATATTCATCAATAATATCAACCAATTTTTGAACATTAATGGCCAGCCATGGAAAGTAAATGAAAATCAAACAAAACCAATGATATTTTAACAAAATTAGGGTTTCTAGAAATATACCTTTGATTCTAGACGACTCTAATTCAACTAGGTTTAGGGTTCCTATAAAAATTTAAACAAAGTAATTGGAAAATCTAAAAAACCCATCAATAATATCAACCAAATTTTCAACATCAACGGTTAGCCATGGAAAGTACATGAAATCCAAACAAAAGCAAGGTTACTTAAAAAATTAAGGTTTCTAGAAATACGTTCAAATCCTGCAGATTCTAATTAAACTGAAATGGATGAGGAGATGGTGTTTAGAAGGTTTGATTGCTGAAAGAATACCTAAAAAGTCCTTGAATTTAAAGAGTTTGAACTAAAAGAATGGAGAAATCCAATTGGTCCACACAACTGAGTGAGAGAGAAAAAGGGCATTAATTGTTGGTTGCGACCTTTCAACTTTGATATATATATATATATATATTCAATTGTAAGTATCGGAACTAGGTCATAAGTTTTGCTACTGTAAATGAAAAAAATGGGAAAATCAACCAAAAATGTTAAATGTTTTAAGTTTAAAATCGAAAATGTCATAATTCAAATTTAAAAAATTTTAACAATTTCAAAATTGAGCTGCCAGTTCCGATATTTAATAGCAAACACTGCAAACCTAACGGGTCGAAAGTATCGAAACTTAAAGATGAAGTTCCGATACTTGTGAACTAAATTTTATGCAGAATGGTCACATTTATTATTCCAACAACCATTGAAGACATGTTCATTAAAAATTCAAATAAATGTTGCAACTACCATCCAAGACATGTACTACCGACTTCAATGAACATCTCTTTCCTCTTAATCCCTTTCCCATTAAACAAGTTGTTCCATCTTGAAGCTCATAAACCTTTTTTCCAATGCTCAGCCAACAACTACGATCTTAAGAAGGTAAACAATTTTTTTAACTTTTATGCAATGTAATTTTATGCAATGTTTTAGTTATTTCATATTAATTTATTTATGGGGCTGGAGTATACTCATCATGGAAGTTCCAAGTACAGAAGGTGATACTAAAATAAGAGGAGATAGTGTAGAGAGCTCGAATAACATCATTGTCATTACATTTTCATCACGTGATGAAGCATGTAAATTTTATAAGGAATATACAAATCGAAATGGATTTAGTGCACGTCGTGGAACAAATTGGCTTGATATAAATCAAAATGTTAATAGCCAAGAGTTTTTTTATTCAAAATAAGGGCACATGGATTTAAAAGTAGATAAGGCTTAGCGTTCACGTGCTCCACGACTACTGACAAGAACCGGTTGCACGGCTAGAATAGTGGTCTATTCAGAAGATTCAGATAGTTGGGTAATATAAAAATTTGATAAAGAACACAATCATCAAATTTGTGATTTGTCCACCATCCATAGCACCCTTCCTTCGTTCGCATCGAGCTATTATGAAGACCGATACTACAGAGGCTTTAGTATTGAAACATGTTGGTGTCGAAACAACACAAATTATGAAATACTTTATGCAACCGTCTGGTGGTTATCAAAATGTTGGTTTTATTAAGAAGGACCTATACAATTCCCTTCACAACTTAAAAGCCAATTAAGTTATTGATGGGGGTGTTAATGCTTTACTAGGTTACTTTGACGGTAACAAAGAGATATATCCTGGGTTTTGTGTGAAATTTTTAGTCAATGATTCGAATTGTTTGCATAATCTATTTTGGGCTGATTCAACTTTGAGAGCTGACTACTCTATATTTGGTGATGTTATTGCATTTGGCACCACGTACAAGGGTAATGCATACGGTCGACCTCTTATGCTCATTGTTAGTGTAAATCACCATCTTCAAACAATTGTGTTTGCTGTTGTTGTCCTTGCAGACGAGATTGGAGATACATTTGAGTGAGTCTTAAATGCTTTTTCAGAAGCTATGCTGAACAAGTCTCCACTTTCAGTGGTTACAGATGAAGATAAGGCAATGTAGAGGGCAATCCAAAATGTTTTGCCTGATGCTACATTTAATATATTCTTGTCATCTAGGAATGTATAAGGAAATATTGGTGATCCAAATTTTACCAAGGCCTTTAGAAAATGCATGTATTCTTGGTGGACACCTCAGGAATTTGATGCACAATGAGAGATAACTATTAAAAAGTTTAATGTTAGAAATCATCTGTGGGTTGTGGAGAAGAGCAAGACCCGTCACTTATGGGCACAAGCATATATGAATGTCATTTTTTTCCAACTTGAGGTCAACCCAAATGTGCGAATCAAAGAATGTGTCTCTGGCTATTTTCCTTAAGTGCAAGAAGACATATTTGGAGTTCACTCGTGCAATTGAAGATTCCATTGGTCAAATGCACTTGAACGAGTTGAAAGAAAAGTTTATTTGTGCGTAGAGTAAGCTGATGCAAGTGAGAAAATTGAAAGAGCTAGAAGGCCATAAAGCTGAATTGTATACAAGACAATCGTGTAAGACATTCCAAGAGGAACTTAAATTGGAGACATTCTATCGTGTATCACAGGAAGATGTAGATTTCAATGATGTTCGAACTATTTTTCAAACGAAATATCAAGAACCAAACAAGGAATATGAACTACAATTTGATGTTGTCATGCCAACCCTAACATGTCATTATCATAAATTTGAGACAGTCAGTTTTCCATATAGACATCAACTACACGTTCTTAAGATACAAGATAGCTCACTATCCCAAATTCATTGATTTTAAATCGATAAATAAAGAATGCGAAGGTTGCTACCCCATTGACGAGTGTGTAAATAACCTATTTCGCATACCCTTTTAGCTTAACTTTTGCATGTATTTAGATTCATTTAGTTGCATTTAGGAGTAGTTTGCATATAGTTATAGAGCTATGGTGCTTGAGCTTAATGTTTATCTATACTAATGCTATTAACGGGAAAGATAGTGGTTTTCAGTGTTGCTTGCGTAGGAAGTAACAAAGTAGTGGAGCGTTGGAAAATTTTAGCAGAATTCTCTCGTACTGGACTGGATGCTATAGCATTCGCTGTGACACTAAAGACAAATCTCGAACCCTTTAATGTGATTTAATGCGTGATCCCCTCTACTTTATTGAATCATTAATGACATGGAAAGAAAAGATTCTCTTTTCTGGATCACATGACACTTTATTAAAAGCATGTGACAAGATATATTATTTTATTAAGCATTTAATGACGTAGAAAAGTAATATTCTCATTAAAAGATTACTTGTACATTAGGGTTTTTAAAACCCTAGGAGAGCCAACTCTATATAAAGACATCAAGGGCAACAATTAAAAAGAAGGTTTCACTTAACGCACAAATACACAAAGAAGCTTTTATTCGAGGAAGAATAGTCCTTTGTCTTCTTCATCGGAGAAACACCATTGTCGAAGGATAAGAGGAGTCTCCAAGAGACGAAAAGCTACCGATAGAGGCTTTAGGAGTTTGTAGTACTGCAGCAACAATTCGAGGGCACGAAGAAGAATTCTCACAATGCTTTGATTCTCCTTCTCTCTTGCTTTATCGACTGTTATGTTTTTAATTATTTTTATTATGTTTGATATTTACTCAAACATGAGTTAAATACTTTTTTTTGGGTTTGATTGTTTTAGGATTCTATGTTTTAATTACTTGTTCAATGTTATAGCTTTTTCCTTTATATATCCTGTTTATTGTTCTTAATGCATAATTTTTGTAAGAGCTATCGAGAGAGGCCTTTTAATTATTGATATGTGGTTTAATATCTAGAGACTTGAGTTAGACAAATATGAACAATGGGGCTAAGCTGTTAACTTAGTCTTTATTTGGCTTAGACATAAGTTTAGGGTTTCAACAAATAAAAGAGAGTTCTTAAACAAATAATAGAGTTGCTAGGGTTCACACAGACATGTATCACCTTAGCTTCAATGTTATTAACTTTTAGGCATCGAAAGAGTCAAAAGTTCATAGAAAATCCTATAAGATAGATAAAGATCTAATTGGTTTACGCAGACACATATTGCCGACAATTATATCATTCGAATGGTAATTAGCATAGTTCCTAGGCAATAAACCCAACATCCATAATTATCTAAATCTTTGCTAAAATATCTGTTTGTTCTTGATAATTGCTTCACTTTACTTTTATTTTCCATAACATTAGTTTATAGTTTTATTTCTATCATCACACCATTATTATTTTACAAACTCTTTTGTGCAATTGCTTTGAATTTATCACTCCAATCCCTATGGATTCGACACTCTATTTATCACTTTATTACTTGTGCGGCATGTATGCTTGCTCTAATTGCGCATACTATATTTTACGCATCACTCATCATTTGTTGACTTCAATGTTCCTCCTAAAGTGAAACACATGGCATGGCTCGCTTCGCTCTGCTTGATTTCTAATAGACTTT
This sequence comes from Hibiscus mutabilis, assembly GCA_019671005.1. Taxonomy (NCBI): domain Eukaryota; kingdom Viridiplantae; phylum Streptophyta; class Magnoliopsida; order Malvales; family Malvaceae; genus Hibiscus; species Hibiscus mutabilis. The sequence continues at coordinate 22,394,116 of CM033718.1, read as the reverse complement.
TCTATATGCATCTAATACGGGTGAGAGCTTTCGACGAGCCAAAGATGAGTTTCATAGACTTACGACCGAACTTGAGGCATCTTGTATGTTGAATGATTATTATGACCAAACTCACTAAAAAAATTTCGGGAACCGTTAATGAAGAAAGGAAAAAGTCCAGTTAGTGGGTCCAAAAAATTGCAAGCAAGGATTGTTGATAAGTGTGTCCAAAAAAATGCAAGCAATGATTGTTGATGAGTGTGTAAATGTTCTATTTTATATACCCTTACTCCTTGTATTTTTCGCGTCTTCAAGCTTATTTAGGTTGCATTTAGGTTAGAATGTACATATTTGTATGTAGACAGGGAGTTACACTGCCTGTGCTTAAATTGTCATATATACTGGTGCTTTTCACGTGAAGGTGGTGCTTTGTGGTGTATGTGCAGGATGCTAGTGGATGCTGAAGGATAGCTGGAGCAAGAGAGGAACATATCACATTGATGGAGCTAACGAGGCATAAAGAGTTGGAGATGAATCTACCTTTCCACATAGTCTTTCTCCCAGATACGCAACATTTAATGAAGCAGGAAACAATTGGCTTTCTTTAATGAAGCCACAGAACTTTAGGGTACAGAAGCCCTAGTTTCACCGCCTATAAAAAGAAGACTTGGACGCTACTCAAGGGGGGGTCGATCGATAGAAAGCACAATTCAAGATAGTCTTAGTTGGAGCTTGCGGAGAACTACAGGGGGTGAAGCTAGATGATTCTTCTAATTGAACGAAGCCATCGAGAGAGGCTGACAGAGAGGAGGCCTACCACACAATTAGACAGTACGAAGGGAGTTTTGTCGAGGATGCTCGGCTTATTTATTTTCCTTTGCTTGATAAAATGCCATACTATACTTTTAATTGTGGTTTCGACCCAAGATTATATGTTTTGGTTATTTTAATTCAATGCCTCAGATGTTTTTATCTTCATCTATTCTGTTCACGTGCTTAATGCGTAGTTAATTGTAAGAGCTATTCGAGAAATTCCTGTTAACTATTGATCTTTGGCTTAATATTCGAGAGAGTTAAGTTATACAAACATGAGTAGTGGGGCTAAGCTGTCAAATTAGTTCTAATCTGGCTTAGACATAATTTTAGGGTTTTAACGACTAAAAGTGAGTTCTTAAACAAATAATAGAGTAGTTAGGGTTAACGAAGACATGTATCACCTTAATTACAAAGTTATTAACTTCTAGGCATCGAGAGAGCCAGAATTTCATTAGAAAATCCTGTTGAGTAGATGAAGTGCCTTAGGGTTTACGCAAACATTTATCGTCCATTGCTATAGCATTAAGTTAGGTAATCATATATATATATCCTTAGCAATAATCCTAACCTTCATAATTAATTGTTAAGTCATTGTAGCTGTTTGCTTTTATTATTGCTATCTTAGATTAGTTTAATTAGTTTTCACTTAAACCGACATTCACCTTTCTTTCAAACACATCCTTAAGTACGATAACTTCATATTTAACAAACCAATCCTCATGGGTTCGACACTCTACTCTCACTTTATTACTTTATATGAGAATATTACTTGCTCTAAAGTACATCACTATTCGACAAGCATCAATTGCCAACACCATCATCCGCATGTAATGATGATTTTTATACTTCAAACTTTGACTTTTAAAAAACTGTAGTGGGCAACATGCACCCAAGTGACCAAAACATTAGTCCCAATTTATTAAATTACATGTTTTTCTTTCTTTGATCGGTCAATTATAACGTGTGAAACAATTTTTATTCCTTATTAGAAGCATAAGGAAGTGTGCCTGAGTGATTGTAGAGCTTTAAACAATCCCATCCAAACTAAGGAATAAGTCTATCATCTATTTCAAGGTTTATGAACAATATGTAATTATATGTTGAAGGATAATTATGTAGTCGTACGGATTTTATGGTACACATATAATGGTTATTCGAGATAGTGTTTGCATACTAGGACAATAAATATCGAAACTCGGATCTTGAATCTCAATACTTATAACTTGGAATAGTAATCTATGAAATGACCTAAAGGAAGTATCGCAACTTCAACTTAGTGTTTCAATACTACTTAACTAGAATTCCAGGACTCATACTACGTGTTTCGATAGGTAGTCATTATTAGGCCTATTATTGTTATACATAGTATCAGAACAATATACATGAGTTTCGGGACTTCGGGTTCTTGTGATTGAAATGACTTACAATAGGGTATCGTAACTTCGACATAGAGTTTGCATACTACGATCATAAATATCGAAACTCGGATCATGAATCTCGGTACTTAGAACTTCGAATAGTAATCGATGAAATGGCCTAAATGGAGTATCAAAACTTCTACTCAGTGTTACGATACTACTAACAAGAGTTTCAAGACTCATCTTACGTGTTTCAATACTTATGCATTCTTAGCCATTTTCTGTTAGACAGTCTCAGAACACCTAACACGAGTTTCGGGACTTAGGGTATATGTCCATGAACTGACTTACGATGGGGTATCGTAACTCTAATATAGAGTTGGCATACTATGATCATAAATATCGAAACTCAAATTAGGAATTTCGATACTTAGATCTTATGAGTAGTAATTGATCAAATAACCTAAAGGCAGTATCGCAACTTCTACTTATTGTTTCGATACTAATAACATTAGTACCAAAACTCATATTAAATGGTTTCGATATGGTAGGTTTTAAACTTAAAATATTAAAGGAATTTGTGATATTCGTAGCTGAACATTCAAAGTTATAGTTTTAGAACTTTAAAAGTAGTTTCGATATATTAAAAACTTAACATAAGAAGATGTGGCCAATACATAAACGTCAATATCAAAGTAGACGTAGCCAATGCATAGTAATGATTCAATCCATAATCTTGCATACTTTGCAAAGCGCTAAAGATTCCTCCTGTAAATCAGAGCAACACCATCACAATCCAGGTGAGGCTCGTATGGGTTTGGAGCACACAACAAACCTAGTATAGCCATAAGAATCTACACAACAGTGATAGAAGGGCTCCGTTTTTCAAGGAGGATGTCTAGCTTAATGCTGCCAGACTCACTAATGCTAGGATGGAATTAGTCACCATCAAATTTAATAGCAAACCACAAAACAGATAACCATTATCCATGGAATACTTTAGTGTAAAAAAATAACAATATAAAACAACAATCTTGAAAGGTTAATTATATTACCTTAGGAGGATGGATATGGTATTTAAGTGTGAAGAAAATGGAAACTTAAAATTCATGCCCTTCATAAGGGCTGGTGATGAGTGTGCAAAAGTACTATTTTTCTTGCACTTTTTACTCATATTCTTGTTAGACTTAGGCATATTTTAGTTGCATTAATAGACATTCATGCATAATTTCCTAGTTTCCTTCGTTATTGAGCTAGGTATTGCATTTTGGTTGATTTTAGTTGAAAAGTTACTGCTGGTGTGCTTATTTTTTGCAGGATAGGATTGCCGTGTCAAGTGTGACTTGTCGTGGCAATTAAGGAGAATACTGAAGGGCTTGCCATGGCAATTGAGGTGAATTTTGAAGGGTCTATTAAACCTAATTGTAGCTGATTTTTGGATAAACATGGATAAATCTACCTAATTTCAGGATAAACTCGAAAAGTAAGGGATATCTCCCCAAAGATTTGGATTTACAAGCAGAATTTGATGGAGATAAAGGCTCAGATTTGTGAGAAGTCTTTGGAGATAAAAATGGAGGAGATTAATTATCTCTTATCCAAAATTAATCAAGCCTAATCCTATCATTATCAACAAGAATTATCCACAGAATTCAAGAGTTTGATCAGATGAGGATCCTATCTCCAAGAAATTCAAACACAATCCAATCTCTCATACTATCACAAACCGATCGGATCATCTCTTCAAATAGAATGAAGTTTGCAATTGGAGGGGATCGAAAAAAGAAAGGGGAACTAGGTGAAAGAAAGAGCAGATCGCACGCTTGTTATTCTTCTTCTTTATATTGTTTATACGATCCATGGTTGGGAATTATTCTTTTGTATTTCTTTTGAACCCAACCATGAACTAAATTTAATTGGCTTGGGTTATTTGGGTTTGCGGTTTTGATAAACAATTAGTTTGTTTAGGTTCTTGATTACAATTTAACTCAAAGTTTGTTCATTCTTGGTTTTTACTTTGATTCTGAGTGAATTGGGAGATGATCTCGAGAGTCATCCATTTATCTAAACTCGGGAGAGTTAGATTCAAGAAATGAGTGAGCATGATCTTCACTCGAATGATTGTTGGTGAAGATTAATCCACCTTAGGGATAAGGATCAGATTTCAACGGCTAAGAGAAGTGTAGATCGTTTGTCGTTCACCCTAGGTTCACGCAGGGATGTATCACCAAGGCATGCTCGAACAACTAGTTCTTCTGTTAGGAAGAACAAGAAGACATTGAAGAACGCTTCGATGATCTTTGAAGAACGGAACCCAGTTGCTACGACAATCAGCCCTATCCCAGTTGCTGCGAAACACTCAGTTGCCACGACAAGTTAGCCGGTCTGAGTTGCCACGACAATCAAGTTACCTCAGCAATCAATTTCCCAGACAATCCATTCAAACATCATACCACTACACACAATAACCCGACCTAATCTCTTATTCGATCACATTCCTTATTTATTTTACTTATTAATTCCGTCACCTATCATCACCATTTATTTCTCTTTCTAGTGTAAGAAGTTAGAAGCTAGAGTTTCACCAATCCATGTAGAAATGATATCTATTCTATACTATAACTTGCGACGTGTACACTTGCACTAATTACGAAGCACTCAAACCAAAAATTTTTTGGTGCCATTGCTAGAGATTGGCAATAACGACTTTGTTTTTATTTCTTGCACCGTTGTTTCTTTTATTTTCGTATTTTATTATTGTTAATTGGTTTCAAGGGGCTAACATCTTGGTTTTTGCATATGTGTATGACCAGGGTGAGACCGAAAGTACAAGACTACTCACTTGAACCCGAGATAGAATGAGTTCTCCATAAAAGAAGATGCGAGCAAAGAACAACAATGGAAGATCCACCTATTGATCCAGTCAGCAATCTGAATGCCAATGGCAACTAGAATGTCGAGGCAAGAGGAGAAGCTTTAGTCGAACAACCTGTTCGTGTAAGGAACAGACCCATTTGCGACTATTTAGAGGAAGAACCCAACGATTTCACTCCAGGAGTTGTCACACCTGAAATTGAAGCTGCCCACTTCGAATTAAAGCCAGTGATGTTCAATATGATCAATACAATTGGCCAATTTGGTGGAACGATAACTAAGGATGCCAGACAACATCTCAACTCATTCTTGGAAATTTACAATTCATTCAAGCAATAAGGAGTCCATGAAGATGTCCTAAGGCTGAAATTATTCCTCTATTCATCGAGGGATAGGGTGAAATGTGATTGAATAGTATCCCATCCAGATCTATAGAATCTTGGACAGATTTATGCCGAGATTTCCTTTCTAGATTTAGTTCTACAAATATGACTGATAAATTGCGTAACGATGTTACTTCTTTTCGGCAGGCAGATGATAAATCCATGTACAAGGCTTGGGAGCGGTAAAAGGAGCTTTTACACAAATATCCCTATTGTCACTAGATTTTTACCCTATTTTATTTAATTATTATATTATTGTTACTATCATTATTATTTTTATCGTTGTTGTTGTTATTATAGTATTATTAATACTTGTTAAATAAAAACCCAATAAAATAATAGGGGGTCCACTTTTATTAAATAAAAACCCAATACAATAAATGGCCCAAATTGGCCCCAATTTAAAAACCTAATTAAACCTTTTGTTTATCCAATGTGCAGGTTTAATATTAACCATTGGATCTAGGGCAAGAATCCAATGACCCAGATTGGACCAGAAAAGGTGAAGGACGACACCCTTATTTATACCGTCACGCGTTGGTGCGTGGATCCACGCGCGTACACTCCCCTTCTTGCCTCTTTGATTTCGAGATCACTAGCACCGACAGCCACGACGCCGGGCGGTTTCAACGCCAAGCAGCACTTTCGCCGCACCTTGCGACCACCGATCGACTCATTCTCGCACCATGTCGCTGCTGCCTCCACACTTCTGCGCAAAGCTCCAAGCACAATGCCACACCCTCGCACAGCCCCTTCGTGCCGCCGCAGAGTCACGCAAGTGATTGCTTTGCCCCCACCGAACCACCTGCAACTCGCGACCACTGGTTGCAGCGCAACCGTTTCCCCTCTGTTCGAATCCAAACCTCAACAAAAAGGGAAAATAGTTTGGTTACCAAATCAGATGCAAAATCAAATGAAAAAACATAAGGGGAAAATGAAGCAATCATTAGATTATGAAAACGTGAAATTAGGGGAAAGAAATTAGCTGAGTGGATCAGCCAAATCACGGTGAAATGAAGAGCCAAATAGAATATGGAAACAAATCAGGAAATCAACCCCAATATCTGTGCAAATCGAATCAAAAAAGGAAGGTCAAATCTGAATCAAGCAAATATGGAAGAAAGATCAACCAGATTTTAGGGATTTGAATTCTAATTTTTCCCTTGTAATTTTGGCAACCAAAAAGCCTATATAAACACCATTATCCCTTTATAAAATTCACCACTTACCCACCGAAATTTCAAGAAGAAAACATTCAAACTTGGCAGCATATTGTATTCTAGAAATTTTGGAATAAGAAGCATTCAAACAAGCTTTTTCTGGTAGTTCTTATCTTGATCTTTTTTTATTTTATTTCATTTCAAATATATTGTTGTCAAAAGGATAAAACCTTATATGTTTTGAACCGCCGTCGCCAGAATTCGAGTAGAGGTGGTACCCGGATTCTGAAAATTTTAAGGTGAATGGAGGTTTTGAAATTTTTTAAGAAAAAGGATAATTTTTTTTAAACAAATTAAATTTGGTATTTTAAAAAGTGGATTCGAGTAGGGATTTAAAAAGGATTCGAAAATGTGTAATTTTTGACCGACCACCGTCGTCAGACGGCGGCCGCGTCGGTGAAAGGTGGTTGGCATGGTGGTTTGTTCCTGGTGTTCTTCAATCCATGAAGAACATTAATAACATTTGAGAGAAAAATAAAGATGGAGTTTGATCCAAAAATTTTAAAAAGGGAATATATGAACTTGTTTATAAGATTGGGATTTATACCAAAAGAATAATGGTTCAATTACCTCATTAAATCCCTCCGCCTAATTCTTTTTTGTCCCGCGAGTAATTCAGTTTACAAGTCTTTCAATTTGGTCACTGTTTTCTTTTAAATTTGGCCTTCAGTTTTGTTTTGTTCTTATTTCGGCCACTATTTGTTTAATTCGCTTTTAATTTTTTTATTAATAATTTTTTTTTAAATGATTTATAAATTATGTATTTTTAAAGCTGGCTCAAATTTTAAAAAGGTTTGTAATTTATCTTTTATTTAATTACTTTCATGTATATATTTATTTGGGCACAATTCAATTTCCCGTTTACTTATTTTATCTTTATTTATTTCTTTACTTGCTTGTTTAATAATATAATAAATGCAAAGTCTTATCAAACGGAAATTAAGGGGTAGTGTTAGGAGCGTTGGTGGTGATTAGAGTTCATTTTCTGAATAATAAGATCGTTAAAATATATTCATATTCATAAATGGACAAATAAATTGAATCTTATATGAACTTGCAAATTCCGACATAAAAATATTTTGTAATCGGCTAGGTGCCAATTTTTAGGCACTGTGGGGGTGCTAATCCTTCCCCACACGTAACTGACTCCCGAACCTATTTTCGTGTTTTCGCAGACCAAAATCGTTGTTTTAATAAAATAAAGCGTTTTATTAAAATGACTCGTTTTTAGGTGGTCTAATCACACCTTTTAAAAGATTGGTGGCAACTTCGTGTTTTTTAAAAAGTCAGGCCCGAAAGGGTTGCGACAGTCCCATGCACAGATTCCCAGAATGGACACAAGTGACGATGTTTTACAACTCAGTGAACACACCGATGAGGATGATGCTAGATGCCTCAGCAAATGGTTTACTCCCAGACAAGTCACCGGAGGAAGCATTGGAGATCTTGAATAGACTTGCCAAAAATGATTATCAGTTCCCAACTACTAGAAGGGGAATAGTTAGATGAAATGCCGCAGTAAACGAGCTTGATTCATTGGAAACTATTTTTGCACAGTTGGCTACCTTAACAAATTTGGTTAAGAATATGCAGCGACCTAGCAACACACAGGAGATCAAGGTAGTAGACTCATTTTGTGATTTATATAATGGTAACCATGATTCTTCTAAGTGTCCACAAAACCTAGAGTCTAGCTTTTATGTTGGAAACTACAATTGGAGCAACAATGTGATGTCCAACACATAAAATCCATCCTGGAGGAAGCACACTAATTTCTTATGGAGTAACCCGAACAACGCCATTAATCAGCACAACCAGAATACACAAGAATCAGGATTCCAGCAGAACATGCCACAACAACAAATGTCAAAGCAATAAGCGACACCATCTAGTTCTTTGGAAAACTATATCAATGCTTTCATGTTAAAAACGGAATCTTATATGGCTGAGAATAGTAATTTCATGAAAAAGATTGACGCTTTCATTAACAGGACCGAGATGAAAATACAGAACCAGAAGGCAGCTTTGAAATCATTGGAGACACAAGTCAGGAAATTTGCCTAGATCCTGAATACGAGATAGCCAAGAGGCTTACCCAGCGATACTGAGGTGACGAAGTGAATAGGCCACGAGCAGTGTAAGGTGATCACCACTCAGAGCCGAAAAAGCCAAACAATACACCTACTCGGTCTGCATAGAGCAATCAACGAGCAGAACATACCCCTGTTTAGATCAATGCCCCGACAAGCATTGATGATGAGCCTTCAGAAAATTCCATGACAAGTCCACATGCCCCGACAAGTCCATCGAGCAAGTCTAAACTAGCTAAGAAGGACGAGGAGATCAGAGCACCACCACCATTCCCACAGAGGCTGAAAAGGCAGAACCTTGAGTACCAGATCAAGAAATTCCTTTATATCTTGAAGCAAGTCCACATCAACCTGCCATTGGTTGAAGCAATAGAGAAAATGCCAAACTATGATAAGTTCCTTAAAGACATCGTCTCTAAGTGGACTAGGCTACGAGAGTTTGAAACAATTACTGTGACGGAAGGTTGTATGGCAATTTGCACAGCCAAATGCCACCCAAACTAAAAGATCCTGTCAGTTTTACGATACCATGTGTGATAAAAAATCACTATGTCGAGAAGGCATTATACGATCTTGGAGCAAGCATAAACCTTATACCAAAATCTGTTTATCAGAGATTGGGCATAGGGAAGGCGAGACCCACGACAGTTATGTTGTAACTTACGGATAGATCCTATGTGCATCCAGAGGAAAAAATCTAGGATATTTTGGTAAGAGTTGATAAATTTAATTTTTTCGCTGATTTCATTGTTTTGGATTGTGAAGCAGATGAGTTCGCACCTATTATTCTTGGGAGGCCATTCTTAGCAACGAGAAGTACCTTGATTGATGTCAAGATGGGAGAGCTCACTATGCGGGTAAATGACTAGCAAGTCAAGCTAAATATTTTCCAAACCCTAAAGCATGCTAACGATCTAGAGGAATGCCAAGTCATTCAAGCTACCACCGAATTCAATTTTGATATGGAGGAGAATTGCCACGAAAATTGTATTACCGAACCTAAGGAAGCTAAGGAGCCAAAAAATGAGGAACACAATGAGGCAAATTGGATAGTAAGTCGACCGGGTAAATATTTCGAACCTTTGGATTACTCAGGTAAGGAAGGTAAACTCGAAAAACCCTCTATTGAGCAACATCCTATTTTAGAATTGAAACCATTGCTATGGCAATTAAAATATGCTTATTTGGGAAACGATAAAACATTGCCCGTAATTATTTCTTCTAAGTTGCAACCTGAACAAGAAAAAAGGTTGATTGAAATGTTGGCGCTGCACAAAAAGGCAATAGGGTGGACAATCGCAGACTTGAAGGGAATTAGTCCGGCAGTTTGTATGCACAAGATCCTATTGGAGGATGATCATAAACCTTCAATTGAGGTGAAGGGGAGACTTAACCCTGCCATGAAGAGGGTCATGATAAAGAAAATCATCAAGTGGCTTGATGTCAATATCATATATCCTATCTCTGGCAGTACATGGGTAAGTTCGGTACAATATGTACCGAAAAAGGGAGGTATAACCGTGGTGAGTAACGAAAACAACGAACTTATTCCAACTAGGACTGTCACTGGTTGGAGAGTTTGTATGGATTACCATAAGTTAAATAAAGCTACTAGGAAAAATCATTTTCCTTTACCGTTTATTGACCAAATGCTTGACTGTCTTGCAGGTAAATTCTTTAATTGTTTTCTTGATGGTTATTCAGGATATAACCATATAACTATAGTACCATAAGATCAAGAAAAGACCACTTTACATGCCCTTACGACACTTATGCATTTCAGAGGATGCCGTTCAGACTATGTAATGCTCCAACAATCTTCCAAAGATGTATGATGGCAATTTTCTCTAACATGGTGGAAGATTTCCTTGAAATATTAATGGGTGAATACTCACTATGTGGTGATAGCTTCGACAATTGCCTCGATAATTTGGAGAAGGTGTTAGCACGATGTGAAGAATCTAACCTAGTTTTAAACTAGAAGAAGTGCCATTTTATGGTAGACGAAGGTATCGTGCTCAGTCATAAGATCTCATCCAAGGGAATCGAAGTAGATAGAGCCAAGGTGGACGTGATTGAGAAATTGCCGCCACCAAATTCAGTCAAAGGGATCCGAAGTTTCCTCGGGCATGCAAGTTTCTATAGAAGGTTTATTCATAATTTTTCTAAGATTTCCAAACCCTTGTGTAATTTGCTTGAATAGGACAAAGCTTTCAATTTTGAAGATTCCTGTGCCACGACATTTGAAGCCCTAAAGAAGCAACTTTCCATGACACCCATCATCGTTCCACCCTATTGGTCACTACCTTTTGAACTCATGTGCAATTTGAGCAATTTTGCGGTAGGGGCTGCTTTAGGTCAGCGAAAAGGTAAAATTTTCTATGTGATATATTACGCTAGTAAAACCCTTAATGGTGCTCAATTGAATTACACCACAACGGAAAAGGAATTACTAGCAGTAGTTTTGGCATTTGACAAGTTTCGTTCCTATTTGATTGGAGCAAAGGTAACCGTCCATATTGACCATTTGACAATTAAGTACTTATTTTTAAAAAAGATGCCAAACTTTGTTTAATTCGTTGGATATTTCTTTTACAAGAATTTGACATTGAAATTAAGGACATGAAAGGATCGAAGAACCAAGTTGCTGACCACTTATCAAGGCTGGAAGGAGGAGATTGAGATAATGATTATTTGGAGATCCATGATGCATTCTCGGATGAGCAAATGTTTGTTGCTTCGACAACACCATGGTATGTAGATCTAGTTAATTTCCCGGTTTTTGGTATTTTACCTTATGGCCTTACTCACCAAGGAAAGAAGCGGTTCTGACATGATGCTAAGAATTATTATTGGGACAAGCCTCCACTGTTTAAACATTATGCAAATTAGGTTATAAGGTGATGTATTCCCGAGGATGAACAATAAAATGTGCTTTGATAATGCCACTCTTTACCCTATGGAGGCCATTTTGGAGGGACTCGTACAAAAGCCAAAGTCCTAAAGTTAGGTTTCTACTGGCCCACTCTTTATAGAGATGCTTACGATTTTTATAAGGGGTGTGATCGTTGCCAACGGACGAGGAATATTTTGAAAAAGCATGAGATACCATTGCATAATATTCTTGAGATAGAGTTATTCGATGTGTGGGGCATCGACTTTATGGGGCCCTTCCCATCCTCATTAAACAACCTCTACATCGTACTTGCAGTGGACTATATGTCCAAATGGGTTGAGGCAGCTGCAGTTCCCAGAAACGATTTTAAGACTGCGTAGAAATTCTTGTAGAAAAACATATTTACACGGTTCAGAATGCCGAGGGCAATCATTAGCAATGGAGGCAGACATTTTGACAATGCACTTATTTCCAAGATGTTACAACGTATTAGAGTGATACATAAAATTGCCACGACATATCACCCGTAGACTAACGGGCATGCTAAAATTTCCAACTGTGAATTGAAGGCTATCCTCGAGAAAGTTGTCAACCCTTCTTTAAAGGATTGGTCTGAGTGAATCGATGATGCACTTTGGGCATACCGAATAGCATTCATAATGCCCTTAAGCTTGTCTCCCTATAGACTTATCTTCGGCAAGACTTTCCATATACCGGTGGAGATCGAGCATAAGGCTTATTGGGCTATCAAGACCAACATGGATTGGGAAAGTGCAGGGCAAAAGCGTCTACTGGGCCTCAACGAGATAGAAGACTTTTGTGCTATAGCTGATGATAATGCTAGGATCTATAAAGAGAAAACGAAGCGTTGGCATGACAAAAAGCTATTGCCGCGGTAATTCTTGCCAGGGCAACTAGTGCTTCTCTTTAATTCTCGGTTGAAACTTTTTCTAGGAAAACTGAAGTCAAGATGGTCTGGGCCATTCGAGGTTGTCAAATCTTATTCTCATGGGGTTGTTGTGGTGAAATCGACAGTGGATGGACACGAGTTCAAGGTTAACGGACAACAGTTGAAGCATTATACCAGTGCACATGTGACTCGCGGTAAGGAGGCTATATCCTTAGAAGATGCATGAAAATGCTCTTTCTAAGAGTTTTAAATTTCTAGCTTTTCAATTTTTGGACTATTTTTTATTTTTATTTTCGGATATTTTAGAGGTTATTTTATTTTATTTAGTTTTCGTTATCTTTAGATTTCATATTTTTATCCTTTCTTTAATTTTGGTATTATTTTTGTTTTTATCTTTTATCATTTTATTTTATTTAATTTGATTTTATCTTTATTTAATATTTATCTTTTTATTTTGTTTGAATTTTAGGATAAGAGTTCAAGAGAAGAAGGAGTTGGGCTTAGGATAGAGTTTCATTTAAATGAAATCTATCCCTTGAAGTGGATAATGGGCTTATTTTTAGGGAATTATCCCAACCTTTTAAATTCCACCAAAATTCTTTCCCTCCTAATCTACCCTAGTCGACTACCTCACCCAATCCCCATTTTTATCTTCCTTCCTTTTCTTTTCCATTGATCGATTACCCATCCATCAACTCCACCAAATTTTCACTCCACCATTAAACTTTCCCATCCATTCTATTTTTTCCCTTCACTTTTTCATCATCTTTGAACTCTTAAGATTGTTTTCTTTTTCTATCAAGAACCAACACCACCATGGTCAAGAATCTCAAGACTATGCCCAAGCCAAGTTCCTAATGAGAAGTTGAACCCTCTTTCCGCCGTTTTGCATCTCCACTCATTAAGAAGCGACATAAGGCTAAGTTTGCACATTGAAAAGTATGGGCAGAGAAAGGGTTAAAGTATGATGCCTCCCTCAAGAACTCTGGCCTTGAAGCTTCCATCTTCAAGATCATCGAGCACCATCAATGGCAGATCTTTTGTGAACAACCAAAGCCCGTAAACATCTCTTGGGTAAGGGAATTTTATTCTTATCTTTCTAATCTAGATAATCCTTGTGTTTATGTGCATGGTAGGGTGATTCTCGTTGATGCTGACGCCATCAACACCTACTTCGGGCTATATATTGCAAAAGATGAACGCACGAAATCCATTGAACACATCACCGCCAACGAAGTGGAGGAGGTGTTCAAAGATCTTACCATTGAAGGAGCCATGTGGAACGGAGGAGACTTGAAGGGGACGGTGAATCGCATCATGTTGAAGCCCATGGCAAAATTCTGGAATAATTTTCTCAAAACATGTTTGATGCCTACTACCCATCATACTACAGTTTCTTACTCTCGACTGTTATTACTTCATTCTATTTTGCACAAGATTTCTATAAATATTGGGAATATTATTGGTGATGAGATATATGCTTGTGGCAAAAGGATGTAGGGGCACTATTTTTTTTGAATTTGATATCACAATTGTGTGAGAAGGACCACGTGCCGAATGATGCAATGAATGAGAAACTAATCGAGAGACGTGGGTGGATTCAGAGCCAATATATGCGAATTATTGAAGAAGAGTGACCACATAAACTAGTAGCTGTGAAAATGTCTTCTGCTCCAGTGAATACCCAAGCAACTCAACATGTCGTGGCAAGTGTACATGCCACGTCAACTGTACATGTCTCGACAAGCATTCCTGGGATTGTCGACATCCACCGTTCGTTGACCCATCGGTTGGACCAGATGGAGGAGCGCCAACTGTTACTTATGCGTTACATGAAGAACTGAGACATAGCCCTCACAAGAGTGATACTAGAGAATTATCCCAACAACACCATTCCTTTTCCCGTATTCCCTACTGTACTACTTGCCCCGGCAACTGCATCAGTGCCTTCGCCCGACAATGCTACCTCAACAACTGTTGCCCCAACAAAAGGTAAGAAATCGATTACTGAACCTACTCGTACTGAACCACTTAATGTTTTTTAGATTTGGACGATTCCATTTCGGCACCGATGAAGTCTCCACCGGCCGCACCATCATGATTGCAATCAAAGTGCAAAGCTTCTAACCTTGAATCAGCCACAAAAGAAAATGAACCGAGAGACGAGGTTGAGAAAATAATGGTTCCCGATGCACCATCAGCTTCACGAAAACCACCACCACGAGCCGGTAAATGGACCAAATTAATGGCTCGAAGGAAACTAGTCATACCTGGTGATGACCTCACTACTAACTCATTTGCATCTCATTTTCTTTTTCTTTTCTTTTGTTTTAACTTTTCATGCATCGAGGATAATTCTTCTCTTGAGTTTGGGGGGTTGTTTTTATTTTGTTTCCTAGCTAGTTGTATTAGTTGCACTCATCCCATATAGTTTGCATATGCTACTTGCCATATCTTTTATCGGATTAAACTACCTAGACCTGCTGTGATATCCTATGATGAATTTTTGCCACTACACTTACATGATAGAACCTTCAATTTTAGGATTCACATAGAAAGTATTTAAAATTTTACTATGATGCCAATTATTGATTAAAACTATTTAACTTGTTGATTATGGGAGACTTAGTGAACTTAGGTTATTTAAAATTTGGTAATTTGTGCTAGAGTTGCCTATCCAGTTCTAGCCTAAACTAAAATTGGATTAAAGATAATTTCTTGCTAGAGGTGCCTATTCGGCTCTAGTTGTCACACATTAAGAATCACTAGAGGTTCTCGAAATTGGCTCTAGTTGACTATAATTAAACAAGAAATTGATTGCTTTGGTAGAGGTGCCTAACACTGGCTCTAGTGAAATTAAATGTCCCGGTAATTAAGTTGATAAAACCTACTGTTCACATAGAATCCCACTAGTGGACTTGTACACAACTCCACACACACATTGTCACTAGCATTATAGTTTGATTTTGGGTAATTTCTTCGCTATCCGAAAGATTGAAAGGTAATCAACTTTGTGCCATTGTTCCGAGGATTGAAGTTACGTACGAAGTATGTTTTTAATGGCTGAGGCCTTAGCAGGCAATTGTTAGTTTTTGCATTGCTTGAAGACAAGTAATAGTTTGAGTTTCGGGGTGAGATGAGTGTGCAAAAGTACTATTTTTCTTGCCCTTTTTACTCATATTATTATTAAACTTAAGCACATTTTAGTTGCATTAATAGGAATTCATGCATAATTTCCTAGTTTCCTTTGTTATTGAGCTTAGTATTGTATTTGGTTGATTTTAGTCAAAAAGTCGCTGCTGGTGTGCTTATTTGTGCAGGATAGAATTGCCTTGGCAAGTGCACTCGTCGTGGCAATTAAGGAGAATACTGAAGGGCTTGCCATAGCAATTGAGGCAAATTCTGAAGGGTCTGCTGAAGCTGATTTCTGCCAATTTTTGGATAAACATGGGTAAATCTGCCTAGTTTCAGGATAAACTCGAAAAGTAAGGGATAACTCCCCAAAGATTCGGATTTACAACCAGAATTTGATGGAGATAAAGGCTCAAATTTGTGAGAAGTCTTTGGAGATAAAAAATGGAAGAGATTAATTATCTCTTATCCAAATTTAATCAAGCCTAATCCTATCCTTATTAGCAAGCATTATCCGCAGAATTCAAGAGTTTGATCGGATAAGGATTATTTCTCTAGGGAATTCGAACACAATCCAACCTCTCCTACCATCACAAATCAATCAGATCATCTCTTCAAATAGTGATGAAGTCTGCGATTTGAGGGGATCAAAAAAAGAAGGGGGAACCAGACGAGAGAAAGAGCAGATCACACGCTTGTTATTCTTCTTCTTTATTTTGTTTATGCGATCCATGATTGGGAATTATTCTTTTGTATTTATTTTGATCCCAACCATGAACTAAATTTAATTGGCTTGGGTTATTTGGGTTTGTGGTTTTGCTAAAGGATTAGTTTTTTAGGTTTTTTATTGCAATTTAATTCAAAGTTTGTTCATTCTTGGTTTTTACTTTGATTCCGAGTGAATTGAGAGAGGATATCGAGAGTCATCCATTTATCTAAACTCAGGATATTTATATTCAAGAAACGAGTGAGCATGGTCTTCATTTGAATGATTGTTGGATAAGATTAATCCACCTTAGGGATAAGGATCGGATTTCAACGGTTAAGAGGAGCGTAGATCATTTTTCGTTCACCCTAGGTTCACGCAGGGATGTATCACCAAGGCATGCTTGAACAACCAGTTCTTCTATTTGGGACAACAACAAGACATTGAAGAACGCTTCATCGATCTTTGAAGGAAGGAACCTAGTTGCTACGACAATCAACCCAGTCCCAGTTGCCGCGGCACACTCAGTTGCCACGGCAAGTCAGTCGGTCTTAGTTGCCATGACAATTAAGTTACCTCAGCAATCAATTGCCTAGACAATCCATTTAGACATCATACCACTACACACGATAACCTGACCTACTCTCTTATTCGATCACATTCCTTATTTATTTTACTTGTTAATTCTGTCACCTATCATCCCCATTTATTTCCCTTTCTAATGAAAGAAGTTAGAAGCCAGAGTTTCACCAATCCTTGTGGAGATGATATCTATTCTATATTATAACTTGCGACATGTACACTTGCACTAATTGCGAAGCTCTCAAAACACGCAACAACTGGCAACAAGTGCAGTCATTGAAGTCGATAATGATACAAGCATCCTTCGACTTCTGCCATTACTAAAGAAAAATAATAATAAAAAAAAATGTATGAAAACGAAACCATAAACTTAAAGGACAACGTAATAGAGGGATGTTTACCAAAAATCAGATAAGGGGCGAGTTCAGGAGTATGCAAGGCAGCAAGACGAAACTCCCTTCAAATACGTGATAACACTGTTATGTTGATCACTGGAAGAAGTTTAAGATGGGTTAGGAGATGAAGAACTAAGAAAAAGATGAGAATGAATAATACAACACAAAGTGACAGTATTTATAGGGAAAACGTGACAATCCTTCTAATAAAGGGTTTACAACGTCGTGGCTGTTAATAAGTCAACCCTAATAGTTTAAAAGATTTCTAACCAATAAGCTGTCATTTCATTTGGAAATATTGAAACTGTGTGTAATGAGTTCAAAAATAACTAAATACAAACCTAAAATGATACTACTTGTTCTGACATTTTTAGTTTGTCTTTAATTATATTAGTATCAAACCTTTATTTAGGAGTACCAAAACCTAGGTTCAGAACGTTTTTACTTACATTTATGACTTAGGAACTACTTCTGAAATGTCATCACCCAACCTTTACGGTTTCAAACATTTAAAAAATTAAATTGGTGGTTCAATGGTTTTCGAATTTCAAAAGACGCACGTTCTTAATAAATGTCTTTTCACTGTCAGTATCGAATCTTTGTAATCAATTCCGATGCGTCAACAGTAGATAAGTCTTTTCAGCTGTTACATTAGCCTGAACAATGTTCTGATACTTGTATAAAGGTTCTGAAACTAGTAGTCAATTTCCCCAAAATGGTTGTATAAGGGTTTCGATACTTCTAGAAGAGTTTCTACACTTCCTAAAAACATTGTGGAAATTCTTAAATGGCACTTCCAGAACTGGTTGTCAAATTCTGATACGCAACTTACCAACCCAAAATTCTAACTGGAATTTGAAGATTATCGATTGAAGTGGAGAGAACATTGCTCCAAAACCTGTATAAGAGTACCGAAAATGGTTGTAAATAAAAGAACTGTAAACATAGCCCAATCACATTCAAGAACACAACATTTAACAAAGTAAACAAAACACACATAATCAAATTAAATAATTAGATCATAAGCCGATAGAATAAATGATACAAATGTGGAGTGTTCAACTACAATGGTTTGAGAAATGTGTTCATGTTGCACATTATAAAACATTGCTCTATCAACAACAAGCATCAAAATAGAATTGGTTTTGTAAAATGACATAGCCCTGGCATAGCCGATTTCATCCATACAACCTACAAGATCAATATTATATTTATTGTTCCATAACTTTTGTGTGTAGTTATCCATTGTCAAAACCTCCAACCGATCCACATCTCATCTTATTGACATTATTGTCAGCATCCTTTCATGCTTGCCGAGATTGACCGGCCTAAAATATTCGAAATTGCATGAGTTAGGCACCGATATCTAATCTCATCTTTCTATTTTAGGGTCAAAAGCTAGTATTCTATATTTTCACCTGTCCATGTTAGCAAGGGCATCCCACCACATAGAGATATTGTGCATGAATTCCACTCGAAATACTCAGAGGCTGGTAACTTCAAATCACCCGAGCGATACCAAGTCCAATGGCTGGAATCAAAGATTTTGCAACAGATAGCTTTAAAACCTTTAACATAATCGTATTGGAATAATTGAAAAGCCATACCAATTTGAACTCCAAAGGGCTTGATTTGAGAAAAATCATGTTGGTCCTTAATGGTGGATATCCATGCTTTGGAGGTTTGGGGTGTGAACTTGGCATAATTTGCCATTGCCTTGTCGTAGGTTTACAAATATAATGCTTGTTTTTCGGATGACCTTTGCAAAACCTTAAACCTGTATCCACAACATCTAAGATCTCCACTTTGTGATGAGGCAAAAAATCGAACGTGAGTTTTCGATCATCACAACCTGATTGGTCATCCCTTACAAAACTATAAGAATGACATATTTGATATTCGTTTTCAATCAAGTAGCCGCATATTGTGTTTGTTCTTTCAGTACAATGTTCCATGAAGCCAGATTCGTTGGCTAGAGCATTGTATTTTTTGACAGCAATCTACACTTCTTCATTGCCTTCAAATCAATTCTAGACAATATTTCAGATAACTTGTTAATGGTGAGACTAGAAGATGCCATCGATGCCTTGAAGAAAATGGAAAGGGGATAGTTTAGAATAAAACTGCTTGTTCAATATCTTTTAAAACAAAAAAATGGTGATTTAAATAAAATAAAATATTAAACGTGCCATAAATGTCATTTAACTTGCAGAAAATGTCTTTTTAGTAATACGGTGAGTACCGAACGTTTGCATACATTCTCGAAATTATCACGTCAAACCTAAAATCTAACATATTTTCCTAACAATTTTAGTTTAGGTTTTGCTTTACAAGTATCGAAACCCACATCCATAGTTTCGAACCTATTTAAAATCTGTGATTCCTGCCTGAAAATATCTTTTCAATAATAATATTAAATGTTCCATAAATGTCATTTAACTCACAGAAAGTGCCTTTCTGTAATACGATGAGTATCGAACGTTTGCATATAGTCTCGAAATTATCATTTCTAAATTAACTAATTTGTCACTAACATTTCTTAAAATTAAAAATTATCATCTTATAATATGGGACCAATGATGGTTCCTCACAAAATTTTTCCAAGAGTTATGAATCGAATGAGAATATGTTGTCATTCCAAGCGCAAATGGCACATAGGGACCAAATCTCAAATTCATAACACAAATTACAAAATTGCCAAACCAAAAATTGTTAGAAAATAATACAAATTAATAAATATTATTGAAATTTCAATTAATATGATGTAATTGTCAAAAGATAATGGTTTAGTAATGAACCTGACTCATAGGCCGGAGGTTCTGGGTGCATACTTTTGTCGAATAATAGTTTCCGGAGGTTTGGTTTTATTTCCCTTCATCAATTTCCCATGTTTAACAGTTGCATCATGGACCGATAACATGTTCATGTTTGCTTTATCTACAACGACCTCGTATAGCAACAACATCCTGTCATGTTGCCCAAATTTCTATACTCGCAAAAATAAATATGGTAGCATCAAAATAGTGTTATAAACATACATCATTTGATTATAAATGAAATACTACTTTAAAATTCACTTACGATACGTGTTAATTCACTAATATGGGTACCTAATCGTATGCCTTTCATCCATGCAATGACGTACATAACACTGTCTGATTTATCAAGTTCAATGCCATTGCAATCATTTAATCACATATTGGATGAAAACAGTACATGAATATACAAACATGAACAACTAATACCCATTATCTTTAAGCCAGATTTTAGGACATTGGATTTATAATGCGTCAAATGGAACCTTCGATTTTCTAAACACCTTTACAAAGTTTTCATCCTTAGAAAATTCCGCAAAACAATGTATCTGCAAGAAAATGAAAACATAAAACAAAGTTCATTCCGCAACATTATCATTCACACAATGCTAACATGCCGTTTGTAAATAAACAAATGTGTTCTCACCATTGTCTTAACCGTTTCCATCCTATGCAGAGTTGCCATAATATTTGGTAAGCTATCTATTATCCAAACTTCCCGATGTACCATAAGAATCACACCCAAGTACTAATGCTGACACTCATAATTCATAGGGATGAATATCTGCATAATTCCAAAAAAATTGTGTCCTCATACAATACAAAAAATTCTCCTAATACAATAAAAATATTGCATCTCATAAAACAACTTAACATTTTCACATTAATAGATTTCTACTTACCATATCACAATTAGTCATGTCCTTATAAAACTACATTTATTGCGCACACCATTCAGCATAATTTGACTCTTTCACAGTTGCAACCCTCATTTATTTGAGTGTTGACAGAAATTAATAATGATACTTATTTACATAATTGTAACAATTTCTTAACATACAAACACGGCTTTAACATTGTATAAGACGGTAATGACAAATTTATTAACATACATGAACAAAATAAGACATAAAGGCTTGTTGCCTTCTTCTTTTCTTCTCCCCACGATTCGATGACAAGACCACCAAATCAATAATCTTGCCAAGTTAAAAAAACAATAAAGACCACGAAGTAAAAAAAAGGTACAAAATGTTTCATAAAATTTTAAGCCATAAGCTATATTTATTATACTTATCGTATCAGTGAGCCATTCCGAGGGTCATAACGAATCAAGGTCGCCAACGGTGCCATAAATTTTGTCTTGATTAATGATGACATGGTTGTATACAAACATGATATTAATTCTTTGATGTTATGTTTCAGAATATTACAAATTAAACGTTACAATTGAAGCCTTACTTTGCCGCCAATAGGGTATTCCATATATAGTCAAACATGGCCCGTATCGACTCACCAATCTTGGATCACCAGCTAAGGCTCCTAAATGACCACTCAATGATAAAGAAGGTAGAGGTGCAGAGACAGCCATGAGGTTTTCCTAGAAGCAACATTGGGTATTATAGCATACAAAACTTCAATCGTATCTCCAACCTTTCACAAGAAAGATATGATGAGAAAAACAATAATGATGTAAATGACAATAAAACAAAATACATAGTTTAAAGGGACAACATTAAATTCAATGGGCTAGCAGCCCAACATTTTATCTACCAACATTATGTTCAAGTCAAGGGCTAAAAGCTCAATGTTTAATGCAAATGACAAATGACATTTTCTATTATTATATTACGCAGTAACAACCAACCCGCCCACATTATGAATGGTAATTACACGAAAATTATTTGGACATAACCAAGAAACTTCGAAACTTTTTGGGTTTCACTGTTTCAGAACTCTTCATGCATTATAATGTTTATTCCTTTGAGAGTTGAAGGGATTTTCGACTAACCTGGACGTCAGTT
This sequence comes from Hibiscus mutabilis, assembly GCA_019671005.1. Taxonomy (NCBI): domain Eukaryota; kingdom Viridiplantae; phylum Streptophyta; class Magnoliopsida; order Malvales; family Malvaceae; genus Hibiscus; species Hibiscus mutabilis. The sequence goes on along the minus strand of CM033718.1, from coordinate 22,371,938 downwards.
GTCTTAACCTACAATAGAACATTACACTAGTCAAGCACGGAAAACAACATGAACATGATCTTTGAAAAAAGATATATGGTTTTACCTTTCCCTTCTTTGGTGTAAGATAGTCAGAATTTATAAGCTCCATCTTAGCGTTGCATTCAGGTGTTTTGAATTCCAGAGAAAGAGGAAGGGTTGTATCAATAATGGTACTATCATTATTTATCCTAGGTGAGGAGAAAAATATGGCATGGTTACGCCTCCCAGTTTCATTCTTCACACACTCTACATACTTTGCCATTTGGTTTAGATTTTCCCCAATTTGTAATTCATTTCGTCCCGCATTGCTTTGATGTCGTCACAAACACCATTGATTTTCACTTCAACACCATTGATTGTGACTTCAAAATCTTTTATTTTGACATCAAAATTGTTCATCTTCTCTTCCAAACTCTTTAAGCAGGTCATGTTACTTTTGCGACATCTTTAGAAAGAATACTAAATTTCTCTTCCAACAACTTATCTTCAACCCTCCTCATACTGTCCAATTTCTCCTCAAGTTTAATCTGCTTCTCGATTCCCATATTGACAACATCTTTTAGCTTATTCACCTCAGATATTACTTGCTGAAGCATCTTCAACATCATTTGCCTTGTAACTGATACCCTTGCACCATCAACATTGCATTCCATTACATCATACTCCATGGAAGTAACCTTCCAAATTAAATAAATATTTAACATTCACCTTCCACATAATAAAGGCATAAAGGCAAAAAGTGCCCCCAACGTTTGACTGAATAGTCACTTTGATCCTTATTCTTTTTTAGAGCAATTCAACCCTCAATGTTTCATTTTGGGTCAAAATAGTTCCTCTACGGATGAAAACTGTCAGACAACTAATGGTAAATGACTTGAAATGACATGACAAACCTATATGGTAGTCCACACTGACTTATCATTTTGTCAAGTCATTTCAAACTATTTACCGTCAATTATCTACCAATGTTCATCCGCAGAGGGGTCATTTTGACCCAAGATGAAATGTTGAGGGTTGAATTGCTCCAAAAAAAGAATTGGGGCCAAAGTGACTATTTAATCAAACGTTGGAGGTATTTTTTGACTTTATGCCCATATTAAATTATTAATAAAATGACTCATAAAGTATTATCTTACATCTCTTTGAAGCTTTCTTGCCTTTGGGGAGCTTCCATGTCTTCCAGTGATTCTTTAACTTTAGGTGTTTCAACAGTTTCAAGTAATGGATGTTTCCAAGCAATAATCTTCAAAGTGAAATATATAATTAACCATGATTGAAATTGACATACTAGATGAATAATAATCCAACAGATACCTTTGGTCTATTCGAAGCTTGCTTGCTCTTCAAGCGGGAATAAACAAACGCAACCTCTAACTTCACTAGTAAAGAATGCGAGGCACACCGTTAGAAGCTGTACTGGCTATGGTATCAAATCTAGATTAATAATCATACAACTGAACCGGAACTCAATATGATTCACAACAAAAATTAATATGACAAAACTCTTTCCACTAATTTCTCATAACTAATGTCAATTTAACTTTACCTCTAAGATTTAATACACCATTTTAGGTAAACGTGTCTTCCCGGTTGTTGTACAATTTATTGCCTCAATAAGAGTATCGTAAACATACTTGGCCCAATTCACTTTACCCTATAAGAAATCATCGCACAACAACTTCAAATAATTTGCACATGGGCGTATCTCACTAGTAGGACACGAAAAACTCCAATATGTACATCAACACCCTTTATTTCAAAGCGTCCCCTTCAAAATCACCATAAATTATATCTCACTTGATTTTGTGTATGAGCAACAAATGTGTTGAGGTTATACTTTGCACTGAGTTCTCTACCTTTCTCCCTCGACAACAATTCATTTGGGCATCACTCCCATGTCATTACCAAAACATTTTTCATCTAGAGTAAGCTTAAATCTCATTCATTCATAAAATCCATAAGGTTTAAATATTTCAAATAGTTAAATACATTTAAACGTTACATGAGAGCTCCATTTAAAATACATAATCAAAAGCATTCGACTTATGATTTAAAATCCAAAATAAGAGTTACAATACAACATAGAGTCTTACGAATACATAGCCTAAATAATATATGTAATGCACTCAGACAATAAGCCAATGCCAAAATCATATTATGATGGTGCCCTGACGATGCATGCAAACCTACTAACATGCGAATGGAAACAACAATTTTGAACGCTGAGCTAATGAAGCTCAGTGGATACACTTCCACTCAACCATGCATCATGCAAATCAGAAATAAGAGCATGCAGCTAAAGATGATAATATGGAAATGACATCATAATAATATGGCGCTACCTCTAGCTTGAACTAGCTAGCATCGAAGTCACAAGCTCTGCTTTTGGCACCTTGGCCTTTGGCATAGACTCAACAACCTTTCCTTTGCCCTTCTCCTTGGCCTCCCTGGCAATTAATTACTTCCATAGTGCAGGGGGTGATGGATCCTTTGCATTTTTTAGTGTTGTCTGAATCCAGTCTTGGCAGTAGAACTCGGTATGGTTTCTTGGCAAAATTTCTTGTGCTAAAAATCAAAGAAACCTTTCAAAATAGAGAAAGAAATAAATCTAATAAAATTAAAAAATTGAAATTGAGATATCATAAGTACTAGAAAGAAAATAATTCTCCTAAACTATTTACAATGATCATACTAGGTTGCAAAACATTACTGAATATCCACAAGGAGAATGGTCTCCTTGGTATTAATCTAATTTCCTTCCCAGTAGTGCTTCAGTCTGTGGCCCTTGGTTGGTAGATGGTAGGATATGGCTTTTGTTTGAATAACCAACCTAGAAAGCCGAAGGGTTTCTTACCTTTGAGTATGTCAAACTCTCGATTGCACAATGAAAGAGAATATTTGCCATGGTGGCTTTGGACAACCACCTTAGAAAATTGAAGTATCTCTTTTTTGTAGGTCTCGAGAATCTTTGATCGAACTTAACACCCTAGTAGTGCTTAGGGTTTGCTGCTTCTTTCTTCTTTGATGCTGAGGCATTTTTGAGGTGATTTGGCAACTGTTTCAGTTCAAAGTTTGGCGGCTCCTCACTAGAAGGTTTTGGTGTTTTGATCTCTCTGCCAGCCAACTTAAGTGGCTCAAATCTCCCATAATAACTCATGACTTCACTCAACATGGTTGGTTTCTCAGATTCTTCACTCATCATATCTTCATCATTCAACTCCATGTCATCAACTTTTATACCCTAGTAAAGTTGTGCTATGTCCACATTGAGAATGGATTCTATTAGCTCAATAGCTTGGCATTCCTCAGGTTCATTTGCACACTTAAGAGCTTTGAAAATGTCAACAGTAACATATGCTTGTTTTACCAAGGTAGGGTTGGCATCAGGTTGCGATCTAGCATTACTGGTGCTTGCTTCCCCTTTCTCAACTTCCTTGGTTTTTTCTGCTGGCACTAAATTCTCATGGCAAACAATTGGATCTTTTCTACGCGTTGAAATCTCGACTTATTTGCCACTAGAGAGAGTATCGGCTTTGTATTTTTCTGATTCTTTTTGTTGAGCATCCTCTGTATCACTTGGCAGAGTCTCTAGAGGTCGAGCATTAAGTGTACTGGCAATCTGAACTTCTAAGTTCTTTATGGATGCGGCTGAACTCTAGACAGTTACATCGTTTCGCTCTATATACTCTGTTAAGTTGTTCCCATGGGTAAATCTCTGCCTTGGGTGGAAATTGTTCTTGGCTTTCTACTTGAAACCTGGCGGTGCATTGTTATTCTGTTGTTGGGTATTAAATTGATTACCACCTTGGTTTACCCACGAAAAATTGGGATGTTGCTTCCAACCTGCATTGTAAGTATTGGAGTGCGGGTTATAACTTAAATTGAAATTACCAAAAAAAATTACCAATTCAGGATTGGATGGGCATTTATCCACATGATGATCCTCTCCAAAAATGGTGCAGAATGGTTCCAGTGCCTTTACTTCTCGGACTTCAGTAGGCTTTTGCAATGTTTTCACTATGTTAGTGAGGTTGGAAATTCGAGCATTGATAGATGAGAGTGTATTAAGCTCTAATTTTCCAGCAACCTTCGTTCCGGTTCCCAAGCTGGCTATAGGGTATTGATGATCATTGGTGGCAATCCTTTCAAGGATGTCATACACCTTCGTGTATTTCTTGTCTAGCAATGAGACGTTTGCCAAAGCAACAACAACAGTTCTAGCATGATCATTGATTCTGGTGTAAAAAATATCGATTTGGGTCCAGGTAGGGAATCCACGTGTTGCGTGTTTTGAGTGCTACACAAAGGGTGCAAGTGAACATGTCGCAAGTAATAAATGATAAGAATCGAGTATCGTCTCCTCAGGGATTAGCTTGGGCTACTTTGTTTAAGTTATTGCATTGTAAAAGAAATAGATTAATGGTGATGAATATAATAAGTAAAATAAACTAAGTAAATATGAAGAAAGGAAATAGTAATCGATTATAGAGAGTAGGTCGGTTTATCATGAGTAGTGGTATGATGCCCGAATAGATTGTCTGGGCAATTGATTGCTGAGGCAACTTGATTGTTGTGGCAACTAAGACTGACTGACTTTCTGTGGAAACAGAATATGTCGCAGCAACTGGGTCTGGTTTGATTGTCGTAGCACTTGGGTTCTTTCCTTCAAAGCTTAGTGAAGCGTTCTTCAATGTCTTCTTGTTATCCCTAACAGAAGAACAAGTTGTTTGAGCATGCCTTGGTGATATATCTCTGCATAAACCTTGGGTGATCAACAATCGATCTACGCTCCTCTTAGCCTTTGAAATCCAATCTTATTCTTAAGGTGGATTAATCTTCACCAACGATCATTTGAATGAAGATCATGCTCATTCGTTTCTTGAATCTAACTCTCCCGAGTCTAGATAAATGGATAACACTCAAGATCCTATCCCGATTCTCTCAAGATGGAAAATTAAAAACCAAGAACGAACAAACTTTGAATTCAATTGCAATGAAGAACGTAAACAATCTAATCATTCATCAAAACCACAAAACCAAAATAACCCCAGCCAATTTACAGCAATTCATGGTTGGGTTTGAAAGATATCCAACAGAAAAATTCACATCCATGGATTGCATAAGAATAAAGAAGAAGAAGAAGGTGTGTGCGATCTGCTCTCTCTCCCTATCGACTCTCCCTCTCTTTGTCGTAGGTTAGATCTCTATTTAATGAGATGATTCGATCGGTTGTTTACTGATAAGTGGAGTTGATTCTCGTTGGAATTCCTTGGAGTTAGAATTCCTATCTGATCAAACTCTATTAATTCTGCAGATTATGCTTGTTGTTGAGGATAGGATTATACTTAATTTAATTTGGGTAAAAGATAACTAATCTTTTCCATCTTTCTCTCCAAGGACTCCTCAGAAATTAGAGTCTTTATCTCCATAAAATTCTTCTTTTAAATTAAGATTTTGGGGAGTTATCCCTTGCATTTCGAACTTATCCAGAAATTGGGGCAGACTTATCCAGCATTGCCGACAATCAGGTTCGACATGTCCTTCAAAAATCAACTTCACTTGCCACGGAAAGCCATTTAATATTCTTCTTAATTGCCACGGCAAGTAGCACTTCTCTCAGCAATCTTAACCTGCACAAAATAAGCACACCAACAATGACTTTTCCACGAAAAAACAAACAATATATAATACCAAGCTCATTAACAAAGGAAACAATGAAACTATGCATGAATGCCTATCAATGCAACTAAAATGAGCCTAAGTCTAACAATAATATGAGTAAAAATGGCAAGAAAACAGTATTTTACACACTCATCACACCCCCAAACTCAAACTATTGACACCAACAATTACCCACCAATGCATTTACCACCAAAAAATGCTTCTTACCTGACTTCAATCCTTAGAACTGTGCCACAAAGTTGATTACCTTTTACTCTTTCAAATAGTGAAGAAATTAACCAAATTCAAACTATAATGTTAGTGACAATGTGTGTGTGGAGTTGTGTACAAGTCAACTAATGGGATTCTATGTGAACATTAGATTTTATCAATTTAATTACCAGGGCATTTATGCTCACTAGAGCCAATGTTAGGCACCTCTAGAAAAGCAAGCAATTTCTTGTTTAATTATAGTCAAATAGAATTGGTTTCGGGCACCTCTAGTGATTCTTAACGTGTGAAAACTAGAGCCAGATAAGCATCTCTAGTAAGAAATCGTCTTTAATCCAATTTCAGGATAGAGTCGGATAGGCACCTCTAGCAAAAATTACCCAATTTTAAATAACCTAAGTTCATTAAGTCTCTCACAATCACCAAGTCATAACAGTATCAATCAATAATCAGCATCATAGTAAAATTTTAAATACTTTCCATGCGAGTCCTAAAATTGAAGGTTCTATCATGTAAGTGCAGTGGAAAAAATTCATCATAAGATATCACAGCAGGTCTAGGCAGTTTAATCTGGTAAAAGACATGGCGAGTAACATATGCAAACTATATGAAATAATAACATGAATGCAACTATAAAGAAAAAAAAATGACCCCCCCAAACTCGAGAGAAGCATTGTTCTCAATGCATGCAAAAACAAAACAAAAGTAAAAGAAGCTAAATGAAATGAAAATGAGTTAGTCAATGAGGTCGTCGCCTATAATGACTAGTTTCGGTCGATCAATTTGCTTGGTTCATGGTGGTGGGGTTGGACTTTCCGTAACATGTTGGCTTTATGGGGCATGTTCACTTGTCTTGACAAGTCTGATTGTCTGGGCTTCTTTCAACACCCTGGTCTTATTAGAATGGAAAACATAACAAAAACAACTAAAATCAAAATAAACAGAAAAGAAATGAAGAGTTGAAGGGAATAGGGTTTTCTTAAAAACAGCTTGATGATGGTCGTTTTCGGTACTTCTTGTAGTCCATCCGAACCCTTAATCGAATAACAATATTGCCCCCTAAAGAGTTGGGCCAATGTGCATGTAGCTATTCCCTTTTGCGTTACCATGGTGGAGATGTCTTTCTTTCGTATTCCCTTGTAGTCCATGTATATCGTTCACCTTACTAATGTTCATGAAGGCACGAATATATTAATAGGAAAAGTTATATCAACACACAACCAGTTAATTACCTCATTCTCATCGACCTCCATCATGGTTGGATGTAGTCTTCGTTGTCATGGCAATTGCTGCTCAAGCCAAATACCATGGCAATTATCTGCCAAAATTCTATGAAAGTTAAGGGAATAACCAAATTTTTGAAAAGCTTTATGAATCCAAACACCGTTTTCTTTAGGCTCCTCAAACATCTCTATCAGTTGAGATTTTGATGGCTTCAAATCTACCAACACCGGTTCTTCAAGAAATACCTACAATTGATAAGGTGAGTTTTTAAAGAATTCAAAAGGTTCAACCATCACCTGATCATATTCCATTAGCAAAGTATTGTCATCTCGTTGATCTTGCATGTGGTCGTGCAATTGACATGGCTAAGATGGAGGAGAGAAATCTTTGGATTCCTATTTTTCCATCAACGTTAGAACATTCTAGGCATCAAATTCCTTATAATTTGCTGTAGCAATACTTTGCTTTGCCTCACTTGAGTGTTGTCGTGGCATTGATCTGTTCAGACTCCACAATTGTCGTGGCAATTCGATGCATAGGCTCATCAAGTGTCGGGTAGTCTTTCTCATTGGCAGGCTCTCGACTTGGAGGTTTTAGTTGATCCTCACACATCGGGGGTCTCTATTTGTATTGCTCCTTTTCATCTTGACTTAGGATTTCAATATCCCTAGGAATTGATTGTTGGGGCATGTTATCCATGGCTTATGTGGATCTCCTCAATTGATCTTCTAAATACCTCAAGGGTGTATCCAACTTAGCTATACTTGCATCCATAGACTTCGATAGCTCTCAAATCTCTTCAATTGATCTGTCAAGTCTAGCCAAGAAAGCTGGAAACGTTTCCTCCAAGGAATTGGAATGCTCTTGAAAAGGACTATATTGCCATGACATATATGTTGCTGCAGAAAAATTGTCATGGTAAAAAAAATGAGCTTTTTTATCATACCATGAAGGATTTTGTTGTTGGTTCCATCTATGTTCCTCGATGTAGCCACATGCACTAGGATTTTGAGGGCAATCTTCAAACGCATGATGCTCTCCCCAACAAGAGCAAGAGTTTTCCACGGTATAGGTCGTTGGGCTTTTCTCGGTTGGTATAGGTAATCATCGGTGAATGTAAGAAATTCTTGATTAGATTGTTTCCTATCTTCCCACATCAACTCTCGAATAGATTGACTTTTATTTCCCCGCATGTTGATGTCCCTTAAATTGTAGCACACCTAGATTTTTTTGATAAAACAAACAAAAAGAAAAGTTAGTAAAAATAATGCAATAAAAAAAACAACTAACACCAATTGCCAATCCCCGGAAACGGTGCCAAAAACTTGTTGCGTGTTTTGAGTGCTATGCAAATGGTGCAAGTGAACGCGTCGCAAGTAATAAATGATAAGTATCGAGTATCATCTCCTCAAGAATTGGTTTGGGCCACTTTGTTTAAGTTACTGCGTTGCAAAAGAAATAGATTGATGGTGATGAATAATAAGTAAAATAAACTAAGTAAATAGGAAGAAAGAAAAGAGTAATTGATAAAAGAGAGTAGGTCGGGTTATCGTCAGTAGTAGTATGATGTCCGAATAGATTGTCTGGGCAATTGATTACTGAGGCAACTTGATTGCCATGGCAACTAAGACCGACTTACTTGCCGTGGCAATCAAATATGTTGCGGCAGCTAGGATTGGTTTGATTGTCGTAGCACTTGGGTTCCTTCCTTCAAAGCTTGATAAAGCGTTCTTCAATGTTTTCTTATTATCCCTAACAAAAGAACTGGTTGTTTGAGCATACCTTGGTGATACATCCCTGTGTGAACCTTGGGTGATAAACAAACAATCTATGCTCATCTTTGCCGTTGAAATCCAATCCTTATTCCTAAGGTGGATTAATCTTCACCAACGATCGTTCGAATGAAGATCATGCTCATTCAATTCTTGAATCTAACTCTCTCGAGTCTAGATAAATGGATAACACTCAAGATCCTCTCTTTATTCTCTCAAGATAGAAAATTAAAGAACCAAGAATGGACAAACTTTGAATTCAATTGCAATCAAGAACCTAAACAATCTAATCGATTATCAAAACCACAAACCAAAAATGACCCAAGCCAATTTACATTAATTCATGGCTGGGTTTCAAAGATATACAAAGGAAAAATTCACAGGCATGGATCACATAAGAGTAAAGAAGAAGAAGAAGGTGCGTGCGATCTGCTCTCTCTCCCTATCGACTCTCCCCTTCTTTGTCGCATGTTAGATCTTTTTTTAAAGAGATGATCCGATTGGTTGTTTGCTGATAGGAGGAGTTGGTTCTCGTTGGAATTCCTTGGAGTTTGAATTCTTATCTGATCAAACTTTATTAATTCTGCAGATTATGCTTGTTGTTGAGGATAGGATTAGACTTGATTTAATTTGGATAAAAGATAACTAATCTTTTCCATCTTTATCTCCAAGGACTCCTAAGAAATTAGAGTCTTTATCTCCATAAAATTATGCTTGTAAATTTGGATTTTGGGGAGTTATCCCTTGCTTTTCGAACTTATCCAGAAATTGGGGCAAACTTATCTAGCATCACCGACAATCAAGTTCGGCATGTCCTTCAGAAATCAGCTTCACTTACCAACGAAAGCCATTTAATATTCTTCTTAATTGCCACGGCAAGTAGCACTTCTCTCGGAAATCTTAACCTGCACAAAATGAGCACACCAGCAACGACTTTTCCACGAAAAACCAACAATATGTATTACCAAGCTCATTAACCAAGGAAACTAGGAAACTATGCATGAACGCCTATTAATGCAACTAAAATGAGCCTAAGTCTAACAATAATATGAGTAAAAAACACAAGAAAAATAATACTTTTACACACTCATCACACCCCCAAAATCGAACTATTGCTTGTCCTCAAGCAATGCAAAACACTAATAGTTACCCGCCAATGCATTTACCACCAAAAACATGCTTCTTACCTGACTTCAACCCTCAAAACCTTGGCACAAAGTTGATTACCTTTTACTCTTTCAAATAGTAAAGAAATTACCCAAATTCAAACTATAATGCTAGTGACAATGTGTGTGTGGAGTTGTATACAAGTCAACTAATTGGATTCTATGTGAACATTTGGTTTTATCAATTCAATTACTGGGGCATTTATGCTCACTAGAGCCAGTGTTAGGCACCTCTAGCAAAGCAAGCAATTTCTTGTTTAATTATATTCAAATAGAGCCAGTTTCGGGCACCTCTAGTGATTCTTAACGCGTGACAACTAGAGCCGGATAGGCACCTCTAGCAAGAAATCATCTTTAATCCAATTTTAGGCTAGAGACGGATAACACCTCTAGCAAAAATAACCCAATTTTAAATAACCTAAGTTCACTAAGTCTCTCATATCAACAAGTTCACAACAGTGTCAATCAATAATCAACATCATAGTAAAATTTTAAATACTTTCCACGTGAGTCCTAAAATTGAAGGTTCTATCATATAAGTGTAGTGGCAAAAATTCATCATAAGATATCACAGCAGGTCTAGGCAGTTTAATCTGGTAAAAGACATGGTGAGTAACATATGCAAACTATATGAAACAATAACATGAATGCAACTAAAAAGAAAAAGAAAAACAACCCCCCAAAACTCAAGAGAAGCATTGTTCTCAATGCATGCAAAAACAAAACAAAAGTAAAAGAAGCTAAATGAAATGAAAATGAGTTAGTCAGTGAGGTCATCACCTAGAATGACTAGTTTCCGTCAAGCAATTTGCTTGGTTCGTGGTAGTGGGGTTGGACTTTCTGTGACATGTTAGCTTTATGGGGCATGTTCACTTTTCTTGACAAGTCTAATTGTCTGGGCTTCTTTCAACACCCTTGTCTTATTAAAATGGAAAACAAAACAAAAAAACTAAAATCAAAGTAAACAGAAAAGAAAAGAATAGTTGGAGGGAATATGGTTTCCTTAAAGATAGATTGATGAGGGTCGTTTCTGATACCTCTTGTAGTCCATCTGTACCCTCCATCGGGAGACAATATTGTCCCCCAAAGAGTTGGGCCAATGTGCATGTAGCTACTCCCTTTTGTGTTACCATGGTGGAGGTGTCTTTCTTTCGTGTTCCCCTGTACTCCATGTATACCCTCCACCTTACTACTATTCCTGAAGGCATGAATATATTAATTGGAAAAGTTATATCAACACCCAACCATTTATTTACCTCATTTTCGTCGACCTCCATCATGGTTGGATGTAGCCTTCGTTTTCATGGTAATTGCTGCTAATTCCAATTACCGTGGCAATCATCTGCCAAAATTCTATGAATGTTAAGGGAAGAACCAAAATTCTGAAAAAGCTTCATGAATCCAAACATCATTTTCTTTAGGCTCCTCAAACATCTCCATCGGTTGAGATTTTGATGGCTTCAAATCTACCAGCGTCAGTTCCTCAAGAAATACCTACAATTGATAAGGTGAGTTTTTAAAGAATTCAAAAGGTTCAACCATCACCTGCTCATATTCCATTAGCAAAGTATTGTCATCTCGTTGATCTTGCATGTGGTCGTGATATTGCCGTGGCAAAGGTGGATGAGAGCAATCTCTAGATTCTTGTTTTAGCATCAACGTTAGAACATTCTGGGCATCAAATTCCTTAGAATATGATGTAGAAATACTCTACTTTTCCACACTAAGTGTTGTGCGGCATTGCTGTGTTCAAACTCCGCAATTGTCGTGGCAATTCGTTGCATAGGCTCATGAAGTGTCAAGTAGTCTTTCTCATTGGCAGGCTCTCAACTTGGAGGTTTTAGTTGATCCTCACACATCGGGGATCTCTCTTTGTCTTTCTCCTTTTCATCTTGACTTAGGATTTCAGTATCCCTAGGAATTGATTGTTGGGGCATGTTATCCATGGCATTTGTGGATCTCCTCAATTGATCTTCTAAATCCCTCAAGGGTGCATCCAACTTAGCTATACTTGCATCCATGGACTTCAATAGCTCTCGAATTTCCTCAATTGATTTGTCAAGTCTAGCCAAGAAAGCTGGAAACGTTTCCTCCAAGGAATTGGAATGCTCTTAAAAAGGACTATACTGCCATGGCATATCTGTTGCTGCTGCAAAATTGTCACGGTAAAAACATTTTGAGCTTTTTTATCATACCATGAAGGATTTTTCTATTGGTTCCATCTATGTTCCTCTATGTAGCCATATGCACCAGGATTTTGAGGACAATCTTCAAACGCATGATGCTTTCCACAACAAGTGCAAGAGTTTTCCACGGTATAGGCTCTTTGGGCTTTTCTCGGTTGCTATAGGTAATCATTAGTGAATGTAAGAATTTTTGGATAGGATTGATTCCTATCTTCCCACATCGACTCTCAAATAGATTAACTTTTATTTCCCCGCATGTTGATGTCCCTTAACTTGTAGCGCAATTGAATTTTTTTTGACAAAACAAATAAAAAGAAAAGTTAGTAAAAATAATGCAATAACAAAAACAACTAACACCAATTTCCAATCCCCGAAAACGGTGCCAAAAACTTATTATGTGTTTTGAGTGCAACGCAAATAGTGCAAGTGAACACGTTGCAAGTAATAAATGATAAGTATCGAGTATCGTCTCCTCAAGAATTGGTTTGGGTCACTTTGTTTAAGTTACTGTGTTGTAAAAGAAATAGATTGATGGTGATGAATAATAAGTAAGATAAACTAAGTAAATAGGAAGAAAGGAAAGAGTAATAGATTAAAGAGAGTAGGCCGGGTTATAGAGAGTAGTGGTATGATGTCCGAATAGATTGTCTGGGCAATTGATTGATGAGGCATGTTGATTGTCGTGGCAACTAAGACCGGCTGACTTACTGTGGGAATTGAATATACCGCGGCAACTAAGATTGGTTTGATTGTCGTAGCACTTGGGTTCCTTCCTTCAAAGCTCGATGAAGCGCTCCTCAATGTCTTCTTGTTATCCCTAACAAAAGAACTAGTTGTTTGAGCATGCCTTGGTGATACATCCCTGCGTGAACCTTGGGTGATCAACATCCAATCTACGCTCCTCTTAGCCGTTGAAATCCAATCCTTATTCATAAGGTGGATTAATCTTCACAAACGATCGTTCGAATGAAGATTATGCCCATTCATTTCTTGAATCTAACTCTCCCGAGTCTAGATAAATGGATAACACTTAACATTCTCTCCTGATTCTCTAAAGATAGAAAATTAAAGAACCAAGAATGAACAAACTTTGAATTAAATTGCAATCAAGAACCTAAACAATCTAACCATTTATCAAAACCAGAAACCCAATGTAACCCCAGCTAATTTACATCAATTCATGGTTGGGTTTGAAAGATATACAATAGAAAAATTCACATCCATGGATCGCATAAGAATAAAGAAGAAGAAGAAGAAGAAGTAGAAGAAGGTGTGTGCGATTTGCTCTCTCTCCCTATCGACTCTCCCCCTCTTTGTCACATGTTAGATCTCTATTTAATGAGATGATTCAATTAGTTTTTTGCTTATAGGTGGAGTTGATTCTCGTGGGAATTTCTTGGAGTTAGAATTCCTATTCGATCAAAGTCTATTAATTTTGCAGATTATGCTTGTTGTTGAGAATAGGATTAGACTTGATTTAATTTGGATAAAAGATAACTAATCTTTTCCATCTTTATCTCTAAAGATTCCTAAAAAATCCAAGTCTTTATCTCCATAAAACTCTGCTTGTAAATTGGGATTTTGGGGAGTTATCCCTTGCATTTCGAACTTATCCAAAATTTGGGGCAGACTTATCCAGCATTGCCGACAATTAGGTTCGACATGTCCTTCAGAAATCAGCTTCACTTGCCACAAAAAGCCCTTTAATATTCTTCTTAATTGCCACGACAAGTAGCACTTGTCTCAAAAATCTTAACCTGAACAAAATAAGCACACTAGCAACGAATTTTCTACGAAAAACCAACAATATGTTATACCAAGCTTATTAACCAATGAAACTAGGAAACTATGCATGAATGTCTATCAATGAAACTAAAATGAGTCTAAGTCTAACAATAATATGAGTACAAAGGGCAAGAAAAACAGCACTTTTACACACTCATCACCATGTATGGGACATCTTCTCAACAGGTTTTGGAATCGCTCTCAAGTATCATAGAAAGTGTCATCATCAGTTTGCCTAAAGGTAATGATTTCACTTTGTAGCTTGACATTAAGTTTTGGTGACTAGAATCTCATTATGAACTTCTAGCATAAATCTGCCCACGTATTGACTGAACCAGGTGGCAATGAATTTAACCACAATTTTGCCCTATCTCGCAAAGAAAATGAAAAGAGCTTTAGCTTTATTGTCTGTTCAGTCACATCAGGCTGGCGGAATAGTTGGCAAACCTCCATGAATTGCTTCAAATGCTTCATTGGGTCTCTATTAGGTGATCCATCAAATTGATCTACATCTATTAGCAATTGAATCATTATCATTTTAAGCTTAAAGTTAGCCATATTTACCTCTAGAATGATTAGTCTTGGCATCAAATCATCTATGGTGCCAAACAAGCTTGGCACTATTTTACCGTCATCTTATCTGATACTATTTTTTTAGAGTTTGATCAAATGCTATTTTCTCACAGTCTGATCTGGTCATATTTTTTGGGGTTGGTATTGCCAGGGGTTCTTGGAAAAACTCTTCTGGTGACCTATTACCAAGGGTGCTTGGCATTCCTCTTTCGATCCTCTTGCTTTCTACTCTTGTGCTGCTCTGTTATGTCTGCCTGCTTGTGTCCTGCATCAAAACTAGCAAAATAACCCTTCACACTAGCAAAACAATAAACTCATAACTCCTTAATGCAAATGCATGATTTTAACAACTAAATACATAGTTTTGTACTCAAAGGCAAGCAAAAGCATTGTAATATATGCATGAAAATTAGTACTTTCGAGGAGTTAACAATAAGCCACATGTCCAACCCTCTCAAAGATATCATATGGTCCGATAAACCTCGGGCTCAACTTTCCTTTCCACCAAAAGAAGATTACTCTTTTTCATGGTGATACCTTGAGGAATACTTTGACCACAACCTCATACTCTATGTGTTTACGTTTTCAATCCGCATAAGCTTTTTGACTATCAAAGGCCGCTTGCAATCTTTCCTTTATTATCTGAACTTTCTCTTCGATTTTTCTAATCAATTCTGATCCTACAATTCTCCTCTCTTAAGCTCAGTCCAACATAAAGGTGTGCTACATTTACGTCCATACAAGGCCTCAAAAGGAGCCATCTTGATGCTTGATTGGAAATTGTTGTTGTAAGAAAACTCAACGAGCGGTAACTGTTCTTCCCAACTCATCTCAAAATCGATGATACAACATTGAAGCATATCTTCTAGAATCTGGATAACTCACTCAAATTGACCATCAATTTCAGGGTGGAAGGTTGTACTAAATTGCAACTTGGTATCAAAAGCCTAATGTATCTTCTTCTACAACCTTGTTGTCAAACATGAATCTCTATCCGATATAATCAATGATGGTACTCCATGCAACCTTAGTATCTCTTGGATGTACAACTGAACCAACCTTTCAAGCGTAAAATCCATACGCATAAGCAAGAAATGAATAGAGTTGGTCAAATGATCCACCATCACTCATTTGACATCACACTTCTTTTGTGTCAAAGACAACCCTGTTACAAAATCCATGGTCACACGACCCCACTTCCATTGTGGAATCTAAATGGACCGAAGAAAGCCCGAAGGAACTTGGTGCTTGACCTTAACTTCCTGATAAGCTAAGCATCTTCTAACAAACTCGAATACATCTCTTGTCATACTTGGCCACCAATAAAAAAGACGAAGGTCTTGATACATTTTTTTGCTGCCTAGATTCACGACAAACATATTCCGATGCGCCACTCGAAGAATACAGACATGCAAATCCTCCAAATCTGGAACACATAACTGACCCTTGAAGTACAATAGCCCACCATCTCGTACCTCAAAATCGGGTGCCTCGCCCCTCTGAACCATCTCAATCTCTGCCACCAATTCTTTGTCTAATATATGCGTTATCTTGATATCTTGCACTAAGGTAGGCTCTACACGAAGCTTGACTAACAAACCCCCATCCTCGATCACCCTCAACCGGGTAAACATCGCCCTCAAGTCTGACATAGACTTCTTCCTCAAGGCATCAACCAGTACATTAGTTTTACCTGGATGATACTCTATGATGCAATCATAGTATTTTAACAACTTAATCCAGCGCATTTGCCGCAAATTTAACTCATTCTAGGGAGTAGGTACTTTAAACTCTTATGATCAGTGTAAATGTAACATTTTTCCCCATACAGATAATGCCTCTAAATCTTCAACACGAGGATAACTACGACAAGCTCTAAATCATGTGTAGGGTAATTCCATTCATGAGGCTTAAGTTTCCTTGAGGCGTAAGCAACCACCTCAGCCCTCTTGCATAAGAACACAACCAAGCCCATTAAAAGAAGCATCACTAAACACAATATAATCCTTTTTCCCGGTTTGGGTTGCGTCAAGAACAGAGCCTCTATAAGGTAAGCCTTCAACTGTTTAAAGCTTTACTGTCTTCTCTCGTTCCACTCAAAAGGAACTCCTTTCTGTAACAAATTGGGCATAGGCGCCGCTATGATGGAAAAACCTTTAACGAAATGGCGGTAATATCTGACAAGTACAAGGAAACTACAGACTTCTGCGATATTCCTAGGTGGTCTCACTCTAGCACGACTTGAATCTTTTGCGGATCAAAATAGACCCCATCCGCTATAATAATGTGGCCCAAAAACGCCACCTCAAAGAGCCAAAATTCACACTTACTGAACTTAGAAAACAACTTTTTTCCCTTAGGGTCTAAAGAAATACACAAAGATGATAGTTGTACACCTCTTCCAACCTCGAGTAAACCAAGATGTCATCAATGAAAACCACCACAAACTAATCTAGGTAAGGCCGAAAGATCTGATTCATCAAATCCATAAAAGCTGCAGGTCCATTAGTAAGCCCAAAAGGCATTACCAAGAACTCATAATGTCTATACCGCGTCCTGAAAGTGGTCTTCTAAACATCCTCTTCTACTACCTTCAACTGGTAGTAACCCAACCTCAAGTCAATCTTTGAGAACACATGAGCTCCTCTGAACTGGTTGAACATGTCATCTATCATTGGTTAGGGAAAACGGTTCTTCATCGTTACCTTGTTGAGCTAACGGTAATCAATACACATCTCATCGATCCATCATTCTTCTTAAAAAACAAGACTGCCGCACCCCAAAGTGAGATGCCTGGTCAAATAAAACCTCTTTCCAGCAACTCTTGAATCTGATTCTTTAGCACTCTCAATTCTATCGATGTCATGTGATACGGATCAATGGACGCTAGTACCGTGCTAGGCATCACCTTAATTTGAGCCTCTAACTCACGATCTGGAGGAAGCCTGGGTAGCTCTTCCGAGAACACATCGACAAAATCTCTATCAGTTTGAAGATTCTCAAGCCTCGAACTCTCAACACTTTTGTCAACCACGCAAGCCAATAAGGCCTCTCAACTTTTTTGAATCATCCTTTGTGCTGCCAAAGATGACACTACATTGGGAAGGCAATAATTTCTCTCACTCTTCACTACCAACTTTACCCCGTCTAAACCACGAAGTTTAAGGCTCTTTGCTCTACAAACCAACCTTGCATCATGCTCAAACAACCAATCCATCCATAGAATAGCATAAAACTCTTAAAACGACAACACCATCAAATCATCCAGAAAGATCAAACCTTAAACCTCAATGTGATACCTCCTATACACCATATCCACCAAAACATCATACCCTAAGGAACTAGTCAAACAAACCTCAATCTCAAGATCCTCTGCTGGAATACCTCACTGCTGAGATATTCCACTATGGATGTAGGAATGAGTAGACCCCAAATTCACAAGAGAAAATATAGGAACTGAAAACAACATAAATGTACCTGAGATAATATCGGTAGCCTCATAGTCCTCTTGAGCCTTGACTGCATACTGTGTCATCGGTGCCCTAGCGGTAGACTAGATCTTACCCCGACTCTGATGTCCAAAAATATGACTTGCTTCTCCTCTAGAAAAGCCCTAAGCCCTCTGAGCTGGATATGAGATCCTTTGAGTCAAAACTAGGGTGGTGTCAGTAGCTGCTAGAAAATCTCTCAAAAAATGATTCGGTGACTTACAACCATAGCAGACTCTGGATGTCCCCCAACAATCACCCCTATGCTTACGCCCACACCGATCACAAACTGGTGTGTTCTTTTGTGAGCCCTTTGAGCTCATCATGGATGAAGATAAAGGCCTTCTACGGCCAGTTGATTATGATTTACGGTTTAAACTCAAATTTTGGTTCAAAAATCCTCTACCTTGATTCTAACAGTTCCTATTCCTTCTAGAGTAAGACTGCAAGTTGTTGAAGAAGTTTTGAGTCCTCCCACTCGAGCTCTCTTTCCCACCAGACATGCCATAGGTCAAACCTTACAATCGCTCAAGCGATTTGGCACTATAAGTCAACTCTAAAAATACTTTCTGTTGGGCAACAGTCAAATAGGTCTGAATCTTCTTCCTCAAACCCTTTACAAACCTCTTACATCTTATTTTCGCGGTGGCAACCAACTCAGGGGCATACCTACTCAACTGTAGGAACTCTTGCTCATATTCAAAGACCAATCGATTCCCTTAAACCAAATGGTTGATCTGATCCCTCAAGCTATCAATGTGGGCTTTTCCCACATACTTCTTCTCAAATTCATCCAATATGTCATCCTATGTAGGTTGGTTAGGGTACTATCCCAACTCTATGGTCTCCCACAACTCCTGAGTATTCTCTTTCAATAGGGAGAGAACACGTGTCAACTTCTCCTTGGGTTTCAACCTCATATGTCTCATGATTCAATGAGTGTCCCTCAACCACTGATCTGCCTTAACAAGATTATCTTGACCTGATCCAAAAAAATCTATAGCACCGTGGCGATGTACCTTCTCAATTGGTTCCTCGTGAGCGGTAGCCGAAGGCCTTGGTATGACCCTCACAATCTGGTGAAGGGCATGGTACAGATGAGAGAAATAATTGGCCCCTCGACCCTTACCATCCTTCGACATCTCTTCCGCACCGGGGATGTAACCCTCATCATAGCTCCCTTCTCAGGAGCCTCAACTCTCCTCTCACTCTCTTACCCTCCTTGGCATAATCTCTTTATGCACAAGAAACAAATAAGGTTACAACATCGAATATTTAGCTTAAGCATGTATGACTTAGACTTATAGGCAACGTATTCGCTAGACACCTATACAACACTCTTTACACAACCCTGAGGCTTCCTAAAACTAGCAAAACCTAGGCTCTAATACCACTAAATATAACACCATCGACCCAAATATCATATTTGGACCTCAATCCCAGCTCGTTACCATAACATTTTTCATCTAGATTTCTCCCAAATCTCATTCATTCATAAAATCCATGAGGTTTAAATATTTCAAATAGTTAAATACGTTTAAATATTATATAGGAGCTCTATTTAAAATACATAATCAAAAGCATTCGACTTATAATTTAAAATCCAAAATAAGAGTTACAATACAATATAGGGTCCTACGAATACATAGACCAAATAATCAAAGTATTGTACTCGGACAATAAGTCGATGCCAAAGTCTTACTCCGATGGTGCTCCGACGATGCACACCAACTAACTAACCTGCGAACGAAAATAACAATTTCGAATGTTGAGCTAACGAAGCTTAGTAGATACATTTTAACTCAACCATGCTTCATGCAAATCATAAATAAGAGCATGTGGCTAAAGATGATAACATGCCAATGACATCATAATAATAGGGCGCTACCTCTAGCCGCCTAAACACATATATCAACAATAAAAATGTAAACAGTCTCACATAACAACCATACATATAATACCAACAAACCTGGAGTGAGGCCCAATTCCACTAAGCATCGGGTACACACACTCTAAGTGAGGCCCGGTTCCACTAAGCATCAGGTTCATACATTCATGCTCAGAATCTCTCATCGAGCACCTTGGAATTAGTCTCAGTCCCACTAAACATCGGGTTCATACATTTAGAAGTCTTTAACTATGGTGTTGTAATACTCTTTTTCCACATGGGTATCCGAAATTTCATCAAACAAGGTGATTCAATCATAATAATGCCCTTACATGGCATACATTCATCATTTGATCCACCAAGGATATTTATGAACACAACATAACAAGTCACCTAAGGTTTTAATTAGGTTATTACCTATTAAGCTCGTATACAAGGTTTAAATCTCAGTTTCTCAGTTTTACTATTTAATTTACCAGCTAGAAACCCATCAGGCCTTAGTCCTCGAATTACAGGTCACCTAAACTCAAAACATATTTTTCAGACAGATTGCCCAGTGAATACTGATACTCACTTAGGAGTACTAATACGCTCCAGTGGCTACTGGTACCCACCTACGCGTATTGATACTTAATTTTTCTCACTGGAGAGGTTTAACCAAAACCTCATACCGACATATAGAGAAGTTACTAATACCCCAGGTGTACCGATATGCTCCCAAGCGTACCGATACCCATTTTGGCTACTAAAATTTGATGGAACAAGGGGGTATCGATACCCCCTTAGGCGTACCGATACTCTTTTACAATTTTTCTTGAATTCGGCAATTTTAACACTGGGTACCGATACATGTTCAACATTGTATAGTGGAGAATGAATCCCTTAGCCCGAGTTTCAAGCTTTCCTCTTCCCTTTCTCCTTGGAAGAGTTTCCAACATCTTTCACAACAAGAAATTATTGTAAGATAAGTACAACATTGCTGGGAGATTAAAAGAAACTAAAGATAAGCTTCTACAACAAGAAAGGGAGCCAAACCCCCCCGAATCCCATTCTTCCTCCTCAACTCCCTAAAAACTTATCATCCACCAAACTTGATGATTTTTACCTCAAAATGTATATCCCTTGTTGTAGATTCCAACACCCTTGACTCAAAATCCAAAAATCCAACTCAAAACTACAAAGATTCAACCTTTTCTTGGGTGTAGGAGTTGGAAGATGGGGAATGACTAAGGGAGAAGACAAGGGGGAACAATGGTGATATCGCCATCCTCTTTTTTTGTAAAGGTAATTAAAAGCCTTCCATATCTCCTTCAAAAAATAGGGTGAAATTACCTCATTACCTATCAATCATCCTCCCAACTCAAGACCAAACCCAAAGCCTAAGCCCAACAATAAAGCAAGTCTAACAAGACCCAAACTCTCGGCCCAAACGTGAAGCCCATGATTCGAGTTAAACCGACCACTAGATTTTGAAATTCAAGTCATTAAAGTTTATTTTTTGGTTAAAATTAAACGAACAAACATGAGCATACCGTCATTCATGTTTGTTCGGTTCATTTACAACCCTAATTTCACATTCTCATTCTTAGTTTCACCAATGTAAGGTTGTTTTTTTTTCCTTCAACATGTTCTCCCATTTCTTGCCTAACTTATTCCTAACCTACGAATGAAAAATTCAAATGAATTTAACATTTTACATACACCTTTAACAAACATAATAAACCACTGAAACCTACCACATTAGTCATTTTTTCCTCATTTTGCTTCATCCTCATACATTCAGCTCTACTGTAAACATTAAAAAACAAAGGTATCCATTCAATTATTCATTGTGAGATACAATAAGATACATACTTCAAATATCAACTTACTAAAACTTAATGAATGAATGACATGTTTTTTGTGCGTACGGCCTATCACATATGGCCAACATCTCACCACCAACTTCATCAAAAATGGAATTCAAATTTGCAGTTGTCATCCTAAGTATTAAATCTTCACATGAATCAGTGAAGAACAAACCAACTCACTGATAAATAAACACATCCTCATTACAAACAAATCTAAACATTTTAGGTTCAAAGAGATGGAAAGGGTAATGCTTAAAAAAACGAAACATGACAAAAATTTTATTCCGAATAAATGAATAATATTCAGTTTAAACAGATTTCCTCCAACAAGAAATGCAATTCCATGCCAAAATTTTCAAAAACAAACCCTAGATTTAAAGTATTTTGCAAATAAACAAATTAGGGTTTCAATTGTTACCTTATCTTTGTTCAAAATGGAGAAACTTCAAGACGATTGCATAGATTCAGTCGTAGACCTAAATTGTTAAAAATAAATTAAGGTTTCAATCTTTTACACTAGACGAACGTTTTTTTACAAATAGAGAGGATTCTCTATATTTTTAGCATGGAAATGAGTTCTAAACCTAAAATGTTATTAAACGAATGAAGGTTTGATTCTCAGTTTAGGAAGGGTTTTAATCGCACGAGTACTAAAACGACTAAGTAAGTTGTGAGACCTAGAAAAAACTAGAAATATGAATTGTTAAAAAAATAATATTATATTTATCTAGTGTTAAACCTATATTTTATTTTGATATAACAAAGACTAATTTGTAAAAAGAAATAAATTTTACACAATTTACTCACTAAAATGACATGCATTCGAACTTAAATATTTTCTAAGTCAAACTTTATATCCCTAAACTTTTTCTAAGGTTTTGGTACTCAAAATAGCCAATTTGGTGTTTGAGTATCGGTACGACCTATGGCGTACCGATACAGATCTTCATTACTGGAAATTAGTTTTGTGCATAATGGCTATAGGGTACCGATACAGCTATACGCGTATTGGTATGCCTTTTTGAAACTATAAACCAAATTGACTTTGAGTATCAGTACGACCTATGGCGTACCGATTTGGGGGGTTAAAGATTTTCCAAATCTTTTCATTAATGATTCGACCATTGCCTAGTCATTTTTTTTGGAATCATAATTTTTGAAAATCAATTATGGGTACCAATAGCTCTATAGGTGTATCGATACAATCTTTTAACCAAGTGTTCCAAGAATTCTAGTGAGCAAAATGAGTATCAGTATGGTACGACCTGTAGCGATACCCTTTGTAAATCTTTCACTCCGTATTGATACGGCTTGTCGCGTATCAATACCCTTTTGATGCAATAGTTCTTTCTTCTTATGGCTGGTACCGATACGAGCCTTCGTGTACAGATACCTCTGGTTGCCATAAAACATTTATTACTAGAAAAATGCAGCCCAACGACTATAATAAATATCCCAACTACCCAAACGGATAGAAATCACTGAAAGGCTATAAAATCAAGTCTTCAAAGCTTCTTCAACATCTATTCAAAAAGTCTAAAGCATTCAAGCACACATCCAACATCTTTGACCTTATTTGTCAAATCTTGTAAAACCATTTGAGTGTTCTTAATTGTAATCTTTTTATTCAAGTGTATGGGTTTGAATGAGCCTTAAATTGTGAAAACATACTGCCTTGTGAGGTTTCTTAGTTTGCTAAATTTGTATTTCTTTCTTTGATAGTGTTCTTAAGGTTTTGGGGTATAAACCTTAAAGGAGTTGTAAGGTTATCTCTTTGAGCCTCAAAAGGAAAATAAATCTAGTGAATTTGAGAAATCCTTAGTGTGGATAGCTAAGGTAGTGGATGTAAACCTTATTGAGAAGGTTGAACCACTCTAAATTTCTTGTGTCATCTTTTATTGCTTTTGCAGCTAGCTCCACCAAAATTTTAATATCCAATTCACCCCTCTTGGCCATTTGCAATTGATTGTTCATCCCAATAATTGGTATTAGAGCTACACTCATCGGAAGGCTTCACATCCTCTTGAGTAGATCTTACCGGTGTACAATCAATCAACATATCAAGCCATGTCCTCTACCTCTGGACACCACTTCGAAGAATCAAAATCTGTCTCTAAACCGTCTTATTTCAATGCGGTAAACTACTCATATTGAAAGAATAGAATGAGGCTCTTTATCAAATCCAATGAATACCTCCTTTGGGATGTATTGAAACATGGACAAAGAATTCCGATAAAGAGAGTAGAAGACCATCTCGTTCCCAAGGAAAATGTTGAATAGACTGATGATGATTGGAAGAAGATGCAAGTCAACGACAAAACCATGTACATCATGTTTTGTTCCCTTGGAATGGACGAGTACGCCAAGATGTCTTCTTGCACAAGTGCGAAGGAGATATGAGACAAGCTAGAAGTTACTTATGAGGGCACCAATGAAGTGAAGGAGACCAAGATTAGACTCTTCAAATTTAGCTATGAGAACTTCAAAATTGAACCAGATGAAGACATCACCAAGATGTTTGATCGATTCTCCGTCATTGTCAACGAGCTTATGGGCTATAGAGAAGTCATTTCAAAAGACAAGCATGTTCAGAAGCTTATCTATTCTCTTCTCGAGTCATGAGACTCAAAGAAAACTGTCATCGTCGAAGCCAATGATCTTAAGACCTTGATGCTTGATGCTCTTTTTGGGTCTCTTCTCACTCATGAACTTATGAAGAAAGGAAGAGAAGATGAGAATAAGAAGAAGATGTGAATTGCTCTCAAAGATTCACAAGAAGAGATCGATTCTAGTGAAGGGAAAGATAAAGAAATGGCTATGCTAGCCAAGAGATTCACAAGTTTCATGAAATCTAACTGTGGAAGGAAATTCCAACGAATAGAGCGTTTCAAGAACAATCCAAAGGAAGAAGTGATGGACCAAATAATTTTCTATGAGTGCAAAAAGCCAAGACATATCAATTCCAATTGTCCCCAACTAAAGAAGAATAGCTTCCGAAGAAAAAAAGAAAAAGCTTAAGGCATATGTAGCTACTTGGAGCGATGAAGACTCATCTGATGAGGAGGAGCAAGAGGTAGTTAACCTTTGTCTCATGAAATTGTAAGAGGGTCCTAAGGTAACCTCAAACTCATCTACTTTTGACTTTAGTTTTGATGAGCTTCAAGAAGCTTATGATGAGTTGCAAGAGGTTTATGATGAGTTGGTTTTGAGTTATAAAGAATCACTTTTGAAAAACAAGAAAATAATGTCGGATTTGAAAAACCAAAATGATTCTTTATCCAAAACCAATATGGAACATAAAAAGAAGGTTGTGGATATGCAAGCAAAACAAAAAGATTTTGAAAATAAAAATCAAGACTTTCATAACCTACTTTCAAGAGTCCATGGTGATCACCAAAAAGAAGTGGGTGATCTTAAAGCTTCTTTGAACAAAGTTGGGCAACACGTTTTGAAAAAAAAAAGTAATTCAAAACCCAACTATTTGAGAAGAAACTTTAATGGGTACAAACATAGAGGCTTCCAAAGGCCCTCTAATGGCAAGAAAGTTAGAAGTGTTTGGGTTCCTAAGGAACTTGTAGCTTCTAACAATGTTGATGCTATTGCGTCTTGGATTTCCAAGGGAACCTAGATTTTGGGAGCTAATACTCATGGAACCAAAAGAATTTGGATACCAAAAATCAAGACTTGATTCTATTTTTGTAGGGGGAACATTGCTACAAGGCCAAATCTTCAAGTGCAAACGCATGGTACCTTGATAGTGGATGCTCAAGACACATGACCGGTGACAAGAGTCAATTCTTGGAACTAAAACCTAAAAGTTGAGGAGTAGTGAATTTTGGTGACAACTCCAAAGGCCACATTAAAGGAATTGGTTCTATCGGTAATCACTATTCTATACTTATTGATAATGTTTTATATGTCAATGATCTTAAACATAATTTGTTAAGCATAAGCCAATTGTGTGATAAGGGTTTCAATGTCATGTTTGATATAAATGGTTGCAAAATTATTGACATTGCATCTAATAAAATCATGCTTATTGGTCATAGAATAGGAAATATATAAATGGTGCATCTAGATGACATCCATATTTCAAATGCATGTTTTGTTGCAAAAGATGAGCATGATTCTTGGTTGTGGCATAGAAAACTAAGACATGCAAGCATGAGTGTTTTGGAAAAAAAAATTCAATGATTTAGTAAGAGATTTGCCTAAAATCAGGTTTTCTCTTGATAAATTTTTTGATGTATGTGCTAAAGGAAAATATAAAAGAGTTCATTTTAAGTCCATTAATGATGTATCAACAAGTAGAATTTTACAATTGATCCACATAGATCTTTTTGGCCTATTAGAAATATGAGCTTGGATGGAAAACAATATGTATTTGTTTTAGTTGATGATTACTCTAGATTTACTTGGGTTCGCTTTTTAAGTACCAAGGATAAGGCTTTAAAAAATTCATCACATTTTCAAAAG
Source organism: Hibiscus mutabilis (assembly GCA_019671005.1). Classification (NCBI taxonomy): domain Eukaryota; kingdom Viridiplantae; phylum Streptophyta; class Magnoliopsida; order Malvales; family Malvaceae; genus Hibiscus; species Hibiscus mutabilis. The sequence goes on along the minus strand of CM033718.1, from coordinate 22,345,617 downwards.
TAAACCAAAATGATGTTGGTTACTCTATTTCTCATGTTAGGAGTGACCATGAATCCGATTTCAAAATCTTGGTTTTAAATTTTGTAACTCAAATGGAATTAACTATAATTTTTTAGCTCCTCGCACACCTCAACAAAATGGGGTTGTTGAGAGGAAAAATAGAAGCTTAGAAGAAATGCTAGAATCATGCTTCGTGGAAACAATTTGCCTTAGTATTTTTGGGTGGAAAGCCACAAAAACCACTTGTTATATTGTCAACCGTGTAATTATTAGGTCACTTTTGAAGAAAACACCTTATGAGCTTTTCAAAAATAAAAAGCCCAACATTAGCTATTTGCATCCTTGTAGATGTAAAAGTTTTGTTTTAAACAATGGAAAAGACAATTTAGGCACGTTTGATTCAAAAAGTGATGAAACATTTTTTCTAGGTTACTCTTTAAACTCTAAAGTCTATCGTGTATTTAACAAAAGAATTTTAGTGGTTGAAGAGTCTATTCATGTTGTTTTCGGTGATAACATCCTTCTGAGGAAGGATAATTGTGAAACTACAAGAAGTTTTTATTGTTGTGACAAATTTAATTTTGAAAAAAATATTTTTGTCACTATTAGTAGCTTTATTGTGACAAAATAAATAAGCATCACTTTAAATTAAAAACATATACAATCGTGACAAAAACTAAAATCGTCGTAATGTTTTGTTACAATTAGTAAAGTTGTATAACATATGGTGACAAAGTATAATTTGTAACCACTTTAGGTTACAAATGTTTCCCTCCATTTTTTGGCGCTAAAAAAGTCATATAGCGACAAGTTTTGTAACTATAAGTTTTAATAATTATCATAGAAAAAAATTATCGCAACAAATAATGGGATTTAAATTTTTTGTGACAAATTATGTTTGTAGATATATATTTTAATTATAGTGACAAAAATGTATAGTCACAAATGTTTCCCTCTATTTTTGCCATTTTTGGCGCAAAAAAATCATATAGTGACAAGTTTTGTAACTATAAGTTATAATTATTGTGAGAGAAAAAAAATTGTGACAAAAAGAATGAGATTCAAGTTTTTTAATAAATTATGTTTATAGTTATATATTTTAATTACAGTGACAAGATACCGAGAAATTGGATGGAGCTTGTTTTGTTGCTTCGAGATTTAAGCTAGATTAGAAAACCATCTAAATTTGCTTCATAGCCAGGATTGCACATATCAGTCCGAGTTTATAACATCAGGACTGATAAAGGTTGGGATAATCTGAAAATCATAGAAGGTACATCTCATCTTTTTAGATAAACATGTATTGTTGTTGATGGGTCTTAGCTTTACACATACGTATATAAGTACGAAGTTGAGTGGTGAATGGATATCCTTTTAGAACCCATTTCAAGTAATATAGTGGTCACGAGTTTGTTGGGTTGTAATGTAAGGGCGAGATGAACATGCGGAATTGCTTGATAAAAACATAAGAAATAGAGTTCCCGATAAACTTAATGGAATTATCTTTAGAGGAGTTTAAGATGATGTTGGGCATGAATTGGTTACCTTCCTATCAGGCCATGATGAATTGTCGCATAAAGCGATTAGTATTGAAAAACATGGAAGGTACAAAAATAGTAGCAGTTGATAAAAGGGTAAATCCCTTCTCCAATGTAATTTCAGTTATTTTATTAAGGAAATTGTTGTTATAAGGTTGTTAAGTTTTCTTAGCAAATATAGTGGATACTCGGGTTGTTGAAGTTAAATTGGAAAATAACTCGACTGTCCAAAAATATCTGGATGTATGCCCAGATGGGTTACTCGGAATTACCTCTAGATTGAGAAGTGAAATTCAAAATAAAGATGATACCAAGTATTGCGCCTAAATGGCCCCGTATAAAATGGCTTCGACTGAAATTCGAGATTTAAAGGTATAATTGCAAGGAATGTTAGGTCGATGTTTTATAAAGCCAAGTGTGTCATCTTGGGGGCACACCAGTGTTAATTGTGAAAGAGAAAGACTAATTTCCATCAGCTCGAGAAGGTAATAGTAAAGAATAAATATTTTCTTCCGAAGACTAATGATATTTTGTTCAGTTAAAAAAATAAAAATATTAAGGAAGAAGAAATTCTAAAGACAGCTTTTCTAACCTGGTATGAATACTATGAGTTCGTGATGATGCCTACGGCATTTATAGGCCTAATGAACCAGGTATTTTAATTTTTCTTGGACCAATTTTTGGTAGAGTTCACTGAGTATATTTTGGTCTATTCAAAGTAAAAAGGAAGAATAAGATGCCCATTTTTGCATTGTTTTTCAAACCTTTCGAGAAAAGAAGTTATATGTTGTTAAAGTATGAATTTGGTTGTCAAAGGCTATTTTATTAGATCTGTGGATTTAGCAGTAGGAATAAGAGTAGACCCCTAGAAAGTACAAATTATAGTTGAATGGAAACCTTTGAAGAATGTTTTAGAGGTTCAGAATTTCTTGATGATTGCCTCCTCGTTGACCAAGCTATTAAGGAAAGAAATGTCATTCAGTTGAACAGATAAATGCCAAGAAAACTTTGAGACATTAAAGGAGATCTTAATAGAATCCATAGTACTAGTACAACCAGAATCAGGTAAAGATTATGTAGTATATAGCGATGCTTCTCATAACGGTTTGGGATGCATACTTATGCAAAAAGGAAAAGTAATGGTCTATGCTTGAGACAACTTAAGATATATGAGAGCAATTACCTTACTTAGGATTTGGAGCTGGTAATGGTTGTATTTGCTTTAAAAGATATAGCATCATTATTTATACAATGAACGATGATATATTTATATAGGTTATAAAAGTTTAAAGTATATGCTTACTAAAGAAGAGTTAAACTTGACGCAAAGAATTTGGATCGAGTTTCTTAAGAATTATGATATGGTCATTGACTACATCCAGAAAAAGCTAATATGGTAGCTGACGCTCTCAGTCGAAAGACAATTGTTGTCTTAAGAGTTATGAATGCAAGATTTGCATTAAAAGAATATGGTGTTTTGATTGTCAAGTTAAGAATAAAATTTACCATATTATATTAAATAAGATATCTTTAAAGAAAGGATGAGAAATGTTGTCAAAGTTCAAACAAGTGGAAAAGAGTGAAACTGAAAACTTGGAAGTTAGGTTTGATAGATATTTGTATTATCAAGGAAGAATTTCTATCTCAATGATGGAAACTATTATGTTGACCCTGAAAGGAAAGATATTTAATATGAGGTTAAGGATAAAGTATTCTTTAAAAGTTTCACCTTGGAAGAAGGTGTTATGGTTTAGACAAAAAGAAAGTTAAGTTCAAAATTTATTGGGCTATAAGAATTTGTGGAAGGAGTTAGTCTGATAGTTAAGCTTAATAGTTAGCTTTATCTTTGGAAATGCTCTGGAAATATTGATTAGACCTCTCACTTGTTACTCCGGAGAAAATAGAGATTCAGCCGGATTTAAGCTATGAAAAAGAATTGGTAAAGATCCTAGCACATGGGGTCAAAGAACTAAGAAAACAATACAATCCCGTTTGTCAAAGTTCTTTGACAAAAAAATCATAAGATTAAAGAAACGATTTGAGAGAAATAAGAAGAAAATATAAGAAAATAGTTTCCTCACCTTTTGAATCAGGTGTGTGTTGAAAATTCGAGGATAAATTTTCTTAAGGGGGAGAGAATTTTAATACCCCAAATTTTACTAAGTTGATTAAGGGTCATTTAGTACTAAGATAATAGCTTAAAATCCAACTTAGTGACTAAAATGACGAAAATGCGGAAGTTGGGATTTCTTTAATTATGGATTTTGGAATGGAAATTTCTAAAGTTTAAAGGTCTCATGTGATAGATAGTGAATTGAATAAGGTATTCTTAAAGTTTGGTTGAATTCCAAGGAAAATTGGAATGGGAATTGAAGTTTAAAAAGGTAGTGACCAAAATGTAAATTCTGAAAATTTTATGGCTAAAGTATAAACTTTGGAAAAGTTTGGGGACTAAAGTTGTAATTTACCAAAATTTGAGGGTTTTATTTCATAAATAAACAGATCACCTAAGGGTGTGAATCAAATGCGGAATTATTGGTTCGATCTGATACTTCGATTATTGGGAAAATCGCAGTTAAAGTTTAAGTGGAATTCGTATACCCTGATCGAACTAGAAAATTTTGAAAATTTTCCATATGATAGAGAAAGGTTATGAAAGTCATTTCCAAGTGTTGGAAATATTTTAGTTTGATTCAAGATGAATCCTACAGTTTACTTTTTGAGTAAAGGATTATTTATCTGTATATTGGATCGAATGGAATTTTTGGAGACTGATCCAAAAGCTATGAAAAGTCATAAAATGTTATTTTATGAATATTTAATTATGGTTGGTTGAATTCCAACTAGATTTAGTTATATTGTAATGGAATGGCAATTCGGAAACAAACTAGTAAATAAAGACTAGTCGAAGGGCAAATTGGTCATTTGGCCCCAATGGCAATTTTGAAATATTTAAAAAGTTATAAGGGTAATTTTGGAAAGAGAAAATGGAAGATTAAATCTTAGCCCTTGATTGATGATAAAATCAATCTCAACCATTGGATAAAAAGGGCAAAATTATAATTTCACTATTAAATGAATTCAATATTCATTTAATAGATATATGTGTAAAGTAATGGTAAAAAGATGAACAAGATGTTCATCTTTTCCAGCAGCAAACGTGAGGTATAGGGAAAGAAAGAGAAAAAAAATATCCAAGCTCGATTCAAGCCCCGAAACTTGGTTTTCAGGTAATCTCTTCAACTACAAAATTGTTCTACTCTTCAAGCCCTATCTTTTGATATCAATAATTCATGGAATCCATGCTTGATTGATGAGAATTTACATGAGAAATAAATTAGGGTTATGGATCAAATTGGGGCTTTTGAGATTTTATGATTCTATGATTGAATTCAAGTTGGAATCAAGCTAGTATGATGTTAAAATCATGATATTGAGTTGGGATTTAAGTTTTACATGTTTTGATTATTATGAAGATGATTAGGTTTTATGGATTCAAGTTTAATTTAGGGTTTCTGATGTTGAAATAATGATCCAGTAAGCTTGAATTGTTGTTTAGAAGCAAAACCCTAAGTTAAATTGTGTAGGGACCATTTTGGCAACTTGAAAAGTTGAAGGACCAAATCTTAATTTTTAGAATTTGGAGTTTATTTGTGTTATTAATGATGTTAGAGATAAGAAAATAAGTTAGAATGCCAAATTGAGGTTGAATTGAATTAGTGACCATTTTGACAAATTGTCAAAGTTAAGTGACCAAATCGAAATTAAGGTTTTGTATGGGGGTTAAATCTGATTTTTAGTTGTAATGATGGAATTAAGGTAGTAATGTTGAATTGAGGACTAAATTGCAAAGTTAAGAAGCTTGAATCCTTATCTTTGCATTTAGTGACTATTTCGGTAAATAAGGGAAATTAGGGAGGATTATTGTGAATAATTATTTGGTGAAGAATGTGATGAGCTGGTGGTTTAAAGCTAGTGATTGGACTAAATTGAAAAGTAGATAAATAAGGAGAAGTTAGTATAGAAGTTGAAGTTGTTTATGGAAGCTGTGTAGGAAAACTGGTTTATGGCAGTAACTTTGAAAATTAACCATAAATTCTACAAAATGGTTAGAAGGTGAATTTTATACCGATGTAAATATTTGTTCGTCTAGTTTCATTTCCAACAAAAAAAACTAATTTCGAGTTCCGAGTAAAAGATATGAATTTTTAAGTGGTGAAAGGTCAGAAAACAATATAGTAGGCTGTTCCGAAATTCAATACTGGAAATTGACTTTGAAAATTCTCCATAAATTGTACAAGTTGAATTTGGGCTATTAATTTATATGGTTGAAAAGCTTGTTGAATCTAGTTTCTATCAGAACAAACGGAATCGAGTTCCGAATTGTATATTATTTTATAGAAATATTTCTTTGGAGGTACTACAAACTACCAGAAAATGAGAATTGATACACTTTGTATCTATGGTTGATTAGTAGGCTTGAAAAGGGTTAATGGAAGTTCAAATTGGTCACTAAGGACCATAATGAGTTTTTGAACAATACAAGGAAGAAAAGAAAATGTTTGGAGATTTTGTGCTCAAATGATTATATTGGACAATATGTCTAAAATATTGTTAGATTGAGATCTAACAAATATTTTACTTATTTGAATTATGAAGTTAAGTTCGAATCAAGGGAGGTTCGAGGTACAATGAAGGAAAGGATCAAAGAGGACTTAGTGAGGCATACTAATACATGGCCCAGGTGAGTGCAATGCATACATAACATTATACATGGATGTTTCATACATCACCGATAGGACTTGCGATCAGTCTACCTGGTTTATATATTGTCATAATAATTATGTCATTGATCATATATTTGACATATTTTAAATATGTCAAAGGTTGAAAGTAAATGCATTGATCACTAGTTATTGATGATGGTATAATATAAATGTTATTTTGGTTATGAACTGTTAAATGTTGATATATATTGATATATGTTGTCATTGATCACTAAATGATGAAATAAAGCCCAATGTATGATATAGAGGTTCAAAGGTATAGTTGGCTAGCCATAGAGTCATAAACAGCTGTATAAATATTCTAAGCACTTCGGTGCAATATTCATAAATACTCATTGAGGGTATACTCATGCAAGGTTTGGGTATACGGAAACACTTAGGGTGTTAAGCACTATGGTGCAGTTTTATTAATACTCGATGAGGGTATACTCATGCAAGGTTTGGGTATACGGAAGCACTTAGGGTGTTATGCACTACGGTGCAAATAATATACATACTCAAGAAAGGTTGGGTATGGGGGATGACTCGTGTACATAGAATCTCTTAAATCCGATACCTTGGGCTAAATAAATTGAAAATAATTAAAAAGAAACAGGAAGATAAGCTTGAAAGCTTGCAGATAGAAATGGAAAAAGGTATTGGTAAGCATTGAAAGCTTACGGATGGAAATGGCAACGGTATTGGTAAGATCTAATCTTATCACTTTGATATACATATTTTAATTATGTCAACAAGCACGTAATGGTAAAGTGACCATATGCATTGTTAATCATTAATATTGATATTATGACTATTGCACTTGAATTTGAATTATTGCCTCACTAAGTAAATACTTAGCATGTAACTGTTTTACACGTAGGAAAGAAGAAATGGTTGGAGTAAGGAGCATATACGGACATCATCAATTAATAACATGCACATCAGTATCTGTAAGATATCTTTTGATATTGTTTGATATTTACCAGTTGGCATGTATATTAAAAGGATATGTTTGCTCTGATAGAATTTGTATTTTATTTGGTATCTGGATGAATTTTAAATCAAGCAGTTTTTAGGCAGTTTTATTAATTATATCACGACAAATTAAATTAATAAGTTGCTGCCTAAAAATAAACTCGATTTAAAGATAAAAATATTATTTTTAAATTTCACGTGAATAACTATATTTGTAAGTAAAAACGAAATATATTTTAATATTTTTAAAGAAACAAATTTTATCGAATTACAAATGTAGGGGGTTTTACGAATTTCTTGTGATACCTCTGACTCGTATTCAGTGATGGATACGGGAAAGGGGTGTTACAATCCCAACTACCTAAACGTCTAGAAATCAATGAATGGGTATAAAATCAAGTCTCCAAAGCTTCTTTAACATCTATTCAACAAGTCTAAAGCACTCAAGCTCACATCTAACATCTTTGAGTCTTATTTGTAAATTCTTGTAAACCCACTTGAGTGTTCTTAATTGTAATCTTTTTATTCAAGTGTGCGGGGTTGAGTGAGCCTTAAATTATGCAAACATATTGCCTTTTTGAGGTTTCTTAGTTTGCTGAATTTGTATTTCTTTCTTTGAAAGTGTTCTTAAGGTTTTGGGGTATAAACCTTAAGGGAGTTGTAAGGTTATCTCCTTGAGCCTTAAAAGGAAATCAAATCTAGTGGATTTGAGAAATCCTTAGTGTGGATAGCTAAGGTAGTGGATGTAAACCGTATTGAGAAGGTTGAACCGCTCTAAATTTCTTGTGTCATCTTTTATTGCTTTTGTAATTAGCTCCACCAAAATTTTAATTGTCAATTCACCCCTTCTTGGCAATTTGCAATTGATTGTTCATCCCAACATCTAGTTTAGGTTGCGATACTCGTTGATTAATTCCGATACTTGGCACTTCAACCTAATATGTTATCTAATTTCTTTACTTTTTACAGTTTTAACGTCTAATTTTATCCATCCAACATACTATACGACAAGTTTCGGTACTGAGTTGTATGTTCCGATATTTACTATACAAACATGTACTGTTAAAAGGATCTTAAACATTTGTAGTTTACATATTTCTCTACAGGTTCCGGTACATGTATAAAAGTTTTGAAGCCAAGAAATAAACGTTAAATGTTAGGCGTTAAACCTAAAATATTACTTTTAGAACTAAAAGTTTTGATACCCTATATCAAATTCCGATACATCTTCTATCAATATTTATTATCACAAACTTTATTAACAATTTAGGTTTACACATTTCTCTACAGGTTCAGGTACATGCTTCAGAGTTCTGAAACTTTACCTGTCCACCTTAAATGTTATGCATAATTGTAACATTTTAGGTTGCAACAAAAATGTTATCCCCGTCAAGTTTCGATACTACTTACTAAGTTTCGAATTACCGGCAACAACCTCTTTCAGGTTCAGTGAGTTTTTTTCTGGGAATCTAAATCCAAAGGTCAAAATCAAAAGTTTTTCCATCTAACGATTATAAGAACCCGTCGTTTATTAGTTGTATACTAACACTCCTTTCTTTAGACTTGCCGGATACTTTACTCCTTTGACAATGCTAAACTTGTTTTAAACTGATATTAATTTAGATTTTTTTCTAGAGTGCTATTTTCATTTTTCTTATTCCTCTTTGATTGTATGCTTGGAAGAAATATGGGGCTGGTCACTTGGTTGATATAGTTTGCGCTTAATATCCAATGAGGTTTATGTGCAGAGTTAATTTTCATACACAACTAAAACTATGCGATGAACATATGTCTTGTTAGGAGGATAGGCGATGATCATTGATTTTAATTTTCATTTACTACTGCAATTTTTTAAAGGAAAAGAAAACGAGAACAAAAACAAACAACCTTTATTAAATGAAATTTAAATCAATGCTATTTAAAGTGTTTTGCTTGGAATTGGTTAATAATATTATCTAGAGATAAGATTCTCTTACACTATGTAAAACTTGAAAGTTGTATACTTTTTTGGAGCGTTGGTTAATAGGTGATTGAGATTAAAAAGATAGAAACAATCTTAATCTTTTATTTACCCTCATCTAACGGTTCATAAAAAGTTTTTGGTGTAAAAATAATTGAGTTTTATACAATGTAATTAACTCCTAACCCTATTATTTATAGCCTAATATATTTTTATACATAAATGGCTTACATATATATCCATAATTCTTGAAGCAAAGTAACATTATAATATAAAAAATACAATGACACAAAAACTCTTAATGTTTGTCATTTTTTTCAATTGCGCTTATAAGATTTTTCTTTCGCAATTCAAATATTAGAGTTTCACAAAATTTTAAATAAACCTTTTATGAATGATTAACTGTCAATATTTTTATTGATGTGATTTCACAATGTTAAGGGAATAATTGAAAAACAAACATTGAGGGATTTTTTGTGATTATGCCTTTTTACTCAATTATAACTTCAATAATATAATAACATTTAAAAAAATGTTATTAAGATCAAAAGTGAGTTATGCGTAAAAATTGCCCATAACTTTCTTACTTATGAAATTCTCTAACTTTTATTTTGATTATATTTTTTAATATTTTATAGTCACTTGAATAACATTGTTTTATATAAACAAATAATTTTATAAAATTAACACACATTCAAAATAAAATTATAAATCAATAGTTAAAACACATAGCTAAAAAAACCCTTCAACATTTATTTTTTTCAATTGCACCCTTAATGTTGTCATGCACATCAGCAAATATGTGACATTCACCTGACCATCCAAATGGGTTTATTTGAAAAAATAAAACTTTAGGGTTTAATTTACCAAAAAGGGAACAATTGCAAAAAGTGACAAATGTTGAGGGCTTTTTTGCTGTGATGTCTTTTTTAATTTCACCCTTAAAGTTTATCGATATTTAATTACACCGTTAAAGTTTTTTATGGTAATTTCAACATAAAGTTTTATTATTCTTCATATAAGCCCTTCTTTGTGGTCAACTAATGGTCAACAATTTTTTGACGTAGCTAGACAACGTTAAGGGTGCAATTAAAACAACAAGCAAATGTTGATGGCATTTTTTATTATGTCATTTTCACTCAGTTTACAATTTCATGTCATCCTTAAATAAAATAAAATAAAATCACTAGTTAATAATAAATCTGACGTAGCGGAAAAATTATTTGGCGTAATCCACCAGCGATCCATGTAAAAGGGATGGATTCGAGGTGAAAAGGGCTGAAATGTTACCTTAATAAATCTACAAATATACAGGAAATATAGGAGAAATCAAATCAATCTGAGTCGTCACAGTAGCGTTCTAACTTCTACACAGTCCACCCGAACAAAACGAACAATATTTTCTCTTCTCTAACTGTTAGAGAAGTTTTTCGAAAAGTATGTGTATGTTTGCTAGACCTCATGCCTTTATATAGCATTCAAAACCCTAATTCTAATTAAATTCGGATTCTTTAAATATACATTATATTTATCCGATATAATTAAATATGTATAATCTGATTCTACTTCTATCAGGTTTCTTTAGGGATATATATATATATTTTTTAATAGTATATGATAATTACATTAATTATCTAGTATTAAAATATGTATAAACGAAATTATCTATAATTACAATAATCATAATAATTTTGATTTTTACTGATTTCGTGCACAACAAGTTTGTACACATGCTATTTAGTCGATATTTGTTCGTTTCAATCATATGGTGTGACCCTTGTAGGTCCATGTAACGTTAGCAGTAATATCTAGAATAATTCTAATATTACAAGCAATGAGTGGCATCTAGCAATACATCATTGCTACCTAAGTTACATGAAGTCGTGGTTCGACTTTACCTTTTTCGTGATTAACTTCTTTTATGTATTTCATCCTTTTGTCATTATATCTAGATCAGACACAAGTCATATATTAGTCACACTTGTATAATCCATCTAATATTTCTTGATATCTTGAGTAGACTATTATAAACGAATAACTATGATATCCCATATCAATTTATTCGAGCATGGCCATGTATTTTCTAGTCTCACTCAATCAAGTGGCCTGTGATATTACTCCTATTATGTAGGAGGGACATATCCTATCTTGATCAACCACATTTCGCTACATAGATTGTGACATATCCAATATCAGTCTTTATAGTGTAGTCAGTTACGACACACGTTTGATTGTATCAAAATATGTCACTCACGATGTTGAAATAATGATGATCTCAAGTCTGAGGATCATACATGTAGTTATCACCATGAGAAATGTTGTAACTGTCATATAATAATCCAATAAACATGCTCATAGCGGGACAGTCTAGTATGTCGTTCTCTAACACATACTTATGTATTGATTTTGACATCTCCATGTCAATGACAACACTTTGTCACCAATTAGCTGAATATTAGTCTTATTATATTATTGTTGTTCATGCCCACAATAATACTCGACTAAGGACATTCAAGAATAACTATATTATTCTAAGTACTTTATTATAATTTAGTTTATTTATAGATGCACAGAATAAGACTGAAATAATAATAATGGCATTATATTAATAAATAAAATAAGTATTTCTTTTACAACCATCTCATGATTGGTCTTTGGGCATACTCCAACAATCTCCCACTAGTACTAAGACCAATCGCTCATATATCTAATACCAAGAAACTTAGTGCGACGTTCATGCTTCTGCTGTGTTAGAGGCTTTGTCAGTGGATTGGCGATATTGTCATCCGTTGGTACTCTGCATATTTCTACATCCCCTCGATCAATGATTTTACGAATGAGATGGTAACGCATAAGTATGTGTTTGGATCACTGGTGAGATTTGGGTTCTTTTGCTTGTATGATGGCTCTGTTGTCGTCACAACATAGATCTATAGCATTTGATATGCTAGGCACGACCCCTAGTTCATATATGAACTTTTTGATCCAAATAGCCTCTTTTGCAGCTTCGCTTGCTGCAATATACTCGGTTTCTATTATAGAATCTTCTACTATATCTTGCTTTGAACTTTTCCAGCTTACATCACCTCCATTAAGGCAAAACTCAAAACTTGATTGCAATCGAGAATCATCCTTATCAGTTTGGAAGCTTGCGTCAGTATAACCTTTTATACTTAGTTCTTCCTCACCTCCATACATAAGGAATGTATCATTAGTTCTTCTTAAGTACTTAATGATGTTTTTTACTACAACCCAATAACCTTCACCGGGATCTACTTGGTACTGACTTGTCATACTTAGTGCATATGATACATGATACATGTATGGGGGGCTAAAATGATGCATTGTAGCCAAAGAGTTGAAGCTGTTTTATAAGTCTGGAATCTCAGCCGACTTGCATCGAATTTTCGGATGGGATCCGGGAACTTCTGAGTCTACATGTCTTCTTCAAACATATTCCTCTGTCTCTTAGCTTTCCAACGCATCTTGAAACGCATCAATCCGACATCGGGATCTCAAGTTATGTCCATTTTAGTGAAGACAGTGCAAGCAGAAATCTCTATACGATTTTATCACGGGAAATATTATTTATTACGAATTTTCAATAATTTTATTGATTATTTGTACTTAAATTTAATCTAGGATTCTTTATGAAGATATTTAGATGATTTAGGATTAGATTTGTTATTTATTTATTAGTTTTTTAGGTTAGATAAAATATGTTTATTTATTTTATTATTATCTTTACTTTTCCTAATTTAAGTTGAACTCTTCATTTGTAGCCTATTTAAAGGCGTATTTGCTTCACTAATAAGAACAACATTATGAATTTATGAGTTGCAAAAACCTTTGGCCATGGGCCATTTTATTTTCAAGGTAGATAGATTTATCTTGTTATTTTTCGTATCAGAAGTCTTCTTCAACGTAAGTTCGTCAAGTTCTTGTAATGGAGATCATCTTCACACTCTTGCTTGCCTAGGTAATTGCATCTAGGAGGGTGGGTTAGAGCCGCTTGAGGTTGCTTGCTTAGATAATCGCGTCTAAGAGGGTGCCGAGGACAAAATATCCTATAACATCTATCTCGTCATCATCCATTCATCGGAGAGATTCGTGCCGTTTGCAGGTGTTTGCCTATTCAATTGCGATTAGGAGGGTGCCAAGGACAAATCTATCCAACACCGCCACCATCAAATTCATCCTATCTCGTTTTCTACATCAAGATCATGCTTTATTATCGATTTGTTCAACGTGGAGTTTGGGGTTTTCTCGGATCATATTAGTGAGTTTGCTAGATTAATTATGATTTGAGGGTTCCTAGATTTTGAGGTAATTCTTGGATCCTAGTTTCCGTATCAATTGGTAATCAGAGCCTTGGTTTAGGTGTTTGAAACAATTATCTTTTACTGTTGTTTTAGTAGTTGAGAAAAAGAAAAATATATATATTCTCTATATAGATCCTAGTTTTAATATTTCATTCCTGGAGACATCTCAAGAGACTTGAAGGTTGTGATCAACAACTCTTAAGATTCGGGACGAATCGTTTTCAACAGGGGGAGAATGATACATGTATGGGGGGCTAAAATGATGCATTGTAGCCAAAGAGTTGAAGCTGTTTTATAAGTCTGGAATTTCAGCCAACTTGCATCGAATTTTCGGATGGGATCCGGGCACTTCTGAGTCTACATGTCTTCTTCAAACATATTCCTCTGTCTCTTAGCTTTCCAACGCATCTTGAAACGCATCAATCCGACATCGGGATCTCAAGTTATGTCCATTTTAGTGAAGACAGTGTGAGCAGAAATCTCTATACGATTTTATCACGGGAAATATTATTTATTACGAATTTTCAATAATTTTATTGATTATTTGTACTTAAATTTAATCTAGGATTCTTTATGAAGATATTTAGATGATTTAGGATTAGATTTGTTATTTATTTATTAGTTTTTTAGGTTAGATAAAATATGTTTATTTATTTTATTATTATCTTTACTTTTCCTAATTTAAGTTGAACTCTTCATTTGTAGCCTATTTAAAGGCATATTTGCTTCATTAATAAGAACAACATCATGAATTTATGAGTTGCAAAAACCTTTGGCCATGGGCCATTTTATTTTCAAGGTAGATAGATTTGCCTTGTTATTTTTCGTATCAGAAGTCTTCTTCAACGTAAGTTCGTCAAGTTCTTGTAATGGAGATCATCTTCACACTCTTGCTTGCCTAGGTAATTGCATCTAGGAGGGTGGGTTAGAGCCGCTTGAGGTTGCTTGCTTAGTTAATCGCGTCTAAGAGGGTGCCGAGGACAAAATATCCTACAACATCTATCTCGTCATCATCCATTCATCGGAGAGATTCGTGTCGTTTGCAGGTGTTTGCCTATTCAATTGTGATTAGGAGGGTGCCAAGGACAAATCTATCCAACACCTCCACCATCAAATTCATCCTATCTCGTTTTCTACATCAAGATCATGTTTTATTATTGATTTGCTGAACGTGGAGTTTGGGGTTTTCTCGGATCATATTAGTGAGTTTGCTAGATTAATTGTGATTTGAGGGTTTCTAGATTTTGAGGTAATTCATGGATCCTAGTTTCCGTATCAATACATCCGGATGTGTACATAGCATGTCATACATGATAGATCCAATGGTCAAAGCATATGATACATCCTGATCAGAGATATTATCATCCGTTGGTACTCTGCATATTTCTACATCCCCTCGATCAATGATTTCACGAATGAGATGGTAATGCCTAAGTATGTGTTTGGATCACTTGTGTGATCTAGGTTCTTTTGATTGTGTGATGGCCCCGTTGTTGTCACAACGTAGATCTATAGCATTTGATATGCTAGGCACAACCCCTAGTTCAGATTTGAACATTTTGATCCAAACAACCTCTTTTGCAGCATCGCTTGCTGCAATATACTTGGCTTCTATTGTAGAATCCGCTACTTATCTTGGTTTGAACTTTTCCACCTTGCAACACCTCCATTAAGGCAAACACAAAACCCGGTTGCGATGGAGAATCATCTTTATCAGTTTGGAAGCTTGCGTCAGTATAACCTTTTATGCTTAGTTCTTCCTCACCTCCATACATAAGGAATGTATCCTTAGTTCTTCTTAAGTACTTAAGGATGTTTTTGACTCCAACCCAATGACCTTTACCAGGATCTACTTGGTACCGACTTGTCATACTTAGTGCATATGATACATCCAGACGTGTACATAGCATGTTATACATGATAGATCCAATGGCCGAAGCATATGGAATCTTACTCATGCGCTCTCTCTCTCTTGAGGTGTTGAAGGACACATTTCCTTCGAGAGTGAAATGTCATGTCTCATAGGTAAGAATCCTCTTTTAGATTCTTCCATACTAAATCTTTTCAGTACTTTATCTATGTATGTATTTTAACTTAGTCCTAGGAGTCGTCTTGATCTATCTATATAGATCTTGACTCCTAATATGTAGGTTGCTTCACCCAAGTCTTTCATAGAAAAACATTTTCCTAACCAAGTCTTTACAGACTGTAAGACAGGTATATCATTTCCTATTATTAGTATGTCATCCACATACAATACCAAGAATGTGACAGTGCTCCCACTAGTTTTCTTGAAAACACATGGCTCATCTTCATTTTTAATAAAGCCAAATTCTTTGATTGCCTCATTAAAATAAAGATTCCAACTTCGAGAAGCTTACTTCAAACCATAAATGGATCCTTTTAGCTTGCATACTTTTCGGGCATCTTTTGGATAGAAAAAACCCTCAGGTTGTGTCATGTACACATCCTCATCTAATTTTCCATATGCAGCTATTGCAAGCAATATCCAGATGGATTTAAACATAGCAACAGGGGAAAAGTTTCATCATAGTTTATACCATGAATTAGAAGAAATCCCTTATGGACCAATCGCCCTTTTTATGTTTGTATATTGCCATCCATGTCGGTTTTCTTTTTGAAAACACATTTGCACCCTATGGGCTTAATCCCTTCGGGTGGGGCAACCAAAGTCCATACTTGGTTTTCTGACATGGAATCCATTTTGGATTTCATGGCTTCTAGCCATTTCTCAAAGTTTGGGCTCTCCACTGCTTCCTGATCGATCTGATCGGAGAACTTTGATACTCTTCCCTTTTTGAGAATAAATTATCCCTTAGGGAAGACCCTTGTTTGAGCAACAAACACTTTGTTCTCAGATGGGTTGAAGAAATAGTATCCTTTAGTTTCTTTAGGATACCACATAAAATTATATTTATGAGATTTGGGTTTAAGTTGTGTGGACATCTGACGTTTAACATAAACTTCGCATACCCAAATTTTCATAAAAGACATACTAGGACGATTCCCAGTCCATATCTCATATAATATCTTTTGAACTGATTTAGATGGAACACGATTTAGTGTGAAAGCATTCATTTCTAGCGCATGTCCCCAAAAAAGAAGTTGGAAGATCAGCATGACTCATCATTGACTGAACCATGTCTAACAATGTTCGATTTCTCTTTCCAGAGACTCCATTATGTTGTGGAGTACTAGGAGGTGAAGTTGTGGGACAATCCCACATCGTTTAAGAAGTTCATAAAACTCTAGGCTTAAGTATTCTTCTCATCGATCTGATCAGAGAGCTTTGATACTCTTTCCTAGTTGGTTTTGTACTTCATTCTTAAATTCCTTGAACTTTTCAAGGTTTTCATATTTATGATGCATTAGGTAAACGTACCCATGTCTACTAAAGTCGTCAGTGAAAGTAATGAAATATTGAAACCCTCCTCTGGCTTGTGTATTACATCACTATGTATTAAACCTAATAAATCACTTGCTCGCTCATTTTTACCGTCAAATAGTGATTTGGTCATTTTTTCCATTAAACAAGGTTCACATATATCAAATTGTTCGAAAACAAAAGAATCCAAAAATCTGTCTTTATGAAGTTTTGATATGTGTTTCTCACTTATATGACCCAAGCGACAATGCCAGAGATAAGTTTGATTTGAGTCATTTGTTTTTTATCTTTTCGTATTTATGTTATATATGGAATTGTCTTTATCTAATACATAGAGGCCAATGATTAATTGAGCCACGCCATAAAAAACATTATTGAGTGAAAAAGAACAACTATTATTCTTAATAATAATCTCAAAACCAATCTTTTCCAAACAAGAAATTGAAATAATATTTTTAGTCAAACTAGGTACGAAATAACAATCCTCTAAATCTAAAACACGTCCACTAGGTAATTACAAAGTATATGTTCCTATAGCTAATGCAGCAACTCTTGCTCCATTTCCCACTCGTAGGTCCACATCTCATTTTGCCAATTTTCTACTCCTTTTTAGTCCCTGTACAGAAGCACAAATGTGAGAACCATAACCGGTATCTAATAACCAAGAAGTAGATGTTGATATATTAATATCAATGACATAAATACTTGATCCAAACTGTATATTTTCTCTTGCCTTTTTGATGTCCTCAAGATAGTCAGGGCAGTTTCTCTTCTAGTGTCCAGCATTGCTGCAATGGAAACACTTTCCTTCTTTTGCAAATCCTCATTTGGGTTTCAATACATCCTTTACTTTGTTGGGCTTTGGCTTTGCCTTAGTGTTGGGGCTTTCCTTTTCTGTTATCCTTTCGGACCACCAGAATAGGTTTGCAGCCAACCTTTTTCATGTTGTTCTCTGCTGTTCTTAACAGACCAAGCAACTGAGGCAATGATTTGTTAATCTATTTCATATTGAAATTAAGAACAAAGTGATTAAAACTATCCAGAAACGATTGTAGGATAACGTCAGTAGCCAATTCTACACTTAGAAGGAAGCCCATCTTTTCCAGGGTCTGAATATACCATTATCATTTTGAGAACATGAGTTCCTACTGGAGTTCCCTCAACCATCTTGCATCAAAACAAAGCCTTAGAGGTCTTATACCACTCTTGACGAGCTTGCCCCTCATACAATTCCTTGAGATTTTTCACCATCTCATAGGGAACCATGTCCTCATATTGCTTCTGAAGCTCTAGGGTCATGGTCGCAAGCATCAAACAACCGACATTTACCATGTCACTTGAGTATTTTTCAAAGGCTTCCAATTCATCTTTGGAGGCATCATTTGCGGGCTTTTTAGGGTCAGGTTCTTCAATGACTGTTAGTTTCCGTTCTTGTTTGAGGACAATCTTCAAATTGCGGAACCAATCAAGGAAGTTCAAGCCATTCAATTTGTGCTTCTCAAGGACGGATCGCATTGATAATGATTTTGAATTTGCCATAATAAATCTACAACGATAAAATATAATTTATAAGTACCTTTTATCATGTTTATATAGTAATAACATTCCCACTATTAAAAACCCTCAAAATCAAAAAACTAAAAGTATTTCTAGTGGGTAAGGATCCATATTTTATTTCATCCTAAGCAAGCTTTGGCTTTACTCCTAGAATTCAATTATTTAGGTAAGCAACATTTGCTAATTACATCTCATGTAATTCCTATATTTGGTGAACAACTATTGTTCCTAATCATCTCATGATTATCCAAATTATTAGTCTTTAGGTTTCTAATCTCATTAGAAAAACCTAGTTTAACCAATATTACAACCAGTGAATATTACTTGCTTATTCTTCGCGTTTAACCAAGATAGATCTAAGTACTTCTCTTTGGAAAAAACTACATAGTACCGATCGAGGTTTTAACGATAGATAATATTGGATGACTATTTTAATTAAATATGGAGGGTTTTTTGTTATATTAATCTCATCATTCTACTATGATCTAATCTGTTACCATCATGCTAAAAAACATACATTGTATCACATACATGTAAAGCAGTAAATATAAATGCAATTGTTTTAGCACGTAAAACTAACATGGCCCATCTCAAGCCAATGGGAGAACCAAAAATACTAAAGATAGAACTTGCTTATCAAGCACCTAATCCATCTTTGATCGGCCCATCAGTCTGCTCCTTTGGTCCACGCTTGCTCCGCAAATATTATAATTTTTCAGAAACTCATTTTACGTATGAGGGAGTAAAATGAGATGAGAATTACAATAGAAGAAAGAAAGGCACGACACGCATGCCATATTTATATAAAACCAAAGTAAATAGGCTATTTAGGCTATAACCATGCATTTCAAACACTGTGCATATTAGACATAACAATGACGTGTAAAAACCTCACGATTTGATATATTTTATCAACATTATCGCATTTTTCAGGATTTTAAAATCCACGGAGTTTTTACTTGAACAACTCTTTGTTACTTTCCCTGCACATGATCCATAGATTAACCATTAGTCTAAAATATAATTATCACCCACGTATGTTAATGCTTAACATCTGAAACCCAAATAGAACTATGACTAGCTCTTTAATCACTTGGAACAATCAATTCAATTTATTTAGATAAGGCGTGAGTCGATCTGAAGCATGAAAATATCATATATTTGTCAAAATTGAATAAACCCTAATGTACTAACATGCATCTCACACAAAAGCATCGTCCAAGTATTTATGTCTGAATTCGTATCATACAAATGGCTCTGATACCACTGTTATAAAACGCTGGTACACCCTATGGCGCAGCAGAAAAATTATCCGGCGTAATCCACCAGTGATCCATGTGCAAGGGACGAATTCAGGGTGAAAAGGAATTAAATGTTACCTTAATAAATATAGAAATCCGTAGGGAGTATAGGAAAATTCAAATCGAATTCGAGTCGTCACAGTATGTTCCGACCTCTAAGCAGCCACCCGAATGAAACGAACAATATTTTTCTCTTCTCTAACTGTTAGAGAGGTTTTCCGAAAAGCATGTGTATGGCTGCTAGACCTTATGCCTTTATTAGCATTCAAAACCCTAATTCTAATTAAATTCAGATTCTTTAAATATATATTATATTTATCCAAATATAATTAAATATGTAGAATTTGATTCTACTTCTATCAGGTTTCTTTAGGGATATATATTTTAATAGTATCGGATAAGTACATTAATTATCTAGTATTAAAATATATATAAATGAAATTATCTATAATTACAATAATCATAATAATTTTAGTTTTTACTTATTTCATGCACAACAAGTTTGTACACATATTATTTAGTCGATATTTGTTCGTTTCAATCATAGGGTGTGGCCCTTGTAGGTTCATGTAACGTTAGCAGTAATATCTAGAACAAGTATAATATTACAAGCAATGAGTGGCATCTAGCAATACATCATTGCTACCTAAGTTACATGAAGTCGTGGTTCGACTTTACCTTTTTCGTGATTAACTTCTTTTATGTATTTCATCCTTATATCTAGATCAGAGACAATTCATGGATTAGTCACACTTGTATAGTCCATCTAATATTTCTTGATATCTTGCGTAAATTATTATAAACGAATAACTATGATATCTTATATCAATTTATTCAAGTATGGCCATGCATTTTCTAGTCTCACTCAATCAAGTGGCCTATGATATTACTCCTATTATGTAGGAGGGACAAATACTATCTTGATCAATCATATTTTACTACATAGATTGTGACATATCTAATATCGGTCTTTATAGTGTAGTCAGTTACGACACATGTTTGATCGTATCAAAATATGTCACTCACGATGTTGAAATAATGATGATCTCAAGTCTGAGGATCATACATGTAGTTATAACCATGAGCAATATTGTGATTGTCACATAATAATCCAAGAAACATGCTCATAGCGGGTCAGTCTAGTATGTCGTTCTCTAACACAGACTTATGTATTGATTTTGATATCTCCATGTCAATGACAATACTTTGTTATCAATTAACTACATATTAGTCTTAATATATTATTGTTGTCCATGCGCACAATAATACTAGACTAAGGACATTCAAGAATAACTATATTATTCTAAGTACTTTATTATAATTCAGTTTATTTATAGATGCACAGAATAAGACTGAAATAATAATAATGGCTTTATATTAATAAATAAAATAAGTATGCCTTTTACAACCATCTCATGATTGGTCTTTGGACATACTCCAACATTATATACAAATACTTTATCACTTTACTCATATTCATTCATTGAATGCTTTTATAAATGTTTTTGTATAAAATATTTTTCCCCGCGTGAGTGAAAAAAATATAACATTTATTAGTTTAAACTTGTGCGTAACATGTTACATACTAATCAATTATAAATTTAGCAATATAGTGATATTTAAAATAAATAATTGTTATGTAACAACCCATATTTCAGAATCCTTGGGTTGGTTCACCCGAGTAGTGGACTTTGTGAATTGGGCCGAGTGTTAGGCCTATTGGGTGCTCAAGGACGCCTTAGCTGGCCCATTTAATGTCTTATTGGTCTTGGGTTGTGACCAATGTGTGATGAAGGAAAGATATGAGGGGTTTATGTTGCAAATAACCCTCTTTTCAAAAGAAGGTTGATATCCCATTAAACCCTCTACAGAAAAAAGGTGTGATGATCTCACTATTGCCCTCTTGTCTTCTTCCTTCACACGTTTCCCATCTTGTTTTCCAGTTTTAAGAGTAAGTATTAGATACCCTTCCATCTCTTGCATGGTTATAATTCGATTCACAACTTCCTTGTGTATTGAGAAGTTGGGGTTTCTTCTAAAGAGCAAGAGAAGAAGAAAGCTTGAGGAGCTCAACAAAGGATATTCTTTTCAGCTAGGAGTAAGGTTAGTACACCTCTAACTATTTGTATTCGTGGATATCATAAATGTGATGCTTTGTATGCTTGATTTGGTGTTTTGGTGTTTTTAGTTGTGTAAAGACTTGAAATGGATTAATCTAAATTTGGTGTTAAAACCCTATAAAAATGGTAGTAAACCACTTTAATCAACTCCCATAACTTGTAGGTTTGTTTTAGGGTATTGTCCCAATGGTTTTGGGGTGTTGAGGTTGATTTCTAGGCTCTAAAAATGAATTCTAGGCTCAAGTATTGGTACGCGAGGGGTCTGTACCGATACCTTATGTTCATGTTGAAGAACACTGATAAACTTACAGGGGATTACTAGTACGAACTTCAACCTGTACTGATATGATGTTCAAGCTGTACCAGGACGGGTCGTCCCGTATCGGTACTCACTATTACATTAGAATTTTAGTGAGAAACTTTTTTATCGGTACATGTGAGAACGTATCGGTATGCAAGAGGTCATACCGATACTAATTGCCTATTAAGTTCCCCTCTTTGGTGCCCACGTATTGGTACACTAGGGCAAGTACCAATACCTAGTGTACCGTATCGGTATGTGAGGTCGAGTACCGGTACCAACTGGGCAATCTGGCTGAAAATGTTCATTTTGAGTTCGAGGGGCTTATAATTCATGGTCTATGGTTTAATAGGCCCTTAATGAAGTACAATGACATGCAATATCAAGAAATGAAGATTCTACTCTTATATGAGAGCATAACATGTAACAACTTGGTAATATTGATGGATGACTTGTAGATCATAGTAACCATAAAGCCTTTAGTAATTGAAATGATGTGTGTGCCACGGGGTACTTGTGTGATTAAGTCATTCTTGTTTGGTAGGATCCAGATTCTAGTGGACGTGTTGCAACACAATGGTAAGCGAACACCGAATGTACGATCCCGATGTTGTATGACCCAAGATACATTTGAGGACACTCGAGGGGGTTTCTGATGGTGAGCGTACATTCCTGATGTAGTATGAATTGTTTTAGCATGTGTTTAGGCGACTAGTTGTAGCTTCATATGTTGATTTGATTATCATTGCATCATTTCTAGCTACCTACTCATATTTATGATTTGCATAAAGCATAGTAGAACCGAATGTACAATCCTGATGTTGTGTAACCCATGACTCATTTGAGGACATTCGAGGGGGTTTCCGAGTGTGAGTGTACATTCCCAATGCTATGTGACTCGGGCCTCACTCAGAGTGTATGTTCTCGATGCTATGTATTATGAATTGTTTTAGCATGTGTTTAGGCGACTAGTTGTAGCGTCGTATGTTGATTTGATTACCATCGCATCATTTCTAGCTACCTACTCATATTTATGATTTGCATAAAGCATAGTAGAGTAGAAGTGTACCACTGAGCTTTATGAGCTCAACATTCAGAATCGTTCTTTCTGTTCGTAGGTTAGTAGGTTGGTACGTTTCTTAGAGGACATCATCGGCTTAGGATTTTAGTGCATCGATTCATCTGGA
The DNA here is from genome assembly GCA_019671005.1 of Hibiscus mutabilis. Classification (NCBI taxonomy): domain Eukaryota; kingdom Viridiplantae; phylum Streptophyta; class Magnoliopsida; order Malvales; family Malvaceae; genus Hibiscus; species Hibiscus mutabilis. Next base: position 22,322,184 of record CM033718.1, on the reverse strand, counting down.
GTATTTTAGTTAGATCTTTGGGTAGCATATTCATAGGACCCTAATGATTTTGTAATTGTAACTTCTATTTTGGATTGCAATGATGAATTGAATATTTTAAATGTTTTTAATTTCAAATGGAGCTCCCAAGTAAACGTTTTAGATTTAAATTTCTTGTGATAGATTTGAACTTAACTGAACCAGTGAATTATGAAATGGTTATTTGGGCTTGAGGCCCAAATGTGACATTAGGTTTAGGATGTTTCATGTTATTAATATAAGGTTAAACTACATAAATTGTCCCCCGACTATACTCTAATTATCTTTGGTGTCCCCCGACTATCAGAAGTTACAAACTGGTTCCCCAACTTAAAAAGTAACAAATTGGTCCAACACCGTTAAAAATTTAACGGCTGATGATGTGGCAGTTGATATAGATTGATATAATTACATAATTATCCCTCAAGTTCTACACTTATTTTAATTTGACCATAATTCTAAAAAAATAACCCACAAAATTTTAATAACCTATCAATTTAGTCCATCTTCTTTTCTATTTCTTTTCTCCTTTAATTCTCCAATTCATTTTCACCCAAAATGTAGGCAAGGGTTGTTTGGGAGCAAAAGAAACGAAGATGGTGGTGATCGGAATAAGTGAAGTTGCAGGGGATGAAATTCCAGCCGAGGTCCATAATTCACGTACTAGAAGCATCTCTGGTCTTTCTGATGAGAGCACTTTTTCCTTTGCATTCCCTATGTAAGAAAATACCATTTCTCGCCACTCGAAAGCTTTCATTTTTTGCTTATAAGTTCCATTAACATATCATTGAAATCTTTTAAGGTTGAATGAAACCAATGGTGGAAGGTTGAGCTCGGTAAATAGCCGCCAATGCAACCAAGAAGTAAAGACACAATTGATAAAGCAGTGAAAAGAGCAAGAGCCAAAGCCGGATAAATGTACTGAATAAATGAAACCAAAATCTCCCAAAAATTCTAGCAGCCGGAGTTGGTTTTCCTAGTTTCGTTACTGTAGATATCCATGATTTTTCATTAAAAGCATATTCTGCCTATCTTCTCATACAATTGCAGATTTTCTATCCTCCTAAACAATCTTAAATATTTCCCAGATAAGGGAAAAATACATTGCATTGAATAAAAGAAATATGTAATACCTCAAAATTTTAGTTAGTAACCAAAATGTAAAACTTGAAAAGTTTGGTGACCAAAATGTAAAATTCAAAAAGTTTGGTGCCAAAATGTAAATTTCAAAAAGTTTAGGAACTAAGTTGTAATTTTCAAAAGTATGTAATTTAGTCCCGTAAATGAATAGTTCACCCCCCAAGAGTGGCATTTTCGTGTTACCCAGATTTTTGATACGGAGTTTGTATTAAGAGCTATAAAGCTTTAAAGCTCGGGAAAAATCTGGATAATCCGATTTAATCGAATAAATGAGAAATCTTTTATGAGATATTTTAGGAGATATTTTATTAAAATAAGGGAAGGGTAAAAGGGTCATTTTCATGTCTTATTTTAATGAAATTAATATGGATCATTGGATTAAAGATTACTTTTCCATGTTTAATCTTAGCCATTGGATGAAAAATGGCAAGATGGTAATTTTTGAAAATGGCAAGGGCAAAGTTGGTAATCACTAACTCCTTGGATTGTTTTGGGCCCTTGGATTGGTAGGTAGACATGTGTCATGGTATGGAGCATTGGATTTCAAGGGTAAAAACGACATTTGACATTAAAATAAATTTTAAATTCATTTTATTTATATTAAGGACAAGTGGCCGAAATTGGATTAAGAGAAATTTCAAGATTTCTCTCCTATTTCCAGCCCTTGTTCGAACACCCCAAGGTAAGGAAGAAAAAATTTTCTTCTTGATTTTCAAGCTTATTTAGTTGGAATTTTGATGAAAGCCTGAAACATGAAATTGATCTCCATGAAATTCTCTATCTTTTGGTACCATTTGTTCATGCTTTCCTTGCTTAGAACTTTGGTTTTGTGATTTTGATGGATAAAGGGGATGTTGAATTAGGAGGAACTAAAGTTAGTTTTTGATGAATATGATGTTGTGGAATCATAGTAAAGCTTGTGTGATGATTGAAACTACATGGAAATAGTTAAACCCTAAAATGTTCAAAGTTAGGGTTTTGGTAGAAAATTTGAGTTTGGATTGATTTTGATTTGGGAATGATTGTGAAATATTGGAAATGATGTTTAAGTGTTAAGTGGACTAGTTTGGAAACTTGGAAAATCATAGGGGTGAATCAGCAATTTGTAAGAATTAGGGGAAATTATGGAAAATTTTCCATAAATTTGGAAAATGTTGAAATTATGATTTTACAAGATTTAAAATGTCAATTGGACCATTTTGGAAGTTTGTAAAAAACATAAGAACCAATCCTGAAATTTTGAAAAGATTGAGGACCAATTCGGCAATTAGGAAAAATTCAAGGACTAAAGTGAAAAAATATTTTCATGGAAGTATTATGCTGGAATAAATGTTAGAATGAGTTATAAATCATTCTTTGAGTAAATGTTTGAAGAAATATAAAGTATTGAGGATGAAATGACTTGTGTCATGAAACTAATATTTGGAAAAATATTAGGGTATTTATAGGAAAATTATTCCTATATTAATTATGTGTTAGTAAGATACTAACATATAATTTGGAATGTACTTATGGTATTTTAATATACTTGTAGACTGATAACAAAATCAAGATCAAATTAGCAATCGAGGAAAAGAACGGGACCAAAGTTGAACTTAGTGAGGCTAGTTGAATATTGACCAAGTATAAAATGTCAAGGTGAGTGCACTTTTATGCATGGAAAATATTATGTTTGATTTGAAAGACTTGTGATAACTCTGGTATAATTATATGCTTGAAGATTATAATTATTTTGATATTTGACATATTGAGAATTGTCAAAGGTAGAACTATGATGCATTTGATCACTAGATATACCAGGTATGTATGTTTATGTTATATTTATGGTATGAACTGCCTAGTATTTAATTATATTGCCATGGGTGAATCAAATATGGAATTGGAAAGTATTCCCAAATAAGTAATTGAGGTATAGAGTATAGTTGGCATGCCATAGAGTCTAGCGGTTTAGCACTTCGGTGCAGTTTATTAACACTTAGGTGTGATTCTTTAGCACTTATGTGCGGTCTCTTAGCACTTTGGTGCGGTTTATCAGCACTTCGGTGCAGTTTTGACTCGTGTACTTAAGTCCTCAAATTATGTTGGGCAATAATTTATTTGATAATAAATGGTTGATAAATTAGAGAGTAGGTGAACTCTCGGATAATGGCAAGGATATTAATAGGATTTATGAATTCGGGTTATATTATATTAATAAATAATTAACATAAGGGAAATAAAGGAATACTGATCAAACTGCATGTTTATTATATTATTGTTATAATTCAAGCATGTTGATTTATGTTAAATAATTATAATGCCTCACTAAGTATATACTTAACATGTGATGGTTTTCACGCGTAGGTAGTAATCCCGAACATGAATAAGGAGTATCGGCATCATCATCTAGGAGGATAATAGTTGTATCGGTAATTTACATCTTTGATGTATTTTGACTATCTCTAGTTGGCATGTATAAAATAATAGTAGCTCGCTTTAACTAGTCTAGATATGGTTTGTAATATTAATATCTGGATAAGTGGTTATTTTATAATGAGGATTATATTAGTTAAAGAATATACTAGTAATGAAAATCAGGTAAAGTTATAAATTTTATTTTTAGAGTAATCAAGATCATTTTTAATTTAGACAGTTTTTAGGCAGATTTCTTAATTAAAATGTGTAGTTATAAGTTTCCAAGTTGCTGCCTGAAAACGAAAGTTATTAGACGGGTTAAAAATTTGTAATTGGTTTTACGCGATAAAGTGAAATTTTTGAAAATTACTGTTTCTGACTAAATTGAGTAGCATAAAATGTGGTTAATCCTTATGTGACACTCTATACTAGTATTGGATAATAAATACTGGTAAGGGTGTTACATTTATTGGTATCTGAGCTACAGGTTTAGCCGATTCTAGATAGTAACTGAGTCTTTGTAGAAAGTCAGCGTTATATACATGCCACTAGGATATCAAAAGAATTACCGATATTGAATATGTTTATGATGATGCCTGATATTGGGTAGATTACTCCTTACTTATTTAAGATAATCTTGACATGAACAGATGTCGAATTATCGGGAATCACGATAGGCTGTTGAGCAGGATGTGCCTGCTCAAAGCGGAAGTAATGAGGTGAATCAGAATCCACCTCAGGTTCAGCAAAATTTTGAGCATCTGACTCAGCAGAATGTAGAGCATCATGCTCGGGAACAAAGAAATATGATATTTCTGCAATCCTTGGATGCGATCATAAATCGGTAAGCACCAGTATCAGTCCCTAAGGAGTTAAGGAAAATCGGAGCACCAGAATTCCGAGGTGATACTGATGCAAACCCGATGGATACTAATTATTGGTTAAACGAAGTTAAGATCATGTCAAGCAGAATCCCTTGTGATAATCAAGGAAATTGGAAGGAGTAGTATCCCTTCTAGTGGGACAAGCCAGTGTATGGTGGAATGTGATAACTGTACAAGTACCTCCGAAGCGAGTTACTTGAGAATTCTTCTTTCAAGAATTCAAAGAAAAGTATATTAGAGAAGTATTTGTTGAAGATATGAGACAACAATTTCTATTGCTAAAACAGCATGGTAAGTCAGTTTATGAATACGAATGCAAATTCAATAGATTAAGCCAGTTTGCAACAAAGCTCCTTCCAATAGAAAAGTCTAGAATCGATAGATTTATTGTTGGTTTGGATTCGCAATATAAGAGGATATTGGTTTCCTTTAATTTCACTGCTTTTCAAGAAATGGTGAACCGAGCCAATGCTATAGAAAGAGTGGACCTCGAGGAGAAGGCAGAAAAGTAGAGTCAGACTGAGAAAAGGTTTGGAGGTTCATTTGCTGCATCATCGTTTAAACGTAGTAAAAAAATGTCACAGCAACATCCTGCACCTTCAGCCTCTTCGGTTAAAAATGAGTATGCAGGAGGAAAATCGAAGCATTCTTAGATGAATACTGCGAGTACTCGAGGTTCTGAAATTGGCCCATTACATAATGTGAGCATTGTGGAAAGTGGCATCTTGGTCAATGCTAGTTGATCGGGGCATGTTTCCATTATGGACAAGCTGGGAACTTCAAGAAAAATTGTCTGGTGCTTCATCCGTATCAGTTTGTTGCAGTGCCTCAAAGGGGCAAGGGAAACAAAGGTGGAAAACTGGGAACATTTGCATCAACACCCAATCAAGAAAGTAGAGCTACAGCTCGGGTATACAACATCAAAACTGTTGAGGATCGAAATGATGCAGAGATTAATGCAGGTATGATTGAACTCTTTGGCGGACCTATTTTTACCTTGATTGATCCAGGCTCTACTCATTCATACATTTGTTCTAAATTAATATTTAAAGGAAACATCCCAGTAGAACTAACTTCGAGTGAGATAGTTGTCGTCAACCCAAAAGGACAAAGTGCCAGAGTGAGTAGAATATGCAGGAAATGTCCTTTAAAAATTCAAGCAGTAGAATTTCCTGCTGATCTTATGGAATTACCTTTCCAAGAATTTGAAATTATTCTTGGAATGCATTGGCTATCGGCATATGATGCTACGGTTGAATGACGATTAAAAAAGGGTAGTCTTAAAAGGATTAGAGGATTCAGAAATAGTATTTGAGGGCGAAAGGCAGAATTATTTGAGCCATGAGATTACAGTTGTAGCTACTGAAAAGTTGTTATCATGTGAATATAAAGCTTATTTAGCTCATGTAATAAGTGCTCCGAAAATAAAGATAGATCTGGAAAATATACCAACGGTATGGGAATTTCCAAATGCTTTTTCGGATGAATTACCAGGTCTACCCCCTGATCGAGAGGTGGAATTTGGTATTGATGTGCTTCTTGGAACAGCACCAATATCAATAGCACCTTATAAGATGGCCCTTACCGAGTTTAGAGAGTTAAAAGCTCAGTTGAAAGAATTATTAGACCGAGGTTTTATACGGCCTAGTATATCACCCTGGGGAGCTTCAGCTCTGTTTGTAAAAAAGAAATGCGGATCAATAAGACTGTGTGTAGATTATCGTCAACTTAACAAAGTGACGATAAAGAACAAGTACCCTTTACCAAGGATAGATGATATCTTTGATCAACTTAAGGGAGCAACAGTATTCTCTAAGATTGATCTCTGGTCATGATATCATCAATTAAAAATGTCAAGAAAACTTTGATCAATTAAAGAAGATTCTAACAAAAGCTCATGTTTTAGTGCAACCAGAACCTGGAAAAGAATTTGTAATATATAGCAATGTTTCCCATAATGATTTGGGATGTGTGCTGATGCAAGAAGGAAATGTGGTAGCTTATGCTTCCCGACAACTCAAAATTCATGAGAGAAACTATCCCACTCATGATTTAGAGTTGGCTGCAGTGGTGTTTGCTTAAAAAATTTGGCGACACTACTTATATGGTGAAAAATGCTATATTTTCACTGATCATAAAAGTTTGAAGTACTTGTTATCCCAAAAGGAGCTCAATTTGAGGCAGAGAAGATGGATAGAATTAATCAAGGATTATGATGTAATTATCTATTATCATCCGGGAAAGGCTAATGTGGTAGCAGACGCACTTAGCCGAAAAACCTTTTCTGTCTTGAGAGCCATGAATGCCCAATTAAAAAATATAGGAAAATGGTGCATTAGTGACGGAATTTCAAATCAAGCCAACTTTGATAGAGAGAAATAAAGAGTTACAAGCCAAAGATGAAAGGTACTTGGAAAGAATAAATCAAATAGAAAATGGTGAATCTAAAGACTTTGAAATAAATTCTAATGGGTTCTTATATTATAAAGGACATTTATACGTTCCTGAGGATGATGAACTGAAGAAAGAAATACTTTCTGAAGCTCATTACAGCCCTTTTAACTATGCATCCAGGTGGTAACAAAATGTATCAAGATGTGAAAAGTCATTTTTGGTGGCCTCGCATTAAGCTAGCCATCGCAGAATTTGTTGCCAAGTGTTTGACTTGTCAACAAGTAAAGGCAAAACATCAGGTACCATCCGGATTACTTCAACCAATTTCCATTCCACAGTGGAAATGGTAAAGAGTTACTATGGATTTTGTAATGGGCTTGCCTTTGACGCCAAGTAAAAAGGATGCAATCTGGGTGATCATGGATCGATTGACTAAATCAGCAGACTTCATACTAGTTCGCACGGATTATTCCTTGAACAAGCTGGCATAATTATATATCAAGGAGATTGTTAGATTGCATGGTGTTCCTATGTCCATTATATCGGACAGGGATCCCAGGTTCACTTCAAGATTTTGGAGTGCTTTACACGAGGCATTAGGAATCAAATTACTTTTTAGTACTACTTTTATCCCCAAACGGACGGGCAGTCAGAGAGAACTATCCAAATATTGGAAGATATGCTTATAGCGTGTGTAATAAATTTTGCAGGTTCTTGGGAAAAGTATCTCCCATTGGCAGAATTCGCATATAACAATAGTTATCAATCAAGAATAAAGATGGCTCCTTACGAAGCATTATATGGGAGGAAATGTATAACGTCATTAATGTGGTTCGAGCTTGAGGATCGAAAGGTTATTGGACCGGATCTTGTTCAAGATGTGGAAGATAAGGTAAGAATCATTCAAGATAATCTCAAAGCTACCTCCGACCGACAAAAATCTTACTTAGATATTAAAATAAAGAATATTGAGTTTGAAGTCGGAGATAAGGTATTTTTAAAAGTGTCACCCTGGAAAAAAAATGTTAAGTTTTGGACGAAAAGGTAAACTTAGTCCAAGATTTATCGACCCTTATGAGATTCTAAAAAGGGTTGGTCTAATGGCATATCAGTTAGCATTACCACCCAAGATGAGTAAGATCCATGATGTTTTTCATGGATCCATGCTGAGGAAGTATCGATCAGACCATTAGCATATTATTACACCAGAAGAAATCGTGATTCAACAGGATTTGACATACGAGAAGGAACCTGTGAGCATATTAGCTCATGGAGAAAAATAGCTAAGAAATAAAAAGATTCCTCTAGTCAAATTTTTATGGAGAAATCACAAAGTAGAGGAAGCTACGTGGGAACCTGAGGAATTAATAAAAAAGCAATATCTGCATCTTTTCCAACCTAGTACTTAGGAAAATTCGAGGACGAATTTTCTTAAGGAGGGGAGAATTGTAATACCTCAAAATTTTGGTTAGTGACCAAAATGTAAAACTTGAAAAGTTTGGTGACCAAAATGTAAAATTCAAAAAGTTTGGTGCCAATGTGTAAATTTCAAAAAGTTTAGGGACTAAGTTGTAATTTTCAAAAGTATGTAATTTAGTCCCGTAAATGAATAGTTCACCCCCAAGAGTGTCATTTTCATGTTACCCGGATTTTTGATACGGAGTTTTTATTAAGAGCTATAAAGCTTTAAAGCTCGAGAAAAATCCAGATAATCTGATTTAATCGAATAAATGAAAAATATTTTATTAAAATAAGGCAAGGGTAAAAGGGTCATTTTCATGTATTATTTTAATGAAATTAATATGGATCATTGGATTAAAGATTACTTTTCCATGTTTAATCTTAGCCATTGGAAGAAAAATGGCAAGATGGTAATTTTTTGAAGATGGCAAGGGCAAAGTTGGTAATCACTAACTCCTTGGATTGTTTTGGGCCCTTGGATTGGTAGGTAGACATGTGTCATGGTATGGGGCATTGGATTTCAAGGGTAAAAAGGACATTTGACATTAAAATGAATTTTAAATTCATTTTATTTATATTAAGGACAAGTGGCCAAAATTGGATTAAGAGAAATTTCAAGATTTTTCTCCTATTTCCAGCCCTTGTTCGAACACCCCATGGTAAGGAAGAAAAAATTTTCTTCTTGATTTTCAAGCTTATTTAGTTGGAATTTTGATGAAAGCCTGAAACATGAAATTGATCTCCATGAAATTCTCTATCTTTTGGTACCATTTGTCCATGCTTTCCTTGCTTAGAACTTTGGTTTTGTGATTATTATGGATAAAGGGGATGTTGAATTAGGATGAACTAAGGTTAGTTTTTGATGAATATGATGTTGTGGAATCATATTAAAGCTTGTGTGATGGTTGAAACTACATAGAAATAGTTAAACCCTAAAATGTTCAAAGTTAGGGTTTTGGTAGAAATTTTGAGTTTGGATTGATTTTGATTTGGGAATGATTGTGAAATATTGGAAATGATGTTTAAGTGTTAAGTGGACTAGTTTGGAAACTTGGAAAATCATAGGGGTGAATTCGGCAATTTGTAAGAATTAGGGGAAATTATGGAAATTTTTCCATAAATTTGGAAAATGTTGAAATTATGATTTTACAAGCTTTAAAATGTCAATTGGACCATTTTGGAAGTTTGTAAAAAACATAAGAACCAATCCTGAAATTTTGAAAAGATTGGGGACCAATTCGGCAATTTGGAAGAATTCAAGGACTAAAGTGAAAAAAATTCATGGAAGTATTATGCTGGAATAAATGTTAGAATGAGTTATAAATCATTCTTTGAGTAAATTTTTTAAGAAATATAAAGTATTGAGGATGAAATGACTTGTGTCATGAAACTAATATTTGGAAAATATTAGGGTATTTATAGGAAAATTATTCCTATATTAATTATGTGTTAGTAAGATACTAACATATAATTTGGAATGTACTTATGGTATTTTTAATATACTTGTAGAATGTGAACAAAATCAAGATCGAATTAGCAATCGAGGAAAAGAACGGGACCAAAGTTGAACTTAGTGAGGCTAGTTGAATATTGACCAAGTATAAAGTGTCAAGGTGAGTGCATTTTTATGCATGGAAAATATTATGTTTGATTTGAAAGACTTGTGATAACTTTGGTATAATTATATGCTTGAAGATTATAATTATTTTGATATTTGACATATTGAGAATTGTCAAAGGTAGAACTATGATGCATTTGATCACTAGATATATCAGGTATGTATGTTTATGTTATATTTATGGTATGAACTGCCCAGTATTTAATTATATTGCCATGGGTGAATCGAATATGGAATTGGAAATTATTCCCAAATAAGTAATTGAGGTATAGAGTATAGTTGACATGCCATAGAGTCTAGCGGTTTAGCACTTCGGTGCGGCTTATTAACACTTAGATATGATTCTTTAGCACTTAAGTGCGGTCTCTTAGCACTTTGGTGCAGTTTATCAGCACTTCGGTGCAGTTTTGACTCGTGTACTCAAGTCCTCAAATTATGTTGGGCAATAATTTATTTGATAGTAAATGGTTGATAAATTAGAGAGTAGGTAAACTCTCAGATAATGGAAATGATATTAATAGGATTTATGAATCTGGGTTATATTATGTTAATAAATAATTAACATAAGGGAAATAAATGAATAGTGATCAAATTGCATGTTTATTATATTATTGTTATAATTCAAGCATGTTGATTTATGTTAAATAATTATAATGCCTCACTAAGTATATACTTAACGTGTGATGGTTTTCACGCGTAGGTAGTAATCTCGAACATGAGTAAGGAGTATCAGCATCATCATCTAGGAGGATAATAGTCGTATCAGTAATTTACATCTTTGATGTATTTTGATTATCTCTAGTTGGCATGTATAAAATAATAGTAGCTCGCTTTAACTAGTCTAGATATGGTTTGTAATATTAATATCTGGATAAGTGGTTATTTTATAATGAGGATTATATTAGTTAAAGAAGATACTAGTAATGAAAATTGGGTAAAGTTATAAATTTGACTTTTAAATTAATCAAGATCATTTTTAATTTAGACAGTTTTTAGGCAGTTTTCTTAATTAAAATGTGTAGTTATAAACTGCCAAGTTGCTGCCTGAAAACGAAAGTTATTAGACGGGTTAAAAATTTGTAATTGGTTTTACGCTATAAAGTGAAATTTTTGAAAATTACTATTTTTGACTAAATTGAGTAGCATAAAATGCGGTTAATCCTTATGTGACACTCTATACTAGTATTGGATAATAAATACTGGTAAGAGTGTTACAAAATATATGTGTTGATATGAAGTTTGTTGGTACATAGATTTATGTAATATTAATCTTCCATTTCTTCAAATTGGATCTATCTAAATTTCAAGTTTCCATTTTGTTTCTGTTATATTATTTGTGAATCCTTTACATTTTATTTGTTTATATATTATAATTTTCAACTTCATTTCCGCAAATAACATAAACCAAGGAGGTTGCTCTCTCAAGAAATTTCTTGAATGAATCAAGTCATAGGACATTGATTTAGCTTATTTATAGTTTTGATTTTCTTTCCTTGATTATCTGTTACTATAATTATTAATGTGCCTCATTAAGAAAAAATCATTTTTTATTCAAATTAAAACGACGATTGTGGACAACGAAGGAGGAAAAGACCAATTATTTTAATCGATAATTGAAATCAAATTTTAGCTCAGCTCCTTGCAACTCCAACTGCAATCCTTGCTTGGTTATATTTTTAACCATTGAACAAATTCTTTCAATACCTTGTCTGAATTTTCACCTTACCTACACTTTTAGTAACATTTTGCTTCAGTTCAACAACTCTTGTTCTGATATTATCATCACCAACCAATTGTTTTACCTTGGTTTTGATCTCTTCTTTTCCGATGATCCCTCTTTCGTCCTTTTCGAATCTCAGCCCGACCTTCCAGATATCCCAAATGTAGCTCTGGTTCGGGAACTGATCTGGAAAGTAAGGCCAACACAAGAATGGAACCTCATTGCTTACACCTTCAAGAGATGATCCCCTTGATTGTTGATTTTGGGGCTCTTAAATGGATTTTGGGTGAAAATGAATTGAAGAATTAAAGGAGAGGAGAAATAGAAAAGAAGATGGACTAAATTGATAGAGCATTAAAGTTTGTGGGTTAATTTTTTAGAATTAGGGTCAAATTAAAATAAGTATATAACTTGAGGGCTAATTATGTAATTATATCAATTTATATTAACTGTTGTTCATCATCATTTAAATTTTTAATGGCATTGGACCAATTTGTTATTTTTTTTAAGTCGGGGGACCAGTTTATAACTTCTGATAGTCGGGGGACGCAAAAGATAATTGGAGCATAGTTGGGGGACCATTTATGTAGTTTACCCTTAATATAAATAAAATTGAAAGAATATTAGAATATGATTTATTATTTTCTTATTTACATCTCACACATATTTTTATTTAATTTTTATTTTAATTACGTTTTTCATATATTATAAACATTCAAGTAACATTGCTTTATATAGACAAATAATTCTATAAAATGGACTCATACATTCAAAATAAAAACTATAAATCAAGAGTGATAAAAGGTATACAAAAGAGTCATCAACGATGCTTGTTTTCTCGTATAATTTTATTAACATTATCAGATCACGTCAGTAAAATGTTGTCCGTTAGTTGACTATGAAAAAGGTCTTATTTGAAAAATATAATAATAAGATTTGGATTGTGAAAGAAAAAATTGGAGCAATATTGAAAAAATGGCAAATGATTTTTTTTTGCAATTACGCCTAAACTTTAGTTACTTGAAAAATATTTTCTTTTAAAAAATATGTTTTTTATTTTACAAAATAAAATCAACAAATTATAAAAACAATTTTTTTTTCAAATTAAAAAACAAAAAATATTAAATCTTAAAATTAATATACGAAAACTGAGAATCAAATTCAACTAACATTAATCATAAAAAATAAAATACACCCCAAGTCATTTAATCATAGGTAACAAGTATGTTATTTTTCTTTTAAAAGTAATAATTTTGTCACCCAATTATAAGTTTGGTAACAAACACAACACCTTTCTTTTAAAAGTAAAAATTCAGTCACCCAATTAAAATTTCATGACAAACATGTCACTTAATTATAGGTTTTGGTAACAAACACGTTACTTTCCTTCAAAAAGTAACAATTTAACCATTCAATTAAAATTTGTGGCAATCAAGTCATTCTGCCATTAAAACTGAAACAAACAGCTTGGTATGATAACAATTTCAGTCCTCAAAACATATACATTATATTAATTTGGTCCTAATTCAAAAATAATTCAATAATTATAAATTTTCATATTTAAAATTTTTATTAGTAAAATGACCATGTCTATTGCCAAGCGAATTAATGTCATAATGAGTTGTTGAACACCCCACAGTCCAAAACAATAAGAGGATGAAAGAAAAACTCAAATGGAAGAAGGAAGGTTTTATTTATTTTTCATTCGGTGTGCTTAAAAAGTAAACATACAACCCTTTATATAGGCAACAAAGAAACAACAACTAAACATAAAATTAATTAAACTTAATTACATTAACCTCCTATAATTAAAGCTAAACTTTTAATTAACCTTCATTAAACATCAATTAATATTTAATGTCACTTAATTAAACTTTAGTTAACGTGTTGGTATTGATGCTTCAACACTCCCCCTCAATACCAACTTTCATTTTATTTGTCATGCCAAGCTGATGATAGAAGCTTTCGAGCCTGTTTCCATTCAAGCCTTTCGTGAATAAGTCCGCCACTTGGTCTTCTATCTTCATATGTTCAAGCTTAATTTCTTCTTGCAAGACTTTTTCTTTAATAAAATGATAATACACCTCCACATGCTTAGTTCTTGCATGAATGGCTGGATTCTTGGCTTAGCGTATGGCTGACAAGTTGTCACAATATAGGGTGACTAGAAACTCCATTTGCTTATGCAAATCTTTCAAAAATTGCAAAAGCCAATTGCTCTCTTGAGTCGCCATTGCTGCTGCACGGTACTATGTTTCGGTGGTTGACAATGACACTGTAGGTTGTCTTTTGCTACACCAAGAAATTGCTCCAGATCCAAGTACAAACACATACCTTGTAGTTGAGCGTCGGGTATCATGGTCACCTACATAGTCAGCATCACAATAGCCAACTAGCTTGCAATCTCCACCTTTTTTATACAGAATACCATGATCAATTGTACTCTTCACGTATCGCAGAATTCGTCGAACTCCTTCCAACTGAGGTTTCTTTGGATTTTGCATGTATCGACTCACAACACCAATTGTAAAACAAATATCTGGACTTGTTAAAGTTAAGTAGATAAGACTACTAACTAGTTGTCGGTAAATCGTATCATTTTCTAAATTTTTCCCTTTGTTAGCGCAAATTTTGGCATTTGGTTTCATCGGTGTAGAAATTAGCTTACAATTGAGCATTCTAGACTTTTTCAATAGATCTTGGGAATATTTTCTCTGATAGAGAAAAATTCATTCTTCGGTGTGATCAATCTCTAGACCATGGAAATGTCTGAGTTGCCCAAGTTCTTTCATCTAAAAGTGAACTGATAAATTCTTCTTGGTTCGAAGAATTCATCCTCAAAAGCATCAATGATGATTAAATTGTTCACATATACTTGCACAATAGCTAGTTTTCCTTCATTTGCTTTCACGAACAGACTGGAATCTGAAGGAGCCACAGAATAGTCACTATGAGTTAGAAACTCAGCAATTTTTCCATACCAAGCCCTCGTGCTTGTTTTAATCCATACAATGCCTTTCGAAGCTTACATACATACTCAAGATAATATATACTCTGAAAACCCATCGTTGGTCCATGTATATCTCTCGATCTAGCTCCCTATGAAAAAATGCATTCTTCACACCCATCTACCATAAATTCTAATCCTTGCTAGTTGCTAGTGCTAGTAGGACTCGGGCAATTTTAAGCTTTGTCTCTAGACTAAATGTTTCATCATTATCTAGTCCATATTGTTGAGAAAATCATCAAGCTACCAATCGAGCCTTGTACCTCTCAATTGATCCATATGTGTGACGCTTTATCTTGTAGATCCATTTACAAGATATGGACTTCACATCTCTAGGCTTTGGTATGAGCTCCCAAGTTTGATTTCGGTCAAGTGCAACAATCTCGTCTCTCATTGCTTCAGTCCATTCGGCTTTTTGAGAAGCTTATTCAAAGGTCTTTGCTCTTGTTCATAATTTTTTCTACTATGGCAGCGGTAGCATATTTGGGATTTGGCTTCCTGATCCTTGTGGATCTTCTAAGTGGTGCTGGTTTTTTATTTCACTCAGCTCACCATCTTCGATCGATTGCTGGTGAACACCAGTTTGCCATAGAGTTTGAGAGATTCCTTCTTCTCCATCATTATAAAAAAATTTAGTTTCATCTAAACTTAACTGAACTTGAGAAGATTGTAAGTCTTTCTAGAAAGCGTCTGAGTTTGGCAATAAGCCATAGAGTTTGAGAGATTCCTTCTTCTCCATCATTATAAAAAATTTCAGTTTCATCTAAACTTAACTGAACTTGAGAAGATTGTAAGTCTTTCTAGAAAGCGTCTGAGTTTGGCAATAACTCTTTATCTAAGGACCACCACGAAGGTGCTTCATCAAACACCATATTACGAGACACATAACATTTTCCAGTTGTAGGATCACAACATTTCCACCCTTTTCTCTGGCTGTCGTACCCTACAAAAATACACCTAACAACTTTCTTGTCCATTTTTCTACGTAAATGGTAAGGCACAAATACATAACAAACACTTCCAAAAACACAAAAATAGCCAACTCTTGGTTTCATTTTCCATAATTTTTCAAAAGGTGAAAGAAAATGTAAAATTTGTTGAGGAAGTCTGTTGATCACATAAACTGCAGCTTTCATTGCTTCTACCCAAAAATGACCCGAAACGTTTCTTGCATGAGGCATACTTCGACATATTTTTGCTAAATGCCTATTTTTTTCTTTCAGCTATACCATTTTGTTATGGAGTGCTAGCACTTGTGAATTGACGACGTATTTGATACTCGTAGAGAAAACTTGCAAACTCATCTGAAGTGTACTCTCCTCCATTATATGTGCATAGCCAACAAATCTTTTTGCCAACTTCTGCTTCCGCAACCCCTTTAAATTCTTTGAACTTTGAAAGAGTCTCAAATTTTCACTTCATAAAATAGATACACACATATTTGGAAAAATCATCAATGAAAGTCACCATGTACTTCATCCCACCAATAGAGGTTTGTTTAACATGTCCAACCACATCAGAGTGGATTAACTCTAATGGCTTATTTACTCTATATTTTGACTCCTCATATGGTAGTTGATGTGTTTTTTTTGTACTGGCAACCGGCACATATTATTTATGTTCTCACCTCTAGTTCTAGAAGTCCTTTCAACATTGACTTCTTCATTATCACGTCTAGTTTGGAGTAACTGACATGACTTAACCGCATGTGCCACAAGTTCGTTGTCTTATTTCTTCTTGTTTTATCAACATATGTAGTTGTTGTAGACATCACATAGATAGACTCTAACCTTTGTCCCTTCATTATCAGCTCCTCTTTGATCTCGAGATTATAGTATAGCTTCACATCTTGTGGACCAAATATAACAACATGGCCCGAAGATGTTAATTGTGCTACTGAAAGAAGATTTTTCTTCATCACTGGCACATGATAGACATTCTGAAGTGGCATCACAATGTCATTATTTTGAGGAGAGACTGTCGTGTTACCAACATGTGTTATTGGTAAATTAGAGTTGTTTGTTGTAACCACTACACGGCTTCCCTTGTATTCAGACAAGTTCTATAATTTCTCTTTATCACCTGTCATATGATTTGAGCAGCCAGAGTCAACGATCCAATCATTCTCATAATCATTTTTCCTAACATAGTCATCGTGAGAGCTAGTTATTCCTCTTCTACAACAAAGAATGCTTATGTGTCCCATTCTTCTTCATTGTTGGAAGTAACAACATTACTCTCCATAGATTTTTTCTTTAACCAACAATATTTAGCCATGTGGCCCTTCTTCTCGTAGTTGTAACACTTTCCTTCAAACCTTTTATTGTTGCCTTGGTTTTTGGAACCTCCCCCTTCATGGGAGCTTCTTTCTCCTTGATTTCTATTGAACCCATTTTTCAACTAGACTCTTCCTATTTGTTTAGCTAAGGCTTCTTAACTAGCTAACAAATTTTGGAACTCTACAAGCGATGGTTGAGTTTGTCATCCTTGTACAACAGCAACAAAGCTCTTAAACTCTGGCTTTAGACCATGGACAATGATTCGTTTCATCCAGGTATCACTAATAGGAGCTGCTAGATCCAACTCAAAAATCTCCCGACATAATAACTTTACTCTGTGGAAGTATTGTTTGATCGTCATATTGTCTTGCTTTATAGACAACAACTCACTTTCCAAAAGTTGGAGCTTCGTGTCGTTCTTCTTAGATAATAACTTGGCGAATGTTTCCCAAGCCTCATTTAGGGTTTGACATCTTGAATGTGATTTAGCATATCTTCTCCGTTGTTGTCTTCAAGATGTACATTGCCTTGCCTGCTTTTATCTTCTATTATCTTAACATGCCATTTGCATCCTCTATTTATGGTTGCTCTTTTTCACTAACATTGACAATCTTCCATAGGTCTTATCCTTGCATATATGACATCATGCAAGTTGACCATGTATTGTTGTTGTTGTTGTTAAGCTTTTTTCATTCTGCCGACAGCGTATAGATCCGTCATTGTGTCGACAAATGATTTTCACCAAAATAAATGCAACAGTGAAAGTATGTGTAACTTACACCAGGTAAGCTCCTAAGAAAGAGAGGTGGATCACTCATATCACTCAAATATCAAGTCTTTCCTAGTTAGAACTTTCCCAGACATGCACTGTCACAATACCACCTAATTTGCAGCAATCGAGCAACCAAAATAACCTTTACCGAGGACCTGATACCAATTGTTGAACACCCTACAATCCAAAATAATCAGAGGATGAAAGAAAAAGCTCAAATAGAAGAAAGAAGACTTTATTTATTTTTCATTTGATGTGTTTAAAAGGTAAACATACAACCCTTTATATAGGCAACAAAGAAACAACGACTAAACATAAAATTAATTAAACTTAATTACGTTGACCTCCTATAATTAAAGCTAAACTTTTAATTAACCTTCATTAAACATCAATTAATATTTAATGTTACTTATTTAAACTTTAGTTAACGTGTTGGTATTGATGCTTCAACATGAGTATGTTCTATTAGTTTATCAGTTGTCTAATTGTGAAGTGACTGTGTCTGTCGAGCTATCACATCTGTCGATTATCAACTTGAGAGACAATAACATGAAGTGCGACAAGTGGTTAGAGGGTTCAATGTCGAAATGTTAAAATATGAAATGTTAAATTTATTGAATTATTTTTTTAATTAGAATCAAATTGATAGAATGTATAAGTTTTGAAGGCTAAAATTGCTATTTTACCAGGTCATGTTTCAAATTTAACCACAGAGTGACCTATTTGTCACAAATTTTTAATTGATTAAATTATTACTTTTTAGAGAAAAAAATGACTAGTTTATCACTAGACCTATAACTAAGTGGCATGTGGTAAAATTTACCCTTAAAAATTATGGAAGCGAGTAACTACCTCGGCCCAATATCTATTAAATAGAAATTACCACAAACTCCTCAAAGATTCTTGAAACTCTCTTTATACTCACGAACAGGGTAGCAGCACAAAATATTTGGTTTTAATTTTTCAGTTTCTTCTCTGTGAATCTATTCTTCTTTCTTCTTTTTGTTCTCTCACAACCCTCGGTTGTCCGTCACAAGAATCTCGCTCTCTTTCCACCGATTCAAGACTCGGTCAACCCCAATGAACGATCTGGAGCGAGTCCAGAATGAAGACCCGTTTCTGGTCAAGTACCAGCCGTCCGAACTAAGAATCGCCTCCGAGTTCTTAAGCACCTGGCTACCTTTCCTTTCCAGAGATTTCTGCCACCGATGCACCCAAACCCTCTCCCAACGAATCCGCTCTCTTGACCCAGGTAACCTCCTTCTCCTACCATTCTCATGTTCCGGGCCTTAATTAAGTTCAAACTAAGATTTCCCCTTTTAAAATTTCCTGATTGCAGTTTGTTTTTATTGATATATTTTTGTTTTTGACCGAAAACAAGTGATCTTTGCTATTTCTCCGTTATAATTCCGATTTGTTTTACTTGTCCATGACTGCTGCGATGAGGATTTTGTATAGATAAATGTATAAAAAAGAGAGAAATTTATGGATTGTGTTTTCTATTGTAGAATTTGAAGGAGATGCTGGGCTGGCCAACTCTGATCTGAATGCAATCCCTTCTACTCCCAACAATACTGAATTAGAAGAATTAAATGAGAATTTTCGTGATAATTGTGCTGTGAATTCGATTGGAAGTTTTAAAGATGATGATACCAACTCATTGGGTAGCTGGACAGACGAGGATAATGGATTGTCTGAACCCATTGGAGAAGCATCCACTAGTGGTGGAGTTGCCAGCGTTTCGCCTTTGGTTCAAACCCCGGCTCCCCGTCAATCGTGGGCAGACATGGCACAGGAAGATGAGCTTGAGGAAGTAGAAGAAGAAGAGCAACCGGGGTCAGAGTCAAGCAAGCGAATTGTTAGTTTAACTGGTGCCACTGGAGAGTTGAGGATATCTAAGGTTGTGGGGAAGCCTAAATTGTCTAGGGATCAGAGAGAGTACATTAGGTTTACGAATGTGAAGAGGAAGAAAGATTTTATATGTTTTGAGAGAGTTAATGGGAAGTTTGTAAATATTCTCGAGGGGCTTGAACTCCATGAGGGAATTTTCAGTGCTGCAGAACAGAAGAGGATTGTTGACCATATTTATATGCTTCAGGAGATGGGGAGAAAAGGAGAGTTGAAAGGTCAGTATTTACATATTGCTAATCCTGTTCTTACGATTCATTGTCGAGTGCTTATGCAATATGTTCTTTGATTTGTGAGTATGCTTTTTTGTTCATGAGTAGTTTCTCTGAGTAGGGTTCTTTTTTGGAGGCTTAATAAGGTTGTTATAATATAATGGTTAACTAAATAAAAATGTTGGAAAGTAGCAAATTTCATGTCATGTGCTAGCATAAATTACATTCAAGGAGCACATGCAAATACGGAGAATGCAATACATTTTTGCTTAATATACTGTCAAAGTGATAGAAATAAAATTAATTGAGCAGAGCTTTAAAGTCCTTAAATCCTGTTGGTATACTCTTTGTTGCCCTGTTGCCTTATTATGCAACATCGGACGGCAAGTTATTCATTTATTAGTTAGGTCAGAAATAGACTTTATTTAATTAAATTCAGTTCTCTCTATAAATATTTTTTTTATTGGGCTTCTCAGATATATCTGTTATGTCAAGCCAAGAAGAATCTGATTGGGTGATTCAGTCCTCATCCCGATCATGGATTCTTTGGGTTATACTTCAATCTTTTACCATGGTTTTGTTGTTTTTATACATAGAGTCTTCCTCTTTTTATATCTTAATGGATTACCCAGAAGCTAGTTTTAAATCATGACACTTCTAAAATCAAGTTATGAAGGAGACTTGTAGGCTTCTTTAGTCCTCTTATTGGTCATTGGATCAGATGTGCTTTAGCAATTCAATGGAATATTTGGAATCAATTTTTTGTAGTATTATGTTATCCTTGTATGCAACTTGCTGACATGTTATCTTTTCAAATTAACAGTTTCTCTACATTTTATGCTTAAAACAATACATCACATTTAAGTAATTGACGTTGAAGGATATCTTTAATCCTCTTATTGTTCATTGAATCAGATGAGCTTTAGCAATTCAATGCAGCATTTGGAATCAAGTTCCTTAGTATTATTTTATCCTTGTATGCAACTTGCTGATGTCATCTTTTCAAATTAATCGTTTCTCACCGTTTTATGTTTAAAAAAATGCCTCACATTTTAGTACTTGCTGTCGAAGGATATCACATATTATTCATTGTGGAATATGTTCTACAGAACGCACATATACAGCTCCACAAAAGTGGATGCGGGGAAAAGGACGTGTAACCATCCAATTCGGTTGCTGTTACAATTATGCAATGGTAAGTTTTTAGTATCCATGTTTTACTTTGAAGATTATTCGAGTGTCTGGAGACACTGTAGTCACAAGAAGCTGTAATTTGAGTCTGAAAAGCTTTATTATGTTTTCCTTCTGTTGGCAGGACAAAAATGGTAAACCACCTGGCATTCTTCAAAATGAACTTGTAGATCCAATACCCGATCTCTTCAAGGTGATAATTAGAAGATTGGTCAGATGGCATGTGCTTCCTCAGACCTGTGTGCCTGACAGTTGTATAGTCAATATATATGAAGAAGGCGACTGTATACCTCCTCACATTGACAACATTGATTTTGTTAGACCATTCTGTACTGTGTCATTTCTTAGTGAGTGCAATATACTTTTTGGGTCAAACTTGAAGGTTGTAGATGCTGGTGAGTTTTCCGGGCCAATTGCAATTCCTTTGCCTGTGGGGTAAGATTATTTTCATGTACTAAGGATCCTATCTCTCTATAAACCCAACTAATGTAATCATTGTTTGTTTACAACTATTGAGTTTAAAACTTAAAATCAGTTATTATTTCTTTCAGGTCAGTTCTGGTTTTAAATGGAAATGGAGCAGACATTGCTAAGCATTGTGTGCCTGCAGTTCCCACAAAGAGGTGCAAGTTCAAATTTATGATCTTTTTACTGTTTGTTGTGAAGATTGGTAATTTCTGTTCGTTTAACTTTCTGCTCTGTTGCTTCCCTTAGGATATCGATCACATTTAGGAGAATGGATGAGTTGAAACGGCCAATAGGATATACTCCAGAACCTGATTTGCAAGGCATTGAACTGTTGTCATATGATACACAAAGACCAAAGGGATTAAATTCACCTAGATCATACAGTGCACAGAGACCAAAGGGGATAAGTTCTCCTAAATCTGAACGCCATGTAAAAAGGCAACCGTTTAGAAGAGGAGAAGCCGAGGGCTTTACAGAGAGTGATGAGCAATCTGAACGCCGATCCTCAACCCAGCCTCGAAGAGGCTCTTCATATAAGAGAAGGTTCACAGTGAATCAGAGCAGGTGATGATTTGTTCTAGTTATCGATCATTTCATTATTTGTGAGAGGTATAAAATCTTATGTACTTTTAAAGCCCTTGAATAGTGGCTATTGGGCAAGATTTTCGTACTTAAGTAATAGGATTAGCTTGTAACTTTATCGGGCGTGTGTGATGTCACATTTCTGAAAAACCATAGCTTGGGTTCACAACTGGTCTCTTGATTCGGGCTTAAGGTTGGCTTGACCCGGGTGGAAGCTGCTGAAACCTGATAGATGGTATTGTTGCTATAATGGGCATGGTTCTACTTTTAGCTAGAAGAAACAGGAGATTGTGTACTTTGTTTTGCTTTTCTCATTGAGGTTTGGAATTGTACAGACAATGTGCAAATTAATTAGTTTCTTAGCATTTGTTAAATGAACCAATTCAAGGATTTGAGATTAAACATGCACTCAAGTTTCCCATACTTTTCCATCAAGATGGGATCTAGCCCTTTGAATTGGACCGGGGCATACAATAAAGGATATAGTCCTCTTTGAAATGTTAGGACTAACCATTTGTTATATGATTTGGACTTAAATAAGGATTTATTCAATGAAAATGGACATGAAATTTGAGATGAGGAATGTACTTTTCATGTCAAAAAGCTGGAGGTTATTTATTTATACACATGAATTTTGCGTTATGTTTCTTTGTAACAATTTTAATTTGTTTCGAAATCAATAAACCTGGGTAACGTTTACAACCGATTTCCCTACCATATGACATATGTAGCTTTTGTGTTGTCTGATTGAGTGTTACACGACAACCACTCCAAGTCCAACACTAGAGTTAGTTACATCGGTTTTCATTTTGGTTAATTTTATGACTTTTGAATATTATTTGATAAAGTAATTATAAGTGAACTTATCCAAACACTATGATTCATATTTTTTTGATTTTTGATGCTCAGCACCGTCCAACACAACCAACCAACCGACCCTTGTGTGTTTGTGAGTGCAGTTGTCAGCAAGCTGACAGAAAACAGAATCCAACATATGATTCTGGGCGGCATTTCTTGGACATATGGATGACAAAACATTTATTCTAAGATGGGGCTCTGAGAAATTCAAAGTTCAAACCAATACAAAACCAGAGATGGACTTGGAAATGTAAGAGCAGAAGAACGTTTAAGTTCTGCTTCTGCAACTAAAACTGAAAAAAGGTTTCTGCGAACTCCTGTAAATTTTCATACACAATTTACAAATCTACATTCTCACACCTTAAATTATACATTAACCAAATCTTCAAACTAAAACCAGGAGTTTAACATAAAGCAAACTCACATTTAAATTCATGAAAATGATTGTATCACACAACTGGAACTGGCATGACTATTTCAGTAGTGGCACTGGCATGAGCATCCATGTTTGAACTGCTAGCTCTGGCGTCCCTGGAAGACTTTTTCTTGATGAATTCGATACAATCTGCAACAGCTTCGCTGTGGTGAGCATCATCAGGGTAATATTTTCGTGGGGCGTTCAAATTCGATGTGCTACCGTGATGATGCGAGGCCTTGCCGATAGCTGATATCATTATCAGGCGAAAAACTGCTTCTCGGAATCGTTCTAGCAGGGTCGTTGGCGATAAACGTTTGTTTTTGTTGTTGCCTTTGAATCCCGGCATGCAAAACGCACTGCTCTTCATTACCTTGGGGCTGCTTCTGGTTTTCTTCTCCATATTTTCTGGTCCTCCTTTGCCTTTGATGAGGTACTTCTTTTATAGAAGAATCTAATGCACCTGAGCCTAACAATTTTTTTTTTATACGAATGGCCTTTTGTTATGTAGCTTAGGTCACAAAAGTAAACAAATACATAATGTAGATTCTCCAAGATTTCCATTTCTCTTCTTTGTTTATATCAGAAGTAATGACTTCAGCATATGCATACCTGGACAAATAATCCAGAAAACATGGTAACTAAACAATTTATTTTTTTGAAATGTTGCTTCACAATATTAATAACATGAGAATTGAAAATGGTCCGCAAGACTTAATCAGTGGCTACAATGTTGGGTTTTGCCTGTAAGTTTAATGACTTACTAAAAACAGATTAGCAAATCATTTAGTCTTAACTGAAACTCTATAAGGTTCACATGGCTACATGTGCAAACGTTCATTACTCAACACAAATATATTAAAATTTCTATTCGGACAACTTGCCGACTTTCAAAGAATCCTTTGTTTTTTTTACCAACTTTTAATAAGACATGAAATTGTTCTTCTACTTATCCAAAAAGAAGAAGAAATTGTTCTTCTAGTTTGCACGAGTCTGTGTTTTCTTATCAGTACAAACAGATACTGAAACCCCGTGTGAATCAAATTATTATTCGAACACGGTTCGAGTCAGTGAGTTTTAGAGTAGAGATGAAGGAGAAAGTGATGACAGTAAAGAGGTATAAGAAGTGGCATTCATAAACATCAATCACATTCCAAATTTTATGTAACAGTGAGCCAGTTTTATACTTTTATTTCACTTTCTGACCTATGTATCATGTTATTACACAAGTTCCAAACAAAAATTGTGCATGGTCTCAGCTAATAATGCCTATGGACCTCGTTTTCACGTATGGACTCATGAATATGATAATCTTCTTGGCTTGCTTTCTTCTTGGGAAATAGCCATCCAATAATGGGGATCAATGTCTTCCTTTCAAGTTTACTAACGCTGTCTGTTTTTCCGGGCTTTTCGTCTTTGTTGATGACTTGGGTTAAGGAAGGAGGGCTAGCGAATTTCACGTATCTCTTCTTTTGGAACTCCTCCGGCTCACCGTCCCGCACTTTCGACTTGTTTCCGATGAATTTGAAGTCTTCTATATGGGGATCGGACTGTTGCCTCTGGAACTCTCTTGCCTTCAACTGCTGCAGCTCCTTTTTGTTTTGTTCAAGCTCTTCTCTCAGTGTTTCTATGCGATACGACTTCGAGTTGTTCTCCTCTTGTGCCTTTTGCAAGCTTCGCTTTATTTCTTCTAGCTCGGTTGTTAAGGCTGCAATCTTGGATTCACCTTTCCCACTCTCTCCTGCTTGAGCTTTCATCTAAGGAGAAACATATTCGGAGATGAATTTGAGATATTATCCTTCAAATATTCGAGTTTGAATAATATAATATTAATTCAAAGCATAGAGTTAAACCTCATTGATCCTGTTGGCAAAAATTTCGCCGACCAGAACTTTTTCTCCAAATAACGTGATAGCCTCTTTAACTGATCGAAAGGGTGCTCTTGTATCAATCTCCGCCCGTCCGCCGTTTTCCGTTTCCATGGCTCGTACTCCGGGGAGAAATGGCAACTCCGGTGATGTGGGATCGTGGTGACAAGGATCTCCTTTTAATACATCCAAGGAGAGTGATGAAAGTGACGTATAAAGGAAGGTGGTTCGTAATGGAGTTGGATGATAAGTAGCTCAACTTAGAGTTATAATTACAATTGGGGTTAAGTTTCTTCGCGTCCACTTCACTGGAATTTTGTTAATTGAAGTTGACAATTATTGGTGGTTGCATACTCCCCCCAGCCTTTTATTATGACTTGGCTTCCTTCCATCTTTAATTTTTATCAATCAAACTATTTAACTATTTCAATGGTATCAATTAAGCCACTTGTCGTTAAAGTTTAACAGAGGAGGTGACGCAATGAAAATTTGTATAATTATACATTTGTTTTTTGTTATATATATTATATTAATTTGGTCTTGATTCTAATTTAATCTAATAAATATAATCTTCCAATCAAATGGTGACACGCGATGAATTTACTCTTAAAATATTTATTTAGGTTAATAAATATACTCCTCGAATCACCTAGGATAACGACTCTCTTTCTCATTGGACATATTGGTAGATATTTTAGTTTGTGTTTTTCTCTCTGCATGTCGGTCTAATACCAAGATCTCTATGGACCAAAATATTGGTGTAGCGCCAACCATTCCCATTTTAGTAATTGCCAGGGAGATGAATTTAAGCCAAATGCTGCCATGGAGGAGATGATTATCAAATTTCTCAAACGAATGAAACATGTGTGTAACCTAATGAACTGGTTTCTGCATACTGGAAATAATAAATATTAAGATGATGCATCGAATTGTTTGACCTAAAAAGTACTGTTAATTGTCTCTTTCAGTACCCGCTTCACATCACATGCAACTCTAACCAGATTATATTAACTTCCATTAACTGTTGAGGTTTGAATCCAATCTCTTAGCTTTCATTACTGTTCTTCAAGCATATGTCTACCACATACATCAATAAAACTTGTAGGATTTTGGCAAGAATAGCCCTAGAAACTTGATTATGCGTGACAATTTGCTTGCATAGGTTCCTGTATGGTGCTTGTCCAAGATGAATTTTAGAAAATTTGTGCAAATTTTGCTTGGCATCATCTCCTTGAGAAGATTAGTAAGCTGGCTCATATTGCTCGTAAGCAAGGCCTTTATCATGTGTGCGTGATGATCCTTGAGAAACCATGGAAGTGCAGGTACTAAACATCTCAATGACATATTAACATGCTTTCTCGTGAATTGACAAAATCCATGCCTGATCCAATTTAGCTTCTAAATTCCTAAAGTCTGTCTTCTTTGTGTCATGTATTAAAAGCTCTTGAAATTTTCTGAGAGTCCCAATTTGGCTTTTGATTAATTTAGTGTCCTGGTTGAGTGGCAATGCAAATCGCTATTTTTCATTTTTATGGTTATTATGAGAAAGATTAGAGAACAGGCGAAGACATATCTTGAAATGTGGCATTAATCTGGAATATTTTCCTGTGAAACACAAAGCAGAAATTTGTCGCATTAAAGGGGACTTTCTAGTGAAATTAAATGACTGGATCTGGCTTTCTTGGATTCCAGACTGAAGCATCTCATTGCAAACTCGTGCTTCTTAAAATTGCTACTGTTTATCCCCAGGTATATGTTTTTTCTAATCACCCACATGATAAACATATTATGTGTGGTGTACACATTTTGCTCTTTGTAACTTATTTGACATTTTTTTCCATTTAAAACTTCAGGCACTCTATTACTACCTTCGGACACATTTGCTTGAGTGTCATGATGTTGCCAATAAATCAGGCCAAGACACAGCAAAGAATGCAACACAATCTTTCTGGTGCCACTGGAGGTATTTTAGCGTCAGAGTACACACCTTTTTTAAAAGTGATTGTCCGTTATTGTTAATTAGGTAATCCATGAGGTATAACTGTGATGTTATAAAGTTAAGCGTGTACTTTTGCACAGGTTCTCTTAACAGGAGAAACTGGTTCAAGGTTTGTTACTCTGCCTGAGGAGAGACTTCTGGCAGTGGTTAATGCACTGTTGCACCGCCTATTACAAGTACCCAACTGCTACTGCAGCAGAAGTTCCCCAATCTCTCAAGAAGGTTTCAAATTAGTTACTGTACTCCTTTTGTTGTTTACATGTACAAGAAATTGCCATTCTAATCTTCCAGACTATCCGAATGTACTATGTTATTAAACTTCCCTGAAATTGTCAAACGAATGCAGCATACACACCAAAGCTGACTTGCAACATTTTGCAATTGCTTTGTCCTTGTTCTAGTCTAGTTAAACTAATCATCTCTGATGGTTCTAACTGGCATATCATTAAAACTAGAAGTGGTGAGCGGATATTGCAGCCTCTTACGTGTAATGAACCAAATGTTCGATGAGCACAAGGAATCAAATTGTTTACAGATATTTGATATTGGCGCCAAATCAAATATTTTAAAGATACTACCAATCTATAATAAATAAATGAGAAACGATTAAAGAATTAGGCCAAGGAAAGGGAAAAAGTTTGAACAATTTTTTTATTGAATCACTTCATTGGTGATTATTCACTCTGATGCAGTATGCAGAATGCAGATGGTGTCAAGAAAGACAGCCAACAAAACAATATGAATGAGAAAAAATCACTCAATCCTCCTCCTCCAGAGGGAAGCGAATGTGCTTCCCTTTTGGTGTTGGCAATCCCTTCAAACATATGATGTGAGTTGAAGAATCCTCGATCTCTCCACATTCCTCTTCCCCTTCGATTTCACCATCACTGTTGTATACAAATCTTGTGTGCTTCCCTGCAAACATCTCTGTATGCTTATCTTGCTTAAACCTTCACACAGCTCATCTACCAATCCACCATCATCGTCTTCATTGCAGTCATCTCCCATTTCTTCATCATCTGTCTTCTCTTTGGTTGATTTGCTTTCTGCTGTTTCCGATTTCTCAGCGAAATCCAGCAGCAAAGATCTTGTTATCACGGTTCCATCAAAGCTACCACTCACCATCAGTCGTATTACACACAAAAGTAGGGTTAAACACTTGAGCAAAAAAACTTGTTTGTAAAAACAAAAGAAGAAAAACTGACCTCAGACATATTCAACTGTTCTTCAACAACAGGAAGATCCATCACTAATGAACCCAATCCAGCATCCTCAGAAAGATTTGGAACCTGTGGTGTATTTGCAGGAGTAGGAGCCAAGAGTGCCACTGGAGACTGAAGATGAATAAAAGGTCGGCTCTCCAATGGGATTTTCGAGAGCTCGGCCTCTTCTTCAACCTTTTGCAGAAGAGTCTTGACTTGACCCTTTAACAAAGACTCGCCACAACCAGGAGTCATTATCATCATCATCGTCATCCTCATCGTCATGTTGTTCTTGTCTACACCAGATGAGGGCGTCTCCATTGCAACCCCAACAACGTGTGAAGAATCATTTGTTATGTCATTAAGAGCAGACCTTTGTTGTTGCTGTTTCCCATTTCTTGTCAACTCTTCATTCTTTCCTTCTACAACAAATCATCAAGAAAAGGCAATGATTTTTTCTTTTCTTTTCTAGTTCCTTTATAAAGATAGGGAAAGAGAGAGATATTGACAATCAAAAGAAGAGTGAAAAGAACTCACTGGAAACAGGGATACTGTTGTTGAAAGACCTGGTAACTCTTCTTGAGGACGAAGGGGTCTCCATTGCAAATCAACTCAGTTAATCAAGGACGAAGAAAAAGCAAATGATTTATGAAAGCGAATAGGAATTGATGTTTGGAAATGGAAAGAGAGGGGGTTTATATAACTATAAATGGAGATATGATTATTGATCAAAAAATAAATGGAGATACGATTGGATTACGGCCCAGGATTCAGTTAATCAAGAACATTCGGATCGGACCGTTGGAAATAAAACTAGCCGTTGGAGGGTTTCTTTCTTTTCATTTTGTTTTATTTAATTAATCTATTCTTGCTCACGGTTCCTATTATCCAATAGGTGCGGTTCGTTCATTTTGGGCTCTTACTAGAACTTGGACCGACCCAAAATGTATTAATGTAAGTTTTTATATGACTTTTAATAAATTAAGGGAAATCAAAGGACATTTATTTATTTGTTTTTTTAAGTTTTATTTATTTAGTTAAACTACAACGATGGTAACTTATTTGTTACAGGTGTTTATTTTTGCTCATCACATTTTAAAAATGACGTTTGGTATAAATTTATAAAGTTTTGGTCACTAAATCTTAAAGGTCATTAGTTTGATGACGTGACATTAGAGGCATAATCACAAAGGGGCTGACAGAGGCCTGCCTCCTGCACCCCACTCTTACGGTCTATATTTTTACTTTTGCGATCCAATTTTTTTAAAATTATAAGTTATTTTACTAACCTAAATATCATTAAATAGTTATTACTTTAGTGGTATAGTGTGCAAGTAAAAGTAATCTTATTTTACTTGAAGTCAACATGTAAAATCCTATTATTGATATTTCTAGCTCTTTTTTTTGAATTTCTTTATAGTAACTCTTATCGTATTATTTTATTCTCGACCTCTTAACTTTTAATTATTGGCTTCTCCTCTGCGTGACACGTTAGAAAAAGTGGTTAAATTTTAATTGACCCCTAAAATTTAGATAAAATACGAATTTAACCCCTAAACTTTAAATAACATGCTAATTTAACCCGTTAACTTTAGATGAAATGTCATTTTGACCGTTAAACTTTAGATAAAATATTAATATGACTCCTCGTCGTCGACATTTACTCACCACCAATGTCAATGATCGCCGACATAAAGAAACTTTATGGGGAGGGATAAAGTTATTTTTATATTATTTAAAATAAAGGATAAAGTTAAATTATTAGTTGAAAAAATAAGAAGAAAAAATAATGCATATTAAAAATGAAAAAAATAGTAATTATATTTTCTAGGGGGTATGATGGTACATTCATGAGTAATACTTGTGTTTCACCTCGTGGCAAACACAAGGTAACGAACATTCATATGGCTTGTCTATTGGGTTCGACGACATCTAGCTAAGGATGAGAGCAGTGCATACTGTGGAGCAGGGGTGGAGGATACAATTCATGTATTGAGGGATTGTCCACCTGCACTCGCGGTGTGGTCGAGTATTATAAAGCCTGAAAAGTTAGGAGAATTCTGCTCCTTACCTATCCGGCAATGGGTCGCGATAAACGTAAGTGATGGCTGTTGATTCCCTCGTGTTTCCTTTAACTGGGAGCTAATGTTTGGCTACATTATATGGAGCCTGTGGAAACAACGAAATAGTAGAATTTTTGACCCAGACATGCGACTGCATGACCCAGTTATAGTTTGATGTCGTAGGCTGGTGTATGAGTACTGTCAGTCAGGGCTCGAGATGCAACGATGGGTATTGCGAATGAAGAAAGTTGTGGTCAAGCCATGTCCAGAACTTGGTCACCCCCCGAGGGTGGGGTGATGTGCAACACTGATGGTTCTCATCGGAATGCAACAGGGACTCTACTTATGGAGGTGTTTTTCGTAACCACGAAAGGGAATGGATTGTTGACTTCGCAAAGAGTATAGGGATGTGTTCAGCGATTGAATCTAAGCTAATGAAGGGTTGTGTCTAGCGTGGGAACTTGGCATTGGCCGATTACAGTTAAAGTCGGATTGTGGCTAGGCTATTCAGTCTATACTTGATCGTAATCACACACATTGCCGACTTTCGACAATTCAACACATTTGGGATCTTTTGGACAGATGTTGGGAGGTTCAATTGGTAATTATAGGACGTGAACGTAACAAAGTGGCAGATGCGCTTGGTCGTCTTGCTTGGAAACTTGCCTTTGGGTTACACGAATTTGTTGAGCCGCCGAGTGGTGTGTTTCACTTGTCGAATTTGGATCTACCAGGTTAATTGTTTTGTTTTAGTTTAGTTCGAGTATCTCGGCTGCATTGTTAAGTATTACCAAAGGCACTATTTTCTTTCATTTAGGTTTAGTGAGATTTTTTAATGAGGTCCGAGGAATACTGCCTTTTCTCAATAAAAAAACTTTAATATAGTAATATCCCTGTTCCATAAATATTTTCAAATTTAATTGTTAGTTAATACAAATTCCTTTTTTTTACTTTAAGCATATTAAATTTGGCATAATATTTTGTAATAATATTACATATAATCATATTGTATAAATATGAAATAACCCTCTTGTTTGGCAATTAGCGGATAGCTGATAACAGATTATATTAGCGTATAACTGATAGCTGATTGCATTAGCTGGTTTCACTAACGAATTGTATTAGCTGATTGTATAAAAGTGTTTGGTAAAATTAACTGATAGTTGATAGTTGTTTGATTATTTAAATAAGCAAAATAACATATAAGGACGTGATTATATTCAATACTTGTTTGAATAATTTATTAGTTATTAATATTTTGTATCTATTAATATTAATTAGATTATGCAAACTAATTTTTTAATATAACATTACTAAACATATTTAAATGATCTATATATTAATTTACTATTTATATAACTGTTTTTAATATAATTTAATTAATTATTAAATTTAAATACAAATATAAATGTTGTGGCGGATGTTTGACATCTGATTTGCTTCAGTTTCGGGTTCCAGGAGGTGTGGGACTTAAGAAAATATTTGGGGTACCGTTACTTCATCAAAAAATATCTCATGAATCTTATGAATACTTAATACAAATTATGCAGCATAAACTCAATGGATGGAAAGCGAAGTCTTTATCTTTGGCGGGGCGTATCACTTTGGCCAAGTTGGTTCTGGCGGCAATTCCTTCTAAAACCATGCAAACTGTTGTTTTACCACGGATGTCATGTAATGAGATTGAACGATTGATTCGGCGCTTTGTTGGGGGATTACTTCTGCGTGAGGTAGGGTCTATTTAGTTAAATGGAGTGAGTTTGTCGACCTATAGGTTGTGGTGGCCTTGGTCTGCGATGTGTCAACAAGAAGAATGTGGCTTTCCTGATGAAGCTAGCGTTTCAACTGATTTCTCAAAAAGATACATTGTCCATTAAATTCTTGTGATGTAAGTATAAATGTACGGAGTTAATTCCCGAATCACTCTCTCGCCGTTGTTGTTCGAACTTATGGAAGGGGTTGAGCCTCGTGTAGGATGATGTTCAGAAAAATATTCTTTAGAATTTGGGGAATGGGTTGAATGTGGATTTCTGAAAGGACCCGTGGATCCGAGACATTGGTCCTTTATTTATGCATGTGGCCCCTGACGCAGTCGGTTTGTTGGGCAGGCCTATGGTGACCGATATGGTGAATGAGCAAGGTGAATGGAAGTGGGATATGCTGTAGCATGTACTTCCACACGCGGTGCTACTCCACCTAGCTGCTACCAAGCCTCCAAAACAATGGTTTCCCGAGGATATTGTATGTTGGTCGGGCGAGCCTGATGGCCGATTTTTGGTTCGTTTGGCCTATAAGATACATCGAGGAAATGTATCGGATGTGGTAGACAAGTCTTGGAAGGTGATTCATCGGTTTCGGGGGCTGCAAAAAGTTAGAATATTCCTTTGGTTGGTTTGTTGCAACAAACTAATGACAAATGTTGAGCACGTGCGTCACCATTATTCGATGGATAGCAGCTGCCCGTGTTGTTGTCACTCTAACGAGGATGTTGATCATGTGTTAAGGTTATGTCCATTAGCGCATCAAGTCTGGGAAATGGTGATTAAACCAGAGACGCTGCATGAGTTTCTAATGATGGATGTGAAAGAATGGGTAGTGATGAATTTGACCAAGGCTGATATATTTACTATGGATACTCAAGATTGGGATTTGTTGTTTGGCACTTTGGTATGGAACTTTTGGTTATTCAGAAATGCAATCGTATTTGTGAATCCACTTGAAGCAGAAGGTTCGATTTTAGACCGAAGCTGGAGTCTTGTTGAACTCTCGAGTGAGCTTTGGTGAACAATAGGGACGTACAGCCGCAAGCCACTACCCTTGCTGCGGGACGTGGGCATTGGATGCTACCGGATGAGGGCTGGCTCAAGGTGAACACAAATGGAGCTCGACGTTCCTCTAACAGGGTGGCTTCTTGTGGTGGGGTTGCGAGTGATCATTCCGGGAATTGGATCTTTGGCTTCACAAAGTTGTAGCGACGTTTTTTTGTTTTGAAATTCCTTTGAAGTGTCCTATTTTAGAAATAAAGATTTGTTTAAAGGGGAATGTATTTTGAAAAATCGTAATATTTTTTAAAACAATAAAAATTGGAGTCGTCACCGGCCATATGGATGAGGTAGACTGAATACCACAAAACCAGAGATTCATTTTGAAAGGGTTCGGGAGTTGGTTATGTGTGGGGAATGATTAGCACCCCCATCACGTCCAGAAATTGGTACCAAAATACTTGTTGCTTTTAATCGAAGGAAATTGTCAGAATTTGAAAGGAATTTAATTCAGTGACATTAATTGAAAATTAACCTTAATTGAATGGGCTTAATCAAATTGGTAGATTCAAATTAATTGGACATTTAATTAATAAAGTTGACGATACATCGGACCATAGACTAAACCGACATCATATAAGCCTGACTGTCGTGTTAGTTTATGGTTCGAATCTCGTATGTCACCTTTATGCATGATGCAAGCAATTAAAGCATGATGTAATGCTTTGGTTAATTTTTAATTTTGCCTTAAGTTGGTGAGGATTAGTTCAAATATTTGATCAACATCCTTTAAGTTCGGACTGTTACAACACAAATATCGGAATTAATGAACACCTCTCGTTTTATGATTTAAATTGATTAGCATGTGGATCAAATGGGCCTAATGATGACAAATAAAATGAATGCCAAACACGGGCTTGAAAATTAAACACACAAAAGGCCCACTAAAAGTCATAACCTAAAAAAGCCCAAATTATGGAAATCTAATTAGTGATCTAGTTACTAATTAGGTGATTCTAGTATTAACTCTAAAAACTAGAAAACCCTAACAAATTATGAATTATCTTGGACCCTGATAATTAATTCAATCAATTTTAAACTAGTGTTCCAATTAGCCAAGAACACTATTTAAAACAAATTGAGTTAATTAACCATGTTTTAAAATTAAATGTCAATCTAAACTTGCAATTGATTTTATCCCAAAAGTGATCAAGAAATGTTCAATTAATTTAATGAATTTAATATTTATCTCAATAAGCCGATGATAAATTTAAATTCACTAAGTTAATTCGAACCTAAATCTAACTAAGGCTCTAAAGAGTCTAATCCTAGAATCAACTTAATTAATTTAAGGATCGCGCCCCTATTAGACGAGCACACGACCTAAATTAATTAAATTAATTCTTAAACTAACCCAAAGGCCTTAACAAATACAAAGCCCACCTAAACTAGGCCCAAGGCCCACTAAGCTAGAACTAACCTTAAGCCCAAAAACACAACAAGGCCTAAACTATCTAAACTAAGCAAGACCAAAGCCCAAGCATATAAACATAAATGTATTTACTATGTGTTCTACTATATATAAAAATATATTATTTATTTTAAAATTATATTATATTTGTTGTAAAGGCTAGGTATTATATACACTATAAAAAGACTTATATTATATATTTTAAAAACCTTTATATTATATATATTAAAAAACATATATATGTATTATGGAGAAAATTATGTATTGTATATTATAATAAACTATATACTATACTTTATAATAAACTATATATTACATATTTTATAAAAACTATATGTTATACTTTATAAAAAAAAACTATATGTTAATATATAGACTATACCATATATTACATATTATGTAACAAAATTCATATGCTACATACTATAGAATATATTACAAAAAAGACTATACACTAGCATAACAATATACATTATATAAAACCTAATATCAAACACATCCACATTACTTGACAAACAACATAGTTAATACAAAAATAAAACTGAAAATTAAAGGATGCAAGGCCAAAATTAAACATGCATGATGAAAGGGGTTTTAACATTGAAAAAGGACCAAGAAGCAAAGAAAATAAAGATTTGAGGGACGATTTAAAAGGAAAAATAGGGGTGAAATTGCAAATAGCTAAAAAACCATAGGGACTGGGGTAGTGATTAAAGCATGCGGAATGGCTAAAGGGGTAATTAAAAATGACGAAGTGACTATTGTTGTGATTATCAGATGCGGAAGGACCGCAAGTGTAGTTTAGCTGGGCAGAGGGTTTAAAAATGATATTAAACCAATTTTAAAACGTGAAACGTTATAAAATAACCCCTCGGCCGAGAGTTTCGCTCTTTTGGGAATTTTTTTTGCTTCAAAAACATATAACCCTCCCCTATATGCTCTGTTAGGGTTCTAGAAACCCAGAAAGGCGACGACTTTCAGCCGCAATGACCACCGCGACCCACCATACTGACCGTCGCTCACTAGCGCCAGTGGATTAAAACCTAGTCTCAAAAACACCCTCACCTTCCTCTGAAACCCACTTTTGAAAAACACAGCTGGAAAATCCTTTCTTTTTGAAAAGCCAAAAACAAAATAAGGCAGCCATCCCCTCTGGTTAGCCTCTTCACCATTTCACCTCTCACGGCCTCATAGAGGCCCGATTCAGGCTTATCAATGGCGAGAGAATGCGGACCAACGACGGGCAATGTGTTTTTATATACCCTGACTATTAGAGGAAAGAGGTATACCTCAAACTACTAGAGGCATTCCTTTTCTTTTTTTGCTCTATTCCTTTTGAGTTGCCGAATGCTTGCAATGGTTAGGGCATTGTGTTTTTATATACCCTGACTATTACATGTTTTAGAGAAAAATGAAAATACTGCCTAAAATCCCTATTGGCTACTATATTATTTTGGCCGGATTCATATTGCTTCTGTTGTTGTTGGTGCATTTATGAGCATGTCCCCCAATCTTTTTGCAATTTTCTGCTATTTCGTTCCTTTTGCATGTAATTGAGAATTGGGGAAACAGGGAACAGAGAGAGAAATACCGTAGGCAACAACACTCTGGTGATTTGAACCAACGTGGCAAAGCTACGAACGACGTGGTGCCTGGCCGTTGGTTTATTCTGCCAACATAGAGGTGACCTAGAAGGGTAACAGACGTGAGCGTGTGGCGCACGCGCGGCTGAAGAGAGTTGAACAATTGGGGGATTCGTGTGGGAGGGAAGATGATGATGTGCGTGTGGAAAGCTGGAGGGTCTCTCTCAATCGATCTGGATCGTCAGATCTCATTTGAATCTGACGGCTGGCATTAGGCGGCTGCAAAAGATAGGAGGACATCAGATTAGGGCTTAATTAGTTGGGCCATATATAATATATGTACATATATTTGTTTGGGCTTTTGTATATTGGAATGATATATAAACTTGGGTTATTATTATTATTGTTATTGTTTATTGGGCTTTTACTGAATGTCTTCCTTTTTACTTTAGTTTAACAATGATAATAATATAATGGTGATAACGATGATAACAGAATATAAATATAATAATAATAATAATAATAACAACAATAAAAATAAGATGACAATGATAGTAAAAATGGTAATACTAATGATAATTAATAAAATATACTAATAATATTTAGGGGGTTTTTTGAGTTGGATAACAATAATATATAATATCATGGCAATAAAATAGCAACACACATATAATATAAGATTTATTACTACTTATATAATGATGATAATGATTTTTTTTTACTTTTGGGTTCTAATAATAGCTGCATACACATGTATACATATATATAGATAGTTAAAACTAAACAAGACCCATAGTATTACATAAGCCTATTATTGTAAAAACAAAAGAAGAAATAAAACGGGTCAATCCCGGACAAAATTAGTGATTACAACTGCCCCTTTTTACTTATACTTGTGGAAAAAGAATAAAGCAAAGACCATAAGCACTAATTTTATCCTACTTCCTTGTCGGACGATTTGCTCTTCCGGAATGGCAAAGAGCAAATCGAATTAACTTATTTTTCCCAAAGTGGTGAAAACAACCGGGTAGCACTGGCATGTCCTTCCGAAGCGACAACGAGCAAACCAGTTCGCAAGCGACTTTTTCCTCTGAAGCGACAGTGAATGAATCCCAATGACTTTACTTTCCTAAAAGGGCAGAAAACAAACAAGGCGCTGGGATGTCCTTTCGAAATGGCAGCATACAAGCCAACTATCTTTTAAACGACTCATTCTTCTAAAACGACACTGAATGAATCCAGACAACTTTGCTTTCCCGAAGCGGCAGAAGGCAAATTGAGTGGTGCTGGGATGTCCTTCCGAAATGGCAGTAGACAAGCCAACTATCTTTTAAACAACTCACTCTTCCGAAACGGCACTGAATGAATCCAGACAACTTTGCTTTCCTGAAGCGGCAGAAGGCAAATTGAGTGGCGTTAGGATGTCCTTCCGAAATGGCAGTAGACAAGCCAACTATCTTTTAAACGACTCATTCTTCTGAAATGGCATCGAATGAATCCAATGTCCTCAAATGGTAGGCGAACTCGATTCCTGAAGTGGTAGAGACAAAGTGTACTGATGAGTCCCCTTAAAACGATAAGGAGCAAATGGCGATTCTTGTCATAAAGGTTCTATTCGTCTTGTACCCATACGAACGAGCCTCTTTATCTTCTCATTTGAGAAATTTTGTGAGTTATGGACGTTTACTTTATCATTTGTTCCCATTCTAAGGAGGTACTCAATCTTTGTTATGATTATTTGTAAAAAATGGTGTCAAATCTATAATGATATGAGTTAGCATGCTCCTAATCCTAGGAATGCCTAACTAAATATGTTGCATGAGCATAGCAATTTTAAACTTTCTTGAGTAGTTTCTCTTCTTGCCCCCTCATACTCGCGTCCTCTATTTTTTCTCTCTGATAACGGTGCTTTCTTCCTCACTCGAGTTCATCCTTCATGCCCTTTTTTGAGCTATTGAACCTTTTGTTCTAAAGCGTCTTTTTAGGTTTTCACTTTAGAGAATTTTCTTTTCCTTTTCTTTCTTTCTATTTTTTCATTTTTCTTTTTTTTATTTCTCTTTTTCTTTTTTTCTTTCTCTTTCTTCTTCTTCTGTTTTCTCTTTTCTTTCTTTTTCCCTTTTTTGTTTTCCTTTGACACCCTTGCGAGTTTTTGCACATAGTCCCTCGAACTTCAGTATGAACAATATTCGATGTCTTTCCATGATAGATCTTATCAACTTTGCCTCCGACTTCCTTTTGCCGCAATTTTGGTGAACTCCTTTCCTGACTGGGAATAAACTTGCACTCAATAGGTTAAACCATACTAATGCTAAGAAATTCTTTGCCTTTTTCATTCCATGTCAATCTACTCGCGGAATAAATATGAAATAAATAAAAGAAACTATTATATAATTTTATTAATTAGGATAACTTGGAAAGTCATGGCAAACATAAGAAGAGAGAAAGAAGTATAGAAGATGTCAATTGTATGAATGACGTGAACCTTATAGCTTTGACAGATCTCTCTCTAACCACTCTTGGTTATCTTCAATGATGAAGACCGAACCAAAAGAAAGGAAAAAAAACCTTTAATCGAAATGAGGCTCATCAGTTGGATGTCGAAACTTAACTCTATCTAAACCGTCCTTTTTGGATTTTCAATTCAGATCCTCCTTTGGTTTCAAGGTGCCAATTCGAGTTTTCACCTTAAACCCTCATTTTCTTTTTTTTCTTTTTTTCTTTTTTTTTACGAATGATACTTCTTGACGGAGTCTGAGTTTATTGGGTTGCTCAATTCTTTCCCATCCATCTCCGTTAGAATTAACACCCCCTAGAGAAGTCATTTTTTACGACATAGGGCCCATCCCAATTTGGCATCCATTTCCCTCGGAAGTCTTTTTGATTCAACAAGATCTTTTTAAGCACCATATCTCCTTCTTGAAACCCCTTCGAGCGAACTTTATTGTTATAAGCTTGCATCATTTGCTTTTGGTACATCTGATTATGAGAAATGGCTTTTAATCTTTTCTCATTGATGAGGTTCAACTGATCAAACCTGGCTTGCATCTATTTGGCTTCATCTAACTTTACCTCATTAAAAATTCGAAGTGACAGGATTTCCACTTCGATGGGTAGTACTACTTCGGTGTCGTATACTAAGGAATACGATGTTGCCCTGGTGGAAGTTCTCACGGATGTCCGATAGGTAAACAAAACAAAATGGAGCCTTTCATGCCAATCCTTAAATGTCTCCGTGGTTTTTGCTATAATATTCTTAATATTCTTATTTGATACTTCTACCGCTTCGTTCATCTTAGGGCGATAAATGGTAGTATTATGGTGTACAATCTTGAATTGTTCACACACCTCGATCGTCATCTTGTTGTTCAAATTAGAAGCATTATCTATGATGATTCTTTCGGGCAGATCATAGCGACATATAATTTCCTTCTTAAGAAACTTACAAACCGACGCTCTTGTGATATTAGCGTATGAGGCAGCTTCCACCCATTTGGTGAAGTAATCAATAGCCACTAGGATAAAACGGTGCCTATTGGAAGCCTTTGGATGTATCTGACCAATGATGTCTATTCCCCAAGTAGCAAAGGGCCACGGTAAATTCATGGTGTAAAGAGGCATCAGCGGGGAGTGTACCTTATCGGCATAGCTTTGACATTTGTGACATTTCTTCGCATAACTAATACAATCTCCCTCTATAGCTGACCAAAAATAGTCATATCTCATGTTTTTTTCTTACCACCAAGAACCCGCTAGCGTGGGTCCCACATAAGCCCCCGTTGACCTCTACTAAAATGGTTCTAGCTTCCTGAGCACTGACACACCAACAATGTCTGATCCTTGCTTCTTTTGTACAAAGTTTCCCCGTCAAGGACATACTCCGATGCTAACCTTCTAATAGTCCTTTTGTCATTCTCATCAACCCCCTTTAGATAAGTCTAGAACTTGATGTATTGGAGGATGTCAAAATACCATGGGTTTCCGCCCCCATCTTCTTCCAAAATATAGCAATAGGCTAGTACCTCAAAGGCTTACATTTCGATTGGCCCTATCTCGGCGCCCGGCTTGCATCTCAAAGGCTGGTACCAGGGTCGTCAGGGCGTTGGCCATCTGATTATTCTCTTTTGGAAAGTAGGTGAAACTAATTTTTTCAAAATCCTTGGCCAAATCTTGGATCAAGTCATAGTATTTGACCAACTTTAGATCTCTAGTCTCACATTCTTTCCAAAGCTGATAAATCACCAAAGAAGAGTCTTCAAAAACCCGAAGCACGTTGACCTTTCTTTCTATGGCCGCTTGGAGTCCCAAGACACAAGCCTCATACTCGGCTATATTGTTGGTGCAAAAGAATTCTAACCTGCTTGTGGAAGGGTAGTAGACATTGTCTGGGGAGACCAAAATTGCCCATATTCTATGGCCTAGGGCTTTCGATGCCTAGTCATAATAAAACCTACATCCTTCATTCTCGATAGTAAAAGTCCTTTCAGACAGATCACATATTAGATCTTCATCTGGGAAGCTAAAATCTAATGGTTTATAATCATCTGAGGCATGGCTTGCTAAAAGATCTGCCACCACGCTTCCTTTTACCGCCTTCTGACTTATATAAACAATGTCGAATTCTGACAAAAGAATCTGCCAATGGGCCACTTTCCTGGTTAATGCTGGTGCTTCTATTAGAAATTTTAACAGATCTATTCGGGAAATCAAATAAGTGGCGTGATACAACATGTATTACCGAAGCCGCTTAGTAGCCTATACCAAGGCGTAACATAACCTTTGGATCAACGGGTATCGTGTCTCACACTCGGTGAATTTCTTGCTCAGGTAATGTATCACCTTTTCTTTTTTTCTTGTGTCATCGTGCTGCCCCAACACACAGCCCATAGAGTTTTCAGAAACTGCCAAGTATAGAATCAACGGCCTATCTGGTACTGGTGCTACTAAGATCGGAGGATTGGCTAGATACTTCTTGATCTTTTCTAGCGTTTCTTGACATTCTTCATCCCAAACTCCTGAGTTATTCTTCTGGAGCAGTCTAAAGACGGGGTCACACTTATCGGTCAACTGGATATGAATCGGGAGATGTAATTCAGTCTTTCCAAAAATCCTCACACCTCCTTTTGAGTTGGAGGTGGCAGAAGATCTTGGATTGCTTTCACCTTGTTGGGATCAATCTCGATGCCTTTCTGACTTACTATGAAACCTAAGAGCTTCCCAGACGTTACTGTGAAGGTACATTTGGCTGGGTTGAGTTTTAGCTAAAATTTTCTTAGCCTCTGGAAGAGTTTTCGTATATTTCAAATGTGTTCCTCTTCGGTTAGAGACTTGGATATCATGTTATCTACATACACCTCAATCGCTTTATGCATCATGTCATGGAATAAGGTCACCATGGCTCTTTGATATGTGGCCCCAACGTTCTTCAACCTAAAAGGCATTACCTTATAGCAGAACGTGCCCCACACAGTCACAAAGATGGTCTTCTCCATATCCTTGGGATATATTTTGATCTGATTGTACCCTGAGAAGCCATCCATAAAGGAAAACCAAGCATGCCTCGCAGTATTGTCAACTAGAGTATCAATATGAGGTAAAGGGAAATTGTCCTTGAGGCTCGCCTTATTAAGGTCCCTATAATCTACACACATACGCACCCTCCTATCCTTTTTCGGTACCGGCACTATGTTAGCCACCCATTCTGGGTACTTAGAAACCTCCAAAAATCCAGCTTCAAACTGTTTCTTCACCTCTTCTTTTATTTTTAATAACATGTCCGTCCTTATTCTTCAAAGCTTCTACTAGACAGGCTTTTATTCTAGCCTAATGGGGAGCTTATGTGTTACAATATCTGTGTTTAAGCCTGGCATATCCTGGTATGACCACGTGAGCACATCCTTAAATTCCATAAACAACTCTACCAACTCTTGCTTGACTTTTGGCGATAGGGTACCTCCGATCTTTACTTATTTCCTTTCTTCGTTAGTTCCTAAATTCAAAACCTCTATCCCTTCTTGGTGTAGGAGAATTTGCCTTTCCTCACTAGCCATCATTCTTATTAGCTCATAAAAAATCCCATCATCTTCCTCTTCTACCTCTGCCAAGTACGTGGGTCATTCGAAATTTACTTCAGGATTAGGTTCCACATTATTCATACAGTTTATATTAAGAGGCCTACACGATTTTGAAAGTGAGTATTGGAAAAGGAAGGGTATAGTTTATAACGTGAACAAATAAATATATAAAAATAAACAAACAAATAAATAAAATAAAATAAATGTTGTGTTTTCCATTTAAGAAGGAAAATATAGACATCGTCTACTTTCCGTATGTCCCCAAAGGTCCAGTTGTTGAGCTCTTCTCCTAGGAGGCAAGAGAGAATCTTCGTCAGAAATTGATTAGCCTCGCTCTCGTCGCCAATCATGTCCACATTCATCTCTTCGAGATCCTCACTGATCAACTCTTCCTAGAGGCACCTCTCGTCTTCTCAGTTCGCCTCTTGGACATCTACCTCCAGGTTTCAAATTCCGCCAGATATAAAGGCACCCTTGAAGTCTCCATAGATGATAGGGGCCCATGAGATGTCCTCCCCTCTAAGCCTAGCCTTCCTTTGCTCTTGATTCCTCTTCTATTCTTGCTTTTTTGGTAAGAAATTTGACTTGTAACCGAGTCTGAAGTGGTCAAATTTGTGGATCACCTTGATGGGACAAAGGCGTCCTTGCATATTCTTTCCCAAGCCTTTCTTTTTCTTTACTCCTTTACCTAGGGTTTCGTACACCTCTATCTTAGTGTAATTGGATAAATTAGGGCATGTAATCTTGTTTTCTTCGGCAACAAAGGTAGCATTGACAAGTTCCAAGGCCCTAAAGGCACACTCTATTGCTTCTTCATCCGTGTGGATGTACAAAGTATCTGAAGTCACAGAAATGATGATGTCTTCTTCAGTGTTCACTGTTACTAGTTTTCCTTTGGTGACAAACTTCAACTTTTGATGGAGTGAAGATGGAACGGCGCCGATTGAGTGTATCCATGGCCTCCCTAACAAGCAGTTGTAAGATGGCCGAATATCTATAACCACAAAATTGACTACATATTTGTAGGACCAATAAGCAGGGGTACTTTTATTTTCCCGATCACATCTCTCTGGGTCCCATCAAAAGCTCACACCATATTATGACATGGTTGTATATGTGAACTATCGATTGGTAATCGCTATAGTATAGCTAACGACATAACATTCAGCGCAGAGCTATTATCAATTAGCGCGCCCGACAACACATGACCTTTGCAGTGAGTGGTGATGTTCAGGGCCTTGGTGGATCATGTACCTTTCCTCGGGATTTCATCATCACCAAGGGTAATGTGATTAACGTCGGTGATATGGTTGAAAATATGATCCAACCTCCTAACTAAGATATCATTTGCAACATAGGTCTCATTCAAAACTTTCAACAGGGCCTCACGATGCTTTTCTAAGTTTAGTAAGAGATTATAAGCACAGAGATTCGAGCTGGTTGTCTCTGAAGCTGGTTGACGATGCTATACTCGATGTGCTTCAAAACCCTCAAAAACACTTGAGCTTGAGTTGCTGTGACCAGCTCTTTGATTCTCGGTA
This sequence comes from Hibiscus mutabilis, assembly GCA_019671005.1. Taxonomy (NCBI): domain Eukaryota; kingdom Viridiplantae; phylum Streptophyta; class Magnoliopsida; order Malvales; family Malvaceae; genus Hibiscus; species Hibiscus mutabilis. Next base: position 22,278,303 of record CM033718.1, on the reverse strand, counting down.
GTGGGTCATCTCTAAAAACTTTCTCGAGTTAAACTTCGGCTTCCCTATCTTTCTCTTTCGGTCTTCCGGTACCCTTAGGTTCTCTGGAGCATAGCATCGACCACTCATTGTGAGATGCCCTACATCCTTTACCCCTCCAGCCTTAGGCTCCAAATGTTCTTCTTGAATGGGTTTCATCCCTATTTCCATGTCTTCTCTTCCGTGTAAGCTAAAAGAACTCGACATTGTGATGCTTGCAATATAGTTCCATGGAACCATCTTCGTATCCTTGAAAGGAAATAACCTCGAAGAAGTAATTATCATCTTGGAGGCTGCTTTCGGTGCGTTTGTCTCGTTTGTCCGGAGACCGATGACGAGTGGCCTCTTTGCGCTATACTTAGTCTCCTGGCTCTCTGGTGCACAAACTTCTACTTCCTCCCTTCCTCCTCAAAAAACTCGATCTCCTTTTTATTCATCATAGCTTGTATCAGTTAACAGAACTCCTCTCAACCTTGAATCTCATGATCTTTCGATTTGTGGTATTCACAATACTGGCCACTACCTTCTTCTACAATCACCATTCCCCGGTCAATAAAGCATGTCATACACAACTGCTGGAAAACCTATATTAACGATGATCGAACCTCGGACATGTTCTCGCTAGTTTTTCTAGAATTCTTGCCTTCAATAGCATTCATGCCTTGACCTTCATGATTTGGAAGGGGGTTGTTGGTCGTGCTCGATTCTTCTAATTGTAACACTCTGATCTGGATTAATTTTTGAACGAACTTCTTGAATGCCATACAATTTTCAATCGAATGCCGCAGAACATCGGCATGGTATTCGCAATAAACCTTAGGGTCATACCATGCTGGGTACGGTGGGTTGTAAGGAGTAACATGATATGTACGAACCAAATCGGCCTTGTACAATTGTGAGTAAAGCTCCTTGTAAGAGATTGGCAAAGGAGTGAAGGGTCTATCATCACTTTCCTTATTGGGTCCATTGTCTTCTCTCTTGTTGAAGTTTCTAGAATTCCCTGCTAGGGGCTGGGAGATAGTGAAGTTCTTAGTTGCCTCGAAGATGTTTGTATTGTTCACCTCGTGGTCCTTTTTCTTGTATTGCTCGCTCGTCATGACCATCTCCGTAAAATTGCTAATAGGGTTGTTGATCAATCGATCATAAAGCGTCCCCTTTAGCATGTCTACAAACATTGGGGAGATCCCGTGCTCTTAAAGCGATGGTGAACCTGTACTGCCGTATCACGCCATCTTTGAGTGTATTCACGAAGAGTCTCGTTGAGCTTTTGTTTCATGCATTGCAACAGCAGCCGATTGGGAACTATGTCAGTTACATGTTTATATTGATCTGTGAAAGCTTTTGCCAGATCCCTCCACAACTTAATTTGAGCCCTGGTCAGTTGATTATACCATCTCGAAGCATATCCTACTAAGCAGATCCTTCCATGACTTAAAATAGTGAATCTTGAGCTTCTCGTTGTTGGTAAACTGACCATCTTCCGGCAAAACATTACTATGTGAGTAGACGGGTAGGTGGTTCCATCAAACTTTTCAAAATCGGGGGTCTTGAACATATATGGGATCTCCACATCGGGGACCAAACTGAGTTCCCTAGCACTTAACCCATATGAGTCATCCCCGTCTTCCTTCACTCGAAACTTTTCCTCCAAGTCTTTTCAAGTATCTTCTAATTGCTTAGTGAATTCTGCCTTTATTTGGTTCATCTTCTCCAACTCATTAAAGTTTGGGATGCTATCCCCGATAACTTTAGGATTCCTGAATGTCACTTCCGGTTGAGTTTGAGGAGCTAGACCGATATGAGAAGAGGATGCCCCTTGTAGGGGATTAAGAGAAAGGTCAACGAGTAGGGGGTTCTGGATGATCTGGGCATAGTGGCGATCCCCTGAGTTTTAGGCAAGATTCTCAAAGATACTCTTGCCTCTCAGATCAGGTCCTAGCTGAGCTTGCAACAGCTGAGATATTTCCTTCATCATGTCCTGCTGAGACTTGGTGATGGTGTCCTTTAATTCCTGTTGGGCTCGTTCCAACTAGCCATATAGGTCTGCCTCTAACATGGAAAAGCTCTCCTCCATTTGCTTTGATCGTGAGCGGGTGTGGAATGATGACAATTTTAAGGAGCAAAATGCAATCTTTCTGAAATAGAAAGCCTTTTAATTAATAAATGACAACTAATAAAGAATGCAAACAATTGTACTAATTAGATGATTATTAGTTTTTAACAAAGAATGCAAATGAAAGAATCATACATGAATGCAAAGAGCGACACTAAGTTTGGCAAATATCATCATTAAATGACTTTTATTAATGGAAACGTTGTCTTGTTACAATAACTTAAAGAGAACCAACTACACATATGGCTTCAGGGTAGTATCAAGGTCAATGATCTCCTACAGAATCCAAACGATCCTCTCTCCTTCCTCAGAATCATCATCCACACATTTATGGAGTTCGGTAGCGTCTTCAACCAAAATCTATACTTTTTGGGCAACCTCTTGCATCTGAGTCATCCAATGCGCCAGCTCTCGTTCTTGCCTCCAAATTGTATAGGCGGCAAAGTGTAGTTGCTCCAAACTTGGCGTTGGGTGTACTTGAATAGCTCTCCTAAGGCTTGCCAAGTGATCCTTGAGTTGTTGAACCTCGGTTTCCAACTCATCGACATGAGTCTTCAAGACTTGATTCTCCAAGTTGCTGGCCTTCAGCTTGCTAGTTGAACCTTTTTGTTTGAAAAGAGATTTTTCCAAACACTTCACTTAATCTTTCAAGGTTTCATTCTGATGTTGTTCCTTTTCAATCTGTCTCGAGTGGGAGATTCGTAGATTCTTCACTTCTTTAGTTAAAGCGAGCAGTTGATCTTTGTGCTCGTGAAATATTCTTTTGTAGTTCTCTGCTCTTGTTTTCTCCTCTTTCAATCGGAGCTCTAACCCTTCACTTGGTCCGCCTTCCGCAACTCTTTTGCTCTTATTCAACTTTTTAAGCTTCTGAATCTCTTTCTTCTGCATCTTGAGTTCAAGTTCCAGCTCATCTCTTTTCTTCTGTAGATCTCTAACCACTCCTTCAAACTGTGTCTTTTTTAATTCGAAGTCGAACTTTTCTTGATGGGCTCTCTCCTCGAGCTTCAGGTACCTCTTTTATTCTTCTTCAAGTTGTTTCCTCATCAAGTCAGCCTCGGTAGGAAGTATGGCTAATCTCTCATCCACATATTTATTTCCATCGGGATTCAAGAGGGGAATGTTGTCATTGACACGATTAAATCGCCATACTTCGTACTCATGAGTGACCATGTATGGAGCATTTACGATGCTAACCCATCTTGCATTGTTCCAAGTTGAAGAAGCATTGTATACCATCGTCTTGTAGCCCTTCTCTTTTGCATAATCCACGTTGAACTCATTTAGTCCCTTGGTGACTGGCATAAATTGTTTCAACCCGTACTATCTCGAAACTAGAAGAGGTGCATACGTGGTATGCCCCCATAGGCCAAGCAATGGTACCCATGAATGCTCTCCACATCCTCCTCCTTTAGATTTTAGAGGACATCCTGTCATACTTCCTCGGATCTTCGGGTTAGGCAATCATTCTTTCGCAGAAATTCTTCTAAGGACGAGAACTTACCGTCATAAAAGGGCCTTGAAAAACTGGGGTTGGTCCAAAAGTGGTTGTAGAACCAATCAGTCAAAAGCCGCGGCCATCCTCGGAAGTGACTTCCACCATGGTCTCGAGAGAACCTCAAAGATCGAAAAGTCTTGGCCAGAATTACAGGCATTGGATTAGACTCATTATCCACACGATCAAATAAATCCAAAACCGATGGATCAATGAGTCCCAATGCTCGGGGAAAGAGTACTAATCCATATATCAACAAAGCAAAAAGATTCCGCTAGACTCGGCCAACAACATGCACGGAGGCTAGAGCTAAGATCCTTTCCCACTTAAGATACTCTTTGCTGTTCCAAGTAGTGACTTGATGCTCGACCCAAGATGATAGCCTATCTGAGAACTTCTTCAACTTTCCCCGGAAGGCTTTGTTCTTACTTGTCTTAGAATATACCCGATTCATGTCAATCTTCTTGCAGTTTATGAGGTCCCGATATTTTTCGATTATCGGAGTTAGGTCAAAGTTACCAATCGTAAAGCAGCTGTAGGCAGAGTTCCAAAAACCCACCAAAGCTTGCAGTAGTGCTTGATCAACTAGAACTTCTAGTAAGTATGCGATGTCACCATACACTTTTCTGAAAGTACTCTTCGTTTCAAAGTCCCAACTGTTCCAAACCGGCTTCAATTCAGACATATCATTGAACTCTATATTCATGAATGTCGTGGCTGACATGGCTGATCTGAACCCAACATAAATGTTGTCCTCATCATGCAATTGCTCCCATTCCTACCATATATGAACATCAGAATTCTTTTCATCACTGCTACGGACTAAGTCTCCCATTGATCTAGTCTTTAACTTCAAACTATTTTCAACTCAATGTGCTCTTCATGATATGATAAGATATGCAAAAAAGAATAAAAGAGGAAAATGAAGAAAACAAAAAGAACGTTAGTTATAAGATAAATAATAAAATGGAAATGAGAAGGGATAAACGCAAAACGAAATAAGCATAAGGCAGTCATATAAGGAAACAAACCTAACCATATGAATTCTAGTTCGCTAGAGTTATTCGCATGGCTCTAACGGGGTAAGTTTCCTAAATTTTCACACATGTGTTTGGTTCTAGACAAGGGTAACCGAACCTATCTCATTACCTACTAAGGCAACAAGAAACCCAATTCTGGCCCATTACAAGCTTGCGAATTGGTTTCAGTTTGAGGAAAAGCACGACCTAGTGACGTGTAGGGCTGCTTACGTGTCAAAAGGCATGGATTCCAGAAGTGAATTATCGACCTGTGAAGGGCTACTCAAGTGGGTATGTGGCGTTTCACTCCCACTTAAGGGACGGGGCTTGGGTATAGAGCTTGATGAACATGATGCAACAAATGTCGGTAATTCCTTAGAAATTAAATGAAAAATTAATCTGAAGTCCACCAATTATCAAAGCTCGTACAATCTTAGTCACATTTCAAGAAAGGATCAACCTCATTAAACTCAATTGAAATTCAAACATTTTCCACCATTTTAAGGCAACAAATATTCTTCTGGCCTAACTTTCTTTTTTTTTGTAAAACCAAATTGAATTCCCCAGCGGAGTCGCCAAGCTGTAGCGACTTTTTTTTGAAATCCCTTCGAAGTGTCCTATTTTAGAAATAAATATTTGTTTAAATGTGGAATGTATTTTGAAAAATCGTAATATTTTTGAAAACAATGAAACTTGGAGTCGCCACCGGCCATTTGGATAAGGTAGGCCGGACACCACAAAACCAAATATTCATTTTGAAAGGGTTCGGGAGATGGTTATGTGTGGAGAAGGATTAGCACCCCCATCACGTCCAAAAATTAGTGCCAAAATACTTGTTACTTTTAATCGAAGGAAATTGCTAGAATTTGAAAGGAATTTAATTCGGTAACCTTAATTAAAAATTAACCTTAATTGAACGGGCTTAATCAAATTGGTGGATTCAAATTAATTGGAAATTTAATTAATAAAGTTGATGATATATTAGGCCATAGACTAAACCGACATCATATAAGCCTGATTGTCGTGTTAGTTTATGGTTCGAATCCCGCACGTCACCTTTATGCATGATGCAAGCAATTAAAGCATGATATAATGCTTTGGTTAAGTTTTAATTTTTCCTTAAGTCGGTGAGGATCAGTTCAAATATTTGGTCAACATCCTTTAAGCTCAGACTGTTATGACACAAATATCAGAATTAATAACACCTCTCGTTTTATGATTTAAATTGATTAGCATGTGGATCAAATGGTCCTAATGATGACAAATAAAATTAATGTCAAACAATGGGCTTGAAAATTAAACACACAAAAGGCCCACTAAAATCCCTAACCGAAAAAGGCCTAAATTATAGAAATCTAATTAGTGATCTAGTTACTAATTAGGTGATTCTAGTATTAACCCTAAAAACTAGAAAACCCTAACAAATTATGAATTATCTTGGACCCTGATAATTAATTAAATCGATTTTAAACTTGTGTTCTAATAATCCAAGAACACTATTTAAAACAAATTGAGTTAATTAACCATGTTTTAAAATTATATCAATCTAAACTTGCAATTGATTTTATCCCAAAAGTGATCAAGAAATGTTCAATTAATTCAATAAATTTAATATTTATCCCAATAAATCGAGGATAAATTTAAATTCACTAAGTTAATTCGAACCTAAATTTAACTAAGGCTCTAAAGAGTCTAATCCTAGAATCAACTTAATTAATTTAAGGATTGTGCCCCTATTAGACGAGCACACGACCTAAATTAATTAAATTAATTCCTAAACTAACCCAAAGGCCTTAACAAACACAAATCCCACCTAAACTAGGCCCAAGGCCCACTAAGCTAGAACTAACCTTAAGCCCAAAAACACAACAAGGCCTGAATTATCTAAACTAAGCAAGCCCAAAGCCCAAGCATATAAACATAAATGTATTTACTATGTGTTCTACTATATATAAAAATATATTATTTATTTTAAAATTATATTATATTTATTGTAAAGGCTAGGTATTATATACACTATAAAAAACTTATATTATATATTTTAAAAACCTTTATATTATATATATTAAAAAACATATATATGTATTACGGAGAAAATTATGTATTGTATATTATAAAAAAAACTATATACTATACTTTATAATAAACTATATATTAGATATTTTATAAAACTATATGTTATACTTTATAAAAAAACTGTATGTTATATGTATAGACTATATAAAAACCATATATTACATATTATGTGAAAAAATCCATATGCTACAAACTATATAATATATTACAAAAAAAACTATACACTAGCATAATAATATACATTATATAAAACCTAATATCAAACACATCCACATTACTTGACAAACAACATAGTTATTACAAAAATGAAACTGAAAAATAAAGGATGCAAGGCCAAAATTAAACATGCATGATGAAATGGGTTTTAGCACTGAAAAAGGACCAAAACACAAAGAAAATAAAGATTTGAGGGCCGATTTAAAAGGAAAAACAGGGGTGAAATTACAAATAGCTCAAAAACCACAAGGACCAGGGGAATGATTAAAACATGCGAAATGGCTAAAGGGGTAATTAAAAATGATAGAGTGACTATTGTTGTGATTATCAGATGCGGAAGGACCACAAGTGTAGTTTAGCTGGGGCGGAGGGTTTAAAACGATATTAAACCAATTTTAAAACGTGGACCATTATAAAAAAAAACCTCGGCTGAGAGTTTCTCTATTTTGGGAATTTTCTGCTTCAAAAACATATAACCATCCCCTATATGCTCTGTTAGGGTTCTCGAAACACAGAAAGGTGACGACTTTCAACTGCAACGACCATCGCGGCCCACCACACCGGCCGCCGCTCACCGGCGCCGGTGGATCAAAACCTAGTCTCAAAAACACCATCTTCTTCCTCTAAAACCAAAATCGAAACCCACTTTTGAAAAAACACAGCTGGAAAATCCTTTATTTTTGAAAAGCCAAAAGCAAAAGAAGGCAACCACCCCCCCTGGTTGGCCTCTTCACCATTTCACCCCTCACGGCCTCATGGAGGCACAATTCAGGCTTATCAATGGCGAGAAAAGGCAGACTGACGACGAGAAGATGTAATGGCGAAGGTAGGAAAAAGAAAAGCCCTTATTTGTTTATGTATATGCTTTTTGATTGAAAGAACTAGAAGAAATAGGTATACCTCAATCTGCTAGAGGCGTTCTTTGCTTTTTTTGTTCTATTCCTTTTGAGTTGCTGAATGCTTAAAATGAAAATACTGCCTAAAATCCCTATTGGCTACTATATTATTTTAGCCGGATTCATATTGCTTCTGCCGTTGTTGGTGCGTTTATGAGCATGTCCCCTAATCTTTTTGCAATTTTCTGCTCTTTCGTTCCTTTTGCATGTAATTGAGCATTGGGGAAACAGGGACTAGAGAGAAAAATGTCATGGGCAACAACACTCTGGTGATTCAAACCGATGTGGCAGAACTACGGACGACGTGGTGTCTGGCCGTTGGTTTCTTCTGCCAACGTGGAGGTGACCTGGAAGGGCAACAGACGTGGGCGTGTGGCGCATGCACGGCTGAAGATAGTTGAACAATCAGGCGACGCTCACAGGGGGGAAGATGATGCGCGTGTGGAAAGTTGAAGGGTCTCTCTCAATCGATCTGGACCGTCAGATCTCATTCGGATCTGACGGTTGGCATTAGGCGGCTGCAAAAGATAGGAGGACATCAGATTAGGGCTTAATTGTTGGGTCAGATATAATATATGTACATATATTTGTTTGGGCTTTTGTATATTGGACTGATATATAAACTTGGGTTATTGTTGTTATTATTATTTTTTATTGGGCTTTTACTGAATGTCTTCCTTTTTAGTTTAGTTTAACAATGATAATAATATAATGGTGATAACGATGATAATATAATATAAATATAATAACAAAATATAATAATAATAATAATAATAATAAGATGACAATTATAGTAAAAATAGTTAAACTAATGATAATTAATATAATATACTAATAATATTTAGGGTTTTTTTTAGTTAGATAACAATAATATATGATATCATGGCAATAAAATAGCAACACATATAATATAAGATTTATTAATACTTATATAATGATGATAGTGATTTTTTTTACTTTTCGGTTCTAATTATAGACACATGTATACATATATATAGATAGTTAAAACTAAACAAGACCCATAGTATTATATACGCCCATTATTGTAAAAACAAAAGAACAAATAAAACGGGTCCATCTTGGACAAAATTAGTGATTACAAAAGTTTATCGGCATTTGTTCGGTCCATGAAGCGAAACTTTGGGAGCGCAAATTCTGGCAAGTTATCCTTGAGGTTGATAGTTTAGACGCATTGTGAACTTTTAGACATGATACTGTAACGACCCAAATTTGAGTTTTAGGCCTTTTAAATTGTGGTTGAAATAAATGGTTTACCCATTTAGTTTGGATAACTAAATAAAAGAAAATGGGTTGAAAAGGGGGAGCGGGAAAAGAAGATAGATAAAGAAAAAAGTAGAAAGATGGGGGAGAAAGTGAGGGAGAGAGCTTTGAATCTCGATCTACTGTCATTTAAGTCTTCTTTCATGACACGGTCGACGTCGTTGGAAAGAACTCACCGAGATGAGTCAAACGGTGATCTTTTCGTCGCCATCGTAGCCGTCGTTCGCCAAAGTGAGGATGGGGAAGTTTTAGAGAAGCTAGACCTAGGAGTTCCGGCTGTCACCACCGCAAATAGTCGGAGCCGCCGTTCGTTAGAGTGAGGATGAGGAACTTTTAGAACAGTCAAACTAGAACTCGTCATTACCTTTTGACTTTTGGAAGACACCGCACGTGTCGCCAGCGAGAGTGGGCATGCGTAGAAGCAGGCGGGTGCACACTACTACAATGCACTGCACCACACTAGATTAGACACCCCGGGTGTATGTGCACTTGCCCGCACAAAAGCGCGCCCCGTGGGTGCACCATCCTTCTCATGCGCCTGCGCACACTGGATTGCGTACCAGGGGTGCACCGTCCTTCCCATGCACTTGTGTCGTACTGGATCACCCAACACCATTGACCAGCATTGACCGACGTTGAATTTTTTCAAGGGACCCTACCCGGGGGTTTCTCGATGCTCTAAGTCCGTTGGCACAGTCTGTTTCACCAAATTCAAACTTGGTAAGCTGTTTTTACACATTTGACCTTGTGTTTGTATAGGAGATATAAGAAATTAATGTATTTCTATATTCGTCGGTATACGAGGATTATTTAGGATTGAATATAGGATCAAGTAGAATATTTGGGAAGCTCGAATGAGGATTTTAGATATCAACTTAAAGTTAGTACACCTCAAACTCATATTGCTTCATGAGCATCATAAATGTGATTGCTTTGCGTGATAATATCTATAAATGAGGTAGGCGATGGATATGCATGTTGGAGACCGATAGTATGAGATTTGATATCTGTGTGAGATGTGCGAAGATGCTGTGAATATGATGTGACTCATGGAAGCTTTAGAGACTGTGTAGGGTCATTTGAGATGCTCGTATAATTATTTGATGATTTGTAACGCCCCAAAAATTGGGCTAGAAGTTTCGGGTGAATTATCATAATCGAGTTGGAATTTTAGGTTAGGCTTTGACTAATTAATTAATTCTGGAAAGTAATTTGGGTAATTAAATTGATTTCGGATAAATTTATTGTGACAAATATTTGTGGAAAATATATTTAATAATTTTAATAAATGATGGAATTGAGTAATATTAATTTGGGTAATTTTAAAGGGGTTACTTTAATATTAATTAAATGGTGACTATTTTACAAAAAGTTGTAAAATATTAATGATGGCATTTTTGTAAAAATAATTAAATTGGTGGTTTTATGGGATTATTTGACTCATTTATTAAATAAGGATTTTACTATCTATTTTTAAATAGAATTTGACGACGGTTATTATTTTCTCAATAAAGAAAGCTATATCTAAACTTATTTCTCTTTTTCTCTCAAGATTCTCCCAAACACTATTTTAATCTTCTTTGATTCTCATATCCAATTTCTATTCATTTTATTTCTAAACTATTTCTAATCAATAGCCACACAAGAGACTTTTATTTCTCTCATCTTGTTCAATGGATTTCACGTTGGAAGATTGGAGGAGTAATCTTCATTTTCAATTTCCAATCTATTTGGTTAAGCTCTGATTTTCTAATGATCTCCTAATTATTTTGTGTTGATTTTCTATCAATTCTATTGTCTTTTAATGTTAAATGAATTTTAATGGATTAAGGTAAATTCTAGATGCTAAAGAGTGAATCATGATTTGATAGATGAAATCTAAATGTTTTTAATTGGATTATGAGTTATTATTGTGGGTTAGATATAATCTAATCTCAATTTTATGAAAATGATTTTGCATTTAATCTAATTAGTTAAATTTAGATTTGAGTTCTTAAATGAGATTAATCGTTAGAGTGTTTATTCAATTGTTGGATTATGTAGTAGTGCGCACCGGTTATGTTCGATTAAATGTCCGTAGGCGTTATAGCGTAAAATGAAAAGAAAAGAGGATGTGCGACCTAAGCAGGGGTTTACGCAAAACAGAGCAGTAGGTTGACTATTATTGTTTTCATTTGTGTATAAAATATTTGGTGGATATTTAAAAAGAAGAAGAAGAGAGATTAAGAAGGGAAATGACAAGCAGTAGCGTGTTTTGAATTGCACCTGCTGCTGCCTTTCATTTGCGTGTAGCGGGCGCGAGTTGGGGGTGCAGCAGGGCACGACGTTGTGTAGTTGCTCGAATGTTAGGGGTTTTTGAATGTTGTGGGGTGTTTTAATTAAGTGGTTAATTAAGTGTGGTTATATTGGTATTGATTTTTGTATTTTCTTGTGAAAAATGACAAGTGTTTAGACGTTTTTCGATTAAGCGTTGAAGTGTTGGCGTCAAGTTGTTGGCATTGTGGTGATATCAAGTTGGTGAGTGGAAATATGGTTTTCAGCTTTCTAAAGGTTTAAAAGTGATTATGGGAGTTTAGATTTAGCTTGAAACGCCGATCTAAGCTCGGAAGTAAGTATGAAAGATTTCGCTCTTGTTTTTGGTTTCTATTGTTTATTAAACTCATGCCCATGCTTTTGAAGATAGATTTGATTACCTACTATTATATGCATGTTTTAAAAATGAGAAATGTTGCAAATGATTATATTTTGATAATAATTGTGTTTAGAAAATGCTATGCAAGATTTGTCTAAATACATGGTTTAATGTATTTGAGATGTTTTGATAGAACTTGACTTGATTTATGCATATGAAAAACAGTGAGGTAACTTGTTTTAATTGAGTATATTGGCAAGTGCCAAATGGTTTAGATGTTATCGGATATAGTTGGTTGACCATAGGATTCAAAGTGCACTATAATAAGTTCGCTTCATGTGGGTAGAGATAGCTCCCCCATAGGAACCACAACGGTTGAGGTAGAATTTCTCCCACTGTGGCGATTGAGGTAGAATTGAGATAGAAGCTCCCGTTGGTGGATTTATACATCAAACTGTTGAGGTAGAATGTTCATAGATGCTTCGGTTCCGAAGATTTATGAGAAGGTGTTAAATCACCGTTAGAAAGTAATCCGTGTATCCGATGAGATTGTTTTTGCAAATAGAAATGATTTTGTTTTGGGTCACTCAAATGTCAATATATGAGATTTAATGTATCTTGATTCATGAATAAAATTTGTATAATATGGTTTATACATGAGATGCTCTTTAAGCTTTGCTTTAGATGAACAAGTATGTGAATGCTTAAATTGAGGTTGATTTTGAGAATGCTAGAAAATCAAAGATACATGTTTAAAAAATGGTTTATCCAACTTGTTTTAGAATGAGAATGAGACATGAGATGTTTTGGGCATGATTCTAAAATATATGATTTTGAACAAATGAGAAATGCTTTGGCTTTAGTAAGCATAAGACTTGAGAAAATTGTTTTAATGCATATAATTGTTATACATGATTCATTTTGGAAATAAACGAGAAAATGTTTTGCGCTGATTAAGCATGTTTTATATAAATGTCTTGAGAATGAAAGGATCATTATGAAGCATGAGACATATGTTTTGAACAAGTTTGTTATATTTAAATGCTTTGAAAATGATGTGTTTGGCTTGCTTAAATATGAGTTTCTAATAATGATTTTGGTTTCATAAATGTGTTGACATTCTATCCTTTTTGAGCGCACTCACTAGGCATCATATGCTTACGCTCTCTTTTCTTCCGTCAATGCAGAGAATTAAGCCAATGCAGGGGTCGTGGTTTGAGGCAAGGAGTGATTTCAAGACAATCGTATTTAAAGAGTGTGTTATTACAATATTATTATTTGTAACAAGGCAATGTGGAAAAAAATATTGGATGATGGTTATATTGAAGTTATGATAACTTGATTGATTTTATATTATGTTAGATGATGGTTGTATGTAACGATTAATATGTTTGTTTTATTTTAATGCTTTCATTCTTGATAGTTATGATCAAATAATTTAAATGTTTAAAATAATGATTGGACTGATTTACTTGTGTTCAATGAGTACTTATAGCCATATGCTTTAATCCCTTAATTATTCTATAGCCTATGTTGAGGTCTTGACCATTTGGTGTTTAACGGATAATGATTTATCTTGTTAGGAAACATGCCTCTGGATTACTTGTATAAATAGGAATTGTGTAGATTAATTGTTATGTAATTATTTGAGTCTATATGTTTAATGATGGTATATTAGTAGAAGCCTGAATAACGTTATTTGTAAATAATTGGATTGTAAAGGCTGGTGGATTATTCGGTTAATGGATTTTATCGAGCTTTGGATTCTTTGCATTTTGGTCACTGTATGTTGTTGCATCAATTGAATAGGTAAACGATGTCCGTTTGACATGAGATTTTGCAAGGCTGTTCTAGATGTATCCAATTGCTGCATAAAGATTTTACAAACGTGTTAGTCCCTGTATTTTGGTTGTTTTATGATTTAATCCTTAAATCGTATTTTGCTAAATTGGTTGCATATTTGTTATCCGTTGGAGCTGAAATTTGACATGCTTCCATAAAATATGACTAATTAATAATTGGTTACCTTAAACCGGTGTATGTCCCTGTAGTTATTCATCTTTACATTTTGGTCCCTAGTATGCTTGTATTTACAATTGAGTACCTTACTGATGTTCATTTCGAATGAAAATTGAACAGTTGCTTGAATGAACATCTTAGGTCTTAATAATGCTTCTAGATAATTTAAAATAAAAAAATGGACCATAATTTAAGTATGATAGTTCAGGTTTGGTTTGACAAACCTAATGTGATCTTCTTGGTTCGGGTCTACCGACTAGGCCGGGTCAAGGGGGTTACATGATTGTTTGACATATTGAAATAATTGTGATGAATTGTATGCTTCTTCGAATGGATTGATGAGATTGGGAGGAAATTATACTAAATGTACTAATAATTGGTAATATTCGAATAATTAATCATAAATTCAGGAATTGATATTAAATGATTATGAAGCTGGTAATTAATAATAATAGAATTAATTTGTTAGTAAACAAACCACAATGATTTTTATAAGCTTTAGGGATCGAATAAAGTGTTGTAAATCGTAATTCAAAGAAAGAGTGTAAACCAGTGGATAATGCATTGGTACGACCTTTGGTCGTACCTGTATTTGTGGAAATCAAGGATTTATAGTATGCTATAATAGTATCGATACGCGTGTGAGTACCGATACCTAGGGGTACCGTATCGATACTTGGGTTCGAGTATTGGTACCCACCGAATGAAATAATTAATAATGCTAAAAAAGAGAAAATTTGACATAGGATATTAATAAGATAATACGGATTAAAAGAGATAATTAATGAGGACGATTAATGTACACTTCCATTATGAGTAATAACGTGGTAATGTTGAGCGGCTTGTTTGTAATAGCAAACCTTAGGGATCATTGGTGGATCATGTGTTGTTACGTGCCAAGTATGGGCACTTGTGTAGTTGAGTCATCTTTGATTGATGGGATCTGGATACCCAAAGAAATAGTGTTGCAACACCATGGTTAGAGATGCCGAATGTACGTTGCCAACGCTATGTGACACCAGGCCTCACCCAGAGAGAATGTACGTTTCTGAGGTTGTGACATTGAGCCTCACTTAGAGTGCACGTTCCCGAGGCTGTGTGATATCGGGCCTCACTCCAGGTTTGTGATGATGACATTGTGTGTTTCACTCGGAGGATCCGGTGGGATTCCGATTATGGTTGAGCCTTGTGTGTCATGTATGATGTATTGGTGTTGAGAGCATGTGTTTAGGGGACTAGTGGTAGCGCCACATGTTTATTTATCTATCCTTATTGCTCGTACTACCTTGCATGTTTATGATTAGCATGAAGTATAGTAGAGTAGATGTGTACCATTGAGTTGTGTAAGCTCAACGCTCGGAATCGTTGTTTCCATGCGTAGGTTGATCATCAGATCATGAGATCGAGGAGCACTATCAGTTCGAGATTCCAACATGTGGTGTCTTCTAGAGTACGATACTTGGGTTTAGTGGGATATGTATTCATAGGACCTTACATGTTGGAGTATGTAGTTCTTAATTTGAAATTGTATTAATCAAATCGAATATTCAAATGTTTTAAATTAAATTGGAGCTCTTTTGTACCATTTTGATTATTTAACTATATGTTCACTTGTGGGCTTTAAATGTTTTGGAAATAACTTGTTTGGACTAAACCCAGTTTGAGAATTTTATGGTTTTTAGGTTGGGCTTGAGGCCCAATTGTGACATCTGGGTCTAGGGTGTTACAGATACGGAGTCAGTGGGAAAGTGTTCCCTCACGTGGCATCTCTTGGAGTTGAGTCGGCGGAGTTGGGTGGTTCGGTTAAATCACATACCCCGAGAGAGTAATAGGGTTGTAGATGGTCTTGCTAAGCTTGCGTCATCAGATAATTTTGGTGTGGTATTATTCTCCAGCTTGCCTACATCTCTTTTACAGGTTGTTTACATGGATTTATATGGTTAGATGGTTAGGGATTCATAGATTTTGGTGGTTGTCGATTTGTTAGTTCTATGTTGTTTAATTGGTTCCTATAAGACTTTATGCAAGTGTTACCACATCTACTATTTTTCCTCCATTTAGGCTTATGGATGTTTTTTAATGAGCCACGTGGGAGTACTTTTTATCAAAATAAATTACAAATATAAATGTGAGAATAAAAAGATAAAAATATATTAGTTGACAAATGTCATAATGTAAATACGTGAGAGTGAAGAATTAAAATAGAAAATGTTAAATTTATGTTATTTTGAGATTTTTTATAATTTTAAGGGTAAAAGGGCCACTATGTTGATTCATCAATTTTTAATGTAGTAATATTAGTAATCGGGTTATATATAACTTTTTTAAATATATTTTATTTTACATATTATGACCCACAATTAAAGTTTTCTAACTTCGTCCCGTAACTAGGAGAGTCTAAAATTAGGCGCCTTAAAATTAAGTTAAAATTAGGCGTATTTTTGTATAATTACACCATTTTTTACTATTTTGGTAAGAATTTGCGTAGGATAAATAAGAAATTGTATAATTACGTAATTATTCTGTAACTACAAAAATTCTTACCATTTGTATAACTACATAATTATTGTGTAACTACACAAATTCTTATATGATAACCTAATTTATTACCATTTGTGTAAGAATATGGGTAGATTGTTTTGATTGTAAGGAATTGTGTAACTACATAAATCCTTACTATTTTTATAAAAAAAATGTATAACTCGCGCCTAATTTTAGCCTAATGATAAGGGTGTCTAACCCTAGAAGCTCCCCTGTAACTAGGATAACAATGGATCATTGCTCGACCAGTTGGAGGGGCTTTTGACCCCTGGTCAACCTTGTAGATCATGGCCATCATAGACAAGGTACATAGTAGGTTGTGGTTCCTAAAATTTTTAGTCTAATAGCATTTAGATTCTTATTAGTTTAAACTTAGTTAAATTAGACTTTTGTTCCTTCTTATTTCGGAGATTAAATGCTGATGAATTTCTATTGTTTAGAGTTTAGGTAATTTATCTAATTTAATATTTAAATCTTAACTTCATCTTTAATGACCATGTAAGTATAACTTTACGGCTCATTAGTCTAGCAAGGAGTGATTTTACAAAATGAGTGAATTTACTTTGTGTTGAGCAGTGCCTGAACAATGGGAGGTTCAAGAACGGTGGTGGATTCAGAGTGCAGCCGGTTGTCAATAGCCACTTTCCATAACCCAGCACCGGTTGTCACTTTTGGTGAGATGTAGAGGAGGGAGATGAGTACGGATGTGGAGCTTGCCACTGCCAGGGTAAAGAAACTGGGCAGCAACAGTTGCAGGCCATGGAGATGAAGAAGCCCAAACAAGAAACCAAGCCTCTGGAACAGATCCTTGCGTGGACTTCATTTTGGTATCTTCGACCCACTAATACAATGGTCCATATGATTTACCAATTTCTTTCTGCCCGCAACACCCAAATAAGCATCTATTTGATTAAAAAGCTCAAATTATCTTGCTTCATGAGGCCCAACTGTTGTTACCATTCTTAGAACAAATATTTTTTTAATCTTAAAATGATACTAAATTTTATTAAAATAAAAGAATATACAATATTAACAATGCAACGAATTAAAGAGAGAATTTTGAGGATTATGTCCACAAAAAACTCAAACATAAAAAATTGAAAAAGAAAATTCAAAGGCATAATAATAGTCGAATCCTTCTTTTGAATACGAAGTCCATCATCTATAATAACCCGATAATCGCCAACAATACTCCTTTGTTTCTATCCAACTCGACACTTTAGAGGTGATGAAAGAGCGGCGAGTGAACAAAAGCAAACTTACAGGCTGCTTCGCAAATAGATCTGAATACATCAACAAACAACCACAAAAGAGATCCAACTATGGAAGGATCACCGATAATTGCAAATTAATTACGAGCGACGTGAGAATCTCTACATGATCGTAGATCTACCGTAGGGGTAGGCGAACAACATGCCATTAGGCAGAGGAAACATCCCACAAGAGCAGAGTAAAGCGTGCCACAAGACCAGAGTTAAAACATGACAAAAAGACAGACGAACCTACGCAAAATATGCATAAAAAAAAGAGAAGCCAAATAAAAGGGAATTTTATTAAAAATTAAAATAAAAATTGAGAAAAATACAAAACAAATCGAGATATAAAAAATAATGATAAAGATGAACGATTAACAACCAATACCAAAATTAATATTACCGCTAATAAAATAAAATAAAAAATCGACATGCGGCGTGGAAGAGAAAAGAAGGAAGTAAGTGGAATATGGTTTTTTCCTTAAAAAAACGATATGCATATGACCAAAAGAACTGCGATTCTGTTGTTTTGACCAGACAAATATGGCCTTCGGCTTGTCCTGTTACAAATATATTAGTATAATCAGGTAGGACAAAAATATTAGGGTAAAATATTAAAATAGTCACTGAATTTTGTTAAAAAATAAAATAGTAACTAAACTTTTAAATATTACAAAATGACAATTAAACTTTATATTTTGTAATAAAATAGTAACTCGACCATTAAATACTTAACGTGACTGTTATAAAACTTTGTATAATAGTACATTTAGTCCTTCATATTTACACATTTAATTAATTTAATCCTAATTCAAAAAAATTAATAAATTTAACCCTCATTATTTACATACTCTTTTAATTTGGTCCTAATTTAAAATCAACATGAACACCTACAAAGATGCAATTCCTCGAGAGAATGCAATTGCCCTATATCTTCTGGAATTGACACCAAACTAGTACAATTACGGATGAACAATTGCCTAAGAGAGGTACAAGTTGACAATCCTGACGGTAGACTTGTGAAAAGCATCATTTGAAGAAAAAAAGATGAGAATAATAGGCAACAGCAGTTGCAAATAAACGAATAACCATTTTAGTACTGGAATATAGTAAAAATAAATGGTGACTGAAAATTATAAATGCAACCAAACAACCATCTTTCTACTGAATGTTCATGCTTAAACGTCAATTTGAAATTCTTCAGTAATCAATTACAATCGAAACAATGAAAGCTAAAGGCAACGCAATAAACACACATCCGAGTAAATACCGCATCCCGATTGAAAATTCACTACTAAAGTAAGAAACACGTGCATTAAAATGTTGGAGAAACCCTAAATCTAAGTGTAACGCACGGTTTTGACTTAAACAAAATGGTGTCGTTTAGTTATGTTTTAATTTTTATTGAAGTGTTGTCGTTTTGCTTTTTGGGATAAAATTACCCAAGTCCATAGGTTTTTGTTGCGTGTTTGAAGTGCTATGCAAACGGTACAATTATACACGTCGCAAGTAATAAATGATAACTATCGAGTATCATCTCCACAGTGATTGGCTTGAGCCACTTTGCTTAAGTTATTACACTGTAAAAGAAATAATATTGAAGATGATGAATATCAAGTAAAATAAACTAAACAAAATAAAGAAAATAGAAAGGAGTAATCGATTTAAGAGAGTAGGTCGGGTTATCGTGTGTCGTGGCGTGATAATTGAATGGACCGTCGTGGTAATTGAGTGCTAGAGTAGCTCAATCGCTCTTCAATTGAATCCAGTCGGATTGCCTGGGCAATTGGGAATTGAGTGATTGCTTGGGCAATTGGGCGACAACCTTTAAAGCTCGGCGAAGCGTTCTTCAATGGTTTCTCGTTATCCCTAATTGAAACACTGTTAATTGTGCATGCCTTGATAATACATCCTTGCGTGAACCAAGGGTGGACAACAACCTATCTTGCACTCCTTTTAGCCGTTGGCAACTTATCCCTAAGTCGAATTAGTCTTCACCATCGATTCATTGAATAAAGATCATGCTCATTCGTTTCTTGAATCTAATTCTCCCGATATTAGAAAAATAAATGAATTCACGAGATCCTCTCCCAATTCACTCGCAAAATTAAGAACCAAGAATAAACAAACTTTGAATTAAAATTGCAAACTCAAATACCTAAACAAATCAAATCGGTTTCACAACCACAAAAACACAATAACCCAAACCAATTTACATTAATTCATGGCTGGGTTCGAAAGATATACAAAGGAAAAATTCCCAGCTATGGATCGAATGGAAACAATAAAGAAGAAGTCGAACAACCCCTAGCTTTCTCTCTCAAGTCGAACTTCTTTCTTGTTGTTGACTTTATCTTATTTATAGGGATGATTCGATCAGTTGTTTGCTGATAAGAGGAGTCACTTGTTTGCTGATAAGATGAGCTGATTTGTGTTGGAGTTGGATTGCGTTGGAGTTCCATGGAATTAGGATTTTTATCCGATCAAACTCTTTTAATTTCAATAGGATTGGGCTTGATTAAATTGGCTTAATATCTTCCATCTTTATCTCCAAGAACTTCTCAATAATTGGAGTCTTTATCTCCATCAAATTCCTCTTGTAAATCCAGATTTTAGGAGAGTTATCCCTTGAATTTTGAATTTATCCAAAACTGGGCAGAATAATCTCGAATTGCCTGGGAAACTGGTTCGGTAAGTCTTTTCTTATTCTCCTAAATTGCCTCGGCAATTGGTTCGAAAAGTCTTTTATTCTCATGAATTGCCTCGGCAATTTGTACTTTGCCACGACAATCCTAACCTGAACAAAATAAAGCACCAAAGCAGCGAATTTTCCACAAAAAACCAATAAAATGTAATACCAAGCTCATGAATCAAGGGAACTAGGAAATTATGCATGAATGCCTATGAATGCAACTAAAATGAGCCTAAGTCTAACAATAATATAAGTAAAAAGGGAAGAAAATAATACTTTTACACAATTATCACACCCCCAAACTCGAACTATTACTTGTCCTCAAGCAATGCAAAACTAACAATTACATGCAAAGACTTCAATCATCAAAATTTTTGCTTCGTATCTGACTTCAATCCTCAGAACCATGGCACAAAGTATGATTGCCTTTCAATTTTTCAGATGGCATAGAATTTACTCGGAATTAAATTGTAATGGTTGTGACAATGTGTGTCTAGAATTGTGTACACGTTGATTTTCAGGTTTCTATATGAATAATAGGCTTTATCAATTTAATTACCGGGGCATTTAAGTTTTCTAGAGCCAATTTTGGGCACCTCTAGTGATTCTTAATGTGTGACAACTAGAGCCAGTTTCGGGCACCTCTAGCAAGAAATTATCTTAAATTCTAATTTTAGTTTAAGGATAGAGCCAGACAGGCACCTCTATCACAATTTAGCCAATTTTAATAACCTAAGTTCACTAAGTCTCCTTTAATCAACAAGTCACAATTGTGTCAATAAATATTCAACATCATAGTAGGATTCTAAATGTTTTCCATACGCATCCTAAAATCTAAAGTTCTATCAATTAAGTGC
The DNA here is from genome assembly GCA_019671005.1 of Hibiscus mutabilis. Taxonomy (NCBI): domain Eukaryota; kingdom Viridiplantae; phylum Streptophyta; class Magnoliopsida; order Malvales; family Malvaceae; genus Hibiscus; species Hibiscus mutabilis. The sequence goes on along the minus strand of CM033718.1, from coordinate 22,257,198 downwards.
AGTGGCAAAGTCATTATTAAATATCCAACAAGTCTAGGCAAATTGAATCCAATCAAAGGCATGACAAGTAATATATGCAACCTATATGCGATTACTAAAGATGAATGCAACTAAACATGAAACTAACTAGAAATAGACACCCCCAAACTCGAGAGAAGCATTGTCTCTAATGCACATGAGTTAGTCGGATAGGTCGTCACCTTGAATGATGATTTTCTATCGAGCCATTTGCTTGGTTCTTCTTCCAGCTCGTGGTGGTTGTTGTTGCGAAGCTGGTGGTGCATCGGGAACCATTATTTCGGTAAGAAAAATCAAGAAGGGAATGGTACCATCGAGAAAGTTCTCCAAGATGGCTCATGTGATGGCCACATCGCGATCCTTCATGTACCTCATGAACAGTATTTGTCGGGCCTCGATTCACTCCAATCGTTGCGCCAAAGAGCTGAGTAATTCGGCAATCTTATCGAGGCTTGCCAAGGCATGTGAACTTGCTATGGCATTTTTAGTTGCCTTGGCAATTGTCGGAGCATGGTTCATGATTAGAAATTATCTATGGGTTTGTGGTTCATGTGGGTTATTGATTGGAAAATTAAATTGAAACAAGAAAGAAAAACTTAAGAGTTCAAAGGAAGAAGGAAGCTAGAAAACTCATTAACCCTTGAAATTCTTGAAATTGCTGCTCAAGCCAACTGTCGCGGCAATCATCTGCCAAAATTCTATGAATGTTAAGGGAATAACCAAGTTTCTCAAAAGCTTCATGAATCCAAACACCGTTTTCTTTAGACTCTTCAAACATCTTCGTCAGTAGAGATTTTGATAGCTTCAAATCTACCAGCGTTAGTTCCTCAAGAAATACCTGCAACAGAAGAGGTGAGTTTACAAAGAATTCAAAAGGTTCAACCATCACCTGCTCATATTCCATTTGTAAAGTATTGTCATTTCGTTGATATTGCATGTGGTCGTGCAATTGCCGTGGAAAAGGTGGGTGAGAGCAATTTGTTGTAGCATTACTCTTCTCAGCTTATCAGAATGTTATCGCGGTGTTTCTCTGCTCGAGATCCTAATCATTGCCGTGGCAATTTGCTGTATAGGTTCATCAAGTGTCGGATAGTCATTCTCTTTGGCAGGCACTCGACTTGGAGGTTTTAGTTGATCCTCACAAATCGGGGATCTCTCCCTTGTATTGCTCATTCTCATCTTCCCTTAGGATTTCAGTATCCCTAGCAATTGATTGTTGGGGCATGTTATCCATGGCATATGTGAATCTCCTCAATTGATCTCCTAAATCCCTCAATGGTGCATCCTCCTTAGCTATCCTCGCATCCATAGACTTTGATAGCTCTCGAATATCTTCAATTGATCTGTCAAGTCTAGCCAAGGAAGCTAGAAGTGTTTCCTCCAAGGAATTTGAATGCTCTTGAAAATGACTATATTGCCATGACATATCTGTTGTTGCGGCAAAATTGTCATGGTAAAAAAAATTTTGAGCTTTTTGATCATACCATGAAGGATTTTTTGTTGGTTCCATCTATGGTCCTCCATGTAGTCATATGCACCAGGATTGTGAGGGCAATCATCAAACACATGTTGTTTTTGACAACAAGTGCATGATATTTCCACGGTATAGGGTTTTCTCAATTGGTATAGGTAATCATCGGTAAGTGTAAGACACTCTTGATTGCATTGATTCCCATCTTCCATCATCAACTCTTGAATAGATCGGCTTTTATTTCCTGGCATGTTGATGTCCATTAACTTGTAGCGCACCTAATTTTTTTTTCAAAAAACAAACAAAAAGAAAATTTAGTAAAAATAATAACAAAAACACAATAACAAAAACAACTAACACATATTGCCAATCCCCGAATACGGCGCCAAAAACTTGTTGCGCGTTTTAAGTGCTACGCAAATGGTACAAGTATACACGTCGCAAGTAATAAATGATAAGTTTCGAGTATTATCTCCACAGGGATTGACTTGGGCCACTTTGCTTAAGTTATTACACTATAAAAGAAAAAATATTGAAGATGATGAATATCAAGTAAAATAAACTAAACAAAATAAAGAAAATAGAAATGAGCAATCGATTTAAAAGAGTAGTCCGGGTTATCGTAATTCATAGCGAGATAATTTAATGGGCCTTCGTGGTAATTGAGTGCTAGAGTAGCTTAATCGCTCTTCAATTGAATCCAGTCTGATTTCCTGGGAAATTCTGTAATTGTCTGGGCAATTGGGAATGGAGCGATTGCTTGGGCAATTGGGTGACAACCTTCAAAGCTAGACGAAAGCGTTCTTCAATGGTTTCTCATTATCCCTAACTCGAAAAATTGTTAATTGTGCATGCCTTGATAATACATCCCTACGAGAACCAAGGGTGGACAACAACCTATCTTGCACACCTTTTAGCCGTTGAAATTCACAACTTATCCCTAAGTCGAATTAGTCTTCACCATCAATTGATTGAATAAAGACCATGCTCATTCGTTTCTTGAATCTAACTCTCCCGATATTAGATAAATGGATGAATTCACGAAATCATCTCCCAATTCACTCGCAAAATTAAGAACCAAGAATAAACAAACTTTGAATTAAAATTGCAAACCCAAACAACTAAACAAATATAATCGTTCTCACAACAAAAAAACACAATAACTCAAACCAATTTACATCAATTAATGGCTAGGTTCGAAAGATATACAAAGGAAAAGCCCTAGCCATAGATCGAATGGACACAATAAAGAAGAAGATGTCGAACAACCCCTAGTTTTCTCTCTCAAATCGAACTCTTTTATTGTTATTGACTTCATCTTATTTATAGGGATGATTCGATCAGTTGTTTGCTGATAAGAGGAGTCACTTGTTTACGATAAGAGGAGTTGATTTATATTGGAGTTGGATTGCGTTGGAGTTCCATGGAATTAGGATTTATATCCGATCAAACTCTTTTAATTTGGATATGATTAGGCTTGATTAAATTGTATTAATATCTTCCATCTTTATCTCCAATAACTTCTCAATAATTGGAGCCTTTATCTCCATCAAATTCCTCTTGTAAATCCAGATTTTAGGAGAGTTATCCCTTGAATTTTGAATTTATCCAAAACTGGGCAGAATAATCTAGAATTGCCTGGGCAACTGGTTCGGCAAGTCCTTCCTTATTCTCCTAAATTGCCTCTACAACTGGTTCGAAAAGTCCTTCTTTATTCTCCTAAATTGCCTCGGAAATTTGTACTTTGCCACGATAATCTTAACCTGCACAAAGTAAAGCACCAAAGCAGCGAATTTTCCACGAAAAACCAATAAAATGTAATACCAAGCTCATGAATCAAGGGAACTAGGAAATTATGCATGAATGCCTATGAATGAAACTAAAATGAGCCTAAGTCTAACAACAATATGAGTAAAAAGGGCAAGAAAAATAGTACTTTTACACACTTATCACACCCCCAAACTCGAATTATTGCTTGTCCTCAAGTAATGCAAAACTAACGATTACATGCCAAGACTTCAATCATTAAAAATTTTTTCTTCATATCTAACTTCAATCTTGAACTGCGTGGCACAAAGTATTAATGCCTTTCAATTTTTGGATGGTATATAATTTACTCAAATTAAATTATAATGTTTATGACAATGTGTGTCCGAATTGTGTACAAGTTGATTTTCGTGTTTCCATGTGGACAATAGGTTTTATCAATTTAATTACCGGGGCATTTAAGTTTACTAGAGCCAGTTTCGGGTACCTCTAGCAAGAAATTATCTTAAATTCTAATTTTAGTTTAAGGTTAGAGTTGGACAGACACCTCTAGTACAATTTACCCAATTTTAATAACCTAAGCTCACTAAGTCTCCCTTAATCAACAAGTCACAACTGTGTCAATAAATATTCAGCATCATAGTAGGATTCTAAATGTTTTCCATGCGCATCCTAAAATCTAAAGTTCTATCAATTAAGTGCAGTGGCAAAGTCATCATTAGATATCCAACAAGTCTAGGCAAATTAAATCCAATTAAAGGCATGACAAGTAATATATGTAACCTATATGCGATTAGTAAAGATGAATGCAACTAAACATGAAACTAACTAGAAATGACACCATGTGATTACTAAAGATGAATGCAACTAAACATGAAACTAACTAGAAATAGACACCCCTCAAACTCAAGAGAAGCATTGTCCCTAATGCACATGAGTTAGACGGATAGGTCGTCACCTTGAATGATAATTTTTCATCGAGCCATTTTCTTGGTTCGTCATCCGGCTCGTGGTGGTTGTTGTTGCGAAGTTGGTGGTGCATCGAGAACCATTATTTTGGCAAGAAAAATTGAGAAGGGAATGGTACTATCATGAGAGTTCTCCAAGATGGCTCGTGTGATGGCCACTTCACGATCCTTCATGTACCTCATGAAAAGCAGTTTTCAGCCTCGATTCACTCCAATCGTTGCGCCAAAAGAGCTGAGTAATTCGGCAATCTTATCGAGGATTGTCAAGGCATGTGAACTTGCCGTAGCATTTTTAGTTGCCTTGGCAATTGTCGGAGCATGGTTCATGATTGGAAATTATCCATGGGTTTGTGGTTCCTGTGGGTTCTTGATTGGAAAAATAAAGTGAAACAAGAAAAAAAACTTAAGAGTTCAAAGGAAGAATGAAGCTAGGAAACTCATTTATCCCTTGAAATTCTTATCCTAAAAAAATAAACATAAAAGGATAATTATCAAAATAAAGGAAAAAATGAAAATAAAATATAGGTAAAAAGAAAGCTTGAGTAAGGTCATTTCTGATATTTCTTATAGTCCATCCATACCCTCCATCAGGTGACAATATTGCCCAAAAAGAGTTGGGCCAATGTGCTTGCAGCTACTCCCTTTTGCATTACCATGGTGGAAGTGTGTTCCTTGTAGTCTATGTATACCCCCCACCTTGCTACTGTTCCTGAAGACATGAATATATTAATAGGAAAAGTTATATCAACATCCAACCATTTAATTACCTCATTCTCGTCGACCTTCATCATGGTTGGATGTAGCATTCGTTGTCATGGCAATTGCTGCTCAAGCCAACTGTCGTGGCAATCATCTGCCAAAATTCTATGAATGTTAAGGGAAGAACCAAGTTTTTGAAAAGCTTCATGAATCCAAACACCATTTTCTTTAGGCTCCTCAAACATCTCCAACAGTAGAGATTTTGATGGCTTCAAATCACCAACGTCGGTTCCTCCAAGAAATACCTGCAACGAATGAGGTGAGTTTTCAAAGAATTCAAAAGGTTCAACCATCACCTGCTCATATTCCATTTGCAAAGTATTGTCATTTCGTTGATATTGCATGTGGTCGTGCAATTGCCGTGGAAAAGGTGGGCAAGAGCAATTTGTTGTAGCATTACTCTTCTCAGCTTATCAGAATGTTGTCGCGGCGTTGCTCTGTCCGGGCTCCTCAATTATTGTCGTGGCAATTTGTTGCATAGGCTCATCAAATGTCGGACAGTCTTTCTCATTGGCAGGCTCTCGACTTAGAGGTTTTAGTTGATCCTCACACATCGGGATCTCTCATTGTATTGCTCCTCATCTTCCCCTTAGGATTTCAGAATTCCTAGCAATTGATTGTTGCGGCATGTTATCCATAGCATATGTGGATCTTCTCAATTGATCTTCAGAATCTCTCAAGGGTGCATCCGACTTAGCTATCATTCCATCCATGGACTTTGATAGCTCTCGAATATCTTTAATTGATCTGTTAAGTCTAACCAAGGAAGCTAGAAGCGTTTCCTCCTAGGAATTTAAATGCTCTTGAAAATGACTATATTGCCATAGCATATTTGTTGCCGCGGCAAAATGACTATAAGTTTCGAGTATCGTCTCTCCACGAGGATTGGCTTGGGCCACTTTGCTTAAGTTATTACAATCAAAAAGAAATATTATTGAAGATGATTAATATCAAGTAAAATAAACTAAACAAAATAAATAAAATAGAAATTAGTAATTGATTTAAGAGAGTAGGTCAGGGTATCGTGATTCGTGGCGTGATAATTGAATGGACCATCGTGGTAATTGAGTGCTAGAGTAGCTTAATCGCTCTTCAATTGAATCTATTCGGATTGCCGAGGCAATTTTGCGATTGCCTGGGCAATTAGGAATGGAGCGATTGCTTGGGCAATTGGGCGGCAACCTTCAAAGCTCGGCGAAGCGTTCTTCAATGGTTTCTCGTTATCGCTAACTCGAAACATTATTAATTGTGCATGCCTTGATACCTAAACCAAAGGTGGACAACAACCTATCTTGCACTCCTTTTAGCCGTTGAAATTCGCAACTTATCCCTAAGTCAAATTAGTCTTCACCATCGATTGATTGAATAAAGACCATGCTCATTCGTTTCTTGAATCTAACTCTCCTGATATTAGATAAATGGATGAATTCACAGGATCATCTCCCAATTTACTCGCAAAATTAAGAACCAAGAATGAACAAACTTTGAATTAAAATTGCAAACTTAAATACCTAAACAAATCCAATCGTTCTCACAACCACAAAAACACAATAACCCAAATCAATTTACATCAATTCATGGCTGGGTTCGAAAGATATACAAAGGAAAAATTAACAGACATGGATCGAATGTAAACAATAAAGAAGAAGAAGATGTCGAACAATCCCTAGCTTTCTCTCTCAAGTCGAAATCCTTCCTTGTTGTTGACTTTATCTCATTTATAGGGATGATTCGACCAGTTGTTTGCTGATAAGAGGAGTTGATTTGTGTTGGAGTTGAATTGCGTTGGAGTTCCATGGAATTAAGATTTCTATCCGATCAAACTCTTTTAATTTGGATAGGATTGGGCTTAATTAAATTGGATTAATATCTTCCATCTTTATCTCCAATAACTTCTCAATAATTGGAGTCTTTATCTCCATCAAATTCCTCTTGTAAATCCAGATTTTGGGAGAGTTATCCCTTGAATTTCGAATTTATCCAAAACTATGCAGATTGATCTCGAATTGCCTGGACAATTGGTTTGGCAAGTCCTTCCTTATTCTCCTAAATTGCCTGGGCAACTGGTTCGGCAAGTCATTCCTTATTTTCCTGAATTGCCTCGGCAATTTGTACTTTGCCACGACAATCCTAGCTTGCACAAAATAAAGCACCAAATCAGCGAATTTTCTACGAAAAACCAATAATATGTAATACCAAGCTCATGAATTAAGGGAACTAGAAAATTATGCATGAATGTCAATGAATACAGTTAGTTCCTCAAGAAATACCTGCAATAGAAGAGGTGAGTTTACAAAGAATTCAAAAGGTTCAACCATCACCTGCTCATATTCCATTTGTAAAGTATTGTCATTTCGTTGATATTGCATGTGGTCGTGCAATTGCCGTGGAAAAGGTGGGTGAGAGCAATTTGTTGTAGCATTACTCTTCTCAGCTTATCAGAATGTTATCGCGGTGTTTCTCTGCTCGAGATCCTAATCATTGCCGTGGCAATTTGCTGTATAGGTTCATCAAGTGTCGGATAGTCATTCTCTTTGGCAGGCACTCGACTTGGAGGTTTTAGTTGATCCTCACAAATCGGGATCTCTCCCTGTATTGCTCATTCTCATCTTCCCTTAGGATTTCAAGATCCCTAGCAATTGATTGTTGGGGCATGTTATCCATGGCATATGTGAATCTCCTCAATTGATCTCCTAAATCCCTCAATGGTGCATCCTCCTTAGCTATCCTCGCATCCATAGACTTTGATAGCTCTCGAATATCTTCAATTGATCTCACAAGTCTAGCCAAGGAAGCTAGAAGTGTTTCCTCCAAGGAATTTGAATGCTCTTGAAAATGACTATATTGCCATGACATATCTGTTGTTGCGGCAAAATTGTCATGGTAAAAAAATTTTGAGCTTTTTGATCATACCATGAAGGATTTTTGTTGGTTCCATCTATGGTCCTCCATGTAGTCATATGCACCCGAGATTGTGAGGGCAATCATCAAACACATGTTGTTTTTGACAACAAGTGCATGATATTTCCACGGTATAGGGTTTTCTCAATTGGTATAGGTAATCATCGGTAAGTGTAAGACACTCTTGATTGCATTGATTCCCATCTTCCATCATCAACTCTTGAATAGATCGGCTTTTATTTCTGGCATGTTGATGTCCATTAACTTAGAAGCGCACCTAATTTTTTTTTTTTTCAAAAAAAACAAAAAGAAAATTTAGTAAAAATAATAACAAAAACACAATAACAAAAAACAACTAACACATATTGCCAATCCCGAATACGGCGCCAAAAACTTGTTGCGCGCGTTTTAAGTGCTTATCAAAATGGTACAAGTATACACGCCGCAAGTAATAAATGATAAGTTTCGAGTATTATCTCCACGAGGATTGACTTGGGCCACTTTGCTTAAGTTATTACACTATAAAAGAAAAAATATTGAAGATGATGAATATCAAGTAAAATAAACTAAACAAAATAAAGAAAATAGAAATGAGCAATCGATTTAAAAGAGTAGTCCGGGTTATCGTAATTCATAGCGAGATAATTTAATGGGCCTTCGTGGTAATTGAGTGCTAGAGTAGCTTAATCGCTCTTTCAATTGAATCGGTCGATTTCTGGGAAATTCAGTAATTGTCTGGGCAATTGGGAATGGAGCGATTGCTTGGGCAATTGGGTGACAACCTTCAAAGCTAGACGAAAGCGTTCTTCAATGGTTTCTCATTATCCCTAACTCGAAAAATTGTTAATTGTGCATGCCTTGATAATACATCCCTACGAGAACCAAGGGTGGACAACAACCTATCTTGCACACCTTTTAGCCGTTGAAATTCACAACTTATCCCTAAGTCGAATTAGTCTTCACCATCAATTGATTGAATAAAGACCATGCTCATTCGTTTCTTGAATCTAACTCTCCCGATATTAGATAAATGGATGAATTCACGAAATCATCTCCCAATTCACTCGCAAAATTAAGAACCAAGAATAAACAAACTTTGAATTAAAATTGCAAACCCAAACAACTAAACAAATATAATCGTTCTCACAACAAAAAAACACAATAACTCAAACCAATTTACATCAATTAATGGCTAGGTTCGAAAGATATACAAAGGAAAAGCCCTAGCCATAGATCGAATGGACACAATAAAGAAGAAGATGTCGAACAACCCCTAGTTTTCTCTCTCAAATCGAACTCTTTTATTGTTATTGACTTCATCTTATTTATAGGGATGATTCGATCAGTTGTTTGCTGATAAGAGGAGTCACTTGTTTACTGATAAGAGGAGTTGATTTATATTGGAGTTGGATTGCGTTGGAGTTCCATGGAATTAGGATTTATATCCGATCAAACTCTTTTAATTTGGATATGATTAGGCTTGATTAAATTGTATTAATATCTTCCATCTTTATCTCCAATAACTTCTCAATAATTGGAGCCTTTATCTCCATCAAATTCCTCTTGTAAATCCAGATTTTAGGAGAGTTATCCCTTGAATTTTGAATTTATCCAAAACTGGGCAGAATAATCTAGAATTGCCTGGGCAACTGGTTCGGCAAGTCCTTCCTTATTCTCCTAAATTGCCTCTACAACTGGTTCGAAAAGTCCTTCTTTATTCTCCTAAATTGCCTCGGAAATTTGTACTTTGCCACGATAATCTTAACCTGCACAAAGTAAAGCACCAAAGCAGCGAATTTTCCACGAAAAACCAATAAAATGTAATACCAAGCTCATGAATCAAGGGAACTAGGAAATTATGCATGAATGCCTATGAATGAAACTAAAATGAGCCTAAGTCTAACAACAATATGAGTAAAAAGGGCAAGAAAAATAGTACTTTTACACACTTATCACACCCCCAAACTCGAATTATTGCTTGTCCTCAAGTAATGCAAAACTAACGATTACATGCCAAGACTTCAATCATTAAAAATTTTTCTTCATATCTAACTTCAATCTTCAGAACCGTGGCACAAAGTATTAATGCCTTTCAATTTTTGGATGGTATATAATTTACTCAGAATTAAATTATAATGTTTATGACAATGTGTGTCTGGAATTGTGTACAAGTTGATTTTCAGGTTTCCATGTGGACAATAGGTTTTATCAATTTAATTACCGGGGCATTTAAGTTTACTAGAGCCAGTTTCGGGTACCTCTAGCAAGAAATTATCTTAAATTCTAATTTTAGTTTAAGGTTAGAGTTGGACAGACACCTCTAGTACAATTTACCCAATTTTAATAACCTAAGCTCACTAAGTCTCCCTTAATCAACAAGTCACAACTGTGTCAATAAATATTCAGCATCATAGTAGGATTCTAAATGTTTTCCATGCGCATCCTAAAATCTAAAGTTCTATCAATTAAGTGCAGTGGCAAAGTCATCATTAGATATCCAACAAGTCTAGGCAAATTAAATCCAATTAAAGGCATGACAAGTAATATATGTAACCTATATGCGATTAGTAAAGATGAATGCAACTAAACATGAAACTAACTAGAAACAGACACCATGTGATTACTAAAGATGAATGCAACTAAACATGAAACTAACTAGAAACAGACACCCCTCAAACTCAAGAGAAGCATTGTCCCTAATGCACATGAGTTAGACGGATAGGTCGTCACCTTGAATGATAATTTTTCATCGAGCCATTTTCTTGGTTCGTCATCCGGCTCGTGGTGGTTGTTGTTGCGAAGTTGGTGGTGCATCGAGAACCATTATTTTGGCAAGAAAAATTGAGAAGGGAATGGTACTATCATGAGAGTTCTCCAAGATGGCTCGTGTGATGGCCACTTCACGATCCTTCATGTACCTCATGAAAAGCAGTTTTCAGGCCTCGATTCACTCCAATCGTTGCGCCAAAGAGCTGAGTAATTCGGCAATCTTATCGAGGATTGTCAAGGCATGTGAACTTGCCGTAGCATTTTTAGTTGCCTTGGCAATTGTCGGAGCATGGTTCATGATTGGAAATTATCCATGGGTTTGTGGTTCCTGTGGGTTCTTGATTGGAAAAATAAAGTGAAACAAGAAAAAAAACTTAAGAGTTCAAAGGAAGAATGAAGCTAGGAAACTCATTTATCCCTTGAAATTCTTATCCTAAAAAAATAAACATAAAAGGATAATTATCAAAATAAAGGAAAAAATGAAAATAAAATATAGGTAAAAAGAAAGCTTGAGTAAGGTCATTTCTGATATTTCTTATAGTCCATCCATACCCTCCATCAGGTGACAATATTGCCCAAAAAGAGTTGGGCCAATGTGCTTGCAGCTACTCCCTTTTGCATTACCATGGTGGAAGTGTGTTCCTTGTAGTCTATGTATACCCCCCACCTTGCTACTGTTCCTGAAGACATGAATATATTAATAGGAAAAGTTATATCAACATCCAACCATTTAATTACCTCATTCTCGTCGACCTTCATCATGGTTGGATGTAGCATTCGTTGTCATGGCAATTCTTGCTCAAGCCAACCGTCGTGGCAATCATCTGCCAAAATTCTATGAATGTTAAGGGAAGAACCAAGTTTTTGAAAAGCTTCATGAATCCAAACACCATTTTCTTTAGGCTCTCAAACATCTCCAACAAGAGAGATTTTGATGGCTTCAAATCACCAACGCGGTTCCTCCTCCAAGAAATACCGCAACGAATGAGGTGAGTTTTCAAAGAATTCAAAAGGTTCAACCATCACCTGCTCATATTCCATTTGCAAAGTATTGTCATTTCGTTGATATTGCATGTGGTCGTGCAATTGCCGTGGAAAAGGTGGGCAAGAGCAATTTGTTGTAGCATTACTCTTCTCAGCTTATCAGAATGTTGTCGCGGCGTTGCTCTGTCCGGGCTCCTCAATTATTGTCGTGGCAATTTGTTGCATAGGCTCATCAAATGTCGGACAGTCTTTCTCATTGGCAGGCTCTCGACTTAGAGGTTTTAGTTGATCCTCACACATCGGGATCTCTCATTGTATTGCTCCTCATCTTCCCCTTAGGATTTCAGAATTCCTAGCAATTGATTGTTGCGGCATGTTATCCATAGCATATGTGGATCTTCTCAATTGATCTTCAGAATCTCTCAAGGGTGCATCCGACTTAGCTATCATTCCATCCATGGACTTTGATAGCTCTCGAATATCTTTAATTGATCTGTTAAGTCTAACCAAGGAAGCTAGAAGCGTTTCCTCCTAGGAATTTAAATGCTCTTGAAAATGACTATATTGCCATAGCATATTTGTTGCCGCGGCAAAATGACTATAAGTTTCGAGTATCGTCTCCACAGGGATTGGCTTGGGCCACTTTGCTTAAGTTATTACACTGTAAAAGAAATATTATTGAAGATGATTAATATCAAGTAAAATAAACTAAACAAAATAAATAAAATAGAAATTAGTAATTGATTTAAGAGAGTAGGTCAGGGTATCGTGATTCGTGGCGTGATAATTGAATGGACCATCGTGGTAATTGAGTGCTAGAGTAGCTTAATCGCTCTTCAATTGAATCTATTCGGATTGCCGAGGCAATTTTGCGATTGCCTGGGCAATTAGGAATGGAGCGATTGCTTGGGCAATTGGGCGGCAACCTTCAAAGCTCGGCGAAGCGTTCTTCAATGGTTTCTCGTTATCGCTAACTCGAAACATTATTAATTGTGCATGCCTTGATACCTAAACCAAAGGTGGACAACAACCTATCTTGCACTCCTTTTAGCCGTTGAAATTCGCAACTTATCCCTAAGTCAAATTAGTCTTCACCATCGATTGATTGAATAAAGACCATGCTCATTCGTTTCTTGAATCTAACTCTCCTGATATTAGATAAATGGATGAATTCACAGGATCATCTCCCAATTTACTCATAAAAATTAAGAACCAAGAATGAACAAACTTTGAATTAAAATTGCAAACTTAAATACCTAAACAAATCCAATCGTTCTCACAACCACAAAAAACACAATAACCCAAATCAATTTACATCAATTCATGGCTGGGTTGAAAGATATACAAAGGAAAAATTAATGACATGGATCGAATGTAAACAATAAAGAAGAAGAAGATGTCGAACAATCCCTAGCTTTCTCTCTCAAGTCGAAATCCTTCCTTGTTGTTGACTTTATCTCATTTATAGGGATGATTCACCAGTTGTTTCTTTGATAAGAGGAGTTGATTTGTGTTGGAGTTGAATTGCGTTGGAGTTCCATGGAATTAAGATTTCTATCCGATCAAACTCTTTTAATTTGGATAGGATTGGGCTTAATTAAATTGGATTAATATCTTCCATCTTTATCTCCAATAACTTCTCAATAATTGGAGTCTTTATCTCCATCAAATTCCTCTTGTAAATCCAGATTTTGGGAGAGTTATCCCTTGAATTTCGAATTTATCCAAAACTATGCAGATTGATCTCGAATTGCCTGGACAATTGGTTTGGCAAGTCCTTCCTTATTCTCCTAAATTGCCTGGGCAACTGGTTCGGCAAGTCATTCCTTATTTTCCTGAATTGCCTCGGCAATTTGTACTTTGCCACGACAATCCTAGCTTGCACAAAATAAAGCACCAAATCAGCGAATTTTCTACGAAAAACCAATAATATGTAATACCAAGCTCATGAATTAAGGGAACTAGAAAATTATGCATGAATGTCAATGAATACAACTAAAATGAGCCTAAGTTTAATAATAATATGAGTAAAAAGGACAAAAAAAATAGTACTTTTACTGGAGTTTTTCACTATCAAATTAATGAAAATTGTATGTCTTCTCCCCAAATTTTTTCTACTGATGTCTCCCTCTGCTCATCTGTTTTCTCTCTTAATTTAATTCTTCTTCTCTGTTTTGATCTGTTACAAAAGCTTCAGAGCCAAATCGATCTTGCAATGGGTGACAGAGCTCTACATATAACCAGTCTAACAGCTTTTGAATGGCAACAAGAGGTTTCAAGTTTGCAGTCATCGATCAATCGTTTCGAGCGCAGTTTGGATTACAAGTTCAATGCTTTTCAAGCCCAATTTCTGGAGGATTTTAGACAACTATTGTAAACTTTTCTGGGTAGACCTATAGAACCAAAGACGCTAATAAACCAAGCTACTAAAGACGATACAAGGAAGGTATCTGAATTGGAAAATCAGAAACTCGAAACTTCCAAGACGATCCAAAAGTTGAATGAAGCATCAACTATGTCTAATTTGTTTGAGCCAAAACAAAACCTATCATTGACAGTCTCTGCCGAAGACCATGTGTTCGATGAAATTGTCTATGAGTACAAATGAGGAATCTGACAGTATTGAGGATTCGATTGAAATTTTGTTGAAGGATGATTCAGATAAGGGTTTTTTTGAACAGCCACAAGACAAGGCTATAATTTTGGAGGTGTGTGGGGACTTTGCTAAGAGTCTACTAGGATGGTCACCGATTCAAGGTGTAATGCTGGGTTTACCTACGGTGGCTAGGAAGGTGGATTCAAGTAAAATCTAGATGTTTGATGAAATTTTTGCAAGGGTTGATCTTTCCCTTGACCGAGTGAAGAGGCTAACTGGTAACTACATTGGGCTGCAAGGAATTTCGATATTTAATACTATAGGTGGTGGAACTAATTCAGGTTTGAGTTTACTTTTACATAATAGGTGGGGAGTGTTACCAACACATGCTTTTGTCTTATTTAAGTTTTTTGATATTGGTATTTTTAATTGACAATGCAAAGATAGTGTTGGTTAATCCACATGGTCGATTTAAGTTTTTTGATCTAGGTACTTTAATTGGCAATGCTAATATAGTGATTACAAGAAGTCATGGGATGATAACTTTGAAATTGGAGGATGGAACATTACAACAAGCTGAATAAAGGTGCCTCGGATGTGCACTCAGACCTGCTACAAGACTCTAGTTTTTTATTCTTTGAAAACCTCAAGCAAGTTCCAATTGAGCATTCCCAGAATATCATTTTTGTCTTTGCAACCATTCTTGAAAAGTTCAAACAAAAGGATATTCGTATTAGTGGAGACACCACTAAGGTCTTTATAATCCCTGCTTCGACAAGGATATTGGAGTCGACAAAGAAGGACAACAAAGAATGTTTATTGTATGGTGGTGAGGGTCTAAATATGGTTCAGAAATGTGGCGACTTTCTCAATTGTTGGAAGTATCTTCACACAACCATTCTTTGGAAATCAATTAATAGTTTGTACCATCGAGCTCATATTATTTTTGGAAGGAATGATAATCATCCAAGGTTCTCTCAAAGTTTCTTGCAAATGTCACCTAAGAATGTATGTTCAATGGTGTTTGAGTATAGGCATGTCAAGGTGGACAATCCCTACGGACTTTGACTTTTAGTGATGGGGAGTAATGATGTGGTAGTGACTAATACCAGAGACTTCACTAAACTGAATATTGCATTGGAGCAAACGGTGAAGTTACGTGAGAGGAAACCAGTTGGTGAGTTCGACGAAATTTCCGGTGATCCTGTTGTTGGGAATTTAATGGCTACAATTTCATATGTTGTCCATTGGTATTATGTTAGATCTGTTAACTTTAGCCAGACGCCTACTTTGAATTTTGTAGTATATGAGCTATTCAAGAGTTCCTTGATTGTTTGTGCTTGTTTCAATTCACAACAGAATTGTAAGGCTTGGTTGTATGTCCTATCTATGCAGCCATTGTCAATTACAAATCCACAATTTACATCGGTTGAGCTGGACCATAGTTATTCGGGAAGGGTAGGATGCACGGCCACAACTCTTACAATCATGATAGAGATTAAGAATTGGCAGAATATAATTAAGTTTGTTATTCAAGAAGTTCGATGGCTAAAGAAAGTGAGGCTTACTAAGTGTGAATTGACTGGCTATATTGATGCAATGTTGAAAGACAGTGAACATCGGGCAGCTAAGATTGACAATATGTCCTCAATCAATAATTTAAATTTTCTGATGGGAAGCGCTGCAGTTGGCCATATAGTTATGGACCAGATACAAGGACATGAGTGTTTAATGATTGCAGATGAAACAATGATTACTCTTGAAGAGGCAGCATGTTTTATTCTCATTCGACCACCGTCTAAGTACACATGTAGAAATATCAATAGGGTGTTGGCAGAGTTGTGGCTGCAACTAGTTTGGCTTGTTGATTGGTGGGCAGGAGTTAAGATTAAAGTGTTTGCGGTTCGTGAATTCTTCAATTTAATGGGTAAGGTACATGCCCTTGTCATATGAAATCACAGAAGTGATGTCAATAGGCTGGTCGGATGGGTTTTAGCACAACGATCAGGTTGTCTTGGCAGTACATTAGCTGTAATGAAGAAATCATCAAAGTTTATGCTGGACATAGGTTGGTCAATTTGGTTTGCTGAGCATTTGTTTTTGGAACGAAGTTGGGACATGGATGAAATTAACCAAAAGAGTCACATTATTCCATCCAAATCAGTTCAATGTTTTCAATTTGGATCAGCTTTTCAGTCCTATGGTGAACAAATTAGAGAAGTTTTTGATTCTGGAGGTATTAAACTTGCCAGCATCGACATAGAAACTATATTGTTGGTTAATCTTTAGTTTTTAACCATTGTCGACACTGAGGAACTACTATTGGTTCATACTTCATTTTCGATCAAGGCTAAGAGAGCATGGGACATGTTTGGTCTAATCATCAGAAAAATGTCATATTTGAATCCTTGAGGACAAGGATTAATTCGAGTAAGGAGTATTGTAACGCATGATTTTGACTTTAACAAAACGGTACCGTTTAGTTATGTTTTAATTTTTATCAAAGTGTTGTCGTTTTGCTTTTTGGGATAAAATCCCCCAAGTCTATAGGTTTTTCACTATTTATTGAATGAATAAAAATTGTCTATCTTCTCCCCAAATTTCTTCTTCTGTTGTCTCCCTCTACTCATCTATTTTCTTCCTCGATTTAATTCTTATTCTCTGTTTTGATCTGTTACACTAAGAAATGCCAAGAACTTCAATATTAATTAACTAAACCTAAAATATCCTAAAAATCTCCATTAACATGAAAGAATGGAAATCGATGATTGATATTCCCAATTTAGATGGCTCGTCCTCTCTTTCAGAATTAACTCTGATAGAGTGCAAAATATTAACAAGTCTACCGTCCGAATTGTCAACTTGTACCTCTCTTAGGCAATTGTTCATCTGTAGTTGTACTAGTTTGGAGTCAATTCCAGAAGATATAGGGCAATTGCATTCTCTCGAGGAATTGCGCCTTTGTAGGTGTCCATGTTGATTTCTATTGAGTTTCATAAGAAAATGTGTCCATATAGATATATCAAAATGTCAGCACCCTCAGCTATGCTAACAGACTCTATTAACTGCTTAACAGCTAACCACCTATACCAACTGCACCAGTAAGATTACAACACGTGTAACTAAGCATAACTGCTATCAACAACTATATCAGCTATACTCAACATTCCCTCTACTTTCTCTATTCTTCTTCTTCTTCTTCTCTTGGCAGCACATTCAACTTGAACCGAAATAGTTCAAAATAAGGTCTGGAAAGGGGCTTAGTTAACCCATCTGCTACTTGTCAATCAGCTGGAACGTAATTCACCTGCAATTGCTAATTGCTCGGCCATCACCTTCTACTTTACAACATGTATGTGTAGATCCATGTGCTTGGATCGAGCGTGGTATACTAGATTAGTACTCATCGCAGTTGCACCAGTATTATCACACCATACTACTGGTACTTCTTGTTAAAAAAAACTCCCATATCAGACAACAACGCAACAATCCATGTTACCTCAGCTGTGGCGTCTGCAACACTATGATACTCACCTTCCATGGTCAAACTTGACACCGCCTTTTGCTTCTTGGAGTTCCATGATACTAAACTGTTTCCCAGGTAGACACAATACCCATAAATAGATTGACGATAATCCAGGCTTTCTCCCCAGTCAGCATCAGCAAACGCTTCAACCCTGAATCTCTTTGAATCTGCAGGGAACACCAACCCATAATCTAAGGTTCTATCCAGATACCTTAAGATTCTTTTCACAGCCACAAAGTGTAACTCACAAGGTGCATGCATGTATTGTGCAACCTTGTTGACACTAAAAGCAATATAAGGCCTTGTATGGCATGCATACAGCAACGACCTCACTATACTGTGATACTCGTGAACATCATCAATGAGACTTCCAGCCTCATGTGTTAACTTGGAGTTAATCACCATAGGTGTTGGTGTTAAACTTGCATTCACCATGTTTGTTTTAATGAGCAGCTCACGAATGTATTTACTTTGACTGAGAACCAATGCATCACCCTTCCTTGTTACTTCAATGCCCAAAAAATTCTTTCAATTTGGCATACCAATTTCGTGGTGCCTGCTTCAAGCCATAGAGAGTTTTTTGGAAGCTTACATACCATTCTTGTACCATCACTCGAGGATTGCTCAAACCCAGGTGGTTGTTGTATAAACACATCCTCGCTCAAGTTACCATTAAGAAACACATTATTCACGTCCACCTGACGTAACTCCCATTTATTTGACACAGCGAGAGCCAAAACCACATTCAAGGTTAAGGATTTGATCACCGGGCTAAATGTATCCTGGAAATCCTGGCCAGGTACATGAGAAAACCCTTTGGCAACCAAGCGGGCCTTGTACCTATGAACAGAACCATCAGGAATTTTCTTCAACTTAAACAACCATTTGTAGCCTACTGGTGTTCGCCCTGCTAGTAGCTCCACAAGATCCCAAGTGTTGCTCCTTTGCAACGCATCAAACTCAGCTTGAACAGCCTTAGTCAAATTTGGTGATTGCAAGGCTTCATGTATAGTGATAGGTTCCATATCATCACATACAATCATATAAGCTTTAGGCTTAAATATGCCACTTTTACTCCTCGTTGTCATGGAATAACAGTTATGAACCACTGCAACTGATTGAGCAGTTGTACTAACAGCAGCACCTCTTGAGCCCTAACCAGTCGAGCTAGCATCATCATGCAAGTTACCAGGCATTTCCTCATTATTGTCCTGACCACCAGATCCCACAGTCTCTACCAAGCCAGGAAATTGTTATTGCACATCAAGGGACACTCTTGCAGGCTGTGAATCTCCTACAGATCCCCCTCACTATGCAAAGGAATGGTAGCTGATCGAGCATCAGCCTCTTGCACCGTGTCTGTGCCAGAAGGTACACTGACTTCTTGTAATGGAACAGAAATGGATGGCGCATGGGTCTCATGTGGAACAAACATAGGTGACATATTATCCTCTTGTGACAACATAGTGACAGATTGCCTAGGTTCCCTTCTCAAAAAACCAACTTTGTTAACATATGAAACTATTGGAATAGCTCCATATCCCTTAGAGCATGCGCATGGTTCCACAGCAGGTGACGTTGTAATTGGCAACCCTGCAAGTGGAAATGTAAATTCATCAAAAACAACATGGCAAGAAATATAAATCCTATCATTCTCCGTGAGACACTAATACCCTCTATGTTGCGGTTTGTATCCCAAAAAGTGTAACTTTGTGACCTAAAATCCAGTTTGTGTCTTTGAAACGGCTTCAAGTGGGGAAAGCATCGACTCCCAAATACCCTCAACAAGTTATAATCAAGTTTTTTGTTCCACAAAGTTTCAAAGGGAGAAACGCCCTACAACACCCTTGTAGGTAGTCTATTAATCAAGTATACAACTGTTATCACAACATATGACCATAACTTTAAAGGCAAAGATGCCTGAGCCAGCAACACCAGGGCAAGTTCAATAATATGCACGTGCTTTCGTTCAACAATTTCGTTTTGCTCTGAGTTATGAGGACATGACACCCTATGTGTGATCCCTGCCTAAAGCAAAAAAGGAGATAAAGCTCGATATTCACCTCCCCAATCAATTTGCATCTCCTTAATACTCATACCAAACTGATTTAGAACCATGGCCTGGAAAAGTTTAAAAGCATGCACGGCTTGAGCTTTATCTTTTAGCAAATATAACCAGGTATGCCTTGAGAAAGCATCAACAAATGTTATATAGTACTTGAAGCCATTCGAAACAACGTGTGAGGGACCCCATAAATCAGAGAAAACCAACTGAAATGGAGTATTATACACTGTAGAGGAGTTAGGAAATGACAATTTGTGACTTTTCCTATGTTAAAGGCCACACACATATTATTTAATTCTTTTGAAACCTTTACATCAACAATTCGGCAAATTTTCTCTAAGATATCTTGAGCTGGGTGCCCAAGACGCCTGTGCCACAAATCATAAACCCTAGATGTTGTAACAGCCGAGTTTGCTTCAGCAACCTTACAAGAATCTACTTTATTACTATCAAGTACATCAAAAGAAATTGATACAATCCTCCAAACTCCTGCCCTCGAAGAAGAACAACCCTTTTAGCTTTATCACAAACCAAACAGTCCTTAGCATGAAACTCGCTTTGACACCGATAGAAGATTCTTTGTTATTCTAGGAACATGTAGCAAGATATTTAAAGACAACGATCTTGTAGCAATAGAAATAGATGAGGTACCAATCTTTTTAACAGGTAAAGAAACACCATTACCAACAACTAGATTACTTGGCCCAGAGTAATCCACTCCATTTGCTACATTGGTCACATCTGGAGTCACATGATGCGTCGCCTCAAAGTCTACCACCCACTGCTCTCGATTCCCAGAAGCAACATGAGCCTGTGGCAGGTTCCCATCTTGAGCCTCAGAACTTGTACCCCTAAGAGTAGAACAACACGTACACCATGGACCAGTGTGATTATAGGCTGTGAAATGAGCCGATCCTGCACCACCTCGAGATTGCATGTTGCCTTAGGTAATCCCTGGAAAGTCTTTATCAAATATGAACCAACACATGTCAACCAAATGAACATTCCTTCCACAAAGTTGACACTAGAATCGGTACGACCTCTACCCCGACCTCCAGTGCCTCCATTTCTGCCACCGTTCTAAGACTGAGATTGATAGGAATTGCCAGCAGTCGAGTTGTTGCTATTGTTCATCACATTACTATGAGCAACATTAGCAATCATAGGTAAATGCATAGCAGACTGAGACTCAAAACCACTCAAGTGAGTTTTTGCATCAATCAAGAAAGTAAAGATACTATCAAAGGTATTCAATTTCTCACTAGCAGTAGTGACCGCCATGAATGGTTGATATTCTCTCGACAGACCATTCAGCACACTGGCAATTTGTTCCACCTGTGAAACTGGGCTTCCACACGAGGCTAGAGCATCACATGTTTCTTTAACTCGCGTAAGATACACACGCACATTGGCATCCCTTTTCTTTAATGAGCGCAACTTATAATGCAGACTCGTGATCGACATAGTAGATTTATTTGCAAAGAATTGTAAAACAGTTTTCTAGACTGCCTCAGCTGTCTCAACACGCACAAATTAAGGAAGTAAATGCGTACCTATCGTAGATAACATCCAAGATGCAAGGCACTTTCCTGGGAAACGAAATCCTTATATTCTTCATTCGCAACTCACCATCTCCAGAAACCACCATCTTGGGAGGAGGCTTCATGGCACCGACCAATACTTTTTCCAGGCGATGACTCCTAACAGTGAGCAAGATCTGTTGCTTTCATAGAAGGAAGTTTCCTTCATCAAGAATCGCGTTCACTCTTTTGTTTGTGAACATCTTGGTGCTTCTTGAAGAGGTTTCTGCCAACACATCACCGGAATCAAGACTGAGATCGTTAGAGGGCATGATGAACCACCTTTGTTTAGAATGAGGCTCCAAAACTTCCAGCACATGATACCATATTAAGTTTCATAAGAAATAAAACAAAACTTTTAGAAGAAAAGATAGAATTTATTGCTTGCATTTCCTCAATACAAGACATGGTTATATATAGCAAAATGTCAGCACCCTCAACTATGCTAACAGACTCTATTAACTGCTTAACAGCTAACCACCTATACCAACTGCACTAGTAAGATTACAGCACATGTCACTGAGCATAACTGCTATCAACAACTATATCAGCTATACTCAACAATTTTAAATTAGGACCAAACTGAAAGAATGTTTAAATAATGAGAGTTAAATTTATTAAATTTTTTCGAATTACGACTAAATTAATTGAATATGTAAATATGAAGGACTAAATGTATTATTATACAAAGTTTTATAATAGCCACGTTAATTATTTATCGTCCGAGTTACCATTTTGTTACAAAATATAAAGTTTAATCGTCATTTTGCAACATTTAAAAGTTTAGTTACTATTTTGTTTTTTTAACAAAGTTAAGTGACCATTTTAGTATTTTACCCAAAATATTATATATGGCATAGGGTGAGAAAGCTTTTAGCCATGCCCCTGAAAACATTCTCTCTAATGTTGTGCTGGTCAAGGAATAACAACTTACAACATGCCCATTACCCACACCTCATATCAGCTCCTTGTTCCCGAGACAATAAAATATATATCATTGATTCTTCTTAGTACTATACTCTTATTACTATACCATTAATAATAATGAATGAAAACTACTTGTTCTATCTTTTTTTTGTCGGTAATCCACTAAAGTGGAGATTTTTTAAAAGTAATTTTAAATTCTAATACGAAAAGATACGAGTAAAGATTCACCGATTAAAAAATTAATATGAAAAAAATGATGTGTAGCAGATAGATTTTAGGGTAAAATACATCACATGTCACTTAATTAGGTTTGATAACAAATAAGTCATTTTTCTTCTAAAAATAACAATTTAATCATTTAATTAGAATTTAGTTTCAAACATGTCACTGTGTCGTTAATATTGAAACAGGGGGCTTGATATAATAACTAATTTTGTCCCAAAACTTATACGTTCTATTAATTTAGTCGTAATTCAAAATAATTTTATAAATTTAATCCTTCATATTTAAAATTTTGTAGAATTAGTTGATACTGTTAGGTAGTTAGATCAATTAGATGGTTAGCTAGTTAGTTATGAAGTTAGTTATCTAGACTTGTATAAATAATTAATGATTGCAATCTTAAGATTAATGAAATACATAGTATTATTCTTTCAATATTTGACATGGTATCATCTGAGCCGTTTTTTCTCTAGACCATGTGGGCTAGGTTTTTCTATTTTTTGGGCCCTTAGACGGTTTCATTTAGCATTGCCTTAGGGCGCTTTTTTAGTTTCCCTTATTTCCTCTTTAATTTTCATCATCCTTTATACCTTCATCCATCAGATACGTCGATAATGATTCTCGTTTCGCATCGCCTGACTAGCGTTGACAACTATAATGTCTGGAGTCGCTCCATTTGCATAGCTTTGCTTGCAAAGAATTAGCTGGGGTTCGTTGACGGTGATTGCCTCCGTTCCACTTATCGGGAGTCTCTTCATGCTCAATAGAACCGCTGCAATGCCTACATCCTCTTTTGGATTCTTAACACAGTCAGTCCAGATTTATCCGTGGGCCTTGTTTTTGCTTCTGATTCTGTTGCAATTTGGAAGGATGTCAAAGGTCGCTTCAGCAAAGTGGATGGCTCGCATATTTTTTCTCCATTGTTCGATTTCCCATCTCACTCAAGGTGGTTATACTGTTTCCTCATACTTTACGCAATTAAAATTACTTCTGAGGTTGCTCAACAAAACTCCAGTCATGTTTATCAGCAGCGTCTGTTCTAGTTCCTTATGGGCCTCAATGAGACCTATGTTGCGGTTTGAAGCCAGATATTGATAATGTATCCCTTGTCATTTGTAAACCGGGCTTACTTCATGATTATACAAGAAGAATCTTAGAGAAGCTTCTTATATGGAGTTTCCTCTATTCCAGATTCAATGGCTTTGTACTCTACAGCGTCTAGCAATTGATTGTGACTGAGAAATAGAAATGCACTTTAGAGTAAGTATACTCGTCGATCACGTAAAAGTGATAGAGTAGAGTTTCGAACCACGATGATTGGATAAATAAATATGAAATAACCGTACTTAAGAATGGTTGAGCAAGTGTTGGATTGATGGTGTTTATAAAAAATAAATGCAAATAAAAAAAAAGTAGCAATGATCGAGAGAAAGAAATTCTACTGCAGATATTTATATGATTATGGAGGCTGAATTTATTGCCTAGGAATTATGCTTAATTAATTATTTAAATGCTATAGTAGATGGCAATACATGTCCGCGTAAATCATTTGAGACTTTACCTATTCGACAGGGTTTTCTAACTAAATTTTGACTCCAACTATGCCTAGAAGTTGATAACAGTGAAGCTAAGGTAATACAAGTCTGCGTGAACAGTAACACTCTATTATCTACTCAAGTTCCTCTTATTAGTTGTTGAAATCCTAAACTTATGTCTAAGCTGGATTAAGACTAAGTTAACAACTTAGCCTCATTGTTCACGTTTGTTTAACCTAACTCTCTCGATATTAAGCCACAAATCAATAGTTAAAAGGCCTCTATCGATAGATCGTACAATAACTGCGCACGAAGAACGATGAACATAACAAATAAAGTAAGAGAACTATAACATTAAACAAAGTAATCAAAACATAATATCCAAAAAACAATAAACCCAACTAAAAGTATTTAGGTCATGTTTGAGCCTAAAACATCCATAGTAAAAATAATTGAAAACATGACAGTTTATCAAGCAAGGGATAGAAAAGGGTAAAGCGTCCTCGACGATCTCCTCCAAGCTTTCTAATTGTTCTGCTAGTCCAGTACTCCTTCAACCTCTATCGATGGCTTCCTTTGTGTGGAGACTCCTCTAGAACTTCGACTCTGAGGGTTCTCCGATAATTGAAGACTAAGGGTTAGCGTCTATCATCCAGCACCCTTTGTTTGTGGCCTAAGTCTTCTTTGTATAGGCAGAAAAGTTAGGGTTTTGGAAACCTTAAAGCATTCAAAGCCCCTTTAAGAGGATCTTGCTTTCTTGCTTGATTAAACGAGTTCCGTATCAGATGAGAATCCACGTAAGCCAAGTCTAATTCATCTCTAAATCTTCTTGCCTCATCAACTTCAACCGAGAGATATTCTATCCTTCTACTCCAGCTTTCCTCCAGCTCCAACAGTTCCTGCGCAAGCACCACAAAAACACTATTATTCCCATTAAAAGCACCAAAATATATAACAATTAAGCACAAGCAATGTAACTCCCTAACTACATGCAAACTATATGCAAACTACTCTTAAATGCAACTATCTGAGCCTAAACACATGCATAAGCTAAGCTAAAAGGGTATGCAAATAGGCCATTTACATACTCATCAGCAATTGGAAGAGATTCAATGGTGTTTGAGATTATTAAAAAGTTAAAGGGCATAAGAGAGTATCTTATTATTAATTGATTGGGTTTCCACCCGATTTTAAGTTTAATAAGAAGAAGGTCCCTCAAGCTATTCTTATTGTCCCTTGTGATGCTGTCACTACTTCTGCTGAGCCTCCAGCTTTGACTCAGGGTGTTTCTTTGTTCACGACACATCAGTATACACAGATATTAGAGTTGCTGAATAAAGCTCTAGTTGAACCTGCTTTTGTTGTCAATTTAGTAGGTATACCTTCTTCCTGCTTCTCGGTTGATAGTAATTTTTCTTGGATTTTGGATATAGGCGTAACTGACCATATATGTTGTGATTCTAAGCTTCTGAACTTTCATGTTTCTTACCCACCTAACTCTTATTTTGTTCAGCTTCCTAATGGTAAAACTTCTCCAATAACTCATATTGGTTCTTTTTCCTTAAATTCTAAAATTCTTTTGAAGGATGTTCTATATGTTCCCAGTTTTACCATAATCTTGATTCTGTTTCCAAATTAGCCCGTGATCTAAATTATACAGCTATTTTTTACCCTGATTTTTGCCTTCTATAGGATTTTTACACTAATAAACACTTTTTTGAGTCTGCTTCAGCTATGGTTAGCTTGTCTACCATGTTTCTGATTTATCTTCTTTTTATAATACCAATATTTCAATTGATGTTTCCCATTTGCCTGTTGTTGCTTCTAGTAATCTTTCTTCTTGTATGATATCTATTGCTAATAAAATACCTCTCTGTTATGCTCGTTTAGGTCATGTGCCATGAATAAATTGCATCATCTTTTTTTGATAATATAGCAATAAATAATGATTTTCACTGTTCTGTGTGTCACATGGCTAGACAATCAAGTTTCTCTTTTCCTAAAAGTTATAGGGCTGACTCTCTTTTTAGTTTAATTCATCTTGACCTTTAGGGTCCTTATCGGGTATCAACCTATAGTGACCATCAATTTTTCCTCACCATTGTTGATGACAACACTAGGATGACATAGGAGTACTTACTGAAGCTTAAACTTGATTTCATTGTGGCTTTAAAACAATTCTTTCTCATGATTCAAACCCACTTTTCTACTGTGGTAAAAATTATTTGTAGTGGCGATGGTACAAAGTTCTTTAGCTCTACATGTTCCTCATTTTTTACTTCTCTAGGCATCTTTCGCCAAAGTAAATATATTGATACCTAATCAGTGTGAAAATGTCACATTATTAGTGCAAGCTACACTATTGATTCAAGAATAGAAACAAGGAAATCTTGTTTGAATATCGATCCCACGAGGATGGTGTATTACGTTTATACTTATGTGACTATAATACAGTACTGTGCAAGTAGTAGTTGTGGGTGCAATGGTGGTTGCAATAACAAAATAAAAAGGGGAGTAAATGATTCAATGTGGTAGCAATAACAAAGGGTAATAGAAGATAGAGAATTATGAGAATAAAGCCTGGATCTTCTTGGTTCGGCTCGGTAGAAAGATCAAGTACACCTCGAGGTGAAATGATGATTCAATCAACGATGTATTGGTCAGCTTGAGTATTAGCTTCCGTTTAACCTTCAACCATTGACTCAGAGATGTAGATTGACCTCAACTTTTGTTGTAAGTCAATATTATAGCCCTTAGAACAAGTAAATCAACTTTCGTTGCATCCAATCAACTTTTGTTGTAAAAACTCGTTAATATAACTCGTCACTGCATCCGTCGATGTCATTGGCTAGTTTAACACTTTCATTCAAAACATAAATCAGATCCAACAATTAAAGTTTAAGAAAAATCTAATACTGATACATATTAAACTAAGAAAATAGTTTAAACAAGTTCATGAAGCTCTAAAAATTAAACCATCGTCAAAATAGCACAAATACAAAGTAAATCTCCAAAAAACATTCAAAATAAAGAGAAGTTTAAGAAGATAGCAATATATTTCCTTGATTCAACACTTGACTCCTCATTTCCTTAGATAAATATGCCTTACTTCACCTCAGATCTCCAGAAAATTAGCTTAAGCCACCATTGGAGGATGATAAAAGCTCGGAGGTTGAAGATGATATAAAAAATAAGAATGGCATGGCTCTCTTTGTAATGACCCAAATTCTGGGTTTTGCAAATTGGGCCTCAGACCTAATTTGATTTGGGCCTTATGTTATGAGCCCAAATCTAAGATAATAGGTTTAGGCCTTTTAGCAAAAAAGGAAAAGAAAGATGGGTATTAATTAAATGGAATTGAGAGGATAAGGTTATCTAAAAATGGGGTGGTTGGTGATTTGATGAGGGAAAATAGAAAAATGGGAGGATAAGATTGGATGAGATATTTTGAAAAAGAGAAAAAGGGGAGAAAAATGCGAGAGATGGGGGTTTGGACCCTGATCTATCACCGTCTGAGCCACCACTATCAACATTGCCACCATCGCTGATAGAGCTCGCCGAGATGCATCTGTCGATGGTCGCCATGTCACTGTCACCTCCGTCACTCGTCAGAGTAAAAAGAGGGAAGAATTAGAGAAGCTTAAATTGGGTGTTTTGTCGCTCTTCGTTGAATTCGGCCACCACCATCAGCCTCAGCAGCATCAAAAATAGTGGTCTAGAGCTTATCGCATGTTTCCTACCACCGAAAGCCGTTGCACGTGCCGTCGTCTGTGCCTGGGGCTTTATAACTGGTTGAGCCAAGCCTGTTGGGCCAGTTGCCAAGCCAGCCTATCAAGCCGATCCAAATCAGGTCTAAAAGCTAAGTTGTTTGACTGAGCTGGCATTTGACCGAACCGCCATTTGACCGATCCAAATTTAATGACTTTCATAAGCTTTAGGGATCGAATAAAGTGTTGTAAACTATAATTCAAGGAAATGATATGAAACCATTAATAGAATATCGGTATGAACTTTGGTTGTATCAGTACGTACATGTGGAAATCTAGGATTTCCAATAAGTAGTGCCTAGGGTACCATAACAATACTCGTGTACGAGTATCGGAACCCGATACGATAAATAATCTCTAAATGCAATTTAAGGATAGAAATTAATGTGAACATTAATAATTGAATTGTGCATTAATAAACGAGATAACGAGGATTAATAGAGGTAATAAATGAGATTAATTATATACTTCTTCATAATGTATTAACAATCCGGTAATGTAAAATAAATGATATGATGGCGTTTAGAAACGATGATGAGATCCTTCAGATCACGTTGCTTGTATGCTGGATAGGTATTTGATTGGTTGAGTCTTCTTGATTGATGGGATGCGAATACTAGTGGAAGAGTGTTGAAACACCATGGATAGAGATACCGAGCGTAGGTGTATGTTCCAATGCTATACCCAGCCTCACCTAGGGTGTATGTTCCAATGCTAGGTGACCCAGCCTCACCCAGAGTGTAGATGCTCGAGGGGGATTCCGAGCAAGGGTGTATGATCCGATGCTATGTGACTCGACCTCACTCGGAGTGTATTTTCTGATGCTACGTGACCCGGCCTCACTTTAGAGTTGTTGTTGATATATGCTTTCACCTAGATGATTTGTTGAGATCTCGGGCTTGGTTGGGCCTTGTGTGCCATGTGTAATGTTTTGCTATGACTGAGAGCATGTGTTTAGGTGACTAGTGGTAGCGTCACTTGTTTATTTATCTCCCATCTTTGCTCGTATTATCTTGCATGCTTTTGTTTATGATTAGCATAAAGTATAGTAGAGTAGATGTGTACCATTGAGTTTTGTAAGCTCAGCACTCAAAATCATTGTTTCTGTGCATAGGTTGATCGTTGGATCATGTGATCGAGGAGCACTACCTGTATGAGGTTCCAGCATATGGCGATCTCTAAAGTACGGTACTTGTATTTAGTGAGCTATGTATTCCTAGGACCTTACATAGTGGAGTCTGTAATTATTATTTTAAAATTATATTTATCAAATCGAATGTTCAAATTTTTAAATTTAAATTGAAGCCTCTTTGTACCATTTTGATTATTTATCTATATTTTCAACTGTTGGCTTTACATGTTTTGAGTAATACCTTGTTGGGCTAAACCAATTTAAGAAATTTTATGGATTTTAGTTTGAGCTTGAGGCCCAAATGTGACATTCTGGTCAAGGGTATTACATATAATGGTATCAGAGCTTAGGTTTAGCTGGTTCTAGAAAACCCTAGGGTGGTATAGGTGTTTTAGTAAGGTTTCTAGTGAATACAAGCACTTAATTTAAGTTCGTACTCCTTAACACTAGAATCTTGATGGTACTTCTAATGTTGTGATAATAAAATGGTTAAGATCGTGGTCGAGAGGGCTAAGTTACGTGTTGACCCGCTTTTAGGAGCAAATTCAAGGGCGAGGTCACCCCGGAATATTGAGGTGCTAGTTAGTTAAATGATGCTGAAGTCGAGGATGTGTTCTCCTCCCATCACCTGAATGGTGTATTCGTTACATTTTAAAGATGTTCTGAAGCCTTCGGATATGTTACGATAGTTTGTGGCAAGGAATCTTCATCATTATGCATGAATAACGGTTGCGTTGTGAGTATGGATAATCTGTTCTCAAAATTGATCAGTGGATGCACGTTGGTCGAAGGACCCTTTTGTTTGTTTAAAATGAGTCTTATTGATACTTGGAGAGTATCGTTGCCCTTATTAAAAGGCTTTTCTCAGAGATGTGCGTTCAACATCCACTAGTTCGTTGGAGTGTGACCAAAGTTAGATGTTCTACAAGTTTGATAGAGCTACCTTCTTAGGAGTTGTGGCACCTTGGAAATTAATTTGGTTAACCAAGCGCGATGCTAGCCAATAATGTCGAGAGTTGGAATGAGGCTTCGAGACCTCGAGAAAACCCAACCTTTGGTAATGAGAATGTCGAACCATTGCCCTCCTATCGTGATTTTCGTTGTGGTTGTTTAGAGAATGGCTAGATTGAGTTTTGGGACATGTTGGATTGTTTGGCAGGTGCCAATATGTGTAGTACGATGCTTGGGGAGCTTTCAGACAGTTAGAGTATTTGTTTATGCTTCTTGGAGGAGTCGTCAGGACTTCTTCCCTGTCAAGAACATGGATATTGAGGTAAGGTTGAGTGGGATGTCGGTATCTGTCGCCCTTGTTAGAGGACACCAACCCAGTTAAGAAAGTCAGAGGTTTTATAGCGAATACGCAACCCGAACGTGGTTCTTTTTGTCTAAGTGTTTCACCCAATGAAGAATTGGGCTTGTTTGTTAGCAAGAAGTTGGTTCGTTGGGGGATGATGTTTAAACTGTCGATAGCTTGTTAAGGGATAGTAGAAGATCATTACTTGTCTTCTAAGGTGGATGACTCGTTTAACTAATCGTAATGTACCTATGTGTTTTTCGAGATTTGGTTTGAGAACGAGAAGGTCGCGGTTAAAGTGTTAAAGACTTGTAGTTTCGAAATGAATTTTAGAGTGAGGATATCTCTCTTTAGGGTGTGTCATGGTAACGTTTGATGTCTATAGTGACATTTAAGGTGTTTCAGCAATGATAAGGTGGGGGCCACCGTGTTGTCTCTCAAATATAAGTTGATGATTTGTATGACACGTATGAATGTATAAGGAATATAGAAATGTGAGTGTTGTCAAGATAGTTAATTTAATGACCTTGTGGGGGGAGTTCGGTTATGTGCAATCAATTAAAGAAGCAAGGGCTTGAGACTTCGTAAATACTTTTGTTTGTAACTCAGTTTCCTTAGAAGGGGCCGAAGAACATTAGTGGAGACCCGAGTTGCATAAGACCGTTTTATTGTGACAGTGTTGTTGACTCGATTAGAGTCAAATAAGATTTTGGGATATTCGAGTATGTTTTGTTGCATCGTTCAAGCTGTATTTCTGCGTTATAAGTGGGAATGTTGTGTTCACCTCAACGGTGTAAAATTTTGTGTGCTAGATCTTTAAGGAATATGAGAATCAGACAACGACGTGAGCCGAGTAATTAAGAGTTGTTGACCGTATGTGATCGATCACCGCCTAAGTAAGCTGAACTTGATAAGTGATAGAGTGTACGAAGTTAGTTCGGGTTGGAGTATTATGATGCCCATGTGGGGCGATCAAGGGTTGATGGTTATGTGAGAGAGTACCGATACTAGCTCTATGTGGTACTAGTACTTGTTTCTTTTGGTATCGGTACTGATCGGCCAGTGTCGTTACCCGTGTGGTTTAATTGTTAAGCTTCATGTTGAGGATTAGTTAGTTTTGAAAGTCGTGAGAAGTATCAGTTGCTCATATTTAAGTGGGCACAGTTTTATGATTATATATAAGTTCGATGGCTTTGTGAACTCGAGATCTTCTTATGTGTGCTTGGGAGAATGATATATCAGTTTAGAAGGATTCCCCGATGTAGTACTGTGGTCAGTACATAGTGACTTTTTTAGTGAGACAATTTGTACTAAACTTTGGCCACGTATTTTGGTAAATAGTGTGGAGTCGTGTGTTTGAGATAATGATAAGTGGTTGACTTGTCGTTAGTTAGGAGTCTAATATTGAGTTTGTCAGAGTATTTGTGATGCTTAAATGTTCTTCAGTGGAAATTAAGTAGATGACTGTGGGCTTTGTAAAGGAGTTGTGAGTGCATAGTTTCTTTGGTATTTTGTTGAGTAATGATATAGTCCTTAGTGGGTACCGTTTGATATTTTTGAAAAAGGTGAGAGCTAGATAGAAAGTCAGCTTGGTTTGTTTGTGGGTTGGGTTGTACACACTACGGTGTGTACATGCTACATTTTGGTATGAGATTCGAGGTTGGTGATGGAACCTTATCCTTTGGTGAGATTCCCATGCTATGACAAATCCTAGTGAGGGAACAATGATGTATTTTCTAGACACGTTATAGTTTGGAGTGTAAGTCTCTTGTGTGAATCGAGTTTTGGGGGCTACCTTAGTTGTCAATATGAGTTATCATAACCAAGTTTGAGGTAAATGCTTGAGGTAAGTTTTTATGGAGGGTTTTTGTGTACAATAATCTTTTGGGTTCTAAAACATAAGTTAAGTTTCTTGATGGCATGTTTGTGTGAGTTTGGTCAAGGCATCGTCGGGTTTGTTCCATGGTTTTAGTTATGCATCAAATAGTGATGGATCTCTTTAAAGAAATGGTCAGTTGATTTGGGTTTGTACTGAGTGAAGATAGATTTCTTCTAAGAGAAATGATCAGTTGAGGTTATATTTGTATCATTATAAGACAAGGGTTATATTGATAAGTGTTGAGATCAAAGTAGCGCGGCGGGACATCTTTGAGAATGTCTAAGAGTTATAAGAGTTTGAGAATCTTCTTTGAGTTATGGATACAAATTTCGATGACGAAATTTCTTTTTAAGGTGGAGAGAGTTGTAACAACCCAAATTCTGGGTTTTGCAAATTGGGCCTCGAACCCAATTTAATTTGGGTCTATGGTTGTGAGCCCAAATCTAAGATAGTGGGTTTGGGCCTTTTAGCAAAGAAAAAAGAAAAGAAACATGGGTATTAATTAAATGGAATTGAGAGGATAAGGTTATCTAAAAATAGGGTGGCGGGTGATTTGATGGGGGAGAGACAAAAAGGAAGAGGATAAGATTTGATGGAATATTTTGAAAGAGAGGAAAAGAGGGAGAAAGGTGAGGAAGATGGGGGTTTGGACCCTGCCACTATCGACATCGCCACCGTCGCCAGATAGAGCTCGCCAAGATACATATGCCGGTGGTCGTCATGTTACTGTCACTCGCTGGAGTGAGAAGATGAAAGAATTAGAGAAGCTCATATGGGTGTTTCGTCGCTCTCCGTCAAATTCGGCCACCACCATCGACCTTAGCAACATAAAAAATGGTGGTCTAGAGCTTGCAACCTGTTTCCCACTGCTAGAAGCCACCTCACGCGCCTGGGCGTGCTCTAGCAACGGTTGGGGATTTATAACCGGTTGGGCCAAGCTGGTTGGGCTAGTTGCAAAGTCGACCTATCAAGCCGGCCCAAACTGGGTCCATGAACCGAGCTGAGCCATTTGACCGAGTCGAGTCGTTTAACTCAACCGTCGTTGACCATAGTTGATCGGTTGTTGACCGGATGTTGACTTTTTTTGGGGACCCTACATGGGGGTTTCTCGATGTTCTAGATCCATTGGCGCAATCTGTTTCGTCAAATTCAAACTTGGTAAGCTGGTTTTATGTATTTGACCTCTCTAAATTCACTAAAGTATGTGATTAAGTGATACTTATGGTATTATTTGATATACGAGGATTATTCGGGATCGAATATCATATCAAATAGGATATTCAGGAACTCGGATGAGGATTTTAGCGATATTGGCTTAAGGTTAGTACACCTCGAACTCCTATTACTTTATGAGCATCATAAATGTGATTGCTTTGTGTGTTAGTATCTGTAAATTAGGTAGACGATGAATATGCATATATGGAGATCGATAGTATGAGACTTGATATTTTAAGATGCATGATGATGTTACAGATATGATGGGACTAGTGGAGGCTTTAGAGACCATGTAGGGTCATTTGTGATGCTTGTATGATATTGGATGATTGATGATTAATAATCGTGATGTCTTGTTTACTTGTTCGAATAGATTAATATATTCGATGGAAACTGTGTAAAAGATGAATAATGATAATATTTGAATAAATGAATATGAAGCCGGTAATTAATATGAATTGAATTAATGCGTTAGTAAATTAACTTTAATGACTTTCATAAGCTTTAGGGATTTAATAAAGTGTTATAAACCGTAATTCAAGGAAATGATGTGAAACCGTGAATAGAGTATCGGTATGAGATTTGCTTGTACCGGTAAATGTGGAAATTTAGGATTTTCAATATGTAGTTTTTTTAATAGTACGTGTATGAGTACCGATGCTCGAGGGTACCTTATTGATACTCGTGTACGAGTATCGATACCCAATACAATAAATAATCTCTAAAAGTAATTTAAGGATGGAAATTGATGTGAACAATAATAATTGAAATATGCACTAATAAACGAGATAACAAGGATTAATAGAGGTAATAAACGAGATTAATTATACACTTCTTCATAATGTATTAACAACCTAGTAATGTAAAATAAATGATGTGATGACTTTTAGCAAGGATAAGAAGATCATTCAGATCACGTTGCTTGTATGCCAGGTAGGTATTTGACTAGTTAAGTTTTCTTGATTGATGGGATCCAGATACACAGGGGAAGATTGTTGCAACACCATGGTTAGAGATACCGAGTGTGGGTGTATATTCTGATGCTATGTGACCCGGCCTCACCTAGGGTGTATGTTTCGATATTAGGTGATCGACCTCACCCAGAGTGTAGATGCTCGAGGAGGGATTCTGAGAAAGTGTGTATGATCTGATGATATGTGACCCCGACTCACCCGGAGTGTATGTTTCGATGCTACGTGACCTGGTCTCACTTCAGAGTTGTTGTTGTTGATATGTTCTTTTGCCTAGACAATTTGTTGAGATCTCGGGCTTGGTTGGGTCTTGTGTGCCATGTGTGATGTTTTCCAATTATTGAGAGCATATGTTTAGGCAACTAGTGGTAGCGCCACGTGTTTATTTATCTCACCTTTTTGCTCGTACTAGCTTGCATGCTTATGTTTATGATTAGCATGAAGTATAGTAGAGCAGATGTATACCATTGAGCTTTGTAAGTTCAGCGCTCGAAATCGTTGTTTCCATGCGTAGGTTGATTGTTGGATCGTGGGATCAAGGAGCACTATCGGTATGGGGTTCTAGTATGTGGTGATCTCCGGAGTACGGTACTTGTGTTTAGTGGGCTATGTATTCCTAAGACCTTGCATGGTGAAGTCTGTAATTATTATTTTGAAATTGTATTTATCAAATCAAATGTTCAAATGTTTTAAATTTAAATTGGATCTCTTTTGTACCGTTTTGATTATTTATCTATATTTTCAACTGTTGGCTTTGAATGTTTTGAGTAATACCTTGTTGGGCTAAACCAATTTGAGAAATTTTATGGATTTTGGTTTGGGCTTGATGTCCAATTGTGACATCCGGGTTGAGGGTTGTACATTCTTTCTCCTCCAAAATAATCCTTTTATAAGACACTCGAGGAGGGACACCTGTCCTGTAGGTTATTTGTGTGCCCAGTGTCGTGCAAAATTTATTATAATAGATTGGACATCTGACATATTCATCCTTATCCTCAAACAATCTAGATAGCTGATAGATGTAGTGTCGAACTGACTGCAGTGGTGAAAACTTCCTCTGTAGGGACATTAGTAATGCAGCGACAACAAGGCAAAAATACGCAGAAATATACAAAACATGAGCCATTGGAACTAAGTTAGAAAATATACAGAAATAGACATGAAAATGCAGAAATGGATGCAATGAACTTCAATATGGGGACAATAAGACCTATAAATCAAGGGAAAGAAACAGGCTCTTTAATAGGGATGGCAATATAATCCGAATCCAGTTCGATCCGAAGAAAAAAACCCAATCGTAATCTGATCGAGAAAAGTCTGAATCCAAATCCGAAAAAAGATCCAAGTCCTAATAGGAGGTGGATCGGATATGGACATTGCCATGATCCGATTCGAATCCGATTCAAATCCATATCCGATCCGAGCCCGATCCATATATGAATCTAAATAAAAACATTTAAAACTCTTAGATCTAAAAAATATAGATATATATTGAAATCCTAATTAAGTTGAATTGCGATTATATATATTAATATTGAAATCCAAATTCAAAATTCTAGAATTTAAATAGTTAATTCTTCCCCCTTAATCACCCCGATTCGTTTTTCGTATATGAATCTCTAGTGGTGATCGCCGGATAATTTTTTCGCTGCGCCATGGGGTGTACCAGCCAACAATGGAAGCTTGATGGTTAGAAACTTTTTTCTCTATGTCAAATGTTGATGGTTGAACATTTTGATTATATTTTAAATTTGTTTCATCTTAGATTGTAATATTTATTAGACATTTTATAATTGTGATTTGGAAAGTAGTTATGTTAGTAGACTAGTAAGCAATATTATTTTATGTAAGGATAATTTATTTGTTGTTGGTTTTTTTTAGTTGAAGTTTGAGTTGTTACTTTAATTTGTTTTATATTGGATTGTAATATTTGTTGAGATTTGATTGTGCTATTAGTTTAAATATATTTGTTTGATAAAAAATATTTTTTATTTAAAGATATTTGTTTGAGTTGTTACTTTAAAAAATGAAAAATTAATTGGATTTGGACTTTCGAATTTGGATTTGGATTTTATATATTTTATTGGATTGGACTTGAATTTATATAATCGGATTTAGATTTTTTTAGATCCGATTATTAAATAGATTCGACTTGGAATTTATAAAGTCCGATCCATTTTCATTCCTACTCTTTAAAGAGCTATCAATACCCCACAGCTGAAAGGTATTGTTGAACAAAAGCATAAAAATCTTTTGGAAATTGCTCATGCCTTGTGTTTTCAGTCTAACGTCCTAATTAAATTATAGGGTGAATGTGTCTTAGTTGCTTGTTACATAATAAATCGTTTGCCTTCCTCTGTTTTGTCTTGAAAGTCTCCCTTTAAAATGATGTATAACATACCTCCAAATTTTTCACATTTTCATGTCTTTGGTTGCCTTTGCTTTGCTTCAAAACCTCGTTATTCTGATAAATTCTCTTCTAAATATCTCCCTTTAATTTTTTTTTAGGTTACTCTCCTTCCAATAAGGGCTATATCCTTTTTTGTCTTGCTTCCAAAACCTTCATTATGAGTAAGGATATTAAGCTTGTGGAAGATGTTTTCTCTTTTTAGTATTCTTCTTTTGAGTTTTTAGTTTTGTTTTCAGACACCCCTGAGTCTGAATTTCTGGTTATCCCTTCCCCTGCTCCATGGTATTCTTCACCACATGCTCCACAAAATTCTAGACCAAATTCTTCATCTTCTCTTTCTGTACCAGAACCAATTTTACAGTCTCCTCCACATTCAGTTCCCTCTTTCCAGTCTGTTCCAGCTTCAGCAAGTACATCCGACCTTTCTCTAGTTATTCCCATCATTCCACCTACATCATATATGCTAGTTACTCAACCTATGAGGTCTTCCAGGGTTACCAAACCTCCTTCTTGGTTACAAGGCTATGTTCATTCTTACCAATCCTCTTCATCCCCAAGTTTTCCCTCTTCTTTTTCTTCTAGTTCTGCTTTTACTTCTCATTTACATGCTCATACTGAATTTTTATTTCTCCCATTGAAAATATTTCTGAACCTCTTTCTTCTTCGTTTAGTTACTAAAGGGTATAATCAAAAGGAAGAGATCGATCACTTGGACACATTTTCTCTAGTTACTAAAATAGTCACTGTTCGAACTTGGACACATTTTCTCTAGTTACTAAAATAGTCACTGTTCGAACTATCTTAGCCCTTGCTGCTTCTTTTCAGTGGCTTTTGTTCCAAATAGACGCGTCCAATGCTTTCCTTCAAGGAGACCCCCATGAAGAAGTCTTTATGTCCTTGCCAAAAGGATTCAGCAGCCATGGGAGCATATGGTATGTCAGCTGTAGAAATTCTTACATGGATTAAAGCAAGCTTCTAGGCAGTGGAATGCCAAGCTTACTGAAGCTCTATTGCTTGCTGGTTTTGAACAAAGCAAGCATTATTATTCCCTTTTTCCAAGAAGAAAAAGGGGGAGATGGTCATTATATTGTTATATGTTGATGATCTTCTAATTACTAGGAATGATATGTTTTTATCGATGACTTGAAAAGGATTTTGAATCAGAATTTCAAAATGAAAGACTTGGGAGAGTTGAAATACTTTCTTGGGATCAAAGTTTTGAGGTCACAAGAAGGTATATTATTGAATCAATTAAAGTATGCTTTGGAACTTATCAAGGACACTGGTGTAAGTGATGCAAAGACTGCTCTATCACCCCTTAAGTAGAATTTAAAACTAACAACAGCTGAATTTGATGAAGTTACTCAGCAACATCAAATGATAAAGTTGTTAGAAGACAAGACTGTTTTTCAAAGGCTCAGTGGTAGATTAATATACTTGACCTACACGAGGCCAGACATCACATATGATGTCACTCATCTTAGCCAGTTTATACAGAATCCAAAATAATCTCATATGGAAGCTGCATTTAGAGTTGTCAAGTACGTTAAAAAAGAACCAGGCTTGGGAATTCTTCTGAAAGCTTCCAATAAACATCACTTGGTGGCATATATTAACTCGGATTGAACTTCTTGTACAATGTCTAGAAGATCAGTTTTTGGGTTTTGTGTTCAATTAGGGGGTTCTCTAATTTCCTAGAAATCTAAGAAAGTATTGTGTCAAAGTCCTCCGCAGAAGCAGAATATAGAAGCATGACAGCAATAACATCAGAGTTAGTGTGGTTATATGGCTTGTTTGTTTAAGGAGCTGAAGGTGAAAATAATAGAACCAAAGAAGCTACACTGTGATAATAAAGCTGCTTTAACTCAGTGTATCATGAAAGAACTAAACACGTAGAAATAAATTGTCACTTTGTAAGAGAAAAGATACAATAATGGCTCATAGCTATTGAACATGTGGCAACAACAGACAAGTTGACAGGTGTAATGACAAAGGCTTTGGATGCACAACAACACAATTATCTGATTTCCATGTTGGGGTTAAAAAAATGTTTTTACACCTCCAACTTGGGGGGAGTGTAGAAGTAGTTGATACTATTAGCTAGTTAGATCAGTTAGATTGTTAGCTAGTTAGTTATCTAGACTTGTATAAATAATTAATGGTTGTAATCTTAAGAATAATGAATTACAGAGTATTATTCTTTCAAAATTTAAACAAATTTCATTAGTGAAGTGACTATATTTATAGAACTGTCAAATCTGTCAATTATCGAGCTGATGGACAATAACATAGAGTGCAACAAGTGACCGGATGGTACAATGCCGAATTATTTAAATGTGAAGAGTTAGATTTATTCAATTATTTTTGAATTAAGATTAAATTGTTAAAATTTATAATTTTTAGAGACTAAAATTATTATTATATCGTGCAATGATTTTATTTTAACGATAGAATGACTCGATTGCAATAAAAAAATTTAATTGAGTGATTAAATTATTATTTTAAAAAATAATTTATTTAGTATAAACTTGTAATTAAGTAACGTGTATCATATTTTACCTTGATTTTTATCTCTTAGAACAGAACTGGTGTGAGAAAAGGATGATATAATTTTCATGGAAAAGTAAACATGTTTAGTCCCATGGGCCATCTGCGCCTGTGACTATGCCTACAAGCTTTAAAGAAGTCCGTATAATGTTGGTGAAAGATAGAAGATAATGTATTTGTCCAATTATCTTTTTCCTTCTTCAGTCAGTTTCAGTTACAGTAATAGCTTTTTTGCATGACTTTTCAAAATCCACATGGGCATCAATTATAGGATATGTAAAAATATGCTAAACATTAGAGACTGAAAGTTTTTTTTTCTAATAACAGTATCCGAATTTTATTAACCACCATAAAAATATTACAAATATAATATACTAAAAGGAGAGAAAAAAAGAGATTAATTCACTAAAAATCTCATATAAATATGCAAAGAAAAACAAACACTTTTATAGAGATTAGCATACTATCAAAACTCAAAAACTTTCCTGATTCTCCTTGTCTTTAGCCAAATGAAATACTTTACGGGATGAAAAAGTTGTGGTGAGCGAACCAAACTATCGGCTAACAAACCATCAAAACAAGTGAGATCAATCTTTTCTATGACCACCAATAGAATCAAATCAGAACACTAACGCCGTGAGGATCTCTATACGAGCATCAAACGACCTCTAAGGCAGGCTGAAATCGTGCCAAACGACAAATGAAACGAACCACAAAAATCAATAAAAAGTGTGTCATAAAGGCAGCGAGAACACATGCCACAAGAGAAAAGATTTTTATTACAAATTCAAAAAAAAACTTGAGAAAATTAAAAACAAAAACAGAAGATGAAAAAGTAAGGAAAATAATAAGCATCGGCGCTCTGCAACCAACACTAATGTTAGTGTTGTCACCGATCAAGCAAAAAGAATATGAAAAAAAATCTAACGACGCTCATGGGAAAGAGTAGTGTTGTAAACGAACCAAACGTTCAGTGAACCGTTTGTGAACTATTCGGCTGGAAGTTCGTTTATGTTCGTTTATTTATTAAACGAACGAACATGAACAAGATTTTTCGTTCGTTTAATTAAAGGAACGAACACGAACAAAGAACTCATTCGTTTATTTACGTTCGATAATTTGTTCGTTTATGTTCGTTTAAATTTATTCACATATGTCAATTTATATTTATTATTTTTCATAACAAAAGTATTATATTTTAAAAAAGTTATTCACATATGTTCGTTTAAATTTATTCACATATGTCCTTTTATGTTCGTTTGTTTGTGTTCTTTTACGTTCGTTTATCATTTTAACGAACGAACATAAACGAACACGAACAAACTATATTCCTTAACAAATGAACACGAACAAGAAATTGTGTTCGTTTAGTTGTTCGTGTTCGTTCATTTGTTCGGATAAAAATAAATAAACGAACATTAACATATCCTCGTTCGTGTTCGTTCGATTCGTTCACGGTCATAAGAGAGAGAAATTATTAGAAATTGAAA
Source organism: Hibiscus mutabilis (assembly GCA_019671005.1). Lineage (NCBI taxonomy): Eukaryota > Viridiplantae > Streptophyta > Magnoliopsida > Malvales > Malvaceae > Hibiscus > Hibiscus mutabilis. The sequence goes on along the minus strand of CM033718.1, from coordinate 22,216,405 downwards.
GTTGTTCGGATTTGGATGATAATTCTGATATTTCGATATTTGTGTATATCTAATTTGTTTTTAGGCTTAATTATAAAATAATTATTTAAATTATACTTTTTTTATATGTTTAATTTTTTAGTCAAAATAAGTGTTTAAAGTTTATTCCATTATCATTTTTAGGTAACGATTTTAAAAGGAAACAAATTAAAAAATAGGTGTTCAGATTAATTTTTTTAAAATTTTATTTTGTAGATTTAGATATGGGAAAATCTTATGCACTGACAGTGGAAACAAAAAATTTATATGAGTGTCTCTATTTTAGGGTTTAAAGATTTAATTTAGGGTTTAAAATTTAAAAATTATAGTTAGAATTTAGGGGTTAGTGTTAGAATTTAGGATTTAGAAATTATGATTTAAATTTTAGAGTAATATGTTAAAGACTTTAGTTTTTTTAATTAAAAAGTTTTCTTCCTAAACCCGTCCACTCTTTAAGATGACTTTTCAAAATCGTTCCATCTTTCTGATGACCTTTTTAAAGTTTTCTTCCAGACATACCCTTCTTTTTGGCACTCAAAAGTTCTGCTTGTTGAATTAAAACTCAAATTATCTTTCTCTAACTAAACAGATTAACTTATATTAGAATAATCATTTAAAACTTTAGATTTTAGACAAAAATAATGTAATGCCAGTAAATTTTAAGGGTATAAAATTAATATTCTACTCATTCATGCTCAATATTAGGGTTAAAAGATCGAGAAAGCAAAAACTGATAATAATCATATTAATTGAATAATTTATGATTCACAAATTTAAAATTTGCTATTATTTAAATTAAACAGAAAATATATACAAACCAGAGTGTATTTTTTATTTTTTACAAATGTAAAAAAGTATATTTTATATTTAAAACAATGATAATAACTTAGAATAATATATAAAAATTATTGATTGTTTCTATTTACTTGGAAGAAATATTTTTTGAAAAATATTTAAGAAAAAACTTTAAAAGGTTACAAATAACGTCAAAAAAAACCATGAAATAAAGTAATTATATCAAAATAAAGTAAAAAATAAAATTAATATGAAAAATCGAGAACCTTATTGTTATGAACGGTTCAAAAAATTTTAAAAAAAAAGCGATCTATAACTTGAATTTGTTTTTTCCTATTTATGATATTCATCTATGATTTTAGTTAAGAGTTTTATAGCTACCAATTCTTACTCTGTCATGGTTCTTTTCTATTTGTTCTTACGTTACAAACTCTCAAATCCTTTTTTTGAAAATTATTAAAGACAAATTCAATTCAACATCATAACACTTAAACAAGATTTTTAGCTGAAATCTAATTACATTTTTAAAGAAAATTATTAAAGAAAATGATTTCAAGTTGTGTCTACCTTAAGGATTGGCACAGTCTTTATAGGGGATTCAAGGAGCAAAAAGAGGAAACGAAATATTCCGAATTGACGGTCATTAATTGCGTGTCCGATTCAATTTAGAAATTGTCAATTAATATCATGTTTAAATGGATATATTTCTGTGAATTACAGCTGCTACCTCTTTAATATTCGAATTTAAGGAAACCATAAATTAATTCAAAATATTCAAAGTGAAAAAATATCTATAGGCCCACAAAGGGCCCGATCAATTTAAAACATTCATGTCACCCACGTTATACAGGTGCACCCCAATCCGAATGGGTTCAACGAGCTTCGATTCACAACCCTTACACTTGCACGTGAGGCACAATTTCAACCTAAGTTATTCAAAAATTAGTGAGTTGGTGTATATAAACACTTCACATGCTTGTTGTCATACCAATGTGGGATAAGGGTTTTTATTTTCCTTGCACAAATCACAAGTATATTACTTTGAGCATCAATTTCTCATTTATCACTCAATTGTTTTGAGCATATAAGATACTGTTGTAAATGTTACATAGAGTAGAATATGAATCGATAAATTCATCATTCAAATCTCCACCTTTGCCCATAGAAAATATGGCACAAAGTTACCAATTTATCACATTTTCCAATATATATATTGAATGGTCTAAAGGTGATTACAAGGTAGTATCTGTTCATAGATATCCTTAACACTTTGACAATGCACATACATCTTGTAGACAAAGCGATTCGAACACGTGTCTCCTAGGATGAACATCATCCGCGGTATTAGATGGGTTTTACACGGGTCTCTAAGGATGAATAATTTCAAGTCGGTTTCATTTTAGGCCGGTTAATTTGGGTTTCAAATTCGTATTAAGTTTGAGTTTGATACAAATAGTCGATAGACATTGGGTTGGGTCATTTCGAGTGAATTATTTAGCGCCTTTCACGAACACGAATCACATTAAGTCTGATTAGGAATCTACTTTAAGGGCAATAATAGGGGTCAATTTAGAATAAAAATAAAGTTTGATGGATCAGAATGAAAAAAATATTAAATTAAAATTGGGACTAAAAATGAATCAAACTAAAATTAAAGAATACAAATTGGGACTAAAATGAATCAAACTAAAACTAAACTAAAATTGGGATTAAAATGAATCAAACAACAAACCTTAACCCTAAATCATAAACCCTAATTTGTAAACCCTAAAACATAAAATGAATCAAACATTCACTAATATTGGGACTAAACCATAAACCCTAAACCCTAAGTTATAAACTGTAACCCATAAACCATAAACCCTAAGGAAACTAAACTAAAATTGAGACTAAAATGAATCAAACTAAAATTAAAGAATAAAAAGGACCTAAGTGTAAATATCCTAAAGTAGTAATGAACTAAAGTGCAAATAACCCCTAAAAATTTAAAATGACCATTTTGTTTGAAATTGATATGGCATGATGCAGACCTATCACCTATGGACTATGGCTAATTGGCTATGGGATTGGACATTATTCATTTATTTGTACCGTTTTTGGCTAGGGATTTGGGCGGGCCGCCCTAAAAAATGGGTGGTGTATATTTTTTAACTTTAGACCAAATTATCAAAAAAATGAATAGCCATAAATTTGGACTAAAAAATTAATTTTAGGGACTAGAGTAAATTGGGCTAAATTGTAAAAAAATATAAATAAATATAGGATAATTTTGACTAAAAATTAAATTGTAGAGACTAGAATAAATAAAAATATTATTCAACTAAATTACTAAAATTAGAAATATATACGAGTCATTTTGGATTAAAAATAAAGTTTTAGGGACTATAATAAACAAAAATGTCATCATATTTAGAACATTGGACTAGATTAGAAAATTTTGAAATAAATTAAGGTCAATTCGGTTAAAAATTAGGGACTAATATGAACAAAAATAAACCCCAATCCCTAAACTAATCCCATAACCCCAAACACTCAACTTAACATATTTGCCCCTATACCCCAAACCCAAACCCAAACCTCTAAATCTTACCATCACTACTAATTAAAGTACAAAACAAATCCCCAAACCCCTAAACTAATCTCATAACCCCAATTCTAAAAACTCAACTTGAAACATGTATTGTTTATACTCTATACCCTAAATCTCAACCCCAAGTCCCAACCTTTTCTCTCTCATTGGACTCTGAGGTTAGAAAAAATTTAAAAAAATACAAAAATATTAAATTAAAATTAAAAATATTGGTCTAAATTACCAAAAAAATGAATAGGGGTCAATTTAGAATAAAAATAAAGTTTTATGGACTGTAATGAACAAAAATATCATCATATTAAAAACATTGGACTAGATTAGAAAATTTTAAAATAAATAGTGGTCAATTCAAATCCCTAAACCCCATAACCTTAACCCCATTTTACCCTTAAACCACCGAACTAAAAGCATTAATAATTAAAGTAGGGCCAAAATAAATTAGGCCTTCAAAAGCCCGTCAAACGTTTGGAGTCACCATCAGACATTTTGGGTTGGGTACAACCGAAATAAGTTGGCATTTTAAAAGGTTTAATTATTAAATAATTTTGTGAAGGAGGATCTAATTAAAAAAGAACCTAAACCTAAAGGTCTAAGGAAACTAAACTAAAATTAGGACTAAAATGAATCAAACTACAACTAAAGAATAAAAAAAGACCTAAGTGTAAAACTCATAAATTAGTAATGACCTAAAGTGCAAATAACCCCTAAAATATTGTGCGGGCAGATTCCCTTCTAAATCTTACATCAATTTCTTTTGATTTTCAAATTTAAATATGGGATTGGGATTTGGGCGGGCAATTTTTTTAAAAATAATTTTGGACTAAGTTTAAAAAATATGAATAGGGATTAATTTGGACTAAAAAATAAATTTTAGGGACTAGAATAAATTGGAATGAATTGTCAAAAATATAAATAAATATGAGGTAATTTTGACTAAAAATTAAATTGTAGGGATTAGAATAAACAAAAATATTATTCGACTAAATTACCAAAAAATAGAAATATATATGAGTCAATTTCAACTAAAAATAAAGTTTTAGAGATTATAATGAACAAAAATATCATCATATTTTTAACATTTGGAGTAGATTATAAAAATTTGAAATAAATAAGGGTTAATTCGGTTAAAAATTAGGGACAAATATGAACAAAAATAAACCCCAAATCCCTAAACTAATCATATAACCAAAAACACTCAACATAACACATTTATCCCTAAACCCCAAACCTCAACCCCTAAATCTTACAATCACTAATAATTAAAGTATAAGTCTAGTCCTTGAATCCCCGAATCCGTTATAAGTATGTTAATTCTTATTAACTTCACAAATAATTTATATTGAACGAATTAGTACTAAGCATATGCATATTGAATATCTAAATCCAATATTTCTTTTTTTATATATTTTAAATTAATTATATATGCTTATATAACAAAAATATTATTTAGCACTTTAAATTGATTTTAAAAATTAATAGTTTACATTTATCAACACTTAATACTTTACATTTATCAATACTTTAAATTCATCAAGTCATAGACTTCCTCAATTAACATGTGTTAAGGCAAATATCAAGCTAGGTCAATATCAATTCAAGTCAACAACAGGTCGAGTTCAAAACAAGTCGGGTCAATTAACAGGCCGAGTTCAAAACAAGCCGGGTAAAATCGGATATCGGGTCGATTCAGTCGGGTAATATCGGTTATCTCTCAGGTCAGTCTCGGGTTCAGATTCGTTTCAATCGGGTGCAGGTCGGGTTTCGGGTTCACAATAACAGGTCCAATTCGGGTTCGGGTCGTTCTCGTTCGGATGCAGGTCGGGTTCGGTTATTACAGTAACAGGTCCAACTCGGGTTCGGGTTAACAACAGTCGGTTACAGATCAGTTTCGGGTCAAACCAAATTATGACTCGAGCATGTTTCAGTCGAGTTTTCGGATCGGGTCAACTTTTTACATCCATACTTATATATATATATATATATATTAGAACCATAAGGTGAGATATAAATCTCAGTCACATGTCAAATTTGGAAGTGCAAAATATTGGAGAATATATGCATGCGGACAACAAAATTGAGTTTTCATTCATAATTCGTCACCCTCACTAAAAAATAGAAGGAATCATATTGAACATCAACGTTATAAGGATGAAGTTAAGATGTATTTTTATGTTGCGTTTAGTTTACAGAAAAATTATTGACGAGATTTTTAAAAAAAAAATTATATTTAATTTTGTAAGGATTCTCTTAAGTAGTAATAATGCATTACTAGCATTGTTTTTAAATATACTAGTGTGGTTATAAAATAATATATGTTTAATTTTTTAATAAGGTACACACTCCGTACACCTATAGTATCCTTTAATAATGCATTACTAGCATTGTTAACCATTCATTAAAAATAGCGAAAATATCATTTCTCTAATCAAATATTACTCTTATATTCATGTCAAATAAATCAAAGAAGATAAATGTATAATTCATTATAGATAATGTTATATTCTAAACATCATATTCTTAAAAATAATATTATATTTCATAAATCAAATTTCACTCCGTGTTTGATTTTGTTTCGTCTGGTATTCTGCCAGCTATAACCAGTCTCAACAATCATATAATATAATTATATTCTAACTAACTAAATTATTTAATTAGTATATAATATATATCCAGGACAGCTAGGAACTTTGTAATGATCTCATATAGGAATACGTAAATGAGGACGAGATGGCCATTGATTGACCCAATTTTAAATTCTGGTTTCATTTTCCAATTCATTTGTGGCTGTAGACTTGCCATTTAAAATCTGGTTTCATTTTCCAATTTTAGAAATATTTTTTTTGACAAAATTACTCATTTGTTTTAATTTATATTAACAATTCTTTTATATTTTTCTGATATATCATTTTATCTGTTTAAAAGCGTTTTTTGACAAAATTTTAAATATTTAAACTTTAATCTAACAATTCAAAAATATTTTTTAAATTACTTTCTAATCGTACTTTTAAAAATAATGTCAAACTGATCTTATATGTGTTTTAATAGATCAAATATGAGACTTCCACAGTTCCAGGGATTAAATTCTATGAAAAATCATTACTTTTCATTATGCAAACGCTTTCTAAATTAGAGGAAAAAAGGGTAAGTCCTTTAAGATTAGTTTCACACTTGATAGTTTAACTGCTTTTGAAAGGTTGGAGATCGATCGCGATCTAAGCTACAGTTTTTTTCTTCTTTAGGTAGTGTTTTTGGTTTTTCAAAGTTTTACTTGGTTAATTCAGGTTGGTTCGCGTCGTACACTTAATTTTGGTAGATGAGTATTTTACGAGATTTTTTTATAAAAATAAAATTTTAAATTCGAAACTTATTTAAACAATATCAAACTACTTACTACTTAGACCAAGACTCATCGATAAGCTACCATTTTTTTCAACACGCCATAAAATCTAGATTTAAGGGTGCCTTAAATTTATGAGCTCTTGGAAAATAAAATTAATTGAACTTTCAAACTTTTTAACATTTAATTACATGTTTATAATCAAAAAAATAAATTAATTAAACTTTTAAATTGAACAAATTAAGTCTTTCAATTAATTTTAACAATTAAATTATAATAATTTTTTCCTTCTAAAATATTATTATCCTGTGAAATAATACAGTTTTATCGTGACATTTACAATTTTTTTAAAAAATATTCTTATTAATTTTTTTGAAATATTTTAAAATTTTTAGAATCTTTAAAAAAATTTAAATAAAATAAAAAATTCTGAAAATATCAAATAATAACATTGTGATATGACATATAAAATCGTCAGATTTAATAATCAACTTTAATCAAAATAATAAGCTGATGAAATTTTAAAATAAAAAAATTAATCGGATATAAATAAATTTAAGACTTAATTGATTTTCCCCTCAAAAATTTAAAGGCTAAAATGCACCTCAAAAGTCAAACCTAAAATTAATGACATGACTCAGTGATCCACAATTAATCGATAAATCCCATAGATTAACTCAAGGGCTTGAAAAATGAAATATATTAACATGATGCTCCATTGGTCATCATTTTCCGGGAGATAGACAGGTAAGATTAATACGAACGGATTATATAAATACACGATGTATTCGACCCAAGACTCGATATAGACTCGAGCATAAAGGTTTAAATTTAACCTGAATTCGAACCAAAATCGAATCAAACCAAAATCGACTCGAATTTAGTTAAACCGAAAATCAACCTGAATCAAAATTAACCGAAATCGAAAACAACCCGAACCGAAAGCAATAAAAACCGAAAATCAATCAGAACCGAAAGAAACTCAAATCGAAAGCAACTCGAACTGAAAATCAACTCGATTAGAAAGCAACCCGAATTTAATTTCCTCAAATATGTATGTTTTATTCTCATTTTGTATTATATTACTAATTAACAACTACCTTTAGTAATAGTTTAATTGTTTTAATATCATTTTTTCTCCTTTAAAAGATGATCTTCATATATTGACTAAATTGAAAGCAACCGATCTGATATTGACCTGATCCGAGAAATCAACTGATCTGATACTGACCTAACCCGAAAAGTCAACCGATCCAATATTGACCCGACCCGAAAATCAATCGATTCGATATTCACCCGACCCGAAATAACATAGACCCGAATTAAATCTAAATTAGACCCGATCTAAATCGAACCTAAATCGAAAACAATTCAAACTAAAGTGACCCGGCCATAACCCGATTCGAACAACCCAATTGCCACTTTTAGATGATTCAAATTAAACCTGGAGAGCTTGACTAATCATATTCTCACACATCCACTACTTATCAACATATCATCTTTTTTAGACTTTATTTTTCTTATACTACTCAAATATAATTAATTATTTACACTGTTTTATTTTTTAATTTATTTTTATTTTTAAAATATAATATCTTATTTTAAGAATAGTTTTCTTTGTTCACACCATGAGTGTAATGAATCCTACTAATAATGATTTGATTATCTAACCGTAGCATTCCCCTTTTATAACATTTAATTAATAGGACGGAGGATATTCATGATAAACACAAAAAAGATTTCGTTAAAAAAAAACACATAAAAAAGAATTGTTTTTTTTATAATAATAAATCAGCCTTTTCTTTTAAAGAAGGGAGTGAAGCTTAGTCAATCTCTTAAAATTTATCTTTTAATTAATTTTTTTTTTATTACATTAAATATTGAACTCAAAGACCTATGGTAGGTGGAAGGTTCAAATTATCATTCAGTAAATTTACTATTTTTTTATTTTATTTTCAAATACGATAGTTCCTATTAAAGTAAAACAAGAAACTTCATGCAAAATTCCACTCGAGACTATTGCCACAATATAATTAAACTCAAGCACATAGGTTAAAAGTACTTGGTTTAAAACTAGCAATAGGCAATTGAATATTTTTTTTTGATATATTGAACGTTATTAGAATAATCTTTTAGAAAGGGTTATATAAAACTCTATCTTAACATTTAAAGAAATTTTATTTAGTTATTATAGGGACAACTCTCTATATCTATTTTGTTTCATTCACAACACCAAGATTCGAACACTAGACGTTGTTTAATGGATATAGCATCTCTGTTTGTAAAAATATGTGGTTGAACCAAGACAAAGCTGAGAGTTTGACTAGCTTGAGACGTGCACTAGAAACAATCCTTAAAAATATTTCTTTGTGTAGTGTATCGTCAAAGATTCAGTAAACTCTCCCGTTATAAAAATGGGACACGAGAACAATAATAATTCCCGACAAAAATACTTAACAAAGTCAAGAGGGGTAAAGAGAACAAGTGCAAGAGGATATGTTCTCAATTTAGGTGTTTTTAAGAAGGCATAATGCCAAAAAATGTCCATAACGTTTGATTGGATAGTCATTTTAGCTCATATTCTTTTTTGGAGCAGTTTAACCATAAACGTTTTATTTTGGGTCAAAATAGCCCCTTTGTTGGTGCAAACTGTCAGTCAACTAACGATAAATAACTTGAAATGACATGACAAACCTACATGGTAATGCATGTCGCGATAACAATGTCATATATGCAAATATGTTGACTTTATAGAAAGACACATCAATCAAAAAATAATTTTCTAAAATTGTATAAAATATAAAATATTTTTCTTCTAATGTGTCATTATGTCAAGTCATTTCAAGTTGTTTACCATCAGCTGACTAACATTTTCATTCACGGAGGGGATATTTTGACCCAAAATGAAACGTGGAAGGCTAAATTGCTTCAAATAAATAAGGACCAAAGTGACTATTTAATCAAACTTACATGGCAATGCACGTCGCGATAACAATGTCATATATGCAAATATGTTGACTTTACAGAAAGACACATCAATCAAAAAATAATTTTCTAAAATTGTATAAAATATAAAATATTTTTTCTTCTAATGTGTCATTATGTCAAGTCATTTCAAGTTGTTTACCATCAGCTGACTAACATTTTCATTCACGAAGGGTATATTTTGACCCAAAATGAAACGTAAAACGCTAAATTGCTTCAAAAAAAATAAGGACTAAAGTGACTATTTAATCAAACGTTAAGGGGCATTTTTTGGCATTATGCCTTTTAAGAATGGTTGAGAGGCTTGATATTTATAGCTTTTTATGGGCTAAACCTAGCGTAAGTAGTTGAGAAAAATAAGATATTTGGTTATTACTTTTTTGAAAATAGTTTAAAAAGAGTTTGAATAATTTAGGCTTAAGGGTGTAAGAAGCCTTTGAATTTTTAGAATTTTTTTTATTAAGCCCTTGAAATTTTTTTGCACCCAATTAAGCCCTTGAACTATAAAATTTAATCAATTAAGCCCTTTGACCAATTTTGACCATTAAATTTGAACATTTTTTTCGATCCATTGTTGTAGTGCGTCGTGTCACAGTCTTACCACTTGACATTCTTCAAAAAAATTTATTTTATTTAAAAAATTCTTTAAATGTTCTAAGAATTCTAAAAAGCTTATAAAGTTTATAAAAAAATATTTTTTGAAATGTTTTTGTAAATGCAACCTGATAGAACTATAATGTATCATGTGACGGTAACATCTGAAGAAAAGCTGTCAAGATTTAATGATCAACATTGGTCAAAGGGCTTAATTGATTCAATATCTTGGTTCAAGGGCTTAATTGATTAAACCTAATGGTTCAAGGGCTTAATTGAGTGCAAAAAAAGTTCAGGGGCTTACTTGATTTTTTCAAAAGTTTAAGGGCTTCTTACACATTTAAGCCAATAATTTAATACAAGTTAAACATAACTTTTGTGGTTAATGTATTTTGTACCTTGGCTAAATTTAAAAGTTACCATCCTCAAAAAAAGTTATCATCTAAGTTATTTATTATTTTTTGGACTCTCTCATAAATTTAGTAATAGGAATCGAGGTTAATTCTTGCCTACACGAGTAGGGGTGTAAATGAGTTGAAACGAGATCGAGTAGTGCTGAGCTCGACTCAAGCTCGATGCTGAGCTTGTAACACCCTGAAAACTAGTCTAGTCGGAATTGGGTTTCGACGATCAGAAACCTTATACCAAAAAGGTCCAAATATTATATTGACTTTGACCGTCAATTGCATTGACATGGTGTAACACCCCTTTCCCGTATCCATCATTGAATACGAGTCAGAGGTATCACAAGAAATTCGTAAAACCCCCTACATTTGTAATTCGATAAAATTTTGTTTTTTTTAAATATTACAATGTATTTCGTTTTTACTTACAAATCTAGTTATTCGCGTGAAATTTAAAAATAATATTTTTATCTTCAAATCGAGTTTATTTTCAGGCAACAACTTATTAATTTAATTTGTCTTGATATAATTAATAAAACTGCCTGATTTAAAATTCATCCGATACCAAATAAAATACAAATTCTATCAGAGCAGACATATCCTTTTAATATACATGCCAACTAGTAAATATCAAAGAGTATCAAAAGATATCTTACTGATACTGATGTACCTGTTATTAATTGATGATGTCCGTATATGCTCCTTACTCCAACCATTTATTCTTTCCTACGTGTAAAACAGTTACAAGCTAAGTATTTACTTAGTGAGGCAATAATTCGAATTCAAGTGCAATTGTCATAATATCAATATTAATGATTAACAATGCATATGATCACCTTACCATTATATGTTCGTTAACATAAATAAATATGTATATCAAAGTGATAAGATTAGATCTTACCAATATCGTTGCCATTTCCATCTGTAAGCTTTCAATGCTTACCCATACCTTTTTCCATCTATATTTGCAAGCTTTCAAGCTTATCTTCCTATTTCTTTTCGATTCTTTTCAATTTATTTAGCCTAAGGTATCGAATTAAGAGATTCTATGTACACGAGTCATCCCCCCATACCCAACCTTTCTTGAGTATGTATATTATTTGCACTCTATCGGGAGTGCTTAGCACCGAAGTGATTATGTATACTTACCGGAATATACAATATATCCCTCATTGAGTTTTTATGAAATTATTCTGAAGTGCTTAGCACCCGTAATAAGTCTGTATACTCAAACCATGCACGAGTATACTCCTCAATGAGTATTTATAAAATTTGCACTTTACCTGAAGTGCTTAGAATCTTTATACAGCTGTTTATGACTCTATGACTAGCCAACTATACATTTGAACCTCTATATCATACTTGGGCTTTATATCATTAAATATTTCATCCATGACATTGTATATCAATTTATATTAACATGAAGCAGTTCATAACCGAATAACATTAATAGTAAATCATCATCAATAACTAGTGATCAATGCATTTATTTTCAACCTTTGAAATATTTAAAGTATGTCAAATGTATGATCAATGACATAATTATCATGACAATATATAAACCAGGTAGACTCATCGCAAGTCTTACAGGTGCTGTATGAAACATCCATGTATAATGTTATGTATGCATTGCACTCACCTGGGCCATGTATTAGTATGCCTCACTAAGTCCTCTTCGATCCTTTCCTTCATTGTACCTTGAACCTCCCTTGATTCTAGCTTAACTTCATAATTCAAGTAAGTAAAATATTTGTTAGATCCCATTCTAACAATATCTTAGACATATTGTCCAAAATAATCATTCGAATACAAAATCTCCAAACGTTTTCCTTTCTTCCTTGTATTGTTCAAAAATTCATTATGGTCCTTAGTAACCACTTTGAACTTCCATTAACCCCTTTCAAGCTTACTAATCAACCTTAGATACAAAGTGTATCAATTCTCATTTTCTGGCAGTTTGCAGTACCTTCGAAGAAATATTTTTATAAAATAATCTATAACTCGGAATTCAACTCCATTTGTTCTGAAAAAAACTAGATTCGATAAGCTTTTCAACCATATAAATTAATAGCCCAAATTCAAGTTGTACCATTTATGGAGAATTTTCAAAGTCAATTTCCAGTATTGAATTTCGGAACAGCCTGCTATATTGTTTTCTGACCTTTCACCACTTAAAAATTCATATCTTTTTACTCGGAACTCGAAATCAGTTTCCGTTTGTTGGAAATGAAACTAGACGAACAAATCTTTACATCGGTATAAAATTCACCTTCTAACCATTTTTGTAGAATTTATGGTGAATTTTTAAAGTTACTGCCATAAACCAGTTTTCCTACACAGCTTCCATAAACAACTTCAACTTTTATACTAACTTCTCCTTATTTCTCTACTTTTCAATTTAGTCCAATCACTAGCTTTAAACCACCAACTCATCACATTATTCACCAAATAATTATTCACAATAATTCTCCCTAATTTTCCTTATTTACCGAAATAGGTACTAAAATGCAAAGATAAGGATTCATGCTTCTTAACTTTGCAATTTAGTCCTCAATTCAACATTACTACCTTAATTCCATCATTAAAACTAAAAATCAGATTTAAACCCCATACAAAACTTCAATTTCGATTTGGTCACTTAACTCTGACAAATTGTCAAAATGGTCACTAATTCAATTCAACATCAATTTGGCATTCTAACTTCATTTTCTTATCTCTAACATCATTAATAACACAAATAAACTCCAAATTCTAAAAATTCAGATTTGGTCCTTCAACTTTTCAAGTTGCCGAAATGGTCCCTACTCAAATTAACTTAGGGTTTTGCTTCCAAACAACAATTCAAGCTTACTAGATCATTATTTCAACATCACAAACCCTAAATTAAACTTGAATCCATAAACCCTAATCATCTTCATAAAAATCAAAATGTGTAAAACTTAAATCCCAACTCAATATCATGATTTTAACATCATACTAGCTTGATTTCAACTTAAATTCAATCATTGAATCATAAAATCTCAAAAGCCCAAATTTGATCCATAAGCCCTAATTTCTTTCTCATGTAAATTCTCATCAATCAAGCATGAATTCCATGAATTATTGATATCAAAAGATACAGCTTGAAGAGTAGAACAACTTTGTAGTTGAAGAGATTACCTGAAAACCGGTTTCGGGGCTTGAATCGAGCTTGGAAATTTTTCTCTCTTTCTTTCCCTAGACCTCACGTTTGTTGCTGGAAAAGATGAACATCTTGTTCATCTTTTTACCATTACTTTACACATATATCTATTAAATGAATATTAAATTCATTTAATAGTGAAATTACAATTTTGTCTATCCAATGGTTGAGATTGATTTTATCATCAATCAAGGGCCAATATTTAATCTTCCATTTTCTCTTTCAAAAATTACCCTTATAACTTTTAAAATATTTCAAAATTGCCATTGGGGCCAAATGACCAATTTGCCCTCCAACTAGTCTTTATTTACTAGTTTGTTTCCAAATTGTCATTCCATTACAATCTAACTAAATCTAGTTAGAATTAAACCAACCATAATAAAATATTCATAAAATAACATTTTATGACTTTTCCATAGCTTTTGGACCAGTCTCCAAAATTTCCATTCAATCCAATATACCGATAAATAATCCTTTACTCAAAAATAAACTGTAGGATTCATCTTGAATCAAACTAAAAATATTCCCAACACTTGGAAATGACTTTTATAACCTTTCTCTATCATGTGGAAAAATTTCAAAATTTTCCAGTTCGATCCGGGTATACGAATTCCACTTAAACTTTAACTGTGATTTTCCCAATAATCGAAGTATCAGATCGAACCAATAATTCCGCATTCGATTCACACCATTAGGTGATCTGTTTATTTATGAAATAAAAGCCCTTAACTTTTGGGAAATTACAATTTTAGTCCCTAAACTTTTCCAAAGTTTATACTTTAGGCATAAAATTTTAAAAATTTACATTTTGGTCACTACCTTTTTAAACTTCAATTCCCATTCCAATTTTCCTTGTAATTCAACCAAACTTTAAGAATACCTTATTCAATTCACTATCTATCACATGAGACCTTTAAACCTTAGAAATTTCATTTCCAAAACCGATAATTAAAGAAATCCCAACTTTCGTATTTTCATCATTTTAGTCACTAAGTTAGCTTTTAAGCTATTATCTTAGTACTAAATGACACTTAATCAACTTAGTAAATTTTGGGTATTACACATGAACTCCAATTGAGTCCCTTTATCGATTAAGGACCAAACTGAATTTATTGAAAGATATTTAGTGTCTAATTTGTGAAAATTGAAGGTGTTAGGGCTAAAGTGTAAAGATTTAAAAGGTAAAGGATTACTCTTGTAATTTCCCTATTTTGAGTTGAGTCACCTACTAGTTTGGTGAAGTTCACGTGATATTGTTTCATCTTTAGCTAAATAGATGATAAATTGGATGGGTAAAGATGATATTTATGGAAAGATATCACTGTGTCATTAAAAAAAGAATTAATTATAAAATAAGTTTACCCCTTGGGAGAGGAAAGCTCAAACCGGCTATTACCCTTGTATTGAAGGTTTAGAAAACTTTAAAAGATATTTTATAACCATATAGCAAATCATTGAGTCTCCCTTTCTATTTCTCTTAATCTTTTACACAAAATTAGCTAAGCATCTCTCTTTGTCTTCAACCTTTAAGCTAGCACCTCCATTGTTGGACATACTAAAGATATTGAACTATATAGCAAGAAACATTGATTCAAGATTATATTGGTCATTGGACATTGCTATTGAACTATTGACATTGTTATTGTTACCGTTGGTGTTATTGACATTGTTACCGGCTTAATTACCGAACCTTGGATTCGAAAGGACATTGGATACAATTGACATGCCATAGAATTCATGAGCTCATTGGTACGAGCGTACTACGGTCCTTGGGCTATGACCTTTATTGTGGCAAGGCGGAGGGATGTTTGTATTATTGGTCAATTGGCGAGGCAGAAGGACTAAACCACTCATTGATTTGGTGTGGCGTAGGAATTCGAGTATCCACTATATCGATTCGATCTAAGGGGATATTGTTGACTTATACTAAATGTGTTAATGAACATGATTCATAGCATTTCCATTGTTGAAGCATGACTTGAAATGCATCTCACTATTATTGACATTGTATATGACTACCTCACTAGGCATAGTGTGCCTAATGTATTTCATTTCATGCATTTCAGATTAAGGAAGTCATTTTTGCAAGATCGGGAAGTCAAAGGTTTTTGACAAGTCACAACGAACTCTAGAGTAATGTTTATCGACCCTACAAACTCTTAGTATGGTGGCATAATAGCTAGACAAGTCATAATTGACCATTTTGATGTATATACGTTATGTAAGGCTTCTGTGTAGTTAAAGGCCTAATATGACCTTTTTGAATATGCCAATAGTTGGTAAAATATGCATAATGGCTTAAAAAGGTAAAACCATAGTAAATGAATTCATATAGCTATGAGATTTGACATACTAATAGAATATGACTGTAGAAACTTGCTTGTAAAATCTCATAGGTTTTGGATATACTTTGACTGGTCAAATTTCATAAAAACCAGACTAAAAATGACATTCAAGACGGGTGATGGCGTATCGATACATGTATGCATTATTGGTCTTAGACGTACATGCGTACTAATACTACTAAAGGAGTATCGGTACAAAATTTCAACACTGGAATTGGGTTATGAAAAAGGTTTCGGTACGAATTCTTGCTGTACCGATCCCCGACCTTTAGTATCAATACGGCTAGAGCTGTACCGGTATGAGAAATCATTATTGGAATCCTAAATTTATAATTTGAGCATCGCGTACTGATACGGATTAACTTCGTATCGGTATAAGTTCGCAAAACCTAACGGTAATATCGATCATCACACAAGCGTACCAGTATGGCCTTCCCAAGTACCGGTACCGATACAGGTAAATTAGTTAAAAACTATCAAGATAAGTCTGGTAAATTACGAATTAGTCATTGTTTGTTAAATGGCTTAATTGACTAAGAAAATGACCTCTGGAAGGGATGAAATTTGTATGCTCACTGGTTATAGGCTTAATTTCATATTGGTAAGTTTAATCTCTAGAAAGGACCCCCTAAATTACTGAATTTATAAATTGGTCCCTAAAATTTGTAAAAGTTTAAAATTGGTCCTAAAGCGTCGATCATAGTACCGAATTGAATTATTGTCCCCTTGTTTTAACATGGTTATCGATTTATCGAACATTGATTAAATTGATGTGTCGTTTATTGTTTTGATAGTAGGTAACATATTCCGACCCAGTTCTCTAATAGGCCGGGAAAGGGGTATTACAAAGCTCGACTCAAAAGCTCGCGAGCTCAAAATTATTGAGCTCGAAAGTGAAATCAAAATTAGATCTCGAGCTCGAACTCAAAAACCTTGAATACGAAATGCTCGAAAAGCTCAAACTTGAAAGCTCAAAAAGCTCGAATTCCAAAATCTCGAAAAGCTCAAACTCAAAACATTCTCAAACATATCTAGGAGCTCAATTCAAGCTCGAACTCAAATATGAACCTTAAGTGCATGAATACCTAATACTATATTTTAAAAAAAACAATAGCATATAAATGTTTTCCACTCTAATCAACCAACGTCACATTGTAATACAAATAATGTGATAAAAATTTCTTGAGTTACAAAAATGGTTATGCAAGAAAATAAAAGCAACATTAGAAGAAATTAAACCGACAACATTTCTATAAACCATAATTCTGCAAATAGCATCCGTCAGAAAGAGTAAAGGATAATAGTTAATGATAAATTATTCTATAGAAAAGTCTGAAATAATTATAAATGTGGAGTAAAAAATATAAGTAATCTCTTAAGTTCAAATATTAAACCTCTTAATTGTCATGTTGTTGATTCCTCAACGATATTGGGATAATAATTTCCTTCGGTCGCTTTTCATTATTCCGCAATAATTTGAAAACCTAAATAAGTCAACTTATATATATATATATATATATATATATATTTAAAAAAGAACAAACTTTATCATAAGAATATATATTTACTTTGTTCTCACCTATGCACATCAATATTTGCACTGTTTTTGGAGCAAGAGAAGCCCCATAAGGATCTATTACACGACTCCCAACACTAAACCGACCTCAAAAGTCTCAGTAGTATTTGGAACGGCCAATATAATTATTGTTATCTTAGAAAAAATGCTAAATTTGTTTGACTTTTCTCTCCACCAAGATATGGCATCAAAATTAGCATCTTGACTAAAGACACACCCATCATCCAAATATAATTCAATTTCAGATTTCATACGAGGCACAAAAATTTCCCCACTAAAAACATCTTGCAAAAATTCAAACAAACCAGTTGAAGTATCATCTCCATGAACATCCATAGGAAATGACATTCTCTACATTCTTCCACGTTGCAAGATGAAGAATGCATCCTCACATACTCATCAAAAAGTTGATACACGATATCTTTAACCTTACTAATGTTCTCCTTAACTAAATGTGACGGTAACATTTTGGGAAATGCAATCTCTACCGCCCTCATTTTCAATCTAGGATCCATCATTTTACCAATTACCATTAGCAAATTACATTCACCCCAATACTTGTTAAATCTCTCATTCATGTTTTCTATCATACTCTTAACAAAATCATCAAGCGACTCAGATTTTGCATCCAACAACCCTTTAATTCTTTGCACCTCTCCAAGAAACAAGTTAGCAGTTGGATATTCAGAGCCTGATATAATATTAGTAGTGGCTTAAAATATTTTCAAAACATCAAGCAATTTTTCAATTTTCCCCACTCATTATCATTAGGACAATAATTATAAGAAGGCTCATCCAAAGCATATATATAAAATACCACTTTTAAACTTGATAGTGTTAAGTGTGTAAAAGTACTATATTTTTTACCTTTTTCATTCATATTATTGTTAGACTTAGGCACATTTTAGTTTCATTGTTAAGCATGCATGCATACTTTAATTGTCAATCGAGCTTGGTGTTACGTTTTGTTGATTTTTTGTGGAGAAACCACAGTTGGTTTGACTTATTTTGTGCAGGATGGATTGCTGTGGCAATTAGGGACAAAAACTGAAGGAATTGTCGAAGCTGATTACCGCGACATATCTGGATAAACATCACATTATCTATAGAATTATCCAAAATGCAAAGGATAAATCCCAGATTCAAAATTCAAAATGCTGATCAAATAGAGATCAAATCTCCACGGATTTCAAACGCATTCAAACTCTTCCCCTCGTCTATTTAAAGGGATCACATCAACAACTTTGGGAGATTCAATTTTGGGGAATTAGATCGCAAGATCTATCACGCACTCATCTTTTCTTCTTCATCTTTTTATGCGATCCATGTTTGGGTTATTTCCTTTGTATTTTCTTTTTACCAGCCATGAACTAATTTAATTTGGCTTGGGTTATTGGGTTTTGTGGTGTGATAAACGATTGCATTTTTTCTTTGGTTTTTTATTTTAATAAACTGCGAAGTTTGTTCATTCTTGATTCTTTAATTTTTATCTTGAGGGAATTGGGAAAGGATCTCGAGTGTTATCCATTTATCTAGGCTCAGGAGAGCTAGATTCATGAAAAGAATAAATACGATTCTCATTTGAACAAATCGTTAGTGGGAACTAATTCGCCTTAGGAATAAGAATTGGATTTTAGCGGCTAAGAGAAGTGTAAGATTGGTTGTTGCTCACCCAAGGTTAACACAAGGATGTATCACCAAGGCATGCACAATCTACCAGTTCTTCTATTAGGGATAACACGAAGACATTGAAGAACACTTCGCCAAACTTTGAAGGAGGAAACCCAGTTGCCACAACATTCATCCAGTCCTAGTTGCCACGGCATATTTTGTGACCTAATTGCCATAGCAATTATCCGGACTTAGTTACCACGACAATTGAATTGCCTCCGCAATCAATTGCCACAACAATCCATTCAGGAATTGCACCAATACTCACAATAACCTTGCCTACTCTCTTAAATCGATTACTTTTTCTATTTACTTAGTTTATTTTACTTAATGTTCAACACCATCAATCTATTTCTCTTACAATGTAGTAACTTAAGCAAGGTGGCCCAAACTAATCCTTGTGGAGACGATACTTGATACATATCACTTTATTACTTGCGATGTGTTTACTTGCACCGTTTGCGTTGCACTTAAATCACGCAACAAGTTTTTGGTGCCTTTGCCGGGGATTGGCAATTGGTGTTAGTTGTTTTTGTTATTGTATTTTTCTTATTATTTTTACTAACTTTTTTTATCAAAAAAACCCAGGTGTGCTATAAAGTTAAGGGACATCGACATATGGGGCAATAGAAATCGATCTATTCAAGAGTTGATGTGGGAAGATAGGAATCAATCCACTCAAGAATTTCCTACACCTACCAACCTATACCAACCGAGAAAAGCCCAAAGATTCTATACCGTGGAAAAATGTTGCCCTTGTTGTGGAAAACATCATGTTTTTAAGAATTCCCTCGCAATCCTGGTGCACATAGCTACATGGAGGACCAAAGATGGAACCAACAGAAAAATCCTTCATGGTATGATCAAAAAGCTCAAACTTTTTTTACCATGACAGTTTTGCCATAGCAAGAGACATGCCTCAGCAATTTAATCCTTATCAGAAGCCAAGTGCCATGGCAACAGATATGCCATGGCAATGTAGTCCTTGTTAAGACATTCAAATTCCCTATAGGAAACGTTTCAAGCTTTCATGGCTAGACCTAACTCTCTCATCGAATACAATCAATTGTCGCCGCAATATGGTAACCTTCAAGAGCTATCAAATTCCATGGATGCGAGGATAGATAGGATGGATGTACTCTTGAGGGATTGGGAAGAGAAATTGAGGAGATTCACATATGCCATGGATAACATGCCCCAACAACTAAGTCCTAGGGATATTAAAATCCTAAGGCAAGAGGACAAGGAACAATGCAAAAAGAGATTTCCGATGTGTGAGAAACAACTAAAACCTCTAAGTCGAGAGCATGCCAATGAGAAAGACTTTTCCAACACATGATGAGCCTAAGAAATGAATTGCTATGACAAAGATTGAGGAGCTTAAACATAGTAATGCCACGACAGCACTCAGTGCAACTGAGAAGAGTAATGCTACAACAAATTCTAAGGAATCTGATGCTCAAAATGTTACAACGTTGATAATGAAGCATGAATATGTAGATTGCTCTTATCCACCTTTGCCACGGCAATTGCACAACCACATGCAGTATCAACACAATGGCAATAATGTGTTAATGGAATACGAGCAGGTGATGGTTGAACCTTTTTGAATTCTTTAAAAACTCACATTCTCCATTGCAGGTATTTCTTGAGAAACCAATACTGGTATATTTGAAGCCTTCGAAATCTTTGCTGATGGAGATGTTTGAGAGGCCTCAAGAAAACAGTGGTTGGATTCATGAAGCTTTTCAGAAAATTGGTCATTCCTTTAACTTACACTGAATTTTGGCAAAAGATTTCCACATAAATTGGCTAGCGCAGCAATTGCCACGAAAAAGAAGGCTACATCCAACCATGATAGATTTTGAGGAAAATAAGGTAATCTAATGGTTGAGTGTTGATGTAATTTTTCTTATTAATATATTCATGCCTTCAGAAACAGTAGCAAGGTGGAAGGTATACATGAACTACAAAGGAACAAAGAAAAAAGACACATCCGCCATGGTAACGCACGAGGGAGTGGTTGCACTCATAGTGTCCCAACTCTTTTTGGGCAATATTGTCACCCGATGAAAGGTGTGAATGGACTATAAGAAGTACCAGAAGCGACTCTCCTCAAGCTTTCTTTAAGGCAACCATATTCCTTCAATTTTTCTTTTTCTTTATGATCATTTTGATTTTATTTGTTCTTTTTTCCATTTTAATAAGACCAGGATGTTGAAAGAAGCTCAGACAATCAGACTTGTCACGACAATAAAAGCTGGCAATTATGGGCCAGATACGAGTGACATTATCGCAACAATCCTCATAACGCACAAAGGTAAAACCCAACTTAGTATTCGCAATATACCGACTCATTTCCTAATTTTCCAGATTTTGAAGACACCACCTCTACACCGTCGAAGTCCCTACCTCTGGATGTACCATCAAAGGCAACATTGCAGAGTCCAAATTTACCACTGGACAGAGCTGAGAAGAAGAGTGAGCCGGTTGAGGAGGTAGAGGCAATTGCAGATAATGACCATGCACCATTAGCAGCAAGGTGAGGCAGCATACGCCTCAAGCCAATGGCCAAGGAACACTACGAATTTGAGGTGACGACCTCTCCGATTAACTCATTTGTATTTCATTTTTTTGTTTGTTTATTTTTGCATGCACCGAGGAAAATGTTTCTCTTGAGTTTGGGGGTTGTCTTGTTTAGATTTTAGTTGTTTCATGTTAGTTTGCATATATTACTTGCCATGACAATTACTTGATAGAACTACCAAAACCTGCGGTGATATCCTATGATGAGTTTTACCACTACGCTTAAATGAGAAAACCTTAGATTTTAGGATTAGCATGGAGTTTTTTTGAAATTTTGCTATGATGATGCATATATTGACATAATTGTGGCTTGTTGATTGAGGGATACCTAGTAAACTTTAGGTTATTAAAATAGGTAAATGTGCTAGAGGTGCCTAACTGACTCTAGCCTAAATGAAATAAAATTTAAATCAAGATAATTTCTTACTAGAGGTGCCCATCTAGCTCTAGTTGTCACGCATTGAGAATCGCTAGAAGTTCCTATCTGGCTCTAGTTGATTAAATTTAAAAAGAAATTGCTTCGCTAGAGGTGCCTAAAACTGGCTCTAGCAGATTAAATTGCCTCAACAAGTAAATAATATAACCTATTGTTTGCATGAAATCCCGTTGATTGACTTGTACACAACTCCGTACACACATTTTGACTAGCATTATAGTTTAATTTTGAGTAATTATCTATGTTGTCCGAAGATCGAAAGGTAATCAATTCTTCGTGCCATGGTTCTGAGGATTGATGTCAGGTAAGAAACATCTTTTTGGTGGTATATGCCTTGACAGGTAATTGTTAGTGTTTTGCATTACTTGAGGACAAGAAAAAGTTCGAGTTTGGGGGTGTGTTAAGTGTGTAAAAGTACTATATTTTCTACCATTTTCACTCATATTATTGTT
This sequence comes from Hibiscus mutabilis, assembly GCA_019671005.1. NCBI lineage: Eukaryota > Viridiplantae > Streptophyta > Magnoliopsida > Malvales > Malvaceae > Hibiscus > Hibiscus mutabilis. The sequence goes on along the minus strand of CM033718.1, from coordinate 22,193,435 downwards.
AGACTTATGCTCATTTTAGGTGTACTGTTAAGCACTCATGCATAGTTACATAGTTTCCTTGTCTATCGATCTTGGTGTTACGTTTTGTTGTTTTTTGTGGAGAAATCGCTGCTAGCTTGCCTTATTTTGTATAGGACGAATTACTGTGGCAAGTAGGGACAAAAACTGGAGGAATTGCCGAAGCTAATTGCAATGACATATCTGGATAAACATCACATTATCTACTGAATTATCCAAAACGCAAAGGATAAATCCCATATTCAAAATTCAAAATGCTGATCAGATAGAGATCAAATCTCCACAAATTTCACACGCATTCAAACTCTCCCTCTCACCTATTTAAAGGGATCACATCAAAAACTTTGGGAGATTCGATTTTGGGGAATTAGATCGTAAGGTATATCACGCACACATCTTTTTTTCTTTATCTTTTTATGTGATTCATGTCTGGGTTATTTCTTTTGTATTTTCTTTTTTACCCAACCATGAACTAATTTAATTTGGCTTGGGTTATTGGGTTTTGTGGTGTGATAAACGATTAGATGTTTTTTCTTTGGTTTTTTATTTCAATAAGCTTCAAAGTTTGTTCATTCTTGATTCTTTAATTTTTATCTATAGCAAATTAGGAAAAGATCTCGAGTATTATCCATTTATCTAGGCTCGAGAGAGCTAGATTCATGAAACGAATAAAAATGATTCTCATTTGAACAAATCGTTGCTGGGAACTAATTTGTTGTAGGAATAAGGATCAGATTTCATCGGCTAAGAGAAGTGTAAGATTGGTTGTTTCTTACCCAAGGTTAACGTAGGGATGTATCACCAAGGCATGCACAATCTATCAGTTCTTCTATTTGGGATAATGTTAAGTGTTCAAAAGTACTATTTTTATAACCCTTTTTACTCAAATTATTATTAGACTTAGGCTCATTCTAGTTGCATTTTTAGTTATTTATGCATAATTGCATAGTTTCCTTCACCGTCATGCTTGCTTTCATAATCTAGTTGTTTTTGTGGAAAAAGATACTATGGATGTGTGTTTTTGTATATGCAGGATCTAATTGCCCAAGCAAGTAGGAAATTGCCGAGGCAATTGAGGATAAGAAGAGGAGCTACCGATTTTGAAGATAGGATAAATCCAATAAATTTGAGTTAATTACGAGAAGCAAGGATAAATCCTAGAAGAGTTGGAGTTCCATGAAGAAATCAAAAGGAGATTAAATTCAAAGAGTTTTATGAGGATTTTTTGGAGGAATAAAAATATAATAATAAAAGAGATTTATTTCTTTTATTCTATTTAATTCCAACTTAACTTCCTCCTCAAGAAAGACTTGACATAGCCATATCCTATAAATAGAAGACCTAGCCGCCAACTTCAAGAGTTCAATTGGGAGAGAAAAAAACTAAGGGGTTGTTCGAATTCTTCTTCTTCCTCTTTGTTCGATTAGATTCATGCTAGGGAGATTTTATTTTGTATTCCTTTTGCACTTGACCATGAACTAATTTTATTTGGCTTGGGTTACTGTGTTTTTGTGGTTGTGAGAACGATTGGATTTGTTTAAGTATTTGAGTTTGCAATTTGAATTCAAGGTTTGTTCATTCTTTGTTCTTAATTTTTATTGCGAGTGAATTGGGAGAGGATCTCATGAATTCATCCATTTATCTAATATCGGGAGAGTTAGAATCAAGAAACGAATGCGCATGGTCTTTATTCAATCAATCGATGGTGAAGACTAATTCGACTTAAAGATAAGTTGCGAATTTCAACGACTAAAAGGAGCGCAATATCGATTGTTGTCCACCCTTGGTTCACTCTGGGATGTATTATTAAGGCATGCACAATTAATAGTGTTTCGAGTTAGGAATAATGAGAAACCATTGAAGAATGCTTCACCGAACTTTGAAGATTGTCGCCCAATTGCCCAGGCAATCGCACCATTCCCAATTGCCCAGACAATCGCAGAATTGCCCAAGCAATTCGACTGGATCCAATTAACGGAATGATTGAGCTACTCTAGCACTCAATTACCATGACAATCCATTCAACTATCACTTCACGACTCATGATAACCTGTCCTACTCTCTCTTATTCGATTACATCGTTCTTTTACTTAATTGCTCTTTATTTTACTTGTTAATTAGAACTCCTAAAATCACCAATTTGTGTATTTACTTTCAGTGCAAGAAGTTAGATTTTCGAAGTAGCACCAATCCTTGTGGAGACGATATCTATTCTATACTATAACTTTTGACGTGTACACTTGCACCAATTGTGAAGCACTCAATACGCGCAACGAGTTTTGGCACCGTTCCGGGGATTGGCAATTGGTGTTAGTTGTTTTTGTTATTGCATTTTTTTATTATTTTTGCTAACTTTTCTTTTTGTTTGTTTTATTAAAAAAATTTAGGTGCGCTGCAAGTTAAGGGACATCAACATGTCAGGAAATAAAAGCCGATCTATTCGGGAGTTGATGATGAAAGATAGGAATCAATACAATCAAGAGTTTTTTACACTCACTGATGATTACCTATACCAATCGAGAAAAGCCTATACCGTGGAAAACTCGTGCCCTTGTTGTGAAGAACATCATGTGTTTGAAGATTGCCCTCACAGTCCTGGTGCATATGGCTACATGGAGGACCATAGATGGAACCAATAGCAAAATTCTTCATGGTATGATCAAAAAGCTCAATTTTTTTTACCATGACAATTTTGCCGCAGCAACAAATATGCCATGGCAATATAGTCCTTTTCAAGAGCATTCAAATTTCTTGGAGGAAATGCTTCTAGCTTCCTTGGCTAGACTTGATAGATCAATTGAGGAGATTCAAGAGCTATCAAAGTCCATGGATACAAGGACAGCTAAGTTGGATGCACCCTTAAGGGATTCAGAAGATCAATTGAGGAAATCCACATATGACATGGATAACATGCCCCAACAATCAATTGCTAGGGATACTGAAATCCTAAGGTAAGATGAGAAGAAGCAATACAAAGAGAGATCCTCGATATGTGAGGATCAACTAAAACCTCCAAGTCGAGAGCTTGCCAATGAGGAAGACTGCCCAACACTTGATGAGCCTATGCAACGAATTGACACGGCAATGATTGAGGAGCCCAAATAGAGAAATGCCACGACAACTTTCTGAGAGGCTGAGAAGAGTAATGCTACAACAAATTCCTCCCATCCACCTTTGCCACGGCAATTGCACGACCACATGCAAGATCATCGCGATGACAATACTTTTCTAGTGGAATATGAGCAGGTGAGGGTTGAACCTTTTAAATTCTTTAAAAACTCACCTCATCCGTTGCAGGTATTTCTTGAGGAACCAACACTGGTAGATTTGAAGCCATCAAAATCTCTACTAATGAAGATGTTTGAGGAGCCTAAAGAAAACGGTGTTTGGATTCATGAAGCTTTTCAGAAACTTGGTTTTTCCCTTGACTTACAGCAAATTTTGGCAGATGATTGCCACGGCAATTGGCTTGAGCAGCAATTGCCACAACAACGAAGGCTACATTCAACCATGATGGAGGTCGACGGGAATGAGGTAATTAAATGGTTGGGTGTTGATATAACTTTTCCTATTAATATATTCACGCCTTTAGGAACAATAGCAAGGAAGTAGCTGCAAGCACATTGGCCCAACTCTTTTTGGGCAATATTGTCACTCGATGGAGGGTACGGATGGACTATAAGAAATATCGAAAATGACCATTCTCAAGCTTTCTTTTTATCGATATTTTTATTTTCATTTTTTTCTATTTATTTTGATAATTATCCTTTTATGTTTAGTTTTTTAGGATAAGAGTTTCAAGGGATAAAGAGTTTCCTAGCTTCATTCTTCCTTTGAACTCTTAAGTTTTTCTTTCTTGTTTCACTTTATTTTTCCAATCAAAAACCCACAGGAAACACCATTCCACCGATTTGCAACACCAACCATTGAAGAAATATATCTTGTCAAGTTTGCAAATCGGAAGGTATGAGAGGAGCAAGGTTACGCCTACACCATCACCCAAAAGAACCTTGGCCTTGATCCGTTCATCTTCAAAGTGATCGAGCACCAAAAGTGGCAAATCTTTGCCATCAACAAAAGCCGGGCAATATCTCATGGGTAAGAGAGTTCTATTCTCATTCTCCTAACCTTAACAATCCCTATTTTTATGTTCGTGGTAGGGCTATCCTTATCGATGCCAACGTCATCAACACATTCTATGGGATATACATTGAGAATGATGAACACAAGGCTTTTGTCGACAATATCACAGCCGAAGGAGTCGAGAAATTCTTCAAAGACCTCATGATCGAAGGGGCCGAATGGAATGGAGGAGCTCTAAAAGGGACGGTAAATCGCCTCATGCTAAAACCAAAGGCAAAACTGTGGAATAAGTTTGTTAAAACTTGCTTAATGCCCACCACACACAATACCACAGTTTCCTATTCTCGTCTTTTGTTGATTCATTCTATTTTGAACAAGCGAATTATTAATGTTGGACAAATTATATGTGATGAGATATTTGCTTGTAGTCAAAAGGATGTAGGTTCTCTTTTCTTTCCGAACTTAATATCCCAACTATGCGAGAAAGAGAAGGTGTCAAGTGATCTAACGGACGAGAAATTGCCCTCTAAAACTGGGTGGAACCGAGCTCAATACTTGAAGATTATGGGTAAAGTACCGGCTAAAGAAAAAGAAGTTCCAAAGATAGTCCCAACACCAAAAATTGCCCGGGCAACCAACATTGCCTCGGCAAGTCCTAATGCCCAAGCAACTGACCCTACTTCAGTGAATATAGATCGAATTGAAGAGATGTTTCGCCTATTATCCCACCGATTAGAACGAATGGAGGCCCAACAATTGCAATTCATGTGGTACATGAGGGACCATAACATAGCTATCACACGAGTGATCCTCGAGAAGTACCCCGACAATATCGTGCCTTTCCAGGTGTTTCCTACCGAACTAGTTGCCCAGGAAACTAAAGATGCCGAGGCAACTGCCACACATGACAAAGGTAAAGCACCTACGGCCGAACTAACTCACACTGAATCCCTATATGGATTTACCGATTCGGACGAGTCCATCTCCGAACCCGTAGCATCACAACCGGTCGCACCGCCAAAGCCAAAATGAAGAGCTTTGATCATTGAAGAGACAGATGATGAGAGTGAAGCATGCAAGGAGATCGCAAAGGTTCAAGCCGCACCACCAGCCACCCGCATCCAACCACCGCGCTACGAAAAAAGAATCAAACAAACGGCCCAAAAGAAACTCATTATTCAAGGTGACTACCTTTCCGACTAACTCATTTAATTTTGTTTTTAATTTTTAATTGTATGCATTGAGGACAATGCTTCTCTCGATTTTGGGGGGTGTTTGTTTTTAGTTAATTTCATTTTTAGTTGCATTAATCTTTAGTAATCGCATATAGGTTGCATATGTTACTTTCCATGCCTTTTATTGGATTTAATTGCTTGGACTTGTTGAATATCCAATGATGAATTTTTGCCACTGCACTTAATTGAAAGAACCTTTAAATTTTAGGATTGTATGAAAAGAACTTAGAATTTCACTATGATGCTAAATAATATGAACACGGTTGTGGCTTGTTGATTGAAAGAAACTTGGTGAACTTAGGTTGCTTAAAATTTGGATAAATTTAAAGTGAATTAAAAATTAATTTCTTGCTAGAGGTGCCCGAAACCTGCTCTAGTAGTTGCACATTAAAGAAATCGCTAGAGGTGCCCGAAATTGGCTCTAGTCGACAAAAAAATTAAAATAAGAAATTGCTTGCTTTACTAGAGGTGCCCAAAATTGGCTCTAGTAAAAAGATGAATAAATAAACCAGTAATTAAATTGATAAAAGCCTATTGTTCACAAAGAATCTTGCAAATCAACTTGTACACAATTATGCACACACATTGTCACGAGCATTATAGTTTGGTTCTGGGAAATTTTTTTGCTATCCGAAAAATTAAAAGGTGATCATACTTGGTGCCACGGTTCTGAAGTTTGAATTCAAGTTTGAAGCATGTCTTTGATGATTAAAGTCTTGCCAGGTAATTGTTAGTTTGCATTGCTTGAGGAAAAGCAATAGTTCGAGTTTGGGGGTGTGTTAAGTGTTCAAAAGTACTATTTTTATAACCCTTTTTACTCAAATTATTGTTAGACTTAGGCTCATTCTAGTTGTATTTTTAGTCATTCATGCATAATTGCATAGTTTCCTTCACCATCATGCTTGATTTCATAATTTAGTTGTTTTTGTGGAAAAAGATACTGCGGATGTGTGTTTTTGTATGTGCATGATCTAATTGCCCAAGCAAGTAAGAAATTGTTGGGGAAATTGAGGATAAGAAGAGGAGCTGTTGATTTTGAAGATAGGATAAATCCAATAAATTCGAGTTAATTACAATAAGCAAGTATAAATCCTAGAAGAGTTGGAGTTCCATGAAGAAATCAAATGAGATTAAATTCCAAGAGTTTTATGAGGAGTTTTTAGAGGAATAAAAATATAATAATAAAAGAGATTTATTTATTTTATTCTATTTAATTTCAACTTAACTTCCTCCTCAAGAAAGACTTGACATAGCCATCTCCTATAAATAGAAGACCTAGCTGCCAACTTCAAGAGTTCGATTGGGAGAGAAAAAAACCAAGGGACTGTTCAAATTCTTCTTCTTCTTCCTCTTTGTTCGATTAGATTCATGCTAGGGAGATTTTATTTTGTATTCCTTTTGCACCCGGCCATGAACTAATTTTATTTGGCTTGGGTTATTGTGTTTTTGTGGTTGTGAGAACGATTGGATTTGTTTAGGTATTTGAGTTTGCAATTTTAATTCAAGGTTTGTTCATTCTTGGTTCTTAATTTTGATTGTGAGTGAATTGGGAGAGGATCTCGTGAATTCATCCATTTATCTAATATCGGGAGAGTTAGATTCAAGAAACGAATGAGCATGGTCTTTATTCAATCAATCGATGGTGAAGACTAATTCGACTTAGGGATAAGTTGCGAATTTCAACGGTAAAAGGAGCGCAAGATCGGTTGTTGTCCACCCTTGGTTCATGCAGGGATGTATTATCAAGGCATGTATAATTATCAGTGTTTCGAGTTAGGGATAACGAGAAACCTTGAAGAACGCTTCGCCGAACTTTTAAAGTTGTCGCCCAATTGCCCAAGCAATCACTCAATTCCCAATTGCCCAGGCAATCCGACTGGATCCAATTGACGGAATGATTGAGCTACTCTAGCACTCAATTACCACGACAGTCCATTCAACTATCACTCCACAACTCACGATAACCCCGCCTACTATCTCTTATTCGATTACATCTTTCTTTTATTTAATTGCTCTTTTATTTTACTTGTTAATTAGAACTCCTACAATCACCAATTTGTGTTTTTACTTTCAGTGCGAGAAGTTAGATTTCTGAAGTAGCACCAATCCCTGTGGAGACAATATCTATTCTATACTATAACTTGCTACGTGTACACTTGCAGCAATTGCGAAGCACTCAATATGCACAACAGATAACACGAAGACATTGAAGAACACTTTGCCGAACTTTGAAGGAGGAAACCCAGTTGCCACAGTATTCATCCAGTCCTAGTTGTCATGGCATATTTTGTGACCTAGTTGCCACGGCAATTATCCGGACTTAGTTACCACGGCAATTGAATTGCCTCAGCAATCAATTGCCACAACAATCCATTCAGCAATTGCACCACTACTCACAATAACCTGGCCTACTCTCTTAAATCGATTACTCTTTCCATTTATTTTTCTATTTACTTAGTTTATTTAACTTAATGTTCATCACCATCAATCTATTTCTCTTACAATATAACTTAAGCAAAGTGGCCCAAACCAATCCCCGTGGAGACGATACTTGATACATATCACTTTATTACTTGTGACGTGTTCACTTGCACTGTTTGCATTGCACTTAAATCACGCAACAGATAGCACAATCCATCATGTCATATGTTGAATTCCAACGTGTCTTGCATTCAAGGATCAATTTTTGCTCTTGCAAATTGTATTGACTAACAAGCTCACCAAATCATTTGTGTCGCGCCTCACTTGTATTCAAGAAGCCCACCGTGTCATGAACTTTCTCAATGATATCTTGCACTTGTTGAAGACTATGTTGTACCATTATGTTAAGAATATGCACACAACAAGGAACATGAAACAATTTTCTATTACAAAGAAGTCTTCCATTTGTTGCGAAATTGTCCTTCAATATCTTAATACAAGAATCATTTGCAGATGCAATGTCCACTAAAATTGTGAAAACCTACAAAATAATCAAATAAAAATATTTAAATATTATATATTTACAAAACGATAAATACTAATCATTAATAAGTATATTAAAAGGAAAAATATTAAAACACACTTACTTTGTCTTCAATTTTCCACTTCTTTAAACATAATAAAATGCAATCAACAATATTAGCACCTTTTTTTGGAGGCGGTAAATGAACAAAGTTGAGCACCCATTATTGAAGCTTCCTATCAAGATCCACAAAATGAGATGTAAGAACCATGTATTCATTTTTTTGGTTTAGATTTCCACAAATTCATAGTTAAAATAATTCTATCCACTTTTTTCAAAAAAAGCTTTTAACTTATTCTTCTCAAACTCAAAAACTTTGAAGGAATCACTTCTTATAGTAACTCGAGAAACACTAGTCCGTTGTGGCATTCCTCGTTTCATCATCAAATTAAATCCTTCCTCCTCCACAAGCTAAAAGGATGCTCATGCATTGTGATCCAATGAGCCATAGCCTCTCTCATCTTCTACATGACAAATTTACCATCATGTAAAGCACTAATAAATTCAAATTGATCAGTACCAATGCTCGAAATAGATTGTAAAAAGTTAATTATTTTTTGTTGCTTAAAGAATTTTGACTTCTGGATACAACCATCTAAGTATTGTTTCAAATTAAAAGTGCTTACAAAGATAGGATGTTTGCAATACTTGCACTTTACTTTCCATTGCTTGTTTATGAGTTCATGTTCTAAGAAATCATCCCACGCCTTTGATCTTCTTGGTTTCTTAAAGGCTTGGAAAGGGTTTTCAACCTTAGCTTCTTTTGTGTTGGTGTCAAATACAGTGGCGGAGCCAGGATTTTCATATAGTGGGGTCATGAGTAAAGTATGAGGTATAAAAGATTTTCATACTACAATAAGTATTGTTGACCCCATACCCTAACAAATTAAGTGGAGTTAAATCTAATATTTCCTATGAAATATTCTATATTATCGTATTAAAAACCTCATGCCCAACAAATCAAGTGGGGCACCTCCACTTACTATGCTACATCCGCCCATAGTCAAATGGAAGATTAGAAGCTTCTATATTACACTCGTCTTCTTCATTAAGAACATCATCAGCATTCACAAGTAACTCCTCAACTCTTGAAACAATGGGAGTTGAAGAACTTTGCGTTCCAGTAGACATATCTGAAAATACAAATATCAACACATTAATAATAACAATATGCCACCATCAACAACTTCATTTTCTTATAAATTATAGAACTCATCTGAAAACTAATCAAAACCTCAACAATAGTTGACAACCTCAAGCGACAAGTAACATTAGATTTTAGAATTCAGTAAAATGACTTAACATAAAAGAATCTAACGTGAAACTCTTCTATTGAGAAAGAAAAACCAAAATACAGACACCTTGCTGCCCGGCTAAAGGAACCTACTCAAAAAGTAAATATTCTTCACTATGAGCTGCTAGGAAAAGTATTCTACATCATTCACTTGAAGAAAAAACAATAACTTCTTTCTTTTTTCAGTGTTTTAATACAACATGTTGAACTATCTTCCTAATAATGAAAGAAGAAAAAAAGGAAAACATAATAACTAATAAATTAGTAAATAAAATGGATAAACCTTCCATTCGTAAGAGAGAACCCAAAGAGAACCATATTTTGAAAACAAAGGAGACAAAAAAATAGTTGATATCTTATTGAGGTAATTATATTTGTTTTGATAGATATGCCCTTGAAAATCTACCCATTTTAACTTCGAGCACACAATCACAAAAAACGTACATAATGGTAGAAAAACTATTGGTATGCATATTGCAAGAAAGGAAGGGGGCATATGCTCCCTTGTTTTGGAACTTGATTCTTTCTTTCAGTTTGTAACCCTCAATTTTCCTCATCCTTATTCGACATAGTTCAAATTGGATAAGATCCAAAACTTGTATGATATGTTTTCTAATCCACTATAAGTAACCCATGATAAAAAGTATAAGTGAAAAAAAGAGATTCTCAACTATAGATGTTATTCTTATTTCTTAAAAACTGCAAATTAGCTCTTACTTCAATATAGGAATCAAGAGTCATGAACTAATAGCCTAAAAGTGCATTAAACAAGCGCACAAAAAGAACTTTACGTGGTGCAATTTCTTCTCTTGTTAATATATGGTGAGACGCCGTAAGAGACTGAGGCAACAATAGAGATTAGAGAACGATAGAGTTTAGGGTTCAAAGAGAGTTGAGAAGAAGGAGAGAGTACAATCAGATAGAGATGATGTAAAACATATATTTGATTTTGATATAACAAAAAATTTCAAGGACTATTTTGTAAAAAGAGATAAATTTTTTAAGTACTAAAAAAGACTCACAAATTGACAATGATTTGAACTTAATATTATTTCTAAGTCAAAAAATTAAACTCCAAGTGTTTTGGTCCTCGAAATAGCCAAATTGGTATAAGAGTATCAATATGCCCTTATCCGTATTGATACGGTTTTTATCTACTGAAATTTCATTTTATACTTAATGACTATAGGGTACCGATACGCATGTAGTTGTATCAGTACAACATTCAACCATGGGAACCAATTTGCCTTCGAGTATCAGTACTACCTTTGTGTGTACCGGTACGGGGTGTTAAGATTTTCCAAATCTTTTATAATAAATATTCGACCGTTGCCTTGTTAGTTTATTGGAATCATAACTTTGAATTTCAGTTAACACGTACTGATACCCTTATAGGCGCATCGATACGATTTTTATTGCACAAGTTATCAGGATTCTAGTGAGCAAAACTGGTACCGATACGGTACGGACCGCACTGATACGCCTTTATAAAATGAAATCTCTGTATCGATACGGCTTCCCGCATATCGATACCTCTTTTTACAACGAATCCTTCCTCTTATGGCAGGTACCGATACGCTTGCTCGAGTATCGATATGCCTGGCCACCAAACAACATTTATTGCGGGAAAAATGCAGCCTAATGGCTCTATTCAATATCTCAACTACCCAAACAGCTAGAAATCAATGAGGGAGGTATAAAATCACATCTTCAAAGCTTCAGCAACAACTATTGATCTATCAAAAAGCATTCAAGCACACATCCAACAATCTTTGAGCCTTTAGAGTCAAATTCCTGTAACCCACCTGAGTGGTCTTTATTGTATCTATTTTATTCAAGTATTGGGTTAGAGTGAACTTAAAATTGTGCAAACAATACACCTTGTGAGGGATTTTCAGTTTGCTTTATTTGTAATCTCTTTGTGAGGGTTCTTAAGACTTTGGGGTACAAGTCATAAGGGAGTTTGTAAGGTTATCTCCTTAGCCTCAAAAGGAAAGCAAATATAGTGGATTTGAGAAATTTTTAGTGTGGATGGCTAAGGTAGTGGATGCAAACCTTGTTAGAAGGTTGAACCACTATAAATTCTTGTGTCCCAATCTTTTTATCGTTCCAATTGCTTCCACCATTTTTTTATTTGCCAATTCACCCCCTCTTGGTCATTTATTATTGATTGATCATCCCAACAGATATGTAGAATGAGAGGTGTTAGGTTTAACTTTTGGGTTTAGATTTTGAATTAATGATGCAGATCTGTAACTTTGAGTCTTTCAAATCTCACCCATTTAATTTGTTAGTTCATTTTTATTAGAAATATCAGTTTATTAAAGTAAAAATTTAAAGTGAAGAGTGTAGACTATTTTTTATATTTAATTTTGGTTATTGAAAATCTCAATTATCATGTCTATTATTACTAAAATATTTTTAAAAAATTATTAAATAACTTTTAAAAGTAAAGATTATTAATCATTTATTTATAAAAAATAAATATTTAAATACTTTTTTTCGAGTACCTTATAAGCTTTTCGAGTCGAGTATTGAGTAGCTTGACTCGTTAAGAACTAGAGTCGAGTTCGTACTCGAGTCGAGTCCAATCGATTCAAGTGTTGGCCGAACTGATCTCGAGTAGCATGTGATCTGTCTCGTATCATTTACAACCCTATGCACGAGTCCATCAGCCTATCTTGGCTCTTAAGAAGCTCAATCATGTATAATGACTTATAAACAAGCTTATCAAGGGTTCTCTATGAAATGTGAGATTTGGTTCTTTCGAAATACCTTATATTTTATAACAATCTCATACACATGTTTAAGGCATCGAATTCTGGTATTTTTTTTTTTTTAGAAATATGAACCAGAACTAGAAACAATGAGACATAACTTACAAAATAATTGGTGAAACAAGTTTCTATTAACCAATAATTAGAAATTAGAAATCTCGCCAATCACATTATACTTTATTTTTGTTGTTCAATGTGGATGTGCGTCTTCAAGCCATGCGTGTGCCTGATTTTTCATGAATACTCTAAAGATCTTGTCATGAATCTCATAGAAGCACACTCACCTCACACTCATATAGGTCAAGCCATCAAAAGTATTGTGTAGGTTAATACACCACATATAAAAATATGAACTTGATTAAGAGTTTTACTCATCATCACCATCCTTATTGTTTTAACACTACTTACAAGATATGATAGACAAAAAAATTGTAGTTTTTTCACTATCAGTAAAAAACTAAGTTATTGTCATTGTTGATTTCTTATATTTACATAAGGCTCATTCCCCTCAATATTGAACTTATTAATTTTCTCCCTACCAAAATCATTTCTAACATTAGATAATAAATCAATATTACATAATCTCTTTAAAACTGCTTTATTATCTCAGGTTTAAGACTAAATGTTTATTTTTACTATTGAAATTTTAATCTTTACAATATTTGTTATCGTTTGACAATCAAAATGCTTGGATATTGAAACTATCTATTTTGTGTCCAGTGAAATATATGTTAGTTATCACTTAGCTTTGTTATAGAAGTTAATAAGTTTTTACATCACTTAGCTTCATTACCCAAGCTAAGAAATTACGTATCTCTTAGCTTTATTACATATACTAAGAAATTTTTCTATCTCTTAACTTACATAAACTAAGAAGTTTTTTTTTTTTTTACCTTTTAGCTTCATTACTTAAATTAAGAATTTTTTCTATATCTTACCTAAGTTACACATGCTAAGAAGTTTTTCTATCTGTTGGTTTCATAATCAATCAACTCTAAAACAATAAATTCAAACTTCATACGAAATTTGATATAATTGTTTGGTTAATTGGATTTCAAAATATTATTCCACCTCTAGGCTCCAAAGATGAACACATAACCATTAGTGGATTTGATCTCATTAGAATAAGATATAATTAACATCATTGTATTCTTTCAAAACTATAAAAATAACTAATCAAAATACCATAACTCATGGTACTATACAAATATCTCATTAACTTGACTAAAACAATCTAATGCTCATAAATTAGATTTTGTGTATATTTTCTCAGTCAACAAATAACATATGTTGTCTCAAGTCTGATAAAATTCATCAAGTGCATCAATTTCTAATAATTTATGCAACTCGGACTAAACAACATGATCATATGTATTTTTTTTTCTCATTTGAGTATTACCATCATAAAAAATATTTAGAGATTTGGTACTGAAGTGTTCAAACTTCTTTAAAATCTTGTGAACTTAACATTCTAGTGATAACACCATCTTTCTTTATGATTTTGACATTTAATATAATATTTGCTTCACATGTATCTTATATCAAATTTAAAACAAGATATCTCCTAAATTCACATAACAATTATTAAAGTCTAAGTATTTTATCACATGTAAAACAATTACATACATCGTCAATCAATTTCGTAAAAGTACACTCATCAATTTTAATAGAAATAAATTAGTACTCATTGATATTTGATTGATATTATTGGAATAATATTTTCGAGCTTGTTTCAAGACACATAATGCCAAGGGATTAGACATTATGCTCTTTCTACTCTCTCTATAAAAACAAATTGTATTTTGTAATTAATAACAAATTTATAAAAAAAGAATAATTCGACCTTAAGGTATGTGCCTCATCTTAAGTAATTGTCAATGGATTAGACATTATGCTCTTTCTATTCTCTCTCTATAAAATAAATAGTAATTTAGAATTTTTAACAAATTTTCTACACTGTTTTAAATGTTAGTGTTAGACTTTCATCCTATCTTGAAGTATACAAATATGAGAATGCACAGCTTGAAGAGCTTCCAATTTTTGAGGTGATAATACAATAGATTTATCATTGACCTTAAAAATTAAATAGCTTAAGTAAAAATCCCCAAAATCCCTGACTTGCCTAATCTCTCAAAATCCTCATTCATGTTTGCAAATCCCAGAGAAATTCTTGCTCAATTGTTTGCTTCATGGTTTGGGTTCTCTCTCTTTAGCATCAACGTTGGTCTTCTCGATAGGTTTGGTCTGTATTTGGAGCGAGTTTTGAGGTCGTCGGCTGTTGTTTGGCAGTTTCCTTGTGGTTGCTCTTGCTCGTGATGTTTGGTTTTTTATTCTTCTCGATTCTTTGCTCTGATCAGTGATTAGAGATGGCCACGGGTCAGATTTTCAGCACACCCAAACCCGACCTAAAATTTTACACCCTTCACTTGCCACCCGACCCTATCTAGATTAAGAAAGATGTCACCCGAACCCGACCCAAAATAATTTTCACAATTTTTATTATTAAAAAAAGAAATAAAATAAATAAATAACAATTCTAACAAAAATAAAAAAGTTCAAACAAAAAATAGTTATAATTAGAAGTCCATAATTCAAAGTTCAAACACAAATATAAATTCAAAGTTCAAACTTAAAGGCAAACATAACACAAATATAAATTCAAAGTTCAAAGACAAAGATAAAAATGAGACATAATCATGTAAACATAAACATCCGATGAAAAAAACTTCCATTGTCAATTGTTATCGGCCTCATATTCTTCAATCTCATCTAACCATTTAAATCCTACATCATAAACTCATAAATCAATAGATATAAACAAGATTGTAATAAAAGAAATAAATATAAATTTGATAATTATCATTATCTCTTCTTTCTCGATTTCACCATCTTCATTAAAGTATGCTTCACTTGAATTTGATTCTAAAATGACATATATAAAAATAAAATCTAATAAGAGATCATATGTAAACATATAAGTAAAAAGATAACAAAAACTACACATAAGCATGTTTATATCTTATTCAGCCAATAACCAATTTTGAGAACATGTCAAAGCTTCTACCGTTAATGGAAGGGGTCTATTACAACGTGCGGTCACCAATCTCCTTCCAATACTAAATGTAGACTCTGAAGCAATGGTAGAAATTGATATAGCAAAAATATCTTTGGCATATCTTTGAGTATAGAAAATTGTGGCCCGTTTATCTTCCACCAATTCAATATATCAAAGTCTGGTGTGTTAAGAAGAAGCTCTGATTCCAAGTAACGATCTAAATCAGATTTGACTTGCAATTTCTTTTGTTTCTTCCTTGATAGATAAGCTTCAAACTCACCTTGGTCTCCCAAAGCAACTGGAACACTAGATAGAAATATAGTGCTGGATGATTGAGAATAATTCTTTGAAGACGCTATTTTTCTTCGTACTGTGAGACCAAATCTTGACAAAATTGCATAATTTTTTTAACTTCATATTCAGCAACAACAACCCCAAAAATCTTCTCAAAGTAGTACTCCAATAGATGTGTTTTGTTTCTTGGGTTTAAAAGTGTGACAACACCCATGATATCATTCACACTACTCCAATATTTCTCAAATTTCTCCAACGTGAAGTTTGTCATGCTTGAAATAGTGTCATTAGTATGGATTTTCCATTCATTCAATAACACTCTAATCTTGCAAATACTCGAAAAATAAAGATTAGTTGCTGCATATTTCGTTCCTGAAAAGCCTTCGGTGATATCATAAAATAACTTAAAATTTTCACAATTTTCCCTGCAAAGACCCAATCATCTTTGATTGGTAAGATCATGTACAAAAGATCCTGATGTAATTGTACACAATGTGAAAAAACAATCTTATAAGGTAGAGTTGTTCGGAGCATCAAAAAGGTTGAATTCTATCATGTTCGGACATCACCACATAATTTGTTAATGGTCAGAATCCGCAATTAATATGTTGCCTCTTCAAATCTTTCTCATCTTTTTTGGAGTAGCACTCCAAAAATTGACACTTTGAAGGATTATTTCTATATCACTTTCAAGCACATTCATTCCATCTTTAACAATTAAATGTAATATATGTGCACAACAACGCATGTGAAAGAACGACCCATTACGCAATAGTGTTCCACCATCCAATTTATCAACTAATAGTCTAACCACATCATCATTCACACTACAGTTATCAACTGTGACAGATGTAAGTTTTCTATCAATATTCCAATTAAGAAAACATTTCATTAAAGTAGAAGCAATGACATCCGCAATATGCGGTGTTAACACGTATTCAAACCTATTTAAACAATAATTAAAATATATAAATTTTGACTCATATTAAAATCTAACTAACCGGTAAAAATATGTTTAAAAAGTACCTTAAGTTCAATTTTGTAAAGTCCAGGAGTGGATCAATCTAATGGGCAATAACAACCATGTTTCCTCTGTTTTGGTGATCTGCAGTCCACATATGAGTTGTGACTGCAATCCGTCCTTCATTAGCCTCTGACATGGACATTTTTTATCTTTCTCTCTTCGAATATATTGAAAATATCATGCCTTACTATTTTGTGGGAAGGCATTTCAAACAAGGGTTTTAGATTAAAACAATATTTTTTGAATTGTACGTGATCCATTATAGATAGAGGATAATCATGCAAGATTATCACTTTAGAAAGCTCCTTCCTTGCAACATCTTGATTAAATGAGGCAGCCTTCACTGTCACATTTCCATCCAATTTTCTTTGATTAGCAACTAGGACTTGTTGTCGAATGTCTAATTAACCTCGCTTATTGTACCTTCTCATATGATCCCGCAAATGGCGTTTCCCATTTCTATTAAACTTTTTCTTGCAATGATTGCAAATTGCCTTCCTCTCATTATTGATATTTTCCTTTTTAAAGTGCTTCCATACTATAGATTTTAACTCCGATGAGTTGCTTCAATTTGACACATAATCTTCAACCACCACATTAGGTTGACTTAATATAGGATTTGTGTCCCCCGTTAAGGTTGGTGATTGACTTTCTTCGGTTGATAATTAGGAGAGTTGAAAGTCGGAGATGACGTAACGGAGTTCTGCCCCACATTAGACATTTCCTATATAAATAATGTCAAAATTATTTTTATTCATTGTTCAATATGAAAATATACTAACACATGCATATAACAATTGTTAATACTTAATACAGTAGTTTATTAAAATAGTTTCCATCATTCAAAGTCTTATTACGAGCATTAAAAAGTGAAACAAAGTAGTTTATTAACAAAATTTCCATAAGAAATATTCTACTAAAACTTGCATCAAAAACATCTTTAACCTATGCAGAGCTATTATGATTTAAGAGCTAGACAATATAGTTGCTTAAAGTAGTTTATTTTATAAAAGCCGATGGTGATTTTCCTTAATTGTGTAATAATTAGATGTGCAAACGATGAACATGTTCCACCACTGATATTCCTTAATTGTTTCAAGAAAGAAAAAGAGAATATGGATGGATGGTTGAATGGATAACTAAATTCAAAGTCATGGCAGTATGTGAAGTTAAGTGAAGAGGCTTGGGTTCCTTTGTTACAAAGAATAACTTCACGTCTTCTTTAATGTATACCTTAACAAAAAAAAATGTTACATAGATTTAGCAATGCATCTAAAATGGGCAATACAAACCAATACAACTTCACAATGGTTGAGCAACATCCAAAAATTAAAGAGAAGAACCAGTGAATAAAAGAAACCCAAAAGAAAAACAATAGAGATTTGCATATCGACAAAACTTCACAATGGTTGAGTAGCATCCAAAAATCAAAGATAATAAAATTTAAAAAAATATATATATATATACGCATACCTGAAGAAAGTGTGAGAATAGTGAAGATTTGCGAATGGAAACGTCAAAACAATAGAGATCTGTAGATCAAAATGAAACCCAAAAGAATGGAAGAGTTAAGAGTGAAATCGAGTGATTTAGGGAAAGGAGAATTTAGGGCGGAATCGAAAAAATAAAGGGTAAAAGTAAAACTAAGAGGTAAGATACAGTATAGCATGAAATAAAAAAAAATAAAAATATTATTTAAGTACCCGATTCGATTTGGGTAGGGTGTTTTTAACCCTAAACCCAACTCTAACCTAAACCCAAATTTCTCACATATTCCACCAGACCCGAACATGAATATTTTAAAAAACAATCTGACCCTATCGGATCGGATTGGATCAGAACATGTAGGATTCGAGTTTCGTGCCCATCCCTATCAATGATGTCACTGTTTTTGGGTTCGTCATCTTTTCCCCAGCTAGGTGTTTTCTGATTAAGGGCTCCTTTTCTCGCTGGATTTGCTTTGGGTCACAAGTTCGTCTTTTTTCTTATGAGATCTTCTATTGTTCCTTGGATGTTCTTTAAACTTTCTTGGTTATCCCGACATTGCTGGTTGGTTTTTACTGAATTTTTTTCTCGGTCAGAACTTTGTTAGTTTTATTCTTTGCTTCTAAGTGCTTGTTGTTATGCTCTTTCCTTTTATTTTTCCTTGTCGTGATCTGTTGTGGTATTGTAATTTTTGCCTGGAATGTTAGAGGTCTAGGGAACTCGGACACGGTGAGAGCCCTCAAAGATGCAATCTTCAAACATAAACCTTGTGTCGTGTTCCTTAACGAAACAAACCAAAAGAAGAAATACCTTGAAGAAAATTAAAAGGAGATTAAAATTTAGTGAGAGCCATTGTGTTGACCCTAAAGGTATTGCCGCTGCTTTATCTCTTTGGTGGTCCAAGGAGGTTATAGTTTCCATACTAAAAGACAAACTTAATCTCATCGATACTTTAGTGTTTGTTAATGGCGAAGGGGATTGGTATTGTTCCTTTATTTATGCTCCTCTGTATGTTAAAGAGAAACACAAGTTTTGGGAGGAGCTAGCCGTGTTGAAACCTCATCGAGACTGTAAATGGTACATCATTGGTGACTCCAATGTGATTCGATAGAAAGAAGAAAAAAATAGGTGTGAATCCATTTGATCCATTACAAGCTCGAATGGTACTTTGATTTTCTTAAGAAATCTGGAATGGTGGAAATCCCTATCAAAGGGGGCTCCTTTACTTGGTCAAACTTGAGGTGTGAATAAGAGGCAATTCTTGAGAAATTGGATAGAATTCTATCGTTAGGAGAATGAAGTTTGGTGTTCCCCAAATTTGTTTGAGTACTGGTTGCAGCCATTACCTTGAACCATACCCTAATTATTCTCCTTCTTGAAGGCTAAAAAAGAAGAGAGAATAACTTTAAATTTGAATCTAAATGGCTACTGGAGATGGAATGTTTCTCTAATGTCAAAAATTCTTGGGATCAGGGGCGGATCTAGGAATTTAAACTTGGTAGTTCACCCACCGATAATAAATACAATCGCATGTAATATAAGAGTAGATTGAATAAATTATCAAAATAACTTACGATGTTCATAACTGAATGTATATATGTAAGAGGTTCACTATGATTTAGTTATTAGCTCTCTTTAATAAAACAAATGTATAGAGGAATTCACATTAGTCTATACAAATTTTCTCCCTATTCAAATCATCCCAAAACATCATTTTTACAACTAATGCTCTGAACACAAAACATTTTATATTATTTGTAAGTAACCGAAACCATCTAAAATGACTTCTCACACTTTTATATGAATGATCACTTTTATAAGAAAATGATATGGTATATACGCCCCTGCTGCTTGGGATGGTGGGGTGGGGGTGGGGGGGGGGGGTTCTAGTAATCCAAAATCTTTCGCTATGAAGCTCAATTATACAAGGGTTAAACTTCGAAAATAGAGCCGAAAGAAGTATGGCCAGAACAGAAGAACTATCGATGAAACCAAGCAATGATTGTTGGATCTTCAAGATTGTCCTTTATCCGAGACTACAAAGGAGAAAGTTAGACGGTTGAAATCAGAACTAAATAAACTATTGGAGAGTGAGGAGAGACACTAGCATCAGAGGGCTAGAGTTGATTGGCTCAACTTCGGTGATAAGAATTCTAAATTCTTCCACGCTAGCACTATCTAGAACCGAAGAGTCAATTCCATCTGTAAACTCAGAGATGATGTATGCAATTGGTTTGAGGGAGAGTCTGATATAATGGGACATATTAAGAGTCATTTCAAAAGGCTATTCACCAAAGACCACTCCATCAATATTGAAGGGTATAAACCAACCTCTCTACAGGGATGTTCTTGAAGAGGAAATTTGTGAAGCGGTTTTCAGTATGGGTGCTCTTAAAGCTTTAGGCCCTGATGGTTTCTTCGACATTTTCAATCACACTTTTTGGGTGGCTATTAAAAATGATCTAATTGATATGGTGACTGTATTTTTCTCTAATGAGATTCTTGATAAGGACCTAAATCGTACCAACATAGTCTTAATCCTGAAAGAAAACCCCTTGTTAAGTCAATCATTTTCATCCCATTAGTTTTTGCAACTTTATCTTCAAAGTGAACTCCAAGATCCTCGCATCAAGACTAAAGATTTTTCTTCAACATCATCCCTTCCATGCAATCGGCCTTCTTGAATGGTCGTATGATCTATGATAATATTATTATCGCTCACTAGGTTTTTCATGCCATAAAAAAGAAAATGAAGTGCTCTTTTAGGGTTATGGCGCTCAAGATCGACCTAGAGAAAGCTTACGATAAAGTGGATTGGGAAGTTCTTTGATTGGTCATGATTAATATGGGATTCGATGAGTGCTGGGTTCAAATGGTTATGTACTGTGTCTGTAATACCCGAATTCTACTCTAGTACCCATATAGAGTATATTTCCACTATAAATAAAACCAAAATAAATAAATAAATATAATAAAACCCTTAAATAAATAAATAGCCCCAAAAATGATGTCCAATGTTCATAAAATGTTCAAGTTACATATAAAAACACTCACAGCCCGATTAAAGCCCAAACTCTCATTACAATTGTTTTTCCCACTCGTTTCAGCCCCAAACAAACACAAATAAATCTGATAAACTCATTCTCCTGCCCAAAACCACCATGTGGCAAGCTCTCATTGTTTGAAATCAAATTCACGCAGATCCTGGTTTATTTGGAGCCAGCTGCATGAGTGACGTCATCAACGACGTCACACCATACTATCCCTATAAATACCAATAGAGAGAAATGCAGACTTTAATTAATACTAGTCATTAAAATACTAACTAATAAATAAATATAAAAAAAAAAGAGAGTTACCACCTTGGAAAGCCAAACTGACGTTGGAAACTGAACTGCTAGGAGCCGAACTGCTGCGGAAAGACAAAGAGCCATCGGAGAAACTTGTCAGTCACCTGAGACCTTGCCAGAATTATTGTTTCAAGCCATCAAAAGGTACATCCCCTTCTGTTCTTTTAATTTCCTACAAGATAAATATGAAAACATTATATTTAAGTGAAATAGTAAGAAAACGTAGAGTAAAAAGAGTTCGAAACTCTTATCTTATGGTGGTCGGAGTTTGCTGAGGGACGACAGATTGAAAATTAGATCAAGAGTTGGAAACTAGGCTTAGATTTAAGTGGGGAAGCTGGGTGATCCTACCGGATCGGATAGATTAGGTTTTAGGCCTTAGGTTTAAAAAATGGAGTTTTTGGGTTCGAATGGTGGTGGCCGAAAATTGCACCACGGTGGTCGGAGCAACGACAGGGATGATCGAAGTTCAAAGGTGGTTGTCGACGAACGGCCATAGGTGGTCGAAGAACGGCGGCTCAGGATCGAGTGGTGGTGTAGGCTGCAGAGAATGGCCGAATTTATGGGTGTTCATCTTGTTAATTTTGAACAATGATGAACACCAACCCAAAATTGGTGTTTTTTATTGAAAAGAATAGGAAATCTGGGTGTGGGAGTGTTTGTGGTTAGAGAGTTTTGAGGAGAGACTGAAATTCTAAAAAATGAAAAAAAAGAAATTGAAGGAGTTGAGACAGCCTTTAAATAGGCGCTATAACCGGGCCTTGAAGCCCGCTAATCCCCGCGAACCCCCATCATGGCCCGCCCCCTTCTTTCATATTTCTTGCACTTTAGCTCTTCAATTTTAATAAAATTCAATTTGGTCCCTGCTTCTTTGATTTTGAGTTTAATTTCTTTTAATTTAGTCATTTATAGCTTTCAATTAATTGCTTAATTTAATTTAATTGTAATGCATGTTCTAAATTAAGCATATAGTATATTTGCTAGATCATATAATACACTTAGATACAATTATTTAGAGCCTTAGTCTTAGGTTCTTAATTGAGATTTAATTAATTAATTAATTAGGAAGATCATTGTAGAAATTTAATGTATATTAAGTGGAAACTTTGGGGCTCAAATTTGGATGGCATTCCACTTGCTTGCAATGAGATGTTATCTCAACATTGACCTTAAAGAGGTACACTTAACATACATTACAACTTAGAATTAAATAAATAATTTAGTTAATTAATAGAGCTTCAATTAGGATTATTACTTTAATTAATTAGAATGACTAGTTTAATTAGTGAATATTATATGGAATTTAGGGGTTCTGAGATGGATGGTATTCAAGCAATTGGTACTGTCTCATAAAGGCCTTTAAATTTAATAATATTCATAGTCTAAAATAACTTAATTAATTAGAGCCTTTTTTAGAACTTAAAATAAACAAGACAATAATGAATCATGCATTAAAATCTTTTATGTTGGAAATATATATCTTTGAATATGAATAGGGGTGCTTCGTAACAGGGTACTTTTAATCTCATATTCGGTTAAAAATATATTTTCTTATAAAATGATATCTCTATTTGAAATTTAAATCTAGTTAATAATTAAGGATTAAATTAAATTTGAATTATCATTCTCAAAAATGCCAAAATGCCGCGTAAAATTAAAATGTACCGATAACAGGAGTTTCTGGGGGTGCTAATCCTTTCCCATACGTATCCGACTCCAAAACCCAAATTTTTAAAAACGAATCTCTAGTTGTTTTTATGGGGGCCGGTCTACCTCGAAGTGATTGGCGGCGACTCTAAAATATTTTCAAGATGAAATAAAGGAAAATATCCAATTTAATATGAAAAAACTAATTTTTCAAGGTTAAATAAATACAAGGCAAAACCTAAATTTCAAACCCTAATTGTCGAGCTATTTCACACCCGATAAAATGGTCACGACAGTGTCCTCCCCTTCTCTCCTATGGTTGTCAATGGTGAGAGGCATCATGAATTGACTCCTAGTTAGGGACTCAGACAAGGTGATCATTTATCTCCCTTTCTTTTCCTTTTGATTTCGAACTTGCTCTCCTAGATTATAAAAAGGGAACAAAATTGTCAAGCCTACTTTGGTTTTCGTATCAGTCGACGTTACCCGATTATTAGTCACCTCATGTTCGCCGATGATTGTATCCTCTTCACTAAGGTGGACAAAAATAATTGTGACTCGGTTTTACGCATCTTGCACGATTCCCATATTGCTATGGGTCAATCGGTGAACTCGAGTAAATCATCGGTTTTCTTCTCTCCCAACTTGAGCACAAACGCGAAGAATTATCGTACCAATCCTCTGGCTTCTTTCTGATAGAAGAAGGTAGTAAATATATGGGGGGCCTCTATTTGGGGCTGAGGGGAAAAATAAGCCTTAGTTTATATCTTGGAACGGATCCGTAATAAACTCCAGAGTTGAAAATCTAATCTCTTATCTCAAGCTGGAAAGAAAATTCTTATTTAGGTTGTCGCTATTGTTATCCCTTTGTACGTGATGCAATTTTTTGCTTCCAGTTACTTTTTGCGATGAATTAAACTTTCTTATTGACAAGTTCAAGTGGAATAATTCACAAGAGAATGAGAGAGGGATCCATTGGCTTAGTTGGCAAAAACTTTGTAATGCCAAAAACCTTGGTTGCCTCGACTATAGAGATATGAGAACCTTTAACAAGGCTCTTGTGGCTAAGCAAGCATGGATAATCATTACGAATCCAAACTTCCCAAATGGGAACTTCTATTTTGCCCCTTTTCGCCATAATCCTTCGTGAACATGGGTTAGCATAGTTGGAGTATGCCCAAAGACCAATCATGAGATGGTTGTAAAAGACATACTTATTTTATCTTATTTATTAATATAAAGCTATTATTATTATTATTTTAGTCTTATTTTGTGTGTTTATAAATAAACTGAATTATAATAAAGTCCTTAGAATAATATAGTTATTATTAAAATGTTCTTAGTAGAGTATTATTGTGGGCATGAATAGCAATAATATATTAAGACTAATATGTAGTTGATTGATGACAAAGTGTTGTCATTGACATGGATATGTCAAAATCAATATATAAGTATGTGTTAGAAAATGACATACCGGACTGACTCGCTATGAGCATATTTTTTGGATTATTATGTGACAGTCACAATATTGCTCATAATGATAACTACATGTATGATTCTCAAACTTGAGATCATCATTATTTTAACATTGTGACTGACATATTTTGATACAATCAAACGTGTGTCGTAGCTGACTACACTATAAAGACTGATATTGGATATGTTGCAATCTATGTAGCGGAATATGGTCGATCAAAATAGGATTTGTCCCTCTTACATAATAGAAGTAATATCATAGGCCACTTGATTGAGTGAGACTAGAAATGCATGGTCATGCGCAAATAAATTGATATGAGATATCATAGTTATTCGTTTATAATAGTCTACTCGAGATATCAATAAATATTAGATGGACTATACAAGTGTGACTATTCCATGACTTATGTCCGATCTAGATATAAGGACAAAAGGATGTAATACATGAAAAAAGTTAATCACGAAAAAAAAGGGTTATGTCGAACCACGACTTCATGTAACTTAGGTAGCAATGATGTATTGCTAGATGACACTCATTGATTGTAATATTAGAATTGTTCTAGATATTACTGCTAAAGTTATATAAACCTACAAGGGTCACACCCTATGATTGAAACGAACAAATATCGACTAGATAGCATGTGTACAAACTTGTTGTGCACGAAATAAGTAAAAATCAAAATTATTATGATTATTGTAATTATAGATAATTTCATTTATATATATTTTAATACTAGATAATTAATGTAATTATCATATACTATTAAAATATATATATCCCTAAAGAAACCTGATTGAAGTAGAATCAAATTCTACATATTTAATTATATTCAGTTAAAAGTATTGTATATTTAAGGAATTTGAATCTAATTAGAATTGGGGTTTTGAATACTATATAAAGGCATAAGGTCTAGCAGCCAAAGTATGCTTTTGCAAAAAGCCTCTCTAATAGTTAGAGAAGAGAAAATATTCTTCGTTTCATTCGGGTGGACTGCGTAGAGATCAGAACGCTATTGTGATGACTTGAATTCGATATCGTGCTAGAAGAATTGGATTCTCCTAACTCCCTACGATTTTCCAAATTTAATTAAGGTAACGTTTCATCCCTTCTCACCCCGGATTTGTTTCTCGTACATGGATCACTGGTGGAATACGCCGAATAATTTTTCTGCTGGGCCATTGAGTGTACCGGTGTTTCCCAACAAGCATAAGGGATGGAATTGATACTTTCTCCAAACGCTCACTATAGAGAATTGGAAATGGCAGGAGAGTTTTGATATGGGAGGAAAAATGGATCCCTAATCTTACGTCCTTCTCAGTCTCCTCTTCAAGGCCCTCCTTTTTCCAGGATTTCTTCGTTTCCAAACTCATTGATGAGGGAAAACGTGAATGGAGACATGACAAAATCTTTCAGCTTTTCTCCGTCGATGAAGCAAAAGCCATTGGTTCTATTTCTATTGGTGGCCCTTCCTACAACGATGAGTTGGTTTGGCATGACAATAAGAATTGAGAATACTCTGTGAAATCTGGGTATCACTTTATCTTTAATTCCACGGTGTCGTGAACCCGCCCTTGCTCAAGTGATGATCTAGCCATGGATTTGGTCGGGTGATAGGTGGAAAAACCAAATAGGAGTGGCCAAATTGAAATATACTTTTTTGCGAGTCAATGTGCAATTTTACTATTACACAAACTTACATTTAATAATTTTAAAAGGGTTTCGAAAACGATTTCAGCATTTTGGGAGCCGCCAGTCCGTAGTATCACTTCAAAGTATAGACCTATTTAAAATTTAGGCTTAAAGTGGTAAAAAGCTCTTAAATTTTTTAAAACAATTTAATTAAGTTCTTAAATTTTTTTACATCCAATTAAATTTTTGAACTAAAAAATTTAATTAATTAAGCTCTTTGACCCATTTTGACTATTAAATTTTGATAGTTTTTCTTTTAAATATTACTGACATATAATACACTACAGTTCTATCATGTTGTATTTGTAGATTTTTTTTCAATATATATATATTTATAAATTATATATATATAGAATTTTTTTAAGTACAATAATTTTTTTTAAAATGTCAAATGAAAATACTGTGACACGACACACTACACCAATAAATTCAAAAAAAATTATCAAAATTTAATGGTTAAAATTGGTCAAAATGTTTAATTGATTAAATTTCTTTGTTCATGGGCTTAATTGGATGCAATAAATTCAAAGGCTTAATTATTTTTTTCAAAAGTTTGAAGATTTCTTACACCCTTAAGCCTAAAATTTAATATACATGTTTAAATTGTCCACGTGAAACCCAACCTATAATCTAATGCTTAATCTGAACGGTTTTTATAGCAAAAAAAAAAAAAGAATGAAGATACAAGGGTATTTAAAGTCTTCGAACTTTTGAAAAAAATAAGTTTTTAAATTTTTTACTCAATTAATTAAGAAATTAAATTAATTAAGTCCTTTGACCAATTCTGACCATAAATTTTTAACAATTTTTTCTTGAAATATTACTTGCACGTGACACGCTATAGTTTTGTCATATAACATTTACATATTTTTTTAAAAAATATTTTTTATAATTTTTATAAGTTCTTTTTAAAAAATTTAAATAATTTTAAAATAAAATAATTTTTTTTGAAAATACCAAGTGACAACACTATAACACGATTAGTTGCACCAACTGATAAAAAAACTGTTAAATTTAACAATCAAACCACATGTAAAATTTCATGAGAAGGGGATATCGATTTCTATGCAAATTTTCTTTGTAAACAAGTAACTTATCCCTATGTATATATATTTGAGATTAGGGGTTAAGACACAACATTAGATACAAGTATAATATATTCTACATGACACAAACTACTTTTAATCTCCTTTTTGTCACGGTGAAGGTTCTCATCATCTGCTCGTGGTTTTATCTTTTGAATTTTTCATGTAAATTTTAGTATTATTTATTTGTTTGTGATCACTATTTTCGTTTGTTTCGCCGTTACCGTTCGTCACCGGTATATCTTTGATATTACATCGTAAATTTTGAATCTTACTTTCTTTAAAATTTTAGTATATCTGTCTTTACGGATAAAAATACCATGTCCCCTTTTCGGTGCCCCTTTTTATACCTCAACACTAAAAAATTAAATTTTAAGCTTTAACACTAAATTCTAAATCTTAATACATACACCCTATACCCTAAAAATATACCATACCTAAATTCCTTAAACCTTAACTACAAATTCTAATCCTAAACCCTAAACTTAACTTTTAGTGCGAAAGTATAAATAAGAAACCAAAAAGGGCAGAAGATTTCCATTCCTGTCCTCACATAATCATTGTAAATTTTGAAAGATTTTTCTCCCGCTTTTTCTTGGACAGGGTCAGTTTTAATTAGAAGGCAAGCTGCAAAGCAAGTCAAATCCCATGTAGTATCAGGTTTCTGTAACGCTACAATTGCATTTAACAAAGAGTCTGTCAGTTCATTTCCTAACAAAGAAACCAGGAAAAGGGAAAGAAAGAGCCAATCCAACAGCTCTCCTTCAGATTATTTTTCCAGAAAAGTGCAAACCTAGTGTAATAAGGTTTTTTTTTTGTGAAAATAGGGGAAATAGAAGATGGAGATGGATGGAGTCGTTATCGGCTACTTTAGTAGTTCAGATACTGTTAAAAATCAACCAGAGATTAAAAATGTTTCGGTTCGAGAGTTAATTACGCGTGGGGAAGGATTAGCATCACACAGCGCCCAAAATTGGTACCGCGTTAATTTGGTGTTGTCTTTGCAAGAAAGTAAAAGTTCGAATTTTAATTTAAAATTTAATCCAAGAAAATGGTCGAATGAGAATATTTCTTTATTTATGAAATCCGAGAAAGATAACACCTAAATGAGTCAGAATACCACTTTCTAACCAGTTTCCGAAATAAATTATAAAATATTCCCTTAATATTAAACCAAAATTAATATTTTAAAATAAATACAAAAAATATTAAAAAGAAAGTATATATAATAATAACACGATATAGTGTACATATATAAAATAATACACATATATTGTATAATAAAAATAATAGTGTACTTGTACTTACTATATATTTCGTAATATACTAAATATAAAATATAATATAATATATTAATATGTTTGTTAATATAATATATACTAAATATATATACATATATGATAATAATACTATAAATTATGACATGTAATAGAAAAATGTATAGAATAATAATAATAACAATAATAATAAAGAAAAAACAGTGACTAAAATAGAAAAAAAGAAATTAATAAACAAAAATGTGAAGGAAACAAAATGGAATGACCAGCCGTGCAATTTCCCCTTTCGTCAAAATGCGCGGATCCTCTAGGTCGGGTCGGGTTGAGGCGCGGGTTGAGAGCACCAAAATGACGTCGTTTTGGTTCTTAATTAAATACCCGGTTTTAGACCAAAAAAATCATTTGGTGTGTGTGGTAATTAAAAAAAATCTAATTTTATCTCCAACTCTCTCTCTCGTCTTTGTCGGTCGTCGGGTTCTGCCTTATCGCCCGCCGTGAGCCGTCGCTGTTGATCGACAATAGAAAGCCGCCGTGCGCGACAGTCGGAGTGCATGCAAAAGGAGTCAAAAAACTCGGTTTTTCACCCTCGAGACGGATCTAAGGTTAGATTCTCCTAAAATGGTTTAGATCTAATAAAACCCGAATGGATTTTTTTTACCTTTTTTGATCTGCCCTCTTCCCTTTCTTATAACTTTTTTCTTTTTCGTTTGTATTTTACTTTGAATCCGAGTCTCTCTCTGTTTTTCTCTCTATTTTTATGTTGTTAGATTTGAGTTTGGATGAAGATGATACTCTGAATATTTTTTATTTCTCATATGGGAAAAAGTACCCCATTACATTCGTAGTTTTGGGTTTAAATACCCGATTTGTTACAATATTAAACGTAAAAAATTCTCCACTTTGTTTACTTTTTTCAGAGCTAAAATGATGATCTTATTTTTTTTGCAGGGGCGGTGGAGCAGAGCGGTGGCCAGATTGGAGTGTGGGATGGCCGGTGACATCGCGCGTGCATCGCACGGTTGATGAATGGGTAAAGTTGATTCTGCCACACCACTAAAAGAGATGCAGAATCTGGATTAAACTGGTCCCCTCACTAACGGATGAGATATTGGGTAAAGTTGATTCTGCTACTTCATGGCAGGGAGTTATGACCTTAAAGCAAAATGAAACATTAGATAATAATCTGTTCAAAAAATTTTACCCATGTTATCTGGATGTTTGAGTTTTCAGCACATTCGGCTTCATTTAGGGCTAAAGCTTGATCATCACGTTGTTGCCCCCATGGTCGAGGTTCTTTGGTCTCTTCCTCAGACTTGTTTGTACGTTCAAGCCAAAAATAAATACATCATGAATGCCCCTAATTATATGTCTAATGCACGTGTTTAACCTAAATGCATGATGACTTAAATGCATGTATAATGCATGCAGTTAATGCAGATGGTCTCAATGAACATGTGAATGAAAGATTCTGTTTTGCCCCTCAAAAGGATGCCCCTAAGCCTGTGGTAGTCAGATCTTTGCTTCTAATTAAACAATGCTCGATGCCTTGTATGTAAGGATACCCCCGGTCTTCCTTGGACTTGATTGTCTTCTTTGGGAGTTACACCATCAGAGGTATGCCCCTTCAATAAATGCTTTGTAGCAAATCCGAACGTTATTACTTAAAAATTATGATGCCCCATGTTGTGGTCATATTAAATCATGTGCAAGTCATATATAGCTTCTGAATTGCATGGGTACAATCAAATTAAGATGAACAAAACATATTCTTCATTAGAACTTGTAGTTTTTGGCCATTACAAAAGGTTTCCATTACCATTGGGCTTAGGCAAATGAGATACACAAAAGAAGCATCACTTTGAAAGAGATGAAAACTACAAGGGGGCTTACTGAAGTCATAATAGTGTAATATTAGGGCTCGTTAAGCATGAGCTACTTTCATACATGTCATTCTCAAAAAGACACCATTGACATACTCATGCACTTTCATGTTTCGGTAGGGGATCTTTGTTTGTGGCTGGCCCAGCTGAATCTTCAAAACTTACTACCCCAAGCTTAATAAATTTTTTCACAAGCTTTTTAAAGCCTATGCAGTTCTCGATTGAGTGGCCTACATTCCTCGCATGATAGTCACATGTCGCGTTGGCGTTATACCATCCTGGGAAAGGAGGTTGTACTGGAGCTTGGTAGAAAGGTGCCACCTTGTCGTACAACTGTTTGGACAGTTCCTTACAGGAAACTAGTAGCGAGGTGAACTCTATCTTCTCATTATTCTTCCTTTGTCCAAAATCTTGGCTTGAGGAACTTTGGGAACTTGTAGCTTTGGGTTGTATCACTATCACCGGCTTCGAAAAACCAACATTATAAACTCCTAAAGAATTCACTTTATTATCTCTCTTCCCATGTGATGGCTTCTTATAGGACAGGCTTTCACTGGCGTCGATCTTACCGTTCTTAATAGCATTCTCAATGAGCTCACAAGATAACACTAGGTCTGCAAAATTGGTAGTTGCATTTCCTATAAGGTGACCTAGAACTGGGTCTTCAGTGTTTGGATAAATATGACCACTATCTCATTCTCACCAAGCGGGGGTTGAACTTGTGCCACTACGTCTCTCCAGCGTTATGCGTATTCCCTAAAGCTTTCATTGGACTTTTGTCTCATGCGTTGTGAAGTCCAACGGTCTGGCACCATATCACTAACATGCCGATATTGCTCTAGGAAAGCCTTGGCCAAGTATTTCCATGATTTTATCTGATGACGACTCAATTGATTATACCATCTAGTGGAAGATCCATTTAATCTGTCTTAAAAACAGTGGATCAATAACTTATCATCTCTACCATATCTCGTCATCTTTCGGCAAAACATGGTAAGATGAGCACAGGGACAACTCATTCCATCATATTTCTCGAAATTTAGGGCCTTGAACTTAGGGGGTAGCACCAAGTCTGGACAAGGCTAAGTTCATTAGCATCAATTCCACTGAAGGTGTCCACTACCTCCATGGCTTCCATCTTCTCCTCGAGCCACTTGCAACAATCCTCGATCTCTTTTGAAGTCTCAATTTTTAATTTTTCGATTTCGACCAATTGATCCATTTTTGAGACAAAATTTTCAGCTAGATTTTCCTTGGGCTTAACTTCCGATGTAGTGGGTATATTCATAGGGGCAGAGGCGCTGGCCTGATGAAGTAGCGACTTCCCTCGGGAAAGTATTATCTGAGGGTCAGGTCGAGCCTTAGCATGAATAAGAGTAAACCCAGAGGATACGCAGGGCCTTCGCTCTCATCAGTGGGGTTTTCCGTAGGATTTGCAACAAAAATCTCTACTCGCTCGGGGAGTTTATGTCCTAACATTTGTGGCATTTGGGCTAACATGTCTTGTAGATATTTCTTGATTTGTTCCCTCATATCTTGTTGGGCCTTAGCTAACTGGTCCTTTATCTTCTTAGCCAAATTTGCTTGAATGTTTTTTTGAGTTTGCTCGATCCGGTTCAATCTATCTTCTTTCATCCTCTTGGTCTTGTGTCGAGTTCCATAGGGGTGCTAAATTGGCTGGCTTTTTGTTCTATCCGTTATCACTGTCACGGGACATCTCAAAAGTTATAGTTAAATTTTCTTAAAAATGAATGCATGTAAATTTCAGGTACATGTCCTAAATGCAAATGTAATGCTGAAAATGAAAAATTAAACATGCTTCTAAAGATGTTATGTAAATAAAATGGATGTGATATAAATATGAAATTTGAAAAAAAGCAAAATGGGTTAGTGTCGATGCAATTGATCAATTACATAAATAAACAGAATACTAAATGCAACAGAAAAAAACTATACATAGATACTAGACAAAGGCACCAAAGCCTAACAGGGTGACCCCTAAACGGGCAGAGTTTCGCATGGCTTAAAAAGGTTAGATTCTATGGCTCACTATATGCGAATTTTGGTTCTAAAGTGACGGTACCCGAACTGTCGCTAGGACATTGATTCGAGGGAATACGACCCTTATACCATACGGGGGCGAAGACCCCACAGAATATGATGATCAAATTCTGAAAGTGAATTAGAACACCATACGAAGGTGAAGACCCCATGAAGTGAAGTAATCACTCCCATTTAACAAGGTGAGGAGCCCGGGTTGAAAGCTCATGCATGAATGCCGAAGGATTAAAAATTAAATTAAATCAAATTTTTGTTCTTCTTGCAAGACAACGCAAAATCAACATTGGCCTGATTCTCTAAAAAATTTCCCCAGCGGAGTCGACATCTGTAATAAGGGTTTTTTTTATGAAAATAGGGGAAATAGAAGACGGATGGAGTCGCCACCGACCACTTTGGTAGGCCAAAAATCATTAAAAATCAACAAGAGATTAAAAACGTTTGGGGTTCGGAAGTCAATTACGCGTGGGGAAAGATTAGCTCCCCCACAACGCCCAAAATTGGTACCGCGTTGATTTGGTGTTGTCTTTGCAAGAAAGTAAAAATTCGAATTTTAATTTAAAATTTAATCCAAGAAAACGGTCTAAGGAGAATACTTCCTTATTTACGAAATCCGAGAAAGATGGCACTGAATGAGTCAGGATACTAATTTCTAGTCAGTTCCCGAAATAAATTGGAAAATATTCCCTTAATATTAAACCGAAATTAATATTTTAAAATAATACAAAAGATATTAAAAAGAAAAAAATATAATAATAACACGATATAGTGTACATATAAAATAATACACATATATTATATAATAAAAATAATAGTGTACATGTACTTACTACATATTTCGTAATATGCTAAATATAAAATATAATATAATATATTAATATGTTTGTTAATATAATATACACTAAATATATATACATATATGATAATAATACTATAAATTATGACATGTAATAGAAAACTGTATAGAATAATAATAATAAAGAAAAATAGTGACTAAAATAGAAAAAAGAAACTAATAAACAGAAACGTGAAGGATACAAAATGGAAGGACCAGCAGTGCAATTTCCCCTTTAGTCAAAATGCTTGGATCCTCCAGATCGGGTCAGGTTGAGGCGTGGGTCGAGAGCACCAAAACGACGTCGTTTTAGTTCTTAATTAAATACCCGGTTTTAGACAAAAAAATTATTTAGTGTGTGTGGTAATTAAAAAAAATCTAATTTTCTCTCCAGCTCTCTCTCTCTCGTCTCTGCCGGTCGTTGGGCTCCGCCTTATCGCCCGTCGCTAGCCGCCGCTGGCCGTCGTTGATCGAAAATAGAAAGCCGTCGTCCGCGGCGGTCAGAGTGCATGCAAAAGAAGTCAAAAGACTCGGGTTTTCACCCTCGACACGGATCTAAGGTTAGATTCTCCTAAAATGGTTTAAATCTAATATAACCCGAATAGACTTTTTTTTTACCTTTTTCGATCTGCCCTCTTCCTTTTCTTATAACTTTTTTCTTTTTTGTTTGTATTTTACTTTGAATCCGAGTCTCCCTATATTTTTCTCTCTATTTTTATGTTGTTAGATTTGAGTTTGGATGAAGATGATACTTTGAATATTTTTTTTTATTTCTCATCTAGGAAAAAGTCTCCCATTACTTTCGTAGTTCTGGGTTTATATACCTGATTTGTTACAATATTAAACGGTAAAAAAATTCTACTTTGTTTACTTTTTTCAGATCTGAAATGATAATTTTATTATTTTTGCAGGGCGGTGGCCAGATTGGAGCGGTGGGATGGCCGGTGACGTCGCGCGTGCATCGCGCGGTTGATGAATGTCCGGCGCGTGCAATGCCAAAACTCCTGTAATGAAAACAAATGGGATTTCATATTTTAGCATTATGCCTATAATAATATTTTTATTTTAATAATATATAATAAATACTGATATATTTAAATTAATATTTATTACTCTTTGCATAGAATAATATGATTTTATTAAAATAATATTTATTACTCATAAAAACGTCCCAAACTTAAATTAAAGAAAAAGAATACTTGAACCCAAAGCCAAAACTCGATAAACACCCAGAGTTACAAAGCTAATAACACCAACGAACCCACCCGCATTTCACTTTCAACCTGTCAGCAATCCACCTTGCCTAGCTAAGTCCCAGGATGCACAACACTGCTGCCACTCCACACCCCCTGCCATCTAGCACAAAGCAGCCACGCCTGTCGACCACATCCATATGCAACACAGCTACGTCACCCAGGTTTAAATGATCAAAACATCACCTCGAACATTGATTCTCTGTCGACATCTGTTATACCATTTACTTTACGGTAGGTAAAATATGATAAAACACACAAGACAAATTATTGACATCCACGTCAATTTGTTGAAGATATATAAAAATGTTATCAATTTTAGATTACGTCACAATTTGATCGAATGATTAAATTTATTTAATTAAATTTGTATTGGACTAATAGAATGCATAAATAACGAGTATTAAATATGTAGTTATATTAATTTGTTTAACTGTCACAACAATATTTTTGTTAACTTTTAACAGTTAGTGGCTTAATTGGTATAATTTAAATAGCTAAGTAGTATGATTGAAAAAAAAATAAAAGACCAATGGTTAAAATAGAACCATGGTTAAGCGGCCATAAGAGTAGTTTAGCCTATTTTTTTTATTGGGACGGGATTTGATTGTTCGATTATAAAATTTGAGACGGAGGTTAATTGAAAATTTGGATACAATTTTCTATCACTATAATTACTTTTTAGCATACCTAATGGTATCTAATTTATTAACTTACTAATTCGTATCGAGTATTGTAGAGACTATTATAGGAGCAATCTCCCCAACTCAATTGTTACATTCATAACGTTATTGTTGTTAATACTCTGATAAAAAATTTTAAAATCAACTTTTTTTTTAATTTTTCAAAAAAATGTTGAACAAGATAATTTCTCTAAAAAAATATCAGTTTTTAATGTTGAAGGTGATGATTCATATAAAATGTTAATGTAAATTTTGATTTAATTAGGAATAAAACAAAAATAAAGGTATATATATAAAATTCAACTTTTAGTATTATCGAATACTCCTAGTATATTTAAATTCAACTGTTAATTTTTAATGAAATAAGGTAAATTCAACTTTTAGTATTATCGAATCTCTATTAATAAATCACTAATCACCGTTCACCTTCTCACTTACACTTAACGCCGTTCATCTCTATTTCGGGCCACCATGATGTCATTCTCACAATATCTTGTTGATGTCAAATCGGTAGTTCACTTTTAAATCTACCCATTATATAGTAAACTTTTAAATTTTACGAGTTTACTTCGCAGAAACATGAACACTTCATGTACTCGATACATTTGATTTTTTTTCTTTCATATATTCATTTTTATAAAATATATGAGAAAAAATATTGGATAAAGTACTTAGAAGGGTAACTAAATTTTGAAACAAAATTTAAAATAGTAACTAAACTTTCAAAAGTTATAAAATGACAATTAAACTTTATGTTTTGTAACAAAATGATAACTTAGACGTTAAAGATCATTAAGTGAGAAACATTAGAATTATGAAAATTTGAATAATATCACATTTAACCCTTTAAATTTATAGATTCAATCAATTTAGTTACATTTGCAAGTGCCGAAATTGTCAAATAAAATAATCCTATTCTGAATTAATATTGAAAGGTAATATAGAGAATTAGGGTCGATCCACAGGGACTAAGAAAATTCCAATATCGCTTTGTTTCAACCTTGATTTAACTACGAAATACAGAAAGGGTTTAGAATAATTAAGTAAAAATAAAATAGTAAATTGTAAAGAAATGATTCAATTGTGATGGCTTAGCCTTAGGCTTTGCTAGCCTCAATCTCTATCGATAATCAAAATAAATTTCCCCTCATTGATAGTGCATTGATTACAGTCTACAGGGCTCAACCCCTGCAGCTAACCCTTCTCTCCAGTTAATCGAGATTTCCAAGTCTGTCTTCGAAATACGATCCTTGTTGGTCTAATCACCGTTAGCGCCAAGACAATTTTGAGTTTTGGAAGAGCTCAACTCGAGTTATAGCTCTCTCTAAGAATCAAACCCGATCTTGATTTCCTTAGCGAACCGTCGCTAAGTTTGTTCACAGAAAGCCGGATTACGACCAATCGATATGAATCCCAAACCGCAAGCCAAAACAACTTTTAAATCAACACCGACTTTTTGAGTTGAAGATATAGTAATTTTTAAAGGAATGGCCTGTTGTCACTCCTAGTTTATAGAGAATCGAAGAATACTTTCTCAGAGTTGTTAAGTGCAAAGTCAATTCTCACGATTTAGAATTAAGTGATCGTAAAGCTTTAGGCTAAGTGGAAGTTTAGCTCAGCATGGATTGGATCATGCTTAGCATTATGGTATAAAAATAAATAGAGAAGAAAGTAAAAAGAAAATAAAGCTTTAATAAAAATAACCAAAGAAATTACAAATTTCAATCTGAGTTCAAATATTGAACCTAAGGGGGAATTTAAACCTAAGAATCCTAAAAAGATAAAATAACAAATCTCTTAAATCAAAGATAAAATAAGGGATAAATATTTTAAACTAGAGGACTAAATTTAAACCAAGGATTTATCACAAAAGATATAAAAAGATAAAATAACAAATCTCTTAAATCGAAGATAAAATAAGGGATAAATATTTTAAACTAGTGGACTAAATTTAAACCAAGGATTTATCCCAAAAGATAAAGATAATTAATTTAAAACATATGGTTCTAGTTGAATTTTGCTTTATCTTCAGGATAATTTCATATTTATCTCCTAGGCATTTATCCTTAAGATAATTCCAAATTTTAACTTTGAGATAATGCCGATCTGCCTTCAATTGATAGTTTTGGGCTGACAAAGTCCAACGAAGCTCCTAACTAAAACAAGCTTAGAAAAATGACGAATTAGTAATATCCAAGTGAAAATTGAGGAATACATATCACTAATAATATTAAATATTTTACACTTATCAAATTCCCCTCACTTATTCAATGCTTGTTCTCGAGCATATTCTAATTTACAGTCCCGTCACTTAGTCAAAACTTACTCAAAAGTTTCACTAAAATCCTAAAAACATGCTTGGATCGAAAGAGTTAAACAAGATAATCATGTAAGGGCAATAAAAATGAATCAACAAAAGCAGTCAACCGAATGAACGACAATCAACTATGCAAAATTTTTGTTTGTTCACTTTTTGGGGTTGAGACATCATCGAACCAAGACTAACTTTTTTCTTCGTGGTGGACGATTGTCGGAGTGTGAATTTTATTTCTCCTCCCATTTTGTTTCTCTTTTGTTTCCTTTTTTGTTTGTTTTCTCTTTTCTTCTTTTATCCCCTATTTTTTTGCTTTTTTTCTTTTTTTCTCATCATCATTTTAACTCTGTAAATTGGCTCGTCACTCGAATATTTGTACTAGAAACGAGATGACAACCCAAGTACCTCGTTCCGGCCTCCAATCCGATAACATGTTCTGAGTTACCACTCACAACCGTCACACCATGAAGCAGCACACCTGATGACAACGTCAAAAAAAATTAGCGATACAAAACCAAACTCATATTTAAGCAAGACTGAAAGTTGTACCACTAAGTTAAAATCATTCATCAAATTCATTATAGTGCGCAAACTGGCATGTACTTATACATGTGTAACCCAATTAATTCAAACATGACAGTAAAGGATTAGAGCGAAACTCCTAAGTCGGTCTAGATAAGTGACAATCATAATCATTAAAATAAGCTCTTAAACAATCATGAATAAGCAAGGCAAAATCCGATTCCACCTATTTTGACAAGTTCCAAAATTGTCAAATAAAATAATCATATTCTCAATTAAATATTGAAAGATAATATAGAGAAGTAGGGTAGTGTAAAACCTAATTTGATTTTGATATAACAAATTGTTTAAGGACCAAATTGTAAAGGTAAATAAATTTTCAAGTATTCAAAGTCTCACAAAAATGACAAGAATTTGAACCTAAAATTGTTTATAAATAAAAAACGTAGAACCCTAAAATTTTTTCTAAGTGTTTCATACTCAAATTAACCAATTATGCCCAGGCATATCGATACACTCCTTAGCGTTTCGATACGATTTTTACTACTAGAATTTCATTTGCAAAATAACATCGATACGGCTGATCCCATTTCTATACGGCCTTCATCTGGGTTTATTTTTTTGGTTAAATGTATCGATACGGGTTCACAAGTATCGAAACAGGGTGTTAAGATCTTCAAAATCTTTGCATTTAAAATATGACCGTTACCTTGTCAGTTATGAGAATCACCAAACTTCAAAAATTGGTTAACCCGTATCGATACGCTCCCTAGGTGTACTGATGCAATTTTCCTTGAACCTTTTTCTCAGATTCCAGTAAGCTAAAACCGTACCGGTACGGCTATACCGTATCGATACACCATTGATTTTACTCTATTCTAATTTCGATACGCCCTTAAGCGTATCGATACTCCTTTATACAACGAGTATTTCTTCTTATGACAGGTACCAATACGATTCCTCATGTACCGATACGATAGGTTACCAAACAACATTTATTGCGGGAAGAAAGCAACCCAACGACTCTATTGATGATCTCAACCACCCAAATGGTTAGAAATCAATGAAGGGATATAAAATCAAGTCTCCAAAGCTACAACAACTATTGAACATTTATTGAACAACTTTCAAGCATTCAAGCAAAAATCCAACCTTTTGAGCTTATAGAGTCAAATCCTTTGTAACCCTCTTGAGTGGGCATATTTGTAATTCTTTCTTTCAAATTTGGGTTGAGTGAATTTGTAATTGGGGCAAATTATTCACATTTGAGAGTTATTTTGTTATTTGCCATTCTTTCTTGTAAATTGAGTGAACTTGATCAAGCTTTGGGTAGAAAGCTTTGATCTTTGTAACGGTTTCCTCCTAAGCCTAGAAAAGAGGAAGAATTTCTAGTGAAATTGTTTGAAATCCTTAGTGGGGAGCTAAGGTAGTGGATGCAGTTCTTATTAGATGCTTGAACATCATGAATTCCTTGTGTCACATTTTTTCTTATATCCTTTTGCTTCCCTTCATTTTTAAAAATGCCAATTCACCCATCTTAGCCAAATCGAGTTGATTAATCATCCTAACAATTGGTATCAGAGCCTAGCTCATTTGAAGGATTAACATCCACTTGAGACGATCCTAGAGGTGATTCAATCAACCAACATTCAAGCCATGACGTCTACTTCCGGCCACAACATCTATGAGTCTCAATCGACTACTAAACTGCCCTTATTCAATGGGACAACTATCCGTATTAAAAGAATCAGATGAAGCTATTCATCAAATCCAATAATTACCTCCTTTGGGATGTAATTAAAGAAGGAGCATCTATTCCAATAAAGCAAGAAGAAGAAATGCAAGTTCCCAAGACCAACCAAGAAATGACCGATGAAGAAAGTTGCAAGTAAACGACAAGGCTTTGCACATGCTCTTTTGTGCACTTGGACCAGATGAGTACTCGAAGATGTTTTCGTGTACAAGTGCAAAGGAGGTGTGGGACAAGCTCGAGACCACCTATGAAGGCACCAACGATGTAAATGAGACCAAGATTGGACTCCTCAACTTAAGCTATGAGAATTTCAAGATGGAGCCCAACGAGAGTGTCATCAAGATGTTTGATCATTTTTTGTCATCATCAATAGTCTCAAAGGCTTATGAGAAGTCATCCCTGAAGACAAGCTAGTCTGAAAGCTCATCTACTCCTTTCTTGAGTCATGGGATTGAAAGAGGACCGCCATCATCAAGGCCAAAGACCTCAAAACCTTAAAGCTCGATGCTCTTATGGGATTTCTTCTAACTCATGAGATCATAAAGAAAGGAAAAGAAGATGAGAAGAAGAGAGTAGAAAAGAATGCCGAGAAGAAGGAAGTAGAGAAGAAGAAGATGGAAATTGCTCTCAAAGCTTCACAAGAAGAGAGCGATTCAAGTGAGGAGGAAGATGAAAAATTGGCTATGCTAGCCAAACGGTTCACTCAATTCATGAAATCCAACCAAGGAAGAAAGTTCCATAAAAAAGGGATTTCAAGAACAAGAACAAGGAATAAGAAAAGGATCAAATTATTTGCTTTGAGTGCAAGAAGCTGGGGCACATAAGAACCGAATATCCCCAACTCAAAGGGAAGAGCTTTGGGAAGAAGAAGAAGCTCAAGGCAAACATTGCTACTTGGAGTGATGAGGAATCATCCGATGAAGAGGAGCAAGAAGTTGCCAACCTTTGCCTCGTGGCTTTTGAAGATAATCCTAAGGTAACCTCTAACTCATTTACATTTGATTTCACTTTCGATGAGATTCAAGAAGCTTACGATGAATTGCAAAAGGTGTATGATGAATTGGTTGAGAAGTATAAGGAATCTCTTTTGAAAAACAAGAAAACAATTTCAAATTTGAAAAATCAAAACGATTCCGTATCTAAAACCAATTCGAAACTTGAGAAGAAGGTTTTGGATTTGCAAGAAAGTCAAAAAGATTTTGAAAAGAAAAACTAAGACTTGTAAAACCTTCTTTCCATGGTTCATGATGATCACCACAAGGAGGTGAGTGATCTTAAAACTTCTCTAAGCAAGGTTGGGAAACAAAGTTTTGAGAAAGTAAGTTATTCAAAACCCAACTATGTAAAGAGAAACTTTAATGGGTACAAACAAAGAGGCTTCCCAAGGCCCTCATATGGTAAGAAAGTTAGAAGTGTGTGGGTTCCTAAGGAACTAATTGCTTCTAACAACACTAGTGCTTTGTCTTCTTGGATTCCT
This sequence comes from Hibiscus mutabilis, assembly GCA_019671005.1. NCBI lineage: Eukaryota > Viridiplantae > Streptophyta > Magnoliopsida > Malvales > Malvaceae > Hibiscus > Hibiscus mutabilis. The sequence goes on along the minus strand of CM033718.1, from coordinate 22,151,866 downwards.
AAGGGAACCAAGATTTTGGGAGCTAATACTCATTGACCCAAAATTATTTGGGTATCAAAAATCAAGACTTAATCTTTGTTTTTAGGGGGAACATTGCTACAAGGCCAAAGCTACATGTGCAAACTTATGGTACCTTGATAGTGGATGCTCAAGACTAATGACCGGTGAAAAGAGTCGGTTCTTAGAGCTAAAACCAAAGAGTCGAGGAGTAGTGACATTCGGTGACAACTCCAAAGGCCATATTGAAGGAATTGGTTCCATTAGTAATCACTCTTCAATTCTTATAAATAATGTTTTATATGTTAACGGTCTAAAACATAACCTTTTAAGCATAAGCCAACTTTGTGATAAAGATGTCAATGTTCTTTTTGATTTAAATGATTGCAAAATTTTAAACATTGAAACTAACAAAATTGTGCTTATTGGTCATCGCATAGGAACCATTTACATGGTGCATTTAGATCACATTCATATTTCAAATGCATGTTTTGTTGTAAAAGATGAACATGACTCATGGTTATGGCATAGAAAACTAGCGCATGCAAGCACGAGTGTTTTAGAAAAATTGGTTTCAAAAGATCTAGTAAGGGGTTTGCCAAAATAAAGTTTTCTCTTGATAAAATTGTGATGCTTGTGCAAAAGGCAAACATAAAAGAGTTTCTTTTAAACCTATTAATGATGTTTCTACTAGTAGAGTTTTACAATTGATTCACGTAGATCTTTTTGGCCCTATTAGGACTATGAGCTTGGGTGGAAAATCATATGCATGTGTTTTAATAGATGATTACTCTAGATACACTTGGGTTCTATTCTTAAGTACCAAGGATGAGGCTTTAGAAAAATTCATCACATTTTCAAAAATTACTCAAAATGATGTTGGTCAATCTATTTCTCATATTAGAAGTGACCATAGTACTGAATTTCAAATTTTAGGTTTTGAAGATTTTTGTAATTCAAATGGTATAAGTCATAATTTTTTTGCTCCTCACACACCTCAACAAAATGGGGTTGTTGAGAGAAAAAATTGAACTTTATAAGAAATGGCTAGAACCATACTTTGTGAAAACAATTTGCCAAAGTATTTTTGGGCGAAAGTCACTAATACCGCTTGTTACATTGTCAACCGAGTAATGATTAGACCAATTTTAAAGAAAACTCCTTATGAGATTTTAAAATCCAAAAGGCTAGCATTAGCTATTTTCATCCTTTTGGATGTACGTGTTTTGTTTTAAATAATGGAAAATACAATTTGGGCAAATTTGATGCTAAAAGTGATGAACCTATTTTCTTAGATTATTCTTTACACTCTAAAGCCTATCGTGTATTTAATAAAAGAACTTTGGTTGTTAAAGAGTCTATACACGTGGTTTTCAATGATAACCTCCTTCCGAGGAAGGATTTTTGTGATGATGATGTAGATATTTTTAAAGCCAATGATGGTGGGCAATCATCAAAGGTAGTTGAAGTTCCTTCCAAAGAAGAAGAAGCACAAGATCCACCTTTAGAAGCCTTGAAGGATATGACTCTAGAGGAAAAAGAAATGATCTACCCAAGGGAGTTCAACTATGTCAAAGGTGGTGAAATTTTGGGTGATCCATCCAAATAGGTAACCACTAGATTTTCTCTTAAAAATGCTTGTAATGTTGCATTTATCTCATGCATTGAGCCTAAAAATATCAAAGAAACATTAAAAGATGATTATTGGATATTGTGTAACCCCCTTGACCCAGCCTAGTTGCTAGATTCGAACCAAGAAGATCACATTAGGTTTACCGAAGCAAACCCACACACTCTTACTCAAATTACGGTCCATTTTTTCTTTTAACTTGTCTAGATGCATTATTAAGACCTAGGATGTTCATTCAAGCAGCAGTTCAATTTTCATTCGAATTGAACATTGATAAGGCACTCAAATGCAAATGTGAGCATATTAGGGACCAAAATGTAAATATGAATAACTACAAGGACTTACACCAATTTAAATTTACCAATTATTTATTAGTCATATTTCATGGCAGCATGTCAAATTTCAGCTCCAAAGGATAACAAATAAGCATCCAATTTAGCAAAATATGATTTAAGGACTAAATCATATAACAACCAAAATATAGGGACTAACACGTTTACAAAAGGTTCATACAGCAATTAGATACATTTAAAACATGCTTGCAAAATCTCAAGTCAAACTGACATCATTTACCTATTGAATTGATGGAACATCATACGGTGACCAAAATGCAAAGAATCTAAAACTCGGTAAAATCTATTAACCAAAATGATCCACCAGCCATTACAATACACGAGCTGCATCCAATGCATTTTGGGAATTCGAATTCCAACACAACTTAACCACTTATTTACAACAACATTAATCATGCTTCTTATATTATAACACTATTAAACATATAAGCTCAAATAAATACATACCAATTAATTAACACAATTCATATTTATACAAGTAATCTAGAGGCATGCTTCCTAACAAATTAAATCATTAAATACAACCGTCATCTAACATTTTGTAAAATCAAACAAGTTATCATAACTTCAATAAACTATTCCTCCCAATATTTTTCTCACATTGCCTTATTACAAAAAATAATGTTGCTATAACATACTCTTTAAATACGGTTGTCTTGGAATCACTCATTGCCTCGAACCACGACCCCTGCACTTGCTTATTTCGCTGCATTGACGAAAAAAAAGAAAGAGTAAGCATATAATGCCTAGTGAGTGCTCTTAAAAAGGGCAAAACGTCAATGCATTTTTGAAACCAAAACCGTTATTAGGAACCCATATATAAACAAGCCAAACACATTATTTTCAAAGTATTCAAATAGAACAAACTTATTCAAAATATATGTCTTATGCTTTCATAATGATCCTTTCATTCTCAAGATATTTATATAAAACATGCTTAAATAATGCAAAGCAATTTATCATTTACTCCAAAACAAATCATCCATAACAACCTTATGCATCAAAACACTTTTCTCAATTCTCAAGCTTACTCAAACCAAAGCATTTCTCAAAACAACTCTCTAACATCATGCTCAAATCTTCTTATGCTTGAAATCTCTTTTCAAAGCAAATTCAAAACATTTGTTAAACATGTATCATAAATCTCATGCATTAACCATAATACAAATCTCATTTAAACTTCTCAAGCATGCTCATCACTTAGCAAAGCTCAAATACAATCTCATGTGTAAATCACATTATACAAAACCATTTAAAAACTATGATACATGTACATCTCATATATTGGTATAACAAGTGATCTGGATAGAATCTACCCCTATCCTTGGATAACACTACCCTTACCCATACATGTTCGGATATGTGGATTCCTTGATGACACTACCCCCATCAAGTCTCATGGTGAAATCTACCCTCACCATTGTCTCACTTCAGTGGGGATGAAATCTACCCATATTGCCTGTATGTGATAGAATCTACCCATATCACTTCTCAACACAATAGAATCTACCCTTATTGTGTAACCGAAGAATTTGTCTCACGATCGATTTTTACATTTTATAGTGCACCTTAATTCTATTGGTCAACCAATTATATCTGACAATCATTTAATCTCAACCACATGCCAATATGCACATTAAAACCATGTTACCTTACTAGTTTCTTATGCATAAACATAAACCATTTTCTTCATCTCATTTCAAAGCAATTAACAATGCATAACATTTTCTCAACATGATATAATCTCTTTTAAAAGTCATAAATCAATCTCATGGGATCATTTGCATCATTTCTTAATTCTCAAAACATGCATAAACAATAGGTAACAAATCCATATTCGAAACATGAGCATGATTTAACAAAACAATGGGAAAATCGAAAACCGAGAGCGAATTCTTCCATACTTACTTCTAAGCTTAGATTAGCGTTTCAAGCTTAATCTAAACTCCTGAACCTTGCTTTCAAACCTTTGAAAAGCTTTTAAAACCATTTATACTCACCAACTTGATATCGCCTTATCGCCAACAACTCGACGCGAACGCCTTGACGCCTAAACCGAACCACGTCCGAACACTTGTCATCTTCCACAAAAAATACAAAGGCCAATATAAATTTGACCACACTAAAATAACTAATTTATTATAGCACCACCACCACAAGTCACAATTTCGAACCAAAACCCAAAACAGCCTTTCGACACGTATAATAACGTTGTCCGGATCAAATACTCGATTTCAGCTACTTCTAAAACCGATTTCCCTCTTCTTTCTGCATGTAAAACACTACACATGTGCCCAGGTTCGCAACAGCCATTACACGCAGAACCCAAACCCAATTTCCCAACAATTGCGCCTAGCGCATAAGGTTCGAAGGGCAGGGCAACCCCCTGTTTTGAACACTCCTTATTACCCTTCATGAATTTTATCGAACATATCCAAAACACACTTGATCAAATAATTCAATTAAAACATTTAGATTTCATCTATCAAATCATAATTCACTCTTTAGCATCTATAAATTAAATCAATCAATTAAAATTCATTTTAACATCAAAAGACAATGGAGTTGATAGAAAATCAACACAAAATAATTAGGAGATCATTAGAAAATCAAAGCTTACCCAAATAAATTGAAAAATGAAATTTGCTCCTCAAATTTTCCAACGTGAAATCCATTGAACAAGATAAGAGAAATCAAAATCTATTGTGTGGCTATTGATTAGAAATAGTTTAGAAAGAAAATGACTAGAAATTGGATAAGAAAATCAAAGAAAACTAAAATTTTGTTTGGGAGAATATTGAGAGAAAATGAGAGATAAGTTTAGGCAAAAATTTCTTTCTTCAAAAAATAATAACCGTCATCAAATTCTAATTGGAAATAGATAGTAAATTTCTTATTTAATAAACGGGTCAAATAATCCTATAAAACCACCACTTTAATTATTTTTACAAAAATGTCATTATTAATATTTTACAACCTTTTGTAAAATAGTCACCATTTAATTAATATTAAAACAACTCCTTTAAAATTACCCAAACTCAATTTCATCCTTTATTAAATTCATTAAATATATTTTTCACAAATACCTGCCACAATAAATTTATCGAAAAGCAATTTAATTAACCAAATTATTTTCTAGAATTAATTAATTAGCCAAAGCCTATCCAAAAATTCTAACCCGATTATTATAATTCACCCGAATCTTCTAACCAATTTTTCGAGGCATTACATATTGGCTATGCAAGAGGAATTAAATCAATTTGAGAGAAGTCAAGTGCGTACATTAGTTGATAGGCCTAGTAATAAGTCTACCATAGGAACTAAATGGGTTTCTAGTAACAAACTAGATGAGCGTGGTAACATAGTGAGGGACAAGACTAGACTTGTTGCTCAAGGTTACACTCAAGAGGAAGTAATCGATTTTGGTGAAACCTATGCACCATAGCTAGAATGGAAGCCATTATGATGCTTCTTGCATTTGCATGTTATCATGAATTCAAGCCTTTTCAAAGTGATGTAAAAATAGATTTTCTAAATGGTTTTATTAATGAAGAAGTGTATGTAGAACAACCACCCGGTTTTGAAGATCCAAAATATCCAAACCATGTTTTCAAACTTTCAAAAGCTTTATATGGTTTGAAACAAGCTCCTAGAGTTTGGTATGAAAGATTATCAACTTTTCTAATTGAAAAATTTTGAAAAAAGAAAGGTGGACACTACACTCTTCATTAAAAGAAAAGGCAAAGACATTTTAGCAGTTTAAATTTATGTTGATGATATAATTTTGGGTTCTACTAATGAATTGCTTTGCCAAAAGTTTGCTAAGTTGATGCAAGGTGAGTTTGAGATAAGCATGATGGGGGAGCTCTCATTCTTTTTGGGACTCCAAATCAAAGAAAGGAAGGATGACATCTTCATAAATCAAGCTAATTACATCAAGGACATGCTCAAGAAGTTTGGCTTGGAGAATGTGAAACCTCAAGCCACACCAATGAGCTCTTCTACAAAGCTTGACAAAGATGAAAGAGGTAAGTGTATTGATTTAAAGATTTATTGCTCTATGATTGGATCTTTGCTTTATCTTACCACAAGTAGACCATATATTATGTTTAGTGTTTGCTTGTATGCTATATTTCAAGCCAGTCCTAGAGAATCACACCTTATAGTCGTTAAGAGAATTTTTAGATACCTTAGAGACACACCTTGTTTAGGCCTTTAGTATCCTAGAGATTCCTCCTTTGATTTGCATGCTTATTCAGTTTGATTTGCATGCTTATTCGAATGCAGATTATGGAGGTTGTAAGATAGATAGAAAAAGTACCACCAGTACTTGTCAATTCCTAGGTAGTATGCTCATATCATAGTTTTCAAAGAAACAAAATAGTGTAGCTATAACACCCCTAACCCGGTTCAGGAGTAAACTGAACTAGGAAGTGTTTTACAAACAAACTCAAACAATTTTCTTGAATAACTTAGTACAAAAAGATTGAATACGCTCTAAAAAACAGGGTAATTTAAAACCTTTTTGAATGTTTACTCCAGAGATCAAATTTTAGCTTATACATCTGATCAAACCAAAATACAATATTAAACCACATTCTTCAATCACTAGACAACAATCAGACATACAAAGGCCTATACAGATAAATTACTCTCATAAGTATCTTAAAAATTTTCTTTTCATTAAAAGTCTTGTATATTTAATTATAGTGATCACAAGATAACTTGCTCATGCCCTCACCAAAGAAGGACCAACATGAAGTTAAGCAATAACCATTATATTAGATTCCAATTAAAAGAATCTTTAATTCATTCATATTCTTGCTTAGCTTAACTTATTAGATTTCAAATTCTAGTCATCATTTCAACAGGTCAAAGATACCAAATTAAAACTACCAAAATATAACACGTGGTAGACCACTAAGATACATTAAGTGTTCGAACACTTGCAACCCTTACATTTGTCATATTAGATTACCATTTTCCTGAATGAAACTATCTTATCAATTGATTACCGAACTTATCAATCTAAAAGCTGACATATCAAAAAGCTTTAGAATCACAAATGAGGTTCCAACCATTCATTATATATATATATATATAGAGAGAGAGAGCCTTTATGCAGCAACTATATTAACAAGAGCATGAGCTTAAGATCTAACATGATATATCTAACAAGCAATGCACGAAATCATGATGGTTCAACAGCTTACAACACATATAGCTTTCTAAGCAACCAACAACCATACCAACTACATCAACTTAATAAGCAAGCAGCCAAATAATATAGATATAAAGGCCCATTACAACTTAGAACGCTCCTCAGAGCATTATATAAATACATATATAATCAAAGATACTCGTAAATGCATAATGTCTACATAACAATCACGTGCCACCATCTAGGAGTGCTTAAGAAGTTACAAACGTACTTCCTAACACTTTTGATCCCATCCTAAACCGATAGATATTTAGGAACATTGGTACCCTGAAAGGTGATGAAAGCATAGAGTAAGCTAACGCTTAGTGAGGTAGTATTATAATTCGAAAACATTATAATAGTCCATATATAGATTATTTCTATTCTTTCATCAATTAAATAAGGTCCATAATAGAACCAAGGCGATCACACAATCACACAACATAACATCGAGACTCCATTCATAACACTTCAATTGATTTATTAGTGACTCATAAACAAGCATTTCTTGTCCCATAAGACAACATAATATGCATTACAAAATATTTCATAGTCATGGGTTTCTTGTCATGCAAGGCAGTAAACACATTTATCATAAACAAGCATGACATAGCAAAGCATATCGTAGACATTGACTACTCTTCATATATTTGTTCAACGTATTCCTTAATTTACTTTGGTATTTCCTATTTCCATTTTTTAGCAATGTCTTGATAATCAAGTAATCAATTTTATTAACACCACACTTGTTTAAACCTCTAACAGTACCTCTAATGCACGAGTATTCATTTATATGAATTCGAAACAACCTAGATCTCTTATATATTAATTCAAACTGTCCACATACCCGTATTTACATTTATACATTCAAGCAGCCCATGTATATTTATTTTATATACAATTCTATCCCAAAAACATGTGTATACACTTAGACTACCAAAGCAGTCCATAAACTTTATACTGTATCCAAATTTGGTTCTCAAAATATATGCATACTTTTATACTTCCAAAACAGTCCACATACTTTATATTATACCCAAATTTGGTTCTTAAAACATATGCATACTTTTATACTTCCAAAAACAGTCCATATACTTTATATCATACCCAAATTTGGTTCTTAAAACATATGCATACTTTTATACTTCCAAAACAGTCCATATACTTTATATTATACCCAAATTTGGTTCTTAAAACTTATGCATACTTTTATACTTCCAAAAAAGTCCATATGTATTCAATTTCTTTTAATTCAAGACAGTCCTTAGACATTAATACACATTTACAAGATCAAACCAGCCCATTAAGACTCTATTTCCAGCAAAGCAAATTCATTTACATGTACACACAATTACAAGATTAAACCAGTCCATTAAGAGCTTGTATTTACTCAATACAATGCTTAGGCTTAATAATATAAACTTGTATCTTCAAGACAACCTCTTACTTATGCATGTTCACCATTATGATTAAAATCTTCCTTTAGTTATACTTGACATACAAAACATGTGAGGTTGTTCCATAAGTGGTCATGATAAACCCAAATTAAAACGAGGTACTTGTTATTTAAAGTAAGCCATTCGACTAAGATAAACCAAGGAACATGTATTTTCAATCCACAACAGTATAAGCATTCAACCTATTTTGTTAACACATAAAAACTTCCAACCTAAACATATATTTTCACTAAGGAGGCACTTAAGTCTTATTAAAAACAAATTACTTGTTAAGAAACCTTTTACACTCCTTCATAGATTTAGTTATAAGTTTATTATTTAACAACCAATATTTTGGACACAATATATGTACAAACAAGCATTCTATCAAGGCTTGTACCGTAAACCAAGAAAATATACAAGAGTTACAGAAATAAAATCCAAATCAGTCTTAATTATGCTTGTTTATATACCAAGCAACCACATTTCAAGACCATACATATATGTGATCCAAATCAGTCTGTACTGTTTAGTATTGTAACATATTATATTTTAAGCATGAATTACTTATCATATACCATTAAAAATATTATCCCATAGGCATACTTTCTTATCAAAGTTATCAGAACATACTTATCATACATATCACATACTTTTCTCACGAGTTACCAAAACAGTTCTTTTAGCATGTATAATTGATCAACCAAGTCATACTAGCGTCTTTATTTTCATTCAAGGCATATATCTCAAATAAGGAAGTATTCAAGTTTGATTAGAAACATATTACTTCTTAACCAAGTTATCACGTTTTTTCATCACTTTAATTTATAATCAATGTTTTCTTTTAATATAGCCTTGAGAATCAAACATTCAGCCCAAGTACACGAATCCCCAACCAACTGTCACCCATAAAATGGTACTCGCAGTACCGGTCATTCCCTCCTACTGTGGCCAAGTGACCACACACTTCTCTCATACTGTCGCCAAATAGGGACCACTGTCCCAGACCGTAGTCCACCCCGACACTGAGCTTTATGGACTCTATGGCATGCCAACTATACCTAAGACTGACTCGAAACCAAGGCTTTAACATATTTCTTTCATTTATTAATAATAATGAGCATAGCTCTATATCAATATATCCTCTCAAGGATTTCATTCTCCCTTCAATAAGGGTATACATTTTTGCATGATCACCACATGTGATTTCCATGCCTCAATTCATTCATAATATTCAATGTATTCAATCTATCCCGATTATACAGAATTTTGCATGTTCAATATGCCTTTATCCTTTCACAAACAATTATAGCTTATTCATAATCATCATTCGAATCATACAAACATTCCTTACATTTAAACAATTCAATTGTAATCATGCTTTTAATCAGAATTGCATATAATAGAATACTACTTTTAGGATAGCATATACCTTGCATCCAAGCTTGCATATCCATATAAATAACTTAAGCAAATTAAAGCAATCATTACAAGAAAGAATTGCTCGGGAAGGTTATTAGCCCCTCCCGAGACTTTATCTATACTCACCTCTTATCTCGAAGTTACGAGATACCCGAATCCTTAATCAAAACTTGCTACCTACCCAAATCCTTCCTAGCTTCTTCTTGGTCTAAATATAACAAGAATATAACTATATATTAGAATAAATTCAATCTTTCCAACATACACCAAACATGGTAGCTTATATTCATACACATTTGATCACTCCAATCTGTCTAATTAGCATGTATACATGTAATTCACTCAAAACAGTCCATTGGTTACTTATTCATGCCAAAATAGTCCCAATTTTCATGTGCATACATATGATGTTCAAAACAGTCCACTTAGGTACAAAAACAGTCCCTTAACAATGTTAAAACAATCCCATTTCATTGCAAAACATTTTCCAAGTTTAGTTCATATGTAGCAGCCCCCAACTAAATTGCAAAACAGTACATAAACAATTACAAAACAACCTTTATTTATTTCAAAACAATACTTGTTTCCAGACTTGCAAATCAGCCCTTATTAATTTAGATCCAACCTCTAATTAATACAAATCAGTCCCTATTTTAGTGTAATGCAGCCCCCTATTTTTCCAGCATTATAAAACAGCCCCCACTTCCTTATATACTCGAATATATATGTATTCTCCAAGGCTGATCTCCAATAGGTGTATTAACAAAAATAACTTCTAATTCAAATTTTAGCATCATATGCATACAAATAAGAACACATTCGAATATATCATACTCAATTATCTTTACTTTCCTTTCAATTAACATGGCTAATTCGACACATGCTACAAGGGTTGCACAACATATGAACTCAACACCTACTACATTCGAACAGTCTACTAAATATTTAATTTGTTTACAAAACTGTTCTAACTAATTTCCTCAAGGTGCAAACAACCACAACAAATTCCAATAGCAAAGTGACTTTACCAAGAAGCTAGCATATTTTACTTATTTAACAAGTTTATCATCCGAACACTCAATCTTCAACAATTAAGGCAAGAAAAGCTACTATCAAACACATTAACCATGTTAACTATGTTGTAAAAAATCATATAGGCATAGTAATCTTATCATGCATATCATCCAAATAGTATTCAAATAAAAGGAAAAGGGAAATGTTTTCACCTTCTTTCCCAGGCTTTTCAAAGGTGGTTCAAAAATGTGGATCGAATCAAGCTCCATCCTCCATTTTTGCAACTTGATTTAAGCTCTCTCTTTCTTCCTAAGCATAAGGTTCGGCTATGGATGAAAGGAAAGTGGAGGAGGATGATAAAAAAAATTTCATCTTTCTTAACCCTTATTACCGAGAATTAATCCTCCCTACACATTTGCCATTCTCCATTGGTTACAAGTGTACAAGCCCTTGCTTTAAGACTTGATTTACATGCAAGCTCTAAAGCTTTCACAAAATTCTATTTTGTCCTTTCTTAAATAACTCTCCATCTTGTTTATGATTCCAATTTAGTCCCTGAACTTCTAATTATTAATTCTAAGGAAAAATCTCCGTCAATTTGAATCACATTCGATTTAACATCAGAATTTCTAAGTCGTATTCTGGGGCATTATAATTTCTTATTTTAAATTGGTCACTTACCCTCAACTAAAATCATAGGTAACACTTTCACACCATAAATCTCAAGTGATCCAAATATAGCATACTTCTAAGCCTATTTTGGGGATGTTACAGTAGCATTATCTACCACCGAAGTAGAATACATATTGGCCGGAAGTTGTTGTGCTCAAATCCTTTGGATGAAGCAACAAATTTTAGATTATGGAATTGATGTAGGTACCATCCCTCTTAAGTGTGACAACACTAGTGCCATATGTCTCACTAAGAATCTCGTCCAACATTCTAGAACCAAGCAAATAAAGATAAGATATCATTTCATTAGAGATCATGTCTTGAAAAATAATGTTGTTCTAGAATATGTAGACACCTTGAACCAATTAGTGAATATCTTTATCAAACCTTTAGACAAAGAGCGTTGTTAGTCTCTTAGGAGAGAGTTAGGTTTGACTAGCCTACCTTGAACCTTAGAACCTTTTTACTGTCTAAAATTGCTTGAATTTGGTTGATCTCATTGCTTATGTGTTTTTGCTCCTTTATGCATCCTTGCTTGTTGCTAGGGAGACTATGCATCTGTTTTTGATCATACATGATGTTCACATATCATTTTCATGCATTTCGATTCGAGTAAAATCAAAATTTTGAGCACCTTGCAGTAAAAATGAAATTTTTGGCTCAGGGGTATCAATAGAGGATATCGTGTATCGGTACGAGTATCTTGAGACAGTTTCGGTATAGTTTAACATGTATCGGTACAGGGTCAAGTATCGTAACGGCTAAAAATCATTTCGGTATAGTGTTTCGATACACAAACATGGCATATCGATACGCGTAGCCGCTAGAGAGTTAAAAGGGCATTAAAAGAGGATTTTCAACTTTAAATCAAACTCTACTTTTCTCTCAAACCCTAGATACGTTTTCTCCTATAAAAACCTCTCAAATCTCTTTGATTTTTCACAAATCATCAAAATATTTTGAGGGCTTTTGGTTTTCTCATCAAACCTAAGCAAAATCATCAAGTTTGTGCATCATCTCCACATTCATCCCCAGTCCCATATTCAAGGTATAAACTTCTTTTCTTTATTTTTTAATTTTGTTCTTATTTATACACTATTTTTGTTTCAAATTTGTATATCTAGTATTTATATAACATGTTTTTCAAAGATTTTGTGAAAGTTTCTCAAAAATTGAATTTTTTTGTTCGAATATAAAATTATATTTTATGTTTTTCAACACTATTTTCAAACTTTATTTTACCAAAAATCCTTTTTATACTTGTATATGATTTTAAATACTATATTTTTTACAATACCTTGATCATTGGATTTTACATTGGATCGAATGTGATGATTTTGCATACATTTGTTTTTTTGTGGTTTGATTTTGATTTCAAGTTTTTATCATGGCACCTAAGAAAGACAAAGAAGAGAAATCAGGTCTAGTTCCTCAAATCCTAATTCCAATTCCGAAAACGATGGTACAAAACCCAACCTCACCTATATTTTTCAAAATTGTTTTAATGAACCTCGTTTTCCACATGCAATAGCTCATTTTAAACAATACCAAGGTTATAAAATTCGCTATGAGCGTATTGTTTCAATTCCTTTTTTATCTTCAGAAAGATTTAAATTCAAATACCTTGAGCTTATGCATAAATGGAAGTTTATGACTTTTTTAAGCATACCCGAGATTTTATACCGAAACCTTGTCCTTATTTTTTATACAAATGCCCGGTGTATTTATAACCAAGATAGGTTTGAGGTTGTTGCTGTAACGCACCTCGCCTGGGTTAGGAGCAAGGAGCGTTACGACGAGAAAACTAGACGAGACAATCGTGAAATTCAGGGCCAATTAAAAAATTTCCATTTAACTTAGCTTAATATATTACCTATAGGCAATTTAGTTCATTCAACCACTAGAATCAAACTCACTCATTTACTTAAGGAATAAGCCACTATTCGAACACTACCCATTAATTAATTCATCTATTTAGCTAGTTTCATTCTTCACATATTAACATTCTATTTCATTTGTTATCTAGAATCAAGTTCTCAATACAATCTTACCTATATGCGCAGCATTCGTACCAATTAGATTCATTGAATTAACATCATCTATCCATTAGAATAGTCTAGACTTCAAGACATATAATAAATCAAGAACTAACTTAAACATTCAAATTCTATTTGAATGGGGTATTATACACTAGACGATTCTAGGTTCGTTTTAACACATTCATTTCACTAGGTCATATATACTAATTCGAATACCTTAGCTAGACAAGTCCATGTTCATTATTTCCTTAGACACAACCATAGTGTTTACATGTTCATATCCAAATATGCTTATATACATTCCAACAAGTACCATTTAAGCTTTACAAACCATTTACTCAAGATTTATATACGTATTTTATATACAATCCAAATGCATGACCTATATACGATTTATACACAATTCTAGTATGCCACCATCTATGAGTACATCAAAGTAAATACAAAGTTAAACTTCAAGCTTTGCATGCCTTACTTCGAACCCAAGAAAGCTGACTTCGATATCAAGGTACTGGTTGGGATGGCTTTTACCTGAGGTTTGGGGAAGAATGCAAACAAGAGTGATGAGTTCATAATGTACTTAGTGAGGTAGCATCTAAAGTCTAGCAAGATTTTCAAGTTATCAGTTTGTCAAGTTATTTGTCCTTTATTTCAAGAAACACCTATCTAGGCTTTAGACAATCTTATAAGATTTAGCTAGTTTTCTCCAAGCATAATTAAGCATTCATGTTATTCAATCAAGCAACTCAATTCATAAATTACCACCATGAATCAATCAAGAAAGAACTCATACAAGAACAAGGCCAATCAAGCATGCATATAATCATTTCCATTCGAACAAGAGGAAGAATCATTTTCATGTATCTTATTTCTCAAGGGATAATCAATCCAAGCATTCATTTTCATCATTTAATTCCATTGATTAGCCATTTCATTAACATGATCAAGAGCACACTTTCATTCATGTATAATAGGGTAGTAACCACTGTCCCAAAACTGTTTTAGAAATAGTTTGCTTCTAGGTGCAAAAACAGTCCCAAACTGCCCAGGACACTGCTGCCTGGCAGTTTGCACACTATCCCTTTAAATGGTCATATATTTTAATCCGTACGTTGGAATTTCGATTACTATACACAGTTGGAAAGCTAAAAAAATTGTCTATATGATAATATAAGGCTTGCATTTTTGTTCTTAGCCAATTAATACAGTATATTGTTCAAAGACAGGGTATTTACACTGTCTGGGCAGTTTGCACTGTCCAGCAATTTCTATTTATAGTTTCCAGCATAAGACCCAGTTTTCAGTTCTGTTTTCACGTAATGAAAGTATACATACTAAGGTTCATTCCATATAAATTTCAGCCCTTAATTGACCTACATAATTTATGGTGATTTTTCGAAGTTGCTGCCCAGAATAGAATTTCCTGGGCAAATTACACTAGGTTGCATTTTAAGCTTCTTAATTCATTAGGACATAACTCTAACATGGTATTTAGTTTATAACCTTTTTCTTACAAGTTTAAGTTATTCTAACTTTGTATCTAACATGTCATTCGAGTAGGAAGCCTTTTTATTACATTTTATCAATTAAGTATAAACTAGCTCAAGTTATTAAGTTCATTATCCTATTCTTGTAAGCTCATCATTTATCAGCTTATTTCAAGAGGTCTATTCTCATTTTAAATATCACTTAACCATGTTATCCATAGACTAATATATGCAACCCCAATTTCACCTATTCATTTGAATACCATCATCATATGAAGACTCTATCCATTTCCAGTTCAAACATGTTATTAATTCGACCTTAATTAGTTTGATTCCAATTAGACTAGTCACTTAAATCTTTTTCGGTTGAGTTAGACCAAACATTTGAGACCATAGAGCCCTTTGAACAACTTACTTACCAAGCAAGAAACATTATAAACAATCACGTTGCATACATACAAGGCAAGACTTAGTCTTGTTTAAATTCTAATCTTGATTACCTATGATGTCCATTCAAACATATACCAATCGAATAGTGAGCTAGGTTTAGGATACCTAATAGTTCATTATCAAGCAAGACTAGTAAGCAATACTCAAGCACAAAATGGTCAAGATTACGTTCAAGTTCATTTAACTTACAAGTCTAGCATCAAACATCCATTATCAAAACCATAACAAGCTTGTTCACATCATTCTAACTAGATCTCAATTCAAGCATTTTCACCACAACAATCAAGCAAGGAATGAATCCTTAAGCAATAAGCAACTCATCAAGCAAATCACAGGGATTCCATTCGAATAGATGTCTAGTTTACCATGTTGTTATCAAGATTCAAGCAATTTCAGTGATCAAGCTCTTAATTCATTCTCACATGATCTTTACTTTCAAGTTCATTATTCAAGAATCAAGGTTACACATTTTCATTCAAGTGTAATTTATTTCATTTTAATCTTATTATAAAATTTTGCAATGATACATCAAGCAATTAGCCAATCTCAAACTCAAGCAATCAAACAAGCAAGATTATATCAAGAATCATACAATGAGCACAATGGCCACAAATCCCCTTATTCGAATAGGGTCAATTCCAATGTAATTTATCTTTCAAACAATGAGCCAATCAAGATAGTATCTATCTCATCTTATTCATATATTTGCATTTTACTAGAAGCTCAATAGCATGTATCAATTTTCTCATTTATTAGCCATGTATCATGTCTTATTACAAGTTTAGAAATTTGTTTTGCCTTGGTAGTTAGTAGGACTAGGTAATCAAGTCTCAGTAGGGTACTCAAAGTACCAGAAACAGTAGGGTGTCTTCAACACCAAGCAGTAGGGTACTCAATGTACCTGAACAATTCGATACCCAAGGTATCTAACAGTAGGGTGTCTTCAACACCAATCAGTAGGGTACACTAACGTACCAAAACAATCGAGCTCTAGACTCGAAGGCATGCCGTTCTACCTAAGACCAAATAGCAACCAAGGGCTTATTACATCTTTTAATTCAAGCAATAACATTACAAGTGATTAGGCAACAAGCATAGAAAGATCAATTCCATTTCAAGTCTCTAAGACAAGTGAACCTAAGTTCATATTATATAGTTCCACAATTTCCAGCAATACCACATTCGAACATCAACAAACATTAACAAGCATCACACAATGTCATACAATCCATAAACCATTCAAACATATCAAGCCAAATAAGGAGATATATTCCTTTCATTTCCTTATTAAGCTTATCTACCAAGTCATTAGCTTATCAATCAAGCAATCAGGAATTTGAGTACACCTTCAATTCAAGTATTTACTAGCCCCTATTCAAGTTCATCCTTGTATTAGTTCAATTGGGTGAGCATCAAGTAAGTCCATTTTAACCTAATATAATTCGATTGGTCTTTATACACAAACAATGTCAATTTACAACCAAAACAGCCAAGTTAAACCACATTTAAGCAACACATCAGGTCTCAAGCAAGAACAATCCAAGCTACCACATTCCACAATAGCTTAATTGATTATCTAGAAATCAAACATTTCATCTTATGTTTCACTTTCCATTATCAAGTCATGTACTATTTATCAAGGTTCCAATTAAGCATTCTTCCCTTAATTTTAGTTTACCAAGCATTGATTAAGTCCATTTCATAATGCAACCATAAGCAAGAATATAAACATGTAATATTTGGTTAGGACCTAAGTCCTAACCCTATGTAACTACACTCACAATACTCTCAAGCTAGCTTAGTTAATCTTGGATGATTATTCCTTTTTGCTGATCCCTTAGATGCCCAGCTTTAGTGCCTTCATCCAAGTTCCTCCATTCTTTAGTCTAGTAAGTCACACAAAACGTAGAAATGTCATTAGAATTAATACATCAATAATTCAAGCTCATTTTACACTAGTTTATCAAAACTGTTTTGATTCTGGCAGATTGTATACCCTTTAGTAATCTGTCTATATCTTTTAATCTACACGTTGAAATTTCAATTAATTTATACCATTGGAAAGCTAATTCAATTACCTATTCATTCATGCATGGCTCATATTTTTATCCTTTCTATATCAATACAGTTTATTAGTTAAATTCGGGTCAATTTACAGTTTTGAAACTGCCAGATTGTATCTAGGTCCACTTTAGTGAGCTATTTAACCTATGATTCATAGAGGTTCAATTCAGTCTCTTTTTACCTTAGTTTCCCTTGTTTTCCCCTGACTTTTCATGTCCATCTTATTCCTTAATTTGTTTATCTAAGTCCTTAAATTTACAGATTTTCCAGAACAGTCCCCTATCTAATAATCTGCCCATTTATATATTTAGACAGTCAATTTTAGCTACAATTCATGCAATTCGATTATCCAGACATTCAATCTAACCCTTACCTGTTCTTTCAAGTTAGGATAGGTCCCTAAACAGTCCAATTCACTCCATAATTTAACTAATTTTACAGATTAGTCCAGATTTCATTATCATGCCAATTCATCACTTAAAAGCTATCAATTCTTTACTAATTGAGCCATACAACTTATTGAACATTTATTCTAGGTCTTCACCTGTTTTTAGCTAACATTACCTGCCCTTAATTATATTCAATTCAATCCCAAATTTACCAATTTACTCAAAACAGTCCCTATATGCCAATTACACCATCTAGGTGACTAGTTTCACAATCAATTCGATTTCTTCCATTCTACCATCAATTTAACCTATTCAATGCATCGTTAATTCATTTTACATGATTTCATTTTGATAGTCTCTTGATAATCACTTCCCTTATTCGATTTAATACACAATTTATCTCAATTTAACCACCAATCATATTCGGTCACCTCCTAGATCATGTTTACTTAATGTTTGCATATTGCTAACATAGTACCTATTGTTCAATCTTCCATTTACATAGCTAAAACATCAATTCCAGAATCATTCAAGTTTTAAACAAAGGTTATCTACTACTAACATCAAGCAATTGAAATTTCAATTCAATCTAGTCCCTAAGTTCATGCCATTCGAATGGAAAAGAAGGGTGGAAGCTTACTTTGCTTTGCAAGACAACCTTCTCTAGTTTGAATTCAAGCTTAAATCTAGATTTCATTGGCTGATTTTCTCCCCTCTCTCTCTCAAATTTCTCCCTCCATTTCTTTCTTCATTTAGAGTAAGGATGGTGTGAGATAAGTGAGGAAGATGAAAAGATTGTCATCTTGTTTCTAAGCACCTAGCCGAGTGGCAAGGTGTATAGACACATGGTGTCTTCATCTTTCAACACATGGAAATGCATGTAATTTCCAAGAAATTTACATGCAATACCTTCCATTTATTAATTATTCAATTTAGTCATCTTATTTAGGTCACCAATCTTTCATTTACTTCCATTTAAGTCACTAATTCTTTTAATTTTTATCACTATCAAGTCAATTGTATACTTAGGTTCTAGCTATTATAGTAACATACTACTAGGCTCCAATTCAAGGTATTACAGTTGCTATTGAATCCTATCTTATGAGAAAGAAATTTCAAATTGATTCTTTAACCTTAGAAAATGTTTTTAGCTTTGAGGATATTAGTATTGATAATGAGGACTCGTTAGGACATGTTCTTGGTGGCTCTATGACCATGCTTGATGCTCAAGATCGCATCATTCACCTTATGATCACTTGGTGGTTTCGCCCATACGGTAGAAAATTCTCAACAATCCGCCAAGTCGATACTATTGGATTTGTTACTTTCGTGAGGGTAAGCGCCCGAATCTTGCTCAAATTATGTTTGCGGAGATTGTCTTTCTTGTGCAATATCGCTATACAACTTTTGTTTCATCCTTCACCTATGGCACCGCCTTGAGCTACTTGTTCCACAAGTTGGAGATTGATTATTCTCATGATCTTGCCGAAACTCTCACCGAGACGATTGACGAGCGTTCTCTCCACCGTGCAAAGTTCACATTCTATGATGGAGAATAGATCCGTATTGCGGATCTCCCTCTATTGGGTCACGCTAGTACACCCAGGACGCAGCGGAAAAAATATCCGGCGATTACCACCAGAGATCCATGTACGAGGTGACAATGATAATGACATATTAGGATTTCAATATATATATATATTAAATATATATAATCCCAATTTAACTTAATTAGGATTTCAATATATATATATATATATTAAATATATAATCTCAATTCAACTTAATTAGGATTTCAATATATATATATTATCCCAATTCAACTTCAATTAGGATTTCAATATATATATATATTAAATATATATAATCTTTGAAATCTCAAGTTCACATTCTATGATGGAGAATTTCATGACTACTAGATCTCTCATGCCTTTATATAGCCTTTGAAATCTTAATTCAACTCATATTAGGATTTCAATATATATATTAAATATATATAATCCAAATTTAACTTTAATTAGGATTTTAATAGATATATTAAATATATGTATAATCCCAATTCAACTTAATTAGGATTTCAATATATATATATATATATATATTAAATATATAATCCCAATTCAACTTAATTAGGATTTCAATATATATATATTATCCCAATTCAACTTCAATTAGGATTTCAATATATATATATATATATATATTAAATATATATAATCGCATTTCAACTTTAATTAGGTTTTCAATATATATTAAATATATATAATCCCAATTCAATTTAATTAGGATTTCAATACATATATATTAATTTAAATTGAATTATATTATTTATATATTAAAAGAGTCATAATTACAATAATTATTTTTCTTTTAATATTTACCCCTTTATATCTAGATTGGACACAAGTCATGGAACAGTCATACTTGTATAGTCCATCTAATGTTTCTTGATATCTTGAGTAGACTATTATAAATGAATAGCTATGATATCTCATATCAACTTATTCTAGCATGTCCATTCATTTCTAGTCTCACTCAATCAAGTGGCATACGATATTACTCATATTATGTAGGAGGGACAAATCCTATCTTGATCAACCATATTCCACTACATAGATTGTGACATATCCAATATCAGTCTTTATAGTGTAGTCAGTTACGACACACGTTTGACTGTATCAAAATATGCCACTCACGATGTTGAAATAATGATGATCTCAAGTCTAAGGATCATACATGTAGTTATCACTATGAGCAATGTTGTGACTGTCACACAATAATCCAAGAAACATGCTCATAGCGGGTCAGTCCAGTATGTCGTTCTCTAACACATACTTATGTATTGATTTTGACATCTCCATGTTAATGACAACACTTTATCATCAATTAACTACATATTAGTCTTAATGCATTATTGTTTTCCATTCCCACAATAATACTCAACTAAGGACATTTAAGAATAACCATATTATTCTAAGGACTTTATTATAATTCGGTTTATTTATGCACGTAGAATTGTAACTGAAAATAATAATGGCAATGCCTTTTTATGAATAAACAAGGTAAAAAACAAATGACATTTATAATAATCTTATGATTGGTCTTGGTCATACTCCAACAATCTCCCACTAGCACTAAGACCAATCACTCATGTATCTAATACCAAGTGACTTAGTGTGACGATCATGCTTCCGCTGCGTCAGAGGCTTTGTCAGTGGATCGACAATGTTATCATCTGTTGGTACTCTACATATTTCCACTTCTCCTCGACCTATAATTTTTTGAATGAGATGGTAACGCCTAAGTATGTGTTTGGATCGTTGGTGAGATCTAGGTTCTTTTGCTTGTGTGATGGCTCCGTTGTTATCACAATGTAGATCTATAACATTCAAAATGCTTGGCACAACTCTCAATTTCGATATGAACTTCTTGATCCTATCACCCTCTTTTGCAGCATCGCATGCTACAATATACCCAGCTTGCGCTGTAGAATCAGCTACTGTATCTTGCTTTGAACCTTTCCAGCTCACAACACTTCTATTAAGGTAGAATCAAACACTCGATTGCGATCGTTAATCATCCTTATCGGTTTGAAAGCTGACATCAGTATAACCTTTTATACTTAGTTCTTCCCCACCTCCATATATAAGGAATGTATCCTTAGTTCTTTTTAATACTTAAGGATGTTTTTATTTGTGACCCAGTGACCTTCACCAGGATCTACCTGGTATCGACTTGTCATACTTAAAGCGTATGATACATTGGGATGAGTACATAACATGACATACATGATAGACACAATTGTTGAAGCATATAGAATCTTACTCATTCGCTCTCTTTCTCGAGGTGTTGAAGGTCACATTTCCTTCGAGAGTGAAATTTTATGTCTCATAGGTAAGAACCCCTTTTTCAATTTTTCCATACTAAATCTTTTTAGTACTTCTTCTATGTATGTATTTTGACTTAGTCCTAAGAGTTGTCTCGATCTATCTATATAGATCTTGACTCCTAATATATATGTTGCCTCACCCAAGTCTTTCATGGAAAAATATTTTCCTAACCAAGTTTTCACAGATTGTAAGCTAGATATGTCATTTCCTATTATCAGTATGTCATCCACATACAGTACCAAGAATATGACAGTGCTCCTACTAATTTTCTTGAAAACACATGTCTCATCTTCATTTTTGATAAAATCAAACTCTTTGATTACATTGTTAAAATGAAGATTCTAACTTCGAGAAGCTTGCTTCAATCTATAAATGGAGCTTTGTAGCTTGCATATTTTTGACATCTTTTGGATCGACAAAACCTTCAGGTTGTGTCATGTACACATCTTCATCTAGTTTTCCATTAAGGAAAGAGGTTTTAACATCCATTTGTCATATCTCATAATCATAAAATGCAGCTATCACAAGTAAGATTTGGAGAGATTTAAACATAGCAACAAGTGAAAAGGTTTCATTATAGTCTGTACCATGAATTTGACAAAACCCCCTAGCGACTAATCGCACTTTGTATGTTTGTACATTACCATCCATGTCGATTTTCTTTTCGAAAACCCATTTTCATCCTATGGGCTTAACCCCTAGAGGTGGGTCAACCAAGGTCCAAACTTGGTTTTCTAACAAGGAATCCATCTCAAATTTCATGGCCTCTAGCCATTTCTCAGAGTCTAGGCCCGTCACTACTTCTTGATAAGTCATAGCCTCATCTTGATCTATGAAGAGAACAACACCATGCAATGTGTAATCATTAATTTTGTCTGGGGTGGACTTGTTTTATTTTATTTTTTACAATAATGGGCTTTCATATATAGGTTACTACTACCAAAAATTATGGGCTTTACTTGCTTTATCTATTTTCATTTTTAAAACCAAAAAAATATGGAAAAAAGAAAAAGCTACTATTATTATCTATTAAGTATTAGTAGTCTAACATTATACTAGTATTATGTATATGTTTCTATTTATTATTATATTATATATTGTCATCCAATTTTAAAACCTAAAAATTACTAAGTGATGTGTATGTGTGTTACCATATTATTGTTATAATCTACTATGTTATTATCCAATTGAAAAACCCCTAAATATTATTAATATATTATAAGTATTTCCTTTATGTTATGTTAACTACTATCATTATGTTTATCTTATTTTACCATCATTATCATGTTATTATTAATATGTTATTAATATTTTTACTATGTGTTATTCATTTTATTGTTATGTTCATATTATTATTATTATTATTATTGTTGTTCTTGCTATTATTATTATTATTATTATTATTATTATTATTATTATTATTATTATTATTATATAACTAAACTGAAAATCAAAAAAAGATTACAAACTATTAATAAAGCCCAATATATAAATAAATAAAATCCAAGTTTTATACCATCAGCCCATTAAACTAAAAATTAATTAAAGCCCAAAGTTATATATATCAACAGTCCATTACATAAATAATTTGAGGTCCAATTGGCCTAAAAGCCTTAATCTGATAAACAAAAACCCTAATATGCCTCTTTCGATTGGTACCCACCTCATCACAGCCGTCAGATCTAAATTAGATCCGACGGTCCATATTCAAGCAAGGATGGCCTTTCAGCTCCTCATACGCCGCACGTGGAGCTCACGTGCGCTGTTTCAGCTGCTTGCCACGACCGTCCAGATTCTCATCTACGGTTGAGATCGCTCTAAATCGTCCGTTCCTTTGCTGGTCCCCCTCATCTCCTCCAGCGGTCACATGTGCAAGGGAAAAAAGAAACAATGTCAGAAACTGCACAAAAAATATCAGAGGGCAGACATCAGTTGAATCCGGCCAAAATACAAAAGAGCAACCAATGACATTTTTACGATTTCAATTTTCAATTATGTAATTGATGTAATATCAGGCTATAAAGCACAACCCCAACTATTGTAAACCCTAAGCATTTTCGGGGTATTCCAGAGACAAGAAATACAAAGAAAAAACCCATTTGAGGTATATTTCCTCTCTTCTTTTCATTTCAAAGCAATAAGCTTATCAAAGAAAACACAAAAAGTTAGGGTTTTTGGTTTTGGTTTACCTTTGCCGCTTCGGCTTCTTCGTCCTTTCGTTTGTCGGTGATAAGCCCATGGTTCTCTTTGGGATGAATAGGTGAATCGGTGAGGCAAAAGGCGGTGGAGACCCCTTTTTTTAGTTTTGATTTTTGAGGTTTTCAAGAAAAGGGGCTGTGTTTTGAAAGAAAAGGTTCGGATACAGGTTTTAAACCAAAAAATAAGTTTTTGGGTGGTTTTGAGTTCGCCGGCCGCCGGCGAGCGGCAGTCAACGCTGTGGTATGGTGACCGTTTTTTAGAAACCATGGCGGTGGGTCGCCGAAATTTGGGTTCGTGATGAACCCAGATGAAAGTTGAAGGGAGGATAGGAGTTTTTTCAGAGAACTCGGTTCTCAAATGGTCAAAAGAGGGAAACAAGTTTGGAAAAGGGGGTTTTTATAATAGTTCCACGATTTAAAAATGGTCTAATAGCTGTATAAGGACCTCTGTGTCGCCTAATTTATGCCCTGAGGGTCCCCCATTTTGAAATCACACGAATAGTCTCTCTGTGTGGGACAATTACCAAGCCAAGCCATTTCATCTTCCTAAATTCCATCCTTGGTCCTTGTAAGTTTGAATCAGTTTGCAATTACGTCCTCTTTTTTCTTTTAATTTTGCCCCTCTGTTTTGTTTCTTCATAATTTGGTCCAATTTCCAGTGTTTAAATCCCCTTTTCATGCATTTTATTTCCAGTTCTTTTTGTTCATAATCTTGCTGTTTTTTGTTTTTATTTTGATATATGTTTGAGAAATGTTCATATAGAATGGTTGCTTTTAGTTTTGGTTTTTTTTTGTAGTATGTGATAATATTTACAATATATAGTTTTCTTTTTTTAAAGAATAGGGTTTGTTTGAAGTATGTGATATAATATCCTATTATATAAAGTTTATAGTTTTATAAAAATATATATTTTAACAAAATGGTAGTTTTTCAAATATATATGTTTTAAGGAAATTTATAATATATGTATCTAAATTTTCTTGGATGTGCAATATGTATTTTGTAAAGTATATATATATATATAGTTTTTCATATATTATAATATATATAATATATATTTTCCTTACATAACATAATATATTTAGTTTTGTAAAATAATATATATATATATATCGTTTTTAACATATACATACGAAATGTAGTTTTAAAAAGATATAAAATAAGGTATTATGTGATTTTTGTGTGTTTATAATATATTATGTAATATATGTTTTTGTAAAAAGAATATAATATATATATTTTAAAGCATAATAATTTTGTGATGTGTGGGCTTAGGCTCTTAGTTTAGGCCTAGTTTTAGATAGTTTTGGGCTCTTGGTTTTGGGCTTCGTTTAGGCCTAGTTTTAGATAGTTTGGATCTTTAGCTTTGAGTTTCGTTTTAGGCTTAGTTTTAGTGGTTTTGGCTTTAGGTTCTTAGGCCTAGTTTTAGTGGTTTGAGCCTTAGGTTTGGGCCTAGTTTTAGGTTTTTGGGCTTTAGATTCGGTTAAGTGAATTAGTTTAATTAATTTAGATATTGTGCTCGTCTCATAGGGCACGATTCTTAAATTAATTAAGTTAATTCTAGGTTTAGTTTCTTTAGATCCTTAGTTAGATTAGGGTTCGAATTAATTTAGTGAATTTAAATTCACTCTTGGCTCATTCGAGTAAATGTTAAATTCATTAAATTAATTGAATGTTTCTTAATTACTTTTAGGTTAAAATTAACTTCAAAGTTTCGATTGACATCAAATTTCAGATTAATTATCATAATTTGTTAGGGTTCTAGTTCTTTAGGGCTAATTAATTTAGGATTAAATATTAGAATCACTTAGCTAATAATTAGATCACTATTTGAATTTCTAATAACTTGGTCCTTTTTTAGGTTAGGACTTGGGATGGGCCTTTTGTGTTTTCCTTTGTGCCTTTTTTGCCATCCTTTAATTGTCATTCACGTGACTCGTAATGCTTTGATTGCAGGTCAATTAACTTAAATCATAAAAAAGGGTATTCATTAATCCCAAAATTCGTGTCGTAACAGTCTTACCTCAATGGATGTTTACCGAATATTTGGATTAATCCTTACCACTCCAGGGTAAATAATAATTAAAATGGACAAGATCATTTCATCATGTTATAACTACTTGCACCATGCATAAAGGTGACGTACGGGATCTGAACCATAAACTAACACGACAATTAGTCTTATATGATGTCGGTTTGGTCTATGATCTGGTGTATCGTCATCCTTATTAATTAAATGTCTAATTAATTTCAACCCACCAATTCGATAAAGCCCATGCAATTAAGGTCAATTTCTAATTAAGAACGCCAAATTAAAGTTCATTCATATTTCAAGCAATTTCCATCAATTTTAAAGGCAACAAATATTGTGGTACCTATATCCGAGCATGATGGGGGTGCTAATCCTTCCTCACACGTAACCAACTCCCGGATCCTTTCATAATGAATCTTGGTTTTCTTTGGTGTCCGGCCTACCTTATCCAAGTGGCAGGTGGCGACTCCAAGTTTTTATCGATTTTCAAAAGAAAAAAAGACTTTTCAAGAAGAAATCCCCACTTTTAAACGAAGATTTCAAAAGACGATTTATGGTTCAATTCATAGCCGACTTCTTTTCTAAAAATGATTTGATACATCTGGTATTAAAGGAACACCTTTTCAAAAAAGGGTCGCTACAACGACTCCACTGGGGACCGATTTTGTTTTTATAAAAACAAAAGGAGAGTTAGACCAAGAAAACTTTTATTGCTTTTAAATGATGGAAATTATTGGAATTTCAATTAACTTTAACGAGGTCGATCCTTTCTTGAAAATATGACTAAGATTGCACGGGCTTTGATAATTGGTGGACTTTGGATTAATTATTCATTTAATTTCTAAGGAAATCGCCGAAATGTGTTGCACCATTTCATCAAGCTCTATAACCGAGCTCCGTCCCTTAAGTGGGAGTGAAATGCCACATACCCATGTGAGCAGCCCTCCACAGGTCGGTAATTCACTTCTGAAATCCACGTTTTTTGCAAGTGAGCAGCCCTTCACATCATTAGGTCGTGCTTTCCCTCGAACCGAAACCGATTCGCAAGCTTGTAATGGGTCAGAATTAGGGTTCTTGTTGCCTTAGTAGGTGATAAGATAGGTTCAGGTACCCTCAATTAGAACCGAACCCATGTGTGAGAATCTAAGAAGCCCACCCCATTAGAACCATGTGGATAACCTTAGTGAATTAGAATTCATGCGGGCAGGGTTTTTTCTTTTTGCTTGCCTTATGCTTAATGTGTTTGTGTTTACCCTTTATCGTTTTCGATTTTATTATTTGACTAACACTTTTATTGTCTTCCCCTTTTCCCTTGTGTACCTTTTTTTTGCATATATTGTCATATCATGAAGGGCACATTGAGTTGGAAATAGTTTGAAGTTAAAGACTAGATTAATGAGAGATTTGGTTCGTAGCAATGATGAAAAGAATTTTGATGTACAAATATGATTAGAAGAAGAGCAACTACATGATGAGGATGATATTTTAGCCGAGACTTTAAGTCAACATTGTCAGCTGAAACCTTCATGAACACGAAACTCAATGATGTGTCCAATTGGAAGTTAGTGAGGAATGATTGGGGTTCTGAGGTTCAAAGACGGGTATGGAAACATCGCATATTCGCTAGATGGTCCGATTGATTAATCACTACTTCAAGACTTTGTAGGTTTTTAAGTTCAGCCAACAGTTTTTCCATAGTTGACAACCTTGATTTTATCCCGACCATTGAAGAGTACCAAGTCCTTGTGAGAAGATCAACAAGAACCATGCCGAACAAGAACAAAGCTTTCCGGGGTAATATTAAAAGTTTTTTGGGCACTTTAGCATCTTGGGTCGACAATTCCGTCTCAACTCAGAAAAAAAAAGAATATTTCAAGTGGGAAGAAATCCTGGCTTTAGCTTCGGTATGCTTCAAAGATCAAGTTCAGCGGGACCCTTTTAAGAGGGAAATTCAAGAGTACCAAATACCGACATTGGAGCAATTACAATTCGCCGCCTACACCATTTGGAGACAAGGCCAAGAAGGGGCACATTTAATGACTCGGATACAAGAGATCACCCGAAAGTTACAATTCCTAGCGAAAGACACTGCCGAGCATCCAAGAAGGGAGAAAGGATCGTTTGGATTTTGAGGCAGATTGACAACCTAGATGCTAGTAGGGTTCTTTTGATTATTGTAACGAAGCAATGGTTCCCATTAATGCAAGCTATTTAACAAGGATATTTGCCAAACTCAGTGTCGCTCTTTGTATTCATTCATGTGTTCATAGTAGTATTATTTTGTAACGCATCATTTTCTGACCAAGTGGTTTTCATTCATCTTTTCATAGTAACATTATCTTGCGACACATTTGCATTCAAATAATGCATTTTTGTGCAGTCATCATATGCATCACTAATAGAGGAAAAACATTCGCCTCAAAAAGTAGGAGTGAGGAATGAATGACTTCAGACCAGTTTAACTTCAAAAATGAATGGCCTAGTGGCTAGAATGGATAAGCTCGAACAACTTTAGGAACATTTGGTTTGGAATCAAAATGAGACAATATCTTATGTGAAGAAGTTACAAGAGGAAACAAGGGGGCAAATCGAAGAACTGCTTTTAGGTTTTTGGGCTTTAGATTCTGTTAAGTGAATTAGTTTAATTAATTTAGATTGTGTGCATGTCTCATAGGGGCACGATTCTTAAATTAATTAAGTTAATTCTAGGTTTAGTTTCTTTAGAGCCTTAGTTAGATTAGGGTTCGAATTAATTTATTGAATTTAAATTCGCTCTTGGCTCATTCGAGTAAATGTTAAATTCATTAAATTAATTGAACGTTTCTTAATTACTTTTAGGTTAAAATTAACTTCAAGGTTTCCAATGACATCAAATCTCAAATTAATTATCATAATTTTTTAGGGTTCTAGTTCTTTAGGGCTAATTAATTTAGGATTAAATATTAGAATCACTTAGCTAATAGTTAGATCACTATTTGAATTTCTAATAACTTGGGCCTTTTTTAGGTTAGGACTTGGGATGGGCCATTTGTGTTTTCCTTTGTGCCTTTTTTGCCATCCTTTAATTGTCATTCATGTGACTCGGAATGCTTTGATTGCTTGTCAATTAACTTAAATCATAAAAGGGGTATTCATTAATCCCGATATTCGTGTCGTAACAGTCTTGCCTCAATGGATGTTGACCGAATATTTGGATTAATCCTTACCGCTTCGGGGTAAATGATAATTAAAATGGACAAGATCATTTCATCATGTTATAACTGCTTGCACCATGCATAAAGGTGACGTACGGGTTCTAAACCATAAACTAACACGGTAGTTAATCTTATATGATGTCAGTTTAATATATGGTAGGGTGTATCGTCATCCTTATTAATTAAATGTCTAATTAATTTAAGCTCACCAATTCGATAAAGCCTATGCAATTAAGGTCAATTTCTAATTTAAAAATGCCAAATTAAAGTTCATTCAAATTTCAAGCAATTTCCATCAATTTTAAAGGCCATTCATTTTTGAAGTTAAACCGGTATCCGAGTGTGATGGGGGTGCTAATCCTTCCCCATATGTAACCAACTCCCGGACCCTTTCGTAATGAATCTCTGGTTTTCTTTGGTGTCCGACCTACCTTATACAAGTGACTGGTGGAGATTCCAAGTTTTTATCGATTTTCAAAAGAAAAAGAGTTTTTTCAAGAAGAAATCCCCACTTTTAACTAAAGATTTCAAAAGACGATTTAGGGCAATTCGTAGCCGACTTCTTTTCTAAAAATGCTTTGATACATCTGGTACTAAAGGAATGCCTTTTCAAAAAAAAGGGTCAATACACAAGGTGTCTAAAAATCCATATTTCTTAGGCGTATTGCATTCGCTCAAAGATCTTCGCAGTGGTTGTGTTTCCAAAACTGTTGAATGTTCCTCAACAACTTGTGGAACTTGTCGTTGTTCAATCTCTTGTTCAATGATATGTGGTTGATCTTGAATTTCATTGAGTTCAGTATTTCTCCCGCTTCCTTTTTAGAATACAAATTATCTTTGTAGGAAGATTCATGTTTGAGCAACAATCACTTTGTTCTCGGTAAGATTGAATAAATAATATCCTTTAGATTCTTTAGGACAACTCACAAAATTACATTTATGAGATTTGGGTTCGAGCTTTATAGACATCTTATGTTTAACATAAGCTTCGCATCCCCAAATTTTCATGAAAGACATACTAGGACGTTTCCAGTCCATATCTCATATGGTGTCTTTTGAACTGATTTAGATGGAACACAATTTAGTGCGAAAGTAACTATTTTTATCGCATTTCCCCAAAAAGAAAACGGAAGATCAGTGTGACTCGTCATTGATCGAACCATGTCTAACAATGTTCTATTTCTTCTTTTCGAAAACTCCATTCCATTGTGGTGTACTAAGAGGTGTGAGCCAATCCTTAAGAAGGTCACCAAACTCTAAGCTTAAGTATTCTCCTCCTCGATCTGATCAAAGAGCACTAATTCTTTTTCCTAGTTGGTTTTGTACTTCATTTTTAAATTCCTTGAACTTTTCAAGGACTTCATATTTATGATGCATTAGGTAAATGTACCCATATCTACTGAAGTCAATTGTGAAAGTAATGAAGTACTGAAACCCTCCTCTGGCTTGTGTATTCATTGGTCTACATACATCACTATGTATTAATCCCAATAAATCGCTTGCTCGCTCACTTTTACCATTTAAATGAGCTTTGGTCACCATTCCCAATAAGCAAGGTTCGCATACATCAAGTTGTTCGAAAAACAAATGAATCCAAAAATTTATCTTTATGAAGTTTTGAAATGTGTTTTCACTTATGTGACCCAAGTGACAATGCCAAAGATAAGTTTGATTAGAGTTATTTGTTTTTGATCTTTTTGTATTTATGTTGTAAATAGAATTCTCTTGATCCAAAGTATAGAGGCCTTTTATTAATTGTGTCACACTATAGAAAACATCATCGAGATAAAAGAACAACAATTATTCTTAATAATTATCTCAAAACCAATCTTGTCTAAACAAGAAATTGAAATGATGTTTTACTCAAACTAGACATAGAATACCAATCCTCTAAATTAAGTTCACTAGGCAATGATAAAGTATATGTTTCTATAGCTAATGCAACAACTCTTGCTCCATTACCAATCCGTAGGTTCACCTCTCATTTTCTCAGATTTCTATTGTTTTGTAGTCCTTATAAAAATATAAAAAAATATGAGAACTACAACCGGTATCCAATACCCAAGAAGTAGGTGTTGATAAATTAATATCAATAACATAAATATCTGAGGCGGACGCTCCTCT
This sequence comes from Hibiscus mutabilis, assembly GCA_019671005.1. Classification (NCBI taxonomy): domain Eukaryota; kingdom Viridiplantae; phylum Streptophyta; class Magnoliopsida; order Malvales; family Malvaceae; genus Hibiscus; species Hibiscus mutabilis. Next base: position 22,120,274 of record CM033718.1, on the reverse strand, counting down.
TTCATTTGCCTTCTTGACTTTTTCAAGATAAATAGGGCAGTTCCTTTTATGATGACATGTCTCATTACAATGGAAACATTTTCCTTTGAGTGACCAGTCAATGTAGTTTATGCCATTCAACTTGTCATTCTCAAGGACCGATCGCAATGATAACAATTTTTTATTTGTCATAATAAGTTTACAACAATAAAATATGAATATTGAGTACTTTTTACCAAGTTTGTTTATAAAAGGTCTTTATACTCCCACTATTTTTTATTAAAATTAATAACCCTCAAATATTAATGTCGAAAATACTTTATGTAAAGTTTTTCTAGTGGGCAAGGATCCAAATTTCACATTCTCTTAAGTCAGCTTTGGCTTTTTTCTTAAGAGTATGGTTTATCTAGGTAAGCAGCACTTGCTAATTACATCTCATGTAACTCCTTCATTTGGTGAACAACTCTTATTCATAATCATCTTATGGTTATCCAAATAACTAACTTTTAGGTTTTCTAATTATATTAGAGTAACCTAGTTATGTCTTTAACCAATATTACAACCAATGAATATCATTTGCTTATTCTTCGCGTTTGGCCAAGATAGATACAAGCACTTCGCTTTAGCAGAACCTACATTGTATCGATCTAGACTTTAACGAGGGTTAACATTGGGAAACAATAAAAGACTTAATATTTTATTGAGGGGTTTTGTGAATATTATCTCACAATTTAACAATTTGATCTTATCAATTAACTAGCATGAATCTCATACATTCATTTTATCACGTATATAAAAGGCAGTAAATATGAATGCAATAGTTATAGCCCATATCCTAAGGTGGCCCGTCCCAAGCTAATGGGAGAACCAAATTATTCTAAGGATAAAAACACTTCTCAAGCATCTTTCTGTCGGCCCATACTTCCGTTCCTCTGGTTCATGTTTCTTCGTATAGATTACAATTTCAAAAACTCATTTTACATACGAGGGAGTAAGATGAGAAGAGAATTACAATAAAAGTAGAGAAAGGCACGACACGCATGCCATATTTATAAAACCTTATAAATAAAACTAGATGGATCATTGGGCTATAACTATGCATTCCAAACACCGTGCTTATCAAACATAATAACAACGTGGTTTGCTATTAAGGTCTTACCAGATTGTTCCTACGCAAGGGTCAAGCCTCTTGCGGGGTTCCGGCCAGCGGCGGAATTTTATTTTTTAATACCAGCATCTTAATTGCTGTGTAAAAAACCTCACGATTTGATAATTTTTATCAACATTATCGCGATTTTTTAGTATTTTAAAATCCATGAGGTTTTTTTACTGAAACAACTTTTGTTACTTTCCCACACGAAATCTATATGTGGGGAAACGCCAGTACACCCCATGGCGCAGCGGAAAAATTATCCGGCGTAATCCACCAGTGATCCATGTATAAGGGACAAATTCGGGGTGATAAAGGATAAAAAACATTACCTCATCCAATCTAGAATTCCATGGCGAGTATAGGAGAATACAAATCGAATCCGAGTCGTCACAGCAGCGTTCCGACCTCTACGTAGTCCACCCAAATAAAACGAACAATTTTCTCTTCTGTAACTGTTAGAGATGATTTTTGAAAAAGGCATATTTTGGCTGCTAGACTTTATACCTTTATATAGCATTCAAAAACCTAATTCTAATTACTTCGGATTCTTTAAATATATAATATATTTAACTGAATATAATTAAACATGTAATCTAATTATACTTTAATTAGGTTACTTTTAAAGAGATACATATATATAGTATTTGATAATTACAATAACTTATCAAATATTAACATATGTATAAAAGCGAAATTAACAATTTTTAAAATCTGGAATTTTGAATTTGGAACAAGTTTGTACACATGCTATATAGTCGATATTTGTTCATTTCAATCATAATGTGACCCTCTCGTGTTCACCCATGTAACGTTAGTAGTAATATCCAACAATTCTAATATTACAAGCAATGAGTGGCATCTAGCAATACATCATTGCTACCTAGGTTACATGAAATTGTGGTTCATTTTAAACTTTTTCCGTGATTAACTTCTTTTATGCATTTCATCCTTTTTCAACTCATATCTAGATTTCAACAAAAGTCATGGATTAATCACACTTTATAGTCCATCTAATGTTTCTTGATATCTTGAGTAGACTATTATAAATGAATAACTATGATATCCCATATCAATTCATTCGATATGGCCATGCATTTTCTAGTCTCACTCAATCAAATGGCCTTTGATATTACTCCTATTATGTAGGAGGGACAAATTCTTTCTTGATCAACCATATTTAAATATATGGATTGTGACATATCAAATTTAATTATCTTTATAATGTATATATATATATTAAATATATTGATCCCAATCAAAATATGTCACCCACGATGTTGAAATAATGATGATCTCAAGTCCGAGGATCATACATGTAGTTATCACCATGAGCAATGTTGTTTTATCACATAATAATCCAAGAAACATGCTCATAAAAGTACAATCATTATTTTTCTTTTATGTCATTCCCTAATTCCCTAGCATATACTTATGTATTGATTTTGACATCTCCATGTCAATAACAACACTTTTTCATCAATCAACTACATATTAGTCTTAATACATTATTGTTGTCCAAGCCCACAATAATTATTGACTAAGGACATTCAAGAATGACTATATTATTCTAAAGACTTTATTATAATTCAATTTATTTATAGATACACAAAATAGGACTGAAATAATAATAATGGCTTCTTATTAATAAACAAGATAAAATAAGTATGTCTTTTACAACCATCTCATAATTGGTCTTTGGGCATACTCCAATACTATAGACTAACCATTAGTCTAATATATAACTATAACCCGCGTAGGAGATAAATACTCAATCAAGATTCCACAATCTAAAAACCTAAAACTCCATATTGAATATGTTAACAATTAACATATAATATTTCAAACTTTATCGACAAAGATCCTGATGATTAACTCTTAATCATCGATCTTAGGAACATCTTTTAACTAGATTAACAGATTAACCATGATTGAATAGTTTTGCTCGTACAAATATCATATATTCACTAAATAAATCGAAAAATAACATGTATCTCATACAATTACATCATCCAAGTAATTAAAACCTAAATCCATATTGTATTTAATTGGCTTTTAATACCATATTAAATCATATGTATACACCCCATTCAACTTAAAATTATCCGGTGATTATCACCATAGATCCATGTATATAGGAATAATAAATATGAATAAGGATAAAGAATTACCTATTTAAAATTGAGAATTGCAATTTGGAGGAGATAGATATTCAATCAAATTCCACGATGTCGATTCCTAAACCGCAATGATAACACTCGACCTCTAAAACCTCCCTTCACCCGGTTGAAAAAAGAGCATATAAAAACTCTCTAAACTATTTAGAACCAACCAAAAAGCATTCATGACTCTAGATCTCTCATGCCTTTATATAGCCTTTAAAATCCCAATTCAACTCATATTAGGATTTCAATATATATATTAAATATATATAATCCCAATTTAACTTTAATTAGTATTTTAATATATATATTAAATATATGTATAATCTCAATTCAACTTAATTAGGATTTCAATATATATATATATATTAAATATATAATCAAAATTCAACTTAATTAGGATTTCAAAAAAATATATATATATATATTAAATATATATAATCTCAATTCAACTTTAATTAGGATTTCAATATATATATTAAATATATATAATCTTATTTCAACTATAATTAGGATTTTAATATATATATATATTAATTTAAATAGAATTATATTATTTATATATTAAAAGAGTCGCAATTACAATAATTATTTTTCTTTTAATAATTACCCAATAGTTAAATTATGTATATATAATATTAATTTAACTAAATTCGTGTACAACAAATTTGTACATATATAATTCATTTAATATATGCCCATTTCAACTATGGGTGTGACCCTGTAGGTTCATGTAACGTTAGTAGTAAATATTAGAACATTTCTAATATTACAAACCATGAGTGACATCTAGAAATATATCATTGTCACCTAATTTACAAGAAATCATGATTTGACATAACCTTTTTCGTGATTAACTCTTTTTCATGTATTACATCCTTTTGTCCTTTATATCTAGATTGGACACAAGTCATGGAACAGTCACACTTGCATAGTTGAAATCCTTTTGTCCTTTATATCTAGATTGTACACGTTTGTCTGTATCAAAATATGTCACTCACGATGTTGAAATAATGATGATCTCAAGCCTGAGGATCATACATGTAGTTATCACTATGAGCAATGTTGTGACTGTCACATAATAATCCAAAAAACATGCTCATAGCGGGTCAGTCCAGTATGTCATTCTCTAACACATACTTATGTATTGATTTTGACATCTCCATGTTAATGACAACACTTTATCATCAATCAACTACATATTAGTCTAAATGCATTATTGTTGTCCATTCCCACAATAATACTCAACTAAGGACATTTAAGAATAACCAAATTATTCTAAGGACTTTATTATAATTCAGTTTATTTATGCACGCAGAATTGTAACTGAAAATAATAATGGCAATGCCTTTTTATGAATAAACAAGGTAAATAACAAATGACATTTATAATCATCTTATGATTGATCTTTGGGCATACTCCAACACCCTCAAGGTGCTCAACCTACTCCGGTGGTGGCTCTTCAAGTTCCTCAAGCTCCGGTAGCCCAACCTTCCCTTGATGCTCTCATGGCCTATCTCAATGAGCAATTTACATCTTCGGGCACTAGTATTGCATCTTTGGATACTCCTATGACCTCCGAGTTTGACTCTATTGACACTCATTTCACATCTTTGGAGGAAAGAGTTACTTTCATTGAGAATCGTCAAGCATCCATGGACATATCTCTTACAGCTTTTTATGGAGAATGGCGACAATCCAATGCCAATGATAAAGTTGAAGAGGATGAAGAAGAAGACGATGAAGATGACTCTTAGGCATCATGCATATCATATCATATCATATTAGGATTAGTTATATGCAACTATGTTATTTGTTTATGAACTCTTATGCTTAGGTTTAATTTCTTTGGTTTATGTTTTTAGGAATTAAGTTGGATTTCCTTATGTTGCTTTGAATCTTTTATGCTTTGAATTCTCAATGATTATTATGTTTTTTTTATGCTTGGAGCTATTTAATGTTTATATCTTGCTTTATTCATATCCTATTGATTTTGATCTAACAAAAATGGGGAGAAGTAAAAGAGCTAAATTTTTCAAAAGTTTTTCAAAACTATATATTTTAGTCTTAAAGAAAGGGGTGTTTTGTTATATCAAAAAAGGGGAGATTGTAAAACGTATTTTTGATTTTGATATAGCAAATTGTTTAAGGACCAAATTGTAAAGGTAAATAAATTTTTAAGTACTCAAAGTCTCACAAAAATGACAAGGATTTGAACCTAAAATTGTTCTAAGTCAAAAACTTAAAACCCTAAAAAAATTTCTAAGTGTTTCATACTCAAATTAACCAATTACGCCCGGGCGTATCGATACGATTTTTGACTACTAAAATTTCATTTGCAAAATCGTATCAATACGGCTTATCCCGTTTTGATACAGCCTTCATCTAGGTTTATTGTTTTGGTTAAGTGTACCGATACGAATTCACCTGTATTAATACGGAGTGTTAAGATCTTCAAAATCTTTGCATTTAAAGTATGACTGTTGCCTTATCAGTTATGGGAATCACCAAACTTTGAAAATTGGTTAACCCGTATCGATATGCCCCCTAGGCGTATCGATGCAATTTCCCTTGGACTTTTTCCTTAGATTCCAGTGAGCTAAAACCATACCAATACTGATATACCGTATCGATACGCCCTTGATTTTACTCTATACTCGTTTCGATACACCCTTAAATGTATCGATGCCCCTTTGTACAACGGCTATTTCTTCTTATGGCAGGTACTGATACGGCTCCTCGTGTATCGATATGGTAGGTTACCAAACAACATTTATTGCAAGAAGAAAGCAGCCCAACGACTCTATTGATGATCTCAACCACCCAAATGGTTAGAAATCAATGAAGGGATATAAAATCAAGTCTCCAAAACTACAACAACTATTGAACATTCATTGAACAACTTTCAAGCATTCAAGCAAAAATCCAACCTTTTGATGTTATTAAAGTCAAATCCTTTGTAACCCTCTTGAGTGAGCATATTTGTAATTCTTTCTTTCAAGTTTGGGTTGAGTGAAATTGTAATTTGGGAAAATTATTCACCTTTGAGAGGTATTTTATTATTTTCCATTCTTTTTTGTAAATTGAGTGAACTTGATCAAGCTTTGGGTAGAAAGCTTTGATCTTTGTAACGGTTTCCTCCTAAGCCTAGAAAAGGACAAGAATTTCTAGTGAAATTGTTTGAAATTCTTAGTGGGGAGCTAAGGTAGTGGAAGTAGAGCTTATTAGAAGCTTGAACCACTATAAATTCCTTATGTCACATTTTTTTTACATTCTTTTGCTTCCCTTCATTTTTAAAAGTGTCAATTCACCCCCTCTTGGCCAAATCGAGTTGATTAATCATCCCAATAGGTAGATCTACAGGGGCTAAGAAAATTCCAATGTCTCTTCTTTGTTTCAACCATATTTAACTGGGAAATAAAAAAAGGGGGTTAGAGTAATTAAGTAAAAATAAAATATGAATAAAAACAATAAATTGTAAAGAAAGGATTTAATTATGATGGTTTAGCCTTAGACTTTGCTAGCCTCAATCTCTATCAATCATCGAAATAAAGTTTTCCTTCGTGATAGTATGCTGGTTACAATCTAAAAGGCCCAACTCTCACAGCTAACTCTTTTCTCCGGTTAATCGTGATTTCCAAGTTTATCTTTGAATCTGATCTTTGCTGGTCTAACCATGTCTATCGCCGTTAGCGCCAAGACAATTTTGAGTTCTGGAAGTGCCCAACTCAAGTTATAGTTTCTCTTTGAGAATTGAACCTGATCTTGATTCCCCTTAGTGGATCGCCGATAAGTTTTTTTCATAAAAAAGCTGGATTACGACCAACCGATCCGACTCCAAAACCACAAGCCAAAACACCTTTCAAATCAACGTCGACTTTTTGAGTTGAAGATGTAGTAACTTTTAAAGTAATGGCCGATTTCCGCTCCTAGTTTACATAGATTCAAAGAATAATTTGTCAGAGTTGTTAAGTGCAAATTCAATTCTCACGATTTAGAATCGAGTGATCGCAAAGCTTTAGGCTAATTGGAAGTTTAGCTAAGCATGGATTGGGTCATGCTTAGCATTATGGTATAAAAAATAAATAGATAAGAAAGTAAAAAAAAATATAGCTTCATTAAAAATAACCAAAGAAATTACAAATTTAATTCTGAGTTCAAATGTTGAACCTCAGGGGTTATTTATACCCGAGAATCCTAAAAAGATAAAATAACAAATATCTTAAATCGAAGATAAAGTAAGAGATAAATACTTTAAACTAGTGGATTAAATTTAAACCAATGATTTATCACAAATGATAAAGATAATTAATTTGAAACATGTGGTTCTACTTTGTAATACCCTCACACGTGGGCTTATTAGAAAATGCCAACTCTTAACTTCTTTATTAACATTTGATTTAACATGCAAAACCAAACTTTTAGTTAGTTCCTAAAATGGTCACCTACATTCTGCCCTTTTTTTCTCAACTTCTCATTTCGGTCCCATGCAACATTAAACTAGCCACTTAACTTATTTCTATATTATTCTTATTAATATAATCACTATAAGTCAATTGTGGGTGTTACATAGTTGAATTCAGTTTTATCTTCTGAATAATTTCATATTTATCTCCCAGGCATTTATCCTTAAGATAATTCCGAATTCTGACTTTGAGATAATTCGATCTGCCTTCAATTGATAGCTTCGGAATGAAAAAGTCCAACGAAGCTCCTAACCAAAACAATCCCTAACCAATGACAAATTAGTCATATCCAAGAAAAATTTGAGGAATAAATATCACTAATAATACGAAATATTTTACACTTATCAAATCCCCCCTCACTTATTCAATGCTTGTCCTCAAACATATTCTAATTTTCACTCTTGTCACCTAGTTAAAACTTACTCAAAAGTTTCACTAAAATCCTAAAAACATGCTTAGATCGAAAGAGTTAAACAATATAATCATGTAAGGGCAATAAAAATGTATCAACAAAAGCAGTCAACTGAGTGAACAACAATCAACTATGTAGAATTTTTGTTTGTTCACTTTTGGGGTTAAGACATCATTGAACCAAGACTAGCCTTCTTCCTTATGGTGGACGATTGTTGGAGTGTGAGTTTTATTTCTCCTCCCTCTTTGTATCTTTCTTTTTTTTTCTTTTTTTCCTCATCATCATTTTTAACTATGTAAACTGACTCGTCACTCAGATCTTTGTACTAGAAACGAGATGACAATCCAAGCACTTTGCCCCAGCCTCCAATCCGGTCACGTTTCTCGAGTTACCACTCACAACCGTCACACCATGAAGCAACACACTTGATGACAATGTCAAACAAAAATTAGCTATACAAAACCAAACTCATATTTAAGCAAGACTGAAAGTTGTACCACTAAGTTAAAAGCATTTATCAAATTCATTAAAGTGCTCAAACCAGCTTATATATGTGTAACCCAATTAATTCAAGCATGGCACTAAAGGATTAAAGAAAAACTCCTAAGTCGGTCTAGACAAAGGACAATCATAAGCATCAAAATAAGCTCTTAAACAATCATGAATAAGCAAGGCGAAATTCGATTCCAACCCTCACTTAATAAGTATTGCCCCAATACGGATTAAACAAGGTAAAAGCAAATGAGAAAGGGGCAAAATACTCCCCATGTTTATCGCTGCACTCGGGGCTGGCAAGAGTTGTTCTGCCAAAGAAGGGATAGGATTTCCTCTAATTGGATTCAATGGTGTCTAAACAAGACTCGAGGTCGGATATGCAAGTCGGGATGTTGGGTTCTCGTTCCTCCGATATGGGTGGATGAGTGTTGCACTTTTGGAAAACTCATTATCTTTGGTCAGTTCGATTATCTAGAGGAAAAAGGTGAAAAGAAGTAGGGGTGCCTGCATGCAACCCCATAGAATCCAATAAAAATTCATCTAAGACATCCATAGAAAAAACGTAAGTAAGAGGAGAAAAATCAATAGTGGATGCAAATAAATGTACAACAAGATGATTAATGTAAAGACCCAAAATAAGGTGAGATGGGCTCGAATAACATCTTCAAAGGCCCTGGCAAACCAAAATCTCAAATTTACCTTATACCCTATCATCATATACCATAAAAAGGACAACTCAATTTTACTCAAGGAAGAAGAAGAATCGTTTCTTCTTGAGTAGTTAAAGACAAGAAAATGATGAATGTATCACAAAGCAGGGTCATGAATCGATAACGCCTTAGCTGTTTTGGCATTAAATGGTCTACTTACTAAACCATTAAGTGTTGAATAAGCAACATCGGCATCAAAATCCTGTGGCATCTTAAGGTAAGAAGTAAGATAACCAGGAGAGGCAACATCATTATGTCACGGGGCCATTACCCTCTTCCCAAAAGACATGTCTAATAGGATGCGCAGTGCCACCGTATTTATATCCCAAGAACTCCCTTTTCCTTTCCGATGTGGGATTAATGACCCCGCCTCTTCTCAGGCGTGACATTCTCCCCCACTCAACCTCGTGACGCCCTCGTCACGAGCTTCCGCTCTAGTGATGGGCTACCTTGTCACAGTTGTCTACCCTGCCTACCCCACTCATGGGCACTCGGCATGAAATCGGGCAGTCAAAGGGTCGCTCTGATACCACTTGTCACGGGGCCATTACCCTCTTCCCAAAAGACATGTCTAATAGGATGTACAGTGTCACCGTATTTATATCCCAAGACCTCCATTTTCCTTTCCGATGTGGAATTAATGACCATGCCTCTTCTCAGGCGTGCCAATTAACGAAACCTATCACAACATTAAATTCAGAAAGAGAAAGAAAGAAATGTTGTCCTAGCAACCGAAAAGAAACAACCGCAGGAGAGTTGACAGTAATTCGATTTGATCGTGCAAAGTGAAATGTAGAATAAAACTCATAAAATGCACCTCATTTAATTTCAACATATAATGATCATCCAATAGCATCAAAGTATCCAAACACAACATCACGTAAGCGTAAACAGTCAGGAGTAAACAAAGAGATATACTTACAATCCGGAAATGGCCTATGCCGAATCAAATTATACCGTTTACGATATTCCTCATTGTCAAAATTCAACAAGCCTTGTAATATTTCCTCGACTAGAACAACATAGGACCCACCACGTCGGTTACGCTCGGGGTTCTTACTAGGCGCATGCAGACTGGCCGGTGGTGAAGGAATTTCAGATGAGCTCAAAACAAAAGATGGTGAAAGGGGTTGTTCAGAAAAGGAAGGATCGGTGTTGAAGGCATCTATAAAACCAAATTGTGGGTGGTACATTAGTAACTGTGTAACAAAATTTGATTAATCAGTTACTGACGTAGAAAAATATGTTTCGGCAATGGCTATTGGGTTTGGTTCAAGTGCTGCAATAGACGATGAATGATCATTTGACATGGTCAGCGTGGTAGATTCACGCAGATGAGAGGCTGCCGGCTATTGGTGGCGGCTTGGAAAGAGAGAAATGACGTGCGATGGTTGGTAGGGAGGTGCGAAGAGTTTTGAAGGAAATGAGATGAGTGGTGGTTGAAGGGGCGTGTGATAGAAGTGGCCAAGGACTGGCTATGGTGCGAAGAGAGGCTGGGTGCAAGCTCGAATAGAGGCTTCGTTTTGCCGAGGTGCGAATGGGGTAAGGGCTGGGTAACTAAGGGTGGCGGGTTTTGGCCACAAATACGAGATGGTGGAAGATGAAGAACGATAAAGGGGATTATGGATGCAAATGTGTTTTGGGGAATTAGGTTTGGTGGGGTTTATGGCGCATAAGGTCAAAAATGCCCCTCATTTTTTTATTACTATTCTGCTTTGAATTTACAAACAAATAAGAAATTGTAGACACTACAGCTCTAAATCTTTCCCCTTTTCGAGAATGCTTCACAGTAAATGTCATTCGAATCTGAAAAAATGTGCATTTTTATTCAAAAGAAAATATAAAAAGTATAAAGTAAAAATAAATATAAACAAAATAAAAGAGAAAATGGGTTGCCTCCCATTTAGCGCTTTGTTTAACGTCGTTAGTTTGATGACCTGATTTAGACTACAGGCTCTGCAGGAAATATTTCCTCCACTTCATGTGTTTTGTCCAACTGAGAACTTCTTTATGAGAAATTCTACGATCATAGAGTTCCTTCATTTTTTTTTCCTTTGTCCAACTGAGAACTTCCTTATGAGAAATTCTACGATCATAGAGTTCCTTCATTTTTTTCCTTGTAGATTCAACCATTCACGTAAGCATTTTTTCGGATCTCTTCTAGCTTTGAAAGCTTGTTCGAAATAATGACCGAAAAGATATCTCTTTCACCCAAAAATGTGTACTTCAAGTGTTCTGGTAGTGGTTTCAACTCAGGTGCCTGCAAAATTGAAGGTAAAATTTTAGTCCTTGAATGTTCTAGGCGCCAATTTAACTCAATGTTAGAAACACTTTCTAACTCTACAGACACATCAGCTTCATCATTCAAATCCTTGCACAATTCATTAGAAAAGTTATACTCAATGTATTCATCAACAAATAGTTCAATTATATCGATAAAGCTAACATTTGGAATAGAATTAGGATATTTCATGGCCTTATAAACATCAAATTTTGCCACTTCTACATCGAACTCCATGGTGAGTGTTCCATTTCGTATGTCAATTTTGGTTCGTGCAGTGCTAAAAAAATGGTCTTCCAAGCAGGATATCAGATGAATTATTATAGCGATCATTCACCATGTCAATGATGTAAAAATCCGCTGGAATTATCAACTTATTTACCTTTACCAGAACATCTTCCAAGACTCTTTTCAGATATACCATTGACCTGTCAACTAACTGAATGACCACCCATGTTTCTTTCAAAGGACCCGCGTTAAGCAACTTAAAAATAGATAAAGGCATAGCGTTAATTGGAGCACCTAAACCTCACATGGCCCTTTTAATGCCTAACTTACCTATTTTATAGGGAATAACGAACATACCTTAGTCCTTGTACTTAGGTGGAATTTTTCTTTGAATAACCACAGAAACATTCTCACCTAAATTTACCTTTTCATTCCTGGAGAGCTGTTTCTTGTTCGTGCAGAGATCTTTCAAAAATCTCGCAGACCTTGGAACTTTTTTGACTGCATCGAGAAGTGGAATGTTGATTTTGACCTTTCAAAAAATGTCAAAAATCTCATTTTCCTCGCTCTCTTTGTTGCGCTTAGTAAACCTTCCTTGGAATGGAGGAAGAACTACATATGGTGATGGTACTATCGGTTCTACCGGTGGTTTCGGTTCATTTTTCTATTTTATGCGTTTGCCGCCAGTGTCGTTATTGGTTCCGAACTCGATCATAGCCCCGCTTCGCAAGGTAATGACACACACATTCTTTTGTGGGTTTGGTTTCGTTTGAGATGGCAGTTTCCCTTGGGATTCCAAACGACTTACATCCAATGTAAGTTAACACATATGTTCGTCAATTTCTTGAAAGTATGTTTTGGTCTTTTGTTGAAACTTTTACGTGCTAATTGCCAATCTTTCTACTATGGCTTCTAGGGATGACTTTTGGGTTGGTGTTGTTGAGGCATAGGCAGGTGCAGCTGATATGGTTAATTGTATTGAGGATTTGACCCAGAGCTAAGGTCCAGATGGTCCTTCCAACTTGCATTATAGGTGTTTGAGTGAGGGTCGTACCACCTTTGGGGAGGTCTTGGGAAGTTTCCAACGACATCTACATATACCGTAGTGTTCTCTTGTAGCATTGGGCAACAGTCTGTCTGATGATCGGGCATGGTACAGATTTCGCATAAGCGAGTTGTGCTTGTTTTACCTGCAAGCAAAGTTTGAACTATATCAGTAAATGTATCAATATTTTCTTTAATGGAATGAGTACTTATCTCATGAACCCTTCTAGCAGGTTCATTTGTTGGATAGAATTATTGGGCATTAGCGGCCATCATTGAACTCAACTCCTTAGCCACACGAGGAGTCTTATTAACAATAGCTTCTCCACTTGTCGCATCGATCATCTTCGTCGGAAGTAAACCTTTGTAGAAATACCGCATTAGGGTTTGTTCCAACAAGTCGTGTTGCGGACAACTCGTGCATAGCTTTTTAAAGTGCTCTCAATATTCGTATAATGATTCACTTTCTTTTTGCCGAATCCCTACAATGCTTATCCTAAGTTTGCTTGCTCAAGCCGCAAGGAAAAACCTGTCAAGAAACAGACGAGACATATTGTAGCGATGTCCCCCTTTTCGCTAAAAAACGAGTTTTCGAAGTGTTGGTGATTTTTCGGATATAAAAATATTTATCCGTGGGGTTTTGGAAATACCGTATTTTATTTAAATAAAAGGAGTCGCCACCGGCCACTGAGGTAGGTCGGACACCATAAAACCAGAGAGTTGAAAACTATTGAGTTCGGGAGTCAGTTACGGATGGGGAAGGAATAGCACCCTACACCGCCCAAAATTGGTACTTTAATAATTACCGCTTTATTAATGTTAGATTTTGCGGATTAAAGTAACGATTAGTTTAAAATTCGGTTATAATTGCGAATAAATTTTAAAGGCCCCGTTATCCGAGAGTAAATGCCCAACCACTATCACTACGCCTGATACTAGCCCCATTTACGCTCCGATAAAAGGGCACCGCATTGACAATTTATATATCTGTTATGCAACCTAAAATATGGCGACTATAAATACAATGCGATAAAATATAAATAAATACTAACATAATAAAATAATAATCTAACATAAATAAAATACTAATCCAAAACATACATATATAAATATTAATCTAACTCATAAATAAAAACATATCTAGCATAAATAAAATACTAACATTAATAAATATTAATCTAACACATAAATAAAAAACAAATTCAACATAAAAAAACTATTCTAAAACATACATGCATACAGATTACTCCTACTTGTGACTAAAAATAAACCTAACATATCACAATAACAAGGCATGAAAAAAAAACATATTACAAGAAAATATACATATTACAATAAGACACATTGTAACATATGTAGAACATGACATTATACATGACCAATAAAATATACTAACACGTAGCCTAAAAGCAAAGAAAACATTCAATACATGCTAAAATATACAACATGTTGTGTTCGAGCCAACTAAAATATTAATCGAATATGTGCGTTACGAACGAGCGAACAGGCGTATAAAATACATAATCATCATAAACTAAACACATATATGAGAATACAAAATATGTACAAGAAACACGTAAGAATGCAAAAGGGCCACATCAACATATACGATCATAATAAATAAACATGAATATTTAGACATGGAAAAAGACTGAAATGAAATGAAAAGAAACGAAAATAGGAAACATAAATTTAAAGGTAATAAAATGCGATTTAGGGACGAAATTGAAAATCGAACAGAACCTAAAAGGACTAAATTTGTAGTTGTACCAAGGGGCAAGCTCGGAATGAAAACTTCAAAAACACGGTGGGACTGGTGAGGTAATTTCGCTAAAAACTGATTCAGTTTAATCCGGGGGTTGGATTGCACGATTTTGAAATATAAGGAGGACCAGAGTTGTAAATATCCCATGCGGCGAGACAAAAATGAAAATATCGAAAACGCGGGGGGATTTATTACAGAATTTCACCATTTCACAAAATAAAAATACCTATAAAACCCTTTTTTCTGGCCCAAACTCAAACTTTTCCTCATTTTCTTTCAAAACCGGTTTTTATAATAACCCAGCTCTATCTTTCTCTCAATGTAACCATCCCGACCCTTAGACGAACCCAAAAACTGGCGACCACCTGTCGTATTCTCTACCGTCGGCCGCCGCTAGCCGGCGCCGACGAACCAAAAGAAACACCCAAAACAAACCTCGTTTCAAACCAAACCTAGATCTAAACTTAGATTTACAATAAGACTCCCCATTTTGCCTAGATCTGAGCAAATACAGAGTGAAAGAAACGTTTTTGTTTAACCAAAATGAAACCAAAAGGGACCTCCATCTCCTTTCAGTTCACCATGTTCAGTTTTGGAAACTGAGGTGGCTTGTCACTAGTGAGGGGAGACCCGTTGACGACGAGGGTAAGAACCGACTTCTTTTTGTTTTTTTATATTGTTGATGCTCTTGAAAGATATGTATGCAGTAAAAGAAAGAAAAAATACCACTGGACTTGCGTTGTTTTTTTTGTATTTCTGAAAACTGATGATAATACACTTTTTTCGTTTACATATTCTATATCTTTCTTTTTTTGGTAGAAAAAACATACAAATAAATATATCTCATCTGGTTTTTGGATAATGATAATCCATTGTTTTGTGTTTTTGATGATTGACGTGTGATTGAGTTGGTGGTGAAGAAGCATGGTGTCGGCGTGGAGTGGCATGGTGGTGGTGTCCTCTGCCGGATCCACTCACGGCGTTGGATCGAGATCTAATCCAACGGTTGTGATTGCATGGGGAATGAACGGCCTAGATCGAATCTTGAAATGAGCGATCGTGCCACATCTAATCTTGAGATATGAAGGCGGAGGGGAATGAACGGTCTCCACACGCGCGCGTGGAAGTCCAACAGACCCGGAGTGAATTACACGCGCGCGCGGATGGATCATCTTGGAGAGATTCAATCACGGATCGTTGGATCAAATCTTGATCCAACGGCCCTCCTTTGTGACGGCTTGCAAAAGAAATAGATAACATTTTAGGGTTTTTCAAATATTAGGGTTTTCTAAAATGGGCCTTGTAAGTTATATTATTTTTTTTTTGGTTTTTTGTAATATTATGTGGACTTGGACTTGGATTATTATAAAATATGGGTTTTATATTTTAGTTATTTATATATTTTTGAACCCAATAATAATAATAATAATAATAATACTATAATAATAACATATACATATATATAAAACCATGTACATACATAAAAATTAACATATACCATATAACATTCAAACACACATATACATATATTTGCTCACACACTTAATTAATATAAGTATATAAACATTATATATACTAAAAATACATAGTAATACACATATAAACCACATATATATCACATACACCCAAGCACACACATACATGCATCTTATAACACAAAATAATATAACCAAATTAATATCCTAATAATAATATAAACTATTAAATGCGTATGTGACATGTGACACACATACACATACATTAGTATTATAATATACATGCAATCATACATATATTACACACATATTTTATACACATTAATCACATATATATAGTAAACATATAATGTAATATGTATACATGCAATAATATTTCCCTATTAATTATTATACTATTATATTAACAATATTTACAAACCGAATAAAAATGAGTGATTACAGTTGCCCCTCTTTGTTTGTTTTTGTGAAACAAGAACAAAGCAAAGACCGAAAGTACTTATTTTTATCCGACTTCCCTGTTCACGACTTCGGAATCACGTGTTCTTCTAGAACTCTCCGCTTTTCCTCGGCCGAATCTTCAGGCTCATAAGTTCTCCCTGTATAGAACTTCTTCACCTTTAGTTCTTTTTTTGCGATTCTAGAGTTAGAGCTCTTCCTATATGGATCCTTTCACTAGGGGTTTGAAAACGTAAGTTTCTCCTTTATATAACCTTTGTTTTCGCTTGTTCCTTCCTCTTTTTCTTTTTTTTTTTTTTTTTTTTTTTTTTTTCTTTTTTTTTCTCTTTTCTATTTTTTATGAGGTCATTTTTATCTTACGCTTTTTAAAGCTTTTTTTGCCCGGAGGACTTATCGATGGCCTTTTGCTCTTCTTCTTATCTCGTTTCTACTTTTTTTCAACAGGTTGTTGATATCTTACGGCTACTCTCTGATGACTCACGCTTACATCATGCCCATGGGGACTTACTGATGGCCCGAATGACTTATCACCATACTCGAAAGACTTATTGATGGCCCGAATGACTTAACATCGTGCCCGAAGGACTTACCGATGACCCGAAGGATTTAACATCTGTGCCTCACGCTGCTATGGCTACCGCTCTTTCTGGACTCACGCTACTCATGCTACCGCATCATGTCCGAGGGACTTACTGATGGCCCGAAGGACTTATCACCACGCTCGAAAGACTTATTGGTGGCCCGAAGGACTTAATATCGTGCCCGAAGGACTTACCGATGACCTGAAAGATTTAACATCTAGGCCTCACGCCGCTATGGCTGCCGTTCTTTCGGGACTCACGCTACTCATGCTGCCGCATCATACCCAAAAGACTTACTGATGGCCCGAATGGCTTATCACCACGCTCGAAAGACTTATTGGTGGCCCGAAGGACTTACCGATGACCCGAAGGATTTAACATCTGGGACTCACACCGCTATGGCTGCCATTCTTTCGGGACTCACGCTACTCATGCTGCCGCATCATGCCCGAGGGACTTACTGATGGCCCGAATGACTTATCACCATGCTCGAAAGACTTATTGGTGGCCCGAAGGACTTACCATCGTGCCCGAGGGACTTACCGATGACCCGAAGGATTTAACATCTGGGCATCACGCCGCTATGGCTGCCGTTCTTTCTTTTCTTTAGTAAATTCTTTGACGATTCTTCAAATACGTGTCTAGGAACAAGCAAAAATTGACATGCCTTTATCTATATGATGCATGCAATATATTGCTTTTTTTTTCTTCTTATTCTTCTTTTTTTCTTGTTTCTTTTTTTCTTTTTTTTATCCTTATTTTCTCTCACTCTTTTTTCTTTTTCTTTTTATTGTTAGTCTTGTTTTAAAATCTTATGTCCTGAAAAGTCATTCTTCGGATTTCTCTGTTTTCTTTCTTTTTGTGGTACGCTCAGTTTTGATCTTTATTTCTGTCAAATTTTGTTAAATGAGTACTCGCTCTTGTTCTTTTGCACGAGCACTTGCCTTTCTTCTTCGGAGTCTCTGTCCGCTTCACCAAAAAACTCTATATCATGCGTGTGCAGAGATTCTTACCATTCTTTATGTTCTACATTGCTCCACCCGATCGTACTCGGCTACCTTCCAACTATTTTGACCCAACATTCTGAGTATTTGTTAGTTTCGTCATCGGGGTGAGCAAAATGCTTCTTAACCTCAATCTTCTTGTTGCCTCTTGACGGTTACCATTCATCGACCTCTGAACTTTAATTCTTTGGAGACTTGATGTTTACCTCTTACCGTCCCCGTATTTTATAATCTCATTCTCTTCCTGGTTCTTCCTTCACTTTCTTGAACTAACTAAGGCATCGTAGCTGCAACCCGCTTCTTGTTCTTGAGCCGTCTGACACATACGCTCTTGTCGTCACCTTCATCTTATACATTGTGGGGTCGTTTCTGGTTAGGTGCTCCAATAATATCCGCAACCTTGTGTTCTGGATCTTATCTCTGAAGTAATACGTGAGAATCTTTGTTGCTTTAACTTGTCAATTTGTTGATTGGTATTCCACTGAAGGGTATCATTTAGATTAACATACATGATCTTGAAATCACGGCATAGGAGCTCTGGATATCAAGTGCAAGAGCGGCTTAGATTCAACCACTCAGTAATTCAAGGATGTAAAGTCTTCCCTGGTGACTCGATTCATCCTCATGATTACCGCGTTGCTGTAAAGTATTACTATTTCTCAATTCTCATTACATGCTCTGCCCCCAAAAAGGGTGGGCTTGTATGACCACTCAAGCGCAAAAATATTACTCTAGGAATAGAGTTCTGGGTGGTGCGAGTTTTTACCTATGCTATCGTTTATTTTCTTTTTTCTTCCTTTCTCCTCCTTTTTCTTTTTTCTTTTTTTTCATTTTCTCGTTTTCTTTTTCTTTTTCTTTTTTCTCATTTTCCTTTTTTTACGCTTTTATCATTATTTGAGGAAATCAATTCGTCACAGTCTTTTGTCTTGAGGACAACGATGGAGCAAACAACATTGCCCCAAGTTACTTGGCGTAGTCACGATTTGAAAATATTACCATCACTCATGAAGCTAAGGTTTCTTGAATTGGATGATGTATCACCACCTTATCGCTTCAGCGGAGTGCCCGAAAATTCCCACACTCTTATCCGAACAAGTCTATTACCAGGTTTCGAAATAGGAGTGCTTTTTATTATTCTTTTCTCTTTCTTTCTTTTTCTTCAATTCTTTCTCTTTTAATTCTTATTTTTACTCATTTACTACCTAGAAGATTATACCTAGATTTCAATTTCAAGCGACTCTACATGGTTGACATTTAGAGCTTTTTTGTCCTTGAACATCATCGAGAGAGTAGTAGTCTCGCTTTGCTGACCAGAGTTTGGTAGGGAAGATTACACCCCACTAAAATCTATCTAATGTCACATCTTGCAATTGATATCCAGTGTCCTACAATGGTGAGGAAATATATATCTATGTACTTTCAAGAACATTATATGTTAAGTGAAATGTGTTCTTCATTGGAATAAAAATCAACAAAAATGCCCTATCACAAAAGATCTTTACCACATGTGGGCCACATGTAGTAAAGTTGATTCCTTGTATTACTTCAGGAAGGTCTTTTAATGTAGAGACATCTCTGGCTTCTTCAGCACTATGTAGACTTGCCCCTCATCCTTGGTCCTCCACTGCTGGATCAACTCTCGTGTCAGAGTTCCATCATTGATCAGCTTCTTGATTTCCCCCAATAAAGGTCTACATTTCCTAGTGGGGTGCCCCCATATGAAATTCGCATGTGCTACTCGAGTCAAAACTATGGGCAAAAGGATCAGGTGCAATCTTCATCGGCCTAAGAACAAGATAGTGATCCCCTACCAGATGAGACCAAATGTCTGAGATAGATGTTCCAAACACTTCCAAATTTGCGCTCGTCTGAGGAATTTTCCTTGATGACTTGGAGGTGTCAGTCTGTCTTCTTCTTTTACAGCCACGTAAACCCTGGAGGTGACACTCATTTACCTCTCCATCTTTATTTATCTTATCTTCGACTCGGTCCTTAGAATTAGACCCCAATTTTCCTTCTATGATTGCATATTCTATCCTCTATCCAATCGTCATAAAATCTTCAAATCTGTTTCTTACTTCTCCAACATCACATCGAAGAAAGGAGAAGAAAGTGTTGCATGGAACAGGGGAGTTAACTCTTCTTCCGCTATAGGAGGCTGGACTTGGGTCGCCAAACATCGCCACCTTAGTGCATATTCCCTGAAGCTTTCACTTGGTCTCATTTTCTCATTCTGAAGAAACTGACGACAGGGTGCTAAATCTAAAGCATATTTGTATTGACCCAAGAAGGCATTAGCGAGGTCACCCCATGACCTAACTTGGTTTCTGTTCAAACGGTTATACCACACTACTGCGGGTCCCGTCAGGCTATCATGGAAGTGGTGGATCAACAACTCTTTATTCTTCATGTATCCTTCCATTTTCTACAGAACATGGTTAAGTGAATCTTTAGGCAGATGGTTTCGTCATACTGCGCAAATCCGAGAACCTTGAAATTCGGAGGAATGACTAAATCAGGGACTAGGTAGAGTTCCCTCATATTGAAAACATTTATCTTTTCTTTCTTCTTAAGCTCTTTCTCAATTTTTTCTTCTAGCTGGCCAAGCCTTGACTCTTTGGTTCGTTCCATTTTCCAACTAATTCTGCTATCGAACCCCAAGTGTTAGATGATGAAGTGCCATGCGGTGATAAAATTATTAAACAATGCAAAGGACGTGATGCATGAATGCAATAAAACATCGATTCCGCAAGTGATTCGTCCCTATAGGACATCTTTCATTCAGACCATAAGGTTTCATTACATCCGGTATTAGGGTTTTACAGATAGCGGTGAGCCCTGGCACCTAATGTCTTGACCTCATTCAACAGTCCTGTCAGCTTTCCTTCGATTTCCAACGCTGGATCCATATTCTGGCTTATTGGTGCTGCTGCATCGGCTAAATCTGCTACCTGTTGAGCTACTTGTCGGGCTTGAGTCATAACCATCTTCATGTCCCGGTCTTTCTCCCATACTATTTGCTCGGCCTTTTGTAGCTGAACGGTCATTGCCCCAGCACGGATCTCACTGGTACGTAAAGAGGTCTCGAGCCTCGCTACCTGTTCTTTGAGTGTTGTGTTTTCCATTTGAAAGGCTTGTGATTTATTCTTTTCCTGCTGCAGACTTGATTTCAGGATATCTTCCATGGCCAGACTACTTTCCAACTCACTTTGGAGAATGTCGCGTTGGCCTTCAGCTTCTTCCAGCTTCTGTGATAATGATCTGACTTTATTCTTACTATTCTTGCATTTCTGCTTCCAGCGTTCTGAACCGTTCTTTAGTTGAATCATACCATTGACCCACTCTTCCACGGTGTCACCCATATCGACACTCTTGAATTCAAAGTGCAGCTTCTGGTACTCGTCTTGTACATTCTTTAATTTCATGCTCAGATCATGCCTCACATGCTCGAGCTGGCCGCACTTGCGTGCAAGTTCATCTTCTGAGACGCTTTTATTCTTGACTCCTAACTTTATCCCGCTTGAGTGACCCACTTCTGTGTTACCCGAACCTTAGGCTGGGTATTGACCCTCCTTCGACTTTGCCCATCGGGCAACGACTGGCTCGCTGTAGAATCGGGGTTGTCTGTCTTCGAAACCCAAAAATCTAACTCTGATAAGACCTTGAACTCTGTCCTTCAAGGCCCTACAATTTTCAGTGCGATGACTCGAATCGCCTATGTGGTAGCTGCACCGACACGACCGTTGTAACCTTCGGAAAAAGGGTTTTCTTGGTACAGACTTCACTGGTATGATAAGGCTCCTTTCGACAAGCAACGAAAGTAACTCGGTGTATCTCATGGGTGTAGGATATTGCCTTCTGATGTCATTAGATTCTCGAGCTTCCCCTGGTTTTGCCTCTGTTCTCTTGGTATCTACCCCATATATGCTACTTGTCTACTTCTTGAGATTGATCACAAATGGATTCGATTTGTCATATTTAACGGTGTTGTTTGTCTCGACATTCTGGCCATTCTGTTCCACATTCTGATCCTCGATCGAATATTTTCTGAGTTCAACATGCTGCTTGCCTTTCATCATAGCATTCACCTGGTTCATCATCTCGGACATCTGCTTCTTTAGTTCTTGTATTTCATCTTGTTTGTCACCAGGATTGACACTGCTTCAAAATCTGCTTTTGGAGTCCTTGAATGATTCTTCTTCTTCGGCTATCCCTAGCCTAGTCTCGGGATGAAACTCGAATTGGACCCCTTCCTTCAGTCAAAGAACATTTGGTCCATCATGAACAATCTTCTATTATGGGAGAAAACCACTCGAAATCAATGCCTTGTATAATGCGAATGCGATGATATGCAAAAACAAAGCAAAAAGAAAACAAGTCAAGATCTGGGAAAAAATGATAAATACATAATAAAAGGGCAAATTAAATGCAATAAACAAACAAGGCAATCCTATTTACATTCCATCTAAGACGCCTAGGTTATCCGCATGGCTCTAACAGGATGGGTTTCTATGTGTTCTCTATATGCAGTTTTGGTTCTAGGAGGTACCCGAATTGTCCTCCCTGTCCTCTACTAAGAGTAGCAAGGCCCCCGATCATCACCCATTTAGGCTCCTTTCAACCGGGTTCAATTTAGGGGGACCCATTCGCTTATGCCCCTACGAAGGAACGATATCCTTACGAAAGCATAAGGTACTCGAGCCCCGAAGGTACTTGCTAGGCCTATACGGGAGAACGATATCTCCACGAAAGCATTAGCGTTTTCCCCCCACTTAAAAAACGGGTTTATATGTCATATTTTAAATGCGTTAAAATAAACGCGCAATTATAACCGAATGTTAATTTAATAGTCACTTTAACCCGAAATTTTTAATATTAGTAAAACGATAATTATTTAAAAAGCTTGACTCTCATTTGTTTTTGAAAAAACAAAAATGTCCCCAGCGGAGTCGCCATCTATAGCGATGTCACCCTTTTCGCTAAAAAATGAGTTTTCAAAGTGTTGGTGATTTTTCGGATATAAAAATATTTATCCGTGGGGTTTTGAAAAACGCGTTTTATTTAATGAAAATTGATTCGCCACCGGCCACTTAGGTAGGCCAGACACCATAAAACCAAAGATTTGAAAACTATTGGGTTCGGGAGTAGGTTACGGATAGGGAAAGATTAGCACCCCCACACCGCCCAAAATTGGTACTTTAATAATTACCGCTTTATTAATGTTAGATTTTCCGGATTAAAGTGACGATTAGTTTAAAATTCGGTTATAATTGCGAATAAATTTTAAAGGCCCCGTTATCCGAGAGTAAATGCCCAACCACTATCACTACGCCTGATATTAGCCCCATTTATACTCGGATAAAAGGGCACCGCATTGACAATTTATATATCTGTTATGCAACCTAAAATATGGCGAATATAAATACAATGCGATAAAATATAAATAAATACTAACATAATAAAATAATAATCTAACATAAATAAAATACTAATCCAAAACATACATATATAAATATTAATCTAACTCATAAATAAAAACATATCTAGCATAAATAAAATACTAACATTCATAAATATTAATCTAACACATAAATAAAAAACAAATTCAACATAAATAAAATACTATTCTAAAACATACATGCATACAGATTACTCCTACTCGTGACTAAAAATAAACCTAACATATCACAATAACAAGGCATGAAACAAAAACATATTACAAGAAAATATACATATTACAATAAGACACATTGTAACATATGTAGAACATGGCATTATACATGACCAAGAAAATATACTAATACGTAGCCTAAAAGCAAAGAAAACATGCAATACATGCTAAAATATACAACATGTTGTGTTCGAGCCAACTAAAATATTAATCGAATATGTGCGGTACGAACGAGCGAACATGCGTATAAAATACATAATCATCATAAACTAAACACATATATGAGAATACAAAATATGTATAAGAAACACGTAAGAATGCAAAAGGGCCGCATCAACATATACGATCATAATAAATAAACATGAATATTTAGACATGGAAAAGGACTGAAATGAAAAGAAACGAAAATAGGAAACAAAAATTAAAAAGGTAATAAAGTGTGATTTAGGGGACGAAATTGCAAATCGAACAGAACCTAAAAGGACTAAATCTGTAGTTGGACCAAGGGGCAAGCTCGGAATGAAAACTTCAAAAACGCGGTGGGACTGGTGAGGTAATTTCACCATTTAAAAACTGATTCAGTTTAATCCGGGGGTTGGATTGCAAGATTTTGAAATATAAGGAGGACCAGAGTTGTAAATATCCCCTGCGGCGAGACAAAAATGAAAATATCGAAAACGCGGGGGGATTTATTACAGAATTTCACCATTTCACAAAATAAAAATACCTATAAAACCCTTTTTTTGGCCCAAACTCAAACTTTTCCTCATTTTCTTTCAAAACCGGTTTTTATAATAACCCAGCTCTATCTTTCTCTCAACGTAACCACCCCGACCCTTAGATCAAACGTACCACCCGCCGTTCTCTTTCGCCGTCGACCGCCGTTAGCCGAAAAGAAAAAAAAAAACACCCAAAATAAACCTCGTTTCAAACCAAACCTAGATCTAAACTTAGATTTACAATAAGACTCCCCCTTTTGCCTAGATCTGAGCAAATACAGAGTGAAAGAAACGTTTTTGTTTAACCAAAATGAAACCAAAAGGGACCTCCCTCTCCTTTCAGTTCACCATGTTCAGTTTTGAAAACTGAGGCGGCTTGTCACTAGTGAGGGGAGACCCGTTGACGACGAGGGTAAGAACCGACTTCTTTTCGTTTTTTATATTGTTGATGCCCTTGAAAGATATGTATGCAGTAAAAGAAAGAAAAAATACCACTGGACTTGTGTTGTTTTTTGTATTTCTGAAAACTGATGATAATACACTTTTTCGTTTACATATATTGCTCTCCTCTCTTTTTTGGTAGAAAACCATACATTAAATACGTCTCATCTAGTTTTTGGATACTGATAATCCATTATTTTGGTGTCTTACACGTTTTCTGAGCGCGGTGGTTGAGTTGGTGGTACGACGGAGTGGTGTCGGCATGGAGAGAGTCATGGTGGTGGTGTCCTCTGCCAGATCCACTCACGGCCGTTGGATCAGATCTGATCCAACGGCTTTGATTACATGGGGAATGAACGGCCTAGATCGAGCCTTGAAATGAGCGAAGCTACATCTAATCTTGACACGTGGTAGAGGGGGAATGAACGGTCAGGGAGTGAATTACACGCGCGCCAGCTGGATCATCTTGGACTGATCTGGACTGTTGGATCAAATCTTGATCCAACGGCTGGGGAGGGTGACGGCTGCAAGAAAAAGATAGGATTTTAGATAGGGTTTTAGGGTTTTTTCAATATTGGGTCAGGCCAAAATGGGCCTTGTAAATTATATTATTTTTGGGGGTTTTTTGTAATATTATATGGACTTGGACTGTTATTATAAATGGGTTTTATATTTTATATCTGTTATATATTTTTGAACCCAATAATAATAATAATAATCATACTATAATAATAACATATACACATATATAATTTATGTACATACATGCAAATTAACATATACCATATAACATTCAAACACACATATACATATATTTGCTCACACACCTAATTAATATAAGTATATAAACATTATATATACTACAAACATACATAGTGCATGCACATGCAAACCACATATATATCACATACACCCAAGCACACACATACATGCATCTTATACACACAAAATAAGTATAACCAAATACACCCTAGTACATATATAAACTATTAAAACGTACGTGACATGACACACATACACCGCACATAGTATGTATAATATGCATGCGCTTACATATATTACACACATATTTTATACACATTAATCACATGTATAGTAAACATATAATATAACATGTATACATGCAATAATAATACCTTGTTAATTATTATGCTAATATATTAACAATATTTACAAACTGGATAAAAATGAGTGATTACACATATTAGCCCATGTATCAACAAAACCATGTAGTAAATAAAATAACCAATATTTAGCTAAACCGGCAAAGAAAAAAAGGAAAAACTCAAAGTTTAATTTGATCTTCAGAAACTCCATGTGGTTTCATACTCAGGCATACCATATGACACTCTTCCAGATGATTGTGTGGGTTCTTATTTTGCAAATCGCGAAAGGTAGGCAAAAGATGAATTAAACTCATTTTTAACTCGAAATGGTGTGACAGTTAGTAAAAAATCGTATAATTATACATTTGGTCCTCATTAATTATATATTCTATCAATTTGGTCCTTATTTTAATTTAATAAAATAAATTAAACATTCAATTAGGTGGTGACATGTGTCATCACCTTATTAGAGGAACTTAATTATTTATATTTGATTTAATAAATTTATTTTCCTCCTCTAATCAGGTGGTGACACATGTCATATGATTGCAAAATATAGTATATGTCTTAATATGCAATTAATACCAGGAAAAAATGAAATAAATATAAATTAAGGGGACTCAAACATCATGCATTCAAGATGCATAAAAACATCTAAATCACCGAAATAAATATATTAATTAAATAAAATAAAATATAAATAATTAAATTTCCTCCAATAACGTGATTACACATGTCACCACCTAATTGAATGTTTAATTTATTTTATTAAATTAAAATTTAGACCAAATTGATATAATATATAAGTAACGAGGAACAAATATATAATTATACAAATTTTTACTAACTGCCACATCACTCCCCCATTAGGATTTAACGGCAGGTGGTCACATTAGGACTACTTACATAGTTGAGTGGTCATATTGCCACATTGAAAGTATAGTGGTCAAATCGAGACTAATCTTATAGTGTGAGTGGTCATTTGAATAGTTTACCCTTTTTCGCTAAACCCATTAGATTTTATTAAAAGAATAAATCTCAATGGAATAGTATCCTAAAACTTCGAGTATGTCTGTTGTACGACATGTTAAAATACGGCTAATATACAGCGTGACCGTTTCTTTCCTTTACCCGGTTACCAACCTAAAATGTTATATATATTAGTAACAATTTCAGCTGCAACTTAAATTGTTATGATTTTGGGTAATATTTAACGTTTAGGTTTTCTAAACTAAAATGTTATTTGTATTGACAACATTTTAGGTTGAAACTTAAATTGGTAACATTTTAGGTTGTAACTTAAATTGGTATGATTTTGTATAACATTTTAGGTTGAAACTTAAAATTTGACTAATTGTTATTATTTTGGGTAATATTTCAAGTTTAGGTTTTAAAACTAAAATATTATATGTGTTTGTAACATTTTAGGTTGAAACATAAATTGGTATCATTTTAGGTTGCAACTTTAATTGTTAAGATTTTTTTATAACATTTTAGGTTGAAACTTAAAATTTTACTCACTTCAACCTAAATTTTTATATGAGATTTGATCGCCCAAGAATGAAAATATTTCACGACAAGTATCAAAACTTTGCTATAAGTTTTACTGAAAATCAAGAATTCTAGCTTAAAGCAATATTACAATTTTCATCAATTACCAAATTCTAGGTTTGAATTGTTAAAATCAAGTTTAGATTACTCATATACTCTAAGAAATCTTCATTACCCAATACAAAATTTTAGTTTTAGGTCGGAATTAACAAAATCACCATTAAAGAGTTAAAAAACTTGAACATTAGCTATTTTTTTCATCAATTGCCTAATTCTGAGTTTAATTTGTTAAAATCAAGTTTAGATTACTCATATACTTTAAGAAATCTACATTACCCAATAGAAAATCTTAGATTTAGCTCGAAATTAACAAAATCGCCATTAAAAAGTTAAAGAACTTGAAAATAAGTTATTTCTTCAAATACCTATTTATGAGTTTGATTTGTTAAAATCAAGTTTAGATTACTCATATACTCTAAGAAATCTTCATTACCTAATAGAAAATTTTAGCTTTAATTTGGATTTAACAAAATCGCCATTAAAGAGTTAAAGAACTTAAAAATCGGCTAGACTCACAACAAGTATTGAAACTTAGTCGGAAGTTTCGAAACTTACAAAAAATGTATCATTCCAACCTAAAGTGTTATCCATAGTAGTTACATTTTAGGTTTTAACTTAAAGTGTTATATTTTTTGTAACATTTTAGGTTGCAACTAGAAATGTTATCTAAGTTTTTAAATTTTAGGTTGCAACCTAAAATGTTATATATAATGGTACCATAAATGTTACATATTATGGTAAGTTTTCATATTTGTTAGTAAGTTTTGAAACTTACCATGTCAACATAAAATGTATATCTTTTGGTAACATTTAGGTTGATGGGTACATATCATAGTAAGTTTTGGTACTTGTTAGTAAGTTTCTAAACCTACCATGTCAACTTAACATTTAGGTTGATGGGTAACATTTTAAGTTCCGTGTTTTTTAAATTTTAAGTTGCAACTTAAATGTTACATATTACGGTAAGTTTCCATACTTGTTAGTGAGTTTCTGAACTTATCATGTCAACTTAAAATGTTATATCTTTCGGTAATATTTAGGTTGGTTGGTAACATTTTAAGTGTCGTGTTTTTTAACTTACCGGCTACACACTTTTTTTTCTTGATCTAACAAAATTTTTAAAGTTCTAATACTTACCACAACCGAAAAGTGTTATTAAAAAGTATAACATTTTTCAGTTAGTGTCACACCCCGTAGCCGCACCATAACTTTTCGTATGCCAGACAAACCCTAAAACTGCCCACAAATCAATAGGCAAGTTTATTGTGTTTGAGCAACTGATCTAAAGTGCTCGAAAAGGAAGCAATTACAACCCGTTCCTCTGTTGTGCAATTAGTATTGTTGGGTGTCTTTTACAATCTCAGTGTTTTTTTTTTTTTTTTGTAATTTACAACCATTGAGAAGGAAATTCGGAAAAGTTTTACAGAGATACTGCCTTGAAGCTTGGTGAAAGGTAAAATTATTTGTTAAAGACATGCAGCATTGCTAATGAATTACAAGCAAAACATACTATTAAACTATTTATTTATTTATTAAGAGAAGGCTTATTACATTGACTACTAACTTGGTGCAGTGGATAAGGTTTGCCTTTCATAGCTAAAGCCTCTGTTCAAAATTATTTTTTTCCTATTTTCTACCTTTCCACCAATAAGATAATGCGATGAGTCGTCATATTATTGGATGATATTAATAAATTATATTAAAATAAAAAATATAATATTATAAAATAGTGTTAAGGTTATATTATAAAATTAGAAATAAATAGGGGTCAATTTCATATTAAATAAGTATTTTTAAGGACTAAGTTAAAAAAATAAGATAACACCACGTGTCATCATATTATTGGATGATATTAATATATTAAATAAACAAATATAATATTATAAAATAGTGCTAGACTAAATTGTAAGAAATAAAAAAACAAGGTCAATTTCAAATTAAATAAGTATTTATAGGAACTAAATTAAACAAAAATAAAACATGAAAAACTCAACATACAATTTACCGTTTTTAATTAGAATCAGTCACAGTTCTTAGGTTAAACGTGCTACATGGTTCATTTTAATTGGTCTACAGAGAAGTTTTTTAACTGATTTAAAATTTAAAAAACATAAATAACATTTTAAAGTTAAAAGAACACAACGTATCAAAAAATATTTTAAAAAATAATTCGGTAAAAAATATATACTTTAAAGACAATTATATCTTTAAACCAATTTTTAAATAAAAAATTTTAAACATCTAAATCCACATTTTCTAAATTGTTAAAGTAGTAACAATTTCAACAAAATTAAACTCTGTCGCTCTCTTTCATACTATATACATATATGTATTGTCTTGATTACATGTTTTGTGGGGAGTGGAAGTTGCCAAATGGGGGACCAAACTTGTTTTCTTGAAAAGGATTAAAGAGACGGCCATAGGCAACTTGGACATCTCTGCAATATTATTAAAATATTACTACTAAATTAAATGTACACTAAGTGCACCGATTATGATATAATATGTGACTCTTGGTTGCCCCTATAGTCTATAGCTAAGCCTAAGAAAACTAAGGTAACTACATTATTTTATTACTTAATCCTTGACTATCTATCGTCTACATCTATTCATTAGTAATAGTTTTATTATGTTGCATTTACAGTTTTTTTTTATTAATTTTAATTATCAAATCTTGATAGCTTTTTATTTAGATATTACTGACAGTTAATATATTATAGTTTTATTATGTTGCATTTACAGTTTTTTTAAAAAATATTTTTTTTTATAAATTTTATAAGTCTTTAAAATTTTTGGAAAATTTTTTAAATAAAATAAAAAATTCTGAAAATATAAGTGAAAACACTGTAACACAACATACTACACCAACAAATCTAAAAATACTATCAAGATTTAATAATTAAAATTTGTCAAATAAATTAGTTGATTAAAACACTGTTTTGCTAAAGAAGCGTATGCCAGACACGATGACACCACCGTCGAAATCCAGTATGATTGACTTCAAAAAAATAATTAGAGCAAATGTTGAAATTAGGTTTCCGGATGTAACCTAATATCTATGCGTTTGTAAAAGGCAAAGTGTAGGTGATTAGTGGTATTGTAAAAAAAAAACTCAAGCAACAATATTATTAGTTGATTTAGCTCGATAAAAAGTCTTTTAAACAAGAATATAGATTCGATTCCTGAAGTTATAAATTGAACAAAGTAAATTGGAAGTTTCGACCTTACAATGAACCTTTATTATACTCAATTTAGATTAATTAACTAATGAATCATATACGAGTAGTTATACTAAAAAATTAAAAGTTTATCAACAACCAATTTGTCTAGCGATAAGAGGTGTTAATTCTCTTAAGGTCAATGGTTCGAACACTGACATTGTGAATGGAAAAACACTAAGTTGGGAGGATCGCCCCCATGATGGACCTATACAAATTACCCAATCCAAATTAATCGACCAATGATCGATTACATGCTGTTAAACCAAAAAATAAAAAAGTTTTAGAATCAACAAATTGATCTCTAAGCATATTGAGTTCAATTCCAAATACTTTCTTTCTTTTATAAAAAACTTTACTATTTGTTTAAGTTATCTCGTTTTCCTTTTATTGATTTTCAAGAAAAAGCTCTTTCTAGTTTTGAAAAAAAAGAAAAGGGATCGTGCTCTACGGAGTATAAAGAAGAAAGAGAGGTACGAAAAGGTGTCTGAATTAGAGGGAAGATCGCTGTCCGATTCAGATTTGAAAGCGAGATGGGATACGGCGACAAAAGAAGCAATAAAGGTTCTTAAAATGGGGAAAAAGCTTGGGATTCAATTTGAGGGTAATGAACAAGATGTGGTTCATGATATTGCACTATTGGAAGAGGCGGATCAACTTAAAGCATGCCAGGGTATTTGGATGGGAAGAGCTAAAATGAATCATTAGAGGCATGGGACCAGATGTAAAGGTTCACAGGATAAAAGTGGTGCTTTCTTCAGGAAACCTATAAAGAATCCTTAGAAGTGATAGAGATCAGGAAGGTGTGGGTAGATGTTGACTTTGAGTTCTGGGTATCAGATGCTGTAGAATGGGCATGGAGGCTAATCACAATATGGGACAAAGATTGCTTTGTGGTTGAAGAATAGATGGTGATAAAGTATAAACTTTAGTCTGTTGAAAGGGATGTAGTTGGTTCGAAGATATCCCTGTTGAGTATTTCACTCCATGTGGAATCGCTGAGCAGAGTCATTGAATAGGAACAGCAAGACGCTTTGGATAATGGAGGCGATGTTATCGTCGTCCAATATCTGTAGTGAAAGATGTGAGGCTGAGATTCGACATACAGGTATGGAGAGTCTTAACTTTTTTATTGCACAATTCAGATTGGTCGAGATTCCCATAGCAGGATAAAGGTTTACTTGGGTTGGGCCAATATACAGACAGAGTCGTTTGAACAGAATTTGTGGGGATGAACATTGGTTGTTGGCTTACACGGACCTTACTGTTTGGGGATGTATCGGTCGATCATGTACCATTTCTGCTAAGGATTTTAAATGTTTGTTTTTCCAAAGTTGAATGTACCAACGTGTTTAAGGGAGGCCCTTGGGGAATCGGGAGTGGGAAATTATGTTGGTTTTATCATACTTAAAAGGGTCTGAGGAGCTTTAGAAAAGTGCTACTCTGAATCGTGCGTGGATTTTAATAAGAGGATGATTGGATTTGAAGACCAAGTGAGTGTAGGTGAATTTGAGCAGGATGTGTTGAAGATTTGTAAAAGCTAAATGTGGATTATGATGAAGGCACGTGAAGATCTTTGAGAGCATAAGACGAGTGACAAGTGGATAACGTGTGGGGACTATTCATATTTTGTCTTTAGAGCAGTAATTGTTTGGACCTTCCCTGGAAATGGTGGTTTTTTATGAAAGTAGTAGACGTATAGAGGTTATTAAGCACGTGCAGTTTACGTATAATCCAAGATAAAAGATTTATATGCCGAACTTCTGAGTGGATTGAGTAGACTTGGACTATTAAAGATGTGGTGGTAATTCTTCTCAGATCATATGGTTTGGTTTTAGTTTGCCCTGGAGTTGATTCGTATTTGTAGGAGATGAAGACAAGGTGATGAGGGATTATTACGGCATAAGCAGGAATAGTCTGGTTAGACATTCGCTTGTGTTAATTATGGCTGTATTTTAGCCTTCCTTAGTTGGGTTTACTTTTTTTTTTTCTCCATTTAGGATTAGAGTGTTTTTTAATGAGGTTACTAATTGTAATCACTAATTTTGTCCGGGTTAACACGTTTTTCTTTACTTTGTAATAATGAGCTTATATATGATTATAAAATGGGCTCATGTGTGTTATTATACGTATTAAGTATGTATCATAAGTGTGTGTTTATTATGTATGTCTATTTAAAACATGAGCATATGTGTGTTGTTTGTCAAAATTGCATGTAATATATGTATGTGTTATTAGTATATTATATGTGTTTACTATTGTTTTAATGTGAGTGTGCATATGTATGTATTCATTATTCCAATGCCATTAATACTTAACTATGAATGTATATTGCATGTGTAATTGTATGTACGTATTATGTGGCGCATATGTATATGTGTTATAAAAGATTATTACTAGAATTACTAATATGGGCTGATAATTAATTAAATAAAAAATAAATATAAATATAAGTATATATAAACAGATTAAATAAATAAAGCCCGAATGTTTTATTTCTGTCCATTTACATAAATAATAATACATTATAAGCCAATTTCTGCCCATGTCCAATACAAACAAAAAACCCTAAAAATCTTATTACTCTTCTTCTTTTTTTGCACCCGCCTCAAATCTGACCGTTGGATCAGATTTGATCCAACGGTTCAGATTAAACCGAAACCGGGCGTCCAGATCCGCTAATCGCCCCACACGCCGATGCTCTACCTTCCACGCGCGACCGTTTCACCTTCCATGTGCCGCTGTCGATTCATCTCCCAGCCACGTGGCTTCGTCGTTGGCAATCTTGTAACATCATCACCGGCTCCCAACCACCATGTATGGGCAGAAACAATAAAAAAAATCAAGGGGTTAACAGAGCCTAATTTTAGGCATCATCAGCCACGGTAATTTCATTTAAAGAATGCTTGGAAATGTAAACAAATATTGGAAATAAAAGGATGTAATCAGATTGTAATTTCCTCTTTTATTTTTCCTTTCGAATTTAACCACCAGAAAGCAATCAAAGAAATCTCAACATTTCATATCTAGTCTATCGTTATTATACTAAGCATTTTACATTCGAATCAAAAAGCAAGAACAAAAAAGAAAGGGGGAGAGTTTACCGTTCGGTTTTTTATGGTTACCGGAGACCGAGACTTCGGACGGAAGATCCGAGCGGTGGAGAACTAGCCCTTGACGTGGGGAGCAACATACTCTGATTTTGCGGCGATACAACAGTCACCGGTGGAGATCTGGTGAGATGAAGCTGAAAGAGTTTCGGCCGATTTTGCGAAGAACGATCTACTTTCTGGAGAATAAACGTCGGTAGAAGGGAAGAGCGGGTAGAGAGGCTTCGATCGAAGGCGGCGACGCGCCAGACAAAAAACGAGAAGCAGCAACGGCGAACGAGCTCTCTCTCTGTCTCGCGGCTGAAAAGGGAAAAAATAAAGGGAGAAATAAAATTAGGATTATAATCCCCTTCTTTTATTCATCTGACTGTAACCGGTAGAACCGGTCCCCTAACCGGTCAAACCGTTCATCCACCAGACCGGTAACACGACTCGGTCCACACCAAACCCGTATATCCGACCCAGTATAATTAGCCCAAACTAGTGGGCTTGGTATTTCCCTTTCCCTTGTTAAAATATTAGCCCAAATATGTTTTTTTGTTGTTGTTGTTATATTTTGTTTCATTTTTTTATATTTGTTATATGGTATTTATTTGTTAAATACAGTATAATATATGTTCCTTACATATTACATAGCATCTAGATTATATGAAAACATGATGCATGATTTACATAACATATACTATTAATATATTTTTTATTCGAATATGTGATCTTTCTAATATTAATATATATTTAAATAAAAAATACATAGTATATGTTTATATATATAGTATATGGTTCGTATGGTATGTATAATATTTTTATAATTTATGGCTCTCAAATACTATTTAATATAGTCCTTTTTATATTTTATAAAATTCATAATGCATAGTTTATATATTGTATAATATGTATAGTTGCATAAAATATAATATATAGTTCTAAGTATATAACCTATAGTCTTTTATAAAATATATGAAATATTTTTTATATAATATAAGTTTTTTTCTTTTTCATATAAAAAGGTATATTATAGTGTTTCTTTAAACATATAGTTTCATAAAGGTTAATATATATATATCGTTTTCTTTCAATTTATAACATAGTCTTAAAACATATTATATATGTGATTTTATAAAAAGATTATAATATATATAATTTTCTCTTAATATAATATATAGTTTTTGAAGGTGTATAATATATATAGTTTTTTTTTAAAAAAAAGGCTATAATATTTGTAGTTTTAAAGTTTGCAATATAATCTTAAATTATATTTTTTGTAATATATGTGTAAAAATGTTTTGGGCATTTTGTTTTGGGCTTAGTTTGTAGTGCATAGTTAGTACCTTTTGGGATTAGGTTAGAAATGGTCAAATTAACTTAATTAATATAGATCGTGTGCTCGTCTTATAGGGACATGATCCTAGAATTAAATTAGCCTTAGGTTCTTTAGAGCCTTAGTTAGATTAGAGTTCGATTTAATTTAGTGAATTTAAACTTATCATTGGCTTATTGGGGTAAATGTTAAATTCATTAAATTAATTGAACATTTCTTAATTATTTTAGGGGAAAAATCAATTGTAAGTTTAACTTAGCATTAAATTACAATTTAGTCACCATAAATTGGTTTTCTTAATCTTTTAGGGCTAAGTACATAATTGGGCTATATATCAAATTGGGCCTTCCTTTTTAAATGTTTGCTTTCATGTCATTGATTGTCATACTTTAATTGACATCCATATAATCTTTAATCTTATTGCATCTCTAATCAATCTAAAGGGAGGTATTTATTAATTCTAATATTTGTATCGTAACAGTCTGAGCTTAAAGGATGTTGACCAAATAATCGAATTAATTTTTACCATCCCCAGGTAAATGGATTAAAAATTAACAAAATCATCACATCATACTTAAATGTTTGCATCATGCATAAAGGTGACATATGGGGGTCGAACCATAAATTAACACGGCAGTCGGGTTTATTCGATGTCGGTTAAATCTATGGTCCGATATATCGTCAACCTTATTAATTAAATGTCTAACTAATTTGAGTCCACTAATTCGATAAAGCCCGTGCAATCAAGGTTAATTTTCACCTAAGAACTTTGAATAAAATTCAATGTAAATTTCAATAATTATCATCATTTTAAGTGCGGCAAATATTTTGGTACCGAGTTCCGGGCGTGATGGGGGTGCTAATCCTTCCCCACGCATAACCAACTCCCGGACCCTTTCACGACGAATCTCTGGTTTCTTATGGTGTTCGGCCTACCTTACCCAAGTGGCCGGTGTCGACTCCAAGTTTTCATCGTTTTCAAGAATTTAAAGTTTTCAAAAGAAATCTCCAATCTTCCAAAAGATTTTCATTAATGATTATGGGGATAATTAGTAGTCAACTTCTTTTCTAAACAAACACCCTTAACGCAACAAATTTCTTTTTTTCAAAAAGAAAGAAAAAAGGTCGCTACAACTTGGCGACTCCATTGGGGACGTTTTTTTTAAAACAAAAGAGAGTTAGGCCAAAGGAAAAATTGTTGCTTTTAAATAATGAAAGTTATTGGGATTTTAATCGGTTTTAACAGGATGATTCTTCTTTGAAAATGTGATCGAGATTTCACGGGCTTTGATAATTGGTGGTCCTCGAATTAATTTTTCATTTAATTTTTAAGGAGTCATCTACATGTGTTGCATCATATCATTAAGCTCTATACCTGAGCTTCTTCCCTTAAGTGGGAGTGAACTTCACATACCCACGTGAGTAGCCCTCCACGAGTCAGTAATTCACTTTCAGAACCCACGCCTTTTGACACGTGAGCAGCCCTCCATGTCATCGGGTTGTGCTTTCCCTCGAATCGAAACCAATTCGCAAGCTTATAATGGGCCAGAATTGGGTTCTTGATTGCCTTAGTAGGCAATAAGATAGGTTCGAGTACCCTTAATTAGAACCAAACCCATGTGTGAGAATTTAAGAAGCCCACTCCTATTAGAGCCATGAGGATAACCTTAGCAAATTATAACTCATGTGGTTAAGTTTCTTTCTTTGTGAAAACTGTTTATGTTTATCATTTCTTGCTTTCGTGTTTCTATCTAATGACTAACTCTTCTCTTTTCTCTCTTTTCATTGTTGTTCTTTTGTTTTGCATATTATTGTCATATCATAAAGAGCACATTAAGTTGGAAATAGTCTGACGTTAAAGACTAGATTGATGGGAGACCTAGTTCGCATCAATGATGAAAAGAACTCCGACGTACAAATATGGTCTGAAGGGGAACAGTTGCATGAGGGAGACAGTATACCCGTCGGGTTTAGGTCAACATTGGCAACAGAGACATTCATGAATACGGAAAACAATAACACTTTCGGGCTAAAGACAGTGTAGAATAGTTGGGACTTAGAAACAATGTGCACTTTCAGAAGAGAATATAGTGACATTGCATGTTTGTTAGATGTTCTGGTAGACCAAGCACTGTTGCAAGCCTTGGTGAGGTTCTGGAATCCCACCTACAATTGTTTCACGATCGGTAACTTTGACTTAACTCCTACGATTGAAGAATATCAAGACCTTTTAAACTGTGAGAAAATTGACGAAACTCGGGTATACTCGAAACCTATCAAGAACAAAGCCTTCCGAGGCAAGCTCAAGAGATTCTCGGACATGTTGGAATCCTGGGTCGAGAATCAGGTCGTCACTTGGGACAGTAAGGAGTATCTCAGATGGCATAAGATTCTAGCCCTGGCTTCTGTACATCCGGTAGGCCGAGTTCAGTGGGATCTCTTCGCATTTTAGTTCTTCTTTTTGCTTTGTTTTTGCATATCATTGCATTCGCATTACACAGGGCATTGATTCCTGAGTGATTTCTCCCATAATAGAAGATTGTTCATGATGGACTAAAGGTTCTTTGACCTGAAGGAAGGGGGTCCAATTCTAGAGTTCCATCCCGAGACTAGACCAGGGACAGCCGAAGAAGAATCATTCAAGGACTCTAGAATAGTTTCGGTAAGCAATGTCAATTCTGGTGACAAACAAGATGCAATACAAGAACTAAAGAAGCAGATGTCCGAGATGATGGACCAGATGAATGCCATGATGAAAGGCAAGCAGCATGTCGAACTCAGAAAAGATTCGATCGGGGAGCAGAATGTGGAACAGAATGTCGAAACAGACAACACCGTTAAATATGACAAATCGAATCCCTTTGTGATCAATCTCAAGAAGCAGACAAGTAGCATATCTGGGGTAGATATCAAGAGAACAGAGGCAAAACCAGGGGAAGTTCGAGAATTTAATGACATCAGAAGGCATTATCCTATGCCCATGAGATACACCGAGTTACTTCCGTTACTTGTCGAAAGGAGCCTTATCATACCAGTGAAGTCTGTACCAAGAAAACCTCCTTATCTGAAGGATTACAATAGTCGTGTCTGGTGCGGCTACCACATAGGCGATTCGAGTCATCACACTAAAAATTGTAGGGCCCTGAAAGACAGAGTTTGAGATCTTATCAGAATGGGAATTTTGAGTTTCGAAGACGGACAACCCCGATTCTTCAGCCAGCCAGCCGTTGCCCGAGAGGCAAAGTCGAAAGAGGGTCAATACCCAGCCCAAGGTTCGGGCAACACAGAAGTGGGTCACTCAAGCGGGATAAAGTTAGGAGTCAAGAATAAAAGCGTCTTAGAAGATGAACTTGCACGCAAGTGCGGCCAGCTCGAGCATGAGAGGCACGATCTGAGCATGAAATTAAAGAATGTACAAGACAAGTACCAGAAGCTGCACCTTGAATTCAAGAGTTTCGGTCTGGGTGACACCGGGGAAGAGTGGGTCGATGGTATGATTCAGCTGAGGAACGGTTCTGAACGCTGGAAGCAGAAATGCAAGAATAGTAAGAATAAAGTCAGATCATTATCACATAAGCTGGATGAAGCTGAGGGCCAACGCGACATTTTCCAAAGTGAGTTGGAAAGCAGTCTGGCCATGGAAGATATCTTGAAATCAAGTCTGCAACAGGAAAGGAATGAATCACAAGCCTTTCAAATGGAAAACGCGGCACTCAAAGAACAGATAGCGAGGCTCGAAACTGCTTTACGTACCAGTGAGATCCGTGCTGGGGCAATGATCGTTCAGCTACAAAAGGCCGAGCAAACAATATGGGAGAAAGATCGGGACATAAAGATGGTTACGACTCAAGCCCGGCAAGTAGCTCAACAGGTAGCAGATTTAGCCGATGCAGCAGCACCAATAAGCCAGAATATGGATCCAGCATTGGACCGCGAAGGAAAGCTGACAAGACTGTTGAATGAGGTCAAGACATTAGGTGCCAGGGTTCACCACTATCTGTAAAACCCTAATACCGGATGTAATGAAACCTTTTGGTCTGAATGAAAGATGTCCTATAGGGACAAATCACTTGCGGAATCGATGCTTTATTGCATTCATGCATTGCATTTGCATCACGTCCTGTGTATTATTTAATAATTCTATCATCGTATGACACTTCATCATTTAATACTTGGGGTTCGATGGCAGAATTAATCATAAAATGGAACGAACTGAAGAGTCGAGGCTTGACCAGTTAGAAGAAAAAATCGAGAAAGAGCTTAAGAAGAGAGGAAAGATAAATGTTTTCAATACGAGGGAACTCTGCCTAGTCCCTGATTTGGTCATTCCTCCGGATTTCAAGGTTCCTGGATTTGCGCAGTATGACGGAACCAGCTGCCCGAAGATTCACCTAACCATGTTCTGTAGAAAAATGGAAGGATACAGGAAGAATGAAGAATTATTGATCCACCACTTCCATGATAGCCTAACGGGACCCGCAGTAGTGTGGTATAACCGTTTGAACAGAAACCAAGTTAGGTCATGGGGTGACCTCGCTAATGCTTTCTTGAGGCAATATAAATATGCTTTAGATTTAGCACCTTGTTGCCAGTTTCTTCAGAATGAGAAAATGAGGCCAAGTGAAAGCTTCAGGGAATATGCACTAAGGTGGCGATGTTTGGCGACCCAAGTCCAACCTCCTATAGCGGAAGAAGAGTTGACTTTCATATTCCATGCAACGCTTCCCTCTCCCTTCTTTGATGTGATGTTGGAGAAATCGAGAAATAGATTCGAAGATTTCATGACGATTGGAGAGAGGATAGAATATGCAATCAAAGAAGGAAAATTGGGTCTAAAGTCTAAGGACCGAAGCGAAGATAAGATAGATAAGGATGGAGAGGTAAATGAGTGTCATCTCCAGGGTTCGCGTGGCCGTAAAAGAAGGAGACAGACTGACAAATCGGGGTCATCAAGGAAAGTTCCTCGGACGAGCGCAAATTTGGAAGTGTTTGGAACATCTATCTCAGACATTTGGCCTCATCTGGTAGGGGGTCAATATCTTGTTCCTAGGCCGATGAAGATTGCACATGATCTGCATGCCCATAGTTTTGACTCGAGTAGCACATGCGAATTCCATATGGGGGCACCGGGGCATCCCACCAGAAAATGTAGACCTTTATTGAAGGAAATCAAGAAGCTGGTCAATGATGGAACCCTGACACAAGAGCTGATCAAGCAGTGAAAGACCAAGGATGAGAGGCAAGTCTACATAGTGCTGAAGAAGCCAGAGATGTCTCTGCGTTAAAATACCTTCCTGAAGTAATACAAGGAATCAACTCTACTACATGTGGCCCCATGTGGTAAAGATCTTTTGCGATGGGGCATGTTTGTTGATTTTTATTTCAATAAAAAACATATTTCGCTTAACATATAATGTTTTTGAAAGCACATAGACATTTTCTCGCCGTTGTAGGACACTAGATATCAATTACAAGATGTGACGTTAGATAGATGTCGTGATAGCGATGATGTGTGATCTTCCCCATCGGACTCTGGTCAGCAAATCGAGATTATTACTCTTTCGATGATGTTCAAGGACGAAAAAGCTCTAAATGTCAACCATGTAGAGTTGCTTGAAATTGAAACTCTAGGCATAATCTTCTAGGTAGTAAAGAAATAAAAATAAGAATTAAAAAGAGGGAGAATTGAAGAAAAAGGGAAGAAAGAAAAAGAAAGAAATGAAAAATAAAGAAGGAGGAAATAATAAAAAAGTACTCCTATGTTCGAAACCTGGTAATAGGCTTGTTCGGATAAGAGTATGGGAATTTTGGGGCACTCCGCTGAAGCGATAGGGTGGAGATACATCATCCAATTCAAGAAACCTTAGCTTCATGAGTGATGGTAATATTTTCAAATCGTGACTAT
Organism: Hibiscus mutabilis; assembly: GCA_019671005.1. Lineage (NCBI taxonomy): Eukaryota > Viridiplantae > Streptophyta > Magnoliopsida > Malvales > Malvaceae > Hibiscus > Hibiscus mutabilis. Next base: position 22,078,964 of record CM033718.1, on the reverse strand, counting down.
GCCGAGTAACTTGGGGCAGTGTTGTTTGCTCCATCGTTGTCCTCAAGACAAAGGACTGTGACGAATTGATTTCCTCAAATAATGATAAAAGCAAAAAAAACAACAACAAAAAACAAAAGAAAAAGGAAAAATGATGAAAAGAGGAAAAAGAAAGAAAAAGAGATAAAACGATAACATAGGTAAAATTAAAACTCGCACCACCCAGAACTCTATTCCTAGAGTAATATTTCTGCGCTTTAATGGTCATACAGACCCACCCTTTTTGGGGCAGAGCATGTAATGAGAATTGAGAAAGAGTGATACTTTACAGCAACGCGATAATCATGAGGATGAACCGAGTCACCAGGGAAGACTTCACATCCTTGAATTACCGAGTGGTTGAATCTAAACCACTCTTGCACATGATATCCAGAGCTCCTATGTTGTGTTTTCAAGATCTTGTATGTTAATCTAAATGATACCCTTCAGTGGAACACCAATCAGCAAATTGACAAGTTAAAGCAACAAAGATTTCCATGTTTTACTTCAGGGGTAAGATCCAGAACACAAGGTTGCGGACACTATTAGAGCCCCTAACCAGAAACGACCTCACAATGCATAGAATGAAGATGATGAAAGAAGTATAGGTGTCAGACAGCTCAAGAACAAGAAGCGGATTCCAGCCATGATGCCTTGTTTGGTTCAAGAAAATAAAGGACGAAACAGGACAAGAATGAGTTACAAAGTGTGGGGACGGTAAAAAGTAAACATTGAGTCTCCAAAGAATTAAAGCACAGAGATCGATGAATGGTGCTTGTCAAGAGGCAACAAGAAGATTGAGGTTAAGAAGCATTTTGCTCACCCCGATGACGAAATTAACAAATACTCAGAATGTTGGGTCAAAATAACTGGAAGGTAGCCGAGCACGATCGAATGGGGCAATGCAGAACAGAAAGAATAGTAAGAATCTCTGCACACGCATGATATAGTGTTTGTTGGTGAAGCAGGCAGAGACCCCGAAGAAGAAAGGCGGGTGTTCGTGCAAAAGAACAAGAGCGGGTGCTCATTGAACAAAATTTGACAGAAATAAAGATCAAAACTGAGCATACCGCAAAAGGAAAGGAAATATAGAAATCTGAAGAATGACTTTTTAGGACATAAGATTTTAAAACAAGACTAACAATAAAAAGAAAAAGAAAAGAGAGTGAGAGAAAATGAGGATAAAAAAAGGAGAAAAATAAACAAGAAAAAAAAGAGGAGAAAAAAAGCACGACATTGCATGCATCATATAGATAGGGGCATGTCAATTTTGCTTGATCCTAAACAGGTATTTGAAGAATTATCGAAGAATTTACCAAAGTCCTGAAAGAACGGCATCCATAGCGGCGTGAGACCCAGATGTTAAATCTTTCAGGTCATCGGTAAGTCATTCGGGCCACCAATAAGTCTTTCGAGCGTGATGTTAAATCCTTCAGGTCATCGGTAAGTCCTTCGGGCACGATGTTAAGTCCTTCGGGCCACCAATAAGTCTTTCGAGCGTGGTGATAAGTCCTTCAGGCCATCAGTAAGTCCTTCGGGCATGATGTGGCAGCATAGCGGCATGAGTCCCGAAAGAACGGCAGCCATAGCGGCGTGAGACCTAGATGGTAAATCCTTCGGGTCATCGATAAGTCTTTCGGGCACGATGTTAAGTCCTTCGGGCCACCAATAAGTCTTTCGAGCGTGGTGATAAGTCCTTCGGGCCATCAGTAAGTCTTTCGGGCATGATGCGGCAGCATAGCGGCATGAGTCCCGAAAGAACGACAGCCATAGCTGCGTGAGACCCAGATGTTAAATCCTTCAGGTCATCGGTAAGTCCTTCGGGCACGATGTTAAGTCCTTCAGGCCACCAATAAGTCTTTCGAGCGTGGTGATAAGTCCTTTGGCCCATCAGTAAGTCCTTCGGGCATGATGCGGCAGCATGAATAGCGTGAGTCCCAAAAAAAATGACAGCCATAGCGGCGTGAGGCCCAGATGTTAAATCCTTCGGGTCACAGGTAAGTCCTTCGGGCACGATGTTAAGTTCTTCGGGCCATCAATAAGTCTTTCGAGCATCATGATAAGTCCTTCGGGCCATCAATAAGTTCTTCGGGCATGATGCGGCAACCTTAGTAGCGTAGGTCCAAAAATGGCAGCAGCCTCGTATAAAAAAGGAAACAGAAGAAACGAAAAAGAATAAAAGAAAGGAGGAAAGAAAAATCGAAGACAAAGATTATAAAGGAGAAGCCTACGTTTTCAAGCCCCAGTCGGAAGAATCCATCAGCGACGCAAAAGGTTTTATATAGGAGAAACCAGCATTGAAGGCGAAGAGTTCTATATAGGAAGGACTCCAAGCTGTACTGTCTCGAAGTGAAAAGTTCTATATAGGAGGGACTCATAACTCGAGACTTCAGAGCGAAGGGTTCTATATAGGAAGAGCCTGAAGCTCCAAGATCGGAAGGTGACGAAGCTCTATATAGGAAGAACTTACGAGCCTGAAGATTCAGCTAAGGAAAAACAGAGAGTTCCAGAAGAACACGTGATTCTGAAGTCGTGAGCAGGGAAGTCGGATAAAAATGAGTGCTTTCGGTCTTTGCTTTGTTCTCATTTCACGAGAACAAGCAAAGAGGGGCAACTGTAATCACTCATTTTTATCCGGTTTGTAAATATTGTTAATATATTAGTATAATAATTAATGGGGAATTATTATTGCATGTATACATATTACATTATATGTTTATTTTATATGCATGATTAGTGTATGTATAGGGTGTGTGATGTGTGCATGTATACTATAAGCCATGTATATGCATTAGTAAGTAATATGGTGTATGTATGTCGCGCATGTATTTACATTCCTTACGAGTGCATAGTTTGTACGTATAATATGTGTGGATATTCATGATTATCATGTGTGTTATTGTATGTATGTATGTTAGTATGTTACATTAATTAATGTTTGCATGTGTATTCGTATGTTATACTTATATGAATATGCACGTATACGTATGTATGTAATATCGTATTATTATTATTATTATTATTATTAGACTAATGTAAAAATAAAATCTAAAATATAAAACCCAAATATTAATTAATAGTCCAATCCAATATATTTCAAAAACCCAAAAATATATATAACATGACCCGAGCCCAAAACCCTAGCCCTATTAGACATCTAACCCTAATCACGTTTGGGATATTTTGCACAGCTGATCCAGGACCGTTGGATCTAATGTTGATCCAACGGTCGTGATTGAAGGAAGATGCCCTTCTAGATGTCACGTGAAGGCCACGCTCGGGCCGGCCAGCTCCCCACACACTCGTATGTCGCACGCGCGAGACTCCTTGGATTCCCAGAGGCCACGCGTCAAGATCAGAGGTAGCCTCGCGCATTTCAAGACTCGATCTAGGCCGTTCATTCCCCATGTAATCACAGCCGTTGGATCAAATCTGATCCAACGGCCGTGAGTGAATCTGGCCGAAGATGCTGCTGCCATACTCTCTCCACGCCGGCACCACTCCGCCGTACCATCAGTCCAACCACCAGACGTGCAAAAGAGGCAAAAAAACAGATTATCAGCAACCAAATCTCAGAAAGATAATTTTTTTTATTATTAGATCTACCAAAAGGAAAAAATAGCATATATGTAATGAGGTCTACCCTCTTTTGTACCGGTTTTCACCAGATCTAAAAATACACAAAAAATTTCCAGAAAGGTAGCTTCTTCTTTCTATTTTTTTTGCATGTTCATTCGAACTAAAAAATAATACCAAATACCTAAAAGAAAAAAGGGAAGACTATACCTTTTAGGCTTCGGCCGGTCACCTTGTACGGTGGCCGAGGCTAGGACCTCCGATGAACGGTCCCCATGCATCTATCTCTTTATCTTTTCCCTTACCCTGACCGTCGATCCTCCTTCGCATCGGTGATAAGCCCACTCCTAGGGTGAATCGGTCGAGAGGAGAGATGTCGGGGTTGTGAAAAGGAGGTTTTTTTCTTTCAAAAGGGCTTCGGGTTTTTCAGATCTAGGCAAATCGGAGTGTTTTCCCTAAAGTCTAAGCGTATATCAGGGTTTTAGAGAGAGGGGAGAGTTTTTCTGAAGCTGGTTTGGGTTCCGCCACCGCAGGAGACGACATCGGACATGAAAGGGGTGAACGGCGATGTCGAGTTGTTGAGAGAAAATGAGGGAGGCTGAATATTTTTTAGGTTTAGGTTTAATATTTTACCGGTTATAAAACAAATAATAACCTTTGGATAGTTAAATGGTTTAATTACATGAGGGGTCATTTTTGTTTTTTCCCGCTTTTACTTTCGGCCCTGGCACAATTGCACTTTCAATCCATGTTCTCTGTTACCGCATGCTTTTGCATCCCCTTTTTGTTTCAAATTAGCGTCTGCATTTCATTTTCATTCAATTCAACCCCGAAATTAAGTTGGATCAGATTTTAAATGGCATAAATACCTTCGAAGTCCTTTCGTGTTTCTGTTTTTTGCACTTTAAGCTTGCCGCATGGGTTTATTACTCGATAGGTCCTTTGGAGTTTAATTCAGTTTTTAATCAAGTCCTTAATTACGTCTTTGACTATTTAATTTCTATTTTTAGGTTTTGTTTCTTTTCCATTTTAGTCCTTCTGATGCTTTAAACTTTTATATCTTTTATTCCTTTTATCTATTTTAGTATGTTGTGTTGCACATCATATTTACATATGTTTCATTCACGCATAGTCTATTTATGTTTTATCGTGTATTATATCATTTTTTGTGCTTTAATTTTATCGTTTGTATTACATATGTCTTTTGTTGTTATATTTAACTTAATGTGCATATCATGTTTACATGTTAGCTTATTATGGTCATTTTGTACGTTAGGATATGTATTAATTTATGGTGTGATTGGTCTCATAAATACCATGTTTTTATGTCCATTTCGCTTCTTTGTAGGTTACTTGATAGTATGATATTGTTTGTTATATGTAATGTCTTTGTTGTTATTTTTACATGTTAATTATGTCATTGATAAGGGTTTTAGTGTATTTTTGTGGTATTGTTGACTTGTTAATTTCGTACCCTTTTAGGTCTATGCCATGCATGTTATAGTTGTGGTTCATTTTAATGTGTTTAAGCATGTTAAAACTAATTAGTCTAATTTTGGAAGCAAGCATTTTCTTGTTCATATTTTGTTTTATTTTGTTTTTATCATCATGAGATGTTATGTTCATGCATTTTAATTATTTTTGTTTTATATTATAGTATTTGGGTTTTAATGCCATGTCGATATGAATGTTTGTTTATGTTTTCTAAGATCGCATAATGGTATAAAATTGTCAATGCGGTGCCCTTTTATCCGAGCGTAAACGGGGCCAGTATCAGTCGTAGTGATAGTGGTTGAGCGTTTACTCTCGGATAACGGGGCCCTGAAAATTTATTCGCAATTATGACCGAATTTTAAACTAATCGTCACTTTAATCTGGAAAATCTAATATTAATAAAGCGGTAATTATTAAAGTACCAATTTTGGGCGGTGTGGGGGTGCTAATCCTTCCCCATCCGTAACCGACTCCCGAACCCAATAATTTTTAAATCTCTGGTTTTATGGTGTCCGGCCCACCTTAGTGACCGGTGGCGACTCATTTTCTTTAAATAAAACACGATATTTTTAAAAACCCCCACGGAATAAATATTTTATATCAAAAAAATCACAAACAATACGAAAACCACATTTTTTAGCAAAGAGGACATCGCTACATTAATATTTTAGGGCTAAATACATAATTGGGCTATATATCAAATTGGGCCATCCTTTTTAAATGTTTGCTTTCATGTCCTTGATTGTCATACTTTAATTGACATCCATATAATCTTTAATCTTAATTGCATCTCTAATCAATCTAAAAGTAGGTATTTATTAATTCTAATATTTGTGTTGTAACAGTCCGAGCTTAAAGGATGTTGACCAAATATTCGAATTAATTGTTACCATCCCGAGGTAAATGGATTAAAAATTAACAAAATCATCATATCATACTTAAATGTTTGCATCATGCATAAAGGTGACGTACGGGGGTCGAACCAAAAATTAACACGGCAGTCGGGCTTATTCAATGTCGGTTTAATCTATGGTCTGATATATCGTCATCCTTATTAATTAAATGTCTAATTAATTTGAGTCCACTAATTTGATAAAGCCCGTGCAATCAAGGTTAATTTTCACCTAAGAACTCCGAGTTAAATTCAATGTAAATTTCAATAATTTTCATCATTTTAAGAGCAGCAAATATTTTGGTACCGAGTTCCGAGCATGATAGGGGTGATAATATTTCCCCATGCGTAACCAACTCCCGGACCCTTTCACGACAAATCTCTGGTTTCTTATGGTGTCTGGCCTACCTTACCCAAGCGGCCGGTGGCGACTCCAAGTTTTCATCGTTTTCAAGAATTTAAAGTTTTTTAAAAAAAATCCTCAATCTCCCAAAAGATTTTCATTAATGATTATGGGGATAATTAGTAGTCGACTTCTTTTCTAAACAAACACCCTTAACGCAGTAAATTCCTTTTTTTTTTCAAAAGGAAGAAAAAAGGTCTCTACACCAATTTAAGTCTTGGGTTGTAATTTCTAACTCTTTAATAAATTATCATTTATCGAGCAAAAAAAAATAGTATAGCTCAACTCATAATACAAGTTTCAACACTCCTCTAATTCACATGAATATTAAACCCAAGAATGGACAGAGTGATGTTAGGACTTAGGAGGCAGTCACGTTCTCTGGAAATTTTAAATTTTCATATATTTTAAAAATGTTTTATATATTTTATTAATAATTTAATTTTACATTCTTATAATTTTCAATTTCACATATAATTTTAAAATTTTCTTTATATTTTATATTGACGGTCTAATTTTGCAGCCTTGTGATTTTAAAAATCTCATATAATTTTATTAAATATAAAAAAATCACACCACTAATATAAATTTTTTTTGTCGGTCCTGATTAAACTTTAATAATTTTGTATTTGAAATCACAAAAACATCTAAAAACAACAATAATAAAAGGAGGCAGGATAAAATGACTAATAATATATTAGTAATGACTAAAGTGATAAAGCCGGAAGCAAATGGGAAGCACGTTTTGTGTCTTTTTGAGGGCTTTTTTTTTTTGAGTGTTTGGATAATGAAGTAAAGGGAATCTAAGATTACATCTAACAGTAAAAGAGAGATGATGGGTTGATAGGAAGAAAGGACCGGAGACAAATAGCAATGGCAAGTGCCGATCACTACACTCACTCGTTTGCAATAAAAAAAAAAAGACTACTCAATATATTCATTCATGCAATATATACAAAGCAATAATACTCAAATAATGACTTCTTTGCAATAATCCCAACTAAAATATATTATTTATTTATTTATTTATTTATATTTAATTTGCAAAGTGGGCATCATGATGGGGTAGAATGCATAATTATACCTAATATTTGGATAGAATATGACCTACCCCACCCCCCACATTTATTTTGTAAACAAATAACAACATTTTAAAGTACAAGAAAATATATCATTCCATTTTTATGGAGAAAAATCAATCTCACGTGACAATTTATTTTTTAAATTATTTTATATATACATTATAATAATATCATGTTATAAAAATTTAAATAAAATCCAATTGAAAGATTTTTATGAACTTTCATGAGAATGAAGGTGAGAGCAGAATTGTTTGATGAGGTTAGGTCCCTTGAGACTGTAAGTCGCCACCAATCTTTTTAATTTTAGCTTAGGTGAGATTGGATCACCTGAAAATTCGGTTATTTTAATAAAATTGATTTTTGTCGTATTTTATTAAAACAACGAGTTTTGGTCTGCAAAACCAAAAAGTAGGTTCGAGAGTCGGTTACGTGTGGGGAAAGGTGAGCACTCCCCATAACGCCCAAAATCGGTACCTAGTCGATTACAAATTGTTTTAATGACAGAAATTATGAATTTGGATTTAATTTAAGAATTGTGATCCCTTAAAACATTTAGAAGAAATTTTTTTTATATAAAGGAAATTTACACCCCAACAACGGTCGGGGCAAAATTTCCGTTAAATTGTCGGATAAAGGAAAATTACTTGGAAATTTATAATTTATACTTAGAAAAAAATAATGTTTCGTAATAGAGATTAACGGAAAGCGGCACCTCTACGTTCGATGTACATTTTTTTACGATAATCCCTATTAAAAAGGTCATTAAAGATTCAATTAATAAGTATATTTAAGTAAATAGCAATATTGTTAGTAATAACAATTTGTAGAATATATAGTATAAACAATATATAATCGTAACAATAGTAGTAATAATAATATGATAATACATATATGGTAATATAATAACAATAACATAATGATAATAGTAATAATAAATAACAGTAATAATAACAATAATAATAACAATAATTAATTAATAATAATAATAGTAACAGTAGATAACAATAATAAAAATAATGATAGTAATAATTAATTAATTAATAATAGTGATAATAACTAAAAAGGTGACTGAAATAGAATAAGGTAAAAAACTGAAATATGAAAATATAAAGGATACGAAAGTAGAGGGACCGAAGCTGCAATTCTCCCATTTTTATTAAAAACGCGCGAATCTCCCCCTTCGGGTCGGGTCCGAACGCGGGTTACGTATGCTCAAAACGGCGTCATTTTGAAACGCCCATAAATAGCCATATTTCACCAAAACATTTCATTTTATCTGATAATTAAAAAAAAAACCTACAAAACTCTCCCAATTCCCTTTCCCATTGCTCTCTGCCTGCCCAGATGTCGGCCAAATACCGCCGTTCGCCGCCGACGAAGGACCGCCGCGAACGGCGACCAGAATGCATGCAAGGTGCTGTTTAGGTTCAGTTTTGGGTTCTAAACACGGTTTCAAGGTTAGTTTCTCCTAAATCCTCTTCTATTTTCGTAGATCTGAGAAAACTGAAAGGTTTTTTTTTTTAATTTTTACCTCTTCGGACTATTTTGCTTTGATTTTTATCCTTTTTTATTTTTTGTTTGATTTTCATCTCTAAAATGGTCTCTCTCTTTTTTGTAGATCTGAGAAAACCGAAAGATTTTTTTAAAATTTTTACCTCTTCGGACTATTTTGCTTCGGTTTTTGTCCTTTTTTTTATTTTTTGATTGATTTCCGTCTCTAAAATGGTCTCTCTTTTTTTGTGAATTTTTTGGGTTCGAAAAACTCCCCACTTTTGCGCGGGTTCATCCCTTTTATAGGGCTCGATTTAGGGTGAGGTGGAAAGGTGGGGGACAAGTGGAGGCTCGTGGTGGTCGGGTCTGTGCGGTAGTGGCAAGAACGGATGAAGATGAAGGATTTAAAGGGGATTTAGGGCGGTGGAGCAGAGGGGTAATCATTTAGGGGTGTTAGTAGCAGCTTGGAGCCGATGAGGCGGCGGCACACGGCTTGGACGGTAGCGGCTTCAGTGGCGTCGGGGTTGGCTCGGCTGATGGCGGCGGTAGCGTGAAGAGCGGCGGCCCAAGAGAGGCGGCGTCTAGGGTTTTTTTTTGTATTAGGGTTAGGTTTAGATTTAGTTAGATTGGGTTATTGGACCGGGAATGTAATTGGTATTTAGATTGGGTATAATTGTAAATGGGTTATGGGTTATTAGGGTATAAGGGTTAAGTTTATTGAAATGGGTCTGGTTGTAATATTGGGTTAATAAAATGGGTTTGGTATTCTGATTATTATTGGGTTGTTGGGCTAAGCCCGGACAAAATGAGCATCTAAAGAGACAGTGGGGCATGATGCCGAATCACGAGGACAGTTGATGGTTTGGACGGATAATATAATGTGGGATGACGGACGACAAGAGGATATGCAAGTGATTGAAATGCAGGAGGGTTCAGGTGCATGGTCGAGAGAGGAGGAGGTAGGTTTTGTTGATAGGGAGACGAGCACTCTGATTGGATCATTGGCACTAGGGATTGTCAATTGAGGCTTACGATCAAGCTGGGGCGCAAACCGAAATACAATGGGCACCACAGTTGAATTGGTTTCATACAATGGGGGCACTAAGAAAGTACGCCAGGTATTTGAATTTGTATTAAGCTTCCTTACGCTTGAGAAACGTCGTGCAACGGAAGACAAATTACGAAAAAGAGGTAGGGGTCGCCCGTGAAAAATTTCACATAGAGATTAACAAATAATGAATGCATAGTTGTCGTGATCAGATTTCCTGAATAGGCAAAAAAGCGATATTGCAAGACTTTAGATTTGGGAAAGTTAATTGGGGCGACAACAGTTGGAAACGAAGATTTGTTGAAATGATACATATAATAAGGGGCGTAGCTCGGATCATTGCGAGTCACAAGAAAGCACAATAGCAGAAGACAATGTGAGTACTGCCATGGAACACGTGGGTTGATTTTTGTGGCAAAGAAAAAATATGTCCAAGATTTGTTGAAATGATACCGTTGTGATATGGCTTTTATTCATGAGACGAAGTTGGAACTAATTACTTCTCAGATTGTACGGAAGGTATGGTGTACTTGTGATTTTCAATTTATTTTGTCTCCTTCAGTAGGTCAAAACAGATGGAATTTTGTTGTATGGGAAGCCTCTAGATTCATCATGGTGGATTCATGTAATGAAGCAATTTTTATGGTCGTGCGGGGAAAATGGATTGAAGATGATTGGGAGTGTGGTGGAAAATCAATTTGGTGTCTGGAATCATTGAATGAGATTGTAATACGAAATGTGGTACCATGGTGCCTCGTGAGGTACATTGGGACATTGGGGTTGATCGATGAAGTTGCTTGGACCGTTTCCTAGTGACGAGATAGTGGATTGAGATATTCACAAGATTATCCCTGTAAAATTTACATAGATGCCTATCAGATCGTTTAACAAGTGATAGATTGCATTGGGTCCTCGCCATTATTATTAATCTATAACATATATATTCTTTATATATATACACCCAACTTTTATATAGTAATATAGAACTTTTATCAGAACTTTTATTTATATGTTCAAAGAATAATAATACCTTTAAGTTGACATAAGATAACTGACGACTTTTTTGATAAAAAGTTAATTTTTAATGCTTTATAAATAATTTTAAAATTTTTATTTTTTAATAATTTTTATTTATTATTTTATAACTTAATTTTGATACTTAATCATCAATTTAAAATATAATATTTTTATTTTTTATTTTTTATTTTATAATATTTTTAATTGATGTCGTACAATAACTACATCGTACCATATCTTATGTTAGACACACCCATAAGGAGGGACATGAATTTTGTTACTCGCAAAATAATAATCTTAAAAAAATAAAACCTTAAAACCTTCCGTCACTTTTCTTCTCCCTATATATTCCCCTATCAGTCACCATTTGTTTCTCGAAACAAAGAGATTCCATATCCTAAAAACTCGTACCATGCTCTCTTCCCTTTCTTTCCCCGTTTATTCAGTTTCTCCTCTGTCATCTCCCCGTGTCAGATTCCGGCCACCTCTCGCCGCCACCTCCCCTTTTACTTCAAAGCAACAAAAAGCTTTTTCGCCGAGCGGTTATCTTAGCCGTCCAGGAATGGCAGCCTGCACGTCGCTGTACGAGGTGTTAGGGATTTCTGTCGCCGCTTCCAGCCAGGAAATCAAGGCCGCGTACCGCCGATTGGCGAGGGTTTGTCATCCCGACGTGGCGGCAATCGACCGGAAAGACTCATCGGCCGACGAATTCATGAAGATCCATGCGGCCTACAGCACCTTATGGGATCCCGAGAAACGAGCCGTATATGATAGAAAGCTTACCCGGAGATACCAACGGCCGTTGACTTCGGCTTCTAGTTTTTCCGATTATACTGGGAGGAGTTGGGAGACCGATCAGTGCTGGTAAATGTGTTGACTCACTCCATCAGGCTACCGTGTTGGAGGTTGAACTCATCAGCGTTTTTATTTTAATTTCCATAAAATCTGTACAGCTAGTCAGTACATATCTCTGTTAAAGGAAAACTGATTGGCTAACCAAAGTATAGAAAAATCAACGATCGGTGGGTTTTGCTGGAGAAATCAAGGAAGCTCTGCTCTGTTTTTGTTGGCTGCTGAATCATGCATAAAGAGATGAATCTTTCCATTCTACTGTTTTTGTTTCCCGGTTATTAAAAAATTATAATTACTAAAGGAAAACCAGTTTGCTTGTTGTTAAGCTTAATTAATTAACGCTACCAGCTCTGAAATTGTGCGATGAAGTTTCTATTCTCGGCTGGCAAATGGAAAAGGGAAACCGATTTCCCTTTTTCTTTTCTGTTTGTCAATTTTTACGTGCAAATCTAAAACCCACAATTTTCCATTTTATATTTCATCCATCGCTACAAAATATTTTAAATTTTAACATTTATATTATTTCAAAAAAAATTAACATTTATAGGCATCTAACAAATTTATAGTATTTGATTTTGAAATCCCTAATATTAATTTGTATTTGATGAATTTATGTTTTATAATCTTAAACTATAATGTATTAAATCATAATTATTCATCTCTAATGCACACATTTCATTATTGTCTTTTACATAAAAAATACAATTTAAAATCAATTAGTTGCAGTGGAAAATGAAATGTTGTATCTTAGAACAATTGAATTCAAGCAGCTTATTGACACGTTATGTGTGCGTTATCAAAGTACTAAATCAATAAACATTTCGTAACCAAACCAGAATATTAAAAAAGTCAATTCTCAAATAAAATCGTAAAATAATATCTCGACTTTCAAGAAAAAAAAACACTAAATGCTATAATTCACTTCTTGACGATTTTTTTTACACTTTTCGTGATACTATTTTATTATATGTTACTCTGAAGTATCTTGATTTAAAAAGTGGCCCTATTTTATTTATAGAATTTCACCATGCTACTCAAGTAAGTTAGTAACACTTTCAGTTGTTGAACTATAGCCACTAAGTTTGACACTTCACCATATCGCCTTTTAACACTATTCTTTTATTTTTTTTTCTACAAACTCGTTTTACGAGTTTATTCTTAAAAAATTTGAATTTGAGCTTGTTTGCATGATGTGTTTGTTATCAAAGTGCTACATTAATAAATATATACTATATGTAATTATACTAAAATATTAAAAAATAAAAATTCTAAATAAAACCGTAAGAAAATATCTCAGACTCTCAAGAAAAAGACACTAAATGCTATATTTCACTTCTCCACGGTTTTTTTCACACTTCTCTCGTGATACTATTTTATTAGAGGTCACTTTAAAGTATTTTACTTTAAAAGATTGTACTCACAAAATTTCACGTGCTCCATTTTGCTCGTGTAAATTAGTGACACTTTCGGTTATTGGACTATAGCCACTAGGTTTGACACTTCAGCATATCGTCTTTTAACACGATTCTATTATTTTTTTTCTTCTACAAACTCGTTTCACAATTTTTATGTTGTTTCTATTTTGCTCGCCGTTACTACAAAAACTAATCATAGATAAGTATAATTTTAAAAAGATTTAAACCAAATCCCATTCAAACCATCCTTAACCGGCTATATTATATGAATAGAAATTTTATACCCCTAAGCATGCCTCCTTTTTATGCCCTACACTAAAAAATACTTACAAATTAAATTTTAAACTCTAATCCTATACCCTAAAAAATACACTATATCCTTAATTTCTTAAACCCTAACCTTAACCCTAAACTCTAATATCTTAACTCACTATTTTTAAAGTGGGGCACCAAAGGAAGCATGATTAGGAGGTAGACGATTTCCATCCATGTTATATATAAGTTATTAAGATGTGTATTAATATTTATAAAAGGAAAATACATATTGTAGAAACTAACTTCATACGTTTATAAATCACAACATTCCAATGACTTTCTGGGTAAAATAGTTAAATGAATGTATGCATCACTCTTTTATAGTTTCTTAATAAATTGTTTATTACATACACATAAGCATGCTCCAATTACACATTCATTTATAACTTTTAAAAAAAGATATATTTATACTTTAAAATTATTAATTAAGTTGAATAATCTAATTCAATTCTTATTTTATTTTTAATCCAATTATAAAATAATTAAAAATATTAAAGTTTTGATCTAGAATGATTTAACATTGGTTTTAAGATGGGAACCATTTGTAAAGCCAATACCAAGAGAGTTTGATACATGGAAATTGTACTTTTTAGAATTTTTAAGTGAACTTTTGTGAAAATCCAGCTTTATTTACTTGATAATAAACAGGTTTTCTTTTTGTTATATGATTATTAGGGGGATAAAGGTGTGTGTACATGCTAAGTTTTGTTAGACAATGGTGGTATGTATGTATGTAGGGTAGGAGGACCTACAAAGGCTGAAGAAAGGTAAGTACAAACAATTGGAATTCAGTACCTATCTGTTCCTCACTATGCCTTAATGTCTATTTGTTTAAAGGGCAAAATGATGATTGTTTCTAGAAGATGTATAGTGCCCTACACATCCATTACATGAATGAAACAAGTCAACAGCATTACCAAAGACAACAAACTAAGAAATATCTTCTCACTTTATTCCTACATGATTGTTTACATAGTAGAGCCTTTATTATTGCCAGCCAATTTTGACAAAAGGAAAGGGATTGGAACACTTATGGACTATTAATTTTTATTTGTTTACTTTTAAGGAAAAGTGAGATAGGGGTGAACAAAACTAGACTAGACGCACAAGAATTCGACTTGTAATTTTATAAACTCAATTTTACTAAAAAAAATTAAATAAAGTTTGAGTTATAAAATAAAAATTCGAATGACTCGAAATTTTTAATAATCAGTGAATAGGATTTTTCAAGTTTGAGTCGAATTCGTCAATTTTATTTAATATACACACAACATATGAAAAATATGAAAGAAATATGTGTATTGCGTATTGTTATAAAAAGTCATTTAAATTGAATATAATTAGTACCATAATATTGTAAATGTTTAGAATTAAATTTAAACAGAATTTTAAATTATCGGACTCGAATTTTATAAATTCGATTCGATACAAATTTCATAAGCTCAACTAAAAAAAATTATACTTACCGTGAAAACTTGATCAAAATGTGTCATACTGTTAAAGGGAGCAACAGTAATCAAATTAATATTTTTCTTTTGGAAATCTTTATCGCATTGTTGCAGTCTTAATCGGTCACTTCGATTCATTTCATTGTTACTTGGGGAGCACTACTTCCCAGAATTTCCTCCAACATTTATCGTCGGAAAGGGAAATGTTCTGTGTCTAGAATATCTAAGTTTAGATTTCTCAAATATCTTATTTGCTCTTTGTGGGTTTAGAGTATAATAGTCGAAAATTTGACCTCTCATCAGATTTTATATATCTCGTCCGGATTATATATATAAGCAATAGGATCTGTTAATACATCGTAAAAGTGTATAAATTTTACAATTTTTTTTAGATCATTGGATTAATAAAAATTGATGGATTAAATTAACAGTAAGTAATGATAAATTTTTTACGGAAAAAATAAGTTAAAAATTTTACACAACTATTAAAGCCAATTAATTCAACCATCCTACCTCTCTCACACACATATACTAGTGTGTATTAAGATCTACTTATACTATGTAAAACTCACAAAATTTACATTAACTTAGGATCATTAAATAAGTGCAAATTAATGATTATGATTAAACTTTTTATTTTTTCCTTTAAAAATCTCTACGTTTTCAACTTTTAATCTTAACCATAATTTACATTCATCTAATGATTAATCCCTAGTGTAAGAGGATCATGTCCCTTTATATATATTTTTGCAAGTGGATCCTAATGTTTTAAATGTTTAATCCCTTCCTAATGTACCAAACCCTTCATTATTGACATTTTGGCTCTTTTTTTCCCTTCAAAATAAACCCATCCTCACGTTGATACATTTTTGAAGGAAACCATATAGAGGATTAGAAAATGAAGAAGTCCAATGTTGTATTTCAGGATAAGAAATGTCGAGTTTACTGTTTGTGGGAAGAGTGGGTCCCTTTGTCATAAGATGTAAGAAGAATATTGTAGATGTCTATTTTTGTCCGGGCTTAACCTAATACTCAATACCCAAAAATAATACTCATGTCCATACTCAAGCCCATTTTACAATCCAATAATTCGGCCTAACAATCCATTTGGGCCCAAACCTAAACCTAATACACAAAAAACCCTAATCTACCTTATCTTTTAGCCACCGCCGCCATCACTCACTAAGCCGCCGCCGCCTCATCGGCCATTTTTCCTCTACCGACAATCCAAAACTGAAACCCTTAAAAAATATATATATGCACCCTCGAGATATATATCCTATCGCCCAAACATCAAATTTCTACTGCAATTGCCCACAACCATCATGATCTCTATACCTTATTTGTCACATCCTGAAAACCGGCTTAGTCGGAAGTAGGTTCTGGTAATCAGAAATTTTAAATCCAATATGTTGCACGTTTGTAATAGTTGAATTTTGTACCCCTCTTTTGTAATGAAATCTCAATTTGGTCCTATTTGAGTGGACGAACTTCCTTGTACGAAATTCAAAGCCAAAATGCAAATTCTGGGCTAGGCGTATCAATACGGTCAAGCCAATATAGATAAGGCCCAATTGCCAATAACTAACTTATCTGTTTGGGCATGAGCGTATCAATACGATCACGAGCGTATCGATACGGTTCCCCTGTTTTGAATTTGTTCGAAGTCAAAAGTTGGAAAGAAGTAAGCAAGTAGCTTACTCACCTCTTAGCTTGCCTCCTCCCCCACGTGATTGGTTTCAGATGAAAGATGGATAGCCATCAAATGCCTTGAAATCCTAAAAGAGTAATGAGTTGAAAAGAATTAGTAAAATAAGCTTACCTTTGGACATAGGAAAGCATTCTATTGGCCCTTGTGGTGGTGGGGATTGACCAAAGCCCTTGGCTTTCTTAAATGGGCAATAAGGCTCTTATCTTTGCACCTTTGAACTCCAAAAAGTAAACCCAAACTTTGTCTCCCAAATAAGCAAGTTCCTCTATTGCCGTCTTCAACCTCTAGCTAAGCTAACACCTTGGTGCAATCCTCGATCATCATTCGACTTCAATACCTCATTTGAAAGCTTATAATTCGGTAAAAAAAACCCCTCATTCGATTTGATGATTCCAATCTTCGTTGGAGCTTAATTTCAAAATTAGGTTTTCCCGATTCAAATAGGAACCCATGAATTAGGAGTTTTGATTTTGATAATTCGATGTTGTCCCTAAGCTCCGGTAAGTTCGAAATAAGTTTCGAATCTTTAATTCGAATTCTAATGTAATCATAACTTTGTGCTAGTTCAAGTGTTGGAGAATGACTCATTGTCATCCCCGAAAGAAGCTAGGCACATCAGAATTTCGATTCGAGAGCCTCGTAATCAAGGTGGGTGTAGTCGCGTCATGGGATAAGCTCGGTGCCATTCCTTTGCATTATTGTGGTTTACTATGCATTGTGTCAAGCTCAAGTAGAGCAATCGGCTATGAATTTGAACGGTAAGATTGGGTAAGCCCTTTGTGTCATTTTGATATGGTTATGATGTAAATGAACTATGAAAATAGTATGTTGAAATATGAACAAACTAAGTTATTTTATGTAAAATTGATATGGCTACATGATGATTCGATGTACACATGTACGATGATATGCTATGGAGCTATGGCTCACTTTTGTTTCTGATATGTTATGGCCTACGGGCACAAAGGTAAGAAAATACAATGATATATGTGAACCTTGAACATTTGTGAGTTTTGGATACAATTGGCATGCCATAGGGTTATTTGAGATCGTATAAGTAAGGGTGGACTTCGGTATGAGGCTACGACCTATATGTGGGGGAGATAAGGATTGATTGTGTAAGAGACTTATCCGGAGCTACGGCTCAAGGCTACGACCTATTTTCTGATATATGTGTTGGTGTAAAGGGGAATCCGTGTATCCATTTGTTACATTGTTCACGGGAATTAATGTGTGTTTAATTATGCTATGTTTATGTGAGAATATGATAAATGATCCCAAACATGATGTCTAATTGTGTTACCATGCTATTCTTGATGGTAGATTGCCATGCATACCATGTTATTTTGTTACGCTTGTTATGACTACCTCACTAGGCTATATAAGCCTAACATATGTGTGTCTCATGCATTTTTTAGGATCTTGAGATCTCCCGAGCTCGATCGTGTAATCTCCCAGTTGCAAGTCACTTCCTTAAGTTATATGTATGTTTACTTTCGTTTCCGAACTCCTATTAAGGTGGAATAAGGACTAGACGTGTTGAAATGACCTATTTTTATTTGTTTTCATAAGCCTAAAATAGCCTAAAGGATGTATGTGTAAAATGGTAAGTTTTGGGGTTAGTAACCTAGTTAAAATGAGCTTAAACGCACTAATTGGTAAAATCCTAGTAAACGGATTCGAAATGTCCTAAAATTTAACACACAATTGGAAATACTATTTTTATGGTTGATGGTAAAGTTTGGTAAAATTTGGATAACATTTACTAGGTTGATTTGAATAAAAACCAGTAAAAATCTGTCATTACAGGTCAGGAGTATCGATACGGGTGATGGCGTATCGATACGGTCCTTTCATAATTGGTCTAGTCAACCTTTGTCAAACAGGGCGTTTCGATATGGTTTGGGCGAATCGGTACGAAATTTGGTCACTGAAATTTGGGTGGGAAAAAGGTACCGATACAGTCATAGAGCATATCGGTACGGGGTCAACGCGTATCGATACTAGATTAGTTGTATCGGTACGGGTTTGACATCCTTCGAATCTGGGAATCTAAAATTAGGCTTAACGTATCGATACGGCGCGCAGGGTATCGATACGGTGTCAGTTAATTTAGTTATAAAGATTATAAAAAAGTTTTAGGCAGATTGCAAGTTGGTCACTAATAATCATACGGTCTAATTAATTAGGTTAATGATATCCAATAGTAATGAAACTTCACAGATTAATAACTGGCATGTTTAATTACAAATTGGAATAAAGAATTCGGATTAAGGTCGCTTATTTGTAAAATTTATGATTTAGTCCCTATGTTGAAAAATGTTAAAATTGATCTCGATTCTAATAAGACTAGTAACAAATAGGTTTGATAAGCCTTAAGAATAATTAATACAATATTCCAAACAAGTTCCAAACTTCGATTCCATCTTCTGATCTCCAAATAAGTTTTCGGTAACACTTCCCGACCCAATTCACTACCAGACCGGGAAGGGGGTGTCACAGTTGTGGTATCAAAGCCTAGGTTTAGTCGATTCTAAGACTAAACTAAAGCCTGTTACGAGTCCGCATGTACTTATGCCACCTAGGAGTTATTTGTATATGTTATATGTGACTTGTAGCTTACACGATTCAATCTTTCTGATTAAATCTGAATATGTTTGGGCTTACTGATGAACCAAATCCTGGCTCCTCCTTTACTCAAGGGGATAATCTGAGGGTAGAAGTTAGGCTCGAGCAAGTGGGCCAAAATGATCCGCCTCATTCTCCATCACTGTCGGCCGCTCAGCAGGAATATCTGATGTCCATGGGCGACATGATTAAGCAAGTGGTTGTGTCCCTTTGACAAGAACCACCCCTCCAGCCTACTGCAGCCACCTCGACAACCTTGACAAACTCAAACTCAAACAATACCCGGTTTACACCTTTACCGGCCAGGACCTGGACAACCTTTAAGAACACTCTGAAAGTGCTGAATAAGTAAATAAAGCACCTTGAAGAACATAAGCTCGAGTGCGCCTTAGCCATGATTGTTGAAGAGGCCCAGAGTTGGTGGGATACAGTAACACTCACTGTGCCTGAACACAGAATCGCCTGTGATTTCTTCCTTCAAGAGTTCCGCACGAAGTATATCAGTGACCATTACATCGCTGAGAGGCGTAAGAAGTTCCTCCATCTAAGACAAAGTGGAAGACCCGTGGAGTAGTATATCCACGACTTCTGCAAATATGCTAGATATGGTGTCAAGATCATCCGTACAAAAAAGGAGAAGTGTCAAATATTCGTTGGTGGCCTCTGTAACGAACTGTATCCTCTTTTTACCGTCTTAGAGTTAGAAGACTTCCAAACTTTGGTTAATCGAGCTATTGCTGCTGGAGCCTCCCAAAAGGCTTCCGAAAGAAGGAAATGAAACCATGCCCGATCCGATAAGAGGTTCCGAGATGATTCCAAGCCACTCACATCTTAGAAGAAGGGTAGGCAGTGGGACCAGAAGTTTGCTACCTTTCAATAGCTACCACGATCCGGTTATGTACCACAGTTTTAGTCTGTAGGAACATATGTTGCTCACACAGCTTCATTAGACAGTACATACGGTTCTGCGAAAGGTTGTCAGATCCCTCTGTGTAATTTCTGCCACAAAATGCACATCGGGTAGTGCCGTAGACAATTTGGATCATGCTATCTTTGTGGTGAATCTGGCCACTTCATCAGGTAGTGCCTGCAGAATCCGTATGCCCCTACATCGGTAGCTTCTCAGAACAATCCTAACAAGGGAAGATGAGAAAAGTAGATGTAGTCTGGGTTAGAGGGGAGACCTTGTAACACTAATGCCCCTCCGGCTAGTCGTGACCCTCAGACTTTGGCCCAAATATACCATGTTCAGGGTCGTGAGCAAGAGGATGATCCTGATGTAATTGCAGGTATGGTGGAATTATGTTCTGATCTTGTTAATGCTTTGGTAGATCCAGGCTCTACGTATTATTTTGTTAGCGAACATTTGATTGCAAAGTATGCCTTAGAATCAGAACCGGTCACTTCTGAGATTGTTGTCTCTAATCCGTTAGGAAATAGTGAGATCATCTGATGGGATTGTAAAGCTTGCCCTCTAAGGATCCAATGGACCCCTTTCTCGGCTAACTTGATGGCATTTCCCTTTCAAGAGTTCGATCTCATATTAGGCATCGACTGACTAGACGAACACCAAGCATGGGTGGACAGTTCGAAGAAGAAATTGTACATTTGTAGGCTCGGTAAGGAAAGCATAACACTGATGAAATCCGAACCTGAGCCTAAGAAGACTCTCATGTATGCCATGAAAGATTTGAAACTTGAAAGTGTACCTATCGTGAAGAAATTCTTTGATGTTTTCCTGATGAACTATCAGGATTTCCTCCCACCCAAGAAGTAGAATTCGGGATAAAAGTACAACCTGAGACTACTCCAGTCTCTATCACTCCGTACAGGATGGCTAGGCCCAAATCTAAGACCTTTTGGATCCGGGACAGAAGCACCGGTATTTTTCGTTAAGAAGAAAGATGGATCGATGCGCCTATGCATCGACTATCGTCAGTTGAATAAGGTGACGGTCAAGAACAAGTACCCGTTGCCTAGGATCGATGACCTTTCCGATCAATTGAAAGATACTTCTTGTTGCGTGTGATAAGTGCTACGCAAATGTGCAAGTATACACGTCGCAAGTAATAAAGTGATATGAGTATCGAGTATCGTCTCCACAGGGATTGGTTTGGGCCACTTTGCTTAAGTTACTGCACTGAAAATAAAAACACAATTAATAATAGAGGTTTTAATTAACGAGAAAAGTAAAAGCAATAAACTAAAAGAATAGATGAAAGAAAAAGAGAGAGATATGCCAGGTTATCGTGAGTTGAGGTGTGATAGCCGATTGGATCGTCTTGGTAAAAGAGTGCACGGGCAACTCAATTGCCGTGGCAACTTGCACAACGGGGTTGCCTTGGCAACTAATCGATGGTTGCCTGGGCAACTAGTTGGGCAACTACTTGGGCGTCTGGGCAGTAACTTCAAGGTTCGGCAGAGCGTTCTTCAATGGTTTCTTCTTATCCCTAAGTCGAAACTCTAGCTACTTGTGCATGCCTTGATAATACATCCCTGCGTGAATCAAGGGTGAACAACAACCAATCTTGCGCTCCTCTTAGCCGTTGAAATCCTTAACTTATTCCTAAGCCGGATTAATCTTCACCATCAATAGATTGAATAAAGACCATACTCATTCGTTTCTTGAATCTAACTCTCCCGATATTAGATAAATAGATGAAGTTACGAGATCCTCTCCCAATTCACTCGCAAACAAGAATAAAAGCCAAGAATGAGTAAACCTTGAATAGAAAAGTGCAAACTCTTATTACCTAAACAAAATCCAATTGTTTCTCACAACAACAAAACATAATAACCCCAACCGATCAAGTTAGTTCATGGTTGGGTTCAAAAGATATACAAAGAATAATCCCCAAACCATGAATCTAATGGAAGCAAAGAAGAAGAAGAAGTCAAAATTTCCCCTAATGCTTTCTTGTCGAAATTTCTCTATTTTTCTCTATATGGATTGTCGAAATCTCCTTGCTATTTATAGGGCTAGGCCAAAGTCCTTCTTTGAGGAGGAGTTTAAGTTGGAATTAAATTATCTTTAAAGAATATAATTCTTTATTATAATTGTATTCCTACTAGAACTTCTCATATCTTCTTGGAATTTAATTCTTCTTTAATCTCTGCATGGAAATCAAATTCCTTTGGGTTTGGGCTTTGCTCCACGTCATCTTGGGCTTGTCTAGTCATCAATTTCGACATCCCTATTGCATTTTCTCTTTGTCGACAATTGCCATGGCAACTGGCTCGGCGTCTCCTTCATGCATTGCCCTGGCAACTAGCTCGACATTGCTTTGGCAAGTGATCCTGCACATACACACACAAAAACACACCAAAGCAGCATCTTTTTCCACAAAAATCACCAAGTTATGTAATCAAGCTCAACGGTGGAAATAAACATGAATTAATGCATGAATGACTAATTATGCAACTATTATGAGCTTAAGTCTAACAATAATATGAGTAAAAAGGGTAATAAAAATAGTACTTTTGAACACTTATCACGCCCCCAAACTCGAACTATTGCTTGTCCTCAAGCAATACAAACTAACAATTACCTGCCAAGACTTTAATCATCAAAGACATGCTTCAAACTTGAATTCAAACCTCGGAATCGTGGCACAAAGTATGATCACCTTTTAATTTTTCGGATAACACAAAAATTACCCGGAACCAAACTATAGTGCTCGTGACAATGTGTGTGCGTAGTTGTGAACAAGTTGATTTTCAAGATTCTATGTGAACTACAGGCTTTTATTAATTTAATTATCGGGTATTTATTTTTATTTTCACTAGAGCCAATTTCGGGCACCTCTAGCAAGGTAAGCAATTCCTCATTTTATTTTAGTCGAATAGAGCCAATTTCGGGCACCTCTAGTGATTCTTTAATGTGCATTAACTACTAAAGCCAGTTTCGGGCACCTCTAGCAAGAAAGTGTATTTACTACTAGAGCCAGTTTTTGGGCACCTCTAGCAAGAAATTAACTTTTAATTTTCAATTTTAAATTTACCCAAATTTTAAGCAACCTAAGTTCACTAAGTTTCTTTGAATCAACAACCCACAACCGTGTAAAATTCAGCATCATAGTAAAATTCTAAGTTCTTTTCATGCAATCCTAAAATTAAAGGTTATTTCAATTAAGTGCAGTGGCAAAAATTCATCATTGGATATTCAACAAGTCTTAAGCAATTAAATCCAATTAAAGGCATGGCAAGTAACATATGCAACCTATATGTGATTGCTAAAGATGAATGCAACTAAACATGAAACTAACTAGAAACCAACACCCCCCAAACTCGAGAGAAACATTGTCCTCAATGCATGTAAGAGTGAAACAAAATTTAAAAGAAACTAAATGAAATGAGTTAGTCGAAGAGGTCGTCACCTCGAGTGATAAGTTTCCTTCGTTCCGTTTGCTTGATTCATTTTTCAGTCGGTGGTTGAATGCTGGTGCCGTGTGAATAGCATTGCTTTGATTTGATCCATGTTTGCCGATGCAGGTTCACTAGCATGGGCATCGTAGTTCCCGCCATAGTTGTTGCCTCGGGCATCGCTTGATTTCTATTGTGGTTGCTTTGTGGCAAGTAGTCGGTAGTGAATTTCCTTAGCATGGTGGTTGTGAGTCTTGTTGTGGAAAATAAAACCTGGAAACTAAAGATAATGAAGAAAAATAAAATATATCCTAAAAAATAAAGAGAAAAAAAAAACCAAAAATAATAGAACAAAATAGTTCAAAAAATAAAAATAAAAATAAATGTGTCAGTAGTTGCCGTGGCGTCGAGGCATGCGCGTCCATGGTTGCCGAGGCGTGCGTATCAGGAGTTGCTGCGGTGTTGAAGGTTGCCGAGGCATGCGCATCCATGGTTGCCGAGGCATCAAGGGTTGCTTCGCGGTATTGAAGGTTGTCATTTTTGATACTTCTTACAGTCCATCCGCACCCTCCATCGGGTGATAATATTGCCCAAAAAGAGTTTGGCCAATGTGCTTGCCACTACTCCCTTTTGCGTTACCATGGTGGAGTGTCTTTCTTCTTTGTTCGCTTGTAGTCCATGTATACTCTCCACCTTGCTACTATTCCTGAAGGCACAAATATATTAATAGGAAAAATTATATCCATTCTCAACCATTCAATTACCTCATTCTTGTCGACTTCTATCATGGTTGGATGTAGCCTTTGCTTGTCGTGGGCAATTGTCTGCTCAAGCCAATTGCCGTGGCAATCGGTTGTCAAATTTTGCTTTAAGTCAAGGGAAGAATCAATTTTCTGAAGAGCTTTATGAATCCAAACACCTTTTTCTTTTGGCCTCTCAAACATCTCCATCAGTAAAGATTTCGATGGCTTCAAATCTACCAACCTCGGTTCCTCAAGACATACCGCAATGGACGAGGTGAGTTTTTAAAGAATTCGAAGGTTCACCCATTACCTGCTCATATTCCATTGGCAAAGTATTATCATCTCGTTGATCTTGCACGTGGTCGTAATTGCCGTGGCAATTGTAGATGAGAGCAATCGCACATTCCTCGCTTCAACATCAACGTTATAACTTTACGGGCATCGGTTCCTCGTAATTTGCTGTAGTATTGTTGTTCTCGCCACCGAGTGTTGTCGCGACATTGCTGCTCAGGCTCCTCAATCATTACCGAGGCAATTTGTTGTTCAAGCTCATCATGTGTTGGGCGTCTCTCTCATTGGCATCCTCTTGACTTTGAGGTTCTAGTTGTTCCTCACACATCGGAGAGATTTCTTTGTATTGCTCCTTATCCTCTTGCCTTGGGACGCCAGTATCCCTAGGAATGAATTGTTGGTGCATGTTATCCATGACATATGTGGATCTCCCCAATTGATCTTCTGAATCCCCTAAGGTTGCATTCCACTGAGCTATCCTCGTATCCATAGATTTTGATAGTTCTCGAATCTCTTCAATTGATCCGTCAAGTCTAGCCAATGAAGCTAGTAACGTTTCCTCCAAGGAATTGGAATGCTCTTGAAAAGGACTACATTGCCATGGCGTATCTGTTGCTGCGGCAAAATTGTTATGGTAAAAAAATTTTTGAACTTTTTGACCATACCATGAAGAATTTTGCTGCTGGTTCCCTCTATGGTCCTCCATGTAGTTATATGCACCGAAAATGTGAGGGCAATTTTCAAACACATGATGTTCTCCACACATAGCACAAGATTTTTCCACGGTATAAGTTCTTTGGGCTTTTCTCGGTTGGTATAGGTAATCATCAAAGGGTGCAAGGAACTCTTGATTGGATTGATTCATATCTTCCAACATCATCTCTCGAATAGATTGGCTTTTATTTCCCGACATGTTGATGTTCCTTAACTTAGAAGCGCACCTAAATTTTTTTTTTTTTTTTTGATAAAACAAACAAAAAGAAAAGTTAGTAAAACTAAGAGAAAAAATGCAATAACAAAAACAACTAACACCAATTGCCAATCCCAAAGAACGGCGCCAAAAACTTGTTATGTGTGATAAGTGCTACGCAAATGTGCAAGTATACACGTCGCAAGTAATAAAGTGATATGAGTATCGAGTATCGTCTCCACGAGGATTGGTTTGGGCCACTTTGCTTAAGTTATTCTTGCACCAAAATAAAAACACAATTAATAATAGAGGTTTTAATTAACGAGAAAAGTAAAAGCAATAAACTAAAAGAATAGATGAAAGAAAAAGAGAGAGATAGGCCAGGTTATCGTGAGTTGAGGTGTGATAGCCGATTGGATCGTCTTGGTAAAAGAGTGCACGGGCAACTCAGTTGCCGTGGCAACTTGCACAACGGGGTTGCCTTGGCAACTAATCGATGGTTGCCTGGGAAACTAGTTGGGCAACTACTTGGGCGTCTGGGCAGCAACTTCAAGGTTCGGCAGAGCGTTCTTCAATGGTTTCTTCTTATCCCTAAGTCGAAACTCTAGCTACTTGTGCATGCCTTGATAATACATCCCCTGCGTGAATCAAGGGTGAACAACAACCAATCTTGCGCTCCTCTTAGCCGTTGAAATCCTTAACTTATTCCTAAGCCGGATTAATCTTCACCATCAATAGATTGAATAAAGACCATACTCATTCGTTTCTTGAATCTAACTCTCCCGATATTAGATAAATAGATGAAGTTACGAGATCCTCTCCCAATTCACTCGCAAACAAGAATAAAAGCCAAGAATGAGTAAACCTTGAATAGAAAAGTGCAAACTCTTATTACCTAAACAAAATCCAATTATTTCTCACAACAACAAAACACAATAACCCCAACCGATCAAGTTAGTTCATGGTTGGGTTCAAAAGATATACAAAGAATAATCCCCAAACCATGAATCTAATGGAAGCAAAGAAGAAGAAGAAGTCAAAATTTCCCCTAATGCTTTCTTGTTGAAATTTCTCTATTTTTCTCTATATGGATTGTCGAAATCTCCTTGCTATTTATAGGGCTAGGCCAAAGTCCTTCTTTGAGGAGGAGTTTAAGTTGGAATTAAATTATCTTTAAAGAATATAATTCTTTATTATAATTGTATTCCTACTAGAACTTCTCCTATCTTCTTGGAATTTAATTCTTCTTTAATCTCTGCATGGAAATCAAATTCCTTTGGGTTTGGGCTTTGCTCCACGTCATCTTGGGCTTGTCTAGTCATCAATTTCGACATCCCTATTGCATTTTCTCTTTGTCGACAATTGCCATGGCAACTGGCTCGGCGTCTCCTTCATGCATTGCCCTGGCAACTAGCTCGGCATATCCTTCATGCATTGCCCTGGCAACTAGCTCGACATTGCTTTGGCAAGTGATCCTGCACATACACACACAAAAACACACCAAAGCAGCATCTTTTTCCACAAAAATCACCAAGTTATGTAATCAAGCTCAACGGTGGAAATAAACATGAATTAATGCATGAATGACTAATTATGCAACTATTATGAGCTTAAGTCTAACAATAATATGAGTAAAAAGGGTAATAAAAATAGTACTTTTGAACACTTATCACTTCTGTCTTCTCAAAGATAGATCTTCGATTCGGGTACTACCAAATGCTTGTAAAGGAGTCTGATGTTCCAAAGACTGTCTTCCGGACTAGATATGGCCACTATGAATTCCTAGTAATGCCATTTGGGCTTACGAATACACCTACAGCCTTCATGGACTTGATGAATCGTGTATTCCAGCCTTACTTAGATAAGTTCATGGTGGTGTTCATAGATGACATTCTAATATATTCGAAGGATGCCACTACTCATGAAGAACATCTTCGGATTGTGCTTTAGACTCTTCGGGAAAAGCAATTACATGCCAAGTTCAGCAAATGTAAATTCTGGTTATCCGAAGTATCTTTCCTTGGCCACGTGATCTCTTATGCAAGAATTCTAGTTGACCCAAAGAAAATTCAAGCCATCATTGACTGGATTCCTTCAAAGAATGTGGGAGAAGTTCGTAGTTTTCTGTGCCTTGCAGGCTATTATCGTAGATTTGTTAAGGGATTGTCATTGATTGCTACTCTTTTACTGAAGCTCCTCTAGAAGGATACTCCTTTTGTGTGGACTGTGGGTCAACAAAGGAGTTTTGATCAGCTTAAGCAAGTCCTTACTCATGCCCCTGTCTTGGTGCAACCCTTTTCGGGAAAAGACTTCACCATTTACAACGATACAATCCACCTGGGATTAGGCTGTGTTCTGGTGCAAGAAGGCAAAGTTATAGCTTATGTCTCACGTCAACTCAAGCCATATGAGCTAAACTATCCGACTCATAATATGAAGTTAGCCCCAGTTGTGTTTGCTTTGAAGATTTGGTGACACTATCTGTATGGTGAGAAATGCTACATTTACACCAATCATAAGAGCCTGAAATACCTCCTAACTCAGAAGGAGCCGAACCTTCATCAATGCCGGTGGATGGAGCTTTTAAAAGACAATGATCTGATCATTGATTACCAACCCGGTAAAGCTAATGTTGTGGTTGACGCCCTTAGCCGGATGCCCACTTATTCTCTAAAATGTTTGAATGCCCACTTTTGACTTAAGAAGTGCGACAAACTATTGGCTAAATGGAGAGTACAGTCAACCATTGTATCTCGAATCAAAGCACTCAAGAGCACGATGAGGAGTTGCAGCCTCTCATTGCTAAGGTCAAGGATAGCACAGATCCTAAATTTTCTATGAACACCGAAGGCTTGTTATGTTTCCGCAACCGTATCTGTGTGCCCGATGATGATGATCTTTGGAATCAGATTCTGAGTGAAGCTCATTCTAGCCCCTTCTCTGTTCACCCGAGAGCTATTAAAATGTACAAGGACTTGAAATAGCTATATTGGTGGTCCGAAATAAAGAACGAGATCACGGACTTTGTGACTAGGTGCTTGACTTGCCAACGAGTCAAAGCCGAGCACAAAGTGCCTACCGGTCTCCTGCAGCCTATCGAGCTTTCACAGTGGAAATGAGAACGAATTACAATAGACTTTGTAAGTGGCCTACCTGTGACACCGAAGAAGAATGATGTTGTTTGGGTCATTGTGGAACAATTTACTAAGTCCGCTCATTTTCTTCCGGTGAGAATGGATTTCAGTTTGCCTAAGCTCGTGGAGTTGTATATCTATGAAGTTATTCGGTTACACGGAGTCCTTGTGTCTATTATCTCCAATCGTGACCCTCGATTCGTAACTCAATTTTGGAAGACCTTACACGAGGCCTTGGGAACACGAGTGCACCTTAGCACTACTTTCCATCCTCAAATCGATGGCCAATTCGAGAGAGTTATTCAGGTAACTCTAAACCCTCCTTTGAATTTTATGTCTAAATGCTTTGTGTCAAACTCAATTATTTCTTGTAGATTCTAGAAGATATGCTCCGAGCTTGCATCATCGACTTCAGGAATACGTGGGAGAAATCCCTACCTTTAGTCAAGTTTGCATGCAACAACAGTTATCAAGCCTCAATTCAAATGGCCTCGTACGAAGCCCTATATGGAAGGAGATGTAGAACTCCTATTTGCTATACTGAACTCGGTGAAGGAAAGATGATAGGTCCTAACTTACTTCAAAAGGCCGAAGAAAGGAGAACCATTATTCGTGGTCGACTTAAGGTTGCCTTCGATCGGCAGAAATCATATGCTAATTTGAAAAGAAGAGATATCCAGTATGAGGTTGGTGAGAAGGCTTTCCTCAAAGTATCTCTATGGAAGAAGATCTTTCGTTTCGATAAAAAGAGAATCTAAGCCCCCGTTTTATTGGCCCGTTTGAAGTGATTGAAAGATTTTGACCTGTGGCATACCGATTAGCTCTACCCGAGGAGTTAAGTCAAATTCATAATGTCTTCCACGTATCTATGTTACGCAAATACTGGTCAGATCCCTCCCACATGATCGAGCCGGAGTCTGTAGAGATTCAGTCCAATCTGATGTACGAGGAAGAACTTGTATAGATCCTTGCTCGAGAAGTCAAAAGGCTTCGTAACAAGTTAGTGCCATTAGTGAAAGTTCTATGGAGAAGTCATTCTGTTGAAGAGGCAACGTGGGAACCTGAAGAGACCATGCAAAAGTAGTACCCAAATCTTTTTGCCTGAGATGAAAATTCGAGGATGAATTTTCTTAAGGGGGAGAGTTATCACATCCTGAAAACCAGCCTAGTCAAAAGTAGGTTCCGGTAATCGAAAATTTTGAATCCAATGTGTTACACGTTTGTAATAGTTGACTTTTGTACCCCTATTTTGTAATGAAATCTCAATTTGGTCCTATTTGAGTGGATGAACTTTCTTGTTCGAAATTCAAAGCCAAAATGCAAATTCTGGGCTAAGCGTATCGATACATTCAAGCTAGTATCAATACAGCCCAACTGCCAATAACTAACTTATCTGTTTGGGCATGAACGTATCGATACGATCACGAACATATCGATACGTTCCCCTATTTTGAATCAGTTCGAAGTCAAAAGTTAGAAAGAAGTAAGCAAGTAGCTTACTCACCTTTTAGCTTGCCTCCTCCCCCACGTGATTGGTTTCAGATGAAAAGATGGATAGCTATCAAATGCCTTAAAATCCTAAAAGAGTAATGAGTTGAAAAGAATTAGTAAAATAAGCTTACCTTTGGACATAGGAAATTATTCTATTGGCCCTAGTGGTGGTGGGGATTGACCAAAGCCCTTGGCTTTCTTAAATGGACAGTGAGTCTCTCATCTTTTCACCTTTGAACTCCTGAAAGCAAACCCAAACTTTGTCTCCCAAATAAGCAAGCTCCTCTATTGTCATCTTCAACCTCTAGATAAGCTAACACCTTGGTGCAATCCTCGATCATCGTTCGACTTCAATACCTCGTTTGAAAGCTTATAATTCGGTAAGCAAAACCCCTCATTTGATTTGATGATTCCAATCTTCATTGGAGCTTAATTTCAAAATTAGGTTTTCCTGATTCAAATAGGAACCCATGAATTATGAGTTTTGATTTTGATAATTCTATGTTGTCCCTAAGCTCCGGTAAGTTCGAAGTATGTTCTTAATCTTTAATTCAAATTCTAATGTAATCCTAACATTGTGCTAGCTCAAGTGTTGGAGAAGGACTCATTGTCATCCCCAAAAGAAGCTAGGCATATCGAAATTTCGATTTGAGAGCCTCGTAATCATGCTAAGTGTAGTCGTGTCATGGGATAGGCTCGGTGCCATCCCGTTGCATTATTATGGTTTACTATGCATTGTGTCAATCTCAAGTAGAGAAATCGGCTATGAATTCGAACGGTAAGATTGGGTAAGCCCTTGTGTCATTTTGATATGGTTATGAATATACATGTGACATATGATCCGATATAAATGAACATGAAAATGGTATGTTGAAATATGAACAAACTAAGTTATCTTATGTGAAATTGATATGGCTACGTGATGATTCGATGTACACATGTACGATGATATGCTATGGAGCTACAACTCACTTTCGTTTCTAATATGTTATGGCCTACGGGCACAAAGGTAAGAAAATACAATGATATATGTGAACCCTAGACATTTGTGAGTTTTTGATACAATTGGCATGCCATAAAGTTATTTGAGCTCGTATAAGTAAGGGTGGACTACGATTCGGGGCTACGACCTATATGTAGGGGAGATAAGGATGGATTGTGTAAGGGACTTATCCGGAGCTACGGCTCAAGGCTACGACCTATTTTCCGATATATGTGTTGGTGTAAAGAGGAATCCGTGTATCCATTTGTTACATTGTTCACAGGAATTAATGTGTGTTTAATGATGCTATGTTTATGTGAGAATATGATAAATGATCACAAACATGATGTCTAATTGTGTTACCATGCATTTCTTGATGATATATTGCTATGCATGCCATCTTATTTTGTTACGCTTGTTATGACTACCTCACTAGGCTATATAAGCCTAACATATGTGTGTCTCATGCATTTTTCAGGATCTTGAGATCTCCTGAGCTCGATCGTGTAATCTCCCGGTTGCATGTCACTTTCGCAAGTTATACGTATGTTTACTTTCGTTTTCGAACTCCTAGTAAGGTGGCATAAGGTCTATATGTGTTGAAATGACCTATTTTTATTTGTTTGCATAAGCCTAAAATAGCCTAAAGGATGTATGTGTAAAATGGTAAGTTTTGGGGTTGGTAACCTAGTTAAAATGAGCTTAAACGCACTAATTGGTAAAATCCTAGTAAACGGATTCGAAACGTCCTAAAATTTGACACACAACTATAAATACTATTTTTTAATTGCTGGTAAAAGTTTGGTAAAATTTGGATAACATTTGCTAGGTTGATTCGAATAAAAACTAGTAAAATTCCGTCATTACAGATTAGGGAGTATCGATATGGGTGATGGCGTATCGATACGGTCCTTGCATAATTGGTCTGGTCAACCTTAGTCAAATAGGGCGTATCGATACAG
Organism: Hibiscus mutabilis; assembly: GCA_019671005.1. Lineage (NCBI taxonomy): Eukaryota > Viridiplantae > Streptophyta > Magnoliopsida > Malvales > Malvaceae > Hibiscus > Hibiscus mutabilis. Next base: position 22,046,699 of record CM033718.1, on the reverse strand, counting down.
TTTGGACGTATCAGTACGTAATTTGGTCACTGGAATTTAGGTGGGAAAAAGGTATCGATACAGTCACAGAGCGTATCGGTACGGGGTCAACGCGTATGAATACTGGATTAGCTATATCGGTATGGGTTTGACATCCTTCGAATCTGTGAATCTAAAATTAGGCTTAACGTATCGGTACAACCCTCAACGTATCGGTACAACCCTCAAGGTATTGATACGGTATGGGTCTGGTCAACCCTCAACGTATGAGAGCAGCCCCCGTCCCCTATATCTTTCGGCAACCTACAAGTACAAAAAGAGATTAGAGACCATTAGAGAGAGCAAAAATAGAGACCCAAAAACAAAAGAAAAGGGGGAGATTCGAATCGGAAATAACCAAAAAAGGGTAAAAAAATTAAAATATCCCTTCGGTTTTCTTTAGATCTACTCACCTAGGTTGTTGTTCACGAGAAACCGTGGGTAGAACGGAGTTTAGGAGCCAAAGCCGAACCTTTTCATGTCCTCTACTCGTCTTACGGCCACCGTAGGCGGTGTTCGCCGTCACCGACTCACGGTAGCGCAAGACGTGGCTCGGTGGCCGGTTTTAGGCAAAGAGAATTTTGAGAGAGTGTTTTCCCCCTATTGTAACACATGCTCTGACCCAACCCAGGGATGATCCGCGCACTCTTGATGGATGGGGAAATTGCATCTTTGGTCATTCCTTTTTCGCATCCTTTACATTTTCGCTATTTATTTCTTGCTTTCTTTCATTTTGGTCACTATTTTTGTCATTTATTAATATCATACATGGGATATTATTATGTATATTATTTTAATATAGTATTTGATAGCATATATAAGTAAAATTTCCTAATATATATATATAACGTGTAAAATGTAGGTAAATTATGATATATAAACTATGCTTATACGGTATTATATTTAATCCTATTGAAAAAGGTATTATATTTAATTATAAAATATATGTAAAGTAAATTGATTTGCTTTTATACGTATATACATATATATGTAAAGTAAATATGTAGTATCATAATATATATATATATGTAAAGTAAATATGTAGTATCATAATATATATATATATATATATGTAAAGTAAATATGTAGTATCATAATATATATATATATGTAAGTTTGATACAAATATAAATTATAATATATCTAATTTTGTTATATACGTATGGTCACATATATTTAAAATTTTCATATATATGTTTGCTAATTGTTTTTCTATATTTACATTATATACTCGTGCATATATATATCTTGCATTCATGATTTTCTGTATTAGAGATTCTCGTGAAAAAAATTACCTCGAATTTAAAGGGGTGTCACTTTCTTGTTAATCTCTAATATAAAATTTTCAAATCCTAAATTATAATATTTAAAATAATATTACTTTAATCGGGGTCTTGCAAAAATCACGTCTCGAACTTAAAGAGGCGTAAGTTCCTGTTTAGTCCCGTATAAAGGAGTATTCTTTTAAATACGTTTTATAATAAAATTCATGCATTTAGGGATCACAATTTCTAAATTAAATTCTAATTCATAATTCCCATCGTTAAAACAATTTGTAATCGACTAGGTACCAATTTTGGGCGTTGTAGGGGTGCTCACCCTTCCCCACACGTAACTGACTCCCGAACCTGTTTTTTTTGTTTTCGTAGACCAAAACTCGTTGTTTTAATAAAAATGAAAAAAATAAGTTTTATTAAAATAACTGGGTTTCCAGGTGATCCAATCTCACCTAAATTAAAATGATTGGTGGCGACTCCCGTTATTACAGCTTAGCGACTCCACTAGGGACCATTTTTTAGAGAGTCAAGCCACAAGTCGATTATTTCTTATTTTGATAGATGGAAATTATGACTTCGATTTAATTTAATTTTGTGATCCATGTTCCTTTATTTTTGGTTTTCTTATAACTGCTTTTATAAAATCTGCTGAATTTTCGTATTATGAGCTTTGCACCCTAGCTCTACCCCTTTAAGTGGGAGCGAGAAGCTACTCCTTCGTGAGGTACCTTCTCCGTGCAGGATAGTGGATTGCTTTAGGGATATAGGTCCCTTTGTCTTCGTGAGACCTTCGTCTCCGTCCAGACTTAGAGAAATGTATTCCCCTGAATCGAACTTGCTAACACTTAGCAAGTGATAGTAAGGGAAATTTGGGTACCTCTGTTAGAACCAAATCACATGTAGTGAACCGTAAGAACCTACCTTGTTTAGAGCCATATCGAACCTCTGCCCGTTTAGAGAGTCACCCGATAAGTGCATTATAGAGAGAGAGACGAGGGGTTAATTTCTTTAAATTATGCTCTTTATTTTCAATTTTGTTTATTTATTTATTTATTTTTCGCAATAAATTATGCTAGATACCATGCCTATATTTATGCAAAACAAGCATGCAGGTAGAAAACATGTGTGGGTAGAATCTATTTTTTTCTTTTCAAAACATGTTTGGGTAGAAAAGTATGCTCGGGTAGGTTGTGCAAATTCATTTTTAGTAGTTAAATTCATGTTTTTAGTTTGATTATTTCCATGTGCACTAACCATTTTTTTGTTGTCTATTTTTTCTTCTTCTTCTTTGCATTGCATATTCATGACATAAAAAAGGTGTTGATTCACGAGTGATCTTCAATCTAGAAAACTTTCATAATAGATAAAGGGTCACATGATCAGATGAAAAGTAATACAAGTATAAATATAGTGCCTTAAAGTGATACCAAAAGAAGCGAGAGACTTTTCTTTGGAAGGGTACGCGTTAAATATACACGAATGAAATAAAAAAATATCTGATGTAATGAGACCTTTTGTTCAATGAAAGTTTTCTTGTGATGATCATCTCAGGATCAATACATTATTTCATTCATGTTTAAATTTAAGCTCTACATTGCATAAGAATCGCATTTCATCACATTGCATCTGTCATTGCACGTTCCTTGAACTTATTTTGACTTGGGAAAAGTCTTCATCTTTGAAGGAAGTAGCAAGTTTGAATTCATAAGGATGATTTCTCAACAATACAATTTTGGGAAGATGAATTATTTAGTCGCTCGAGTAGATAAGATCGAATGGCTCCAGGAACAATTAGCCAAAAAACAAGAAGAGATGATGGTTATGCAAAGAAATTTTAAGAAGAAACAAGGGAGCAAATGAATGAGCTAATAAGTATGGTGGTTACCATAACCAAAGGAAAGAGGGCGGGAGAAAACCCTTCCATACAAATTGAGATTGGAAATACAAGCAAGAATAGAAACTGTAACTTTGTAGAAGAAGATGGATTGCCCAATGAAGAATAAGCTATCATCAACCAATACGAGATAGCTCACACTACCTCAAAATGTCCTACCGAAGTGATGCTGGACAAGATTCAAGATTCCCTTTTCGAAATCTTATTTTATTCGATGAAAAGAAGGTCAGACAAGAAGAATTTACAAAATGAGGAAAATATAAAGATGACAAAGATATCGACTGTCTCGATGTCTGGATTAAGATAACAACAGAAACAAGATCAATTTTTTCCATAATCTCATCAATTACCAGTTGATCCTTCTTTCAATTCTCAAGGAAAAACTAAGAAGATGGGAAAACCTAAGAAGATGAAGGTTATTCCTTTCAGACGTCTCTCATGCACATACAAGGACTTATTCTTCAAGTTGCTAGAAAACCGGCTAGTTGTACCATACTTTTCCAAACCTACACAACCCCATTACCCGAAATGGCACGACGCCAATGCTCGGTGTGATTATCACGCAGGGAACATAGGACACTCTATCGAGGACTGCATCACTTTTAGAAAGCTTGTTGAAAAGTTTACAAGGTCGGGGATCGTGAGATTCGATGACTTTGCGGGGCCAAGTACAGCTGGGAATCCATTACCCAATCATGTCAAATCAGGGGTCAATGCAATCATCGGCAATGGTAATGGAAGAATCAAAGCCAGTATCGAAGAGGAAAAGTCCTCGTTGAAGTGGGTTTGGCAAAAGATGGTCGAGATAAGCTTGGTGCAGCAGGGCTCAGTAGATATGAAGAAAGCCTCCAAAAACCGTTGCCCATACCATGGTGGAGGAAATCATGATATCCAAAACTGTGCGGAGTTCAAAGCTCTAGTTCAGAAATTCATTGACAACAAAGTGTTGGAATTTTTCGAAGAAAGAAAAATAGAAGTAGTCAACTGGGAACCTATGGTTTTTCCTCGCCTGTCTGAAACTATTGTGCCAGGGGGACTTATCCACCCCAAATAGGTTAAGAAATATGAAGAAATTAAGCTGGGAAAAATGTAGAAGCTTTGGATATTAATGTTATGACTGAAGAAGGGAATGAAGGAATACACCTAAGGGAGATCCGTCCTTATACCCCCGAAACTATTCTGAACAATTAGACTATTGAAGAACTCTCTCCAGTGTTTAAGAGTGTTTCAGAGTAATGTCAGAACACACTTATTACTCTTACCCAAGAACAACAAGGGTCTTTTTGCAAAGAACATGTGCTAATAGTCTTTTTGTAAAGTGGCATATGTTAAGGATCTTTTGTAAAAGGCATATGCTTACTGTCCTTATGTCAATGAAATAATGTTTTTTGTGTGTACTATCTAGAGAACATTCTTATTCATTTTTACTCTTATTTCTCTCTCATCCATATACTTACGTTATTGTCCATTCTTGATTCGTTTGTTCAATGGACATCATTATTATGTGTCGGGTCCCCTGATATTAACGTATCGAGCAACACTGAGACTGGTCCAAAACTTATTTTTGAGCGAGACGTGTGTCTAGATGGACCTCGTGACTTTAAAGACGATCAAGATTGTGGTCCGTCTCCAGATCTATCGAGAATGGCAGAGTAGGGTGAAAATCTTGCCTCACAAAGAGTCAATAGAGATTGTGAACCAGAGGTATGAAAATGAGAAGAAAGAAGTAAAGATTAGGGCATGCATTACTACGAAAATACGACGCGATCACTTTGAGCTACTTTTAGAATTCAGAGATATCTTTGCATGGTCCTACCAAGACATGCCTGGGTTGAACAATAAATAATGTGGTTGTACATAAGCTCCCTATAAAGGAAGACTGCAAGCCAATCCAACAGAAATTTCAGAGAATGAGGCCTGATATACTCCTAAAACTAAAAGAAGAGGTAAAGAAACAATATGATGTCGGGTTCCTGCAAGAAGTCAAATATTTAGAGTGGGTATTTAATATAGTACATGTTCCAAAAAAATATGGCAAGGTCCAGATGTGTGTTAATTATCAGGATCTAAACAAAGCCAGCCCTAAAGATAACTTCCCATCTCCTCACATTGACACATTGGTCGACAATACAACAAAACATTCATTATTCTCCTTCATGAATGGTTTTTTAGGCTATAACCAGATAAAGATATACCCTGATGATAGGGACAAGACTACGTTTGTGACACTAGGGGAACCTTTTGTTACAAGGTAATGCCCTTTGGACTTAAAAATGCGAGGGAAACATACCAACGAGCCATGGTTGCTCTGTTCCATGATATGATATTGAAGTATATATCGACGGCATGATTTCCAATTCCCCAAACAGAAGAAGAGATTGCCATGGTTTTAAGGAAATTATTCTTGAGGCTAAGGAAATACCAATTGAAGCTAAATCCGACCAAATGCACCTTTGGGGTTGCATAAGAGAAGCTGTTGGGTTTTATAGTTAGTGAAAGAGGCATTAAAGTTGATCTGGATAAGGTCAAAGCCATTCAGGATCTACCACCCCCATGAACTCAAAAAGAGCATAACCCACGGAATAGAATAATGAATGTCAGGAAGCTTTTAACAAGATCAAGCACTACATGAACACCCCATGGTCATTTTCTACGTGGGGCGTGGATGTCATTGGGCCCATATCACCGATGGCTTCCAGTGCGCATTGGTTTATCATTGTGGGCATTGATTACTTCACCATGTGGGTAAAAGCAGCTATTTACGCCAATGTCATCAAATCGGCAGTGTGTAGATTCTTGAAGAAAGAAATCATACGTCAGTATGGGATGCCAGAGAGTATCATATCAGACCACGTGCTGGACTTGAACAATAAGACTATAGAAGAAGTATGCAAATAGTTCAAGATACGGCATCACAATTCGTCGCCATACCGTCCTTAGATGAACAGAACGGGGGAAACAACCAACAAGAATATTAAAAATATCATTGGAAAGATGATAGAAACTTATAAAGATTGACATAAGAAGCTACCATTTCCTCTATATGCTTATTGCACATTAGTCAGAACCTCTGCTGGGGCAACCTCTTTTCCCCTAGTTTATGGGATATGGCAGTAATACCCATCGAGGTCGAGATTCTTCCTCTCCGAATTTTGTCAGAATTGAAATTGGATGAAGTAGAATGGATCCAAGCCAGATATGATCAACTTGCCTTAATTGAAGAAAAAGACTAAAAGCTATCTAGTATGGTCAAATGTACCAAAAATGACGATACAAGCCTATAATAAGAAGGTTCACCCAAGAGGATTTCAAGAGGGGGACCTAGTGCTGAAAAAGATCCTGCAGATTTAGAGAGATTCTCGGAGGAAATGGATGCCGAATTGGGAAGGCCCATACGCTGTGAAAAAAGCCTTTTCCAGAGGAGCCTTGATATTGGCCAAAAAGAATGGTAAAGATCTGCCTAGCCTTGTGAACTCGGGTTCAGTCAAGAAATATTTCACTTGAAAGGAAAATGAGGGTTTGAGTTGAAGACCCGAAAAGGGTAACTCAAGTTTTGATAAAAGAAGGAGATGACATGAAATGATCAGTTCCCTCGAAAACTCTATAGTAGGAAGTGAATTTTGCGTGTTGAGATATCATCAAAGCACCAGGTCTTCTAGAAACACGAGGGTTCTCAACAAGCTGGCTTAGCAAAGTTCGTCCGCTCGATATCTGGGGCACCTAATTTTGTTTTTTTACTTTATTCTTTCTCAGTGTTTGTCACTTAAACGTCTTGAACTTTACTTTCAATAAATTCTTCCTCTCATCTTATATCATTGTTTACACAAATATTATACTTTGACATAAGGTACAAGGACCAAAGGTAGTCCTAATTCAAAAATGGGCATTCTCGTGGGTAAACAGCTCAAGAGAAAAAGTGACACCACCCGGACAGAATGTGGGGCAAATAGTTTTCTTACAATTTGATCAGACCTGAAAAATAGAGGACCTAGTGACTCAAACAAAGTTTGAGCAAATGATGATGCCAGATACTCAAGCCGGTCTTGAGACTAAAAATCATTCTCGAATGGCATTTTGAGCTCATGCTAGAATTATTCATACATTCATTAGACATATTTAAGCTAGGATCATTTGACTCATGCTAATCATAACATCCTAAAAGTGTCTACAAAAAGTTTTACAGATTCTATCCCTCCAACAAGTGGTGGGACAAATTAGCACAATAATTTCATCTCCCTGGAATTACAGCGGAATGAGCACGACAACAAGTTTATCTCTTGAAATTGTAGCGGAACGAACACAGCAAGTAGATCCTATCTCCTTGAGGATGCAATGGAACATATCATCTAGCTTACTTACCCTAAAGAAGCAGAATAAAATAATGATTAGGGAGTTCTATTCCGTTTTAGAAGAAGAAGACAAGGTGATCAAAGCCTATGAGGGTCGTGATTCCCCGCCATGATGTAGCAGATCCCACATTTTTTAGATATTGCTTTACCTTTGATGGTGCGATAGGTCAAATTTTTGTCCAGGTCTAGTTTCGTCGTTGATGGTGCGACTAGACCAAATATTTTCTTTAGAACTCATCTTCAGACTTATAACAAATCAAAGAAAAATAAAAAAATCCAAAAAGAAAGAAAGAAAAAGAATGAATATAATAAAAAACAAAAATTGGCCAAAAAAACAAACAAAATCAAAAGAAAAAATCAAAAAATAGAAAGAATGAAAAAGAGGAAAAACAAAAAAATCTGAGAAAAAGAAAACTTTCTTCTACAGATCATGTCACTTCGTCAGAGTTGTAGCGGATCAAAACATTCTCTATAGATTATGCCACTTCGTCCGAGTTGTAGCGGATCAAACTTTCTCCAGATCATGCCACTTCGTTAGAGTTGTAGTGGATCAAAACTCTCTCCAGATCATGCCACTTCGTCAGAGTTGTAGCGGATCAAACTCCAGATTATGCCTCTTCGTCAGAGTTGTAGCAGATCAAACTCCATATCATGCCTCTTCGTTAGAGTTGTAGCGGATCAAACTTTTTTCTCCAGATCATGACACTTCGTCAGAGTTGTAGCGGATCAAACTTTCTTCTCCAAATCATATCACTTCGTCAGATATGTAGCGAATCAAACTTTCTTCTCCAGATCATGCCATTTCGTCAGAGTTGTAGCGGATCAAACTTTCTTATCCAGATTGTGCCTCTTTGTCAGTGTTGTAGCAAATCAACTTCTTTCAAATTTTACCTCCCTATTAGTGGTGGAGCAGAATACCAAAATGTACATATTACACTTCTCTAAGATTGAATGGAATAGATAAACCATCATTTTAAAAAAAGAAAAGCAAAAAAAGTAAAGTAAACAAAAAGAAAAAAGAAAAGAAAGAAAGAAAAAAAGAAAGAAAGAAAGAAAGAGGAAAAAAGAAGAAAAAAGTAAAAAAAGAAAATTTTGTGAGATCCTGTCTCTTCATCGGTGTTGCAGCTGGATCAACGTCAAAACCTTCATCCTCCGATCTTGTCTCTTCGTCAGTATTTCAGCTAGGTCAAATTTTCTCCAGGTATTACATCGTCGTTGGAGTCATAGCAAGCCGAAGATTTTGCATCTCCAACAGATCCTTTAGTTTGAAGATTCTGTCTATAAGAGCGACCGTGCAGATCAAGTGAATCTCAAGAAGAAACAATGGCAGGAGAAATGAGCCCTGACCTGACCAGAAAAAATGGTCATCTTTTTATCTGTGCTCCGTTGCCGTTGCACAACAATAAGCAAAGAGGGGCAGCTGTAGATGTCCATTTTTATTCGGGCCTAACCTAATACTCAATACCTAAAAATAATACTCATGCCCATACACAGGCCCATTTTACAATCCAATAACCCGACCCAACAATCCATTTGGACCCAAACCTAAACCTAATACGTAAAAAAACCCTAATCTACTATATCTTCTAGCCGCCGCCACCATCACTCACCAAGCTGTCGCTGCCCATCTAGAGTCGTGCCGCCTTAGCCTCACCGGCCATTTTTTCCACTACCGACAATCCAAAACTGAAACCCTTAATATATATATATATGCACCCTCAAGATATATATCCCACCACCCAAAACATCAAATCCCTACTGCACCGCCCACAACCATCATGATCCCCATGCCTTATCACCCTCATACGTGGCTGGATGAGAGCAGCCCCCATCCCCTATATAATTCAGCAACCTGCAAGTACGAAAGGAGATTAGAGAGAGCAAAATTAGAGAGACTCAAAAACAAAAGAAAATGGGGAGATTTGAACCGAAAATAACCAAAAAGGGGTAAAAAAATTAAAATATCCCTTCGGTTTTCTTTAGATCTACTCACCTAGGTTGTTTGTTCATGAGAAACCATAGGTAGATCGAAGTTTAAGAGCCGAAGCCGAACCTTTTCATGTCCTCTACTCGTCTTACGGCCATCGTAGGCGGTGGTCGTCGTCGCCGGCTTATGGCAGTGCAAGGCGGGGCTCGGTGGCCAGTTTTAGGCAAAGAGAATTTTGAGAGAGAGTTAGAGAGCTTTTTTATTATCAAATGATAGAAATAAATTTTTGGGGTGAATATGTGTACTTGAAAGGATACAAAAACGACGTCGTTTTGCCCCTATTGTAACCCGCGCTCTGACCCAACCCGGGGAGGATCCGCCCACTCTTGATGAATGGGGAAATTGCATCTTTGGTCATTCCTTTTCCGTATCCTTTACATTTTCTCTATTCATTTCTTGCTTTCTTTCGTGTTGGTCACTATTTTTTTCATTTATTAATATCATACATGGAATATTATTATGTATATTATTTTAATATAGTATCTGATGGCATATATAAGTAAAATTTCCTTATATATATATATATATATATATATATATATAACGTGTAAAATGTAGGTAAATTATGATATGTAAACTATGCATATTTGGTATTAAATTTAATCCTATTAAAAAAGGTATTATATTTAATTATAATATATATATGTAAACTAAATTGATTTGCTTTTATGCGTATATACATACATATATATATATATATAAAGTAAATATGCATAGTATCATAATATATATATATATAAATAAGTATGATACAAATGTAAATTATAATATATCTTATTTTGTTATATACGCATGGTCACATATATTTAAAATTTTCATATATATGTTTGCTAATTGATTTTCTATATTTACATTATATACTCGTGCGTATATATATCTTGCATTCATGATTTTTTTTGTATTAGAGATTCTCGTGAAAAAACGTGCCTTGAACTTAAAAGGGTGTCACTTTCTCGTTAATTTCTAATATAAATTTTTCGAATCTTAAAGTATAATATTTAAAATGATATTCCTTTAGTCAGGGTCTTGCGAAAATTACGTCTCGAACTTAAAGGGGCATAAGTTCCTGTTTAGTCCCGTATAAAGGAGCATTCTTTTACATACGTTTTATAATAAAATCCATGCATTCAGGGATCACAATTTCTAAATTAAATTCGAATTCATAATTTCCATTGTTAAAACAATTTGTAATCGACTAGGTACCAATTTTGGGCGTTGTAGGGTGTTTACCCTTCCCCACACGTAACCGACTCCCAAACCTATTTTCTAGTTTTCGCAAACCAAAACTCATTGTTTTAATTAAAAAGATTGGTGGCGACTCCCGTTATTACAAACATCTACGAGTCATTCGATTGTGAGTGGGGACAATGAAAGCATTGAAGATGCTTGAAAAAGCAGAATCATTTGAAACGAAGAGGGATGGATGTTGTTCAGACAACGTTAGTTCAACAAAGCTATGTGAAGAAATAGAAGCACAAAGTGCAATGTTTTATGCATTTATTGCTGATTATATTTTTTAGGTTTGATTCTTTGTGAAGAAATAAAAGTACAAAATGTGATGTGAAGAAGTAAACTTGATTCTTCGTGTAGATATGACACGTCCAAGATTCTCTTGTGATTCTAGACAATTTGTGCCTTTTGATGCTTGTGATCGTTTGAAGAAGAAATTGAAGTGGGGATGTCAAGGAGTTACATCGTAGAAGAGAAGTTTGGATGAACGGGTAGAACATCATCTTTCAAGAAAGGAGAAAGAAGAATTGGACTCCATTAAGATTTGAAAGACGTTATACATTGGACTCATTTTTTTTTTTGAATTGGAGTGGAAATTAAGAAATAAGACTAGCTATTTCTAGCTTTATAATAGGAATGTCCCTCTATGTCTCTACTAAGTAAATAACAGATGCAAACCTTAGCTCGAGAACAGAGGACATGCTTAGCCGGGGCATTGACCGAATCATTAGCTTCGTGTGGGATTCAGATAAAGTCAAGTAGCCACCATTTCCGTCATAGAATGTTTATAGCATGAACTAAAGCAAGGGGGCTAGATAGAACATCAGGAGCATTAATTAAGGATAGAGCTTGGGAACAATCAGATTGAACCTGCAACAATTCGAAACCACTCTGCTAGGCAAGGCGCAAATCATCGTAGATAGCCAATAATTCAGCTTGGAGAGCATCAGTGGCACCAATAGATCGCCCAAAGCTAGAGATCCAAGAATCGGAGGTATCTCGAAAGAAGCCACCAATAGTTGCATAACCTATATAGGAACACACAACGACGTCTATGTTAAGACATATCCTACCTGGAGGAGGCAAGCTCCATTGAATAAAGGCAGGATGAGTCCAGATGGTATTGCATTCTCAAGGTAAATGGTAATGTTCAGATTTAAGCTCATACAAGATAAGATAACATGAACATCATTGATTAGTCAGCCAATTAATAAATCTCATTAAACCTTAAATTTTAACACAGAGGACCAAAACAAAATATGGACATTGATATTTGGATAAATGCCTCAAATTCTAGTCATAGTGACCGTAACTATTATTTTTAGTTATGTTAATCGGACCTTAAAAAATTAAGTTAATGGGGAGAATTTGTGACAGAATGGAAAGGAAATAATGAAAAGTTTTTTTTTTTTGAAACAATTCACGTGTTGATGTACGTAACAATTCACGTGTTGATGTAACGTAGTCCATCAAAACCGCATTATCAGGCAACTAATACTTTCGTACCCAAAATCCTTGATTGTGATTTATGATGTTAATTACTCCTCACAATATTTTCTAATTACTAACTAATGATGGCGACAACTCATCAAATTAAGTAATTAATTCTCCACTTTTATTCTCTTGCTCAATTATCGGCTCAATTGCCTATTACAATCATAAATCCCACCGGAGAAAAAGTTTTTTTTTAAAGGTTGGATTAGAATCCATTTTAATTTTCGTCAAGCTTATCTGTATTTTTTTCTTTTAAGATGTTATTTATTATAAGAGACAATTTTCTAATTGTGTTTGTTTCATTCACAACATCGAGATTTAAATTTTATCTTGTTTGATTGTTTGAATAAGCTAATATCTTATTCCGCTACAATAATAACCGATTGAAAGAGATAATAGCCTTATTTGACAATTAGCGGATAGCTGATAGCTGATAGCGGATTACATGAATTGCGGATTACATGAATTGATAGATGATTGCATTAGTTGATTTGACTAGCGAATTGTATTAGCTGATTGTATAAATGTGTTTGGTAAAATTAAATGATAGTTGATAATTGTTTGATTATATAAACAAGCAAAATGACATATAAGGACATAATTATATTTAATATTTGTTTGAATAATTTATTAGTTATCAATATTTTGTATTTATTAACATTAATTAGATTATGGAAAATAACTTTTTAATATAATACTAAGCATATTTGAAGGATCTATATATTAATCTATTATTTATATAATTATTTTTAATACAATTTAATTAATTATTAAATTTAAATTTAAATACAAATATAAATATAAATGTGTAAGAATAAAAAGAAAAAAATATTAGTTTACAAATATCACAATATAAATATGTGAGGGTGAAAAATTAAAATAAAAAAGGTTAAATTTAGGGTTTGGTTGACCGATCAAAAAGTATTAGTTTACGGTTCATAGTTTTAAGAAAAATTGATTAACCTATTTGATCTATTATATACAACATTTCTAAATTTCATGCATTACAATATCTTATAGTTTAGTGATTTTGGTACCCTTATGATTTTTTTTAAACATTGGCTCTGGGTAGGATTAATAGGTGTGAACTTTCAATTTTTGACTTTCTAGTTTTTTTTATACTTTTATCACAACCGAACAATTATTAAATTTACCATATTATCATATTTGATATTTTAATAAACAAAGTAAAAAATTATTTCCAAAATCAAATATTTCGGTTAACTGTTTAATCGATTATCTGATTTAATTGGTACAATATAAGATCGAGAATTGAATAATCTGAATTTAGCAATTAACCAAAATATTTTTTAAGGAATAATCAAATTTTTCTATTTGTATAAACATATCATTTGAGAGTGGTCAAAATATGAACAATTCGAAAATTAAGTTATTAAATTAAAAAGTTTTAAATTCTAGTGACCAAAATAGGAGTGAGAAGAAGGTTGAGTGATGATTAGTATAGTTTATCCATTTTTTATTAAGGAAAAAAGAAAACTAACGTCAGTTTCTAACGGAAGGTAACAAGAGGGACCATATTGAAAGCTAAAAGTTTAGTGACTATATTAAAATTGAACTAAAAGTTGGGTGACCTTATCGAATATTTTAAAAGTACGGTAACCAAAATAAATCCGTCCTAAAAGTTCGGTGACCATTTATGTAGTTTATCCTTTCTTATAATCACTAATATCTAATTTGTTAGTTGATTAATTCGGATCGAATACTCTCGAGATTTATTTCAATAGGGACGACCCTCCTACACTCTTGATTAAATAGGCATTGTTATCCATTAATATTTTTTTTGAATATGGTGGTGCGATTATAAAGTAGTATCTGTTCAATTTTCTTAACCCTTTAATAACGCACACATGACGTTCGAACCCGAATTATATGAATAGAATACATCATCCTTTATCACTGGGATCACTCCGCGATTGTCCATTAACAAATTTAATCATTAAGGATTTATATTAATCCATTGTCCGGTTATAAATTTATACATTTTAATGAATTACGCGACGTTACTAGCTAACAAGTGATAATTAATTGTTAAGATATTTGATTTCCATGTCTTTAATTTTTTTTTAATAGTCTAAAGGTGATTACAAAGTAGTATCTGTTAATAGATATTCTTAACCCTATGACAATGCGCATAAACTTTACAGACAAAGCGATTTGAACTCGTGTCTCTTCAGATAAATATCATATTTTTTAATTTTTTTAATGAAGTATCATTATATAATTCATTTTTAATATATTAACACTATATCAAATACAAAATTTTATTTTAATCTTAATTACGTAGACTGAGCTGCATGGCAAAGTTATTAACTTAGTAAAGTCTATATAGATTTTATATGAGAAAATATGTAAGATCCTAAGAATTTTAAATTATCAATATTCATATCGTTTGGACAAACATTTTCATATTGTTTATGACAAATATGAACATTCATCATATATATGGTGTAGAGAAGCCTTTTTTTTTTAGTGTTTATGACAGTAAATAGTAAATTCCATAATTTAATAAAATCTTATACGAATATAATAAGTTTATTACTTAAAATAATATGAATGTTACCGACAAGGATTTGGTGTAATGGCAAGACATGTTGTTCTTTTAAAGAGAAAATTTAAATTCAAACCTTGTAGACGACATTATTAAGAGGGAGAGCCACGAATCTCAAATATAGACCATAAATATATGTGCTTCACAGAAAATAATGAAATGTTTGAAACATAATTACTATAATATGTTTAAGGATTATTATGACATCTATCTTATTTATTTAGTTTTTATATTCTAAATATTTTTCAAAGTGCTCAAATAATATGTTTTTTGTTTGTATGTTTTTTTGTGTATTGAATAATAATCCTCAATAATTATATTTATATTTTGAAAATTCATACCTTTACTAAATTTAAGAGATTAAGAAAATTTTAGTTTTGAACTCATTGTTTTTTTCTAGTTCAATCTTTAAATTTCAGGGTAAACTATAAAAATAGTCCTTAAATTATAGGGCACGTTTTACTTGAGTCATACGAGTATAAATATTACAAATATATATATATATATATATCATTTGAGTTATTGAAATTTAAAAATGACCCGACCATTAATTTTTAGACAAAAAGTTGATCTAATAATAATAATATTGACATAATAATAAATTGGGTAAATTATGTAAATCATCCATGAACTTCACTCTTAAACTTATTTTGGTCACTAAAGTTTAGACATTGAACGTTTTTTGTCACTAAAATTTAGACATTGAACTTCGTCCCGGCCCCCTAGTCTGAATTTGACCTCTATTTTTCCGAAAAATGCTTAGAAGTTCTCGAATCAGCCAAAAAGGGAAGATAGAAAATGAAAAAAATGGGTGGGAAAATGGATTTTATATGAATTTAAAAACGACGTCGTTTTAGTCTAAATTTGAGTTTTCTAAAATGACGTCGTTTTGATGCCATCTGTCATGTCATAATACCATTAACAATTTAATGGAAGAGTGACAAAAAAGTTTAATGTCTAAACTTCAATGAGTAAATTGCACGTTTTGAAACTTCAGTGACCAAAATAGGTTTAAGAAGAAAGTTCAGTGATGATTTATGTAATTTACCCCTTGAAGATTTCTGTTTTGAAGGCAAGTAAAACTAGTTAAGTCTCTTCTACTTTCTTTTGTTTGTGTTATGACTATAGATGAAATAGAAGAAGAATTGTTTGTTTAATTGCTCAAATGGAAAGCTAAAGTATTAATCCATAAATGGGATGAGAAAATAGAGCCAATTCACGCATCAAGTTTTTGCATAACTAATCCCCTTACACCCACCCGTGCTATATACTCTTTGAATCAAGTATTCTGTTACCCTTAAGGTTGACGTGGAAGCAGCACATAAATCATCATACTTGATAGGAAATTTCTTGACTCGAGGGTTGCTTCAAATAGCTAATTTTTGGTTCGGGGTAACTATCGATCCAATGGGTTGTTGATCACTCTCCTGCAGCTCTATCCATAGTCATAACATACCTCCCCCATTTACTGGAACCTTGTCCACAAGGTTCAAAGTAGGAACAGATTTCAGAAGTTGGTTTTTATCCACCCAAGCGACATATGCAGACAAACCTTCCCAACTGACCAACCATTGTTTCAGTAAAGGTTCCAAACACAAAAGAATATGTGTTGTCAGAATAGATGCATGTTGTAACATCACGGTAGCAGTAGAGCCAACAAGATTCAAGAGAGTGACTTGTTTATCTGGATCCCCTACACATTTGTGAAGCAAGGAAATATGAAAAAACAAATAGATGTGTGCAGATTCGGGTAATTTCATTTGATAAGAATTGTGACTAATTCATCGAATAATCTTATAAAGTCCAAAATACCAACATCATCCAAGCTTATGATGTTGTCGAAGTTGAACTGGATTTTATCGAATAGGCTGCAATGTGGCATAAAGCCAATCGCCTTCATTAAACACCACTTCTCGTCGATGTTAGTCCACAAAGCTTTTTATGTATTGTGCTTGTGCCTTCATTAAATTGTTCTTAAGAATTCTCAATACCCTGTTTATCATAAAAACATCAAGAAAGGGAATGGCATGTGAAATCCTGAATATAACCGGTGACAATCACCTATAAAAAACCTCAAATGGAGTCAGTTGAGCTAAATTTTTGTAAGAATTACTATACCAATACTCCATTCGCAGTAGCATTTGCATCTCATGCCATAGCAACTGTAAGATTATAATGCAACCATAGAAATCACAATGTACAACAACGAAGTCATGAAACAACACTATGAAATCATTGAAGCTTCTCCTTACGCAGGACTTTAAAATACTAGAAATCAAAATGTGCAACCTGCCACTACATGCACATTTATCTTCAATGGCACTAAACAAAACATATTCCTCAAAAGATTTAGCAACTTGAACATTCCAATAAGCACTAAAAGATCCAATAATCCCAATACAAGTAAGAATATCATCGACAACAAGAATTTTAGTAACAACTTGAATCATACTCCTTCCCATCAAGAAAAGTCGAAACAAATAAGGATATTAGACCGGAATATGTTTATCGACATGCATAAACATTATTGAATAAATTCCTCTAAACATCAATTGAACTAAATAATTCAGAGTATCTGAGTTACCAACTTTTGGACACCTTAGAATTTGACCCACACTTGCCTTTAAAGGAGAACCAACTAACTATTTTTGTAGCTTTATAATTGTTTGAAGTTCATCATCAATGAGTCCGAATGAATCAACGTCAAGTGGCTGAAGAGTAGTTTTTTGAATTGACAAAGGCGAACCTTGAGTTTCCAACGAGACCAAATTGGTAGATTCAATCAAATTAACATGTTGGTTAAGCCTAGAATCAGATCTCACAGTGCGGTTTATCGATTGAAATCCAAAAGCATTTACTCTTGCTGACATTTCATCAAACAATTGGAAAGCATCTTGTGCTCATTCTATTCCCATAGAAGGAACCATTTTGGGAGTGGGTAAATGTGTAGAATTTTCCAGCGAAGGTCGGCTAAGGATGGGCATTTTACCCGGTTAGGTTGTGACCTGGCTCGGCCTGATTGGGTCGGATTTTTATTAAAAATTCACAGTCGGGTCAGGTCGTGTTTTTCTTAAAGGTAAGGTTGGGTTGGGTTGGGTTTGGGGTAAATAAATTAAACTCGTGACTAAAAGTGTAATTTATCTCATATTTTTAGGATTATTTGTAATAATACACCCTCTTTATATACATTTTTATAATTAGGTCCTTAAAATTAAATTTTTTATTTATAATTTAGTTTTTAAAATTATTTTTTTACAATTAGGTCCTTAAAGTTAAATTTTCTATTACGTCATGGTCAAGTTTAGGTATATAATTTTCATGCTAGGTTTAGGATAATTATTTTTAGGTCGGGTTCGGGTGGGCCAAAAACCTGAACCGTGCCTATCCCTAATGTCATCCCATTCCTTTCTCCCCATTAAATTTTTGCTCATGTAATTGATCGAGAATATTTTCCTCTACTCTAACGACGTTTTTTTCTTCTCTTTCTTTCTTTGAAATCTTCGTTTAAAGGGATTTTCTTTTGAAAATTCTTTTTCTTTGGAAAACTGATTGAAAACTGTGAGTCGCCACTTGCCAGTTGGATAAGGTAGGCAAGACACCACAAAACCTGAGATTCATTTTGAAAGGGTTTGGGAGTTGGTTACGTGTGGGGAAGGATTAGCACCCCCATCACGCCCGGTAATCGGTACCAAAATATTTGTTGCTTTTAATCGAAGGAAATTGTCAGAAATTGAAAAGAATTCAATTCAGTGACCTTAATTAAGAATTAACCTTAATTGAACGGGCTTTATCAGAATGATGGGTTCAAATTAATTGGACATTTAATTAAAAAGGTTGACGATACATCGAACCCTAGATTAAACCGACATCGAATAAGCCCGACTGCCGTGTTAATTTAGGGTCCAAATCCCGTATGTCACCTTTATGCATGGTGTAAGCAGTTAAAGAATAATGTAATGGCTTTGTCAAGTTTTAATTCTTTCTTGAGTCGGTAAGGATTAATTCAAATATTTGGTCGACATCCTTTAAGCTCGGACTGTTGCGACCCAAATACAGGAACTAATGAATACCTCCCCCTTTTTGTAATCCAAATTAATTAACGTGCAATCAACGTTACAGTCGCATGAATGACAAAAATGGCCACAAAAGGCATAAAAAATAAACACATAAGGCCCACCCCAAGACCTAACCTAAATAAGGCCCAACTTATTGAAGTTCAATTAGTGACCTAACTGTTAATTAAGTGATTCTAGTATTTAATCCTGAATTAATTAACCCCTAATGACTAAGATCCTAACAAATTATGATAATTAATCAGGAATTTAAGCGTTAACCTAAGTTTGAAATTAATTTTAACCTAAGTCATTAAGAAACGTTCAATTAATTTAACGAATTTAGCATTTACTCTAATGAGCCAAGAGCAAATTAAAATTCATTAGATTAACCCGGACGTTGATCTAACCAAGGCCCTAAGAACTTAAATCTAGAATTAACTTAATTAATTTAGGAATCACGCCCCTATAAGACGAGCACGTGATTTAAATTAATCCATTTAACCTAATCTAAAGCCCAAAAAAACTAGGCCCAAAACCCAAAGGCCCGAAGCTTAACTAAGCCCATATATCACATATGTATCATATATTGAAAATGTACATATTATACTCTTTTTACAAAAAGTACTACATAATTCATTATAAGCACCCCAAAAACCTATAATGCTTTACTTTACTTTACTTTCTTTTGAAACCATGCTTTCTATGTATATTTTTATAAAACTATATGCTCTTTATAAGAAGCAAAATTATATCATACATTTTTTTAAATAAAATGCATATTTAAAAGGAAACTACATAATATAATCATTTTCACACATACATCACACAAACACCATACATTAAAGGAAATAAAACAAATGATTATTGAACAACCACATATTAAAATAATGACCAAACCAACAGATTTAATCATAAAAACAACGAAATGTTAATAGGGTACGAACTGAAATAAAAAAAGTATAGGATTAGGATTTTTAAACACTAGAATTTGGACTAAAACGTAGAGAAATAAAATAAAGGGACGGGACTTAAAAGAAAATGAGGATGCGATTGTAAACCGGCCAAAAGTAACAAGGACTAAAATCATGAATAAAAAGGCGGAATGGCATGGGGGTGCGATTATACCATGCGAGAGGACTAATAACAGTATTTAGACCTGCGGAAGGACCAATCGTAAGATTACAATGGGGCGGAGGTCCTTATTATGCCATTTCCCCTTTTTAAAACATGAAAAACTTATAAAAGCCCCTACGTTTTATTTCTTTTCCTCTTTCTGCAAAAAAACCCCTCCCCTGTTATAACACCCTCACCGGTGTTCATCTGGGTTCTCGATGAACTCGGATTCCGGCGTCCTTCTCCGTCAAACCCAGAACTCGGTCGTTAAACCACAGTGCCGGCCGCCGTACAACGGTGGCCAGTGAAGCCAAAGACTCCCCAAAAACCTTAAAAAAACAGATCCACCCATCTCTATTTCAAAAAACAGAAAACCAGATATGAAATCGAAACCCGAAAGACTACTCTACCACTTCCGCCCTTCCGTTCACCGTACACGACCTAGGTAGGTTGTACGGCTTATCAACGATGACAAGGGATAGACCGGCATGAAAAGGAGAGGGAGAACTACAAGGGTAAGAACACAGACCCTAAATCGCTATGTTTTTATTCATGTAAATGCTTGAAAATATAAGAATGAGATGTTATACCTCTGTAAATACGAGATTTGGATGCCTCATTTTGCTATTCCTTTCTGAATATCTCCATCCTTTATACAGTTAGGGCTATGATTTATATAGCCCGAAATTACATGAGATTTTTGAATTGAAATACATGAGAAAATCCCTATTGGCTCTGATTTTTCTGAATGAAATGGTACATCATCTGTATTGCCGATTTGTCCCCTAATTCGAATTACTCCCTGACACTTATGTTGTTTTCGTCTTTGATTTTTTTGCTAATCTCGTCTTTTTTGTTGCATGTGCTGTCGTGGCCAAGCGGCTGGGAGGGGGACCAGCGTATCTGCCAGCGTGGTGGTCGTCGTGGAATGCAGCAACTACCGTGGCGTCGAGGTGGCGCTAGTGTGGCCAGAAGGCAGACGGTCACGGGAACTGGAAGGGTAGATCGGTTGAAACGCACACACGCGTGGGCGATACCGAGGGTCGCGCGTGACACGCGTGGCGAGTTCTGGAAGTTTCCGCGTTTCAATCTGAGTCGTCAGATGAAGACTTGATCCAATGGTGGATGAGTGGCTACACAAGAAATAAAGGGAATTAGGGTTGTTATCAGATGAAAGTGTTTTGGGTTTTAATTCGGTTGGGCCTAATTGGACTAAGTATGTAATATTGTTTTGCGACCTTTTTAATGGACTGTTATAATATATATTTGGGTTGTTTTTTTTATTTAATTTTATCACTCTTTGTATTTTCAGATTTATTTTATAATAATAATGATAGCATAATATAAATGGTAACGACGTATGATAGTAATATAATAATAATGATACTAAGGTAATAAGATAATATGACATTCTAATAATATCGAAATGAATAATAACATAACAATGAGGAAAAAAAAGCATGATACTAATAACCTAAGCCCATTAAACCCTTTCGTCTTTTAATTCTTTTAACCGGGTAATATATAGCCAACCCACACAACTTAACATGACATAAAATCTCTAGTGTTTTCTTTTCGGGACAAAAATTAGTGATTACAGTTGCCCCTCTTTGCTTATACTTGTGGAACAAGAATGAAGCAAAGAATATAAGCACTAATTTTGTCCCACTTCCCTGTTAGGAGATTTCAAGCTCCGGGTCCCTCCTATATGGAACCATTCGCCCTTTTTCTCCCTACGGCGCAGAGCTATGAGTATCTGTCTCCTTTGCCCCAAAGTCCTTGAGCTATGAGTGTCTGCCTCATTTGCTTTGAAATTTTTGAGCTTTGAGTATCTGCCTCATTCACTCTGAAAACTCCAAACTATAAGTATCTGCCTCCCTTGTTCGGAAGTTCTAGTACGACGAGTTTGAAATCCTTCACCTGAAATCTTTAAGCTTTGAGTATCTGACTCCTTCACTCTGAAAACTCCGAACTATGAGTATCTACATCCCTTATTCTGTAGTTTTAGTAAGGCAAGTTTGAAATCCTCCGCCTAAAATCTTTGAGCTTTGAGTATCTACCTCATTCGCTCTAAAAACTCTGAACTATGAGTATATTCCTCCCTCATTCGATAGTTTTAGTACGGCGAGTTTGAAATCATCTGCCTGAAATCCTTGAGCTTTGTTGCTTGAATATCTGTAAAAGATGCAACACCTTGATAGTGTAGGTTAACATGCTCCTATCTTAAATATATCTAATCTACATGATGCGTGACTAACGGGATTTAATTGTTTTTTCCCAAAAGCCTCCATTTCCTCGATTGGCCCTTCTTTGACTTCTTTTTTACTTTCTTCTTCTTATTGCTCTTTGCAACGAATGATGTTTTGTCTCATGCTCGAGTGCTACCATTTATGCCATTCTTTTCATTCCAGCCTTCCAATATCCCTTTATCTCGAAACTCCTCTTTAGTTTATGTCTTAGATTCATTTTTCCCCAAAGTGCCCTTTCAGGTTTTCACTTTAGTTTTTTTCTTCTCCCTTTTTCTTTTCTCTTCTTTCTTTTTCTTTTTCTTCTTCTTTTCTCATTTTCTTTTTCTTTCTTTTTTTCTTTATTTTTTTTCTTGTTCTTTTTTCCTTTTACGGTCCCCTTTCAGGTTCTTTTGTCCGATGACGGTTTTATACTCAAGATTTCTTTACCTTACTGTGGTAGTCTTGAAACATGGTGTGGCTGATGACTCATTCCTCCTTTCTTGGCCTAATGAATGAAGTCTGTTCTTGGTTCAGCCTTAATATACATCTTTGTGCCATCTGCTTTTAAAAAGGTTAGAACATAGTAATACCGAGAAACCTTTTGTTTTCCATAAACCTACATCAACCTACTTGCCGGATGCTTATAAAAACGTGAAAAGGTATGAAATAATACTTTTATTAATACTTCAAAATTTTAGAACGATTTGAAAGTCATGGCAAACATAGAAGCAAAGGAACACAAAGCACGACGTTGCATCCCAATCATTGACTGTATGAATGATGCGAGAGCCCATCAACTGAAATAGATCCCTTGCTATAAATCCTCTACCGAGACTCCTTGATTCCTGAAAGGGTTTATTTTCTTGGTTGTCTAAGTTGCAGTGATCATTTGAGCTACCCTATTCGAGTTTTCAGCTCAAATCCTTCTTTGGTTTCAAGATGCCATTTTATGGTTTTCACCTTGAACCCTCCTTCTTCTTTTTTCTCTTTTTTGGTTTTTGTTTTTTTGGTTTGTTTTTTGGAATACCTAAAGTGCCGTTTTTGGGTTTTCACTTTAGGTATTTTCATTTTGCGAAATGCCCTTCCGGGTTTTCACTCTAATTTTTTTTTTCATTTTCATTTTTTTTCTTTTTCCTCTTCATGCATAGTACTTCTTGACCGAATATGAATTTACCAGATTGTTTAATATTTTTCCATCCATTTCTGTTAGGATCATGACTCATCCGAAAAAAGGTCCTTTTAACAACGTAAGGTCCCTCTTAGTTAGGCATCCATTTCCCGCGGGAATTCTTCTGAGTCGGCAGAATTCTTTTAAGCACTAGGTCCCCCTCTCGAAATTCTCTCGGGCGAACTTTCTTGTCGTAAGCTAACATCATCCTTTTTTTGTACATCTGGCCATGACAAAGGGCTTTCAACCTCTTATCCTCAATGAGATTCAATTGGTCGAACCGAGCCTGCACCCATTAAACTTCTTCCATATTTACCTCATTTAAAATTTGAAGTGATGAAATTTCTACTTCAATAGGTAATACTGCCTCCGTGCCATAAACTAATGAGTATGGCATTGCCCCTGTGGAAGTTCGCACAGATGTGCGTTAGGCAAATAAAGCAAACGGTAACTTTTCATGCCAATCTTTGAAGGTGTCAGTAGTCTTTGCTATGATCTTCTTGATATTTTTGTTTGCCGCTTCTACTGCTCCATTCATCTTGGGGCGATAGGTGGTGGAGTTATGGTGTGTTATTTTGAACTGCCCGCACACCTCGTCCATCATTTTATTGTTCAAGTTGGAAGCATTATCAGTAATAATCCTTTCCGGCAAACCGTAGTGGTAAATGATCTCATTCTTCAAAATTTTGCAAGCTGTTGATCTTGTAATACTGACATAAGATGCTGCTTCTATCCACTTAGTGAAGTAATTGATAACAACCAAAATGAAGCGATGTCCGTTGGATGCCTTGGGATAAATCTGACCAATGACATCCATTCCCTATACGGTGAACGACCATGGTAAGTTCATGGTGTGCAGAGGCAATGGTGGAGAATGGATCTTGTCGGCATATATCTGACACTTATGACATTTCTTCGCATAACTAATACAATCTCTTTCCATGGTTGACCAAAATATCCATACCTCATAATTTTTCGAGCTATCGAGAAACCATTGGCATGTGTCCCACAGAGCCCATCATGCACCTCAGCTAGTATGTTTTTTGCTTCTTGGGTATTGGCACACCTTAACAGGATTTGGTCTTTACCCTTCTTGTATAAAATCTTCCTGTCTAAAATATACCCTGCAACCATTCTTCTGATGGTTCTCTTATTATTTTCATTGGCTCTTTCGGGGTAGGTTTGGAACTTGATATACTATAGGATATTGTAGTACCATGGATTACCATCTACTTTATCTTCCAAACTATAGCAATGAGCCGGTATCTCAAAAATCTTCATCTTAATTGGTTTTATTTCGGCATCGGTACTTGCTTTAAACATTACAGCTAATATTGCCAAGACATCCGCCATTTGATTATCTTCCCTCGGAAGGTAAGTGAAGCTGGTTCTTTCAAAACTTTTGATCAACTCTTGGACCAAAACGTAATACTTGGCCAGCTTTGAGTCTCTCGTTTCCCATTATTTTCATAATTGATAAATTACTAAGGAGGAATCCTCAAAAACTTGAAGTGCCTTGATTTTTCTCTCAATGGCTGCATTTAAACCCATAACGCAGGCTTCATACTCAGCTATGTTATTCGTGCCAAAGAACTCCAATCTATTGGTAAAGGGATAGTAGACGTTGTCTAGAGAAATTAACACTGCCCCAATTCCATGGCCTAATGTATTGGATGCCCCATCGAAGTAGAGCTTCCACAACTCGTTCTCGGGAATGGCTTCTTCCTCAACTGTTATGTGCATTAGATCTTCATCAGGGAAACTGAAGTCTAACGATTCGTAATTGTCTGAAGTTCTACTTGCCAATAAGTCTACTATGACGCTCCCTTTTACTGCCTTCTGACTCATGTACAGTATGTCGAATTTAGACAATAACATTTGCCACCAGGCCAGCATTCTGTTTAACGTTAGTGCTTCCATCAAGAACTTCAAAGGGTCCATCTTGGATAACAACCACGTGGTGTGATACAACATGTATTGTCTGAGCCTTTTGGTAGCCCATACCAGAACACAACACAACTTCTGAATCGGCGGGTACCGTATTTTACAATCGGTGAATTTCTTGCTCAGATAGTAAATCACCTTTTCTTTTTTTTTTCGAATTTATCATGTTGTCCCAAAACACAACCCATTGAGTTTTCAAAAACCATTAGATACAAGATCAATGGCCTTCCCGGTACTGGCGCTGCTAGAATTGGAGCAGTAGTCAAATATCTATTGATCTTATCCAATGTCTCTTAACACTCTTCGCCCCACATTCTTGGATTATTCTTTTGGAGCAATCTAAAGACGGGATCGTATTTTTCAGTCAACTGAGAGATAAATCGAGATATATAATTTAATCTCCCTAAGAAACCCCGAACTTCTTTTTGGGTCTGAGGTAGCGGGAGATTTTGAATGGCTTTCACCTTATCCAGGTCAATCTCAACCCCTTTTCGGCTAACCACAAAGCCTAAGTTTACCGGACATGACAGCGAAAGTGCATTTTGCTTGATTGAGTTTCATCTAGTACTTTCTTAACCTCTGGAAAAGCTTCCTCAAATTTTGGATATGCCCCTCTTCCGTTCAGGATTTGGCGATCATATCATCTACATATACCTCTATCTCTTTGTGCATCATATCATGGAAGAGGGTTACCATAGCCCTTTGGTAGGTTGCCTCAGTATTCTTTAATCCGAAGGGCATCACTTTATAACAGAATGTTCCCCACATGTCACGAACGTAGTTTTCTCCATGTTGTCCGAATGCATTTTGATTGGGTTGTATCCCGAGAAACCATCCATAAAAGAGAACCACAAATGTCCCGCGGTGTTGTCGACCAAAGTATCAATATGAGGTAGAAGAAAATTGACTTTGGGACTGGCCTTATTAAGGTCTCTATAATCTACACACATACGGACCTTCCCGTCTTTTTTGGGAACATAGACTATGTTCGCCACCCACTCTGAGTATTTAGAGACTCCTAAGAAACCGACATCGTATTGTTTCTTCACTTCCTCTCGAATCTTCAATAACATTTCTAGTCTCATCCTTCTGAGTTTTTGTTGAACCGGTTTATATTTTGGCTTGATCGGTAGCTTGCGCACTACAATATCTGTGTCCAGACCTGGCATGTCCTGATAGGTCCATGCAACAACATCGCTGAATTCTAAAAGCAACTCGACCAATTCATGTTGGGTCTCAGCCGAAAGGGCAGTACCAATCTTTACTTCATTTTTTTCCTCTTCCGTCCCCATATTGAGGATTTCTAATTCTTCTTGATGAGGCAAAATTTGTTTATCTTCACTTTCCATTAGTCGGAGTAGCTCATCTGAGATCTCTGCTTCTATCTCATTATCCCCTTCCTGATTTCCGCCAAACATGAGGGTCGCTCAAAATCTATCTCAGAGTTAGTCTCGGAACCATTCATACAGTCAATCATAGGGACCCTGAAACAATTTGAACGAATATGTATCGGGACAAGAAAAGAATACTTCTCATGGGATTAATGAAACAAATATAATAATAAAGAATAATGAATGTCATGAATGAATGTAAAATAAAGAAAACAAAATGTTTGCCATTTGCGAAAAAACGGAAAGCATCCTTTTATTAAAAAGCAAGCAGATTAACATAGAAGCCATTTACGAAAGATCCATGTTGCTCGCGGGCAAAAGCGAATAGGGTTGGTTCTGAGCATTACTCTGATCATGACCTAAAAACTACTCGTAGATCCTCAACAGTCCAATTGCTGAGTGTTTCCCCTGGGAGGCAAGGGCGGATTCCAGCCAAGTATTTGCCACTCTTTTCCTCATTGACTATCATGTTAACATCCATTCCCTCTAGCGCCTCGCTGAACCTTTTATCCTTGCTGAATTCAGCGCTTTCTAGACCAACTTCGTATATCTTCTCCTTTATATTGATTATTCCCCCAAACATAAAAATATTCTTTAAATAGGGGAAAGTCATTGGCTCCCACGGGATGTCCTCTCCTCTAAATTTGGCATTCCTTTGTTCTTCTCTCTTCTTCTATTCTAGATTTATCTGGAGAAAATTGGGTTTGTGGCCGAGCCCGAACTGATCCTTCTTGCCGATGACACTCCTGGCGCACAAGCATCCTTGCAAACTCCTTCCTATCCCTTTACCCTTCTTGGCTCTTCATCCTAGGGTTTGCCAGACTGTCATCTTGGTGCAATTTGACAGTCTAGGGCATGGGATCTTGCTTTATTCTGCCACGAAGATAGCATTCACGAACTCCAAGGCCCTAAAGGAGCACTCAACAGCCTCTTCGTCAGTTTGGACGTAAGAAGCGTCGGTAGTCACGGAAGCAATAATGTCTTACTCAGCTCCCACACTCACCAACTTCCCATCAATAACAAATTTCAATTTTTGGTGCAGGGATGAAGGTACTGCTACGGTCGAGTGAATCCACGGCTTCCCTAGCAGACAATTATAAGTGGGTTGGATGTCCATTACTACAAACTCGACAACGTACTTCGTAGGACCAATCAGCAATGGTATCTCTTTCTTCCCGACAACTTCTCTCTTGGTCTTGTCGAATGCCCTAACAAAGTTCTGACACGGTTGCATGTGTGAATCATCCACTGGGAGCCTTTGCAGGGTCGCCATAGGTAAAACATTTAAGGCGGAAACATTGTCAATGAGAACCCCTAGTAAGACATGCCCCTTGTAGTGGGTGGTGATGTTCAAAGCCTTTGTTGATCCCATGCCTCCGTCAGGAATCTTGTCATCGGTAAAAGCGATGTAGTTATCTGCAATAATGTGACCCATTATTCTATCTAACTTGTCCACTGAGATATTGTTCGGAACAAACGTCTGATTTAGTACTTTCAATAATGCATCACGGTGTTTTTCTAAACTTAACATCAACTCAAGTACCGAAATTTGTGCTTGCTATTTTTTAAGCTGCTCAATAATACTATATTCGCCGTGCTTTAGGAACCTCAAGAATTCTTGAGCCTAACTCTCTGTCACTGGCTCAGGAATTCTTGGGGGAGGTCCCTCTCTGAAAATCTTTTCAGGTTCGGCGGTTACTGCTTTGCCTTTGTCTCTCAGTTCTTCTGACGCCTTTGCCGTTTCCGGCAAATAGCATCTGCCACTTCTAGTAAAATGCCCTACTTCATTTACCACCTTGGCGCTTGGTTCCACTAGGCTCTCCTCCTTTGAGGGTCCTTCATCAGATAGTTTCTCCTCCCCTTGTATTTCTGGCTTCCTTGGTATAGAAATGTGTGCAGTATAGCTCCACGGGATTTTTTGAGCATCCTTAAATAGAAAAGGAGCCGAAGCCGAAATATGTATCTTTGAAGTTACTTCAGAACTCTCACCTTTGGATGAGCTTTCGGGCTTTGGCCTAAGTGATATATTAAAAGGTCTATCTACCCCATACTTGATCTTGGGGGTATCCGACATGCATACGTCTGATTCCTTTCTCTCTTCATCTTTCTCAAAGAATTCAATCTCCTTATTGTCCATCATTCTCTGAATAATCTGCTTGAACTCCTCGCAACACTGAATTTCATGTCATTCCTTTTGGTGGAACTCACAATACGGCCCGCTTCCTTGTTGCACAATCTCCATGCCCCGGTTGATGAGGCGCGCAATACATAACTGCTGAAACACCCACCTCAGGGGGGATTTGACCTCGGATACGTTTGTCTTGGCTCTCCTTGTATACTCCTCTTCGATTGTATTTACGCCACAGCCTCTGTGATTTGGCAACGGGTTAGTGGCTACATTCAGTTCGTCTAACTGTAACACCTTGGAATTTATCATGTTTTGCACGGACTTTTTGAATGCAATGCAATTCTCGATCGAGTGTCCCGGAACGCCGCCGTGATATTCACATTTCACTTTCTCATCGTACCACGCAGAGAATGGAGGTTTGAAAAGAGTGACATAATAAGGTTTGAAAGGAGGTTTGAAATAAGTAATTATTTTTACTTTTGCTCTATAACTGCAGGGACTTTAAAAATATTATCTTATTAAATAAGTTATTTTTTTACTTTTGATCATAAGAGTTGGGGGGAAATGCACCGTATTTGAAATATGGTGGGCAAATCCATTTAATATACATATATTAATCTTTTTAGAAGAATCCAAAACACTTAAACCAACCAAAAAATCAAAACTAAATTCATCTCGTGCTGGAACCTCCACTTGTTTTTGAATTGTTAAAGCCGATAACTTGTCAAGGATCTCCTGAAGCGGCATTTCCCTCTCACAAAAGAAGATGCGACTCTATCGAAAGCACGACGTAGCTGGAAATGAGAGTTTCGTAGGCCTTTCACGTTGTCATTAAGGTGCTTGAGTTGTGTATCACCCACCATCTTTGTCGTAGAGCAATGAAAGCATCAATATTATGAATAGAAATGAAACAAAAGAAGTGTTTGTTTAATTGCTCAAAAGGAAAACTAAAGTATTACATGCAGAAATGAGATGAAAAATATAGAGCCAATTCACGCATTAAGTTTTTGCATAACTAATCCCCATACACCCACCCGTGATATATACTCTCTGAATCAAGTATTATGTTACCCTCAAGGTTGACGTAGCAGCAGCATATAAATCATCATATTTGATAGGAAACTTTTTGACTCGAAGGTTGCTTCGAATAGCTAGTTTTTGGCCCGAGGTAGCTGTCGATCCAGCGGGTCGTTGATCTACTCTCCGACAACACTATCCATAGTCATAACAATTTTCTTCTAATACTGCATTTTTAGGATTTGGGTCTTCATTCACCATGCATTTGGATTATTTGAATGTATATTTCCATGAAAATGACATTTCTCTTTGCTTTTTATGTGGGATTTTTTTTCTTTTGCAATGTGTTCTTAGAGGGCTTTTATGCCTTGAATTTAAAAAAAAAATTATTTTTTCGAAACATTACGGTTTGTTTTGGATAGAAATTTTCTACCCTTTTCGGTGCCCCTATTTATGCCTTCACACTATTAGGGTTTATGGTTTAAAGTTAGGGTTTATGGTTAGGGTTTAGAGAATTTAGAGTAGGGTGTATTTTTTAGGGTATAGAGCATAGGGTTTAGGATTTAGAATTTAGGGTTAATGCTTAAAATTTAAATTTTTAGTATTTTTAATGTTGAGGCATGGAAAGAGGCACCGAAAAGGGGAGAAGATTTTTATCCTTTGTTTTGATCATAGTTTTCCATAAAATGAAACATGTGGAGATTCAATACATGTTTTGATTTTTGTTCAGCTGGTTTAGATGGCGAAGTAAAAGGGCAATGGTGATGGTAAATAATGGTGTGAATGTGAAGGTTGAATGGCGGGGAAAGATGGTGGACGTGAGGAGAAACAAAAAAAATGTTATAACATAAACTAAATTGAAATAACATTTAGTGTCAGAGGATTAAATTTTTAGAATTATGATCAAATTATAACATTGTATACATGTTAAGGACTAAATTTGTTATTATGTTGATGTTATTAATTGCCAGATAAATTTTTCTTCTAAAAAGTGACCCTCAATAATTATTTTGTAACTTTCAATAACTCTAGTGATCAATTTGTAACACTTTATTCTCAAGTGACCCAACTAAAAAATATCCCATTGTGAAGGTTCTATCTTTATAATTTACCCTAAATTGTTTTGTCCATTTTAATTTATTTTATTTTTTTATGATGGGATACTCTGATATTGTGAGATGAAACACAATTTTAGGGTGTCATTCTCGAAATAAAACGAAATCCAAATACAATAATTAATGTGAATAAAAATTTAAGAAATAAAATTAAAATGTTTTATTAAGTTTAAGAATAGAGGTTATTTTAGGGTGACATGAAAGCCTTTCTCCATTAGAGTTTTTTTGATCGATGCCATAATTTCCTTTAACAAAATTCTTCTTTCAAATTCTTCTTATTTTATTTCCCTATTGTTTCGTTTCCCATTTTTAATGCATCTTTCATTGATAATAAAAAAACAATATTATAAACATCTTTTAGAAAATGATTAAAGAAAAGAAAAGATTAAAAGTAAACAAATGTCATCCCTGGGAATCTATATGGAATGGGAATGGGAATTGGGATGGAACGATTTTATTTTCACGAACTAAAATAATATAATAAATGTTTGTTAGAGTTCAGCTCACCGGCACACAAGATGACAAACTCCAAGCGCCAAGCTTCTAGAATATGCCCATACATTTGCTAAAAAAAAAAGAACATGGCCATACCCAATTATATAATTTACTATATATGTATATACACGGTGGTTTGGTATTTATTTATTCCAAGGTTGAGCCAGCACCCAGGGATAGTATATAGATACAACTTTACGAATTTTGAACCGATTCTGTCTCAGTTAGAGCGGGAATGGTATAAGTAGATATGACAAAATTGATCTGAGAATCGAATTAATTTACTTGAATCGAGATTTGAAATCGACTCAAACACGATAATTCGAATTTAATCTGAAACTCAAAATAAATCAAACTGAATTTCAGTTGAATCGAAAATAAAACGAATCGATTTCACCCGAACTGAAGATAACCCGAAATAAAGAAAATATATTAAAATAAATTAATAAAGATGAGATGTGAATTGTCTCACAACATACTAAAAAGCCAAATATACAAGTTATATAGCGTCATATATAGGGTGGGAAAACCAAACTCGGACTGAAAACCCGACTAAAACCGGTCGATTTTCTATTAACCCAACCCGAAATCAACCGACCTGAAACCAGCCGAACCAAAAGTCAACCGAACCGAAGTCCTGACCCAATACCCGAACTGAAATCACCATAAACCTTAACTAAAACCGAACCAGACCAGACCAGACCCGAACCAAACCGAACCAAACCAAATTTAGTCAGACTCAAAATGACCTGAACCAAAACCGAACTGAATGAACCGTTTGTCACATCTAGATATAAGTTTGGTGGGTTCTGGGCGGGTATGAATATAGAAAGTCATACCCGACGTGAGTAATAGGTAGGTAATAGAATTAATACCTTACTCGCATTGCATCCACCCGCCCACTAACTATCTACCATATAAATTTTGGTTAAGCAAAATTTATATCGATGTAAATATGCTTTAGTTATATTAGCTATAGTAAGTTAGTTAGCCGTAGTTAAGTAGAATTTATACCAGTGTAAATGTGCTTTAGTTAAGTTAGTTATAGTTAATTGGTTAGTTGTAGTTAAATTTACATTGGTGTAAATGTATTATATATATGCACTTAAACAATCAATAAAGTATGCAAAGTTTTACTCTTTTTTTTACAAAAGTCTACAGTTTGTTTTTACATAATTTTATATTAGTGGTTGCTTGTCAGGCGAGTATGAACAGGTACAAGCGGCTACGAATTTGGTGGTGGGTATTTAATTAGATAGTAAGTATGGGTTGAATTTGAAAATATATCCGTGTGAACGAATATGAATTTATAAATTGTATCCGTTGTAAGTAATGGATATAAAAATTTTATACGGGCATGGGTTATCCGCAGCTGTCCCACCGTTAACCATCCCAATCAGCACCTCAAGTTTATTCTAAAATTCAGAAGAATATAAGTAAAGATATTTGATTTTAAAAATAAAGTTGATAGAAAATATGGATTGATGTCGAATTTTAACATCTACAGTTCAAATTTGACTAACCCGTTTTTTTCTTCAATTTTTAACATATTATTTTATATTATTTTGATATATTATAGAAATAGAAGCATATAAAAAATGAATTTGTAATAGTATAATATAAATATTAAAAAATTATAGTGAATGTTTAAGCGAGTAAAAAATAAATCTAATAAAAGAAAAATATAGAAAATTATTAAATATAAATTAAAAATACTATATAATGTTTTTAAGAATAAAAAAGTATGAAAACATATTTAATTAAATCATTTAGTTAAATTTTTATGCGTAAATTGATAACAACCTAAGGATTTTAGAATTGTTCACTTGTTTTTATTATAAGAACCAACAACTTTTAAATTAAGTGGTTAGAAGTTTTTAGTTGATACCTCACTCTAAATTTTAAGTTTTAGATCCACTAACATTAAATTTTCCCTTTTCTTCCCTAACTAAGAAAAATAGAGAGATAACGATGGTGGTATATTATTTAGGGAAATGGGGTGTTTTGAATAGTAACGTTGGAGATCATTATCTTTTAAAGATGATTTTTGGGTGAAAATGAAGCAAAATCGTGTGCAAATAATGACGACTTTCCACTATTTTTTAATATTTCTTAGGAAGAATTACACGAGTGGTCACCAAATTATCACCAATTTTTATTTTAATTATTCAACTAATTTTTTCATCAAAATCGTCCATCTCGTTAGATAATTTTCTTGTTTTGATCTATTTCTGTTAAAAATTTAATAGAATCTCTGATTTGGCAATTTTTATATTTTTCACGGCATCGCCTCTCTTTATCGAGAAATTATTAGATAGACATAGATAACCATGTCATTCATGATCCATCCAATAACATTTATCAGTTAAATATTTTTTTATTCGACTAACCATGAGGTGACACGTGTCACCCGTAATTTTGAACAAATGAAAGAAAATTTTCTTTTCCTGCAAGTAGGTGGATTCAAAAGTAGGGCCCTTGCATAAGGGTCCAATGCCTAACCACTGAGCTAAGTTTAAGATTTAGTTAATTTTTATCCAAATAAATATTTAAGTTACACTCTTTCAAAATCAAAAATTAAAAAAACCACCTCCATGGAGATTTGAACCAAGAATGCAAAGTATTTAACCACTAAGCTAAATTAAGAACTTATTATATATCAAAAATTTAATATTTAATTTAAGATGCATTATCATCTCAAAATTAAACCAAAATACTACAACAATCAATCTAAAATTCTTTTTCCAATTTGTTTGGAATAAAAAAACTAATTATGTTATTAATATTTATCTATGTGGATGTCTATCATGATGAGAACTTTATCTAGAAGATTTGATTTACTTTATCATTAGGAATATTATCTCCATTATTTAGAGTTCAATGTATTATGTACTCCTTATGCCTATAAATAGATGATTTGATTAAGGCACTGTACACACAAGTCTATATTGAGAATAATACGAATCTCCCTCTTTCTCTTGTTCATTGTTCTTACTATTGTTCTTTGTTATTTTATTCACAACATGTTATCAGCACAAGACTCTAATCAACTAAGGTCTTCATCGTTCGAATCTAAAAGAAGTTATTAGAAGAATTTGATTCTAGGATGAACCAAAGATAAGTTTTTTTCCCTCATTTTTTTAAATTACCGATTGTCTTTCTCTTTATATTTGAACTTGGTTTTTAATTTTTTTTTGAAGAGCTTGGGAGTATATTTGATTGTATTCGAGCATTGGACAAAGATGGAATTGTGTCTTCTCACAAAGCAAAAGACAAATTGACAGAGATGGAGAGACCATGTTCGGTATAAATTACATAATTTTAAATTACTGTCTTTATTGATATACCTTTAATGTGCTTGAACCAAAAACAATAACATTCACGTTATTTAGTTTAAATATTAATAAAAAATAGTTTAAATATTGTACTCAATCATTTTAACATTCACGTTTTCTTTCAAATCTTCAGTTTCAAATTAAATTCTTTATATATTTTAAATTCGTTAAATAACATTTAACTTATAAATATTGAATTAAAAGAAAACATGTTAGACTATGCGCATGAGCGCCTATTTTTCATGGAAAGGAATAATCTCGCATATGGTTCCTCATATTTCTATTTTATTTAGTTTAGTCTACATTTACTTTAAATTCAATTTTAACCATGGACAATTGATGTTTTCTATTAAATGTTGTCATACCAATAACTTCTCAATTAAAACTGTGTGTGAACATCATTGATATAAGTTTATTGAGATTTCTCTATTTATTTAGTTTATAATTAAATATCAATATTTTTATGGTATTCTATTGGTAAAAAGCTGATATTTTTAACCGTGTTTTGAGTTTTACATGATATAATAGCTGGGAAAGAGACGAGATTCTCATGAGAAGTTGTCTTGGTCATTTACTATGTCTCCATTATCTTTGAGAGGAAACCAATATCGGTAAATTATAACTTTATTTTTATTCTTTAAACTACGATTTTAAAGTGCGATTAATCATGGTGATTTTGCTCCAAAGCAATAATTCTTCTACGTTGGAAAAACTTGACTATTGACTTATCCCAAGTTCAAGTTACGAAAATTCGTCTTGATCCAAAAAGTTTTATGGGAGGCATTCCTTGAAGTGAATGTAAGCATGATGTTTATTTCATGCGATTATTGGATCTCTTTTATTCCTTGAAGTGAATGCAAACATGGTAAATTACTATTCAATCAGTGACATAACTTCAATATAATCCAAGCATATTGGCTGGACATCTCGTTCTGCGACGAGGCTATTGGTCTCAAAGGAGGTTTTTAAAGGACCTTGTGAACTAGTTTAACAATGCCGCGTACGAGGATTAAATCTTTGTTCTCTGTGATGAGGATATGCTAATAAAAACATACTCCACTTTTCACGACAAATAATGTTGTCCTCCTACATAATATCGTGAAAAAGTTTTTTTTTAAATGTCCACTGGCTCCACTCCATTCTCTAAAGTGAATGTGATATTATATTATGGAAAGAATAAAAGCCACATTAGAAGTTGTGGTCGAGGCTATGAATATAGACATGGAAAAAATAGTCATTTTAAGAATACTTCTACCCACTGGTAGTGAGGTTAAAAGGATGACAAGAGTGATAGAGATCATTCTAAGAAAGTGAAATCCTTTTTATTACCAATGTGACGTTATAAACCATTGGTCTTGTACTTATCGTACGCTGAAAAATCAACAATCATTGAATAATAAAGGAAAGAAAATAAAAGCAAATTTTGCTTGCGAAAATGACGAAGATGATATTGGTCCAACTCATTTTGGACGTTATCGGTCCAACTTATTTGGACGTTGTTGATTTCCTTATAAACATCGAAGGGAATAAATCATCTTCTATTTATTCTTATAGCTCTGAAGAGAATTATTTAACCTTTTATTTTAT
Organism: Hibiscus mutabilis; assembly: GCA_019671005.1. Lineage (NCBI taxonomy): Eukaryota > Viridiplantae > Streptophyta > Magnoliopsida > Malvales > Malvaceae > Hibiscus > Hibiscus mutabilis. The sequence goes on along the minus strand of CM033718.1, from coordinate 22,010,305 downwards.
TTTGCTTTATGTTTATTTACTTTACAAATTAATTATTTACGTTTTATATTTATATTTATATATTTATATTATGATATTTATTTATTTTGTTTAACATGATTACTTATCAAATACAATTTATGGTGACGATTTATGCTTAGCAGAAGCATAAGATATATTTTCCCATTTAAATGCAAGGGAAAAAATATGAGTACTATATCTCAAAGTATTGAAATTATTGATACTCCAGAAGAGCAATAAATTCTTGAGAGAAAGCACATTATAAAAAGTGCAGAATTGCGAATATTGCAATAATTACCGCTAATGGTAATAATATCATCACCACTAGAAGTGGAAATTTTAAGAGAGCAATATGAGTTTGCAAAATATTCCTTTGGGAATTATAGATAACATATGTTATCAATTGGCATATGAAATAAGCCAATGTGAATATAAGCTCTGGTAGCCAAAAAGTCAATTGAAAGCTCTAGAAGAGTTATATATTGCTACCAAAAGAATAATTTCCATTGAAACCTCTGAAAGAGCTAAATATATTCCTATTCAAAGAAACAATTTTTGGTGGACATTGTATTATCAAGTTTCAAAGAAATTTGTACCACACATGTACAAGTGATATTGAATCACATGTTTTGGTAAACCAAAAATTTACAAATTGAGGAATATATATATATATATATATATATATATATATATATATATATATAGTTGGCATGATCGATTAGACCATCATGATCAATAATGATGCGAAAGCTATTGATATTTATATGCACATCTATTAAAAGAACACGAAGTTCTTGTGGTGATTGTTCTCAAAGGAATTGATTAAATTCCATTTACTAAAAGAACACGATGTTCTTGTGTTGCTTGTTCTCAAAGTAAATGATTAAGATCCCACTTACCAAAAGAACTTGAAGTTCTTGTACTAAAGTTGAGGTTGCATGTATTGCATATCTGAATGAAATATAGGTCCATTTACCCACAAATGTGGAAAGTTTTATATGATTTTAGTAGATGCATCTACATTGTTTTATCAACTTACAACTAGAAGTTTGTGAGATTGATTCGAAAAAAATTCAGATTATGTAGTTAGACTATTCATCTTGTAAAAGTTTGTGGGTTTATATTTTAGGCTATATCGGTTGAAATAACTGTTACAAAACCTATTGATTATGAAAAATATAGTTTAGCAAAAATTTGAATTGGATGCCTCCTCTTTAATAGCTAAACGATGAGAACAAAATTATCTATATGGTATTTCCATATAGCAGCACTTATACGCATCAAGCCAACGAGTTATAATAAACTCCCTATTATGATTGATTTTTGGTCAGAAGCCATACATTTCCCATTTTAGAATTTTGAGTGTGCGATATATTGTTGAATTGCTCCACCACAACGCACAAAATGGGTAAATAAAAGGGTTGAGAATATATATTGAGTATGAGTCTCCTTTTATGTTTAAATTCTTAAACATTAATTGGAGAATCATTTATGACATGATTTTTCTCAACATCAGAGGGAGATAATAATCAACTGGATAAAGGAAAATGAATTATCGTTATCTATATCCTCGTATATGAACCAAAAGTTCATAAGATAATTCATGCTATTACATGTCAATTGCCAAACATATTTACTGACCTAATAAGAGTAATCAAGTCTCATATACCAGCTGAAAATGCTCTAAGTTTAAATTACATGTTAGAGCGAATGGATGTAAATCATGCCTGAAGCATGATAGTTGAAATGGTTCCAATGATCAACATTTTCGTAAATGGAAAATAGTATGAGATGGTCTTATATTGGAGGCAGGTGCTCCTGAAGAGGCCCAAGACATAACTAATAATAAAACTCTTGAAGAGTTTCAGGCACCTGAAAATAAAGATTGAGATCTTGAAGAGATCTCGATGAGTTATGTCACCACAAGAATAGAACCAGAAAAAATTGAAAAGTTGTCGACAACGATTTTATAAACGATTTTACATAGAATACTTCTGTAGAAGTAAAGAAAGAAAACGAGGGTCTTGTATAAGAATATATAGATGTTGAAATGATTGGCCAATATAGAAAGACGCTTTGAACTTCCAAAAGAGAAGTATTTGGACCAGCAGTCCAAACACCTAAAGGTGTAATGCAAGTGAGGCACAAATAAGTATTCGTAAATACGACTTGAATTATGATTTATGAAGAGTTTTAATTGCTTCATGGTGGATGCAATTACTTTGGTAGTTGTGAAATATTTTATATGCATATAATTATTTTGTTGATCCATATTTATCCTTGAAGGATTTAAAATGCTAGAAGCATTTGAAAATTTTTGAGGAAATTTATTTAGACATGTCTCATTGGATATTTATATTTTGGCGCATTTGGTATAATCGCCTTGGTGAGTACTAATTGAGGAAATACTATAAGAATGATCAAATTTCCTTATATATTTTGTAAAGGAGTTTGGATCAAGATTCATTATATTATTAGAACTCCAGAAGAGCTTCAAATTGTAAACTAATGAAGAGCTTTCAAAGTATTTAATGAAATTATTTGAGAAAAAGAATCTTGAGATGAGGTTTTGTCTCGACCTAAAGATCGAGCACTTAAATATGTGTTTTTGTCTATGAATGGACACATGCTGAAAGAATCTTAACAAGATTCAATATGAGTAAAGCATATCCATTGAGTACCTCAATAATTGTAAGATTGTTGGATGTGAATAAAGACAACTATATCTTTTCTTGGTCTTGAAGCAACATATCTTAGTTGGTCCAGAAGCACTAGATTTTAGTTGCTCTAAAAAATATTATCTAAGTGCAACAAGATCATTTTTAGATCTTTATATCTCTTCAAATCGTGTAATTGTTATACACAAGACAAGCCAAGAATGTTTTTGGCTAAGACCATTGACCTAACATATCCAGAAGATATGTGATTTATTTTTACAAGATATGATCCAAAGCTATATTGTGCAGCGATAATGCAAGATGTAAATCTCAATTGAAAGGTGGGTAATCATGGAACATATTACTCCAAAGTTTCATCCCTCACAATCTTTAGAAAAATAATATTCAAGATTGAATTATGAAGATTCAAAAATCTTCTGTGGTACTTTCATGAGGGGGAGTAAATACGCGTTGCACTCTTTTTCCCTTGACCGAGGTTTTGTCCCAATGGGTTTTCATGGTAAGGTTTTTAATGAGGCAACATGTTATGCATATCAAAGATGTGTGTACTCTTTTTTCACTAATTTTTTTCCCACTGGGTTTTTATCTTAGTAAGGTTTTAACGAGGCACATTATCTTCATAGACATCCAATGATGAGTGTTATGAATATTTATCTATGTGGATGTCTATCATGATGAGAACTTTATCTAGGAGATTTGATTTACTTTATCATTAGAAATATTATCTCCATTAATTAGAGTTCAATGTATTATGTACTTTTTATGCCTATAAATAGATGATTTGATTAAGGCGTTGTACACACAAGTCTATATTGAGAATAATACGAATCTCCCTCTTTCTCTTGCTCATTGTTCTTGCTATTGTTCTTTGTTATTTTATTCACAACAAATTATTTATTTTTACAAAAATTTATTAGATCATTCTAAAAATTAGTTAAATGTAAATAATTTATTCATTTACATGTCAACAAATTAAATGTTATTTAAAAATTATATTTTATCCTATATAAATAATATAGATTTAATTTTAAAATTTTTTTAATATTAATTTTATAAAATAAATAAGTAATTATTAAATTATTATTATTTATTTCAAAACGAAGTAAAAAATAATTATAGATTGATCTTCAATTTTAATTACATTTCAAGCTAAAAAGATTTTAAAAAAAATAAATTAATAAATTTAAATCTAAATAGTTATTTTCAAGTAATTCAAAATATATATTCTAGCATAAATATATATTATATAGTTAATTTTTATAATGATCTAATCTAATTTTATAAAAAATAAATAATTACCAAAAGAATTAGAAAAATAATTTTATTTTGATTTTGATAGTATTTTGATTTAATTTTGAGGTGATAACATCTTATATTAAAGATTAAATTCCATGGATACATAATAAGTTATCTAGTTCAGTGGTTAAACATCTTGCTTTTTGTACGAAGTGTTCCTAGTTCAAATATCCATAGAGACATTTTTGCTTAATTTTAAGCCTAACTTAATGGTTAGGTGTTGGACTTTTTATGCAAGGGGTCCTGTTGTCATTAGATTTTCACCCTTTTATTATTATTATTATTGTTGTTGTTGTTACTTACTATAATATATTATTATTATTGTTATTATTATTATTATTACTTGTTGGACAAAACCAAAAAAAAAGAATTTTAAAGAGTCCATTTCATTTAAATAAAAGAGTCCATTAAATAAAAAGAGTCCATTTCAATGCTTGGCCCAATTGGTCCCAAATAATAAAATCTTACTTCATATATTTTTCTCCCAGGCGCAGCCCATCCACAGCTTTTGGATCCAAGCCAAATCTAATGGCTCAGATCGAATTTGAGGAGAGCCGGTCAACATTTTAGCACACGTGGGCTCCATGCGCCCGCTCAGTCGAGCTGTCTTCCCCGCACCTGCAGCAATGAGCCCGGGGTTTGGGTGTTGTAGGAGGCCATCGAGCAGCTTCCATGGCTGCTGCAACACTAGCAACCATGACACCGAACCATCCCGAGGCCGTCGCAACCCCTTTGGCCGAGTCTCTACAAAACAAAAAGGAAAGAAATTGTTTGGAATCAATCAAATATGGAAAGATGAAGGGAAATTAGACCCCCAAAATCTGGGTAATTTGGGACCAAACTCAAGAAAGGAAGTCAAATCGAACCAAAAATAAAAAGAGCAAGGAATCAAGCATAATCAACCAGAAATTAAGGGATTTTTATTCTATGTAGTTTTGGCATGTATTTTACCTATTTAAACCGTTCGAATTCCATAATAAATGGAACTTTCTCTATGAATTGTACTTGGAATTTTCTAGAATATAAGATGAAGCAACCATTTTCCTAGGTATCTCTATTGTCTTTATTATTTTCATTTGTTCGAATATATAAAAGGAAGAGGATAAGTTTTTTAACCGTTTACTTTTCGATCCGCCGCCGTGAGTGGTCGAGGGAACAACCCCGATGATGGATGATATTTTCCCCTTAATGCCAGAATATTTTCTAAAAATAAAGTTGAGATACGAACCATTTTTTATGATTTAGGGCTTTTTAAAGATTTTTGGGTGATTTTAAAGGGATTTAAATTCAGAAATAGAAAAGAAATCGAAAGGGACCTTTTTTGAGATTGCCGCCGACGAATGGCGGTCGGTGTCGGTGGAGGATGGCCAGTGCGGCGGATGACCGCCATTTTCTTCATCCCCATGATGAAGACTTTGAATGTGTTTAGAGGAAAAGGATGTGAGTTGTTTGATCCAAATTTTTAAGAATGGTATTACGAAAGATGTTTTTAAAATTGGGTTTTATACCCTTGTGCTTTAAAACAAAATGAAAAATTGTCCTCATTGAATCCATCCATCTTTTTTCTTTTTAAGTCCGATAGACTCTCAATTTTAAAACCTTTCAATTCGGTCCCTTTATTTCAATTTGATCCATAGTTTGTTTTAATTTAGTTTTTTAATTCTTTTTATTACATATATTATATTATTAAAACTTTTTTTAAATTAAGTTTCAATTTGTATTGTCTTTTAAACCTGGGTCGTGCATCAAAATATTGACCCAATTTAGGAAAGGACATATTTTTCGAAAGTTGCAAATCTTTTATCTTTTTCTATAATGTTTGTTTATTTACATTTATAATTTTATGTTCTTAATGTTTTGCATGCCTTTATCCCCTAATTTCAATAAATCTGTTTCTGTGATGCTATGTTAATAAACGAGATATTTAATTTTTAATGTTGTGTCCTACCAAAAGGAGGTAATGAGTTAGTGCCAGAGGTGTTGGTGGTGATTAAAGTTTACTCTCCGGATGGCGGGGCCGTTAAAATGGAATTATATTCATAAATGGACAATAAGTTAAATTTTATACGACGAACTTACAAATTTTGTCATTAAAACGTTTTGTAATCGGCTATGTATACCAATTTTTGGGCGCTGTAGGGGTGCTAACCCTTCTCCAAACATAACTGACTCCCGAACCCAGTTTTTGTTTTTCATAGACCAGATTTTTTGTTTTAATAAAATAAAATGATTTTATTAAAATAACCCATTTTAGGCGACTTTGTTGTTTTTTAAAAACGTCAAGCCCGAAAAAGGTCGCAATAGCTTGGTGACTCTGCTAGGGATTTTTTTTATAAAAAAGAGAGTCTAGCCACAAGCCGATTACATTGTTTTCTTAATGTCAAAATTGTCTAAGTTCGTGTAAAATTTATTTAATTATCCATTTATGAATTTGATTTCATTTTACGCATTTAAAATTTGGTTTTAGCTGTATACCCGAGCTTCATCTCGTTCGTTTAAGTGAGGGGAAAAAGCTATTACTCTCATGGGAATATTGATTCTCCGCATGGGCCTAGCAATTACCTTCGTGGTTCATATGCCTTATGTCTTCGTGAGGATACTAATCCTTCGTATGGACATAGGAAAATGGGTCCCCCCTGAGTTGAACTTGATTCGTTTGAAGCCTATAATGGGTGAGAATTAGGGGACAGTGAGGACAACTTTGGAACCTCTTTAGAACCAGACCATTGTCTGTGAATCTAGGAACCTATCCCATTAGAGCCATGTGGAAAACCATAGAAGTAGAATTTGGTCAAGACTTTTTCGTAAGAATAGTTCGAGGAAGAGTGTGTCCTGGAATATTGGAATGTTCTTCCCAGTTATTATTCATACAATGGAATTATTTTGTCCTTTTAAGGTTTTTGATCATTTGTTTATCTTGTTTTGTATGCACCTCATATCTAGAAGGGGTCGATTCTAAAGCATGTTGCTCAAGTAGAAAATAATTTTTCGTAATGGATAGAAGATTCCTTCAGAAAGAGGAAGGTAATGCGAGTGTACGTCACTGGTCCGAGGTCAACCAGCGGGCACATGGAGAACATCATTCAAGAATACATGACAGAGAAGGGGGCAATGATTACTGTTTCACCCGGCTTAGGGGCAAAGCCAGCAGGTTCCAGGAGTGACATGAGTTTGACAATAGTGTCATGAACCAAGTAGGTTAGGCCAATTGGGGAAGTAGGTCCGAGACTCTTGTGGCTAATCAAGGAAATAAAAAGTTGGGTGCTCGAGCTTAGATGTAATGGTGACATAATTCATAATCTTTTGTAATAAGGAACATCGACATACAATGAAAAACTACTTTAGCAATACCTTAATGGAATCGATGGCCCTTTGTATGCATTTATGCATTCACATTTTTTGTTGCTTGTTTGCATTAGTAGTTTACATCATTGCATACATTCACGCTTAATAAGTAATTGATTATAATAAATTACATGATAGAAATTTCAAAATAGCTAAAACTTCACACAAATACAGAATCGTTCCCAGACTTTAGCCATGACCATGGAAGACAAATTAACGACCTTAGAAATCAACTATAAGAGTACTCAAGATCGAATCGATAAAATAGAAAAAGGCTTGAAGAAAAAGATTGCACAAGCTCAAAGAAACACTGCTAGCCAGATATCGGCTATGCTGGGATTTAGAGACCAAGAAAGAGGAAATATGGTTGAAGCCATTGATGTTTTGTCGCCACAACCCAGGATGACTTGTGAGATAATTCCATCGAAGGGGATGTTCCATATTCGCATGGCAGGAACCTCATCCCATATTCTAGCAGAGTCCGGGATAAAACATTGGGAGAACCGAGGCATTGAGGTTCTCAATAAGGTAGCAGACGGGGCCTGAGTGAATAAGAGGCTAGAAGACCTCTGTGATAAGCTCGAAGAGATCATCTGGCGTAGACGCCAATGATCTAAGTCTAGTGTCCGACTTGGTGGTTCCCCCAAAATTTAAAGCTCCTGACTTCGAGAAGTATGACGGGACCACTTGCCCTTCGGCGCACCTGACCGTGTACAGCCAAAAAATGTCACTATGCTTGGAAAATGAGAAACTACTCATCCATTGTTTCTAAGACAGTTTATGAGGGTTTGCTACCCAATGGTATAAGCAATTGACCCAGGTCAACATACAAACTTGGAACGATTATTCAAGAGAATTCCTTGAAAAGTATAAGCATGTGACAAATATGGTCCCAAGCAGGATCGTAATGTAGGGTATGGAACAAAGGCCAACAAGAGTTTCCGCCAGTATGCCTAAAGGTGGCAAGATATGGCAGCCCAAGTTCAACCTCCACTATTGGAAAACGAGGTTACTCCAATGTTCGTGGAGACTTTAAATGGGCCCTTCTATGGCCGTATGTTAAACTATTCCACCAAAGGTTTCACAGACATGGTTATGAATGAAGAGTTGATATTGACGACCATCAAAAGTGGAAGACTCGAGGAAGGAGAATATGGTGAGCACCTAGAACCTGAATTAATCGAACAATTAAATCTTGTCACGAAGTAGATGGAGGAAAGATTGGCCGAAATTCACATATGTCATCCTGGAATGATGCTTTAATGATTTTCCTAGACAATGTTGGGGTCATACTTAGAACCAACCCTTTTTCTTTTACGCACGAGCATTAGGGATCTTTTGTAAGGGCTTCTATGTTAATCTACTTGTCTTAAAGATGTATTCACTTTATTTTCTCATGTGGAAAATATTTCATTTTCATTTTTCATCCATTTCTCTTCCAAAATACATCTTCTTTGTAGAGTCCCTATTGTGGATTGTATGAATGATTCTTGGATCTAATCCCGAGATGGAAGGAGAATAAAGTGTGTTAAGGATTAATGGGGAAATCTCGTTTATAGATTTGAAGTGAATTTTCCTTTCAGACATTGTTGTTAGGGTCTTTGAATAAAGTGATAACTCTAAAACATCTACCAATTGAAGACTGCTTTTCTTTGATTATATTTGTGTGTGAAATGACATTTGGTATTCCTTCATTTCCCTCCAAAAATAAGAAAAATAAAAAATATCCATTGTTGTCCCCTTTAAGCATGATATTTTTTTCTTGTGATTAAACCCTAACCAAGGATCACTCCTCACACTAGAGGGCAAAGAGGATGAAAAACTGTCTACAAGCGAGAAAAAAACATATCAAATCAAACTGAATGTCCTAAACTTAAAATAAAAAAGACAAAAGAAAAAAAGAAGAAAAAAATGAAAAGAAAGAAGAAATAAAAGTTGATGTACAAAAAAAAGTTTGAAACAAGAGAAAAACATGTGCATAAGACATGTGCCAGAAAAGGAAATGAACTCTAGGGTGAAAACCCAAAATGGGCAGTCTAGAGTGATCCAGAGAAGAAAAGAATAGAGATTTCATCAAGAAAGGTTGATCATTGGTTTAATCGCCCTTAAACATGTATTTGAGCCTATATATCATTTCTTTTGTAACTTGAGCCTAGCCTGTATTACAAGCCTTTACCATTTGGATCACACATGAATATTTGAGAAAATGATTTTGCATCCAGAACATGTTCTGCCTAATTGAGTTAACCTTTCTTCAAGGATCTCTAAACTCTTAATGTCTGAATGAGATTAAAAAAGAGGGAAGATTGAAATTTGGGGAGTTGGTTAGTTAAAGAGAGCCACCTAAAAGTGGGACACTATCCGGTTGATGGATTCGTGAATCATTCATACTATGAATTTTGGGGCATCTGACTTTGCTCTCTTCTCGTGCTTCCATGACTTACTTTCTTTTAAAATCTCATTTCTAGCCTTTTCTTGTGTCTAACAAGTAGATTGACATAGATTCATGAAAAACAAAAGATTTCTCAGTATTGATCCCAAACCTAGGGAACCATGAACAAAGGTTCACCATCACATCAGGAATTAATGAAGTGGCTCGCCAATAAAGAGGATGACAATTAAACCTCAGATCAAATATGGCCATCACCTTGCACGAGGAAGGTAAAAACACAGGTGTTGAAGAGTACCACGTGTCAAGCAAGACCCACACATGAGATGAAAAACCCCTAAAACACGAAGAGGGATAGAGTTGCGCCTAGTAGGCAAACTGCACTGTCAATTAGGGTAATTTATGTTGATGAAGGATTCAAGATCCTTGACTTTGATAAGTGTGAGATGAAGAGATTAAAACGCCAATATCATTCGAAGATGAGATTCCCTTTCAAACAATTCAAGAACTCACAAGGAGCATTGAGTGGGGTTGACACTTTTTAAGAGGTATTAGAAGGTTAGAGCTTTCAGAGCCATTTATTGAAGCCTTTCACTTAATATTGATAGTAGGATTTGTGGAAATGTGAGACATTTATGTGCGAAGGCCAGATGTTTTCCAAGAAGCAAAGGAATACAAAGGATAAAAAGGCAAGGCATAGATGGCTATTTGGGTTGAACGAGCAAATATGCACATAAGTAAAGAGAAAAAAAAACAAATGAAAAACCAAAGAAAAAGGACAAAAAAGAGAAAAATTTAAAAGGAAAAAGGGAAGAGAAAAAGAAATGCATTCACACACTATGCATCCCTATAAGCATAATTATCATAAGCATTATCATCTATGCAGAAATTTTAAATTATCCCGTGAAGATGGCATTATTTGGTTATGTCCCCATGCTGCTTCGTTTACAAGCTTAAGGTATTAGTTGGTTATGTCCCCATGCCTCGCTTTTAAAGTGATAAGTTGACTTTGTTCTTATCACCACTTTTTGAAGTTGACATTAGTTGGTTACGTTCTGTTGCTTTGTTTTCAAGCAAGAGGTATTAGTTGGTTACGTCCTCATGCCTCGCTTTTAAAGCGATCAGTTGACTCTGTTCCTATCATTGTCTTCCGAAGTTGGCATTAGTTGGTTACGTCTCCATGCCATTTCGTTTTCAAGTTGGAGGCATTAGTTGGCTATGTCCTCATGCCCCGATTTTTAAAGTGATAAGTTGACTCCGTTCTTGTTACTATTTTTAGATGATGGCACTAGTTGGTTGCGTCCCCATGCCACATCAAGCGGAAAGCATTAGTTGGTTACGTCCACATGCCCTATTTTTTAAAGCGATTAGTTTATTCTGTTCCTATCGCTACTTACCGGAGATGGAATTAGTTGGTTATGTCCCCATGCAACTTCGTTTTCAAGCAAAAGAAATTAGTTGGTTACGTCCCCATGCCCTGCTTTTAAAGTAATCAGTTGACTCTGTTCTTATCGTTACTTTCGGAGATAACATTAGTTGGTTACATCCCCATACCATTTCGTTTTTAAGATGGAGGCATTAGTTGGTTACGTTCCCATGCCACATCAAGAAGAAGGCATTAGTTGGTTACGTCCCCATGCCCTATTATTTAAAGCGACCAGTTAACTCTGTTCCTATCGCTACCTTCCGAAGTTGACATTAATTGGTTACATCCCCATGTCACTTTGTTTTCAAGCTAGAGGCATTTAAAGTGATCAGTTGACTCAGTTATTGTCACTATCTTTAGATGATGACATTAGTTGGTTACGTCCCCATGCCCTGCAATTTAAAGTGATCAGTTGTCTCCGTTCCTACTGCTACTTTGGAAGTTGACATTAGTTGGTTACGTCCCCATGTCACTTCGTTTTCAAGTTTAAGGCATTAGTTGGTTACGTCCCTATGCCCCGTTTTTTAAAGTGATTAGTTGACTCCGTTCCTATCAAAATCTCCCGAAGGTGTCTCTACTTGGTTATGTCCCCAAGCCATTTCATTCTTGAACATGAGGCATTAGTTGGTAACGTCCCCATGCCGCCTTGCTTTTCTCGTCGTGATTGCTACATTGCTAATGGATAAGGCTACATCTCCTAGTTTATGCAACGGACGGTGGAAATCAATGTCTTTTTTCTTTGCTCTATCCACGTTTCACCAGAATGAACAAAGAGGGGCAACTATTATCACTAGATTTTCTCCCTTTTATTATTGTTGTTGTTGTTGTTGTTTTTATTATTATTTTTATTACTTATTATAATATATTATTATTATTATTACTATTATTATTATTACTTATTAGACAAAACTCAAAAAAAGAAATTTAAAGAGTCAATTTCACTTAAATAAAAGTGTCCTTTAAATAAAAATAGTCCATTACAATGCTTGACCCAATTGGTCCCAAATAATAAAACCCTAGTTGATATATTTTTCTCCCATGCGTAGCCCATCCACAGCCGTTGGATCCAAGTCAGATCCAACGACTCAGATCGAATCTGGAGGAGAGCTAGTCAACATTCCACTGTGCGTGGGCCCTACGCGGTCGCTCAATCGAGCTATAGGAGGCCATCAAGCAGCTTCCATGGCTGCGCCAACACTGGCAGCCACGGCGCCAGACTATCCTGAGGCTGCTAGACAAGCACTGCTCGCCCTGCCGTGACCCATGTTGCGCCGCCGCAAACCCCTTAGGTTGAATCCCTACAAAAAAAGGGAAACAATTTGTTTGGAATCAATCGAATATGGAAAGACGAAGGAAAATTAGATCCCAAAATTTGTGTAAATTCGGACCAAACTCAAGAAGGGAAGTTAAATCGAATCAGAAATGAAAAGAGCATGGAATCAAACATAATCAACCAGAAATTAAGGGATTTTATTCTATGTATTTTTGGCATGTATTTTACCTATTTAAACTGTTCAAATTCCATGGTAAAGGAAACTTTCTCTACGAATTGTACTTGGAATTTATGAAATACAAGAAGCAAGCAACCATTTTTCTTAGGTATCTATATTGTCTTTATTATTTTCATTTGTTCGAATATATGAAAATAAGAGGATAAGTTTTTTACCGTTTACTTTCTGATCAGGCGCCGTGAGTGGTCGAGGGCACATCCCCGATGATGGATGATATTTCCCCCTAGTTTCCGGAATATTTTTCTAAAATATAAAGTTGGGTTTCAAACTGTTTTTTGTGATTTGAGGCTTGTTTAAAGATTTTCGGGTGAATTTAAAGGTGTATTTGAGTTTGGGAATAGAAAAGAAATTGAAAGGGGACCTTTTTTGAGATCGTCGTTGGTGAATGGTGGTCAACGCCAATGGAGGATGGCTGGCGCAACAGACGGCTTCCATGTTTTTCATCCATACGATGAACACTTTGAATGTGTTTAGAGGAAAATGAGGGGAGTTATTTGATCCAAATTTTAAAAATGGTATTATGAAAGATGTTTTTAAAATTGAGTTTTATACCCATATGCTTTAAAACAAAATTTGTTAAACCTTTCAATTTGATCCTTTTATTTCAATTTGACCCATAATTTGTTTTAATTTAGTTTTTTAATTCTTTTTATTACATATATTTTATTGTTAAAGCTTTTTTTAAATTAAGTTTCAATTTGTATTTTCTTTTAAACCCGACTCGTGCATCAAAATGTTAACCCAATTTAAGGAAGGATACATTTTTCGATAGTTACAAATCTTATCTCCTTTCCTTTAATGTTTGTTTATTTACATTTATTTAATTTTATGTTTTTAACGTTTTGCATGTCTTTAACCCCTAATTTCAATAAATCTATTTCTGTGTGTAATCGCTATTTTTATCCGGGGTGTTACCCATTTTTTATATTTTACAATAAAGGGCTTTGTTTCTCCATTATTATGTATTACAATTAAGTCATTAATCTTATGTTTTATTATTACATATTAGTGGTATATAATATTATCGTTTTTGGTTTTTATTATTAACATTGTTATCATAAATAGCATAGTAGATGTTATATGGTAGTGCTTCTTTTTATTAGTAGAATTTTTATTATTATCGTTGTTATTATTATTATAAATCAAAAATTAAAAAAACTATGTTGGATAAAATAAAAAGGCAAAATTTAATTGTAACACCTTAAACCGGGCCTAGGAAGGTTGCCACTATCTAAACTATAGACTAATTGAATTATGTGCTAATCAAATTAAAGAAGAAAGAACATTAGCTAACAAATAACTAAAGGACTAAAATGTTATAGCCAACAAGTTAGAAAGCCAAATTAAAAGGACCATAATAGAATCAAGTTGTAATATAAGGAATGCATGGCAAATTTAGATTGGATAGTGGACTATCCACTTGTCACATGGACAAGGTCTAACCGACCACTATGGGAGAAGGCTTCCTTCCTCATTTGATTATACTAAATGAGTTAGGGAGAAAGGGAGAGAAGAGAGAAAGCTTGAGTGATAGCCATGGAATCCATGAGAGCTTAAATCGGTTAAGGCTAAATTGAGTTAGAATTCACATTGATGAAGGTAAATGCTTGATTCCTCACTTCAATTACATGCTTGAATTAGTGATGTTCTTGTTGCCTAATTTGAATAGGATGATTGTTATGCATGTTAGAATGATGTTAGCTTCTAATGATCCTTGAAATTGTGAGTGTTAGTAGTCAAATTGCTAAAGAGAATGTGTATGGGTTGCTGGAAATTGAGAATATGGATCATGGTTGAAACTAGTTTTGATTAGGGACTGTTTTGTTAGATAGATATGTGTAAACATGCTTAATTGTATATGCTGCCCTATTTTGATCATATTTCTAGGTGAATTAGACTGACCTAGACATGTAGGAATATGAAAATAAGTTGAATTACAATGTTAGAATCTTTGTTTAAATGAATTATGAAGCTAGAAGCTTAAACTAGTGTAATCTGCCCAGAATACTCTATTCAAGAGTGGCTTAGATTCAACCACTCGGTAATTCAAGGATGTGAAGTCTTCCCTGGTGACTCGGTTCATCCTCATGATTACCGCGTTGCTATAAAGTATTACTCTTTCTCAATTCTCATTACATGCTCTGCCCCAAAAAGGGTGGGTTTGTATGACCATTCAAGCGCATAAATATTACTCTAGGAATAAAGTTCTGGGTGGTGCGAGTTTTAATTTTACCTATGCTATCGTTTTATCACTTTTTTTCTTTTTCCTCTTTTCATCATTTTTCCTTTTTCTTTTGTTTTTTGTTGTTGTTTTTTTGCTTTTATCATTATTTGAGGAAATCAATTCGTCACAGTCCTTTTTCTTGAGGACAACGATGGAGCAAACAACACTGCCCCAAGTTACTCGGCATAGTCACGATTTGAAAATATTACCATCACTCATGAAGCTAAGGTTTCTTGAATCCACCCTATCGCTTCAGCGGAGTGCCCCAAAATTTCCATACTCTTATCCGAACAAGCCTATTACCAGGTTTCAAACATAGGAGTACTTTTTTATTATTATTTTCTCCTTCTTTATTTTTCATTTCTTTTTTTCTTTCTTCCCGTTTTCTTCAATTCTCCCCCTTTTTAATTCTTATTTTCATTTCTTTACTACCTAGAAGATTATGCCTAGAGTTTCAATTTCAAGCAGCTCTACATGGTTGACATTTAGAGCTTTTTCGTCCTTGAACATCATCAAAAGAGTAATAATCTCACTTTGCTGACCAGAGTCTGGTGGGGAGGATCACACATCATCGTTGTCACGACATCTATCTAATGTCACATCTTGCAATTGATATCCAGTGTCCTACAACGGTGAGAAAATATCTATGTGCTTTCAAAAACATTATATGTTAAGCGAAATGTGTTCTTTATTGAAATAAAAATCAACAAACATGCCCCATCACAAAAGATCTTTACCACATGGGGCCACATGTAGTAGAGTGGATTCCTTGTATTACTTCAGGAAGGTATTTTAACGTAGAGACATCTCTGGCTTCTTCAGCACTATGTAGACTTGCCTCTCATCCTTGGTCTTCCACTACTTGATCAGCTCTTGTGTCAGGGTTCCATCATTGACCAACTTCTTGATTTCCTCCAATAAAGGCCTACATTTTCTGGTGGGATGCCCCGGTGCCTCCATATGGAATTCGCATGTGCTACTCGAGTCAAAACTATGGGCATACGGATCAGGTGCAATCTTCATCGGCCTAGGAACAAGATAGTGACCCCCTACCAGATGAGGCCAAATGTCTGAGATAGATGTTCCAAACACTTCCAAATTTGTGCTCGTCTGATGAATTTTCCTTGATGACCCCGATTTTTCAGTCTGTCTCCTTCTTTTACGGCCACGCGAACCCTGGAGATGACACTCATTTACCTCTCCATCCTTATCTATCTTATCTTCGCTTCGGTCCTTAGACTTTAGACTCAATTTTCCTTCTTTGATTGCATATTCTATCCTCTCTCCAATCGTCATGAAATCTTCGAATCCGTTTCTCGATTTCTCCAACATCACATCGAAGAAGGGAGAGGGAAGCGTTGCATGGAATAGGGAGTCAACTCTTCTTCCGCTATAGGAGGTTGGACTTGGGTCGCCAAACATCGCCACCTTAGTGCATATTCCCTAAAGCTTTCACTTGGCCTCATTTTCTCATTCTGAAGAAACTGGCGACAGGGTGCTAAATCTAAAGCATATTTATATTGCCTCAAGAAAGCATTAGCGAGGTCACCCCATGACCTAACTTGGTTTCTGTTCAAACGGTTATACCACACTACTGCGGGTCCCGTCAGGCTATCATGGAAGTGGTGGATCAATAATTCTTCATTCTTCCTGTATCCTTCCATTTTTCTACAGAACATGGTTAGGTGAATCTTCGGGCAGCTGGTTCCGTCATACTGCGCAAATCCATGAACCTTGAAATCTGGAGGAATGACCAAATCAGGGACTAGGCAGAGTTCCTTCGTATTGAAAACATTTATCTTTCCTTTCTTCTTAAGCTCTTTCTCGATATTTTCTTCTAACTGGTCAAGCTTCGACTCTTCAATTCGTTCCATTTTTCGATTAATTCTACCATCGAACCCCAAGTATTAAATGATGAAGTGTCATACGATGATAGAATTATTAAACAATGCACAGGACGTGATGCAAATGCAATGCATGAATGCAATAAAGCATCGATTCCGCAAGTTATTTGTCCCTATAGGACATCTTTCATTCAGACTGAAAGGTTTCGTTACATCCGGTATTAGGGTTTTACAGATAGTGGTGAGCCTTGGCACCTAATGTCTTGACCTCATTCAACAGTCCTGTCAGCTTTCCTTCGCGGTCCAATGCTGGATCCATATTCTGGCTTATTGGTGTTGCTGCATCGGCTAAATCTGCTACCTGTTGAGCTACTTGCCGGACTTGAGTCGTAACCATCTTCATGTCCCGGTCTTTCTCCCATATTGTTTGCCTTTTGTAGCTGAACGATCATTGCCCCAGCACGGATCTCACTGGTATGTAAAGCAGTCTCGAGCCTCGCTATCTGTTCTTTGAGTGCTGCGTTTTCCATTTGAAAGGCTTGTGATTCATTCCTTTCCTGCTGCAGACTTGATTTCAAGATATCTTCCATGGCCAGACTACTTTCTAACTCACTTTGGAGAAGGTCGCGTTGGCCTTCAGCTTCTTCCAGCTTCTGTGATAATGATCTGACTTTATTCTTACTATTCTTGCATTTCTGCTTCCAGCGTTCTGAACCGTTCCTCAGCTAAATCATACTATTGACCCACTCTTCCACGGTGTCACCCAGACCGAAACTCTTGAATTCAAAGTGCAGCTTCTGGTACTCGTCTTGTACATTCTTTAATTTCATGCTCAGATTGTGCCTCTCATGCTTGAGCTGGCCGTACTTATGTGCAAGTTCATCTTCTGAGACGCTTTTATTCTTGACTCATAACTTTATCCCTCTTGAGTGACCCACTTCTGTGTTACCCGAACCTTGGACTGGGTATTGACCCTCCTTCGACTTTGCCTCTCGGGCAACAACAGGCTCGCTGTAGAATCGGGGTTGTCCGTCTTCGAAACCCAAAAATCCCATTTTGATAAGATCTTGAACTCTATCCTTCAGGGCCCTACAATTTTCAGTGTGATGACTCGAATCGCCTATGTGGTAGCCGCACAAGACACGACTGTTGTAATCCTTCGGATAAGGAGGTTTTCTTGGTGCAAACTTCACTGGTATGATAAGGCTCCTTTCGACAAGCAACGGAAGTAACTCGGTGTATCTTATGGGTATAGGATAATGCCTTCTGATGTCATTAGATTCTCGAACTTCCCTTGGTTTTGCCTCTGTTCCCTTGGTATCTATCCCAGATATGCTACTTGTCTGCTTCTTGAGATTGATCACAAATGGATTCGACTTGTCATATTTAACGGTGTTGTCTGTCTCGACATTCTGACTATTCTGTTCCACATTCTGATCCTCGATCGAATCTTTTCTGAGTTCGACATGCTGCTTGCCTTTCATCATAGCATTCATCTGTTCCATCATCTCGGACATCTGCTTCTTTAGTTCTCGTATTGCATCTTGTTTGTCACCAGAATTGACACTGCTTACTGAATCTGTTCTGGTGTCCTTGAATGGTTCTTCTTCGGCTGTCCCTGGCCTAGTCTTGAGATGGAACTCTGGAATTGGACCCCCTTCCTTCAGGTCAAAGAACCTTTGGTCCATCATGAACAATCTTCTATTACGGGAGAAATCACTCGGGAATCAATGCCCTGTGTAATGCGAATGCAATGGTATGCAAAAACAAAGCAAAAAGAAAACAAGTCAGTACCAGACAAAAATGATAAGTACGTAATAAAAGGGCAAATTAAATGCGATAAGCAAACAAGGCAATCCTATTTACATTCCATCTAAGACACCTAGGTTATCCGCATGGCTCTAACAGGGTGGGTTTCTATGTGTTCTCTATATGCAGTTTTGGTTCTAGAAGGTACCCAAATTGTCCTTGCTGTCATCTACTAAGAGTAGCAAGGCCCCCAATCATCACCCATTATAGGCTCCTTTCAATCGGGTTCAATTCAGGGGGACCCATTCGCTTATGCCTGTACGAAGGAACGATATCCTTACGAAAGCATAAGGTACTCGAGCCCCGAAGGTACTTGCTAGGCCCATACGGGAGAATGATATCTCCACGAAAGCATTAGCGTTTCCCCCCACTTAAAAAGGTTTATATGCCATATTTTAAATGCGTTAAAATAAACGCGCAATTACAACCGAATATTAATTTAATAGTCACTTTAACCCGGAATTTCTAATATTAATAAAGTGGTAATTATTTTAAAAGCTTGACTCTCATTTGTTTTTGAAAAACAAAAATTGTCCCCAACGGAGTCGCCATCTGTAGCGATGTCTTTTTTCCGCTAAAAAATGGATTTTCGAAGTGTTTGTGACTTTTTGGATATAAAATATTTATTCTGTGGGGGTTTTAGAAAACCCGTATTTTATTTAAAAATAGAGTCGCCACCGGTCACTTAGGTAGGCCGGACACCATAAAACCAGAGATTTAAAAATTATTGGGTTCAGGAGTCGGTTACGGATGGGGAAGGATTAGCACCCCTACACCGCCCAAAATTGGTACTTTAATAATTACCGCTTTATTAATATTAGATTTTCTGGATTAAAGTGACGATTAGTTTAAAATTCAGTTATAATTGCGAATAAATTTTAAAGGCCCCATTATCCGAGGGTAAACGCCCAACCATTATCACTACACCTGATATTGGCCCCGTTTACGCTCGGATAAAAGGGCACCGCATTGACAATTTATATTCCATTATGCAACCTTAAAAAACCGATACAACATACATTCACATTGACATGATACTAAAGCATGAATATTACAATATTAAAACAAGAGTATTGAAATACGTAAAAGAACATAACCCATCATAATACAAAACAAGATAAACATGAACGAGAGAGACGTGCTGCATAATTAAATTCTAACCGTATCACGCTTGCGCATATATAAAAATCATAGATAGTATGCATGACATATACATAAAAAGGGCACGAAATTTACGAGTCAACAACATCACAAAAACGTGATAAAACCTTATCAATGACATAATTAGCATGTAAAAATAACAACAAAAACATTACATATAACAAACGATATCATATTATCAAGTAACCTACAAAGAAGCGAAATGGACATAAAAACATGGTATTTATGAGACCAAACACACCATAAATTAATATATATCCGAACGTACAAAATGACCATAATAAGCTAACATGTAAACATGATATGCACATTAAGTTAAATATAACAACAAAAGACATATGTAATACGAACGATCAAATTAAAGCACAAAAAATGATATAATACACGATAAAACATAAATAGACTAGGCGTGAATGAAACATATGTAAATATGATGTGCAACACAACACACTAAAATAGATAAAAGGAATAAAAGATATAAAAGTTTAAAGCATCAGAAGGACTAAAATGGAAAAGAAACAAAACCTAAAAACAGAAATTAAATAGACAAAAGGCGTCATTAAGGACTTGATTAAAAACTGAATTAAACTCCCAAGGACCTATCGAGTAATAAACCCACGCGGCAAGCTCAAAGTGCAAGAAACAGAAACACATAAGGAATTTGAAGGTATTTATGCCATTTAAGATATGATCCAATTTTAATTTCGGGATTTAATTGAATGAAAGTGAAATGGAGATGCTGATTTGAAATAAAAAAGGATGCAAAAGCATGCGGTAACAGAGAACAGGGATTGAAAGTGCAATTATCCCATGACCGAAAATAAAAGCGGGAAAGGGTAAGATGACTTCTCACGTAATTAGCCCATTTGCCAAAAACGCGGATCCTCCCCGGGTATCCGGGTCACCGCTGGTCGGTCGCTACAAAACTACGTCGTTTCATTTGTATAGGTTTAAAATAGATGGGGTTTCACTTTCAATTATAAACCAAAATAATAACCTAAAAAAAAATCTATCTCAATCCTCTCATTCTTTCCCTCAACGGCGCCGCTCCCCATAGGACTTCTATGCTCGGCCGGCCTTTACGCGTCTTACAACGGCGGCTCGGTGTCACGGCAAAGAGAGAACGACGGCAACTTAGGACAACCGGTAAGGTTCGAATTTCCCCTTTCGTTCTTGACTGATTCGAAATGAAGCTTGAAACAGGAACAAAGATTTTGGTTTTAAAACTAAAAAAAAATCCGATTTGGTTGTGAGATTCAAACTAAGGAAGAAAATAGAATAGAAGAGAGTTATAAACCTTCTTCTGAATTTTTTTTTGATTTTGATTCCCGAAATCCCTTTACAAATTTTTTCGAATAAAGCCCCATTTTTCCTTTTTTTCGATCTGAAGAAGCCCCCCGTTACAACTATTTTTTTTTCAATCTCAAGAGCCCCCATTTACATCTCACTGAATCCTCCTTTATCCCCTCGATTTTTTTTATTACAACATGCCAATAATAATAAGAGTAAATCTGATCTTTACTGTTGATGAGCAACTGATTGGATATGAAATCTCAGAACCCATGCTTGATTTGACTTGTTTATTTATTTCTTGCATGTCCAGTTTGGTGAGAGTTGGTGAGATCGTATGGTGGCAGCAGGCGGAGCGGTGATGCGGCCATGTGGCAGAGAAGATAAGAAGTCATCTCGGCCAGATCTGCTTTGGGCCGTTGGATCATATTTGATCCAACGGTTAGGATCACTTGGGGCATGAACGGTCCCGATCATTCCTGAAGTGCGTGGTGTTTGCTAGAGATGACGACACGTGGCAGAGGAGGTCGAACGGCCTAGAGGTGTGTTTCACGCGCGCTGGATGACTGACCTCAGGCTGATCGTGGCCGTTGGATCTAGATTTGATCCAATGGCCCTTCTTCAGCTGCTGCAAAGAAAAATATGATATTAGATATCATATAGGGTTTTAGGGTTAATTAGATGGGATTGGGCTGGCCGAAAATGGGCCTTGTAAATTACATATATATATATATCTTGTAATAATATGGACTTGGACTGTTATTATAATATTTGGGTTTTATATTTTAGATTTTATTTTACATTAGTCCAATAATAATAATAATAATAATAATAATAATAATAATAATAATAATAATAATACGACGTTACATACATACGTACACGTGCACACTCATATAAGTGTAACATACGAATACACATGCAAACATTAATGTAACATACTAACATACATGCATACAATAACACACATGATAATCATGAATATCCACACATATTATACGTACAAACTATGCACTCATAAGGAATGTAAATACATGCGCGACATACATATACCATATTACTTACTAATGCATATATATGGCTTATAGTATACATGCACACATCACACACCCTATACGTACACTAATCATGCATATAAAATAAACATATAATGTAATATGTATACATGCAATAATGATTCCCTATTAATTATTATACTAATATATTAACAATATTTACAAACCGGATAAAAATGAGTGATTACATGTACGGGTCACGTCTGACCCTCCAGTTCCTCACACGCGTCTGACTCCTCATCTACCACTGCTGTCCTCCTCTATTGCGCCTGAATTCGGTCCCCTCCTCTACTGTCAACTGCACATGCAAGGAAAACAATAAAAAAGACACACATTTCAGACAATTGCAGCCATATCAGATAACTTCAGAGGCAAATACATACAAAAGATCAGACGAATACAAACAAATGGAATGAGTAACCAATAGGATTTATCCTTCAATTTCATGTATTTCTAAAAAGGATTGTAAATCAAGGGCTATATAAAAAGCCCCAAATATTGTAAACCCCATTTCGAAACGGGGATTTCCGAGAACGAGCAATACAAAAGAAACACAACCTTTGAGGTATATCTCCTCCTATTTCTCATTTTTAAGACATAGATACGAAAATAAAAACTAGGGTTTAGTATTTATCGAGAAGTTGGTTCGTCTTCCCAGATTTTTCTCTTCCTTGTGACCATTGTCTTCCTTCGCTGGTGATAAGCCTACCGATCTCTTCGAGGCCGTGTGTGGTGAATCGGCAGAGGGATGAGCAGACAGAGGAGTTTGCTTTCCCTCTTTTACACAAAAAGGGAGTTGTTTTTTTTTATTTTTTTTGGAATGGAATGGGATTTAGATCTAGGTAGATCGAGGCCTAGGGACGAAAAGGAGTTGTTTTTTAGAGCTTTTGGGTTCACCGACTACCACTCGCTAGATGAGTGGCCGAATTCTGGAAATCGCGGCGGTGTGGATGAACACCACGACGGTGTTCATCTGAGCTTCAGAGAGAAATGGGCTATTTGGGGTAACGATTTTTAATAAATGGGAAAGAGGGGCAAAATTTTTCCCAAAATATCTTTTAATACTTGACCCCTTTTAAAATTGGTTTTATTGCAACATAAATCCCTCAGCGTCCCCTTTATTACACGCAGGAGGGCCTTCGCATTTTTAAATTACACTCTCAGCCCCCTTTTAAAAATAGGATAATTCCCTTTTAAGTCTCTCCGCCCTTTGGTAATAACCTCGGCTGTCCTTCCATTTTTTAAAACTTTGGCCTTGGTCCTTGGTTTTCTTTGTCTTTGCTATATCGTTTCCCCTCTTTTACATATTTAATTTATGCCATATTCTATTGTTTTTCTTCAATTTCAGTCCTTTTTATCATGTTTGTTTCCTTTTTAATCTTATTATGATTTAGATGTGTGTGACATGTATATGGCGTATGCTATATGATATATAATTTATTTATGTAATATATGTTATATATCATATAGTTTTTATGTATGTAACGCATGATATATATGTAGTATAGTTTCTTTATTTATAGTTGTTTATAACACTATGGTTTATTGTGTAATACTACTTGTATATATGCTACTATATGACATATTTAGTATATGCTATATATATTTCACATGTTCAACCTATTTTATTATCCCCTTGAATGTATAGTTTATTTTCGTGTTATTTGTTCTCTTTTAGATAGTAGATCCTTAGGACTTACTTTAATTAATTTAAAACATACCCTTGGCTTAATGGGGTGTGTGTTTAGATTAATTAGACTAAGTATAGGTTCTTAGGTTAGTTGAAACATTAGTTTTGGGCCTTTTAAGAAAGCTCAGGGCAATTTAATTTGATTAATCAAAAGTGTGCACTCGACTTATTGGAGCATAATCTTTGGATTAATTAAGTTAGATTTAAGATTAGATCTTTTAGAGCCGTAGCTAGATTTTAGGTTCGAATTAGTTTAATAAGTTTAAATTTATCCTTGGCTTACTGGGATAAATGTTAAGCTTATTAAACTAATTGAACACCTCTTAACTACCCTTAGAATAAAATTGACAAAGCTTAGACGGACTCTTAATTCAAATCATGATCTAATTAATTTGGTTCGTTTTAAATAGAATCATTGACTTATTGTGATACTAGTTTAGAATTAATCAAATTAACTTATTGGGATACTAGTTTAGAATTAATCAAATTAACTATCACTCAAGATAATTTGTAAACCATTAGGAATTCGTTTAGGGGTAATTAATTTAGGGCTAATATTAGATTGACCTAGCTAATAATTAGATCATTAATTAAATTTCCATAATTCGGGGTCTTTTAGGATAGGACTTTAGTGGGTCTAAGGTTTTAATTTTCAAGCCCTTCCTTGCCATGCATTTCTAATTGTCATTCATATGACCTTTAATCTTATAATTAGGCATGGAGATTAGTCAACTTAAACCATAAAAAAGAGGTGTCCAGTAATTCTGATATTTGTGTCGTAACAATCCTGGCTCAATGGATGTTGACCAAATATTTGGATTAATCCCTACCATCCGAAGGTAAGCATTAATTAAAAGTTGAAAAACAATATCATCATGTTTAAATGCTTGTATCATGCATAAAGGTGATGTACGAAATTTGGACCATAAATTAACACGGCAGTTGGTCTTATTCGATGTCAATTTAATCTATGTTCCGTTGTATCGTCACCCTTATTGATTAAACGCTTAATTAATTTGGACCCACCAATTTGACTAACCCCATTTAACTAGAGCCCATACTCAATTAAGAACATTTAATTAACGTTAAATTGAATTTTATACATTTTCATTGATTAATAGCAATATATGATTTGGTACCAATTCCGAGTGTTGTGGGGGTGCTAAACCTTCTCCACACGTAACCAACTCTCGAACCCAATTTTACGAGTCTCTGGGTTTTTAGTGCCTGATCTACCTTAGCCAAGTGACCGGTGGCGACTCTAAGTTCTCTCATTTTCCAAAAGAATGAAAAAGATTTTTCAATTTCAAAAGAAAGTGGTCGCTACACTGTGATGCTATGTTAATAAAAGAGATATTTAATTTTTAATGTGGTGTCCTACCAAAAGGAGATAACGGGTTAGTGCTAGAGATGTTGGCGGTGATTAGAGTTTACTCTCTGAATGGTGGGCCGTTAAAATGGAATTATATTCATAAATGGACAATGTCACATCCCTAGAACCGGCCTAGTCAGAATTTGGTCCCGGTGACCAGAAATTTTGTATCGGATATGCTCGAAATTGTAGTCTTCCAGTCCTAGTACTCAATTTGAAGCAATGAAAGTTGTTTGGACTTGATTTAAGTTGTGAGTACCTTTTTTTAAGAAATTTAAAGTTGGAAATGTTGTTTTCAAGCTAGGAGTATCGGTACGGTGGGATTGGTATCGATACGGTTTTGGCTAGGCATTTCGATATAGCAAGACCTATACCGGTACGGCCAAACTACCATAACGAACTTACCCATTTTAGCTTGGCTGTATTGATACGTCCAAAATTTTTATCGATACGGGTCTCTGCAGAAAATTTCTTTGAATATTAAATTAAAAGATAAAAAGGAATAGGTGATGAATCACCACCTTTCTTGCCCCTCCCATATGAAACACCTCAAAAAAGGTGACTAATGGTCATCCAATTGATAATTGAATAAAAGGAAGGAAAGATGATTGAATTGGGTTTAGCAAACCCTCAAGGATAGGAAAGCTTTGTATTGGTCCATATGTTGGTGGGGGAATGAGTAAAGACGAGAAATGGTTTTTAAATGAGAAACAAAAGTTCTCTTTCTCACTTTGAACCTCCCGTAAACTAAATCCCACCCTTGTCTTCCAACAAGCAAGCACTGCCATTGATGTCATCAACCTCAAGCTTGAGCAAGCACCTCGATTCAATCTTGAACTTTGTTCAATCTCGATATAGAATTTGAAAGCTTGTATCTCGGTAAGTAAAAGTCCTCAATCAATTTTCAAAATCCATGGATGATTGGAGTTTAATTTCAAATAGAAATTCCAAGCCTAATCTTCGAAGCAAGTACTATATTGTGATTGTAACGATTCCATATGTTTCTTTCTAGCCCAAAAATTGGAAGGAAACAATCTATCATCTCCAAGCAAGCCTAAGAGCAAAGGGATTAGAATCCGAGAACCTTGAAGTCTCCGAATACTAGGTGAGTGTAGTCGTGTCAAGGGATTGGCACAGAGCCATCCCGTTGCATTTGTTTTGTGTTATGATTGCATTTGTGTTTAAGGGATCAAATAGAGCAAGCATATGTGGACACTAACGGTAAGCATGGTAAGATTCAATAATGTTTGATATGCTTGTAAGTTCATATGTGATATCCGATTCATGCTTGTATATGGATTTTTGATATAATTGTGCTATGATATGTTACGTGGAGCTAGGGCTCGATTTGCTATCCGATATGATATGGTCTGAACAGTAAGAATTATGATGAAATATGTGATCTTGGACATTGTGGACATTGGATACAATTGGCATGCCATAGGGTTATTCGAGCTCACCAAGTAAGGGATTGGACTACCGTCCGTGGCTACAGCCAATATGTGTGGTGAAATAAGAATGGATTGTGTAGGGGATTATCCGGAGCTACGGTTCAAGGCTACGTCCTAATTTCGATATGTGTGGTGTACAGGGGAATCTATGTATCCATTGGTTACCATGTTCAAGGAAATGATATGTTATTATGATTTACAATTGCTATATGAAATTATGATTAATGGTTTGAATATGTTCTTATATGATTAATGCTATGTGAATTTTTGATCAAGCATCCCCTTATGTTATTCATGTAGTTAATAAGTTTATTGTGCATTGTTATGACTACCTCACTAGGCTATGTAAGCGTAACATTCGCATGTCTCATGTATTTTAGGATCTTAAAGAATTTCAGTCTCTAATCGTGTGTTGCGGTTGCAAGTCACTCCTAGGAATCATATGTATGCTTATCTTTTGCCTTAAACTCCTAGTAAGGTGGAATATGTTCTAAACATGTTATAAATGTGCTTTACTATGTATGTGTAGTAGCCTAAAGGTATGAAGTAGGTTATTCATGTAAAGTTATTCATGTAAAGTTATGATTACAGTACAATGAAATTCAATGAGGGAATTTACCAATCTAAGAAATTTCTAACTTTTACTATATAGACCTTTATCATTAACTACATTTACAATGCCTAAACAGTTATCTAGATGCAAAAGCTAACCTATCATTGGTTTAATCAAATCAATTACTTGTAAAAGACTAAATTCATAATTAGGCCCTATTACTTAAGTCAAAAATTATCTTTCACATAACCAACCAATCGAGCAACCAAATCCTTAGACATCCACAATGACCAACCTTTCACTAATATACTCAAACTAAGGTTTCGCTATCATGAGATCTATGTTTCCAACCTCAACAAGTCTTTACATTAAAAACAATCACCATATCAACATAATCATGCTATCACACATTCGAAGGCAACCACAAGACTATCAATTAAGTCTTACATGCCATAGTAATTAGATTATTTACAAACCAAAAAACCATAATATAAACGTTACATTAGTGCCACCATCCTAGGAGTTCTTAACAAAATTTAATCAATTACTCTTAACTCCAATATGTGACTTGATCAAGCTTCTCAAATCCTGGTGTCCAAAAAGTTCTCTTGAGATGTAAAGAAGGATTTGAATAAGCGAGAGCTTAGTGAGTAAGTTCATAAAACAAGGTTAAAACATATTCAAGTAACAAGGTCTTTCATAATCAATACCGTCCAACTTAACTTCATCAAAATGGTATAAGTCAAGACAAACACTTCGATCCATTTCATAGTAGAATTCAATTCATCTTCAACCATTTATCATGTGTAACTTATTTCCAAGTTTAAGGAATTAGATATTGCAACAGTTAGGACTTCGAATGCTTTTAAACCAGGTCATGAATTACAACAAGGAAATCAATCTATCATCCAATTCATTTATACATTTTACTACAAAATCAGTCCAATTATTTACATTTCCTTTTATTATTCACCAAGATAAGTAAACCATGAAAATACTAACATGCATATGACAACCAATATAATCTGTTTCCATTATCAAATTGTGCTACATATATATATATATATTGCTTTAGCCTTGAGACTCAACTTCATAGTATAGATACACGAATCCCTAACAAAATTGTCGCCAAACAAAACAATATAGTACACAAGGTACCGGTCAATTCCTCCTACTATCGCCAAGTGACCAAACACACATTTCCCTCCTATTGTCGCCAATTAGGGACCACTTTCCCGGACCGTAGTCCACCCCGACACTGAGCTCTATGGATTCTATGGCATGCTACTTATATCTATGACTGACTTGAGACCAAGGCTTAGTAATAGATATCATTTATTCAATCTTAGTGTACCATTCCAACCAATATGCACTTTAAGTGCCGATATCCCTTATTTTCTTTCCTAAGGGTTCAATATCAAATTTCTTTCCAGTATCAATAATTCAACATCAAAGTTCGTATTCAATAGCAATAGTCAATTTCACAATATCAATATAATTCCCATAGCAATACTATCTATATATTTAGTACATTTATTTCATGAATTCAAGGATCATTTATACTCAATATATGTACCCTACATAATCATTCTTTGCTAACTTAAATCTATCAATGCAATGCTTATCTAACATTTTCTATGTGAACAATCCATTTATCAAACCATTCATGGCAATCCACCAATCGAGTTCAAGGCATAGTCTTCCAAACAATTTACACCCGAGTATTCCTCAATTAAAACATACATGGCTTCCTTGCTAGCATAGCCGATTCATACAATGCAATGAACAAACTTTTTAATTGAATTAAACGAATAAATAATGCTTGAAAAGGAATAAAATTTCTTTCCGAGATTATGAACTAAACTCACAAGTTAATTTCGAGCTATCAACGATCCCGGATCACGACCCTTTTTTGTCGATCAATCTGTTGATCTATGGTTGCCTTCTTTTCCTCAATCTCTTCTCGATCTAAAATATGACATAAATTTTACTTTTATCAGACATAATAGCAATTACTAGTTATTACAATTTATTTTGGAAAATCGATCTCTCCAAACTCTATTAACATACATCGACAATATACTTTCAATTGACACATAGCCTAACCCTCGATTTCAATACCACGACGCATACTTAACTTTATGATCATAATTAACTATTTGATTCATAATTCACTCATTTTTTATCCCCAAGCTAGTATCACTGCCACTGTTAGAAACAGGGCAGACCACAATAGGATTAATTTAATTCATTACTCTAATTCCATCAATGAAACAGTTTCTAGCCTTTCATTCTAACCACTTCAACATAGCAATTAACGTTATTTCATGGCTATAATCCATTTTTTTTAGATTCATAATCAATCTAGCATTTTTCCAGCTCCTACAATATAACAATTTGTTTTAACAATTAATCATTTAACCACTTGAATTATCAACACTTATCATACATTGTTTCAATTTCTATTCATTTGAACAACCTTAATTTCAGTATGTTATCACTTTTCAATTCTAAACAGAACAACCTTAATTTGAGTATGTTATCACTTTTCAACTCTAAACAAATCAAACACTTCAAAGCAATTACTTAATCTAATGACCATTCAATCAAATTTTCAATTCAACTATCCATGAACAAATCTTCCTAATCAACATTTCAACGGTACATTGCCCAATTCTCTAGCAACAATCATCAAGTCTCATTCAATTCAACCTAAATAATTTCCTCTATTTTTAATCACAATCATCATAAATTAAGATTACATTCCAGCCATTCGAACATTCAAAGTTAGTTAAAAGAATATTTACCTCCAATCTTTGTTGACAACTAAGGATTAGTCAAGAATTCCACCAAAATCTAGCTTTTCAACTATGTCTTCTAAGCTTTCTTACTCAAGAAATCCCCTATATTCGTTCGGCTCTCTAACAAGGATGAAGAAGGGGACTCAAATTGTTTTTAACCGATTATAAATAAGGGAGAGACAAGTGTTTAATCCCTTTACAAAATGGTTCCTTTACATGCAATCCTTTTATTTAGAAATCATGTTAATTTAGTCCCCCTTAAAAAGGTTTTTAACTCTACTATTCTTTCAATTGATTGCCCAATTAAACAATTTCAAATAAATTAGGATGATGCAATTGATTCAAATCTACAATTTAATCTGATTAACAATTATTTAGGGTTTCACATTAGCAACCTCAATGATATAATGATCTTAACCATTGAAATAACTAAATTGAAAACACCTTACCTTATGAGGGGTAATCCGAATAGATTGATTAATGGGATATACATACACATTGTGATATGTTAAGCATGAATTGCACTTGAATCAAAGCATTGAAAATTTAAAGGATCGTGAGATGATTTACCATAGATGTGCCTAATAAGTCATACATTGTATGGATGCTAGATCAAGAGAAAATTGAGGATAAAGGGGCTCAAATAGATCAACAAGCTAGTAGATTGAAAGGAGTGGTAATCCGGGATCGACTATAGCTCAGAAAATTCCAGTGAATGTAGTTTAAAGTTTTGGAAAGGGCGATAACCTTTCCAAGTATTTCTTGATTTAAATTGCTTATTGATTTCTAGTTTGAATGGCATAATGAGCATGCTCTTAAGCATTTGTAAAATAAGTGTTCCTTTCAGGAACATTGGCGTGTTTACTTGATTAAAGCAATTGAATGATTACTTGATTGATAAGCACGCTTCCTTGATTAAATTGGTTTTTGTAGCATGATCTTTGCTAACATGATTTCCATTGTATTGAAGCATGCTAGATGTTAACTTCAAGACAACTCAATCCGTTGATCTAACGACTTATTGATAGATATGCATTCATTGATTGTCAAATAATGATTATTGAGCTATTGGTATAGTGATTGGCATTGAACCCTATTCGATTGAAAGGGGATATTGGCACTATATGTGCATATAAAATCGAATCATGCTTGAAATTGAATGAAAGAGATAACTATTATAAGCCTTGGTCTCGAGTCAGTCATAGATATAGTTTGCATACCATAGAGTTAATAGAGCTCATTATCGGGGTAGACTACGCTCTAGGATATTGGTCCCTAATTGGCGACAGTAGGAGGGAATTATTGTTATTGGTCATTGGCGACAGTAGGAGGGATTTGACCAGTACTTTGTACCATATTAATTATTGTTATTGGCGATAGTTTGGTTGGGGACTCAAGTATCTAGACTGAGTAATCGATTCTCAAGGCTATACTTAAAATGAACTCATACCTCATCTACATTGAATCTATTGCTCCAATGAATTGCATTGATTGATAGTAAAGGAAAATTGAATGCCATGAGCTATTGATATTGAGACATTGCTTGAACATATCTTATATGAGATTGCTTGAGTTTGAGACATTGATTGTGTTCAAATTACATGTTATGCCTATTGTTATTCAAATTGGGTGATTGAGCATGTTTAAATTTCAAGCCTTGTATTGATATTGGATTGAAAATTAAGCAAATGCATCTAGTATTGTTTACATAGTTATTCGAATGGTTCCTTATTGATGGGGGAACCATATCATCTATTAGATGGTTTTTAGTTGAGACTTATTGTATTGATTGCCTTGTAACTTGAACTCTCTCACTAAGCTTTTCTTAATCAAGTCTCTTTACTATGATTCAAGTTGATATTGGATCCTATCTCGAAGTCTAGGATCGTACAAGTCACATTTTGCTTGAAAAAGTATGCTTCCATCTTGTTATAGTTCTCCTAGGATGGTGGCACCTAAGACATGTATATTCCTGATCACTTAGTAATGGTTTGTATAAATTAACATCATCTATGACCTATAAAGAAGATTGTATGTAAATATGGGTATGTATACACTTAATTGAGCTTGAATGCTTGTTAGCCTAATATTAGATTCCCATGGTTGGATTATGCATGTAACGGTTCGAATAGACCTATTGAAGTTGGCTAGATAACAAGTAAATGTAGTAATCTACATGTTTAAACTTGAACCACTTTGGTCACTTATTGTCCTAGTCGAATGATGCACATAACATTGAAAGCATGTATGTTTGATTATGGTCACATAGGTAAATGATGTAAATCACCTATTGGTATGCATAATAGCTACATTGAACGTTGAAATTTTCTATTATGTTCTCCAACCATTCGAATGGTTGCTTGAAGAACAAGTAAGTCCTAAATGATATTGATCATGATAACTAATTGCATTATGGGTCCTAAAATATCTAGTAGGTGCATCATGCATTGTCTATTGAGTCCTCACCTATTCGATTAGTTGCTTAATGAGCAAGAAAGACTTAAAATTAATTGAACTCACTAGCTTTAATTGAACGGATCATTGATTGTAGTTGTGGTAACTTACCTAAACGTACTAGGGTGGTTAGAGTATGTTACATAATGATATCAGAGCTTTAAGGTTGCATGATTCTAGGGTTTATTGCATGAATAGGCTATTGTCATTGATTACTTAGGTGCCACCTAGGAGTTACTTGAATATTGATTGGATTGTGAATTGACCTTGACTTCTCTTACTCCTTATATATAGAATGTCTGAAACAAGATTGGGAAACGATAATGAAAGCCCGACTGGCTCCTCCAATGAGGGAGGGAACGTAAGGATGAACCAGGATTCCCAAAAGCTTGCTAAACCTCAACAAGTTCAGCAGGAAGTTCCCGTGATCCATCCTATTCAACGAGAGTGCTTCTCCAGTCTGAAGGAGATGTTTGATCAAATGGTCATCTCAATGAGATAAAATACTCCTGACTCTCTGGTAGCAAAACTGGCAAGAGCTCCTATTGATAAGCTAGCCCAACACCAAGCTTACACCTTCACTAGAACGAGTGAAGACAAGCCGAAAGAAGCCAAGTATTGGCCAGAGACTACTACGAGAATTTTATCCAAGCAATTGCAATGTTCTGATGAGCATAAGCTCGAATGCGTGGTGGATCTACTAGCCAAGGAGGCGTTGAACTGGTGGGAGACCACTACCTTGGCAGCACCCTAGGAAGCCATCAATTGAGACTTTTTCTTAGAGGACTTTAAGAAGAAGTATATTAGTAGTCAATATGTTGTTGAACGCAAGAAGAAATTCCTATATCTGAAGCAAGGAGGAAAGCCTATCGAGCAGTATGTCAGCGAATTCTGCAAATATTGCAAATACAGCTCGAAATTTATAAAGAAAAAGGAAGACAAGTGTAGAATGTTCATTGACGACCTTAATGACGAGTTAGGCCCGATCTTCACTGCTTTGGGGATAACTGACTTCCAAGACTTGGTTAACTGAGCCATTGCCACTGATGCCAAGATGAAAACTTTGATGGAACAAAAAGAGAACCACTCTCGAGATAGCAAAAGATCGAGGGACGATCATAAGCCCCATCGGCACAACAAGAAATAAAAGAACCAAGGGGGAAATTTTTCTAATCAAGGAAACTTCTCCCAGGGTTCTTACATTGTAACACCCTAAAATTGGCCTAGAAATGTTACCACAATCTAAACTATAGGCTAATTGAATTCATAAGCTAATCAATTTAAAGAAGAATGAACATTGGCCATCCTTAAGATCAAATAAGTGAAATTAGAACTAAATTGAATTGAAATTAAAACTAGAAGGCATAAATGAAAGGTTGAAATTGTGATCATGCAAAACTCTATGCTTGCATGCAAATAGAATAAAATTGAGGCCCTTGACACATGTTCTCAATTGATGAGAACATGTGTCTATGGGAGGGTGACTCACGACATTCATGGAGGAAAGATGAACAAAGTAGAATCATCTTCTTCCTCCCAAAACATCCCATGGCCGAAATACTTGAGAGAGAAAGGGGAACGTGAAGCTTTATACATCATCTCCAAATTCATGCTTTTTGATTTAGCCTTGATCAAATTTAGCTTGGAGAAGGTACAATGCTTGATTCCAACTTGTTATAGAATGGTTGAATCTTGAATTGATGATGTCCTTGTTGTATAAATTGAATTGGATGATTGCCATGTATGTTAGGGTCATGCTAGATTCAATTTGAACTTGAAATTGTGATTTCTAGTAAGCATTTTGATAAAGGAAATATGTATAGTTGTTGGAAATTTGAGAAATGTGTACATGGTTGAAAACAGTCTTGATTAAGGACTGTTTTGATAGAGAAAGTGTTTAGACATGTCAATTGGATATAGAACCCTGTTTTGATCATGTATCTAGATGAAATAAAGATTGAATTGAGTAGATATGTTGCTGGAAAATGACTACACCTAATTGGATTAGTTAAACTAGGTAACGGGCTGCCTAATTGATGATTGGATGTGCAATGTTGATCAAATAGATCAAATTGGGTTCAACATGATAATGCTCTGTTTTTAAGCATATTGCTAGGTGTATTAGACTGAACTAGACATGTAAGAACATGAAAATGAGTTGAATTACCATGTTAGAACCTTGCTTAGGTGAGTTAAGAAGATAGAAACTCAACCTAGTGTAATCTGCCCATAATGCTTTATTCTGGGAAGTAACTTTGAAAAATCACTATAAATTGTATAAAATGAATTTAAGGATAAAATTTTTATGGACAACACTT
The DNA here is from genome assembly GCA_019671005.1 of Hibiscus mutabilis. Taxonomy (NCBI): domain Eukaryota; kingdom Viridiplantae; phylum Streptophyta; class Magnoliopsida; order Malvales; family Malvaceae; genus Hibiscus; species Hibiscus mutabilis. The sequence continues at coordinate 21,975,638 of CM033718.1, read as the reverse complement.
TGATATGTATAAAATCATTAGGAGAACCCTGCTTTAAGTTAAAGACTGTATTAATTGGAAAAAAACTAAAATTCAAGCCTTATATGGTTATAAAGAAAATTACGTTAGATTTCCAATGGTATAAACCAATTGAAATTCTGACATACGGAATGAAAGTTATGCATGATTAAGTGACTAGAGTGCGAGCTGCCTGGCAACAGCAGTATAGGTAATTGCACACTATTTTGTGGCAATTTGTAAACTGTTTTGTAAACAGTTTTAGGACATTGATTCTACCTTGTTTTACATGAACTAGAGTATAGATAAGTGTAATGGAAAATGTATATGAGCATGCTGCCAGATTTGTGTATGTTATGTGCTTGTAACATTGCCTTGATTTAATGATCATATGAACTTGTCTTGACATGTTTGTACTTGTAATGTGATAGAACCATGAGTAAACTTGGTGGAAGAGGATATAGTGGATCATCCTAAAGCCAAGAACAAAGGAGTGTGGATCCAAGACTAGCTAAGCTTGGAGTATTGTGAGTGTAGTTTACTTGAGCATTAGGACTAGGTCCTAACTATAACAAGCAATGTTTAAATTCTTGAATTGCTAATTGACTTAATATGAAATTGATCTATAAGGGAAGAATGATCAAAGTAATGCATGAAACTTGATCTCAACCTTGTATACATGTTTGATTCGATTGATAAGCATGTCGAGCGGTAACATTAGTGCTTGTATGCATCAAGTGGCATGTGATCAATGCATAAAGAACTTGCTTGTAATGTTATCACACTTGATGAAATTAACTCATGAGAATTACATGATACATGATCTATGGCTCAGTTGGCCTAAGGGCCTAATGTGAAATGAACTTGCTTGACAAGATCTTGATCTTGAAACACTTGAATAAATGGTAAATCGAACAACCTTGGTAGCTAGTTGGACTAGGTAGAAGGGCATGCCTTAATGTCTAGAGCTCATTGTGTCAGGGTGGACTATGGTCTAGGGCTAAGCCTCCTATTTGGAGACAGACGGAGGGTACGTATGTGGTCTTTGGCGACAGTAGGAGGGTTAACCAGCACTACGGTGCATCTTGTGGCAATAGTTGGTTGGAGACTTGATTACCTATACAAACTAAGTACCAAGGGGGTTGTTTAATTGATAACAATTATAATAACAATCTGATAAAACATGTAACTTGTCTTGAAAGCTATATATTGAATATGACTTGTCTTGAAAGCCATGTATTGTATGCTACTTGTCATGTAAGCAGGACAAAACTTGATTACTTGTTTTGAAAGCATGATGTGCTTGATTCTTGATATGAATACATAAAGTATGATTTCATGTTCTTGTTCCTTAATAGCCGAATGTGTGATAACCTTAGCTAGGATTATCTTAATGCTTGAAAGGCTTAGATAGGATTATCTTAATGCTTGAAATCCTTAGCTAGGTCTATACTTGATTAAATGACACAAAACTTGACATAACAATTGGTTAAATCTAGTACTACCTCACTAAGTACATTCTTGTGCTTATCACTCTTGTTTTCATTCTTCCCAACTACAGGATACGAGTGTTGCTTGATCTTGAAGCCTGATTTCTTGAGCTATAAGCAAGTCACACAAGCTTTGCCTAAGTATGGTTTCATACTTGTTTTGTATATCTCCTAGAATGGTGGCACTAGAATGTATAGACTATAGCTTGATCATGCATTTTGGTACACTTGAACTTGTATATATTGTTCTTGAATGGGCCTACTATGTTATGATCCTATTGTCAAGTATGTAATGAACATAAAGTACTTGTAATGGAATGTTGTTTGCTGCGCATATGATGAAATTGTATTGGAATGATCTAATGTTTGATCTAGTTTGCTTTGAAACAATCGAATGCCTTGCTTAATGTACATGTCTTGCTTGAAATAAAAGTTGTGTATAGATGATTGCCGAATGGTTAGGCATGGAATAAGACTTGAATGGAAATAGTTACATGTAAATTGAATGATCAAGAACCATGTTAGCAATTTGAATAAGAGATGTTTAAATGTATACAAACTAAGGAACAATGAATTGAATGGAAGCAATTTACACCTAGGGTCATTCGAATGACAAGGTTTAAATGAAGTTAAATGTAATGCTAAGTAGTAACCTATAGTGTAAGCTTGAAAAGAGATAAATTAGTGACGTATTCAAATGGTTTTAGGTTGAAGTAAGAATCGAAATATGAGTTGCTTGTATGATAAGTAAGTATGATTGGTTGCTTGCTTGTTCTTGTATTGCTTGTTTTACCTTGTTCATTATCCTTGCTTGCTTAAGTAATGCTCACGAGCCGGTTTGCTACTAGCCTGGGGTAGGGGGTGTTACATACATACCCAAGCCGCAGGCTATGTCTAGAGCCTCGACACCTACCGTATCCATGAATAGCACCGGGAATACCGAGAGGGAGACTCAAATCCCTATTTGCAAATCTTGTCAAAAGAACCATACCAGAGTTTGTAGAAAGCATACTAATGCTTGTTAATTGTGCGGAGACACGACACACTACATCAAAGATTACCCCCAAAATCCGAACAAATTGCCCTCTCATACTTCTTCCCATTCGAATTAGACTACTTCACCTAGGGGAAAGGGTTCGAAGCAAGCTAACTCGGATAACTACGGAAAAAGAAAATGACAAGGGTCTAATGCTACATATCAAGAGTCTCGGGCGTCTACTCGAGTCTATCATATTCGAGGTCAACAGCTTTCATGGACTTAATGAACCGAGTGTTCAAACTGTATTTGGACAAATTCTTGGTTGTCTTTATCGACGACATTCTCATCTACTCGAAGGATAAGGAAGAACATGCTAATCACCTTCGAATTGTACTGCAAACATTGAGAGAGAATCAGCTAGATGCCAAATGGAGCAAATACGAGTTCTAGCTCTCGAAAGTATCCTTCCCGGGCCATATTATCTCGGTCTAAGGGATAAAGGTAGATCTTAAGAAGATTCAAACCGTCATCGAATAGGACCTCCAAGAAATGTTAGCGAGGTTAGGAGTTTTCTCGGTTTAGTCGGGTACTATCGTAGATTCGTGAAAGGGTTCTCGATTCTTGCAGCTCTATTGAATCGACTCCTCTGAAAGAATGTTCCATTTAAATGGTCCGAGGACTAGCAAAGGAGCTTCGATCAATTGAAGCAAGTCCTAAATCAAGCCCCTATTCTAATCCAACCTGAACCGGGGAAAGACTTTACGGTCTTTAGTGATGCCTTGCACCTCGGTTTAGGGTGTGTATTGATGCAAGACAACAAGGTCATTGCTTATGCTTCTCAGCAACTCAAGCCACATGAATTGAACTATCCAACACACGACTTGGAACTAGCTGTGGTCGTGTTTGCTTTAAAGATCTGGAGACATTATCTATATGGAGAGAAATATCGATTATTTACGGATCATCAGAGTTCAAAATACATCCTAAGATGGGTGGAACTACTAAAAGACTATGACCTAATCATTGATTACCACCCGGGCAAGGCAAATGTTGTGGCTGATGCGCTCAGTAGCAAATATTCAATTGTTTCAACTACTTTCAATGCCCATTTTAAGCTTCTAAAGAACCGGAGATATGTGGCAGAACTCCAAGTTCAATCCGACTTGAATCCGAGGATCATAGAGCTTCAACAAAATGATCCCGAACTTCAGAAGATATTGAAAGAGATTGATTCCAAACCAAGTATCAAATTCTCACTTCGATCGAATGGTGTGCTCTACTTCAAGAATCGGGTTTGTGTACCAAATGATCCAATCCTTAAGAGAGAAATGCTTCAAGAAGCACATAGTAGTCCTTTTTAAATACATCCGAGAGTGATTAAGATGTATAAGGACTTAAAGGAAGTCTATTGGTGGTCGGTATTGAAGGCTGATATTGTTGACTTTGTATCAAAGTGCCTCACTTGCCAGAAGGTGAAGGCTGAACACCAACTACCTATTAGACTCCTACAACCCATCGAATTGCCTCAGTGGAAGTGGGAGTGTATAACAATGGACTTCATATCGAGATTACCTCTATCGCCGAGGAAAATGATGCTATTTGGGTGATCGTTGATAGGTTCACCAAATCAGCTCACTTTCTACCTGTTAGAATGAACACGAGCCTTAAAAAACTAGCCGAATTGTACTTGAAATAAGTGACCAGACTTCACGATATTCCTAGATCTATCATATCAAATCAGGACTCTCGTTTTACTTCTCGATTCTGAAGGGCACTTCAAAAAGCTTTGGGAACCAAGCCGAACCATAGCATTGCCTTTCATCCACAAACCGATGGACAATCTGAGAGGGTAATCCAAGTGCTTAAAGACATGCTTCGAGCTTGCATTATCGACTTCGGTAAAGATTGGGAGAAATCTCTACAATTAGCCAAGTTTGCCTACAACAACAACCATCAAGCTTCTATCAAAATGGCCCCATTCAAAGCATTATATGGCAGGAGATGTAGAACTCCCCTATGCTGGTCTGAGTTGAAGGAAAACAAGGTCTTAGGACCTGAATTGCGTGAAGCCGAAAATCAAGTTCGGGTGATCCATAGTAGACTGAAAGAGGTCTTTGATAGGCAAAAGGCTTATGCCGACCTCAAGAGAAGAAACATTGAATATCAAGTGGGAGATTACGTATTCTTGAAGGTATCTCCTTAGAGGAAAATCCTCAGATTCGGGAAGAGAGGTAAACTAAGCCCTCGATTCATCGGACCCTTCGAAGTCTTAGAAAAGATCTGTACAGTTCCTTACAAGCTAGCACTCCCTGCAGAATTCAATAGAATCTACAACATCTTCTATGTATCGATGTTGAAGAAATATCGATCGGATCCCTCACATGTTTTAGAACTTGATGAGGTGGAACTTAATCCTGATCTATCGTACGACGAAGAACCAATCCAAATACTTGATAAAGAAGTCAAGAGACTTCGCAATAAGACTATGCCATTGGTGAAAGTTCTATAGAAGAACCATAATGTAAAAGAAGCCACTTGGGAACCCGAAGCAACAAATGAGAAAGCAGTACCCTCATCTATTCCCCTCAGGTAAATTCGAGGACAAATTTCTTTAAGGGGGAGGGAATTGTAATATCCTCAAAACTATTATAAATGAAGTTACTAAAATGCCTTCATTAAATCCCTAATTGATTGAAAGCAAGGTACTAGGTCTAGTTAATAAGGCCTAGAATGCTATAAATGAAAAAAGTGGTAACCTAAATTATAAGTGACCAAATCGAAACAAATAACAAAATGAAGGAATGCATGCTAAATTCCTATATTCCTAAATGCTCCTACACATTTCATTAATTAGTGGATAATAAAGGGCAAATTAGTCATTTTGGGAGGAGTTAATTGATGATCCATTATCATATTCTTCCTTAGTTGCCAAATAGATGAACAAAATTAGAGAGAAACAAAATGAGTGAGAAAGCTCCATGTTCATAGATTCAAGCTTGAAAGTTAGAAGAATTGGAGTTGCTAGCATCCATATTATCCTGAAAGGAAGGTAAAATCTATTCCTTAATGCATTATAGATTCGAATGATGCATGCATATTTTAAGTTCTTGCTTGAATTACATGAATTGGGTGATTAGTTAGTGAACTGATGCCATGAATTAGTTAAGAAGTTCAATTGATTGATAAATTCATGAAATGGTAGATTGTTTAAAATGATTCGAATGCTATGAAATTAGGAATTGGATTGAGTTAATTGAAATTATCATGCAAGTTGTTGAATTCATGAAATTGGTAGTGCCATTCAAATGAGTAGGAGAAATTGATGCTAATGACATTCATTTAAGCCATGAAACAAGATAGAAGAGTAATTGATGATTGTAAGACATGAAATATGTGATAAACATTAGAATGGAGCTATTGGAAATCAAAATGGAATGAATGAACACATGTATATAATTAGAAATTACATAATGGGTTGTTAATGCACTGCCTTGTTCGAACAAGAGCTGTCACGTTTGAATGCAAGTGGTTGAGGACTGTCTCGTATGTAATTAAAATGTATAGTGACTGTTTTGTATGAAAAAAATGAGCAAACACTCAATGCTTCCCTGTTTTCGAACATATATAATGCTAGGGGCTGCTTCAATTGAGTGAATTAGGTACTAGTATATATATGCATGAAACTAGTAAACACTTATATAGGTAATTTAAAGATTTAGCAACCTCATTGATATAATGATCTTAACCATTGAAATAACTAAATTGAAAACACCTTACCCTATAAGGGGTAATTCGAATAGATTGATTAATGGGATATACATACACATTGTGATATGTTAAGCATGAATTACACTTGAATCAAAGCATTGAAAATTTAAAGGATTGTGAGATGAATTACCATAGATGTGCCTAATAAGTCATACATTGTATGAATGCTAGATCAAGAGAAAATTGAGGATAAAGGGGCTCAAATAGATCAACAAGCTATTAGATTGAAATGAGTGGTAATCCGTGATCGACAATAGCTCAGAAAATTCTAGTTAGCGTAGTTTAAAGTTTTGGAAATGGCGGCAACCTTTCCAAGTATTTCTTGATTTAAATTGCTTATTGATTTCTAGTTTGAATGGCATAATGCGCATGCTCTTAAGCATTTTTAAGGTAAGTGTTCCTTTGAGGAACATTGGTGTGTTTACTTGATATAAGCAATTGAATGATTACTTGATTGATAAGCATGCTTCCTTGATTAAATTGGTTGTTGTAGCATGATCTTTGCTAACTTGATTTCCATTGTATTGAAGCATGCTAGTTGTTAACTTAAAGACAACTCAATCTGTTGATCTAATGACTTATTGATAGATATGCATTCATTGATTGTCAAATATTTATTATTGAGTTATTGGTATTGTGATTGGCATTGAACCCTATTCGATTGAAAGGGGATATTGGCAGTAAATGTGCACATTGAATCGAATCATGCTTGAAATTGAATGAAAGTGATAACTATTATAAGCCTTGGTCTCGAGTCAGTCATAGATATAGTTGGCATACCATAGAGTCCATAGAGCTCATTATAGGGGCAAACTAAGGTCTGGGAGATTGGTCCCTAATTGGCGATAGTAGGAGGGAAGTATTGTTATTGGTCATTGGCGACAGTAGGAGGGATTTGACCGGTACTTTGTACGATATTGATTATTGTTATTGGCGACAGTTTGGTTAGGGACTCGAGTATCTAGACTGAGTAATCGATTCTCAAGGCTATACTTAAAATGAACTCATACCTCATCTACATTGAATCTATTGCTCCATTGAATTGCATTGATTGATAGTAAAGGAAAATTGAATGCCATGAGCTATTGATATTGAGACATTGCTTGAACATTGCTTATATGAGATTGCTTGAGTTTGAGACATTGATTGTGTTCAAATGACATGTTATGCCTATTGTTATTCGAATTGGATGATTGAGCATGTCTAAATTTCAAGCCTTGTATTGATATTGGATTGAAAATTAAGCAAATGCATATAGTATTGTTTACATAGTTATTCGAATGGTTCCTTATTGATGGGGGAGCCATACCATCTATTAGATGGTTCGTAGTTGAGACTTATTGTATTGATTGCCTTGTAACTTGAACTCTCTCACTAAGCTTTTCTTAATCAAGTCTCTTTACTACGATTCAAGTTGATATTGGATCCTATCCCGAAGTCTAGGCTCGTACAAGTCACATTTTTCTTGAAAAAGTATATTTCCATCTTGTTATAGTTCTCCTAGGATGGTGGCACCTAAGACATGTATATTCATGATCACTTAGTAATGGTTTGTATAAATTAACGTCATCTATGACCTATAAAGAAGATTGTATGTAAATATGGGTATGTATACACTTAATTGAGCTTGAATGCTTGTTAGCCTAATGTTAGATTCCCATGGTTGGATTATGCATGTAACGGTTCGAATAGACCTATTGAAGTTGGCTAGATAACAAGTAAATGTAGTAACCTACATGTTTAAACATGAACCACTTTGGTCACTTATTGTCCTAGTCGAATGATGTACATAACATTGAAAGCATGTATGTTTGATTATGATCACATAGGTAAATGATGTAAATCACCTATTGGTATGCATAATAGCTACATTGAACGTTGAAATTTTCTATTGTGTTCTTCAACCGTTTGAACGGTTTCTTGAAGAACAAGTAAGTCCTAAATGGTATTGGTCGTCATAAATAATTGCATTATGGGTCCTAATATATCTAGTAGGTGCATTATGCATTGTCTATTGAGTCCTCACCTATTCGATTAGTTGCTTAATAAGCAAGAAAGGCTTAAAATAAATTGAACTCACTAACTTTAATTGAATGGATCATTGATTGTAATTGTGATAACTTAACTAATCCTACTAGGGTAGTTAGAGTATGTTACAGAATGGTATCAGAGATTTAAGGTTGCATGATTTCTAGGGTCTCTTGCATGAATAGGCTATTGTCATTGATCACTTAGGTGCCACGTAGGAGTTACTTGAATATTGATTGGATTGTGACTTGAGCTTGACTTCTCTTACTCCTTATATATAGAATGTTTGAAACAAGAGTGGGAAATGATAATGAAAGCCCAACTGGCTCCTCCAATGAGGGAGGGAGCGTAAGGATGAACCAGGATCCCAAAAGCCTGCTAAACCTCAACAAGTTCAGTAGGAAGTTCCCATGATCCATCCTATTCAACGAGAGTGCTTCTCCAATCTGAAGGAGATGTTCGATTAAATGCTCATCTCAATGAGACAAAATAATCCTGACTCTCTGGTAGCAAAACCAACAAGAGCTCCTATCGATAAGCTAGCCCAACATCGAGCTTACACCTTCACTGGAACGAGTGAAGACAGGCTGAAAGAAGCCGAGTATTAGCTGGAGACTACTACGAGAATTTTATCCAAGCAATTGTAATGTTCTGATGAGCACAAGCTCGAATGTGCGGTGGGTCTGCTGGTCGAGGAGGCGTTGAACTGGTGGGAGATCACTACCTTGGCAGTACCCGAGGAAGCCATCAATTGGGACTTTTTCTTAGAGGACTTTAAGAAGAAGTATATTAGTAGTCAATATCTTACTGAACGCAAGAAGAAATTCTTATATCTGAAGCAAGGAGGAAATCCTATCGAGCAGTATGTCAGCGGATTTTGCAAATACGGCTCGAAATTTACAAAGAAAGAGGAAGACAAGTGTAGAATATCCATTGACGGTCTTAATGACGAGTTAGGCCCCATGTTCTCTAATTTGGGGATAACCGACTTCCAACACTTGGTTAACCGAGCCATTGCCACCGAAGCCAAGATGAAAACTTTGACGAAACAAAATGAGAACTAGTCTCGAGATAGCAAAAGATCGAGGGACGATCAGAAGCCCCATTGGCACAACAAGAAACAAAAGAACCAAGGGGGAAATTTTTCTAATCAAGGAAACTTAAACACAACTCAATCTATTGATCTAATGACTTATTGATAGATATGCATTCATTGATTGTAAAATATTGATCATTGAGCTATTGGTACTGTGATTGTTATTGAATCCTATTCGATTGAAAGGGGATATTGGCACTAAATGTGCACATTGAATCGAATCATGCTTGAAATTGAATGAAAATGATAACTATTGTAAGCCTTGGTCTCGAGTTGGTCATAGATATAGTTGGAATGCCATAAAGTCCGTAGAGCTCATTATCGGGTTGATTACGGTCCAGGACATTGGTCCCAATTGGCGATAATACGAGGGATTTGACCTGTACTCTGTACCATATTGATTATTGTTATTGGCGACAGTTTGGTTGGGGACTCGAGTATCTAGATCGAGTAATTGATTATCAAGGCTATACTTAAAATGAACTCATACCTCATCTACATTGAATATATTTCTCCATTGAATTGCATTGATTGATAGTAAAGGAAAATTGAATGCCATGAGATATTGATATTGAGACATTGCTTGAGCATTGCTTATATGAGATTGCTTGAGTTTGAGACATTGATTGTGCTCAAATGACATGTTATGCCTATTTTTATTCGAATTGGATGATTAAACATGTCTAAATTTCAAGCCTTGTATTGATATTGGATTTCAAATTAAGTAAATTCATCTAGTATTGTTTACATAGTTATTCGAATGGTTCCTTGTTGATGGGGGAACCATACCATCTATTAGATGGTTCGTAGTTGAGACTTATTGTATTGGTTGAATTGTAACTTGAACTCTCTCACTAAGCTTTGCTTAATTAAGTCTCTTTACTACGACTCAAGTTGATATTGGATCCTATCCCAACGTCTAGGCTCGTACAAGTCACATTTTGCTTGAAAAAGTATGTTCCCATCTTATTACAGTTCTCCTAGGATGGTGGCACCTAAGGCATGTATATTCATGATCACTTAGTAATGGTTTGTATAAATTGACTTCATCTATGACCTATAAAGAGTATTGTATGTAAATATGGGTATGTATACACTTAATTGAGCTTGAATTCTTGTTAGCCTAATGTTAGATTCCCATGGTTGGATTATGCATGTAACGGTTCGAATAGACCTGTTGAAGTTGGCTAGATAACAACAAGTAAATGTAGTAACCTACATGTTTAAACATGAACCACTTTGGTCACTTATTGTCCTAATCGAATGATGTACATAACATTGAAAGCATGTATGTTTGATTATGGTCACATTGGTAAATATGTAAATCACCTATTGGTATGCATAATAGCTACATTGAACATTGAAATTTTCTATTGTGTTCTCTAACCATTCGAATGGTTGCTTGAAGAACAAGTAAGTCCTAAATGGTATTGATCATGATAACTAACTGCATTATGGGTCCTAAAATATCTAGTAGGTGCATCATGCATTGTCTATTGATTCCACACCTATTCGAATAGTTTCTTAATAAGCAAGAAAGGCTTAAAACGAATTGAAATCACTAGCTTTAATTGAATGGATCATTGATTGTAATTGTGGTAACTTACCTAATCCTACTAGGGTTGTTAGAGTATGTTACAATCATTCAATTGTCTAGAATATACACGCAAGCCTAACCAAGATTCTAGGACAAAATTCTTTAATCTCATCGATGCAACCATAGACAAATTAAAGCAATTAAGACTCATTCAAATAGACCCCCTAGATTCAGATCATTTCAAATCTGCCCTTGTTGCAAATATGGGTTATTTTATGCCAATTTAGACATCTTTATTACATGTATCCTCTTAAATTGCATATTTGCATTGATCCAAGGCTAGCTAACATTAATTCGACTCCAAAGTGGTCCTTGACACTTACACATATCTTCGAATAGAAGCAAAACATCCCCTACACTGCCCTGCTTAAAACAGGGCAGATTCACATTAAATTAACTACTTACACATTACAAAATCCATGTCAAATTATTCCCTTGACCCTAGTATGGTTACAAACAATTTAACCAGCTACTTAGCACCATTCTAAGGTTCTAATTCTGTTATTTAATCCAATTTCTCCCAAAGCAGATTTGTTAAAACAATTTCGGACAGGGCCTTAATTACCTAGGCTTGAGTTTACCAAAATCGAATGACTTTAGCCCTTAAGCAAACACTAGTTATAGTTAACTCTTATATTTTTAGCATTATCAACTTTTTAAAATAATAATGAATTCATGGCCAATTTATTCAATAATCAAATCATTCTCTCTATTCATATCTTCGGTTCCCATTCCAACTACAAACAACAACTCAATCAAGCATAGCAACAATCTAACCAAAGTTAACAAGGAATTTACTTACTTCTATTGATGAACACAAATAATTCAATTATCCAAACATGACCGAGACCTCAAGATTTTCAATTATGGTGACTCTTTCTCACACTCTCTCTCATTGTCTTATTTCGGCCAAAATACAAATGAAGGAGAACAATGTTATTTGTTTGTCTCCCTTCATAGTAATGGAATTCCACATGTCTAACAATCCATGGAGCGAAATCATCAAGCACTTGATAAGTTTTAAGTTTACCATGCAATTATAGAATTTTGGAATTTCAACATTTTGGTCCTTTCGATTCTATTCTCCTAACCTCAAGAAGTTCGATTTGGTCCAATAAAAGCCTTCACTATGTATTTAATTTAAATTCTACTTAAGGCATAACATATTACGCATTTAATTTCTGATCTGGGATGTTACAGAGATGTAGTCAACATATTTGCCTTGATGAAATGGTTCCATCCTCGCATTTGTGGTTTCAACGCCAACCTCTTCACTATCAGGTGGCCTGTCGATGAAACTGTCCAATCTGTGCTAGGCTCACACAAGTCTGCCAGCAGTTTCTTGCGTTTGGAAACGGTCATAGATGCAGCATAGTCAAAGTGCTCATCTTTCATAGCATTCAAAGCAAAAAGTGAGTTCACATACCCTTCATCAAAACAAACACATTTACCTCTAATCATCAAGAATGGAGAATCTTTTGTGAGATGGGCATAAAACTCTCGCACGACAGTGGCATAGATCTCCCCTTTTTGTTGGCAAAAAGAACTCCAACCATGCATATCGACAATGACCATGAACTCCGGTGGGAATCCAATGGTGGTGTCGGTTTGGAAGTCGAAGTGCTTCTCGTGCAAAAAGGATCTTGAGGCAAAGCTCATCTCACACTTCTTTTGAATATCTTCATTGAAGAATCTTTTGAAGGGGAGAGATGAAGACGTCATACAGAAAAAAAGCTTGAATCGGTGATGAAGAAAAGAAGAAGAGAAGTTGAATGGCTTCTTGAATCTTTCTTGAGAAAGAAATTAAGAGATTATGGTTCTTGGGAAATCGGCTAGGGTAGAAAAGAGAATAAAGAAGGTGGAGTGTTTAAGGGTTTTAATGATGGTAGCCGAAAAGAGGGGGATAATGATGGAAGTTTAAAAGTTTTGATTGGGATAGGTGTTAAAAGTGATAAGGTGAAGTGATAAGGAAAGACTTGAAGTGATAGGATAATTATGATGAATTTAAATCTTCCTTAAGTTGGGCTAGGGTTAATCTGAAGGATTTTTTTCTCTCTCTTATTTTCTCTCTTCTTTCTTCTTCAACACAGAAACCGATGCATGCCAAGCTGTATTGGCATGGTGCATGGCATCACCCTTGGCAAGCACTCTAGCTAACAATCATCCTGGCAATATTCCTGGTATCAATTCTGTACACATTCAAAGGAAACTTTTCAACACAACAAAATAATAAAATTGAAAAATAACAGAAAGAAAACAAAATCTAAATCCTAAAACAAATAAAAACAACTATCCTAATATTTACAAAGAATTTCCAACCTGCGGGTGCTTCATTCCAATTCTGCTAAGAGGATCACCTCCTTGGCATGACTTTGCTTACCTTTCAAGTAATGCTTTAGGCGCTGACCATTCACCTTAAAATTTTCTCCGATTTGTAAGTTCTTGATATCTACAGTCCCATGAGCATATAGCTTCACAACTTCATAAGGACCCATCCATATTGACTTAAGTTTACCTGAAAAAAGTTTGAGCCGAGAGTTAAACAATAGAACAAGCTGACCTATTTTGAGCTATCTTGGCAGGATCCGACTATCATGCCAATGTGTTGCCTTCTCCTTATATATCTTAGTGTTCTCATAGACTTGTGTTCTAAATTCCTCCAATTCATTGAGGTCAAGCAACCTTTTTCCTCTAGCAATTCTCCATGCCATGTCAAGCTTCTAGATGTCCCAATAGGCTTTATGTTCAAGTTCTACTAGCAGATGGCATGGTTTGACAAAGACAAGTTTGAATGGGGAAGTACCTAAAGGAGTTTTAAATGCTATCCTATAAGCCCACAAGGACTTATCTAGTCTCAAGACCAGTCTTTCCTTGTTGGATTCACAGCTTTTTCCAAAATGATCTTAATCTCCTTATTGGATATCTCGGCATGCCCATTTGTTTGTGGATGGTATGTTGTGGCGATCCGCTGCTGAATCTCATACCTGCACAATGCTTTAGAAATTAATTTACATTTAAAATGAGTAGCCTCATCATGAATAATCATTCGAGGGGTACCAAATCTAGTGAAAATGTTTTTGTGCAAGAACTTGGCAACAACCTTGGCATCATTTGTTGGCAAGGCAACAACCTCTACCCACTTTGACACATAGTCAACAACCAAGAGAATGTACATATTACCGACCGATGGGGGAAAAGGACCCACAAAGTCGATCCCCCACACATCAAATAAATCCACTGGAAGAATGTTCTAGAATGGTAATTCGTGTTTTCTATAGATGTTCCCTATTCATTAGCATCGGTCGCATGCCTTGGAATACTCGTGGGCATCCTTGTACAGTGTGGGCCAAAAGAGTCCTAATTGCAAAACTTTGGCAACAGTCTTCATCCCAACAAAATGTCCTCCATATGGCGCGTCATGGAATAGATGCAATATATGTTGCTACTCGTCCTCTGGCATTCACCAACAAATTGCTTGGTCGGAACACTGCTTGTGTAACATGGGCTCATCCCAATAGTATTGCCTCACCTCTCGTAAAAATCTTGTCTTGGCATTATATGCCAAGTCTGATGGCAAAATATTGCTTACTAGGTAGTTGACTATGTCAGCGTACCATGGAATAGCAACGGCTACAAGCAAATACTTGCCAGGGAATTCGTCTCTAATTATAGTGAACTTACCATCCTCAATGTGATGCTCCAACCGAGAGAGATGGTTAGCTACTAAGTTTTCACTGCCTTTCTTATCTCTGATCTCCAAGTCCAATTCTTGAAGTAAGAGCGTCCATCGGATTAGTCTAGGTTTGGCATCCTTCTTTGCCAAGAGATATTTCAACACTGAATGATCTGTATAAACCACAACCTTATTACCAATTAGATAAGATCTAAATTTATCAAAAGCAAATACAACCGTGAGGAATTCTTTCTCAGTTGTAGAGTAATTTAGTTGTGCTTCATTCAAGGTTCTATTGGCATAGTAAACGACATGGAACATCTTGCTACGCCATTGTCCCAGAACTACTCCAACGGCATAATCGCTGGCATCGCACATGAGCTCAAAGGGCTCATTCCAATTCGGTGCCACAACTATGGGGGCATTAATCAATTTGTGTTTAAGCTCCTGAAATGCTCTCAAACAAGAATCGTCAAATGCAAAAGTGGCATTATGTTCCAACAATGAGCGTAAAGGTTTAGCAATTTTCAAAAAATCTTTAATAAATCGCCGATAAAAACTGGCATGACCTAAAAAATTCCTTATACCTTTAACACTTGTTGGATGTGGTAATTGCTTAATCACCTCCACTCTAGCTTGATCAACTTATAATCCTCTCTTGGTTACCTTATGACCGAGAAGAAAGCCTCCTTCACCATAAAGTGGCATTTCTCCCAATTCAACACTAGGTTTGTCTCTATGCATCTCTTCAAAACTTGCTCTAGGCTATGAATACATTCCTCAAATGTTACACCAAACACTGAAAAATCATCCATGAATACTTCCATGTTATGCTCAATCATATAAGAGAAAACAGCCTGTAACACCCCTTTCCCGGTCTGGTAGAGATCTGGGTCGGATAGTGTTATCGGAAGACTAATCGGAGGTTCAGAATAGGGTTCAAAGTTCAAAACCTAATCTAAGTATCATATTTATTATTCTTCATACTTATCCACTTTGTTTGTTACTAAACTTAATCAGAGTTGGGATCAATTTTAAACTTTTTTAAACCTTAGGGACTAAATTGCAAATTTTTACTAGTTATTGATTTTAATCCGATTCATATTACCAATTGAAATTAAACTCTCCAATTATTTATCTAAGGGTTTCATTATTAGAACCTATCGATTTACCGAGCCAATTAAACCAATTTGGGACTTTTTGCGAAAATCAGTTTTGTGACTTAACTAAATGTACCAAATTTTCACTAGTACACTTATAAACCATGTTCCTATTGGTACACCAAATTTTAGGGCGTTCGGAATCCATTTACCAAGTTTTCACCTTAGGCTCATTTTAGGCACCTTTTAACCATTTTAACCTATCCAAATTTATGCCTACAACAAAACCATTTACCAAGACATCATACAATCATAGAAAGGTTTATACAAAACAAGGTAGACCATATGCCACTTTACTAGGAGTTTATAGAAAAACATAACATACATATATGGCTGGGACGTGACTTGCAACCGCACAACACGATCAAGGCTCAGAATTGATCAAGGTCCTGAAAATGCATGTGACACACATGTTAGGCTTACATAGCCTAGTGAGGTAGTTATAACAATTACAATGGTTGATCAATATTATGAAATGCATGATAATCAAATATACAAGTAGTCGTATTACACTATACACAATTCATGCTTATTTCACTTATTTTCATACTTTCATATTCACATATACATTTCACATGTTCATATCATAAATCATAATGTCGTAGCATAATTCGTAAATCATAATGTCGTAGCATAATTCATAAATCATAATGTCGTAGCATAATTCATAGGCACATATCATATTAGGTACCATTGGATACACGGATTCCCCTTTACACCAATACATATAACGGAGAGTGGGCCGTAGCTCCAGAGATATATCCCTTACATAGCCGACTTTATTTCCCCCACATATAGGCTGTAGCCCTAGACTGTAGTCATCCCTAACTTAACCGAGCTCAATAATTCTATGGCATGTCAATTGTATCCAATGTCCATAATTACACAAATTCACATAGTCCATATTTTTCAAGTCATATCATATGAAATATCAAAATAAGCCTTAGCTCCATATCATGTCACGTTTCATATTAATTTCATAAATCACATACGTGTAGCATATCATAGTCATATTTGCACATATCAAAGCAATGCAGGTACTTACCAGATTTTCCAATCGAATTCAACATAGTTGCTCTACGTGAGCCCTTAAACAAATACAAACATGATCATAAAATAATGCAACAGGATGGCACCGAGCCTATCTCTTGACACTACTACACTCACCTCGACAACCTGATGCTTTTAAGGTTCTTGGATAATAACGCCTTTATCCTTGTCTTTCAAAAGAGATGACGGTTGTTCTTTATCAACCTTTTGAGCTAGGTTAAAGAGTATGATTTGTTAAAATCGACAAAACGACATCGAATCAATACGGAAATATTAACTAAGGATTCGAGCTTACCCAATTGATAGTAAGGACTCGAATTTATTAAACCGAAAACTCAAGCTTACCACCTTATCACTGAGCCGATTTGTTTGTTCCTTATTTTCTTGCCCATCTCTTGCGTTCACCCCCTTTTTTATACCCTAAATTGTCGGCCTCCCTTTTCTCTTCATTCTCCATGTATGTGGAGTGATGACATGCCTAAAGGGGCATGGCCCTTAGGCTTTCCCCACGCGGAGGCCACCTTACCCCCTTGTGCCGAATCATCCCATATGTGGGGGAATTCATGGCAATTCCTTCATTTTGAAAGAATCAGCCGTGGGTCCCCCCACTCACGAATTATACTTTTATTATTATTATTATTTAATAATAATAATAAAGTGATACAGTTAGCCCGAATAACATTTACTGCTTCAAATTAGGTACAAGATCGAGCAAATTGCGTAACTAGTACAGAATATTTGATCACTGGAACCTAACCCTGACTAGGCCAGTTTTCGGGGTGTGACATAGCCATCATGCAACGTTGAAATGTTGCTGGCGCATTACACAGTCCGAATGACATCCTTCTAAAGGCAAATGTCCCATATGGACACGTGAATGTGGTCTTCTCTTGGTCATCATGGGTGATGGCAATCTGATTATATCCCGAATAACCATCTAAAAAATAGTAAAAAGCTTTACCTGCCAACCTGTCCAGCATCTGTTCAACAAAAGGCAATGGGAAGTGGTCATTCCTTGTAGCCTTGTTCAACCTTCTGTAATCCATGCACACCCTCCATCCAGTGATGGTTCTAGAGGGAATCAATTCGGCATTACTATTTTGGTTTACAGTCATGCCACCCTTCTTTGGCACACACTGCACCGGGCTAACCCAGGAGCTGTTCAAAATAGGATAAATAATCCCGGCATCGAACCATTTTATGATCTCTTTCTTTACAACCTCTTTCATGCTTGGGGTTTAACCGCCTTTGGCCTTCAATGGTCCTACCATTGTATTCCTTTAGTATGATCTTGTGCATGCAAATGGTTGGGTTAATACCTTGGATGTCTGCCAAGGTCCAACCCAATGCTTGCTTATAATCTTTTAGTATTGCTAGTAGTCTTACCTCCTGATCATGAGTGAGATCAGTGGCAATAATCACTGGCAGAGTCGAGTTCTTACCTAAATAAGCATACTTTAAGTGTTATGGCAGGGGTTGAAGCTTCAACTTTGGTGGTTCCTCAATAGATGCCTTTGGTTTCTTTATCTCTCTACTGACCAAATGGAGTGGCTCGAAGTAACTCACATCTTTAGCCTCCAAGGCTGATTCTACGGGTTCCTCAAATATTTCAGCTATGCCATCAAGCATGTCGTCATCACTTGCTATATTCTAGCACAACTGTGCCATGTCCAAAGTAAAAATGGACTCCATCATTTCATTGGATTGACATTCATTTCATTGGCTTGACATTCATCAGGTTCATCTACATATTTCAAAACTTGAAACACGTTAAAAGTAGCATGTTGATCATTGATTCTCATGGTTAGTTCCTCTTTATAAACATCAATAAGAGCCCTGCCAATAGCAAGAAACGGCCTACCCAAAATAATTGGCACATTAATATCAGCTTCATAATCCAAAATGATAAATTAGCTAGGAAAATGAATTTGTCTAACTTTACCAATACATCCTCAATCTTACCCTTGGGATGTGCATAGGATCGGTCTGCCAATTAAAGTGTCAACGTGGTAGGTCTTGTATCTATGCCAAGCTTCTTGAAAACTGATAGTGACATCAAATTAATGCTGGCTCCCAAGTCGCACATTGCCTTCCCTATGAACTTGTCACCAATTGTGCAAGAAATAGTAAAACTCCTTGGATCTTTCAGCTTTGGTGGCAATCGGTTTAGGATCATGGCACTGCATGCCTCAGTGAGAGCAACAGTTTCAAATTCTCCCAACTTCCTCTTTTTGGACAAGATGTCCTTTATGAATTTTACATAGTTGGGCATTTGTTCAAGGGCTTCCACCAATGGAATGCTAATTTGTAATTGTTTAAGCACTTCCAAAAGTGCTTAAATTGTTGGTCCTGCTTATGCTTTTGAATTCTTGCTGGAAATGGTGGTGGTGGATATTTGTGGAGGCAGTGCTGGCATCTGTTTTGGCATCAGTCTGCTTATCATCATTGCTGGCGTCATTTTTGGCATCCTGTTTGGCACTCTTACTGCCATCCTCGCTTGCATCATCTACTTTCTCCTTCTCTTCTTCTTTGGGTATGTCTATTGGCACAAGCTTTGCATCCTGGCTGACGACTGGCTGCTTGGAAACCGTCTCTGTTTCGCACTGCTTACCACTCTAAAGAGTTATTGCCTTGCATTGTTCATTTTCTTTGTGCCAAGCATCTCCAGTGTCACTTGGCAAAGTACCTTGGGGTCAATTGCTAAGTGCATTAGCAATTTGCCCAATTTGTATTTCCAAGTTTCTTACTGATGCCGCCAAACTTTAGACTATTACTTCATTTCGTTCTATTTATTGTGTAAGATCTCCTCCTTGGTTGCTTTCTTGCCCTTGATGGAAATTGTTTTGAGCTTTCTGTGGCATGATATTTTGATAAAATGCTGGCATGGCATTGTTGTTTTATCGTTGGATGTTTTGGCGCAGGGCAATGTAGTAATTGCTTCCTTGATTTCCCAAAGCTAAGTTGGGGTGTTGTCTCCAACCTACATTATAGGTATTAGCACTATAAAAACGACTAGCATTCCCAACAAAATTTACCAACTCAGGATTAACAGGGCATTCATCCACATGGTGGTTTTCTCCACAAATGGTGCAAAATGGATCCAGTGCATTGACTTTTTGGGCCTCTTTGTTCTTTTGCAACGTTCTCACCATTCTAGTGAGGTTGGAAATCTCAGCATGAATGGACGTGAGTTCATGAACTTTCAATTTCCCACTGGCTTTAGTCTCGGTCCCAAGTCTAGCAACAGGATACTCAAAGTCATTGATCGAAATTCTCTCAAGGATATCAACAGCCTCAATGCACTTCTTATCAAGCAACAATTCAGCTGCTGAAGCATCCACAATAGTCTGTGTTTGTGCATTCAATCCATTGTAGAAGGTTTGTATTTGGGAACCCATGCATTGGGCACCTTCTCAACAAATCTTTAAATCTTCCCCATGCTTCATAAAGAGTTTCATCCTCGACCTGTTTAAATGTAATGATTTCGCCATGCAACTTGGCAGCGAGTGTTGGTGGCTGAAACCGCGCCAGGAACCACTGGCAAATGTTTGCCCAAGAAGTAATTGATTCTAGTGGCAAAGAATTGAGCCATGCCTTGGCTCTATCTCTCAAGGAAAAAGTAAACGTTTTTAGCTTCATAGTATCTCCAGATACTCTAGTTTGTTGAAATAGTTGGCATATATCCATGAATTGTTTGAGATATTATCTCGAGTCTCTCGTAAGTGCTCTATCAAATTGACCTACATTCAAAAGAGTTTGGATCATTACGGGTTTAAGTTTAAAGTTACGCTCATCGGCATCAGCGCCAATAAGTCATGGCATGAGATTTGCAATGTTAGGTGTTGAATGTTCTCGGATTGGCCTCTATTCTTCTTCAACCATATTTGGGACATCAGGAGGCGGTGGTGCATTGTTATTAGGCTGATTGTTAATGGGTGGATCATTATTCACCACACCATTCCTCTGATTGCCTTGATTCATTTCTCGGTATAGCCTCTTTAACCTCTGCAAGGTTCTCTCAATTTCTGGATCGTATGGACACTCGTCCACCACTGGGTGGTTTCTAGTCATACACTGGTGAAAACAAAGATAAAAACAAAAACAAAACAAGTAAAAATTTAAAAACAATCAAATCTGTTGCAATCCCTGGCAACGGCGCCAAAAACTTGTTGACTCTCAGGGAGATATGTAAAATGAATGCTGGCAAAAGGTATAAATGGTATGTATTTGGGCAAGATAAACTGTGCCAAGAGTCTTTTGTGTGCAAGTATACACGGTCAACAAGTAATATAGCTTGGTAAGCTGAGTATCGATCCCATAGAGATTGACTTGGAATTCGATTGCTTGATTGTTACTTGCTTTGGAAGAAAATATTGTTGTTTGAAATAGCTGATTTTAAAACTAAGAAAATAAAATAGAAACTGGAGTAAAGCGTTGGCAAGGAAGGTGTTTTCAAATGAATGATGACTGTTGGCAGGGAATGCCTGGTTTCAACGTGGTTCATGCTAGCCGTTATTGGCAAAACTGTCTTGGCATTGTTTGTCGAGCAGATTCAAAAGTAGCAAAGCCTCTCTCGATGGGCATTGCCCTAAACTGGCCAAGTAAAAACCCCTATATCTCTATAGTGTACGTTTTCCTTCAACCAATTTGATTTAAAAACCAATCTATACTCTGTGGGGTAGATTTCACTTCTGAAGTAAGTTCATCTACTTGAACGACTTCTCTTGAAGCTTCTCTCCCAAGTATTCAACAACTTGATCGTTGCCAACACATTTCTGTTAAGATATTAGAAGGCAATAACCTAATTGTGCCAGCTCTCGCTTTGGCACAGTACTTAGGAAAAATTAAAGTATGCAAAATAGACAAACTCTGCCAAAAGAAAAATTATTATAAATGAATTAAGGCATAAAAGCCAACGTTTAAAACCAAAACATCCCCCCTAACTATTAAATTAGTTCATGGTGTGAGGGTTAACCTACAAACCAACAAACGTTTTTAACATCACCATTATAATAAAAACTAAAGAAAAACAACTTGTGCCAAGGGAATAGGTAGAGGGTCTCTCGATGCAGCTCTCCATGCCAGGCTCTCGGCCAAGAGTTTGAACCACCTTTTCTCGATTGCACCGACTGTCACTCGCTGCTCCAGCACCTCACTCTGACCACCTCTCATCTCGTCTCGTCTTCTCGATGTCGATCAATCGATCTCCCATAATACTTGATCGGGCTGTGTATATATAAGTGCTCAAGGGAAGGGATTAGGATAACTCTCTTTTCATTTGAAATTTAAAATGCTCCATGGATAAGAGATAAGCCTCATATGATCGGTGTGATAACTTATCAAGCTAGGGCTGACGTCATCATGCCATGGCCATCCTGGTACACGAGCTTGGCACGACCTGTAACATCCTAAATTGTAAATTAAAAGCAATGTCATGATATGTTTCTTAAGGAAAGACAAATTAAGTAATTAATGAAATCTTTAAGGGGGCAAATTGAACCTTTTAGAAATTAGAATCCAAATTCGAAATGGACTAAATTGATTGATGTGCAAAACACTAGTGTTGCATGGTAAACTTAAAGTTGAATGGGATTAGATGATGTGGTCCAATTAGATGTGAACATGTGGATTATAACCACATTATGTGAGACAAACAAATAGATTAGTGTTGTCTTCATTTGTTCTCATACCCGAAATAGGGGTTTGAGAGAGTGAAGAGGGTGTACTTAAATTGATAACATTTTGCTTAGGCTTTGGTCACTTTTGGAGTTCATGTTTCTTACATGCTTGAGGAAATGTAAGTCTCTTGTATTGTTTCTTTGAATTGTAGTAACAATGTGTTTGATAATTGCTTGTAGGTAGAGTTAGTTCTTGATTGTTGAAATCCTTGCATAACAAGAAGAATTAGTTCAATGATGGTTAGAATAGGCATGGGAAATTGTTACCTAAAGCATGTTGGTAATCAATTGTCTTGGTGACTTTGATTTGAATTCATTAGAGTGATTATAATGGCTAGAAATTTCGGGAGATTGCTTGAATTATAGGTAATGGAATTATATAGATAGAATCAAGTATTAAACATGACTTTTGAAGTTGTCTTGTTAGATTGTGGAATGGAACGAAACTATTTTGAATTGTTGGCTAATATAGATTGCTTAAACCTTGAATTGGTGCCTAGAAATTGAGTTAATCAAATGCTAGAATCATAATAGTTTAGTATGCTGGAAATTATACGAATTGATAGCATAGGTTATTGTTCAAGGATGGTACATAGGAATCAAAATCTGCCCTGCTCGATTCAACCTATAATGAAACTGTTTTTGGGGTGGTTCGGTTAATAAAATTGTAGGAAATTGAGGCTAATCAATTCAAATTGTTAGTATGAAGGTTTAAGAGATATGGGAATATGGTGAACGCATGTTTAAAGATTGTTTAAGTTGTCTTGAATGAGATTTAAATCTGCCCTGTATCGAGTAGTTTGTATGGGACTGATTTTAGTAACAGGATCTAGTAAAATGCTTGTTTTAGTCAATCTTTTGGTAACTATCACTGTGATGCTTGGTAATAGAATTTTGTGGTAACTTATGGATATAAATTAGATAGAGAATTTGATTAAAGGCTAAAGAATTAGAGAATAGAATGTTTGGGTTGTTTCGAAAATCATTGGTAACATTAAGGAACTTGTTTTGTTATTGTGACATATTCGTGTGACCAAATCGTTCAATTATGGAACCGTGTTTGGATGTCATGCAAATTAAAGGTTAATGGATAAATTTTAATGAATCACTAATGGTTTTTATAATAGATAAGAAAAACTTTGATCAAGGAGAATGAAGACAAAAAGGATAGTGATTCAATACCAAGAGTAGCTCGGCGTATATGTGAGTATAAATTTCTGTTGAATTTGCACAAATGATTAATTAAGCTAGTTACTTGGCTGTTCATAGGGCTTAATGCCTATGCTTGATTTGGTTTACAAATGTACGGTAAGGTAAGTTTATCCAGGTGTGTATGGATGTTAACTATGTACACTTTCAAGGCTAGGAATAACTTGTTTGCTTAGAATACTTCATGTGGCAACATGAACTGTGATAATGGATTTGTGGAAATGAAAGAATTAATCAAATTAATGAAATACTTAAGGAGCCTTGATTAGTTTCAGTTCTAGCTAAATTGGCATTCTAATATAATTTCTGAGCTCAGCCTGAATTGGACAAAGGTCCCATATATGGTACTAAGGTACCCATGATTAAATTGGAAAGATTATATGCTTCAATGGTACTAACTACCATTGCCTGAAAGTGATTTGACTGAACACGTATTTCTAGACTAACAACTAGTCAAGGCCATATTATCCAACTAAGGTTGCTTGTAATTGATTGAGAGTTAAGGAAATTGAATTGTTTAATTACTCAACTTAAATGAGTTGCTTGACAATGTAATCTTCTTCCTAGAACCCTGCTATAAATTTATGATTAATTAAGCTTGGAATAAGCTTCTTGTTTGATGAATAGGGAGTATGTTACTCAAATGATAAATGTCAAATGATTGGTAGTAGTCTCGAAGCAATACTGTTTCAAGATTAAATGGTTAAATTATGATTTAGTATTTAAGTATCTATATACTTTAGTTGTTAAAGTTTCGAGACTAGCAACCTAATTACTCACCCTAATAAATGTACTAGAAGGTGGCACTAGTTTGGGGGAGATTTTGCAAGGTCACTAAAGGCAACAAAAGTATGTTTTGTTTTGTTTTGTTAAGTTAAACTCCTAGAAGGTGGCACTAGTTTGGAATATTATGCTATAATATTTTGTCTATCATAAGGGGATTGTAAATAGTAACTTATTAAAGGCTTATGTATATATATATATATATATCTATGTGTTTTGCCTAAGGTGCTTGTTAGTGGTGATATTGCTTGACTTGGTTTGGTTGCTAGATTCGAATGACTTAGGAGATCTTAAAAGCTTGTTTTCAAATGCATGATAATGGTATGAAGTGGTTTTATAATGGTTGTATGTGATTAAAGCATGTTGAAACCTATTGAGTCAAGAATTGAAATAAGCAATGCATGTTTAGCTTATCAAATGATTAAAAAATTGGAAGTTCCTTATGTCCATATAAAATTTGGTTAGATCACATTATTAGGAAAGTCTTGGATCTTTATTGTTACGAAATGACCTTAAAATGCTTAAATTGGTATGCCTTGCTTATATTGGTTCTTAATTGAGTATCATGACCTAAAATAATTGATATACTTGTGATTCACATCCTTGTTAAGTATAAAATTTAGAATGATCACATGTCTCCTATCTTAATTCTAATGACTGTAATGTTATACCTTTGGTGCTTTTTAGATTATCTATTCGAATGCTTGTGCTCTAAGGTCTCTCTATTAGTCATTTCCTTGTCCGATCACTAACTTGTTAGACAAGTTAGATTGTCTATTAATAGAATAATATTATCTTCTAGGCCTCGTGGTTGGGTATTCTACGACCTTGCCAACACAGCTTGGCATCACCTTATCTGCTATTTTTCCAGAGGCTATCCAAATGTGATTTTTAAAGAGCTTGAGTGTACCTATTTTTTGGAGGTTCTTCCTCTCTTGGCATGGCTACTGAAACATCTCATGCCAACAGATGCTTTGCACACCTCTGTTCCTTTCGTGTCCACAGCATCTGCATTCACCTTGGCATTCCTAACTGCGTCCCTGCGTCCTGCATTCATTTCTCCTGCGAAATGCCCTGCCAACCTGCAAAAAGGCCATAAAAACGACCTTTTACACAAGCATAGGTAGCCAACTAACTCCTTGATGCAAATGCATGATACTATCAATCTAATGCAACCAAATGTACTTGAAAACAAGTAAGAGCATATCAAAATAGGCATGAAAAACAATACTTTTGAGGAGGTAACACTCGGCCAAAGACATACTGCCCTGAACCAAAGCCATAAACTCATGTATCTTCTCATCCAAGTATATAACTCCCATATACTTCCTTTTAAAATCAGCTTGAAAGAACTCCCAAGTCACATCACCCGATTCCATGCCCACTATCGCAGTGGTCCACCAGCTATAAGCATCACCATGCAACAAAGATACAACACTTCCCAACTTACGGCCATCATTACACCCTATTTGTTCCAAAATCCGAATAGTGTTGGCTATCCATCCCTCAGATGCCTTTGGTGCCAACCCTCTGAACTCAACACCGCCTAAACTACGCAAGCATTCTAATAGCAACCCCGTTTGCACAACAGTTGGTGCATGCACTTGCACTCCAGCAACGACAGCTTGAAAAGCTCCGGTCACCGCCTATATCAAAGGCATCATATCACCCAACACTGGCCCAGCAAGCGCAGGCAGTACTTGTTCCGCACCCTCAAGTGGATTAGGCAGAGGAGGTGGCAAACCTCCAAGAGGGACAACATCGTCTTGATTTCCCTGCCCAACGACAGTAGCAATCGTAACGGATCTCAATTCTCTTCTCAGTCCCATCGTGCTAAAATATGTAAGGAATGATAGTACAAAATAAGAACAATCAGGCTAGCTTCGAGCACGGATCCAAGACTTCCATTTCAAATCAAAACATTTCAGACTATAGTAATAAGGCAATGTGTCCCCAAAACATACCCCAACATGGCATATAAGAACCAACAAACATTTAACACTAACTATGCATAGAAATCAACATAAATCAATCAACAACATTATCCCAATTACCGTAAACCTGACTCTAATACCACCAAATGTAACCCCCTTGACCTAGCTTAGTCGCTAGACGAAATCGAGCGAGCTACATTGGGTTTGCCGAAACAAACCCGAAAAGGTTTAACTCGAATCGCATGCATTTTTTTTCTTTTATCTTATCTAGATGCATCATTATAACCTGTGGTGTGCATACTAGCTACGGGTGAAATATCAACTCAATCAGGTGTCGAATCGATATCTAATTGTACGTAATTGCAATTAGGGACCAAAATGCAATTCTTGAAACTTTTAGGGACTTAATCCATTTTGAAGTTACCAATCCTAAATAGTTAGGTTTTAGGCTCACATGTCAAAAACTAAATCAAATCAATCATCTAAACTCAACCAATTGCATACTTAATAATCAGGGACTAAAATGGAAGAAAATAAAAAACATACTACAAATTAACTAACAAAACTACCATCCGTATCGGTACACAAGAAAGTGTATCGGTACGATTATTCGTTTACAAAAACTCAGTTCCAATAGTTCAATCTCGTACCGAAACATCTATTCGTGTACTGAAACGCCCAACCAAAATACACATACTCGTACTGGTACGGTTGCTCAAGTACCAAAATGCACCCTCAGATAACACTTACCTATATTGGTACAGAGTAATGTGTACCGATACGCCTGGACCTATAATGTCCTAAATTGCTAGTTTTCATACTTTCCTGATTTAAAACACATACCAACAGGCCTTAAACATACAGACAACATTTCTAAGGATCAATCCTTAACCTATCATCATAGAAACAAGGTCATAACATGACATCCCACTTCAATTAAAAGTCTAAAGGCATGCTTCCTAGAAAAAAAACCATTCAAGGCATGGAGCATAAATCCAAAGCATTAGCCAAACATATAAGGCCACTTACAACTCCAAAGCAACATAGCAAACTTGCTCAAAGAGGGAGTTTAGCAAAAACCCTCCCAAAACAATAATGAACCTCATTGCCTTTATCACTACTAGTCTAATACAAAACCATACATTCAATTGGTCGAAGTCCATGGAATTCCCTTGCTTACTTATTGCCTCCAGCCTTTAATTCTTTGTATTAATGGACAAAGAGAATGTAAGAACACTAGGCTTAGTGAGGAGTGCTCAAAACAACACTTTCAAAAACCAGCATATTAAACCATATGCAACATGTATCATGGAACAACAACAAATCTCATTTGCTAACCCTCAATTTAAGCCTTCCCATGCATAACAATCTATATGCAAATTTTAAAGAGTAAACATGTATAAACCAACAGTATACATCAACATCCATCAACATCATACATTAACAATTATATTGGCTTTCAAGTGATCATAACCTAAGTTCCACATTACAAAATATTACATCAGATAAACGGATTCAACAATTGTCCTCTCAACACTTCATGCCATCTCAAGCGAATTTCAAGGTACAATCACAACACTTCATAACCCAATCATCGGTTAGATGCATAATCCACTAATGGGAGTTTTTGGTACCATATAACCCCTCAACCGTTAGGGTACTCGTGGTGGAGTTTTTGGTACCTTACAACACCTCAATACCCGAGACAGCTTTTTATAATGCACTATCAATCCTATGGCCAGCCAACTATACCCGATAACATTTTAAACCACATCACTTTCCAATATAATTTATTATTAACCATGTACCTCACTGTTTTTACATGCATCAAATCAAAAACAATTTCCAAAGCATTAAACTATGCTTTAACAAGTATTTCACATACTTACATGAATGATTTACCAAATGCATCCATCATCATTATATGATCAAAAACACTATAAAAATACTTTAAATCATGCTTAAACAGTAGGTACCATGTAATTTGAAACAAGTGCATAAAAACCATTTCATTAAAGCACGACCGAGAGAGAATTATTGCCATACTTACTTCAAACTTGAAACCAGCATTTCAAGTTCAATTTAAACTCTCAATGTCACCTTTTAAAACATTTCAAATCTAAAATTCACGTTCCCACTCACCGACAATGCAAAGTATCGTTCGCCGATACGAACTACTCCTCGAAAGCTTTCGCAGCGATGCCATAAGCTTGAGGATCACCCTCCCCTGATTTTACCATACAAAAATAGGGGATTCAATGAATCAAAATGCATTCACAAACCCATCAACATCAATTCATAACAATCCTCTTTAGACTCTAACCGAAACCTCTCTAAAACAACCAAAATCAGCATCAAACATCTTCCAAACTTAACCCAACCAAAACCTAAAGGCTTAATTCAATAATTACCTTCAAATGACATCCAAAAACAACCTAATAATAACGTTATACCTCCAACAAACATTAAACCTCCATAACTCCTCAAAAACACATAACTATCAACCTAGAAAATTAAGGATTCACATAGTTACAGGATTCCAATGTTAAAATCATTCTATTAACATTATATAACATCAAAATCTTGATTAAAATCAATCAAAAACTCAGCAAAGGAAACCCAATTCGAAAATCATATAATCTCGTCGGAAAATATATATTAAATAATGATTAAAAAATCCCAATGGAGCAAAAACCCTGATAAAACATTTAGGTAATATAGCTCCTTAAATATTCTAAGATTCGACCCTTCTACAAAACAATCACTAACAACAGATTCACATTCTTTACATTTTGGTCACTAGCCAAAATGTCACATTTCCAAATTCCATTTTTCAAAATTGACTTTACGAAAAATATCTAAATATTAAATAATGACTTTAGATATTTTCCCAAATATTTTCTCAGTCAAAAATATTTAATCCAATTTTCATCTCTCTAATCCCGGCCCAATAAATTGTCTACTCAGCCTAAAACTGCTAGGCTCAAAACTGAGGCGTTACATATGAAACATTAAATATAGCGAGAAATCAATAGCCTTTTTTAATGAAGTTACGCGTACTTTAGGGTTCTTAAACCCTAGTTTCACCGCATATATAAGAGAGACTTGGATGCTACTTCAAGGGAGAGCATGATTATAGATAACAATCCTAATTTGATGCTTGCAGAGAACCAAAGGAGTAGAAGCTAGAGAAATTTCCTCACGACAGATGCCATCGAGAGAGGCCGATGAAGTGGGAGACTTGCAACAATAGTTGGACAGCACGGAGGGAGTTTGTCGAGGACACTCAACTCTTTTCTTTTCCTTGCTTGATAAACTGTCGTAGTTTAATATTTATGTTATAGATGTTGTATTTTTTTCCCTTTACCTATTCTATTTCTTGTTCTTCATACATAGTTATTGTAAGAGTTACCTGGAGAGGCTTTTCAATTATTGATATGTGGCTTAATATCGAGAGAGTTAGGTTATACAAACGTGAACAATGGGGCTAAGTTGTTAACTTAGTCTTAATATAGATTAGACATAAGTTTAGGGTTTCAATGACGAAAAAAGAGTTCTTAAACAAATAATAGAGTTGTTAGGGTTCACGTAGACATGTATTACCTTAGCTTTAATGTTATTAACTTCTAGGCATTGTGAGAGTCAAAATTTCTTTAAAAAATAATGTCAAGTAGATAAAAATCTTAATGGTTTATGCAAACAAGTATTGTCAGTCGCTATAACATTGTAATAAGTAATCAAGCATATATCCTTATCAATAATCTCATCTTCTATAATTATCTATTATTTGACGCAGTTGTTCGTCTTAACCGTAGCTATCTTTATTCTAATTGTTTTAGTTTTAATAAATAAAAAATTATCATTACTTGCAAACACATTCTTAAGTTCGATAACTTCCTAGTTATTAATTCAATCCTCGCGGTTCGACACTCTACTCATCACTTTGTTACTTGATTCGATGAGTATACTTGCTCTAAAGTGCATCACTATTCGACAAGCATCAACAGGTGTCCTTCCTTGGTTGGCCTATAAAAGGACAAGGAGAGAGAGAGAGTTACGTTATTCTCATTTTTCATATCAACTTCAATCTTCAAGCTTTCTCCCTTCTCCCATGGAGACTTAAGCTTATTTCTGGAGATCCGAGGTGAAGTGAGGTAGATTTATCTGAGGAAAAGAGGAATCAAGTGCAGAATCGAGGAAATACGTTGTTATCTTCTTAAATTCTTCTTTATTTTAGAGGTTTGTAGAGATTACTTTTTCATTTTGTGCTAGATTGACGATGTTTTAATTTTCTTGAGCTTTACAAACTTGTTGGAACTATTTCTTCAGTTTAATATATATATGTGTTAGCTTTTTCTTAAGTTTTAATTGTTTGATCTGATTTATATTTTGCATGAGATTGTTAAACTGGCCATTGACATTGACGAATGTAGTGACAAGTTTTGCAACAAAATTCGATTGGATGGATAGCAAATTGATCCACTTGTTCAGAGGATTATAGTTCTGACTTATGATGAGAGTTGAAGCCGACCTACATCCCTGAGTCAATGATTGATGATTAAATTGAAGCTAATACTCAAGCTGATATCCTAAATGCCGATTGAGCCATCATTTTCCCTCGAAGTGTACTTGATCTTTCTGCCAAACTGAACCAATGAGATCCATGCTTACTTCTCTATCTTTTTATATACTCTGTTATTGCTACCACAATTAATCATTTATTCACCTCTTTATCCTACTATTGCAACCACCATTGCACCCACAATTACCACTTTTACAGTATTGTATTTACATAAGTATAAGCTTAATACACCATCACCGCGGGATCGATATTCAAATAAGATTTCCATGTTTCTATTCTTATATCAGCAGTGTAGCTAGCACTAATAGTGTGACGTTTTCATATCGATCAAGTTTTGGCACCGTTGCTGGGGATGGCGTTATTTTTTCCTTATGTTTATGTTTGCAATTCTGTTTTCTTTATTTAAGTTTGTAGTTGTCTATAATAGCTTTATTTTTGTTTTTCCTTTTCTTTTCATTACCTTTTGTAGGTGTTGTATGAATGGAAGTGCTACCATACCACTCTTCATACCAGAAAATGAAATTGAGAGAACTTTTCGAAGAAGAATAAGTGAACCCAGTGGGATGGCTAGAAAACCAATAAGCAATGAGGAAATCCCTCAAGATTTTGAAAACCCACCACTACACCCCGTGAGTTTTTTGTTCCCCAATTGGACGATTTACAAAAGGGAATTGTTCGACCTCCCATTCATACTGGGAATTTTGAGTTGAAGCCAGTTATGTTCCAAATGCTCGACTCCAATGGGCAGTATGCAGGATTACCACATGAAGACGCTCAATAGCATCTTCAATCTTTTCTTTTAATTTGTGCTCCATTTAGCCAATAAGGCGTTCCTAATGATGCCTTACAGATGGAATTCTTTCCCGATTCTTTGCAAGGTAGAGCTTGCACATTGGTTCCAAAGATTACATGTTGGATCTATTATATCATGGAATGATCTTGCAACGTGATTTGTTTTGCAATTTAATCCACCAACAATGAACTCGCGCCTGAGGAATGATATTACATCTTACTATCTGTCAGATGATGAGACTCTTCACGCTACATGGGAAAGATATAAATCTTTGTTGCAACGATGTTGCAACCACGACATACAACAAGAAACTCGGATTGAATTTTTTTTATAATGGGTTAAATGCAGCCACAAGACATCTTGTCGACAGGTCATCTAATGGTCCATTACTTGATTGCACCTAGAACGCTGATGTTGGTGTATTGGAGAAATTTGCTCAGAATGATTCACAATATCCTATATCAAGGCTTAGATTTCTACTTTGGAGAACAAAATCAAGAACATGGAGGGAACAATTGAAGTTGATCCTATCTAGCTAGTTCAACAAACAACCACTCTTGTATTTTCTTGTGAGATTTGTGGCGAGAACCATAGATATGAGGATTGCTCACAACATGCAGAAATGCTAGTTATGCCAGCAACATGCGAGGCAAAAACATGGGTACATCTTACAACATAGCTAACCAATAGTATTGGGGTAACTCTAATTCTACACAGCATCAATGAGTATTTCGCTCTAGGAACAATTCCTTTCAAGGGAATTCTAGTATGCGCCAAGGAAACTTTAGTTACCTGTAGCATTAGTTTACACCAATGAATCTATTGTAGCCACAATAGAATTAGATACAACCACAACATATTGCTTCACAATCTTAGTATGGACTGCAATCACAATATGGAGCACCATCTTAGATTCAATCTCAGATGAGTCAATATGCTCCATCACTATCTTTGACCCATTTGCTCTTCTTGAAGAGATGATGCGTGATCATTTTTCTTGAACCGAAGCTATAGTGCAAGGACACTCTTCATCAATGAGCACTTTGGAAGCTCAATTGGGACATTTAGCTACTGACAAGAATTCTCAACAACTTGGCACACTTCCTAGCAGCATTGAAAGTCTAGTGAACAAGGGTAAGGAGCATTGCAAAGCTATTACTCTTTGCAGTGGCAAACAAACTACTGAGTCGACACAACCAGTTCCTATATCTATTCACAAATGGGGAGAGTCCTCTGTACTAGATCATACAGTAGAAGATGGAGATAACGATGGCAAGATGAGTATTGTCCCTCATGTTATTACTCCAGTTCCATCTATTTTACAACCAAAATTGTTACCATAGTGCCCAATGTCGACGCAACAATTAGATACTCTTTCTTCACCTTTTCCTCATAGATTTAAGAACACTGAGTTTGACAATCAATTTCAATTCTTTCATGATACTTTGCAACAACTTACTCTGCAAATTCCTTTGATTGATGCTCATATACAGATTTCAAATTATGCCAAATTCATGAAGGATATTCTGTCAAAAGGAAAAAAGTCAGTGCAATAGAAACCATTGTGCTCATAGAGGAATGTAGTGCATTAATATCTACCCCTCTACCATGAAAGAGAAAGGATCCAGACAGCTTCATAACTCCTTGTTCTATTGGTAATCACTACTTTAGTACAGCTCTTTGTGATTTGGGACTAGTATCAATTTAATGTCATTATCTACTTTTCAAAAGTTAGGTATCAGGGAAATGAAGCCTATTGCAGTCACAGGTAGATAGATCTTTGACTCATCCGAATGGTCAAATCAAAGATGTGCTTGTTTGTGTAGATGAGTTTGTTTTTCCAGCAGACTTCATTATTCTTGATTGCAAGGTTGACAAGGATATCCCTATCATTCTTGGTTTCCCATTCTTAGCTACTGGGAAAGCTATTATGGATGTATAAAAAAGGGAACTTACAATGCGGTTCGAAAATGATTAAGTTACTTTTGGAATGTTAAATGCTGATATTGGAAGAAAGTTTGAGGAATGCAATCATATTGACATTCTTGACCATATTATTCAAGAAGACCTGCATCATCATGGTATACTAGTTTCTAAAGATACTGCACTAACAACGGTAGAAGAAGATCTCCCAAATTGTGACCACATTGTTGAAGTACTCACTGTAGCAGGCCATCATAAATGGAAAGTTGAATCTTTGGATCACGTTCACCGAACAATTTATTCTTTTAAACCATCTATTGAAGAAGCTCACACTTTGGAACTCAAGCCATTTCCAGCTAATCTCAAATATTTATTTCTTCGAGATGCAGACATACTCCCAGTTATTGTCTCTACAACTCTAGACGCAATACAAGAAGCTAAGTTGATAAATATTCTTAAGTAGGACAAGCATGTTATTGCATAGACAATTTTTGATATTAAAGGCATTATTCAATCTCTATGCATGCACAAGATTAAGTTGGATGATGAGAACAAGCAATCCATTGAGCCGCAAAGAAGATTGGATGAAAAGATGAAGTAGTCAAGAAGAAAATTTGTAAATGATTTGACGCATAAATTATTTATTCCATTTTTGATAGTGCATGGGTTAGTCCAAACCACTATATTTCTAAGAAAAGTGGCATCATTATAGTTCGTAACGATGCTGATGAATTTCAACTCGCATTTTTACGGGTTGACGTATTTGTATGGACTACAAGGAAGGATCTTTCCTCTTACTTTCATTGATCAGATGTTAGATCGACTTAAGAGTAAGGAGTATTACTATTTTATAGATGGATATTATAGCTACAATCAGATTGCTATTGCACCTAAGGACCAGGAGAAGACTACTTTTACATGCTCATTTGGAACATTTGCCTTCCGTCGCATACCTTTTGTTCTTTTTAATGCACCAACCACTTTTCAAAGGTGCATGATGGATTTATTTTCTTATATGATTGACAATTCCCTTGAAATCTTTATGGATGACTTTCAGTGTATGTGAATAATTTTAGCCATTGCGTCGACAATCTGGAGAAAGTATTGCAGCAATGTAAGGACACTAATCTGGTTCTAAACTGGGAAAAATGTCACTTCATGGTCACTAAAGGGATTGAATTGGGTCACAGAATTTTGAAAGATAGAATTAATGTTGATAGAGCTAAAGTGGATGTAGTTGAAAAACTTCCACCACCAACAATGTAAAGGGTATCCGCAGTTTTTAGGCCATGTTCGGTCTATAGAAGATTCATTCGGGACTTTTCAAAGATCACCAAACCTCTATGCCTATTGTTAGAGCAAGGTAGAAAAATTGTTTTTGATGATGCATGTCTAGATGCATTCAATAAAATTAAAACACAGCTTGTGAATGCACTGATTATTGTAGAGCCCAAATAGGAGCAACCATTTGAACTTATGTGCGACACTATTGATTTCATTGTGGGTGCAGTTTTGGGTAAATGCAAAGACAAGGTATCCCACACGATCTACTATGGTAGCAAGACTCTAACTGAAGCTCAAATAAATTACACTGCAACTAAGAAAGAGTCATTAGTAGTAATTTTTTTATTTTGACAAGTTTTGTTCTTATTTTTTGGGTGCAAAAATTACAGTTTTTACTAATCATTCTGCTTTGAGATACCTTTTTGCCAAGAAAGATGCAAGCCAAGATTAATCCCTTGGATATTATTGCTGCAAGAGTTCAATATTGAGATTAAAGACCGTAAAGTGTCAGAAAATAAAGTTGTCGATCACCTTTCAAGGTTGGAAGCAGGCAACGAAGATGGAAATAAGTTGCAAATTGTCGACGCATTTTCTTATGAAAAGCTTTTTGTTGTGAATGCAACACCGTGGTACACTGATATAGTGAATTACTTGGTTTGTGGAAAGACTCTTGTTGGTGTGACTGGGCACAAAAAGAAAAAATTTCTTAGAGACGCGAAGAAATATAATTGGAATGAACCTTATCTTTTTATGGTTTGTAACGACAATATAATTCGACCCCTGAGTCCTAGAGGAAAAGATGAAACCTATTCTACAACATTGTCGCAACACTCCTTATGGAGGGAATTTTGGTAGAATAAGAACATCTACAAAAGTTTCCCAATCCGAATTTTATTGGTCGTCATTGTTCAAAGATCTCATGAGTTTGCTCAATGTTGTGACATATGTTAATGTACCAAATCCATATCTAGGAGAAATGAGATGCCATAGTAGCCAATAATGGAAATTAAATTATTTGATGTTTGGGGATTGGATTTCATGGGTCATTTTCCTAATTCTTTTGGAAATCTATACATCTTGGTTGCGGTTGACTATGTTTCAAAGTGGATAGAAGCTGTTGCAGTGTCAGAGGATGATGCCAAAACAGTCTTGAAGTTTTTTCACAAGCATATACTCGCACGCTTTGGAACACCACGAGCATTGATCAACGATCAGGGCAAGCATTTCCACTGTAGCTAGGTTGACGCTGCGTTGAATGCTATGGAGTAAACCATAGACTGGCCACAACGTATCATCTTCACTCCAATGGACAAGCATACGTATTGAATCAAGCAATTAAAAACATCCTGGAAAAGTGGTGAACACCACTAGGAAAGATTGGTCTTCTCGCTTAGATGATGCATTATGGGCTATACGTACTGCATACAAAAATCCATTGGGAATTTTGCCATATCAACTTGTTTTTGGAAAATCGTGTCATTTGTCGGTAGAGCTTGAACATAAAGCTTCGCGGGCTCTTAAGCAAGTCAATCTTGATTATGAGGCTGCAGGGAAGAAGCGATTGCTGGATATTACAGAATTAGAAGAAATTCCATGCACTGCATATGAAAATGCCTCAATTTATAAGGATAGGAGCAAGTGATGGCATGATAAGATTATTTTGCAACGATGATTTGAAGTCGGACAGTTGGTTTTGCTATTCAATTCTAGACTTAAATTGTATCTAGGAAAAAATGAGATCACAATGGTCTAAACCTTTCAAAGTTGTGGAATTATTTCCACATGGTGCAATCAGAATCAAAGATACAAAAGGAGGAATTATGTTTAAATTCAATGGCCAACGAATCAAACTCTATTGTGGTAACTTTGATCCTGTGAAAATTGAGACCATTAAAGTGGTCGATTTTTTTTGAAATTCTCTTTAAATGCTTTATTTGATTTAGATTTTATTTTCCTTGTTTTTTCTTTTAATTTCCTTTATTTTACTTTTTGCAAAATAATATCTCCTTGGGTTGTCAAGCAATCTTCTTCCCTAACAACTTGTACGGGAAGAGGCCTCAAAAGATATGCATGAATATTTTGGGGCAGTTTGGGTAATTTAATTGCATCGGTTAATCCTTAAAAGTCACAACCCTTCATCAAGAGTGTGGGAAACACAATGAACGGGCATGGTTCTTGCACAAAAATCAGGCCATTAAAACTCATTGCATCAGACATTACATATCATGCCTCTTCATTTTCCTTTTTTCTTCATCTTTATTAAGCAACTTTGAATTTCATTGACTTCTCACCCATTTTTTTTGTTTTCTCTGATCTTTCGAAGCTTCAAAGTTCAATTTTTTCTTTGCAAAAATCTTTCCTTTTCTTCTTCTTTCTTATAATACATTATGGCCAAGACTAGAGAATCCTAAAAAATCTCAAGGGAACATCTTATTTAAAATATTCCAACCTCAGAATCTAATCCTCCATCTAAGGACCTTGTTACTCAGGAAGTGAATTATGAGTATGAGGCATTTCAAACAGGATTGCGGGTGAGCGTTTTACGAAGCACATCCAAAAGAGAAGCATCCACCCCGAGCAAGGGATTTAACTTACCTCTGAGAAAGAACTTGGAAAATCAATCCACAACACCATCGCACTTCACAAACGGAGTAGATTCTACACTCATCCTGACAGCTACAACGCCACCTTGGTAAGAGAATTTTATGCAAATCTGTATGAGCCTACTGTAAAACTTGTTTTTGTGAGAGAACACTCTATTCCTTGGAGTGTTGCCTTTATTAACAAGTTATAGAATACTGCTGTGAATGTTGATGAACATGCACTGTTTGTGGTTGAAATTACTGATGATAAATATTGGAATTTTACCATGCTTAGAAAGTTTGTGACCTTGCCTACCAAGATTTAGTTTCAGTTCATCAACTCCAGGTTGTTGCCCTCTACCCATAGCACGGCCATCTCACTTTATATGTA
The DNA here is from genome assembly GCA_019671005.1 of Hibiscus mutabilis. NCBI lineage: Eukaryota > Viridiplantae > Streptophyta > Magnoliopsida > Malvales > Malvaceae > Hibiscus > Hibiscus mutabilis. The sequence goes on along the minus strand of CM033718.1, from coordinate 21,937,641 downwards.
AAATTTAGGAAGTTGTGATTAAAAACTTAACCCTCAAGAAAACCAATTTTAAAAATTACACTTTAATTTAATAAAAATATATATAACGACAATTTAATAAATATCTTATAATAAATAAAACATAAATGTCATAACCAATGTCTGAATGTTTGATAAAAATCTTTGGATCAAAACTAGAGCAAATGAATTCTAAAAAAATAATCTCAAAAATATAAATAGCCCTACAGCATGAAATTACATCCATGTCCCAAAATAATAAATAAATATCTAAATAAATGAAAATAGTTTCATACTGAATGATAAAATTACATCTATGCCTATGTGAAGACGTGGCACAAGTCTACACTCATTGCTGTAAGCCAACTACTCTAGTTGATCTGCTAGAATTTCCTGTGTTTCCTCCCATCATTTATAGTTATGATTTTGCCTTTGATGCTGCCACAAAAGAAGTACTAGCAAAATTAGTGAATTCTCCTAAAAACATTAGTGAAGCTGGTGACTCAACACGAGAGGAGGCATCAAGTAAGATCATAAGGGATTGTCTATTTGACTTGAATATCCCTACGAATGCTGATGAAATACCCACTGTGACGAGGAAGATGAAGTCCTTGTTAAAGATGTTGATGAAGACGAGGAGGATAGTTTTATTGCTGAGAAGTCTGTTACCGGGAAAAGTTATGACAAGAAAGATTCAGTTGCACCCAAGAATATGCATGCAACCCAGAAGAACCAGAGTTTAAGCCAATTGTTGCTAAACTGGTGGAAGCTACGACTGCTTTAGATGAACAAGAGGCAAACCCTCTTGTAATGGTGCTATACAAAGCACCACCATAGTTCATCCTATCCAAGAATTCTATCAATGATCCAATGAGGAAGAGGAGCCAAAGAAAGAAGATGAAGTTGAACATGATGGCAAGGAAACTCCTCTAACCAAGAAGGAAAGAAAAGAAAGAGCTCCAAGTCCAAGGAGAAGAGTAATAAGAAGAGAAAGGAATAGAAGAGGAGCAAAAAAAAAGCCGTTTTGCCTCCTCCTTCCAAGAGCCAGAAAATTGAGTTAGTTGGTTTTAGTTTTGGTAGCATACATTCCATATAGTGTAATTTCATATTTTTGTATTGTCATGACATTTGCATTGTCATTGTTAAAGCATGTAGTTGTAATAGCATTGCATTCATCATTATAACCACATTCAGTTATTGCATTTTGTCATTTCATTATGTCATTGCATTCTATCATTCCATTTTGTTTCCTTTTGCATTGGGGACAATACAACATTTAAGTTTTGGGGTATACGCATAGGAGTTGAAATGCACCCCATTTAAAAAAATTAAAAAATTCTAAGCAAATGCAAAGTCTCTTTCTCTTGAAAATCTTTTGCTTGCATTCGATGTGTAAATCTTGAATTGTTTTGATCATTAATAAGTTTTTTGGATATGCATGATGGATAATTGCATTTCTTAACTCTGCATTGATATGTATGTTGGTTTGACTAGAGAATATTTGACATCATTCCTTTGATTTTTGATGACTTCTATCTGTTTCATCATGCGTTATATATATTACTATATCTTATTAAGTATAAATAAAAAGCATTCCAATATGAGTGTAAGAAAATAAATAAAGTAGCTTTAAGGGGGAACACTCCTCTACATGTGTTAGAAAAATGAATCTGGCCAAAGACTATCACTGCATAAGTGTGTGTCATTATAATGAAGTACTTCACGGGGTTCGTTGCACAACATCTTACTTCTCAAGGTCTAGGGTACATTCTTTGCTCGATATCCTTCGCTACATAATTAAAAGAAAAATAAGAAAAATATGAAAATATATTTTATTATGTATGGTGCTAAATAAATGTTGATAGAAGGAAGGAATTTGAGATGTTAGGTATTCTTGAATTGCTTGCTTATCTATTGATGTGGAGTTGTTTATGCAATTTTCTCTCTTGTCTATGCATATAATTTATTGATTTATTGGAATTATTCAAGTATCTAGAATGCCGATGATCTGTTGTTGGACCTTGATGCTTTAATCTTTACTTGAGGATAAGTAACAACTCAAGTTTGGGGGTGTGATAGCTCTTTATAAAGCATGTATTTTCCCTTGATTTATAAGTCTAATTGTCCCCACATCTGTTTCCATTGCACCAATTTCTGCATTTTCATATATATTTTTGCATTTTATCTAACTTAGTTTTAGTGGATCGTGTTTTGTATATTTCTGCCTATTTTTGCCTCATTGTCACTACATTTCTAATGTCCCTACAAATGGAGTTTTCAACATCGTAGCCAGTTCGACACTACATCTTCCAACTTTCCAGTCTGCTAAAAGATAAGGACGACCCTGCCAACTGTCTTATTTGTTGTAACAAACATTGTATGGCTCTAGGTGTAACACCTTCTACCCGATTCGGAAGGAAACCTAGATCGAATATGTCACTTGAACAAAACGTGGAAATCAATAGAAGAATTCACATGATCAGAATGAAAAACTTTCACTAGTTCAAGAAACTTACAAAATTTTTCTTAAAACTACTGAAGTCATACATCTTATTGTAACATTCCGAAAATTTAACTTGTTATATTTTACCCACTAGGTCATTTTGATACTACCATGAAACCGTTTTCACTTATCAAAGCATAGATGTATTACATCTATTATCCATTTTTAAAGAACCTTATTGAATTATGCCTAACAAACTTTTCTTTTATTTCTTACTACTTCTTAACTCAAATTAATCCATTTAAAGGGCTTAATCGTATATATAAGTTCTCAATCAAATTTAACTAAACAAGTCTTTATCAAATAGTTTTAATCGTCTAATTAGGAACAAAATCTTTCAAATGAGATCATTAAACTACAAGTCTTTGCTGAATAGGTCTTATTACAGGTCTATGGTTAGCTTCTAAACAATATCTCTTTAAACTATTAATATATAACTCAAATTAAATTAGTCAATCAAAACAAGTATATCTATCGAACACTTAAGATCATATATGTGATTTCACTCTTTTATAAACCATGTTAATCATGTTTATTCTAGTTTACAATTAAATGATTAGTTCATTAACAAGGTAATAAATACATAGAGCATTCTTAATCACATTTAACCAATTGTTATACTACTAATATCTCATAGGCAGTTTGAAATATAAAAACCAACCTGCATAAGCACTTATTCTCATCATTCTTATAACTAAGCATAGACTAAATAGAGACAAGTCATTTAATTATCAATCATATCACATTCATAGTTAAATATTTTACATTCCAAGGGTATTATGACAAACATTGATTACTCAAACTACTAATAAGCTTATACATATGTCATATGCCACCATTCTAGGAGTTTCCTAAGGTAAACATAAACGATACTAAAAAATCTTGGAAAGTGACTTGCAATCCATTGAACACGATCGAAACACAAAGATTCTTTAATCCTGAAAATGCATGACAATCAATGTATTAGGCTTATATAGCCTACGTGAGGTAGTGACCCTTAAATAACAAAGTATAACAACCATGATATTGAGTGGAAAATCAAAGAATACAAGTATAATATAGCATTAGGAGTTTATGTCTTAATCATAGTTTATACAAGGCTTTAATTATTGAATGCTTTATGGGAGTTCTTATTCTTCCAAAACATAAATGAAACTTTTCGGAGTTTCTAACTGAGTTCTTTCGAATTTCTTATCGAACTTATCAGAGTTCATAACTTATCTTATAGGACTTTTATCAAGGCTTATCGAAGTTCTTATCAAAGTTTTTTCAAACTTCTTATCAAATTTCTTACAAAGTTTATGTGTTTTTAAACTTATTTGCCTTGGATCACATTTGGACATGTGTAGTATTGGTCTAAGAGTCATTTAGCACAAAGCAATGACTAATTTATAACATAACGGACCTAGCATCTCTTCTCTACCTAACCAATTATCGCTAATCTCCTTTCCATCTCCCTCGTTACCTCCTATTGCCGCCAATATATCACATATATAAGGTCATCACCCTTTAACTGTAGCTCATGGACCGTAGTCCTGAATTATACCTTTGCACCATGCAAAAGTGTCCAAGGGCTTCCATTGATTAGGCAACTTAAATATTTTATGCTTTTAAAATAAAAGGGGTATCTTATGATACAAGTAAACTTACTTCTTTCTTTCATTAATATTTCTTATGGCACAGGTGAGCTTAATAGCTCCAGAAAACTTATGATTTCAATGGTTTATAACAATAGGAATTATTCTTATAGCTTGGTATCTTATGTCATGTGATTAATAGATTAATATCTAAGATTAATCAAAGTTAGTACTATATGTCATTACAAAACATAACATAAATGATGCTAACATAGACAATGAGCTTATCAAAGGTGTCATTCTATGAATGTAACCATCCCAAGAGCTCTATGTGAGCCTTATGCAGAAATGTTAAAGTACGTTCAAAACTTAAACGATTCATACATTAGACACATAAAAACAAAGGTCGAATGACTCTGTTTCATCCAAGACAGATGTAACTACACTCACCTTATATTCCAAAGTTATGGAATACCTGAACCACAATTGTATCTTGCTTACTTATCTACCGGTCTTCTTTCAGCTCTCTCTTTCTCATATCAATCGCATCCACCAAGTTGTTATGCAATACAAAAACAATTCTATTTATTAGCAAACATTGTGACCTTATATAACACTCTATACTTAGTTTAGGAGTAAACTGAGCGATGAAGTGTTACGATAAACATAGGTTAGCTTACGTACACCAAAACAATCTAAATACATATATATATATTCATACACTAAAACAGTCCATCATGCCTTCATATATATACAAAACAGTCCTCTAAGGTTCATATATATGCAAAAATAGTTTCAATTTGTAACGTCCTAAACCCGGCCCAGAAGGAAACCGAAGTTAAGAACATTACTGCAGAGAAAACCGAAAATGAGAACCAAAAAATTTCAAATTTTCTTTTTAACTTAGTCATAACATAACAGAATGGTTTCTTAACATTTATAAACTTACTTGGATTCTACTTACTTTGAAGTATTTAATCATTATAAACATAAAATACACAGGGTCTATTGATTGAAAAATAGAGACTCTATTGATTCACTTGATCACATTTTATCCCAACTACTTCACAAACAGTTCAAATGATCAATGACATTTCCATGACAATTTAGAAGTAACTTGTACACCAAGAAACCATCTGTTTAACATTCTATCCACATTAATCGATTATAAGGAACCAATTGTAAAAGTCTAGTCCTTCTATTAACTTGTAACATGTCAAGATCTACTATCAAGTATTATTTAAACTTATAACAATCTTCACGCATGGTTTCCAGTTTATTACCTATGTTCATCCATTAATCGGTTAACTTCACAACAATTAACTATTTAAAAACAATTTAGTAAGCCATGCAAGGTCATCCAAATAAATCAACTTGCATAATATAATTATCCAGATATTTACTAATGTAACCCATAACACATACATATGTCCTATAAACAACTGATCAATTTAGAAATAATCTTCTATTTGTCCAATATTCAAGTGAAACTAATTACAAACTATTCCATTTATCATACCAATGACTTGTATCACATCTAGTTTCCTTAATGGTTCGACTGTTACATATAGTCAACATATTCAATAAGCATTTGTTCGAACAAGGCAAACTCTTTCAGTACAAGGCATCAACTTACATTATTGATCTAACATTTAACTTCTAAATTTCTACCGAAATAACTCAGTTATAGTTAAGTATTTAGCATACAAGTCAATAAGTACTTCATCCCATGAATCAATTACAAGACAAATCAAGCAACGCTTAATACTCAAATATTTCTTTTAATTGTGACGAACATAAAAGGGATTATACAAGCCGAAATTCTAATATCTAGATATAATTATACAAGTAGTGTGCCACCATCCTAGGAGTATACTCTCTAAGATTGTTTCCAACTTTAGAGAAATCTCGGTCCAAAACTTGCAATTTCTCAAATATATTAGAGATACATGCTTGAATAACCTACAAATGCATGATCATGAAGTGCATTAGGCTTCCATAGCCTAAGTGAGGTAGTCATAACATATAATATACAACGATAAACAATACTAATCAAATAGCTGAACCATTTAAGACCATAATCACACAATAACTTTCTTGCAAGTCAAGTTAGTATTCTCCTAACTTGATTATTAAGTTTCTATAATAACTTTAGTTCTTTAACTTTATTCAAATTATTATAGCTTATCTCAATTTTTAATTCTCACTAAGAGATGTCGAACATAATGCTCTCCAAGAGCTATCGACCCCAAGGCTCATTTTGAGCTATTAATTACCGGGCTCACTTTGAGCTATCACCAAAATATTTGATCATATCTCTTTTGAAATTCTTTTCTCAATAACAATCAATTCATATCTTTTACAAGTTAACCTTGGATCACTATTGGTGATGGATAACAAGAATCCAGGCGATACTTAGCTCAGAGCAGATAGCAATAGCTAATATCGAATTATATCAACAAGCGATGGTAATTAGTGCCGTTGAAACATATCAATGGGGCATCCCCCGAGCAATATTTTGAACAAGAGTACCAAAGGAACTAAAAGATCATTCGATCTTAATAACAATGGACCTTAGTCCAAACATTTCAGTCATCAACCAATATATCCAAGGTCTTCCATTTACAGGGGCAACTTATGTGTTTTATCTTAGTTTTCATATCCAGGAAGTTGCTTATTGTACAAGTGGCTTTACTTTTAAGTTAACAGGGATTTCTTAGGTTACAAGTAGCCTTGCTTGTTTCCTTATTTCAATAACTTATAATCATCATTCAAGCTTCCTTACTTCTTAACTCCTTAGAGTTAACTATTTAATCTTTCTTGTAAATCTTATTGCCATTAGTTACTAAGTTAATCCAGGATTATTATAAGTACACAATTCTTATCAATATCAAAGACGATCCATAGCCAATCATTCAATCATAGCAAGGAATTTTAAACACAACAATTGCAATATCATTCAAGTTAAAACATGAATGTCATGCTATGATTGTATGCTCGTCATCAATTAGCTCTATTTGAGCCTTTTTATAATGTACATGAAATGCATCTCATTCATAATCAATCAATACATAATCTTAACAAATTAGACATCGGGATAACTCCGCGTTACCCGAGGCTCAAGTGACTACACTCACCTTATATTCCAACATTATGGAATACCTGATCCAATAAACTCGATTTACTTCCTTCCATAGCCATTCACATGTCAAATGTGTACCTCAATCATAACAACAAGTAATTAAAACCAAACCAAACTATTCAACTCATAACATAGTCATAGATATTTTAGCCAACAATTCAATTCATTGATGTTGTCACTAATTTTTTTACCTTTTTTTTAAATATAAAAAATATGAAAAAATATAATAATAAAAATATCCTTTCGAATAAAACTTATCTCCAAAGGAAATAATAATAATAATGATAATAATAATGAGTCCATTTTAAAATAAAAAAGATAAGTAATAGTGATCTCATTTAAATAAAAAAACACTAGATAAATAATAAATAAGGAACCCATTTTATTTTTAAGGGGCCCAAACTAACCCATTTATCTTTTTTCAGGTTTTTCAAGACCGTTGGATCTGGGGGTAAAAATATGGATGGCTTGGATCAAATAAGGAAAAAAATGGGAAAAGGGGAGGATCCCGCGCAGCCACGCGCCAGCGCGTGCTCAGCACGCGCACGAGATCATCTCCATCAAATCCCCAGCCAAAACGGTTAGGCCGGCTATTGGCCTCCATTCCACCGTCCTTGGGTCACGGCGATTGCCGTGGTTGGTGCCGGTCAACTCGCCTCGACCGGCTTAGTCAAATGCGGTCGACCTCGTCCCTTGCCGTCACTGGTAGCTCGCCAATTGAAAGGGGAAATGGTTTGAACCCTAATTTAATTGGGGGCAAAATCTCCCAAATTAGAGCCGAATCAGATGAAATTCGGGATGAATTTCAACAAATTAAAGTTGTGCTGATCGGATTGGATGATTTTATGGGATAAAAATAGAGATTTTGTCCCCAATTTGCCTTGAATTCCAATCCTCAAAACCCTATAAATAGTGCCCAATTTGCATTGTTCAAGACACACTGAAAATCATCCGAAAATACCCAGAAAAATACTCTGAAAATTGTTGGGAAGTTGCTGGAATTAGTTCAAGTTTGGAGCAGCATTGTTCAAATTTTCGAGGAGGAAAAACAAGCACTTTTGCCACTTTGTCGGTACAATTTCTCCCCTTTTTCTTTTCTAATTTTAATTTAGTTTTTATTTGTTCATTCTAATGTTCTTACCTTCTTCATATTATGTTCATATAATTTTATGTTAATCTGGGTTTGTTCGAATTAATTTTTATTGTGTTGTTTCCTTGTCTCTTTATATTTAAAAAAATAATAAAAAGGAGGAGGTTACCGCCGGCAAGCGGCAGCCGGTGGATGGCGGCCGGCACAATGTTCCTCCTTCTTGTTCATCCCCTTTGATGAACACCAAGAACATGTTTTTTTGTTAAAGTATGGTGTTTGATCCATTTATTTTCTAAAAAATAAAAAGTTTTTGTTTTTGGGCTTTAAACCCAACTCATTTTGGACCATTTAAATCACCATTTTCTTTTATTTAAAATTCTGAAAATTAATAAAAAATCTCACTTGCAACTTTGTTTTAATTTGGTCACGTTCCATTTTTTATTTAAAAAATAAATATTTTTAGAACCACAAAAATAAGTAAGTTTTTTTTCAATACTCAAAAAGCCTAAAAATTCCTTTTAAGAATGTATTTTAAAAGAAATAATAACAAATGTTTTGAAACAATTTAAAAATCTTTTTTTTAAAATAAAAACAATGCAAGTTAAAAAAACAAAAAAGTCGTCAAATACGAAAAAAGGTAAAAAGATTTTTTTTAAAACATAAAAAATTAACAACTTTTTCAAATAAAAATTAATAAAGGTTTTTAAATAAAACAACAATATAAAAAGTTCAGCTTTTTAAAAAAAACAAAAAAACCTAAAAACATGGAAAACATAAAACAAAAATGTTTTAAGCTTTGTAAATTTTGTATTATTGTTTCGTTGCATTAGAATTAAGTTGACTTTAGGAATAGGTCCTTCAAAGCTTAGATAGTGATTTTTTGTAATAAAATTCCTTTCACAAAAATAAAACACACTTAATTAAATTTAAACCCCAAAATAGGTTAAAATATTTAGAGTTCTTTAGGTTTTTTTAAATATTAGAATTAATAAAATTCTCAACAAATTAATCGTTTCATTGTTTGCCTGTAAAAAAGTAAAATTTAATTAATGCGGTGCCTTACTAAACAAAAATGACAGGTTAGCGCCAGAAGTGTTGGCGGTGATTAGAGTTCATTTTCGGGTGGTAAGGTCGTTAAAATGGAATTAAATTCATAAACGGACAATAAATTAAAGCTCTATAAGAATTCGCAAAATCTGACTTTTTAAGCCTTTTGTAATCGACAAGGTACCGATTTTTGGGCATTATGGGGTGCTAACCCTTCCCCACGCGTAACCGACTTCCGAACCCGGTTTTGTGTTTTTGCGGACGAAAAGATGTTATTTTGATGAAAATAAAATGTTTTTATTAAAATAACCCAATTTAGGTGATCCAATCACACTTTAAAAAAAGATTGGTGGCGACTCCGTTCATTTTAATGTTTTTGCCGAAACGTCGAAGCTCGAGAGGGTTATGACAGCTTGGCGACTCCGCCGGGGAAAACTTTTTGTTTTTACAAAAAAGAGACTCAAGCCACAAGTCGGTTACACTTTGTTTAAAAGTCGAAATTTGTGAACTAATATAGAGATTAAAATTATTGTCCGTTTATAGATTTAATTCCATTTTACGCATCTAAGACTTGATTTCAAGCTCTATACCCAAGCTTTACCCTATTCGTTTAAGTGGGGGGAAAACACTATTGCTCTCGTGGGAATATTGATTCTCCGTATAGGCTTATTAAGTACCTCCAGGGCTCACGCCCTATGTCTTCGTGTGGATACTGATCCTCCATATGGGCATAGGAGTGGGTCCCCCTTAGTTGAACCTGTTTCGTTTGAAGACTATAATGGGTGAGAATCAGGGGCCTTGCTACCCTTAGTAGGGGACAACAAGGACAATTTGGGGACCTTTTAGAACTAAACCCGTTTGAGAATCTAGAAGTCCACCCCTCTAGAGCCATGCGGAAAACCTAGGTGTAGAAGTTTGGTCAAAATTATTTCGTAGGGATGGTCCGTGGAGAAATGTCCAGAAGTGTTGGAATGCACTGCCCAGTTACTATTCATGCCATGGAATTATTTTGGACCTTTATGTCTAATCCTGTTTTTAAAATGTGTTCTAATCATTTCCCTGTTTTGTATTTTGCATGTTTTGTGCATTATCATTCCATAATAAAGGAGGGGTTATTTCTTAAGATACTTGCTCCGTTAAAAAAACATCTTTATGATCATGGATGAGAGACTTCTTCAGATAGAGGAAGACAATGCAGATGCGTTTCACTGGTCTAAAGTCAACCAGCATGCATATGGGGATAGTCTGATGAGTGAACACGTGACAGAAAGTTCCGAGTATGCCCACGTCAGTGTTAAGCAGAATAGTGTGCAAGAATTACAGGATATATGGGAGCATTTCGACTACTCAACTAAGCAATTGTTCCTTGATGCATATGGCGATATAGCTTATTTGCTGAATGTACAAGTAGATGAGCCGTTTCTGAAAGCACTAATCCAATTTTGGAATCTCGGGTACTGTTGCTTCACATTCAATGGTGAAGATATTATGCCCACCTTCGAAGAGTATGCTGCACTTTTCAACCTGCATGGGGTAAGGAGAGACCGGGTCTATGCTAAGCCGCCCAAGAACAAGAATGCACACATGAGACTTAAAACCTTTGTTGGAATGAGAGATGAATGGGTCAAGAGGCTGATTCAGAAAAGAGGTGGTAGTTTTTCCTTTCCGTGGTAGAGCATCCGAAACATCATCTCTACTCACCCCGATAGAGAAAAGAGGGTGGATCTGTTAGCCATTGCGATCTATGGTTTGGTCTTCTTTCTAAGAGTTTCGGGTAACATCGATGTGGCTATGTTGGATCTTTTCGAGCAGTTGAAAAAATAGACTAATCCAGTACCAGCAGTACTTGCCGAGACCTTCATTTCTTTAAATGCATGCTGAAAGTTGGAAGGCGTGCGTTTTAGAGGTTTTGCTCAGTTGCTTCAAGTTTGGGCCCTTAGCCATTTATGGAAATGTCCAACTCTAGTCATACTCAACGTGCTCTCCCCGAATTTCTCTCCACTTCATGAGTTTCTAGAAAAAAATTTGCTACTTTTGAAGAGGAAGAAATGGACCAACATCTTCAGGGATCGCTGGGACCAGGACATTGTCTGGAAGGTTCCGTGGTTAGGTCACACCAAGATCCTGTATAAATGTAGAGACTTTAACCATCTTATGTTACTTGGAATTTGGGGGGAATTGGCTGTGCTCCACTGTTGGTTTCACGGCAATATGGTTCGCGTCAGTTTGTTCCTTTCACTGCAGGTCTTAATTCTACAGAGTTTGAGTTTCAGGGAGAGTTCAAAGAAAAGGTCCACGCCATCAACGAATCCTAGAAACAATGCTATCGAGTGAAAGTAGAGCATGATAGTAGATGTATGATTACCCCTGATTACAATGTCTGGAGGCGCACGAGAATGAATGACAAGGTTCTACCTCCCACTGACCAAGTCAAGCCCATAGAAAAGCATCTAAAAGTGGTTTCCATTCGAAGCTGATATTTTGAGGGCTGAGCTCAAAAAGACCAAGACCAAAATGGACTCATTGTAGGAGCAGCATGTGAGAGAATTATATGAGGCGGGTCTAGATGTTGAAAATACAAGGGAGAGACAGACCGCGTGACGAAGATATACAAAGACCTAGAGCAAAAGTTCGAGATTCAAAGGGTCGATTTTCTAAAATTCCAGCCTACAGTCAGAAATGCAAATTTAAGGAAAAGCCCAGAACAGTGGAAGCAGGAAATAGAACAAGCTGTGAACAAGGAAATGAAACATGGCAAATGGGAAATAGATAAATACAGACGGGCTCTAGCTGACGAAAGAAAGAATGGTAAATAGTCAGTTCCAAATGAAAATGGCAAACGGGTCCTCCAGAAAGAAAAAAGATAGCGTGGCCGCATGGAAGAGAAAAACCCACCACAACAAAACCCGTTTGCTAGAGTCACAAGCTGCATACGATGAGACCAACAAAAAGTTGAAGCAAAGCCAGGCTTTCGTGACTGAGTTGCAAGCCAAGATAGCTGACTTGAACCATTCACTATATGAGCTTCAAAATGATGACACCTACACTGAGCTTCAGGCCAGCTTGAATGAAATTGACTCTCTGAAAGAACGAGTTGAAGAGATGGATGGCATCATTCAAGAGTAGAGAACGAGGATCCTAGTCCTTAAAGATGCTATTGATAGAGGAAATGACTACTGGTTCACCCGTCTTCGAGACAACGCCAAAAGATTCCAAGAATGAGAGGAGTTTGATAGGACAGTCCTGACTCAAATCCAAGATATGGCTAAACATGTGACGATGCTGGCTACAGAAGCCACTACTCTACGCCAGTACATCAGGCCAGTTGGAGAAGTTGGCCCCAGGATCATATGGTTGATCGAAGAGAAGGAGGAACTAGGTGTTAGGGCAGAGAAATATCTGTAAACATGTTTAAAACTTTGTAATAAAGAATCTTTCTTATTCCAATAAAGAGTTGTTTGTTGAGCAAAGTTTCACGGAATCAATGGCCCTTCGTTTGCATCTTTTCTTTTCTTTTTTGTTTGATTGTTATGTTTTCTTTGCATTAGTTTAGTACATAACATTTCATGACATGATAAGAAATTAACTTAATTAAAACATGTGACAGAAAATCAAAATAGCAAACTAGACTCATAGATACCGTACCCATTCTAGAACCAAAGCCATGAATACCGAAGAGCGATTAACATCACTGGAAGCTACCTTCAAAAGCACCCAGGAAAAGCTGGAGAAGCTAGAAAGTGATCTGAAACAGGAAATGGATGCGTCACGCAGGAGGACAGTCACCCAGATCGCGGCGTTATTAGGTTTCAAAAACCCAGAAGAAGGAGAAGACATAGATGTTATACCACAGTTTCCTAATAGAGCTCTTGGAAACCAGAAAGGGCCTAATCCACCCCAAGTCAAGTTCCCGTTTCATTTTGCTGAATCATCTGTTCGGGAACCGATAGAAACCAGGGTCAATCACGGTGAAGCTCGAAACTTTGAAGTCCTAGATTTTGACGAGATTGCTGACAAGGACAACGCAAACAAGAAGCTAGAAGAGCGCTGCAAAAAGTTGGAAATGATGAGAGCTTTCCAGGAAGGAAATATGCATGGTGGTTCAGAAGCCAAGGACCTGAGCTTGGTGACTAACCTAATGGTCCCACAAAAATTCAAGACCCTTGACTTTAACAAATATGACATAACCACTTGTCCAAATGCTCACCTAACCATGTACTGCAGGAAGATGTCAATGTACCTGGACAATGAGAAACTCTCGATTCACTTCTTTCAAGATAGTCTGATTGGATTTGCATCCTGCTAGTATACCTAGCTGAGTTGAGAGAACATCCTAACGTTGAAGGATCTGTCAAGGGCGCTCGGTGAGCATTACAAGCATGTCACTGACATGACCCCAAGTAGACTAGTCCCACAAGGGATGGAACGAAGACACAATGAAAGCTTTCGCAAGTACGCCCAAAGGTGGTGGGATGTTGATGCACAAGTTCAACCATCGCTATTAGAGAGCGAGATTACCCCAATTATTCGAAAGGGGTAGTCTTGAATACGCCCGCTGCTCAACTAACCAACCAGGTGGCCTCAAATTCACAAAAATACGAACGAAGGTACCAGGGAAGCAAAAAACCCTATTTTTTGCCCATCCCCATGACATATCTTGAACTCTTTTCGAAGTTCGTTCAAGCGCAGATGGTGCTACCATGACATGTTCCACCTTTCTCTCCCCCATACCCACCATGGTATGCTGATAAAGTCCAGTGCGAGTACTATGCCGGGAATAAAGGACATATTATCGAGAATTGCACAGCTTTTAAGAGGGTGGTAAAAGATTTGCAGAAGTCGAGAATGCTATCATTTGACTCGTCTGATGAGAAGAATAACCCACTACCCAATCACCAAAAGAATGGGGTGAGTGCAGTGAATGAGGATGAAGATAGATAGATAACGAAACATGTTGCAGAGATTAAAGCACCCATGGCTTGGGTATGGGCTCAGATGGTGGAGGCCAAAATGATAGAAAGGCCAAATTCAAAAGTGAAGGACGATGATGACTTCTACTGTGAGTATCATCAAGATAAAGGACATGAGATTCAGCATTGCGAGGATTTTAAACAGCTTGTCCAGGTCAAAATGGACAATAGAGAATTGAAATCCAAAAAGAGAAAAGAATACCATACACCATGTGTGTGCACAATAGACGAGACTCCTACTGGAGGGAATTATGCAGGAATAAAGCCTTTGGTGATCAAAACCAAAGCAAAGGTTGCAGAGCCACAGAAGAACATGACTCATCAGCTTATTATAAAGACACATGCTTCCTTTCCATATAAAGATAGCAAACAAGTACCCTAGAATTATGCCTGCTCGGTGACAACTCTGGGGAGCACATCATCAGAGGAAGAATCAAAGGAAAAACCAAAGGAAGAAACGAAAGAAGAGCTAGTGAACCAGGTGGGAAATTTTACAAGAAGAGGACGATGCTATTCGCCACCTAAACCAGAAAACAGAGATGCTACTCAGAGAAGGGCAGCAGATAAAGAACCAGAAGAGGAAAATGATTTATTTATGGAGAAACCTAAAGCACGACTTGAGCCGGTAAAGGAGTCAGAGGCTCAAGAATTTCTAAAAATTTTGAAGCATAGCGAATATAGTGTGGTGGAGCAACTTCACAGGCTCCCAGCTAGAATTTTAGTGTTGTCGTTGTTGCTGAGTTCAAAGGGTCATAGAGATGCCCTTCTAAATATTTTGAACTAGACATTCGTACCAAAAGATATATCGACTGAAAAGATAGAAGGGTTGGTTAGTAATATTGCTATTAATAACTTCATCACATTCAGTGATGAAGAGATTCTAACTGTTGGGAGAGGATCATACAAAGCTCTCCGCATCTCTACGCGCTGCAAGGGACACATGCTGCCAAGGGTCCTAATTGATAATGGGTCAGCCTTAAACGTCCTGCCCCTAGCCACCTTAAAGAAGTTACCAGTCCATAGTTCTCATATGACTGCCTACCAGAACTCGATGATGGCATTTATGGAACCCATAGAGATGTTGTGGGCAAAATTGAAGTTCCCCTGAAAATCAGATCGTCAACCTTTGAGGTGGATTCCATACTAATAGATATACGACCCACTTACAATTTTCTAGGACGCCCTTGGATTCACATAGCAATGGTTGTACCATCTACTCTCCACCAAAAATTGAAGTTCATAGTTGGAGGCTAGCTGGTGGACGTAGTAGCTGAAGAAGAGATCATAGCCTCGGTATCAGCATATGCTCCATACATTCAAGTGGATGAAGGGGCACTTGAATGTCACTTCAGGACCCTCGAACTTGTCAACGCCATATTCGTGTCTGAAGGATGGAAGGTCCAGAGCCAGAATCATCGAACAACGCTAAGATGCAAGTAAAGCAGACACTAGGAAAAGGGGCAAAAGCCGGAAAAGGCCTTGGCAATCAGCTTCAAGGGAGGCCATATCCAGTGATGATCCCCAACAAATAAGACAGATTTGGGCTAGGTTACAAACCTAGCCCCATGGAAAGGAGAGTTGTAATTAGAGAGAAACAAGAAAAGAGGAAAGCCCGATTAAGTGGAGAAGAAGTGAAGTGGAAACCAATAACCTTCCCGCTGCTGAGTCAAAACCTTTGTATCAGGAGGAATTATGAATCCTGACACTTCAAACAAGGAGGAAGAGAAAGGAAAGAACAATTTAGAGAAGGCTTTTGGGGAGCTGAACATTAACGCAATATCAGATGAGGATGAAGGAAACAAGTACCTCTCCATGATTCGCCTTTGCTTAAAACTAAACAACTGGACTATGGAAGACATCTCTATAGCTTTTAGGTCATCCACAGAGTAATACCCGAAACCAACTCATTTTTCTTTGGCTCGGGGGTAATTTGAGATCTCTTGTTAAGGGCTCATGTTTAACCATTATGGTTCTACTTATCAATAAAATGATGTTTTCTTCAATAAACTTCGTGTGGCAAATATTCTTCCCTAAATACTTGAATACTGAAAACAAACCATAAAACAGAACAAAAACATTAAAAATACCAAAATCAAAACAAAACAAATCATTTGATTCATTTCTTTATTCATTTCTCATTGTATATTCAATCTTTTCCCTTGCTGATATTCAGATATCAATGGTACTCATAACTCTGAATCTGACCTGAAAATTGACTTCGAGTTGCCCATGTGTTTAGAAGAGGTCAGAAACTGTGAAGACGAGGAAGAATATGATCTTCCCAACGATATGCTCAGGTTAATAAAAAATGAAGGGAAGCAGATTTTGCCCCACAAAGAAGAGTTGGAAACTTTGAATCTCGGGACTGAAGAAGAAAAACGTGGGGTAAAGATCGACACCTCTATCACTGCTGAAACCTGATAGAGTTTGGTCAAGCTTCTACGGGAATATAAAAACATTTTTGCTTGGTCGTACGAAGATATGCCTGGACTGGATACAAACATTGTTGTGCACAAACTCCAGATTAGGCCAGAATACAAGCCCGTACAGTAGAAGTTAAGAAGAATGAAGCCAGAAATGCTTTTGAAAATTAGGGATGGAGTCAAGAAGCAGTATGATGCCGAATTCCTAGAAGTTGTAAAATACTCATAATGGGTAGCAAATATCGTCCCAGTTCCAAAAAAGATGGAAAAGTGCGCATGTGCATCGATTATCGATATCTTAATAGGGTGAGTCCTAAAGATAACTTCCTACTGCCGCACATCGACACCCTAGTGGATAACACAACGAGGCATTCTCTCTTCTCTTTTATGGATGGCTTCTTAGGGTACAACCAGATCAAGATGTGCCTAGAGGATATGAATAAGACCACATTTATAACTCTATGGGGAACCTTTTGCTACAAAGTCATGCCTTTTGGCCTCAAGAATGCAGGGGCAACGTATAAGCGAGCCATGGTAACTCTATTCCATGATATGATGCACAAAGAGATAGAAGTTTATGTCGATGATATGATTTCCAAATCCCACTTGGAAGAAGAACATATAGAGAATTTGGAAAAACTCTTCAAAAGGTTGAGAATGTTTCAGTTAAAACTCAACCGACCAAATGCACCTTTGGAGTTCGGTCAGGAAAATTAATGGGTTTGTCGTAAGTGAAAGGGGAATTGAGATTGACCCGAATAAAGGCAAAGCCATTCAGGAACTCCCACCACCTCAAATGAAAAAAAAGGTTCGAGGATTCCTTGGAAGGTTAAATTACATTGCTCGTTTCATCTCTCAGTTAACAGAGAAATGCAGCCCTGTATTTAGGCTACTTCGAAAGAATAACCTAGGGACAGGGAATAGAGAGTGACAAGCTACGCTAGAGGAAATCAAGAAGCAGATGACGAATCCCCCTATTTTGGTACCGCCCGTTCTAGAGAAACCTTTGATTCTATACTTGACCATCCATGAAGATTCGATGGGATGTGTATTAGGACAAAATGACAAGATGGGAAGAAAAGAAAGAGCAATCCACTACCTGAGTAAGAAATTCACAAATTGTGAAACCAGATATTCCTCAATCGAGAAATTGTGTTGTGCCTTAGTATGGGCGGCAAAGAGGCTAAGGCAGTACATGCTATATCATACCACGTGGTTAATATTGAAGCTAGATCCTCTGAAGTTCATGATGGAAGCGCCTGCTTTGTCCAAAAAAAATGGCCCGTTGGCAAATGTTACTATCGGAATTCGACAGTATGTAAGCTAGAAGGCTATAAAAGGAGTGAAATAGCAGATTTATTGGCAAGTCGTGCCTGCGAAGACTATGAGGCATTGAACTTCAACTTCCCAAATAAAGACCTGATGTGCATTTAGACTGAGAAAATTGATGACTTAGAGGAATCTTGGGTAATGAATTTTGACGGTGCTACAAACCCCTTAGGACGAGGTATTAGGCCAATCTTAGTTTTGCCAGAAGGGAATCACTACCCATTCACGAGCAGACTGGAATTCTTTTGCACCAACAACATGGCTGAATACGAGGCTTGTATACTCGGTCTACGAGCAGCCATTGAAAAGAAAATTAAAACCTTAAGAGTCTTTGGTGATTCAACACTAGTCATCTATCAGATTCGAGAAGAGTGTGAGACAAAAGAAACAAATATGGTGAAGTATCACAAACTGGTTTTTCAATTGATTAAAGAATTTGAAAAGATAAGTTTCAAATACCTCCCGAGAGAAGATAATCAAATGGTTGATGCCCTTGCTACTCTAGCTGTCATGTTTAAAGCAAGTGAAGGCACGAAGATGATGCCAATTAGAATGCAACTTTTTGACTCTTCAGCCTATTATTGCAACTTAGAGGAAGAAACATACGGCCTTCCATGGTATCATGACATCTTGCGGTATATCAAGACCCAAGAATATCCTCCACAGGCAATTGACAATGACAAGAAGACAATCAGAAAGCTTGCTACAAGATACGTTCTCGATGGCGAAATCCTATATAAAAATAGTTGAGATCAGGTGCTGTTAAGGTGTGTGGATGCCAAAGAAGCTCAAACAATACTAGAGGAAGTTCACGAAGGAGTTTGTGGAACTCATCCAAGCGGCTTCACTATGGCTAAATGGATCATGCATTTTGGTTATTATTGGTCCACTATGGAGACAGACTGCAAAAATTATGCCTACAAGTGCCATAAGTGCCAAGTTTATGCAGATAAGATTCATATACCACCTCTTCCACTCTATATTATGACGGCTCCATGGCCATTTTCAATGTGGGGATTGGACGTAATTGGGCAAATCTATCTGAAGGCATCGAATGGGCATATATTCACCTTAATGGCTATCGACTACTTCACCAAATGGGTAGAAGTTGCATCTTATGCAAATGTCACAAGGTCTGTTGTCTGCAAATTCTTGAAAAAAGAAATTATCTGTCGCTATGGCCTACCTGAAAGGATCATCATCGACAACGCCTCAAATTTAAACAACAAGATTATGGATGGGGTTTGTGAGCAGTTTCAAATCAAGCATCACAGTTCGGTGACCTATCGCCCGAAAATGAATGGAACAGTAGAGGTTCAAATAAGAATAACAAAAATATAGTGGCAAAAATGGCTCCACTTACACTGATTGGCATGAGAAGTTGCCTTTCGCATTATATGCCTATAGAATTGTTGTACGAACCTCTACTAGGGCAACACCATTCTCTTTGGTATATGGGATGGAGGTTGTGCTACCAATTGAAGTTGAAATACCATCCCTCCGTGTCTTAAAAGAGGCAGAGTTGAAAGAGACTGAGTGGGTCCAAGCAAGATACGATCAGTTAAACCTCATCGATGAGAAAAGACTGAAAGCAATCTGTTATGGTCAAATGTACCAGAAAAATATTATACGGGCGTATGACAAGAAGATCCACCCGCGAAAGTTCCGAGAAGGGGATTTGGTATTAAAGAAGATATTACCAATCCAAAAAGATTCTCGAGGAAAATGGGCACCTAACTGGGAAGGGTCCTATGTTGTGTCAAAAGCCTTTGACAGAGGGGTATTAATTCTGGCTGAAATGGATGGAGATGAGCTCAAGAATCCAGTAAACTCTGATTCAGTCAAGAAGTACTATGCATGAAGAGAAAAAATGAAAAAATAAAAAAGAAGAAAAAAAAAGAACTTGAAGTGAAAACCCGCAAAGGGCGTTTTAGGTCAAAAAAAAAAGAAAAAAGAAAAAAAAGAACTTAAAATGAAAACCCGCAAATGGCACTTTAGGTCAAAGAAAGAGAAAAAGGAGGGTTCAAGATGAAATCCACAAAGGGCATCTTGAAACCAAAAGAGGATTCAAATTGAAAACCCACAAAGGGCAGCTCGAAATTTTGCAGTCAAGTTGGCAACAAAAGATTCCCATATAGACTCAGCATTTCAGAAAGAAGTTCATACCTTCATACGTCCTTACAGTTGACGAAATCTTCTTGATAAGGACAACACTCGGGGTCGTCTCTAGGAGGTTCGGGCCTTTGATATCTGGATACCTATCTTTTTTGACCTTTTCCTTTGTACCTTTCTTTCATGTTTGCCACAACATTAATAAGAATTCTCTTTTGACCTTTTCCTTCAATTTCTTTCTTTTCCTTTATGAATGTCTTTTATTGGGATAAGAATCATTTGGTTGAACATTATTTAAATGAACAAGAGATTTTCACGTATTACTCTGTCAATGACCTGAGAATATAGGGACTATGACATAACTCATTGCTTAGTTTTTTAGCATTCGGTTTGTTATGGTTAGGGGAATTTGATATCCAATTCAGAAGGAAGGGAATTTAAATCCAATATCACTCAAGGTGATGATATTGATGGATTCATAAAGAGGCTTAAATGTATGTAGGATTTCTTGAAAGGCCTTTCACTCTATATTGATGTATCAACTACAATGATAGTTGAATTTGAGAAAATAAGGGATTCTAATATGCAATGATCAAATGTTTTCCATGAAGTAATGAAGCATAAGAAATGAGAATGATGAAGTAGAAGATGATCGTTTCATGAAGCAAAAGACATGAAAAATGAAGATAGTGAAGTAGAGACAGTGGAAATGGCCACTAATTTGAGTTAACAAGTTTAAAAAATTTGACATGCATTCATGTTTTAGACATCCTTAGGGGCATGCCTGTCATGATGGCATCATATATCAGATTTTTGCAGGTATGCAGAAACTTTTTAGCAAATGAATTTGCTTATCTATTTGAGCACATGGAGAATAGAATCCGCCTATCCTTTCAGGCGTAAGGAGATAGGAAGCCGTTTATCCGTTCAGATGTATGAAGAACGGAGGTCGCTCATCTATTCGAGCACGTGGAGAATAGAACCCGCTCATCTATTCGAGCACATGGAGAATAGAACCCGCTTATCTACTCGAGCACATGGAGAATAGAACCTGTCTATCCTTTTAGGCGTAAAGAGATAGGAAGTCATTTATCCGTTCAGACGTATGAAGAACGGAGGTCACTCATCTATTTGACCACATGGAGAATATAACCCGCTCATCTATTCTAGCACATGGAGAATAGAACCCGCTCATCTATTCGAGCACATAGAGAATAGAATCCGCCTAACCATTTAGACATTTGGAGATTGGAACCCTCCTAGTCGTTCAGGAATTTGGAGGTTGAAACCCCGCTTATCTATTCGAGTATATGGAGAATAGAACCCACCTATCCATTCAAGAATAAGGAGAATGGAACCTCGTTCATCTATTCGGGCATGTGGAGAATAGAACCCGACTATCCTTTTAGGTGTAAGGAGATTGGAAGCCGTATGAAGAACAGAGGCCGCTCATCTATTCGAGCACATGGAGAATAGAACCAGCTTATCTATTCACGCGTTTGGAGAATAGAACTTGCTTACTCGTTCGGGCATCAGGAGAATGGAGTTGTAAGGCAATTTGGTAAACGGTGAAAATTAGTGCCACATGTTCTTTGCTATATCCCTGTTTCACTGGAATAAGCAAAGAAGGGCCAGCTATTGTCACTAATTTTTTTTTACCTTTTTTAAAAAATATATAAAAAATAAAAAATATGAAAAATATAATAATAAAAATATCCTTTCGAATAAAACTCATCTTCAAATGAAATAATAATGATGATGATGATGATGATAATGATCCCATTTTACAATAAAAAAGAGAAGTAATAGTGATCCCATTTAAATAAAAAAACACTAGATAAATAATAAATAAGGAACCCATTTTATTTTTAAGAGGCCCAAACTAACCAATTTATATTTTTTTTAGGTTTATTCGAGACCGTTGGATTTGGGGGTAAAAATATGGATGGCTTGGATCGAATAAGGAAAAAAAAAGGAAAATGGGAGGATCGCGTGCAGCTACGCGCCAGCGTGTGCGCTGCACACGCACGTGATCATCTCCCCCAAATCCCCAGCCAAAATGGCTGGGCTGTCTGCCGGCCTCCATTTTGCCGTCCCTAGGTCACGATAGCCGCCGTGGTTGGTGCCGGTCAACTTGCCTCGGCCGGCTAAGTCCAATGTCGCCGACCTCGTCCCTTGCTGTCGTCGGTAGCTTGCCAATTGAAGGGGAAAAGGGTTCGAAACCTAATTTAATTGGGGGCAAAATCTCCCAAATTGGAGCCGAATCAGATGAAATTCAGATGGATTTCAGCAAATTAAAGATGTGCTGATTGGATAGGATGATTTTATGGGATGAAAATGGGGATTTTATCACCAATTTGCCTTGAATTCCAATCCACCAAACCCTATAAATAGTGACCAATTAGCATTGTTCAAGACACACTAAAAATCATCCAAAAATACCTAGAAAAATACTCTAAAAATTGTTGAGAAGTTGTTGGATTTAGTTCGAGTTTGGAGCAACATTGTTTGAATTTTCGAGGAGGAAAAACAAGCACTTTTTCCACTTTGTCTGTATAATTTCTCCCTTTTTTCTTTTCTAATTTTAATTCAGTTTTTATTTGTTCATTCTAATGTTCTTACCTTCTTCAAATTATGTTCATATATTTTTATGTTAATTTGGGTTTGTTCAAATTAATCTTTTATTGTGTTGTTTCCTTGTCTCTTTATATTTAAAAAATAATAAAAATGAGTAGGTCACCGCCGACAAGCGGCGACCGATGCCGGTGGATGGCGGCCGGTACGGTGGTCCTCCTCCTTGTTCATCCCCTTTGATGAACACCAAGAACATGTTTTTTTTTTGTTAAAGTATGATGTTTGATCCATTTATTTTTAAAAAAATAAAATGATGTTTTTGGGCTTTAAACTCAACTCATTTTAGACCATTTAAATCACCCTCTTTCTTTTATTTAAAATTTCGAAAATTAATAAAAATCTCACTTGCAACTTTGTTTTAATTTGGTCACCTTGCTTTTTTATTTAAAAAATAAATATTTTTTGAACCACAAAAATAAGTAAGTTTTTTTAATACTCAAAAGCCTAAAAAATTCCTTTTAAGAATGTATTTTAAAAGAAATAATAACAAATGTTTTGAAACAAATTAAAAAAATTAAAATAAAAACAATGCAAGTCAAAAAAACAAAAAAAAAAGTCTTCAAATATGAAAAAGGTAAAAATATTTTTTTTAAAAAAATAAAAAATTAACAACTTTATTAAATAAAAAGTAATAATGATTTTTAAATAAAACAAAAATATAAAAAGTTTAGTTTTAAAAAAAAACAAAAAAACAAAAAAACATAAAACAAAAATGTTTTAAGTTTGTAAATTTGTTCTTCTTGTTTCGTTGCTTTAGAATTAAGTTGACTTTAGAAATAGGTACTTTAAAGCTTAGATAGAGATTTTTTTGTAATAAAATTCCTTTCACAAAAAATAAAACACACTTAATTAAATTTAACCCCAAAATAGGTTAAAATATTTAGAGTTCTTTAGGTTTCTTAAATATTAATTTAGAATTAATAAAATTCTCAACAAATTAATCGTTTCATTGTTTGCCTATAAAAAAGTGAAACTTAATTAATGTGGTGCCTTACTAAACGGAAATGACGGGTTAGCGCCAGAAGTGTTGGCGGTGATTGGAGTTCATTTTTGGGTGGTAAGGCCGTTAAAATGAAATTAAATTCATAAACGGACAATAATTTAAAGCTCTATAAGAATTCGCAAATTCTGACTTTTTATGCCTTTTGTAATCAACAAGGTACCGATTCTTGGGCATTGTGGGGTGCTAACCCTTCCCCACACGTAACCGACTTCCGAACCCGGTTTTATGTTTTTGCATACCAAAAAATGTTATTTTGATGAAAATAAAATGTTTTATTAAAATAACCCAATTTAGGTGATCCAACCACACTTTTTTTTTTAAAAAAAAAGAGATTGGTGGCGACTCCATTGATTTTAATGTTTTTGCCGAAACGTCGAAGCTCGAAAGGATTGCGACAATTGCATATATATGTATATACATTCATGTATTAACACAAAACAGCTCACATATCACATATACACTTAGACATGTCAAAACAGTCTCATTTAATCATGTAATGACACAAAACGGTCCACATAGTTATATCTACACTTAGACACGTCAAAACAGTCTCATTTAGGCATGTATTAACACAAAACAGTCCACATAGTTATATTTAAACTTAGACATGTCAAAACAGTCTCATTTCTTATATAACATAACTACACAATCATGAGTACTAAAACAGACTACTTGTATTCATATACATTCAATTCAGGGAAAATTGCATTTGTATACAGTTTATGCACTCAATAAGTCCTTAAAACTTTTATATACAAGTAGGAAATCCCCTACCTAAATCTTAAAACAGCTCATTAATGTCCTTATACACTCTTTCATACATTCAAAGATATTTCAAGCCATCTATAGAGCTGCTGCCGGGCAGGCTGTACATTCCTTAGTTAAAATTTCATAACTTTCATTCTGTACATCGGAATTTCGAACCGTTTACACTGTTGGAAAGCTGACTCAACTAGCTTTCTAACCATATAGGCCTTGCATTTTGACTCTTTATGAGTTAATACAGTTTTTAATCCAAAGTTACATCTAATTCTACCACCAGGAAGATTATACTGTCTTTAAACAAATGTCTCTACTGAATGTTATAAGGTTCGAAATTCAGTTTTGTTTGTTTCTTATAAAACTAGACATGACAAGCTTTCCAACCATATAAATTATAGGTTCTAATTCAACTTGTACAATTTATAGCAAATTTTCAAAGTTACCTCTAATGCAGATTTTCTAAAACAGTTTTGATCTCCTCTGATTTAACTCACTAAAACAACCTTTTAAACATCATAATTCAGTCCCTATTTTATACAAACAATCCTTAACAACCCATAATTGATATCACAGCTACAACAATTCCTTTTATGATTGTATAACGGTTTATAATACTCAAATCTTGAATTACATACCAGATCAGTTCCATTTTCCTATATAGCTTCATATAGATTTTTAAGCTTATCCAAGTCATCTAATGCACTTCTAAATTGTATCAAGGAACATTTTAACATGTATACACTTAAACACTAAAACAGTCCACTAGATGATCAAACGAATACAAAATAGAACAACCTTCATATAAGCTTTTGAACATTCATCAAAACAGTCTATTACCATCTTTAAACACCCCAAAACATCCTTTATAATCTCCAAAACTGTCCAACAAGTTTACCATCATTTCACCAGTTTTCAGTCTTCTTTAGACTTCTAAAACAGTCCAAAAGCACAAATTTACATTCTTATAACCACAAGACAGTTCCTATTATTTTCAAGTTTCCAAAAACAGTCCCTATCACATAAGCACATAACCATGTGTTCACAGTCCATTCTATGTTTATATACACTCGAAACAGTCTATTCACTTTGTATGCATGATTATATATTTCAAAACATCCCTTGATATGTTCATGTGCATTCAAAACAGTCCAAGGTCATATAAACACATTTACATGATCAATACAATGCACCATATATTCATGTATACACCAAACAGGGCAACCATATTCTTATACACATTTGCACACAAAGCAATCCATTTTTATATGTATAAACACTTAACAGGGAAGCAAGTATACTCACACATTTAGACACATAAAGCAGTCCCTTTTTTATATGTATATATATACAATTCTGTTTCAAACATTTTTATATGTTCTAACCACTCAATTTTCCCATTAACTAACAATTTATTCAGCTTCATTCGAAACATTACAATCATACCAAATCAACATGTATAAACATTCAAGGTTCATCAACATTCCTAGAGACATCCATTCATCCATTGATACATATATACGCATGCTTTCTTCAAATAAAAACAACATACCAATTAGCTTAATGAAGTGGAAAAAGGGAAACTTACCCTTTTTCTCGGGCTATTCGAATAAGGATCCAATTGTTCTATATAACAAATTTTGTTTTTCAAGCTATTTCTTCCCCCCTCTTCTCCCATGGTTTCCGACTAAGATTCAAGGAATCAGATGATGAAGACAAGAGTCTTCTTTTTTTTCTTTTTTTTTTCTTTGCCACCTAGCCGTTTCTATCTTTCCTATTAACACATGGTTTTCCCATGCACATGACACCTAGCAAGGTCACTTGTTTTAATTTTCTTTACATGAAAGCTCTCAAGGATTAGATCTTTATGGAACGATCATTCTAATTTAATCATTAAACTCTTCAAGAATTCTACTTTGGTCCTTAACTCATTCCATAATTAATGTTAAGGATGTTTTTAATCTAAATTGAATTTCAATACAAATTGCTCATGCTTATGGACTATATTTTGGGATATTACACAACTACATATATACACAAGTACATGTACAAAACAGTCCACTAAGGTTCATATATACACAAAAACAGTTTCAATTACATATATACACAAATACATATACAAAACAGTCCACTAAGGTTCATATATACGCAAAAACAGTTTAAATTACATATATACACAAATACATGTACAAAACAGTCCACTAAGGTTCATATATATGCAAAAACAGTTTCAATTACATATACACACAAATACATGTACAAAACAGCCCACTAAGGTTCATATATATGCAAAAACAGTCTCAATTACATATATACACAAATACATGTACAAAACAGTCTCTATGGTTCATATATATGCACAAGCAGCTTCAATTACATATATACACAAATACATGTACAAAACAGTCCACTAAGGTTCATATATATGCAAAAACAGCTTAGTGAAAGATATTCATAACACTCCCCTTGGATATCCATGAAGATAATGTGCCTCGTTAAAACCTTACTAAGGTAAAAACCCTATGGAAAAAAATTCTTAGTGAAAGAAAAGAGTACAGACATCTTTGATACGCATAACATGTTGCCTTATTAAAAACCTTACCAGGAAAACCCATTGGGACAAAACCTCGGTTAAGGGAAAAAGAGTGCAACGCATATTTACTCTCCATCATGAAAATATCACATAATATCTTTAAATATTCATAATTCAATCTTGAATATAATCTTCAAATGTTGAAGTAGACTATGCACTAGTGAATATATCTTTCAAATTATAGCTTGAAAGGATTCATCAAATTCTATTCTTTTGAAGATCACGAGGGACAAAACTTTGAAGAGATATGTTTCATTTTATCACATTTAATGTATCCACCTTGAGATATAAATTTTGTATTATCTCTACTAAAGATATCTTGCATCTTATCTTATGAAAGCAATTCACATATCTTCTGGATGTGTTTAGCCAAACACATATTTCGGCTTTGCCTTGTGCATAACAATTATTTACATGATCTGGAGAGGCATCGAGTTTTGAAAAATCTAAAGGTAATGGTCTCGTTGTTAGGATCGCTGGTACACCCCATGGTGTAGCGAAAAAATAATCCGACGATCTCATACAAGAATCCATGTACGATCAATCGAATTCGAGAGGGAAGGATGTGTTATTTACCTTTGGTTCCTGGAAAAATAGCAAGTCAGCAGTGTAGTCACGATCAGTTCGAATTCCAAGCCTCCACGATAATGTCTTGGCCTCTACTCAGTTCACCCGGTTGAGAGCAATTATTTTTTTTTCTCAAAACTTGTTCTTGAGAATATCTCGTCTAAGCAAGAAGAACGATTGCAAGACCGCACTTCTCCTTTTATATGTAGTTACCCTAACTCTTAGGGCATTTTAATCCAAATTTTATATCTATTAAAAGAATTATAATCATAATTACATTCTTCTAATATATATTTAACAAATCTGGGGTTATTAAAATTACACATATATTACAAACCCTTGGCTTTGACCCTGTAGGTTCTTGTACAATAAAATTGTACAATTATAACTCGTTTGATATTTGCTTAACTCAACCCTTGGTTGTGACCCTGTAGGTTCTTGTAACATTAGTAGCAATTATTAGAACCATTCCAATATTACAAACCATGAGTGACATCTAGCAATATATCATGGTCATCTAAGTTACAAGAAGTCATGATTCGACATAACATCTTCGTGACTAGCTTCTTTATGTATTATATCCCTTTGTCCTTTATACCTAGAATAGGAACAAGTCTTGGAATAGTCACACTTGTTTAGCCCATCTAATATTTCATGATATCTATAGTAGACTACAATAAACGAACAACTTATGATATCTCATATCAACTTGTGTGAGCATGGTCTACATTTCTAGTCTCACTCAATCAAGTGGCCTATGATATAACTCCAATTATGTAGGAAGGACAAATCCTATCTTGATCATTCACACCCCATTACATATATCATGATATATTCAACATCAGTCTTTATAATGCGACCAGTCACGGAGAATGTTTAACTGTATCAAAACATACAACAATATATGTTGAGATAGTAATGATCTCAAGTCTAAGGATCATACATGTATTCACCACCATAAGCAATATTGTGATCGTCGCGTAATAATCCAAGACATATGCTCATAGCGGGTCAATCCAATATGTTGTTCTCTAACAACGTACTCATATATCGATTTTGACATCTCTATGTCAAGGACAACTCATTGTCATCAATCAACTATATGTTAGCCTCGAACGTATTATTATTGTCCAAGCCCATAATAGTACTCAGCTAAGGATCTTTTAATAACAATCATATTATTATATGGACTTCATTAGATTTCAGTTTATTTAAGACACATAAATATGACTGAAAAATAACAATGACAATGTCTTTATTCAAAAACATGGTAAAGAAAGATCTAAAGGTAATGGTCTCGTAGCACTTAGATAGTAATTTTGGACCAACTAAGATATGATGCTTCCATATCAATTAATATATATATATATATATATAAATGGCACTTTTGGAACAAGAATATCATCACCTTTTTCTTGAGGGCAGAATAGATCTTTGTTTACAGTAAGAGACCTAGCAACCATAAGAGTGATCAAAGAATATCCATTATGCATGTAAAGTATTTTTAAACATTTTTCTGTGTATGTCGATTCATGCACAAGGATTCCATTGTTAAGGAGATATCTTCACGAGTGTCAATGATATTCAAATCATCAACATACACAACAACAACAATGACAAATCCAGAGCTAAACCTCTTAATAAAAATGCTCGGGGATATTGAATCATTCTTATAGCTTTACGCTAACAAGTATTCATTGAGGCGATTATACAATTTGCGCCCAATTTGTTTAATCCATAAATAGATAAGTTCAATTTGATTGATTAGTGTTCTCGAGAACTTGAATTAACTGCTTCTGCAGTCTAAATCCTTCTGTAAGTTTCATGTAAATGTTACTATCAAGAGGCTTATACAAATATGATGTAACAACATTAATTAGGCGGAAACTAAGTCATTTCATTTATTGTTGGACTGATCAAAATCTAAAAGTAGTTGCATCCACCACCGAGGAATACGTTTCCTCATAATCGATTTCATGTCTTTGTGAGAATCCTTGTGCAACCAAACGAGCTTATATCTCGTGATTTTCCGTTTTTATTTCTCTTTCTCACAAAAACCCATTTATATCTCACAAATATTTCTCTCTCGAAAGAGATTTTAGTTTCGCCTCAATTGCCTTTTTCTATTTTGGTCAATCATTTCTTTGTTTACATTGTCCAATTGACAATGGTTCATGATCCACATCAAAATCTCTACTGCTATATTGCATGCAAATGTATTATTGACGTCGATTTGATTTTGGTATATGTGACTTAGTCACTCTTTTAGGGTCAACAAAATCATCTAGCAATTGATTTGATAAGTTTTGCACATGAATTATCCTTTGAACTTCCAATTCATATTGGCATTGTTGAGTACGTGGATCAAAATAAGACAATGATAATTCATTCCAACTTATTTCTTTTCCCAGCTATATATTTTCCCCCTAATCTTGGGAAAACTTACTCATTAAAATGGCAGTCAGTAAATCGAGTTGTAAATAAATTCCCCATATGAAGCTCGAGATATTTAATTATTAAAAGGGATTCAAATTCGAAATATGTTTCCAACCTCCTTTGAGGACCCATCTTTGTGCATTGTGGTGGAGCAATTAGAATATATAACGCACACCAAAAAATTCTAAGATGGAAAATATTTGGTTTCTAACCAAAAACCATTTGTAATGGGGAGAACTTGTGATAATTTGTTAGCTTGATACAAATTGATAACGCTGCATGTAAAATGACATGTCACCAGCATTATCAAGATATATTGTCTTTATAGGGTAATCTGGAAAATGTGCTTGTAATTTTATCGACTAAGCAAGTAACCTCGCAAACGCCAAGTTGCGGGTTGATAACAAGGATACATATGACCATCAAGTTGATGCATCGATTAAAATCGTAAAATATCTAGATGGTCTATAAGAAGGGTGTATGGGCCCACATATATCACCATGTATTCGTTCCAAAAAATTAATAGATTCATAATCTATCTTAGCTGGTGATGGTTGAATAATCAATTTGCCTTGAGAGCAAGCATCACATGAAAAACATTACTTTGAAGAATCTATCAGTTCTTCAATGAATAACCACATGAAGTATCAATAGTTTTTCACATTATAATTGAACCGAAATTGCCTAACCGGTCATGCCAAATAATAAAGTTATTAGTAAACTTTTGGTTTACAATAGCATGAGCTTCAATTTGTACTAATTCTTGTGTCGTACAATCCGGATGATAGTGCATGTAATTTTGTCAAGGTTTTCTTATTGCCTTGGTTTATACTCGTAATATGGAGATAGTCAGCATCCCTTTGACTAATAGTCACAATATGATATTCATTTCTGTGAATATCTTTAAAATTCAATAAGTCTCTTTGCGATTGTGGCGAGTATAACGCATTGTGAATATGGAATAGAGTTCCACTTGGCAATAACATATTTTCTCTTCTAGTGCTTTCTATGATATTAGTACTTTCGGATATAGAACTCGTATTATTCACTTGCATTTTAAATGGGAAAATATGTATAATTATGCACCTTTTAATATGTGTTTTGTTCCATTCACTTCGAAGAATGAAAAATATGTGCTTTGTACCATTCACTTTAGGGAATGAAAAATATTAAATAGAGCACATATCAAATCAATTGTCTATCAAAGATAATGTCACAAGAACTTATTACTCTTCTGGAGCATTGATAATTTAGTACTTTGAGATATAGTACTCACATTTTCACCCTTTCATTTAAATGAGAAAAATAGTTCTTATGCTTAAGTATAGTATGAGTACTTGCACTGTTTGCTAAACATAAATCGCCATAATTCATTGCATATTTTATTATAGAAGTAATCATATTTCTTCAAAGGATAATAAATAAATATTTAAAATATTTAAATATATATATGTATAATATAAATAAATAATATGTAAAGCATATTAACATAAAGTAAAATGAAGTAAAAGATGAATTATTTCCTTTAGAGGTTATAAGGAAACAAAATAAATGGAGAATTATTCTCTTCAATGGTTATAAGGAAATCAACAACATCCAATTGAGTTGGACCAACAACGCCATAATTATTTTGCCATTTTCGTAAACAAAATTTGTTTATATTTTCTTTCCTTTATCATTCATGATTATGGATAAAGGTCTATAATGCTTCGGCGTTTGACAAGTACAGATAAATAGTTTGTACCATCGCATTGATAACATAAAAATTTTAATATGATCTTTATCATTCTTGTCATCCTTATAATCCCACTTTTGGTGGGTATAAGTATTCTTAAAATCTCACATTCACTTCAGGGAATGGAGTGGAGCCAATGGGCCTTTAAAACATTTTTTGCAATATTGTATCTTAGGACAATATTATTTGCATGAAAAGTGGAGTATGTTTTTTCTAACATATCCTCATCAGTAATGTTTTGACCACATAACTTCAATTGTGAAGTAATTCGAAACATAGCAGAGTTATACTTTCTTGCTGATTTAAAATCTTGCAATCTCATATGCAACCAACCATATTGAGCTTTAGGTAGAATAACAATTTTCTAATGGTCATATCGTTCCTTTAGATTGTTCCAAGAAATAAGAGGATCTTTCACCGTTAAATATTCAGATTTCAACCCCTCATGGAGGTGACAACGAAGAAGTATAATGGCTCTGACCTTATTTTGAGCATATTATTCCAATGATTTAATCCTCGTACGCGGCATTGTTAAATCAACTCACAAGGTCCTTTAGAAACCTTCTTTGAGACCAATAGCCTCGCATAACGAGATGTCTAGCCAATATCTTGGATTAAACCAACAGAACAGAGAACGCAAATCACCATAATTTATAACAGTCTTCTTGTAGATCATAAATCACCATAATTTATTGCACTTTAAAATCATAATTTAAAGAATAAAAATAAAAAGAGAGTTTACCGATATTGATTTTCCTCTCGAGGAAAATGGAGATATAAATTACCAAGACAACTTCTCGTAATCTCTTTATGTCATATCTCTTTCCAAGCCATTTAAAGATATCATGTAAAACTCAAAATATGGTTAAAAATACCAACTTTAATAATAAAATAACATAAATAAATATTGATCTTTAATTATGAGGATATATTAATAAGTATACGACATAATTTTCTTACCCCATAATTAAAGCCTTCTACTTCGAGAAGCATTGGTCCAGAGTTGAGAGCAAGAGAAGCCTTATCCCCATAATGTCTCACAACCATATGTAATGTAAGAACCAAAATTTTCTTTTTCTTCTTCTAGTAAAAAACTCAAAAATTTCTTGTTTTCTTTGCATTACTATTGCGAAACCGAACATGGCGAAGCCTATATTATTTATAAACGTTGCTGCTACGAGAAAAAAAATCAATCTGAGAGAAAAATAAATTCTAAAGAAAGTGACAGATAATTAAGGGTGATTGGTCAAATATTCAAAATATTAGAATGAAATAATAATCGAACAATATATCAAAATACACTAACCTCAATATAAGAGTGGTTATCAATCTCTATATCGATATACAAATAAACAAAACATACCAGAATTTCCAAGCTAAGTTGAATATATAGTAGATGTAATCACCAATATATTGTTGAAATCTTTTTCGAGAATTGCCGACAAGAACCACGGTTATTGAGCGAGACCGTGCTGATAACGTGTTGTGAATAAAGTAAAGAGCAAGAATAAAATAAATGAACAAGAACAAGATGAGAGACAAAGAGAGAAACTTGTATTATATTCTCAAAGTAGGATTGTATACAGTACTTTCTCCAAACTCTATATTTATAGGAATAAGATGAAAACCCTAATTTTAATGGGCATTAAGTCCTAATAATAAAGTACATTAAAGTCTCATTTAATATATGAATATCCACCATAAATAAAGATATTCATAACATGGTGAGATTTTCTAATGTTGTTTTTCAATCAGATATTAAAATTTTAATTTTTAAAGAATATCGAATTATTCACCACTTAATCTAATATTACAATTTAATAAAATAAAATAAATTAATAAACGTAAACATCAACTTGCATGTCTTTTTTATATGGATAGAATCGGTGGATAGAACCAGGGACGAAGCCATGTTATGCATGGGAGGGCCTTTTGCCGCTCTTAAATTTTTTGGTATAATTACATTTAAGGTCTCTTTTAGTTTAAATAGTAGTAAAATAAAGCTTTTGTCCCACCTAAATTTTAAATTCAAAGGTTTAATAGACTTTTGCCTCTCACAATGTTTTATCCTAACTATGTCCCTAAATAGAATCATTATCTCAATTACATGCACATCTGTGGGTCGGTGGCGTCACTCTAATCGTCATTTTTACACAAGCATACTATAGAATTTTACGGTGTATTCTCATACATCTCTTAGTGCTGGTTTAACGCCCGAGTTCTTTTGCTCAGAAGTTAATATATATTACACTTAGGAATGACAATGATACTGATCATACTTATAAACATTAATTAAATAATTAAAAATAAAAAATTAAATGTATTATGCATACGTGACAATAATTTCTTTGATCCTATTTCACGTGCAGATTATGATCCGATCCAATAGGGTTATGAAGCTAGCACCTAATGCAGCTCATCTTTAGTCCTTTTCGTTTGTCACTTTCAATTGCTGTCATGGATTTTTAAAGCTTGCAGGGAGGTCATTTGTACATTTTACCCTAGGAAACTACAAAATCCATGAATGTTGAAGCCTGGACTACAGAATTTATTACGAAGCGGTTACAAATTTTTTTACAGTAATTGTAAGAAAAGTGGTAGTTACACAAAAGCTTATCATTGTAGTAAATTTTGTAACTACCTTATATCTTACAAGATTACTCTATATGTTAGAAAACGCATTATAAATACGATACCTACAACATATCTCACCCAACCTACCTGATTCTTTATAAAATATATAGTAAAATTTTTAACTACCGAATTTATTAACCCATATCTCCTAATCTCAAACCAACCCAACTTATGGTAAGAAATTTTGTAGCTACCTTAAATCTTAAAGGATTACTCTATATGTTAGAAAACGCATGAGAAATACAATACATAAAACATATCTAACACAACCTACATAATTCGTTACAAAACATATAGTAAAGTAGGTAACTACATAATTTATTACCCCATATCTCCAAACCTTAAACCAAACCAACTTATGGTAAGGAATTTTGTAGCTAGCTTATCTCTTAAAAGATCACTCTAAATATTACAGAAAGCACGAGAAATACGATACCTACTACATATCTAGCACAACCTACGTAGTTCGTTACAAAATATATAGTAAACTAGGTAACTACGAAATATATTACCCCATATCTCCTAATCTTAATCCAACCCAACTTATGGTAAGGAATTTTGTAGCTACCTTATCTCTTAAAGGATTACTCTATATGTTAGAGAACGCATTATAAATACAATACCTACAACATATCTAACACAGCCTACATAATTCGTTACAAAACCTATAGTAAACTAGGTAACTACGGATTTATTACCCCATATCTCCAAACCTTAAACTAAACTAACTTATGGTAAGGAATTTTGTAGCTACCTTATCTCTTAAAGGATTACTCTAAATGTTACAGAACACATGAAAAATACGATACCTACATCATATCAAACACACCCTACGTAATTTGTTACAAAATATATAGCAAACTCGGTAACTACGGAATATATTACCCCATATCTCCAAATCTTAAACCAACCCAACTTATGGTAAGGAATTTTGTAGCTACCTTAAATATTAAAGGATTACTCTATATGCTAGAAAATGCATGAGAAATACAATACCTACAACATATCTAATACAACACACATAATTCGTTACAGAATATATAGTAAAATAGGTAACTACGGAATTTATTACCTCATATCTCCAAATCTTAAACCAAACCAACTTATGGTAAGGAATTTTGTAGCTAACTTATCTCTTCAAGGATTACTCTAAATGTTACAGAACGCATGAGAAATACGATACCTACATCATGTCTAACACAACCTACGTAGTTTGTTACAAAATATATAGTAAACTAGGTAACTACGGAATATATTACCCCATATCTCCTAATCTTAAACCAACCTAACTTATGGTAAGGAATTTTGTAGCTACCTTAACTCTTAAAGGATTACTCTATATGTTAGAAAACGCATGAGAAATACAATACCGAGAACTTATCTAACACAGCCTACATAATTCGTTACAAAACCTATAGTAAACTAAGTAACTACGAAATTTATTACCCCATATCTCCAAACCTTAAACCAAACCAACTTATGGTAAGGAATTTTGTAGCTACCTTATCTCTTAAGGTTTGGTTTAAGGTTTGGAGATATGGGGTAATAAATTCCGTAGTTACTTAGTTTACTATAGAGTAATTCTTTACAAAATATATAGTAAACTAGGTAACTACGAAATATATTATCCCATATCTCCTAATCATAAACCAACCTAACTTGTGGTAAGGAATTTTGTAGCAACCTTATCTCTTAAAAGATTACTCTATATGTTAGAAAACGCATGAGAAATACAATACCTACAATATATCTAACACAACCCACATAATTTGTTACAAAACATATTGTAAAATAGGTAATTACGAAATTTATTACCCCTTATCTCCAAACCTTAAAATAAACCAACTTATGGTAAGGAATTTTGTAGCTACCTTATCTCCTAAAGGTTTACTCTAAATGTTACAGAAAGCATGAAAAATATGATACCTACTACATATCTAACACAACCTACTAGTTCGTTACAAAATATATAGTAAACTAGGTAACTACGAAATATATTACCCCATATCTGCTAATTTTAAACCAACCCAACTTATGGTAAGGAATTTTGTAGCTCCCTTATATCTTAAAGGATTACTCTATATGTTAGAAAACGCATGAGAAATACAATACCTATAACATACCTAATAGAACCTACATAATTCGTTACAAAATATATAGTAAAGTAGGTACCTATGAAATTTATTACCCCATATCTCCAAACCTTAAACCAAACCAACTTATGGTAAGGAATTTTGTATCTATCTTATCTCTTAAAGGATTACTCTAAATGTTACAGAACGCATGAGAAATACGATACCTACATCATATCTAACACCACCTACGTAATTCGTTACAAAATATATAGAAAACTAGGAAACTACTGAATATATTACCCCATATCTCCTAATCTTAAACCAACCCAACTTGTGGTAAGTAATTTTGTAGCTTCCTTATCCCTTAAAGGGTTACTCTATATGTTAGAAAACGCATGAGAAATACAATACCTACAACATATCCAACACAACCTACATAATTCGTTACAAAATCTATAGTAAACTAAGTATCTACGAAATTTATTACCCCATATCTCCAAACCTTAAACCAAACCAACTTATGGTAAGGAATTTTGTAGCTATCTTATCTTTTAAAGAATTACTCTAAATGTTACAGAATACATGAGAAATACGATACATAAATCATATCTAACACGACTTAAGTAATTCGTTACAAAATATATAGAAAACTAGGTAACTACTGAATATATTGCCCCATATCTCCTAATCTTAAACCAACCCAACTTGTGGTAAGAAATTTTGTAGCTACCTTATCTTTTAAAGGATTACTCTATATTTTAGAAACGTATGAGAAATACAATACCTACAACATATCTAACACAACCTACATAATTCGTTACAAAACCTATAGTAAACTAAGTAACTACAGAATTTATTACCCCATATCTCCAAACCTTAAACCAAACCAACTCATGGTAAGGAATTTTGTAGCTATTTCTTCTCTTAAAGGATTACTCTAAATGTTAAAGAACGCATGAGAAATGCGATACCTACATCATATCTAACACAACCTACGTAATTCGTTACAAAATATATAGTAAACTAGGTAAATACATAATATATTACCCCATATCTCCTAATCTTAAACCAAACCAACTTATGGTAAGGAATTTTGTAGCTACCTTATCTCTTAAAGGATTACTCTATATTTTCACGTAAATTATTTTAAAAACATAACTACTTAATTTAGTACCCCATGTCTCCTACTCTTATAATTGAAATATTTGTAATAAACAATGTTGCATGGGTACCGTTCATGTTGTATCGATATTGTTCCTGTTGGACCGGTATTGGTCATGTAGAATCAGTATTGTTCATGCAATATCTGTACTAATATAATGGTCTGCAATTTCTGAAATTGTTAAACTATAAACGACAAACTATTGGAATATAATATAGTATGACAAAGTCCATATCGTGCAAAATATTGTACCGTTACAAGTTTAAAACATCCATAATTACATTAGACGATGTGCTAAAACATATGGAAATAAACAAAAAGATTTGAAGTTCTGAAACATATGGAAATAAACCAAAAGTAACAACACCAGGTATTTCCACATCATCAAAGTCCCTAAACATCACCCGAAACAAAATATAACGTACCAAATTAACCAAAGAATTATCAGCATAAGTCACAACAACTAACATTAAAACCAACATAACAAACATAATTAAGCATCAGACGACTGTGGTCGGCTATTCAAGTCCGGAGAGGGAGCAGCAACCTGTGTAGGCAATGTGTCCAACCGAGCAACAACACGAAGTTCCTCCAACTGAGTTTGCATGGCCAACTGTTGACTACGAATTTTAGTAAGTCTCTCATCTAAATGAGATTGCATAGCTGCAAATCACATATCAAAGGTTTATTTATATCACATCACTTTATACCACACATAAAACACAACAAAACATTTTATTAATGGTTATCATACCATATTATTTATTAACATGTCTCCCTCCGGGTTAAAAAAATATTTTTTACCTACATATGTGAAATTTTAATCTACTAGTACTGATATCATTAATAGATATTGATACCATTTCCCTATTCGATGTTAATCGACTTATTCCCATATATGTACTACTATTATAGTACCGATATCATATTAGTCCTACCGATATTTTTAGAAAAGTACCCATGCCCCCACATTTCCTATCCCTTCTAGTTCCCTTCCTTCTATCCCTACTCTCACCCAGCATCGGTATCTGATGACCAGTACCGATGCTTCTAACCCTAAATCATTTTTCAACCACCACATTCCTAACAAAATTCACCAAATCAAACCCAAAAACTATATGCGAAATGCAGCGTCTCAGTATACTAGGTAAACATTATTAAACTCCTAATCTTAATCCCACAAAATCATTATTAAACCCTCACTTTATCGAAAAGCCAAGTAATTTTCCATACACAATTTTCATTTCGACTAACACGAAAACTAAGCCTTATTTTCATGCAAACAACACTTTCTTACCTGAATTTACTCCCTACGAACTGCCCCTTCAACGATTTCCTCCTCTAAGATAAAAGAAAAGTTTTGACCTATTCAACTCTAATAACGGGGTTTTAATTTTAGGTGACCGGTTAACCGGTTCTTCCTTTACCCCTTTTTCCCCTTTTCCCTTTTTTCCATCAACGGCTCAAATTGATCTCACCGAGATCTAACGGTCGTAATGTAGGTGTCTAAGATTAGCCTAATTTTAAGTTGTCTAATATTAGAATCACCCCTGGATTGAAGTTGAGGGCTTGGCTGATAGAATAAAATCTTGGAGAGTGGACCCATATATTATGGGTGAGTCTAGGTTACAACAAGTATAGGGTGCGGCTAAAAAATGACATGTTTCGAAACTTGTGAATGACTCACCAAAAACTTAAAATGTTATACTTTTTATAATATTTTAGGTTAGTTTTTTCGTGATTTTTGACAAGTTTCGAAACTTTGTCCAAGAACCTAAAATGTTAAAGAAAACAAGTTTCGAAACTTGTCAAAAATTATGAAAAAATCAACCTAAAATATTACCAAAAAGTCAAATATTTTAGGTTCTTGATGAATATTTCACAGATTTTGAAACTTGTCGTTTTTTAGATGCACCCTAAACATATTGTACGTTAGATTGCTCGTATATTATATATCAGAAAGCAAGATAACGTATCTCTCTCAGCTTAAGGTGATCGGTCCCTTTATGCATCTCCAAAATGTGCCAAATTTCAAAATATTACACCTAATGCCTGATACTGATAGGATGGATTTTGGACATCGACAAAACGTGGGTTGAGGACATATAGTCTCATATCACACCGTAACATGTACATAAATGTTTGTCCCACTAACGTTGCTTCAAAAGCATGATGAAACAGCAACATTTCTCTAACAAATATTGTAGAAATTGGTTGCGGAAAAAAAAGTAGTACTCTCTTGTCCCAATATCACCTCCTTTAATGGTAATGGTCCATTGAATACGTACCTAGGGTACACAAATTATATATAGCCCACACATTTGCATTGGTTTACATCAGTTACTTGAAAAGAAAAAGGAAGGGTGAACAAATATTAACTACTATAGACTAAAATAATGACACTTAAGTAGCACTACTTTAAAGGACAATTACAATGGTTGTTTTCGATAGAAACCGCAATATTGTGGAGTTTTTAGTGGTAATTGGAATTGCTGCAGATGGCAAAGCATAGTTTCGGACAAAATAAGAAGCAAAACCTCCCAACCTTTGACGGAAACCTAGAAGCTTTGTAGTCCCCATTTTCTATTTTGGTGGTCCAAATGAAAAGGGGTGGGGGACATGCAATCTCGTTGGCCAATTCGTTGTGATAAATAAGACTGATACATACGTTATCCTCACAAACTTGTTTCGGCACTTCTTCATTAATGTTTAGGAGCTCATAGTGATCTACCGACACCGTCAAATTAACATCAATGGACAAGCTGGCAGCTTCAAGGAACCATCTCTGGGTTGTCAGCGAGCAAAACAAAATATCGACCCTATTTTACGATTAATGAATAGTTAACAGCGGATTACATTAGTTGATAACTGATAGCGGATTACATTAGTTGATAATTGATAGCGGATCACATTAGTTGATTATATAGTGGTTGGTAAAATTAATTAATAGCCGATAGTTGTTTGATTATTTGAACAAGCAAAATGAAATATAAGGATATAATTATATTTAATACTTGTTTGAATAGTTATTGCTTATAAATGTTTGTATCTATTAATATTAATTAGATTATAAAAATTAATTTGTTATTGTAATATTACTAAGCATATTTGAAGGATCTATATATTGATTTCTTATTTGTATAATTATCTTTTAAATACGATTCTATTCATTATTGGATTTAAATGATATTTGAAACATATATATTAATCTCATATATCTAAAGGAAAAATAATTATTTAAATTATATATGAGAATATATTTTATGTGAGTTATTCAAATACAATATAAATGTGTGAGAATAAGAAGAAAAACAAAAAAAATATCTTATGTCACCATCTAAATTTAGGTTAATTGGATACTTTTTGTAATTGTTAAGGATAAAAGAGTATTTAAATCTCTTATGTCAAATCCTCTAAATCCAAAAAGAACTCTTCTTAATAGTTTTTTTTTTAACTTGAGATGTTTCACCTCAATCCGCTATTATAATACTTTATTTACCAAACATTCAAATTAATGGATTTATCAAACTTTAAAAATGGTTCAAACCTCTAATTTTAACTCATAACATGGTTTATCAAACATGCTCATCATTTATTTTAGGTTTATTAGTAAAAAAACTTTAATTAAAAAAAAAACAATTAAACTCTAACAACTTTGAGCATCCAATTAAGACCTCCCATAACATAAAATAATCAAATCCGCCCTTTGCCAAACTTTGATAATTAAAGACTAACGGGATACTGACTAGGGAGGTAAGTGGGGCGGATTTTAGAGAGATTCACCCTATTCACATCTAATTGGACAATGATGATTATAGATTTCGCGGATCGTTAGGGTTGGAATGAAGATAAAAATTAGATTCATTATGTGTGGTAGGGCAAGCATGAATATATCTTTGTACCCGCTCAATCCCCACCAGTCTTGCATCATCCTCGCACGTCCCGCATCATCCTCACCCACCTCAACATATCTTATAACATGTGTGTAATTGGGCTTGACATTGATCATACCAAACATATAAATATTTTTAAAAATCAGTTTGAATCATAGTCAAATTTAAAGTAATTCATGTTTATTTGTCTTGATATATTTATGAAAAATTCAATATATGAATATAAATATATTTTTTAGGTTTCTTGAATTCTTCTTCACACACACATTGACATGTATTTAACCAATACTTATAAGCCTTAAGGTGCAAGAACCCTTGAACTTTTGAAAAAAATTAAACCATTTAGCAAACACATTGAATCAATTAAGTCTTTTGATCAATATTGACCATCAAAATTTTGACAGTTTTTCTTTAGATATTGCTGTCACATGATACACTATAGTTCTATCATATGATATTTACAGTTTTTTTAAAAAATATTTTTTTATATTTTTTTATAATTTTTAAAGAATTTCATAAGTGTCAACATTGCGACACGACGTATTGCACCAACTGGTTTGAAAAAATTCGTTAGATTCAATTTATTGGTTCAAAAGCTTAATTGGATCCAAAAAAAAGTTTTTCAGATTTTCTACTAATTTTAAAGAATTTTTTGAATAAAATAAAAAAATCTGAAAATGTCAAGTGTCAACATTGTGATACAACGTACTGCA
Source organism: Hibiscus mutabilis (assembly GCA_019671005.1). NCBI lineage: Eukaryota > Viridiplantae > Streptophyta > Magnoliopsida > Malvales > Malvaceae > Hibiscus > Hibiscus mutabilis. The sequence continues at coordinate 21,895,247 of CM033718.1, read as the reverse complement.
CCAGTTGATTCGAAAAATCTTTTAGATTCAATTTATTTGTTCAAATGCTTAATTGGATCCAAAAACGTTTAGGGGCTTAATTGATTTTCTTCAAAAGTTAAAGGACTTCTTACACCATTAAGTCTATTCATAAATATATTATGGCCATGTTTGGTAGAGGTTTGAGCTAATATTAGAGGCTTAACCAGTGAAATCTGCTAATTTGAATATTTGGTGAATAGCATATTGGAATAGTGGATTGAGGAGAAACCTCTAATTTTGAAAAAAAACTGCTAATAAGAGCTTGTTGAGATATTTGATATTGATATAACTTAAATGAAAATTGTTTTTGAACTTCAATTAATTTTGCAAAAATGTTTTAAAAGTTCATAAACTTGAAAAATATGTTTGAAATGTTTTCAAAGGGTTTTTGACATGTTTTAAATGATTTTAAATAGTCAAAGTGTCAAAAGCATGCTTTGAGTACTGGTACAGTTTGACCCATACCGGTACCCAAAAGAGTCCATACCGGTACGGATTTCTGAGTACTGATACGGCCCTTTGTCCCTAAGTTTTGGCAAATTACAATAGCCAAATTGAGTACCGATACAACCTTAACCATACCGATACTCTAGGGTGTGTGCCGATATCTTTGTATCGTGTACCGATACCCTTGTGCATTAAATGCTCAAACATATATTTCTTTTTAAGGCAAGTACCGATACTAGACCCCAAGTACCGATACACCCTGCTCTAAAAGTGAATTAAAGGCTAGAAATAAAGTTCCCAATGGCTCCTAACAACCCCCAAAGCCTAGTAACGGTCATAAAGTCATTTGAGGGTTTAAAAGACCTCTCGAAGCATCCATGAAAGAAGAATAAATATATTGTCAACATTCATGTATTGAGAAATTATGTTTGAGCTTAATTTTTTCATATTTCTTGTAGAAAACACTAGTGAGTCAAATTGTCACATTTGCTCAAGTGTTTAAGACTTTGGGTGAGAGCTTATTTGTGCAAACATATTGCCTAGTAAGGTTTTTCTTTGTTTGCTAATTTTTAGTCTCTTTGTAAAAGAGTGTTTCTAGACTTTATGGTATAAGTCTAGGTTTGTGAGGGTTATCTCCTTGATACCGGAAAAAGGAAAGACAAATTAGTGAATTTGTAGAAAATTCTTAGTGTGGATAGCTAAGGTAGTAGAGGTAGAATTGGTTAAGAAGTCGAACCACTATAAATTATCATGTCAATATTTTTACTGTTTAGCCATTCATCTACCCAAGCAAAAATCCAATTCACCCCCTCTTTGCATTTGATTGGTCGTTTGAGCAGCTCAACAATTGGTATTAGAGCCTCATCTCTATATCGGATTAACATCCTAAAGTCGATCATTGAGGTGCTCAACCATTCTACAAAAACTGGAGTTCATGGCGCAATCCACCAACAAGCCTCCTTACTTTGATGGTGCCAACTACTCCTATTGGAAGAATAGGATGATGTTTTTCTTGATAGTCAAAGATTACCGTCTTTGAGATATCGTTCTTGATGGCTTGTTCGTTCCATAAAGAAGCAAAGCGGAATGGAATGCGGAAGATCGCAAGAAGATGGAGCTCAATGCAAAGGCCTTGTACATTTTCTTTTGTGCACTTGGCCCAGAAGAATATTCTAAAGTCTCTTCTTGTGAGAGTGCCAAGGAAATTTGGAACAAGCTTGAAATCACTCATGAAGGAACCAATGAAGTAAAGGACCAATATTGTTCTTCTCAACCTTGAGTATGATAACTTCAAGATTGACTCGGATGAAGACATCAAAGCTATTTTCGATCGGTTCTCTATCATTGTGAATGGGCTTAAAGGATTTGAAGGGATGATTCTGGAGGACAAGCTTGTTAGAAAGTTGATTTACTCACTTCTCGAGTCATGGGGTTCCAAAAAGATAGCAATCATTGAGGCAAAGAATTTGAAGGAGCTCAAGCTTGATGAGCTTATGGGATCTTTGCTCACCTATGAGATGATGATGTCAAAGGGGAAGAAGAAGAAAATAGATCAAGGCATTGAAGACTTGAATGTTGTTGCTCTCAAATCCTCCTCAAGAATTCAAGAAGAATCAAGTGAAGATGAAGAAGGAGAAGAAGACATGGTCAAGCTCTCTAAGAAATTCAAATGGGTCATGAAGTGCCAAAAAGAATAATCAAGATATGAATCAAGAATGAAAAGGAAGGATCTCATCATATGCTTCGAGTGTAAGAAGCCGAGGCATACCAAGTATGATTGCCCTCATTTCAACAAAAAGAGATTAAGTCATAAGAAGAAGGCATTTTAGGCTACATGGAGTGATGAAGAGGACTCCACTAAAAATGAGGTAGTGCACCTGATAAGTGTTCAAAAGTACTATTTTCCTTACCCTTTTTACTCATATTATTGTTAGACTTAGGCCCATATTAGTTGCATAATTAGCCATTCATGCATTAATCCATGTTTCCTTCCATCGTTGAGCTTGATTACATAACTTGGTAGTTTTTGTGGGAAAAGATGCTACTTTGGTGTGTTTTGTGTGTATGTGCAGGATCACTTGCCAAAGCAAGGCTAGAGCTAGTTGCCAGGGCAATACATGAAGGAGATGCCGAGCTAGTTGCCAGGGCAATGCATGAAGGAGACGCCAAGCTAGTTGCCATGGCAATGCATGAAGGAGACGCTGAGCCAGTTGCCAGGGTAATTGTCGACAAGAGCAAAGGTGATATGGTAGTCGAAATTGATGATTAGACAAGCCCAAGATGACGTGGAGCAAAGCCTAATCCCAAAGGAATTTGATTTCCATGAAGAGATTAAAGAAGAATTAAATTCCAAGAAGATAGGAGAAGTTCTAGTAGGAATATAATTATAATAAAGAATTATATTCTTTAAAGATAATTTAATTCCAACTTAACTTCCTCCTCAAAGAAGGACTTTGGCCTAGCCCTATAAATAAGAGGGAGATTTCGACAATCCATAGAGAGCAAGAGAGGGGAATTTTGACAAGTCCAAGGAGGGCAAGAGGAGAGAATTTTCGACAAGCATCTAGGGCAAGGAGGATTTCGACAAGCCTCATTCTTTTTCCTTTTCTTTCTTGTTCGATTGGGTTCATGCTAAGGATTAATTATCTTGTGTTTCTTTGGAACCTAGCCATGAACTAAATCTATTTGGCTATGGTTATTGTGTTCTATGGTTGTGAGAAACTATTGGTTTTTGTTTAGGTAATAAGAGTTTTCACTTTTCTATTCAAGGTTTATTCATTCTTGGTTCTTATTCTTGTTTGCGAGTGAATTGGGAGAGGATCTCGTGATTTCATCTATTTATCTAATATTGGGAGAGTTAGATTCAAGAAACGGATGAATATGATCTTTATTCAATCTATTGATGTTGATGGTGAAGATTAATCCGGTTTAGGAATAAGTTAAGGATTTCAATGGCTAAGAGGAGCACAAGATTGGTTGTTGTTCACCCTTGATTCACGCAGGGATGTATTATCAAGGCATGAACAAACAGCTAGAGTTTCGACTCAGGGATAAGAAGAAACCATTGAAGAACGCTCTGCCGAACCTTGAAGATTGCTGCCCAGACGCCCAAGTAGTTGCCCAACTAGTCGCCTAGGCAACCATCGATTAGTTGCCAAGGCAACCCCGTTGTGGAAGTTGCCACGACAACTGAGTTGCCCATGCACTCTTTTACCAAGACGATCCAATCGGCTGTCACACCTCAACTCACAATAACCTGGCCTATCTCTCTCTCATTTGATCTCATATTTTCTTTTACTTTATTGATTTCTAGATTAGTTATTAGTTAAACTCCTATAATCTTTTATTTGTGTTTTTACTTTTTACAGTGCAAGAGACTAGATTCTTGAAGTGGCACCAATCCTTGTGGAGATGATATCTTTTATACTATAACTTGCGACGTGTATACTTACACATTTGCGTAGCACTTATTACGCGCAACAAGTTTTTGGCGTCGTTGCTGGGGATTGGCAATAGCGACTTTGTTTTTATTTTCTTGCACTTTCTTTTTACTTTTCTTGTTTAAGATTCAAAGGGATAACAAACTTTGGTTTTGCATTGGTATATGACCAGGGCAAGACCGACTTCACCAGAATATCCCTTTGATCTAGAAATCGAACGAACCTTACAAAGACTTAGACGAAGGATAAGAGTAGCAATGACTAATCAAGACGACAATATGAATCAAGATGTTCCAGCAGGAGGAGGAGTGATTCTTCCACGAAACAGAACTATTCGAGACTATCTTGAAGAAGATCTTGATGGACTTAACCTAGGAGTTGTCGCACCTGAAATTGAAGCCGACCACTTTGAGTTGAAACCGGTAATGTTTAATATGATCAACATAATAGGTCAATTTGGCGGCTCAGCAACTAAAGATGCACGACAACATCTGAAATCTTTCCTCGAGATTTGCAACTTGTTCAAGATACACGGAGTCACCCCCGATGTATTACGATTAAGATTATTCCCCTATTCACTGAGGGATAGGGCGAAAGCATGGTTGAATAGCATTCTTGCCGGATCAGTAGCATCTTGGACCGATCTTTGTCATGATTTCCTTGCTCGATTTAATCCTACAAATTTGACTGATAAGCTTCGTAACGACATTACTTCTTTTCCGCAGGCAGATGATGAATCCATGTACGAGGCTTGGGAGCGATATAGAGAACTTCTACACAAATGCCCCCTACACAGATTCCCGGTGTGGACTCAAGTAATAATGTTTTACAACGTCGTGAATACACCAACAAGGATGATGCTAGATGCCTCGGCAAACGGCATACTCCTAGATAAGTCGCCGGAAGAAGCAATGCAAATTTTAAACAGGCTGGCCAAGAATGATTATCAATTCCCATCTACTAGAAGAGGAGGAGTTAGACGCCAAACCACAATACATGAACTAGGATCATCAGATTCAATTTCGGCACAATTGGCCACTTTAACCAAGATGGCCTAGAACATGCAAAAACCAAACAACACACATGAGGTCAAGGTAATGGATTCTTTTTGTGAGTTATGTGGTGATAACCATAATTCTTCTGAATGTATGCAGAATCCGGAATCCAGCTTCTATGTGGGGAATTACAATCGGAGCAACAATGTGATGTCCAATACATACAATCCAGCTTGGAAGAAGCACCCAAATTTTTCATGGAGTAATCCCAACAATGCTCTAAACCAGAACAATCAGAATGCACAAGCATCGGGATTCCAGCAGAATATGCCACGACAACAGTTACCGCAGCAACAACCGACGACATCTAGTTCTTTGGAAAATTCTCTAAATGCTTTTATGATGAAAACTGAATCTTATATGGCTAAGAATAGTAATTTCATAAAAAGAACTGATGCTTTTATTAACAGGACCGAGATGAGATTACAAAACCAAGAGGCGGCAATCAAATCATTGGAAAATCAAGTCAGACAGTTTGCTCAAAATATGAATACTAGACCGCAAGGAGGTTTACCTAGCGATACTGAAGTCGCAAGAGGAACTGGCCATGAGCAATGTAAGGCAATCACCACTAGAAGTGGCCAACAACTTAGAGAGGTTCAAACCCGCTCGTCAAACAAAACTCCACAAAAAGATCAAGACGAACCTAGTGGCAAAGCCTCAGATGTTGAACCAGGAATTGCCGCGGCAACCGGCAATAAGCATGCCTCGGCAACCGACGATAAAGATGCCTCAGCAACTTGCGATAAGCATGCCTTGGCAACCGCAGTTGATAACGCCTCGGCAACCCCAGTTGTCCCGGCAATGCCGTCAATCACGTTTTAAACCAATGAAAAGATCGAAGATATCCGACTTCCACCACCATTCCCATAAAGGTTGAAGCGACAGAATCAAGATTACCAATTCAAGAAGTTTCTTGATATCCTAAAACAAGTCCACATCAACTTTCCATTGGTGGAAGCAATTGAACAAATGCCAAACTATGCCAAGTATCTTAAAGACATTGTGTCCAAGAGAACAAGGCTAGGAGAGTTTGAAACAATTGCCGCAACAGAGGGATGCATGGAAATGTTGCACAATCGTATGCCACCCAAGTTGAAGGATCCCGGAAGTTTCATAATACCCTGTTCCATTGGAAATCACTATGTCAGGAAAGCATTATGCGACCTTGGGGCTAGCATAAACTTGATGCCTAAATCGGTTTTCTAGAAACTAGGAATCGGGAAGGCAAGACCTACAACAGTTATGCTGCAGCTAGCCGACAGATCCTATGTGCATCCAGAGGGAAAAATCGAGGACATACTGGTAAAAGTTGATAAATTTATTTTTCCCACTGACTTTATTATTTTGGATTGTGAAGCAGATGAGCATGCACCTATCATTCTCGGGAGACCATTCCTAGCAACAGAGAGAACCTTGATCGATGTTGAAAATGGAGAACTCACAATGAGGGTGAATGACCAGCAAGTTAAACTAAATGAGTTCCAAACACTAAGGCATGCCGATGATCCAGAAGAATGCCAACTTCTTCATGCCATGACAGAGTTTAACTTCAACGAGGAATTTAGTTGCCTCGGCAACTACATTGCCAAACAAGAGGAACCTGAGGAGTATGAAGAACCGGTCAAGGAGGAACAACAAGAAAAGGCAAATTGGCTAGTCAATCGACCAGGAAAAGAAGCTGATCAAAATGTTGATGCTACACAAGAAGGCAATAGGGGTGGAGGATGCGGATCTAGAGATATGCGATGCATTCCCGGATGAACAACTTTTAGTTGCCTCGGCGACCATGGACGCGCATGCCTCGACAACCTTCGATGCCCCGGCAACCATGGACCCGCACGCCTCGGCAATTTTGGGAGCAGTCACCACGGCAACACATGCCTCGGTAATACCCTGGTACGTGGATTTAGTTAATTTCCTTGTTTGTGGTATTTTACCTTATGGCATTACTCACCAAGGGAAGAAGCAGTTCCGCCATGATGCTAAGCATTACTTTTGGGACGAGCCTCTTTTGTTTAAACAATGTGCATATCAGGTTATAAGCCGATGTGTCCCTGAAGAAGAGCAATAGAATGTACTCAGGCAATGCCATTCTTCACCCTATGGAGGACATTTTGGAGGAACTCACACCGCGATTAGAATACATGTGCTAGAATAAAAATTGGGGGATTAGAATAAAAATTGGATGAATGCTAGAGGTGCCCGAAATTGGATCTAGCATGTGCTACAAAAATTGATCACTAGAGGTGCCCGAAACTGGCTCTAGTATTTGTTAAAAAATTGATAACTAGAGGTGCCCGAAACCGGCTCTAGTCGAATAAATTAACTTAAGAAAACTAAAAACAAAACACTAGAGGTGCCCAAAACTGGCTCTAGTTAAAACATGTTAAAAAGAACCCAATGAAGTAATTTGAAAACCTCTTGTTTGCATAGACTCCGAAAAATCAACTTGCACACAACTCCGCACACACTCACAAGCATTATAGTTTGATTCCGAGTAACTCCTAAGTTTTCCAAAAAATAAAAAGCCAATCATACTTTGTGCCCCGATTCAGAGAATTGAAATCAAGTTCAAACCTAAGTTTGTGAAAATTGAAGTCTTGGCAGGTAATTATGAGTTTGCATTGCTTGAGGACAAGCAATAGTTCGAGTTTGGGGGTGTGATAAGTGTTCAAAAGTACTATTTTCCTTACCCTTTTTACTCATATTATTGTTAGACTTAGGCCCATATTAGTTGCATAATTAGCCATTCATGCATTAATCCATGTTTCCTTCCATCGTTGAGCTTGATTACATAACTTGGTAGTTTTTGTGGGAAAAGATGTTGTTTTGGTGTGTTTTGTGTGTATGTGCAGGATCACTTGCCAAAGCAAGGCTAGAGCTAGTTGCCAGGGCAATACATGAAGGATATGACGATCTAGTTGCCAGGGCAATGCATGAAGGAGACGCCGAGCTAGTTGCCATGGCAATGCATGAAGGAGACGCCGAGACAATTGCCAGGGCAATTGTCGACAAGAGCAAAGGTGATATGGTAGTCGAAATTGATGACTAGACAAGCCCAAGATGACGTGGAGCAAAGCCCAATCCCAAAGGAATTTGATTTCCATGAAGAGACTAAAGAAGAATTAAATTCCAAGAAGATAGGAGAAGTTCTATTAGGAATATAATTATAATAAAGAATTATATTCTTTAAAGATAATTTAATTCCAACTTAACTTCCTCCTCAAAGAAGGACTTTGGCCTAGACCTATAAATAAGAGGGAGATTTTGACAATCCATAGAGAGCAAGAGAGGGGAATTTCGACAAGTCCAAGGAGGGCAAGAGGAGAGAATTTTCGATAAGCATCTAGGGCAAGGATGATTTCGACAAGCCTCTTTCTTTATCCTTTTCTTTCTTGTTCGATTGGGTTCATGCTAGGGATTAATTATCTTGTGTTTCTTTGGAACCTAGCCATGAACTAAATCTATTTGGCTATGGTTATTGTGTTTTGTGGTTGTGAGAAACTATTGGTTTTTGTTTAGGTAATAAGAGTTTGCACTTCTCTATTCAAGGTTTATTCATTCTTGGTTCTTATTCTTGTTTGCGAGTGAATTGGGAGAGGATCTCGTGATTTCATCTATTTATCTAATATCGGGAGAGTTAGATTCAAGAAACGAATGAATATGATCTTTATTCAATCTATTGATGGTGAAGATTAATCCGGTTTAGGAATAAGTTAAGGATTTCAACGGCTAAGAGGAGCACAAGATTGGTTGTTGTTCACCCTTGATTCACGCAGGGATGTATTATCAAGGCATGCACAAATAGCTAGAGTTTCGACTTAGGGATAAGAAGAAACCATTGAAGAACGCTCTGCCGAACCTTGAAGATTGCTGCCCAGACGCCCAAGTAGTTGCCCAACTAGTCGCCCAGGCAACCATCGATTAGTTGCCAAGGCAACCCCGTTGTGCAAGTTGCCACGACAACTGAGTTGCCCGTGCACTCTTTTACCAAGACGATCCAATCGGCTATCACACCTCAACTCACGATAACCTAGCCTATCTCTCTCTCATTTGATCTCATATTTTCTTTTACTTTATTGCTTTCTAGATTAGTTATTAGTTAAACTCCTATAATCTTTTATTTGTGTTTTTACTTTTTACAGTGCAAGAGACTAGATTATTGAAGTGGCACCAATCCTTGTGGAGACGATATCTTTTATACTATAACTTGCGACGTGTATACTTGCACATTTGCGTAGCACTTATTACGCGCAATAGCACCTATGTCTCATAGCCATCGAAGAAGATTGAAGGGTACCTTCTAATTCATCTACTTCAATTTCATATGAATTAAAAGATGCCTATGATGATTTAGTTTTGAATTTTATAGCCTTATTTTTAAAAACAAGAAATTGATTTCAAAATTAAAAATCGAAAACAATTTTTTCCCAAAACTAATTTAGAACTTGAAGCAAGGTCTAAAAACTTTGAGAATTTTTTTTCATTTACAAAACTTGCTTTCAAAAGTTCAAGAAGAAAAAGATTTGATTTACAAAAGCCTTGAAAATAAAAATGGAGTGTGCTCCAAATCTAGTATTGTAAAATCAAACCTTTATTAAAGACAATCTAGTTCCCCTAGATTTTTAAACGACAAATGTGTTAAAAACATTTGGGACCAAAAAGGACTCATTGTTTCAAAAAAAGGATGAAATTGAAAAATGGATTCCAAAGGGGACTAAAATTTTTGGGACTAACGCCATTGGATCCAAAGCAATTTGGATACCAAAAATTACTTGATTGTCTTTTGTAGTTGTGCTTGAGCCATTGATGATCAAAGTTAAAATTGTGAAAGCTAATGACATATAAAGGAGGAAGGACACTTGGATAAGGAAGGCTTAGCATTCTACCTTGTTTCATGTGGTAATTTTAAGTTTCATGCAATTGCTTGATCATGTTTTCCATGTCTAATTTTCATGTTGATCTAAGCATGTTTGTATGACTCCATGTTGTGCATAATTGCATATAGTTAGGGGAGTCTTGATCGGTGTAAAAATGACACACTTTTAGCGCAAGCTACACTATTGATGCAAGAATAGAAACAAGGAAATATTGTTTGAATATCGATCTCACGAGAATGGTGAATTACATCTGTACTTATGTGACTGCAATACAATATTATACGAGTGATAGTTTTGGGTGCAATGGTGGTTGCAATAGCAATATAAAAAGGAGAGTAAATGGTTTAATGTGGAGAATAATCTTTCTTTGTGGCTGCATTGAGACATCTATAATTCATACAAATATGCCAACTAGTAGGAATGCGTGTTGGAATCGGCTTATTAGCATCGTTACGAACCACAATAATGCCACTTTCCTTAGGAATACAGTGGACAGAACTCAACCATGCACTATCGCAAATTGCATAGATAATGCCTACGTCCAACCATTTAAGGATTTCCTTCTTGACCACTTCCTTCATCTTTTCATTTAATCTTCTTTCTGGCTCAATGGATTGTTTTTTATCATCATTCAACTTAATTTTGTGCATGCAAAATGAAGGACTAATGCCCTTGATATCAGCAATTGTCCATGCAATAGCACGCTTGTGTCGCTTCAAAATATTTATCAACTTAGGTTCTTATATTGCATCCAGAGTTGCAGAGACTATGACTAGGAATTTTTCCGCATCTCCAAGGAATACATATTTGAGATTAGCTGGAAATGGTTTGAGTTCTAGAGTAAGAGCTTCTTTAATAGAAGGTTTAAACATAAGAATTGACTGATGAGCTAGATACAAATATTTAACTTGCCACTTATGATGAACTGTTGTGGTGAGAACTTCAACAATGTGGTCACAATTTAGAATATCTTCTTCTACTAATGAAAGTGCAGTATCTTCAGCAACGAGAATACCACAATGATGGAGGTCTTTTTGGATGATGTTTTCAAGGATATCAATATGATGAAATTCTTTATAGTTTATTCTCATATCATTATTAAACATTCCAAACGTGGCTTAGTCCTTGTTAACTCTCATTGTAAGCTCTCCTTTCAATACATCAATGATTGTTTTCCATATAGCTCAGAATGGGTGACTAAGAATAATAGGTACATCTTTGTCAGCCTCATAATCAAGAATAATGAAATTAGTTAGGAAAACAAACTTGTCTATACAAACAAGCACATCCCTGATTTGACCATCTAGATGAGTCAAAGATCTATCAGGCAATTGTAATGTGACTGCTGTGGGCTTCATATCTCTAGTGCCCAACTTTGAAAAGTAGATAACGCATTAAATTCATACTAGCCCCTAAATCACAATTTTTTTTACTGAAATAATGATTACCAATTGAGCGAGGTATGATGAAGCTGCCTGGATCCTTCATCTTTCTTGGTTGAGTGTTAGATATCAACGCAGTACACTCCTTAGTGAGTGTAATGGTTTCCATTGCATTGAGCATCTTCTTCTTTGGCAAGTAGCACGAAATCTGTGTAAGAGCATCAATCAAAGGAATTTGAACTGTAAGTTGTTGCAAAGTATCATGAAAGAATTGAAATTGATTATCCAACTCGACATTGTTGAACTGTTGAGGAATAGATGGAGATGGGTTATCTAATTGTTGTGCCGACACTGGTTGTTGCGGTAACAAAGTAAGTTGTAAATCAGTTGGAACATGAGTAATAGTAGGATGTATGTTACCTATCTTGCCAATGTTGTCTCCATCCTTAACTGTATGATCAGGGACAAATGACTCCCCTCGTTCATGAATTGACATAGAAACATGTTGCATCAAGTTAGTAGTCTATTTTCCACTATGAAGAGTACAACTTTGCAAATGCTCCTTATCATTGTTCATCGGAATCTTAGTGTTGCTAGGTGTTGTTCCCGGCTGTTTAGAATTCATGTCAGTAGCTAATTGTCCCAAGTGATCTTCCAAAGTGTGTATTGATGAAGAGTGACCTTGCACTATCACTTTAGTGTGAGACAAGCGATCATGCATCATCTCTTTATGAAGGGAAAATGGATCAGATACACTTGCGGGGCATAGTGACTCATGTAAGATGGAGCCTGAGATGGTGCACCATATTGTGAGTGCATACCAAACTATGATTACTAAGACTATGATGTTATATGTTGCGGTCGCATTCGATTCTATTATGGCTACAATAAAGTCTGCAGCGTGAACAGTTGCTATGAGTAACTGAAATTTCCTTCGCGCACACTAGAATTGCCTTGAAAGGAGTCATTCCCAAAGCAAAAGGCTCCTTGGTGTTGGGTAGGATTAAAGTTACTGTGATACCCCGAATTTGGCCTAGAAGTATTATTAATTCGTTTGCTAAATTAGTAGTTCCATTATGTCACTTGATTTATAAATCGAGTGAGTTGGGACCGATTTGAAACAAAGAAAAAATGAATAGCCAATGTTATCATGGGTTAAAATAAATTCTTGGATTAATTGAGAGTTGCACGCTAAATAAGATTAAGCACAAGGACTTGTACACTTGTAAGATGATGATGAAGGCAAGTGTGTGGAGGGGGAGATTCACGGCTTTTGGGATGTTGAGAGATAAACCAAAATGTTCATCATCTTTCTCCTTCCTATGCATAACCAAAACCATAGAATAGAGAGGGTGTTGAGATAAAGCTAGCAATTTGTTCATTTTAGCTCAATTAATTAAGTTTTGGTTCGAAAGGCTTTGGGAGAAAGACCAAGAAGGAGTTGAAGAAGTAAGGACTAAGGTAGATTAAATTGTAGATAAACAAAAGGGGATTGTGATTTAGGAGAAAATCTAGCTTGGATCTAACCGTGAGTGTAGTTTAAAGTCTCAAGGTAGGCTAGTAACCTTCTCGAGCATCCTTTGTTGTTTAAATTACATTGTTTTATTTTGAATCAAGCTATGCATAAACAAGCTTGGATTTAAGGTAAATAACCTTTTCCATGTTATCATTCGACTAAGAATGTGTATGAATTGAGAAACTTATATGATCTATATATGTGCTTGATATGATAATAATAAGCTATGCTCATATGATACTTTGATTAAGGATTTATAATACGTTAAAAATTTAAAAAATTAAAGGCTTGGTTTCGAGTCAGTCATAGGTCTAGTTGGCATGCCATAGAGTCCATAGAGATTGTGTTTGGGGTGGGCTACGGTCCTTATGACGAGACAGTAGGAGGGATGTATTTTGGTCACTTGGCAACAATAGGAGGGATTGACTGGTACTTAGAGTACCATATTTTGGCGACAGTTGGTTGGGGATTCATGTACCTAGGCTACTTGATTCTCAAGGCTATGTTAAAGATAAAAAATGAAAATTTCAAGCTAAAATAATGAATCAACTTAATAGCTTGCATATCAAGTAAGATTCTTTAATTGATTCTTGTGCATTCTTTTGGATGAAGTTATATGTTTTGTTCGAATGCTTTAACTCAAAATGTCTAGTTCCTTGTTCGATCTTTAAACTATACATGACTTGATAGAATTGTGGTGAAAGGATAGATTGCTTGATTTATGCTTTTAGCTACCTTAAACTACCTCACTAAGTGTATGCTTATTCTATTCTTTCATTATATTTTAGGGAAATCTTCCTAGCACTTATCTTTTGAGCTTGGACGAGATCACAAGTATATGAAATATGTTTTGAAATCTTCCTTTTAAGAACTCCTAGTTGGTGGCACATGGTTGATATGTATGCACAGTGCATATAATTTATCCTTTTTGGTTACATATGTATATAAGCTTTATAAGCATTAATGCTATATAATGGGCCTTAATATGTTTCATGTTCGTTGTTTGAGATAAAGAAGTTATGATGTTTCATTGGTAGTGTGTCTATGAATGCATCTATGGTATTGCTATGCAAATGTGATAGGAGTAGAATTGAATGGTCATATATCATGGTTTTCATGTGATTGCTTGTATATTTAAGTGATCATGGCTTAACGTTTTGCTAGAGTAGCAATATGATCTTGGATGTGTGTTTGATGATATGCCATGTGATTATAGGGTAGACAAAAATGTTTGATGAATTGTTCTTTAAGCTTTAGACCTTGATTTTAGTATTCAAAACTTAAAAGAATACAACTATGACAATGTGTGCTTGTATAAAATGATTTGAATTATAGATGATACTAAACCTCTCACCTTTATGTTTTTGGAAGTTGGTCGAATAATGCATGTAGTAATTTCATTCGAACTCCTCTTCCATTGTTCCAAATCTTGTCTAAACAAATAATTATGGTTTATATGTTAGGCTCAAATCATTAGATGACCTAATAAATGGATATTTATACTTGGAGGCTATGGTTTAGGGGAAATCACATTATGTTGTACTTTCTATTAAAATAACTTATTCAAGCTCTTATATGATATGAAATTTCTTAAATGGCTTAATTCTCTTATTGAAGATAAATTCTCAAGTTATATGTTTGAACTTTTTTTTATAATGCTTGGATTGATCAAATGTTTGAAATGTTATTTGGGGTGGTACGCAAGCTTTCCTAGCACTAGAAATAATCTTGACTTTAGCTCTATTCGAAATAAAGGTTGTGGGATCGAAATGTAAATGGTTTTTACTAGTTTTATTCAAAGGTAGATGTATGACCAAATGATAATTATGGTATGATAATACTGGTACCTTTAATTAAGGGATCTTCTTTTTAATGACATATGACAATCTTAATAATCAAAGGTTTGGTCGTTTTCTTATAGCCTTTAAAATAATAGTTCTATTGTAGTTAATAACCTCTTATCATTTTCAAGGGATAAACATGAATCTTATTTGACCTAAAAATTTAAAGATAAAATATCCTCAATCCATATGTTTGACCTTTGACACCCCTTTGTCTTAGTTGCCTTTCCCTAGTTACATAAAACGTTTTAGCTTGGTTTAGCTTCTAAACAGGTTAAAGGGTGTTACAGTTACTCCCAGAATGTCGATTAGTTGTGTTGTAGGATGTACCCAAGTTATTGCCTTGCATGTTGCTAGCATAACTAGCACTTTCTGCAAGTTGTGGGCAATCCTTAAAACTATGATTTCCTATACAAATCTCATAGGAAAATACATGGGTGGTTGTTTGTTGAGCTAGCTGGATCGGAGCAACTTCACTTGTCCCCTTCTTATTCTTGATTTTGTTCTCCGAAGTAGATATCTGAGCCTTTAGAGAAGATAGATCATTAAGTTCAAACACTCCTGGTGCAGCCTTGCATGATGCAGCTCTAGAGATAGGATATTGTGAATCATTTTGAGCAAATTGCTTCAATACACCGACATCGGCATTGTAGGTGCAATCAAGTAAAGGACCACTGGATGAACCGTCGACAAGATGTCTCGTGGCTACATTCAACCCATTATAAAAAAATCAATATGAGTTTCTTGTTGAATGTCGTGGTTAGGACATCTTCGCAACAAAGATTTATATCTTTCCCATGTAGTGTGAAGAGTCTCATCATCTAACTGATAGTAAGTTGTAATATCATTCCTTAGGCTTGAGTTCATTGTCGGTGGATTAAAGCACAAAAAAATTGTGCTGCAAAATCATTCCACGATGTAATCGAGCCGGCAGGTAAGCCTCTGAACCATGTGCAGGCTCTACCCTGCAATGAATAGGGAAACAATTGAATCCGTAAGGCATCATCAGGAATGCCTTGTTGGCTAAATGAAACACAAATTAAAATAAAATATTGAAGATGCTCTCGGGCATCTTCATGTGGTACCCCTGCATACTGCCATTGGAGTTGAGCATTTGGAACATAACCGGCTTCAACTCAAAGTTCCTAGCTTGGATAGGAGGTTGAACAATTCCTAGTAGCAAATCATCCAAATGGGGAACAAAAACCACGCAGATTGTTTTGTTCTGGGCTAGTGGGTGCAGCGGTGGGTCTTCTTGAGCATGAGGAATTTCCTCATTGTTTTTTGGTTTTATAGACATTTCACTATTTTCATGAATCCTTCTTCAAAAAGTTCTCTCAATTTCTAGATCTAGTACAAAGAGTGGTGTAGTGGCACTTCTGGTCATACAACTCCAAAACAAAATAATAAAAAGAAAAGGGAAAACAAAAATAAAACTATTAGAAACAAATACAAACTTAAATAAAGAAAACAAAATTAAAAACAGAAACATAAGAACATAATAACGTCATCCTTGGCAACAACACCAAAACTTGATCGGTGTAAAAACAACACAATTTTAGTGCAAGCTACACTATCGATGCAAAAATAGAAAAAAAGAAATCGTGTTTGAATATCGATCCCACAAGAATGGTGAATTACGTTTATACTTATGTGACTACAATACAATACTGTAAGAGTGGTAGTTGTGGGAGCAATGGTGGTTGCAATAGCAATATAAAAAGGAGAGTAAATGGTTTAATGTGGTAGCAATAACAAAAAGTAATAAAATATATGGAATAATGAGAATAAAGCGTAGATCTCCTTGGCTCAGTTCGGTAGAAAGATCAAGTGCACTTCGAGGATTAAGGATTAGCTTAATCGGTGATATAGTGGCCAGCTTCAGTATTAGCTTCCATTTAACCTCCAACTATACGAAGATTGGCTTCAACTTTCGTTGTAACTCGAGTGTAAGGACCCTTGAACAAGTGGACCAACTTTCGTTGCATCCAGACAACTTTCACTACAAGAACTCGTTAATCTGACTTGTCACTGCATCTAACCATGTTAGTGACTTGTTTTAACACTCTCATGCAAAACATAAATCAAATCTGGAACCCCCTCAACTCGGCCTAGTCGCAAGATCGAACCGAGCAGGCTACATTGGGTTTGCCGGAAACCCCCCCGAAAAGATTAACTCAAAATACTACCATTTTTTCTTTTTATCTTACCTAGATGCAAAAATTACCTATGGTGTACATACTGGCAATTTAGCGACCAAATTGTAATTCTAGAAAATTACTAGGACTTAACCCATTTTAAGTTACCGATCCTCAATTAATCAGGTTTCAAGCTCATATGTAAAAAACCAACTCAAAACGATCATTCAAACTCATCCAATTGCATACATAACATTCAGGGACCTAAACGTAAGGAACATAAACTTCCAAACATCCCAATAACTAAATTAACAGCTACCCGTATCGGTACACGAGCAAGTATATCGGTACGCCTTGGCCTTTTTCTTAAAATCAGATTCCATTAGCTCAAAACCATACCGATACGGCTTAAGCATATCGATACACCTTGCTACAATACTCTTGCCCGTACCAAAATGGCTCCCCGCGTACCAAAATGCTATGCCTAAAATAGCTCACCCGTATTGATATGGGGACACGCGTATCATTACGCTTGAACTTGTAATGTCCAATTTTGCTAGTTTTACATGTTTTCAAGGCCACGCCAACATTCTAACATGTTTCAACCATTAAAACAACATCACTAAGGATTGATCCTCACCAAAACATCAAAAAATTTACATCATAACATGGCTTTATGCTTTGATGAGTAAACTAGAGGCATGTTTCCTAAAACCAAGTCAATTAAAGCATGAATTGCAAATCCCAAAGCAATACCAAGCATTAATGGCCGTTTACAATCCTCAAAACAACATAGCAAACATGCTAAAACAAGGAGTTTATCAAAACAACTCCCAAACCAACAATGAACCCCATTTCCTTTATTACTACAATGTATAAATTGAAATCATACTTTCAAATCCGAAGTCTTTGGAATCCCTTGCCCACGCGCTGCCTTGCAACCTTTAATTCTCTACATTGGTGGACAAAAAGAGCGTAAGCATGCAAGGCTTAGTGAGGAGTGCTCTAACAATACACCATCAATCCATTTGTAAACCATTTTCCAAAACCACATTGAAATCACCATTTAAAACATCATGCATTGAAAACCATGAACTTAACACTTTCAAAAACCAACATATTAAACCATATGCGACTTGTATCATGGATCAACAACATGTCCCAATGCAATTAAGAACTCATTTTCCATTAAAAGATTGAAGAAATCATGAAGTTACCTGGAGATTTTGAAGAAGAAAAGGGTGTTTGGTTGGGGAGAATTTGAGAGAAAATTTTGAAGGTAGTTACTTAAAATTTGTTTAAGCAATTAATTATAAAATTAATTCTCCCAACTTATTTATATTTTCCAAAACCCTTTTAAAAATAGCCAATTAAGGAGAAAATTTTGATATTAGACTTTGGGCAAATAGCTCCTTAAATTCAAAGTTCTGATCCTTTTACAAAACAATCACTAAAAACAGTTTATATTTCTTACATTTTGGTCACTAACCTAAAATGTCACATTTTGAAATCACATTTTTCAACATTGATTTTATCAAAAATATCCACATAAAAAATAATGATTTTTATATATTTTTCTCAAATATTTTCTCACCAAAAAATATTTAATCCAATTTTAATCTTGAAACTCTAACTAATCCACTAGACAATCTAATCAGCTTATAAATTGCTAGGCCCAAAATCGGAGCGTTACAACCCTCCCCTACTTAGGAAATTTTGTCCTTGAAATTTTACCTGAAGGAAACAAATGCAAAAATTGTTTCAACATGTCCGCTTTTCTCTCCCATGTGGCCTCCTCAACTCCCCGATGTTCATACAACACCTTTACAAGTTCAATCGTCTTGCCACGAAGAACTTTACTGCTGGAATCAAGGATCTCTACTGGTTCCTCATCATAAGACAAATCCGGTTGCAAACTCAATATCCTCCACTGCATAACATGCGATGGATCCGATCGATACCTTCACAACATCGACACATGAAACACATCATGAATCTTCTCCAACGTAGGAGGTAACCTCAAATGATATGTCACAGGACCAACACGCTCCACAACCTCATATGATCCAATGAAACTCAGACTAAGCTTAGCCTTACGCCCGAACCTCATCACCTTCTTCCAAGGCGACACTTTCAAGAACACGCGATCACCAACCGCATATTCAATCTTCCTACGCTTCAAATCTGCGTAGGATTTCTGGCGATTTGAAGCCGCTTTCAAGCGATCAAAAATGAGCTTCACTATCTCATTCGTATCCTTTAACACATCAGACAAGGAAATATTCTTTTCTTCTACCTCAGCCCAACACAAAGGTGTACGACTATTTGACTATGAGAGTGCTTGGTAAAAGGGACAGAAAATGCATTGGAAATGTATAAAACATTGACAAAATTTAGTCTTTTGCATGCAAGTATACACGGTTGGCAAGTAATGCAGTAGTAAGCTAAGTATCAATCCCACATGGATTGACCATGAATTTGACTGCTTGGATTGTTACTTGTCAAAGGAAAAAAATTGTTTGAGTTGAAATTGGTTTTGAAAATAGTTTAAAAGAAAATAAATAAAAATAAAACAATGTTGGCAATGAGATTGTTTAAAATGAATGATGATCGTTGGCAAAGGATGCCTGGTTTTCACGCTATTCATGTCGTCCAGCTTTAATAATATAGTGCCTTGGCATGGTTTAACAAGCAGATTCAAAATTAGCATCACCTCTCTCGATGGTCACTGCCCTAAATTAACCATGTAAAAACCCCTATATCTCTATAGTAATGTTTTTCATAAATCAATTTGATTAATTCTCAACCTTTACTCCTATGGGGTAGATTCATTTCAGAAGTAAGCTAATCTACCTGAACATCTTCTTCCGAAGCATCTCGCCTTAGTATCTGGCAATAGATCGTTGCCCCCTAAGTCTGTTAAGATATTAAGGTTCAATAAGCCAACAATGCCAGCTCTCGCTTGGCACAGTTTTGATAAAAACATTGTAGAACATGCCAAATAGGGAAAACAATGCCGAAGTGTTTTCATTATTAAAAACTAAACATAAAAACAACGTTCAACGCAAGCATCCCCTACCAACTATTAAATTAGTTTATGGTGAGGGTATCAACCAAAAACCCTTCAATGTTTTGCAAACACATCATCATTTAAAAGAAAATAAAAACAATTTAAACAAAGAGAATGGGCGAGAAGGGGTCTCTCGATGCAGTCCTTCAAGGTCCAGGCTCTCGGTCAAGATGGTCGAACCACATCTCCTTGGTGCAGCCGATCGTCGATCACTCCAAAAAAATATCTCAAAAATAGTCCCCTCGTGAATCCTTGCTTGATCGTTCTTTAAATAGGCGTGCAAGGAAGACTTAGGATAAGCTCTTGAGTTTGAATTTTGAATGCTTAAGGGACAAGGGACGTGATTATCTTATCCAAAGTTTGAATGCCAGCTGATTAGGTTAGGGCTGATGTCATATGCCGTCATTTCTTCGCCAACCAATATTGGCACTATTTTTTTGGAGATTGATCCAATTTATATTTTCTCGCAGCCTGATCTGGTCCTACTTTTTTGGGTTCAACAACTACTTGGCCTAGCATCAAATTCCTCTTCTCTGCCAACTGGAGCTTTGGAATTATTTGGTCCATCTGTTCCAATAGCATCTCGGCATTCTCTCTGGTATTCCTTCCTACGCTGCCAACTGCTATGCCAAGCCTGCAATATTGCCAAGAAAGAACCCTTCACACTGGCATGGACACAAATCCTAACTCCTCATGTAAATGAATGAATTTAACAACTAAATGTAGCTAAATGTACTCAAAAGAAAGCAAAGGTATTGGAAAATATTCATAAAAATAGTACTTTTGAGGAGGTAACACTCCCCCAAGCCTAGCTCATTACTTGTCCTCAAGTAATGCAAGTAAAAACAAAAACAAAAATTGTGAATATAGTACCTTGGCAAAACTTTGGTTGGAATGCCAACAAGTGTTGACAATAGAATATGGCTCTATTTCTGTCCTCAGGTATCTCAGTGCAGCAATGCCAAGTAGGTAGCAAATTCAAGTGCAGCAATATAACTCTAGTCAAAGAGCATGAAGAGTGTATGATGTGTAGGTAATATGTACCAAATATCATTTCACTCCCTTAGTCCAATTTACTACCTAAACTTAGAGTTTTTATTTTTCTTTTATTCATGCCCAGGGTTTCTGCTGGCAATATTTAAACTTGCTTCGTAACACTATTTGGCATGAGAAATAAGAGCGAGCATACCACGAACCCCCACATTAATCCAGACATTACTAGTCTTTTTCTCTTCAACTCATACCCTAAAGTTTTGAACTTGATAACTAAGAGGGAGCAAACCACGAAGCCCCAAGTAACTTATTATCTCTAGGCAGAGGAGAGTTCTATTTTCTTTTTCTTGCCTTGGCAAAACATTGTTGCCTTATTCTTATTTTACCTTGGCAAAATTTTTTATTTTTTTATTCTGAGCTTAGTTTCAACAGTTCTAAGTTTGTTTGGGAACTAGATGCATACTACGTGTTAAGTAAAGTTCAATTCCCTAAACTAGATATCAATTGCTAAGCAGACCTGGTATTACTATTATGCTGACATAGGCAACTAAAGATTTAAAATTTCTTTATCGGATAGACTAATATAGATCAAATTAAACTTGCCAAACAAAGTGTTAACATTCTTCAAAATTAAATCGAGGCTAAAAAAATTTTTAGTGGTTCGGTATGCAACTAATCTATATGACATTAATGGCATGGCAACAAAAATGTAAAATGAATGCATGGTATGGCATAAACGTGAGGCAGCGCACACCCCCAAACCAAAGATGTGTATTGTCCTCAATGCATGAAAATAGCACATATATAAAATTAAAACAAAAAAATAAAATGCACGAACATGTGAATGCAATAAAATGAAATGCAAAGGAGTTTAGGAAGAAGATGACTCATCTTCGGAGACTTCTTCTCGTGTGATGTAGGTATTTCTCTTCACAAAAGTCCCATGATCGGGGCCCATTCTTTTCCTTCCTTTCATGCTTGGCTTTGAGGTGCTAGTGGAAGCTCCAACATCTCGTAGAACTTCCTCCACAATCTTGGCAGGTTCTAACACGTCAGGAGTAGCGGTGGCATCAGACTGAGCAGGTTCAACAGGTGTTGTGGCAAGCTTTGTAATAGACTTAGCTTTGGTAGAATTGTCTTTGGTTTCCTTGGCTTTGGTTTCCTGTGATTCAACTTGGGATTGAGTACTAGCATATTCAACTTGAACTAGATATAACAGGATTGTGGCATCAGATGGGGTACGAGCTGATTGGGGATTGGCTGGCATGGCATCATCGCTGACAATGATCTCGGCAGGGAAATTTAGGAAGGCTGGAAAAAAATCTGGGGACATCTTTTCAAGGGTTTCTCTGATAACAATGTCCCTGGCATGATTGTACTGCCAGAGCTTGGGATTTTGCTCCTCAACTTTCTCTAATTTTTTGAGAATGATCTATTGGCAATGATTGATCTCAAAAAGCAATGCCGGCGATTCAGCTAGCATCATAACGTCATATTCTGCCTTTGGCACCTTGGGCTTTGGTGTTGATTCTTTTCCCTTCCTCTTACCCTTTTCTTTCAATTCGGTGGCAATAAGTTACCTCCATAGGGCCGGTGTGATTGTGGTGCCCTTAATTTCTTGGCCTTTGTATGAATCAATCTTGGGCATACCATGCCTCATGCAAATGTTATAAATTAATAAGGGAATGAATAAACTGCCTTTGGGCTTACCAATACATTTATATGTCTCCACGATGATGATCCACCAACATTGATTTTCTGGCCAACAATTATTGAGTGTGGTAATCCCAGCCGTTCCACCGACACCTTTTAATTGTGGGTGGTTTGCATGAGATTTGCCTTTAGAAAATGGTTCCACCCCTTATCTAAGATTTTAGCACTGATCTCTTGACGTTGCATTGTCCATTGGCAGACTTAATCCACTCCGTGCTTGGTTCACACAGATCTGCCAACAACTTCTTTCTCTTAGTAGCAGTCATTGACTTGGCATACTCAAAATGTTCATCCTCTGCACCTTCCAACTCAAACATGGTGTTAATATACCCCTCATCAAAACACAAACAAGTAACTCGAATCATCAAGAAGGGATTGTCTTTAGTGGTCACATGCGCGTAGAACTCACGAACAATGTTCACATAAACCTCCCCCTTCTGCTCTTCAGAAGAGTTCCCATTTGTGCATGCTTACTATAGCCATGAAATCGGAGGGAACTCCCACGGTTTGGTCACTTTTGAAGTCGAAGTGCTTTTCAAAACAAAAGGATCTTGAGACAAAATTTTCTTCATACTTTTTCTGGATCTCCTCGTTGAAAAATATTTTGAAGGGAGTCGATGAGGAAGCCATTGAAACAAGATGAAAGCTTGAGACGGTTTGGTCAAAGGAATAAGAAGAGAAAATATGAATCTTGGTTTCTTGCTTGATAAAGAAAGAAAAACATGGAAAAGGTTTTGTTTCTTTGAACGGCTAGTGTAGGTAGAAAGTAAAGAGTTTAAGTGTTTAATGGGGTGTAATAAAATAGCCGAATTTAATGGGGATAATGATGGAAATGAAAAAGATTTAATTTGATTTGATAAGGGGTTAAGTGATAAGGTTGTAAGTGATAGAATATGTTTAAAAATTAGGGTGATAAGGTGTTTAAATTGAATTTAAATTCAACTTAATTCAATTTGGGTGGCTAGGGTTAAGTTCAAAGAAAAAAATAATATCTCCCTTCAATGGGCTGAATTTAATCAAGCTAGGGTAAATCCCTTCTTCCAAATTCCAATCCGCCGCATGTCAAGCTTCTGCGTTGGCATTCTGCCTGGCACATAGAATTCTCTCATTATGCCATCATCTCATGCCAAGTCCTGCCTTGGCATTATCCCTGGCACACTAAATCTGCACATACTCAAGGAAAACCTTTCAACGTAGTAAAGAAAAATAAAAAACTAAAATGAAAAGAAGAAAAATAAATAAAGAAAATTCTGAAAGAAAAACATCTAATCCTAATATTTACAAAGAATTAAACCATGATGATGATGTTATGGTACCTCTACCAAGAGGATAATCTCTTTGGCATGCTTCTGATCACCTTCCAAACAATGCTTTAAACGTTTGTCGTTCACCTTAAAAATAACTCCCGTCTTCAAATTGTTGATGTCCACAGCTCCATGGATATAGGTCTTTACAACTTTATAAGGGCCCGACCATCTCGATCTGAGTTTACCTGGAAAAATTTTAGAGTTAAATAACAAAACATGTAGGCCTACCTCAAATTGTCTTGGCATTATCCTACTGTCATGGCAGCGTTTTATCCTCTCTTTGTAGAGTATGGCATTCTCATAGGCTTGTGTTCTGAATTCTTCCAACTCGTTTAGGTCTAGTAACATTTTTCATATCAAGTTTTTTGATAGCCCAATTTGCATGGTACTCCATCTCCACAGCTAGGTGGCATGCTTTTCTAAAAATGATTCTAAATTGTAAAGTACCCAAAGGAGTTTTAAATGTTGTCCTGTAAGCCCACAAGGATTAATCTAGTCTCAATGACCAGTCTTTCCGTGATGGATTCACAGTCTTTTCAAGTATACTCTTGATCTCCTTGTTTGAAATCTCGTCTTGCCCATTTGTTTGTGGATGGTACGTCGTGCCAAACCTCTGCTGAATTCCATATCTGCAAAAAGCTTTAGAGATTAGATTGCATTTAAAATGGGTGCCTCATCATGAATAATCACTTTAGGGGCACCAAATTGTGTAAAGATGTGTTTATGTAGGAATTTGGCAAGAGCCTTGGCATCGTTCCTTGGTAGGGCAACAACCTCAACTCATTTTGATACATAGTCAAAGGCCAGAAGAATATATACATTACCAAATAATGGAGGAAATGGACACATGAAGTCTATCCCCCATACATCAAATAAATCCACTGGCATAATGTTTTGGAGCGGCAGTTGGTGTCTACCAAAGATGTTTTCTGTCTGTTGGCATCGATCGCATGCCTTGGCATAATTGTGGGCATCTTTATATAGTCTGGGCCAAAAGAATCCTGACTGCAACATATTGGCAGTAGTCTTCATCCTAGCAAAGTTGCCTTCATATGGTACAGCATGTCATAATTGTAGTATACTATGTTGTTCACCCTCTGGCACACACCAATGGATCACTTGATCGACACAATGTTTGAATAGAACCAACTCATCCCAATAATACTGTCGAACATCTCGCAAAAAATGTTTCCTAGCTTTGTATGCCAAATTTGGTGGCAGAATGTTGCTTACCAGGTAGTTGACTATGTCAGCATACCATGGCATAGCATTAACTGCAAGCAAGTGCTTATCTGGAAACTCATCTCTTATGGCAGTGGTCTTACCATCTTCAAGGTGATGCTCTAGGCGTGATAGGTGATTAGCTACCAAATTTTCACTGTCTTTCTTGTCCTGGATCTAGAGGTCAAATTCTTGTAGTAAAAGCGTCCATCAGATTAGTCTAGGCTTAGCATCCTTCTTTTCCATGAGGTACTTTAGTGTCGAATGATATGTATACACCATAACTTTGTTACCAACTAAATAAGATCTAAATTTATCAAAAGCAAATACAAGTGCAAGAAATTCATTCTCAGTTGTGGAGTAATTCAGCTGAAACTGGCATAGTAAATGATATGAAAGACTTTGCCACGCCTATGTCCCAACACTACTCCGAAGGCATAGTCTATGGAATCACATGAGTTTGAATGGCTCATTCCAATCCGGTGCCACGACTATAGGGGCATTATTCAATTTCTCCTTAAGTTCCTGAAATGCTCTTAAACAAGAATCGTCAAATACAAAAGTGACATTTTGTTCTAACAAAAATCATAAAGGTTTAGACATTTTAGAAAAGTCTTTGATAAAACATCGGTAAAAACATGCATGTCCCAAAAAACTTCTAATACCTTTTACACTAGTCGGTGGTGGCAATTGCTTGATTACATCAACCTTTGCCTGGTCAACTTCTAATCCTCTCTTGGTTACCTTGTGCCCAAGAACAATGCATTCCTTCACCATGAAGTGACATTTCTCTCAATTTAACACTAGGTTTGTCTCAATGCATCTTTTCAAGACTTGCTCCAAACTCTAAAGACATTTCTCAAATGTTTTGCCAAACACTGAGAAATCATCCATGAACACTTCCAAATTATGCTCAATCATGTTAGAAAAAATAGACATCATGCAACGTTGAAATGTTATCAGGGCATTACACAACCCGTATGTCATTCTTCTAAAGGCAAACGTCCCATATAGTCACGTAAAGGTGGTCTTCTCTTGATCATCAGGTGTGACAACAATCTGGTTATAACCTGAATAACCATCCAAAAAACAATAAAAAGCTTTACTTGCCAGGCTATCTAACATCTGATCGATAAAAGGCAATGGGAAGTGATCATTCCTTATGCAGTTCAACTTCCTGTAGTCCATGCACACTCTCCATCCTATGATAGTCCTGGAAGGAATCAATTCTTATTTGTTGTTTTTCACAATGGTCATGCCACTTTTCTTTGGGACGCATTGCACTAGGCTAACCCATGAGCTATCCAAAATGGGATAGATTATCCCGGCATCTAGCCACTTGATAATCTCTTTTTTAACAACCTCTTTCATGCTCGGGTTTAATCTTCTTTGACCCTCAACGGTCTTGCCGTGATATTCCTCTAAGATGATTTTATGTATGCTAATGGTTAGGCTTATTCCTCGGATATCAGCCAAGGTCTATCCCAACGGTTGCTTGTAACTACTTAGAATTTCCAGCAATCTTTCCTCCTGATCATGAGTGAGATCAGTAGCAATGATCACTGGCAAGGTTGAGCGTTTACCTAGATAAGCATACTTGAGATGGTCTTTCCACTCCAATTCTAGCAGTTCTTCAATTGATGGCTTGAGTGCCTTAATTTCTCTGCCAGCCAACTCCAGTGGCTCAAAATATCTCACCTTTTCAGTCTCCAAAGTTTCTTCAAGCTTCTTAATCATCTCATCATGCCATCAAATTCCATGGCATCATCGTCTGCATCTTGGCACAGCTGTGTCACGTCCACTTTAGAAATAGACTTTATCATTTCATCAGCGTGCCATTCCTCTGATTCATCTGTATATTTCAAAGTTTGAAACACATTAAATGTAACCTTCTAATCATTCATGCGCATTGTTAATTCTCCTTTATGTACATCAATCAAAGATCTACCAATAGCAAGAAAAGGTCTTCCCAATATAATGGGACATTAACATCTGCCTCATAATCTAAAATGATAAAATCAGTTGGGAATATGAATTTGTCTACCTTTACCAACACATCCTCAATCTTACCCTTAGGATGTTCAAAAGATCGGTCTGTCAACTAGAGTGTCATCGTGGTAGGCCTTGCATCTATGCCAAGCTTTCTAAAAACAGACATTGGCATCAAATTGATGCTGGCTCCCAAGTCACACAGTGCCTTACCCATAAATATGTTGCCAATGGTACAAGGAATAGTAAAACTTCTTGGATCTTTCAGCTTTGGTGGCAACCGATTGAGTATCATTGCACTGCATCCCTCAATGAGTGCTATAGTTTCTAAATCACCCAACTTCCTCTTCTTGGACAAGATATCCTTCATGAATTTGACATAGTTGGGCATTTGTTCGAGAGCTTCCACCAATGGTAGATTGATTTTCAGTTGCCTAAGGACTTCCAAGAAGTGTTTAAATTGATGATCCTGCTTGTGCTTTTGTAATCTTTGTGGAAATGGTGGAGGTGGATAAGCATACACTAGTTCCGCTAGCTTTGCAAAGGTTTTTATAGCATTCGACTGAGGTATGGCATCAGATTGATGTCTGGCATCAGTTTACGGTCTGTCATCACTTATGTCTGTTTCTTTCTCCTCTGGTTCTTTTGGTTCATCTACTAGTACTTTCTTCTTCTCCTAGCAACTATTTGGCTGCTTGGCAGTCGTCTCATCCTCATATTGTTTGCCACTCCGAAGAGTTACAACTTTGCATTGTTCATTGTGGTTTTGCCTAGCATCTTCTGTATCACTTGGCAAAGCTCCCTAGGGTCTGTTGTTGAGGGCACTGGCAATCTGTACCTCCAAGTTTTGTACAGATGATTCCATAATCTGGACAGTTGCATCATTCCTCTCTATGTATTCTGTCAAAGTCCCTTGGTTGTTCCTTTGCTCTATATGAAAATTATTTTGTGCCTGCTGTGGCACAACATTCTGGTTGATCCTTGGCATGGCATTATTCTGACGTTGGGCATTGTTGTTTTGCTGCTAGGCATTGTATTGGTTTCCTCCTTGATTTCTCCAAGCCAACTATGGGTGTTGCCTCCATCTTGCATTGTAAGTATTGGAATTCGGATTGTAATTACGATTAAAATTGCCAACGAAATTTACCAACTTATGGTTGGTAGGGCAATCATCTGTGTGATGATCCTCTCCACATATCATACAGAATAGGGATAATGCCTTCATTTCTTGGACCTCATTGCTCTTTTTCAAGGTTCTCACCATGGTAGTAAGGTTGGAAATTTTAGCGTGGATGGATGTAAGCTCATCTATCTATAATTTCCCTCCAGTTTTAGTGCCGGTCCCAAGTCTGGCAGTAGGATATTCAAAGTCATTGATTGAAATCCTCTCAAGGATGCAAACTGCCTCTGTGTAGTCTTTGTCAAGCAATGAACCATTTGTGGAAGCATCAACAACTGTTCTAGTTTGTGCCTTAAGTCCATTGTAAAAGCTCTCCATTTGGGTCCATTTTGGGAATCCATGCATAGGGCATCTCCTAACAGGTCTTTATATCTCTCCCAGGCATCATATAGGGTCTCATCGTTAGCCTGCATAAATGTTATGATCTCACCCCCCAGCTTGGCAATGAGTCTAGGTGGTTGGAATCGTAGCAAAAATTTCTAGCATAGATCTCCCTATAAAGTGACAGAACCAAGTGGCAAAGAACTTAGCCACGCTTTTCCTCTATCTCTCAGGGAAAACGTAAACAACTTCAGTTTCATTGTATCCTACAATACTCCAGGTATTGAAATAGCTCACAAACTTCCATGAATTTCTTCAAGTGTTGCCTCGGATCTCTGGTAGGTGCTCCCTCAAATTGTCCTACATTCAAAAGTGTTTTTATCATTACCGGTTTAAGTTCAAAATTCGGTGTATTTACCTCAAGACTAACTAGTCCTGGCATCAATTTGTCAATGTTTGGTGCCGAGTGTTCTCTAATAAGTCTCTATTCCTCCACATTAACAGTTGGGGAAATAGGAGCTGGAGGTATCCCATTGTTATTGGGTGGATTTTCTTCATTGTTTAACACACCATTTCCTCCATTGCCTTGTTGAGCCATCTCTCAAATCTTTTTCTTTAACCTTCGCAAGTTTAATTTTTTAATTTTCGGATCGTATAGCCAATCTTCCACCACAGGGCGGTTTCTGGTCATACACCAGTTAAAACAAAGAAATAAAATAAAAAGCTAAAATAAAAAAGACAAGTAAAAATTAGAAAAACAATAAACTCTGTTGCAATCCTTGGCAAAGGCGCCAAAAGCTTATTCGACTGTGAGAATGCTTGGCAAAAGGGGCAAAAAATGTATTGGAAATGTATAAAACAGTGCCAAGATATAGTCTTTTGCATACAAGTATACACAATCGGCAAGTAATACAACAATAAGCTGAGTATTGATCCCATAGGGATTGACTAGGAATTTGACTGCTTGGATTGTTACTTGTCAAAGGAAAAAATATTGTTTAATTTGAAATTGGTTTTGAAAACAGTTCAAAAGAAATGAAATAAAAATAAAACAGCGTTGGCAAGAAGATTGTTTAAAATGAATGATGATCATTGGCAAGGGATGCCTAGTTTTCACGCTATTCATATTGTGCAAGCCTTTAATAATATAACGCCTTGGCATGGTTTAACGAGCATATTCAAAATTAGCACCGCCTCTCTCGATGACCAATGCCCTAAATTAACTATGTAAAAACCCCTATATCTCTATAGTGATGTTTTTTTTTCATAATTCAATTTGATTAAATCCCAACCTTTACTTCTAAGGGGTAGATTCACTTCAGAAGTAAGCTCATCTACTTGAACATCTTTTTTCGAATCATCTCGCCTAAGTATTTGGCAACATATCGTTGCCCCCGAAGTCTATTAAGATATTAAGGTTCAATAAGCCAACAATGTCAGCTCTCGCTTGGCACAGTTTTTATAAAACATTGTAGAAGATGTCAGATAGGGAAAACAATGCCGAAGCATTTTCATAATTAAAAACTAAACATAAAAATACCTTGCAATGCAAACATCCCCCACCAACTATTAAATTAGTTCATGGTGAGGGTATCAACCAAAAACCCTTCAACGTTTTGCAAACACATCATCATTTAAAAGAAAATAAAAACAATTTAAACAAAGAGAATGGTCGAGAAGAGGTCTCTCAATGTAGCACTTCAAGGTCTGGGCTCTCGGTCAAGCTTGTCGAACCACGTCTCCTTGGTGCAGCCGATCATCCATCACTTCAAAAAAATCTCTCCGAAAATAATCCCCTTGTGAATCATTTCTTGATCGTTCTTTAAATAGGCGTGCAAGGAAGACTTAGGATAAGATCATGAGTTTGAATTTTGAATGCTCAAGGGATAAGGGATGTGATAATCTTATCCAAAGTTTGAATGTGAGCTGATCAGGTTAGGGCTGACGTCATCTGCCGTCACTACTTCGTCGACCAAGCTTGGCATCATTCTGCCAACCATGCTTGACACTCTTTCTTCGCTAATTTTTTGGAGATTGATCCAATTGCTATTTCCTCCCAGCCTGATCTGGTCCTATTTTTTAGGTTCAATAGCAACTTGGCCTGGCATCAAATTCCTCTTCTCCGCCAACCAAAGGTTTGGAATTATCTGGTCCATCTATGCCAACAACATCTCGGCATTCTCTCTGGCATTCCTTCCTGCGCTGCCAACTGCTATGCCAAGCCTGCAATATTTCCAAGAAACAACCCTTCACATTGGCATAGACACAAATCCTAACACCTTATGTAAATGCATGAATTTAACAAATAACTGTAGCTAAATGTACTCAAAAGCAAGCAAAGACATTGTAAAATAGGTGTAAAAAACAGTACTTTTGAGGAGGTAACAACAACACTTCCCACCATACAAAGCCTCATATGGTGCTATTTGTATTCTAGCCTAATAACGATTATTTTAGGCAAACTCCACCAAAGGCAGATGTCTCTCCCAGGTTCCTTGGAACTCAATGGTACAACACCGCAACATATCTTCCAAGACTTGGATAACACATTCAAACTGACTATCTATCTGAGGATGATACGAAGTACTGAAACTCAACCGTGTACCCAAAGCTCGATGCAAACACTCCAAAAACCCTGCTATAAATCATGGATCTCTATCTGAAACTATGGACTTAGGCACACTGTGCAAATGCACAATCTCGGCAATATACAATTCTGCCTACTTATCTAAAGTATACATTGTATGCACAAGCACAAAATGCACACACTTCATAAACTGATTAACAATCATCCAAATGGAATCCTTTTTAGTGGATCTCAACAGCAACCCAGACACAAAATCTGTATGTACTACCTATACCCATGGTCTAAGAGATAAAACCAATTCTACAAGTAGACAAGCTAACTTGCCTAGCAAGTTAGTAATCGATCTAAATAAGGTTTCAAAGATACGGTCACATCTTAGAATATATGAGCATAAGTGATCATTAGATAGGATTTTTAATTTACATTCTAAAGAATTTTGAGATATGTCATTCGAACCATACATCCATGAATACATTCCAAGAATAAACTAATCTCATGAAAGCATGAATTAACGATCATACAAACATTCAATAATGCAGAAACACTTTCATGTTAAAATTACTAGATTCATGATCCAACAGTATATGGTCATAATTTAACTTTAACTAAGCTCATGATTTATAGTTTAGGTTAATCTATCTACCTGATTGTTTAACAATCTTTAAGCTCTGCTTACTAGTGTAAAATTAAAATAGATTACCTCCTAATCGAATACTATATAAAGCTCATAGATCCATTGAGTTGTTCAAGTTGGGGCATTTTACCATTTGGTTGATCATACTAATTCAACAAGAAGTCGATTTGACTAATTAACAATACAAGGTAACAATCATCCAAGGCATTCATAACACACTCACTATTGCATACTTTATAGACTATCTATCCAACAACAAGTTAACCATCCCCTTCTACGATAGCAATACATTCAACATCACACCATTAGAAACATTTGATTCAACACTTCAAAACATACCATTTCAGTCCAACATAGCATAATCAGTCATCAAACCAACACGTAGATTGCGGTAAAGATAATGAAGATATTTACATCCCAACAAAACATATACAAAATGACTTGAATAAATTTCACTCTAGTGCCACCTTATAGGAGTTTAACTTCTAACAAAATAACACATACGATTGTTCTTTGGTGACCTTGCTTAAGCTTCCCAAGATTGACCTAAATGACAACTTCACCTAAAGAATCAAAGTGAGGAATTAGATCATAAAATTCATAATTGAACAATAAATCTAGATTTTTCAATGCAACTAAAGTAATTAAGGCTTCTCCCCTTTTCTATAAGAAAATAGATTCAAAGTTCAATCTAATTGTTCTTTCATTACCACCCATTAATTAGATATTATTCCTACCGATTAAACATGCAGAAATCACAATCTCTAACATGACAATAGTATGTACAATTAAACCATTCAATCTCATGAATCATGTATAAATGCTCAAGTAACCTTAGTTAAAATTGTATAGCCTTGATCAGTTGTTATCCATAGAATCGATTACTTAAATCAGATCGTCATCAAACAATGGTTATTTAATACCATTGAAACACAAAATTTTCTTCCATTTCAGTAGAAGTACCATAGTACTATACAGATGACCTTGGTCCATATCAGACTGAGCTTAGGGTTAACATCGGCATGCCAATCAGACTAGGTTTAACACTAATCAAGGCTTTAAGTTTCTATAGTGGCTCTCAAACAAAATCATAGTATATCCAATTCTTGAATAAGCTATCTAAATATCAACAACATCCATAAGCCATTCATGACACCTATCCATATTATCAATTAAGCATACGAGATTGATCATCCTTACCTTGGCCTCTACTTACCAAACATCAATTATTTCAAGCTCTATTCAGAAATTGGTGCCTTATTTAGAATCGAAACAATGTTCAGAAACTTAACCACACAAAATTACAAGAACATAATCCACTTACAAGTATATCAAGCTAAACTTGATATTGAATCGATATCCCCTTTTGCCTTTCCTCCTTTTGCTCAGGTTCTTTGTTGTTTTTGGAAGCTTGCAACCATAAATTGAGAATCCAACATGCACTAGATCAAGGATCTAAGCCACTCTATGGTTAAGTTCTCTCCTCTCTTTTAAGGGGTTTTCTTCGGCTCCTTATCTTTGGAAGAAGGAAATGATAATTTCTTTGATTAGCTATCTCATTTTTCTTTTGATTAAAGCAATCATCCCATGTGTATTAGGTGTAAACCCGCCACATGTATGGACCATTATTGACTTTAGATTTAACCTGCAATGTAAAAATTTTAGCTTTACTTCAATTTGGTCACCTCTTTAATTAACATAGAGGTTTCAGTAATTCCCATTTAGTCCCAAGCTTAGGTTATGATTTATTCAAATTGAAATTTTGGATGTTACACTATAATACCCCAAATCATGGCCTAGTAACATGCCACAGACTAACTAGAACTTAATTGTACAAACAATCTACAAATTAGAAGAATTGATTAAATCTATGACCAAATTAAATGGATTTGATAACTAAATAGCTGAATCATGAAGGATCAAATAGTAACAATGTTTAAATGTTGATTTTCATGCAACTAGGATGTATAACTAAGGATTTGTGAAGTAAGTAGACCTTGAATTGCCAAGTGGAGGCATTCGGCCAAGCCAAGTGATAACAACTTGGATAGGTGTCCATTTTCCTATCATCTTCTCCACTCATCCTTTCGCCTTCCTTGGCTGAAAGCCTCTAGGGAAAGAAAAAACACCATTGTAGAGATTGGAAGCTTGCATGTGATCCTATTTTTCATGTACTTGGATAAGCTAGGAAGATTGTAAGTGATTTCTAAGTCCTTCATCCTCAGCAACTTGTTCGAATGAATGTTTGATGATAGAAATTGAACTTGGATTCATAGAATTGTATGTTAGATGTTATGCTTGAGACTACCTTGAATTTTAGCTTGAATGTGGTTTAAATGCTATTGAAAATAGGATGAAACCATGCTTGACCGAATGATATATGTACATGAATGAAACCATTGTTTGATTGATCATGTAACTTGATAAGGTAATTCGAATTGTATGAATTGGGACTTGAATTTAGTAAAAATATTGCTGGAAATTTAGAAACATGTTAAATTGAGAAGTTAATCAATTGAAAATCATGATTGGATAGTGAAAATTGAGCTTAAAGATGAAACTAGTCACATTTGATTGTTAAATGGCTAACTAGGGACTATTTTGAAAGAATTGATAAATGCTGGACTATTTTGATTGAATTGAGGGCTGAAGTTATGAAATTAAAACAGGGGAAAGTCAATTTAAATGCTTTCTGGATTGAATTGCTTGAATAATGATCAATTGGACTACTATAAGATACTTGTTGAGATGTATGTGAAATAGAGACTAGAATCGAAACCATGAATGATCTAGGGACTGAATTGTATGAATTAAGGGCTGGAAATAGTGACTTAAAAACAAGGGAAGTTGATTAAAAGTTTGTTAACATGAATTTTATTAGATAATCACAATTTGTAATGTTTTGTAGAACAAAGAGAATGGTGTAATTGCAAATTGTTTTAGTGGACTGTTTTAGCAAAAATTAGGACTATTGGGGACTGTTTTGTATAACATTGTAAATATAGTTAAAATGGGACTGTTTTGGGTAGTTTAAGAACAGGGCAAAACTATTTTAATAAGATTGCAAAGATGAAATTGTTTTGACATGTTGTGCAATGGCTAAGTTAACATGAATGAAAATGCTAAATAGAAATGCTTGAATTATTTGATTGTTGGGAATACAATGCTTGACTCTAGTTTCTTGTGAACTTGGATTGCTTGAAATGTATTGTTTGGTTTTTTATTTTGATTCCATTATATTGGATGTATGTTAGAACAAGGAGTGGATCTTTTTGAAGAAGATAGATTTGGGCAACCTAGTAACAAGCAAAAAGGGATTTGGATCAAGGATCAAAACTAGCTTGGAGTATTGTGAATGTAGCTTTTACATAGGGTTAGGACTTGGGTCCTAACCAAATTTCCACAATTACTATTCCATTGATATGTTTATGTTATGAAATGAATATAAACTATGCTTGGAAATGAATTAAGGGAAGAATGGCTTAAATGGAAACTTGGTAGTAAGATATGCTTGATATATGAGTTGGTAATGCAAATGGACCATGTAACAATGGATTGATCTTCTATGGTTCTTGTATTGACGTAATCAAATGAACCAAATATGCTTAGACATAATCTTGCTTGATGTTATGATAACTTGAAATGCAAACTTGTATATTGAGCTAAGGCTCAAATGGCCTAAGAGCTATCTTGATCTTGATAGATAAACACTTGAAAGGGATGCTTGAATGAGATACTAACTTGCTATGATCTTGTTGTAAGTACTTGCCTTGATTTAAAATCTTGAAGCTTACTTAATTGACAAGTAAATCAAATAAAGCCTTGGTTGCTAGTTGGTCATAGGTAGGATGGCATGCCATAGAGTCTAGAGCTCATTGTGATTGGGTGGACTACTGTCCTGGGCCAAGGCCCTTATTTGGCGACAGTATGAGGGATGTGTGTTATGGTCACTGGCGACAGTAGGAGGAATATGACCAGTTCCTTGTTTTGGCGACATTTTGGTTGGTGACCCGATTACCTTGACATAACTATGTACCAAGGACTAATCTAAAATGAATGAGCAAGAAAGAAATGCACAGCCTAAAGCTTGAATGATACTTGACTTGATACCTTGAAACTGCTTACTTATATGATACTTGAAAAGTGATCATACTCGAATTGATATGCCTAAACATGCCTCTTGTCTTGATATAGTACTCAATCCAACTTGAAATGGAAACAGCCTTCTTGTTAATTGTTGTTCGAATGGTATTGAAGCATGAATTAATGTATATTACTTGAGATTGAGGCCTATTTATATGTTCTTGTACTTGTGATGATGTATACAAATGGTAATAGCTATACATGACTACTTGACTCCCTACTTGTCTTGAAACACTTGAAACCTTATGTTAGACTTAACTTCACATGCTCAAACCTTAGCTAGGTTGTACTTGATTTTAGACTACCTAAACTTGATAATTGGCTAGTAAATAGTTGCTACCTCACTAAGTACTTTATGTACTTATCACTCTTGTTTCCATCCTTCCAAACCATAGGTTTAAAGAGATCTTAAAGCTATCTTCCTTGAGCTTGAAGCAAGATACAAGTAGAGCTATAAGTATGACTTCGAATCTATTTTGAAACTCTCCTAGTTGGTGGCACCTAGATATGTACATATTTAAGCTAGATCATGTATTTTGTTCATTTTGAAATTTGTATATATATGGGCTTGACCTTTAGAAGCTTCTAAAGACTTGGTTGGCAATGTTTGATGCCATGATATCCGAATGCTATATGAATGAATTAGGTATATCTTGTTGAATATGGAGAATAGAACTTGGTTACATGATCTAGTTATATTTGAATGTGCTTAAAAATGGGACACTATGTGCTTAACTCTTGAATGCTCTATTCGAATTGATCACTTTTCAATTAGGATGCTTCTAGTTCAAGTAATTAAGCTCATGATAATTTAGTCATGATTTCTAGATGATGTTAAGCTTGCTTGAAGGCATGTTGATGGTGATATGATACGAATGAATACAATGATGACCATGTCTAGTAACCAACATTATATGTAACCTTGACTTGAATGTAAAATGCTAGAAGATTATGCTTAGTTAACATGGCATGAATATGACCTTGAAACCATGTTTGACATTGTCTTGAAATGGATCAAAGCTGCGCATACTTGAATAAACTTGAAATGAATTTGTGTCTTGCCTTGAGTGTATTCGATTGCCTACATGTATAAGGGACTAGGTTATATCTTCTTAATTAATACTTGGATACTTATGTTTATATTGGGTGAGTTCTAATGTTTGTAAAGCATGATCTTGATGATTGTTGGCTTTCTTGTTAGGCAAGTAACTCATCTAATAGGATGAGTTCAAAAGTTTTAAATGGCTTGAATTCTTGTGTGCTTGGTTGTTTGCTTGTTTTAACACTCCTTGACCGGGTTGCTCCTAACCCGAGTGAGGGGTGTTATAGAAGTGGTAATCAGAGCTAAAGGTTTAGCTGATTATTGGACTAAACTGGGCCATCATGCGTCATATAGGATTAAATTGTGCCACCTAAGAGTTGTATTTCAAGTATGCTTGTGTTCTAGCTTAAATTGAACCCTTCTTGTTCTATTTGAACTAGAAATGTCTGAAATAAGACTTGGCCGGGACGATAAAAGTCCTAAAGGCTCCTCGAATAAGGAGACACTATGAGGATGGAACAGAATCCTCGAGATCAGACTGAACCTCGAGAAATAGCTCAACCTCAGCAGGAAGCCCCTGCTATTCATCCTGTTCAAAGAGAATGTCTCCTTACCATGAAGGAGATGTTTGATCATCTTGTAACCACCCTAAAATGAGACCAACATGTTGCGTCGCCTGCTGCTATGCCAAATAGAGCTCCAATCGAGAAGCTTGCTCAACACCAGGCTTATACCTTCACCGGTACTGATGAAGCCAATCCTAAAGTAGCCGAGTACTGGCTAGAGGCTACTACTCGAATACTCACCAAACAACTTCCATGTTTTGATGAACACAAACTTGAATGTGTCGTAGCTCTGTTGGTAGATGAAGCCTTAAGTTGGTGGGAAACCATAACCTTGACTGCCCCTGTTGACACCGTTACTTGGAAATTCTTTCTCAAGGAATTTAAGAAGAAGTATATCAGCGAACAATACCTAGCCGAGCGTTGGAAGCGTTTCTTGTACTTGAATTAAGGTGGCAGACCCATTGAGCCATACGTGAGTGATTTCTGCAAGTACAACTTAGAGTATATAAAGACTGATGAAGAGAATTGTAGAATGTTCATCGATGGTCTCAACGACGAACTAAGTCCCATCTTTACGGCTCTGGAACACAGATTTACAAAATCTAGTTAATTGAGCCATTGCGACCGAGGCAAAGATGAAAGCTTTGGAGAAACGAAAGGGTGGTAGCCACCGGAATAAGAAAAGATCCAAGCATGATGACAAGCCTCATTGGCAGTCTAAGAAAGCTAAGTATCACAAAGAAAGCTCTTCAACCTTCACTCCTTCTCAGAAGAGTAATTACATACCAAGACCTTAATCAGTATCCAAGCCCTCAACCCCAGCTATCTCTGTTAATAGCACGGGGAATCCTGGAAAAGTTACTCAAGTCCCTACTTGCAAGTTCTGCCAAAAGTTCCACTCAGGTCAGTGTAGAACTCAATCAAACTTGTGTTATTTGTGTGGAGGCTCGAATCACTACATCAAGGATTGTCCTCAAAATCCTAACAAGCTCCCGACTCGAGCCCCGGTAAATGCTAGTGTCGCACCTTCCAATCGTAGCAAAGGCCTGAGACAAGCTCAATTGGAAAATCAAGGCAAAGGTAGAGGCCAGCAATAAGCTTCTACACATCATGAGTCCCGATACCTTGCTCGAATTTATCACATTTGGGGAAAAGAAGACGAAGAGTCTCCCGATGTCATCGCAGGTACTGTTGAATTAAACTCAAGTCTTCTTTATGCTTTAATTGATTTGAGGTCTACCCATGCTTTAATCGAAATATATCTTTCCCTATTGATCTATTAGTTTTGCCATCTTGTGAATTCGATCTAGCATTGGGACTAGATTGGTTAGGGAAAACCAAGCCTGGGTAGATTGTCAAAATTGAAGACTATATCTCCGAGGTCTAAGAAAGGAATCCATCCTTCTTATTGATAAGAAACCTACATCCATCTTTGCTGCTATAATTAAACGAGATGAATACGATTTTGGATTGTCAACTATCCTTGTTGTATCTAAATTCATTGATGTTTTTCCCGAGGAACTCCCTGGTTTCCCTCCAACCAGAGAAGTAGAGTTCGGGATTGATGTCTAGCCTGGAACAAATCCGGTGTCCATTACGCCCTATCAGATGGCACTAGTTGAGTTGAAAGAACTCCGAAAGCAACTTCAAGAGCTACAATACAAGGGTTTCATCCGACCTAGCTCATCTCCTTGAGGTGAACCTGTCTTGTTTGTGAAAAAGAAAGATGGCACGATGAGACTTTGTATTGATTATGAACAATTGAACTAGCTCACTATCAAGAATTGATATCATTTGCCAAGGATTGAAGATCTATTTGATCAACTTAAAGATGCTGCAGTGCTTTCAAAGATCGATCTTCGATCTGGATATTACCAAATGAAGGTAAAAGAAGAAGACGTACCCAAGACAACCTTTTGAACTTGATATGGTTACTATGAATTCCTCGTAATGCCATTGGAGTTAACCAATGCCCCAGCTGCATTCATGGACCTCATGAATCGAGTATTCAAGCCCTATCTTGGCAAATTCATGGTAGTATTCATAGACGACATCTTGGTCTATTCTCGAAACAAGGAATAACATGCTGAAAACCTTCAAATGTGAATTTTGGTTATCAGAATTTTTGTTTCTCAGACATATCATCTCGTTAGAAGGGATCAAAGTAGCCCCAAAGAAGATTCAATCTATATTGGATTGGAGACCTCTGAGGAATGTAGGTAAGGTCAGAAGCTTTCTTGGTTTAGCGGGGTATTATCGACGATTCGTCAAGGGATTTTCAAACTTAGCCACACCCTTGACCAAGCTTCTTCGAAAGGATGAATCATTCGAATGGTCAGAGAATCAACAGAGAAGTTTTGACTAGCTTAAGCAAACCTTGACCCATGCCTCGGTCCTTATACAACCAGAATCGGGAAAAGAGTTCACTGTGTACAGTGATGCATCGCATTCGGGATTAGGATGTGTCTTGATGCAAGGAGGCAATGTTATAGCATATGGATCACGTCAATTGAAGCCTCACGAGTTAAAATACCCTACACACGATCTAGAATTGGCTGCTATTGTGTTTGCTCTCAAGATATGGAGGTACTACTTGTACGGTGAGAAGTGTTACCTATACATCGATCACAAAAGCCTCAAATACCTCTTGACCCAAAAGGATTTGAACTTAAGACAAAGAAGGTGGATGGAATTGTTGAAAGACTATGACTTGGTCATCGATTATCATCATAGAAAAACCAACGTAGTTGCGGATGCTCTTAGTCGTAAATCGAGCTTGGGTAAGCCATTTGGAAGCCTTGTAGATAATCATATCCTTGAAAATTCCTCTTGAATCCATGAACCTAATTCTATAACTCTCCTTGTAGCTTCTCATGCAATCAATGCACACTTCTGAGTGTACAAAAAAGCATGGACTCTTGTTTGAACACCAAGTTCAATCCAACTTGATCTCTAGAATCAAAGATCTTCAACAAACCGACTATAATCTTCAAGTTATCATGTTGAAACTAGATTCATAACCAAATTCTAATTTCTCCATTCATTCGAATGGTTTACTCTATTTTAAGGATAGAGTTTGTGTTCCTAACAATAAAGAATTGAAAAAGGAAATCTTGCAAGAAGCTCACCAAAGCTCTTTCTCGATACACCCTGGATCAGTCAAGATGTATAAAGACCTAAAACCCCTATATTGATGGCCAGGCATGAAGTCAGCTATCACAGAATTCGTATCCAAGTGTCTAACTTGCCAAAGAGTCAAAGCCGAGCACAGGGTCCCTACAGGATTGCTTCAACCAATTGAATTACCCAAATGGAAGTGGGATCATATTACCATGGACTTTGTGAGTGGTCTTCCTTGTACTCCAAGAAAGAGTGATATTGTGTGGGTGATAGTGGATAGATTCACTAAATCGGCTCATTTCCTTCCTATTCAAATAAACTTAAGCTTGGATGTTTTAGCTGAGTTATATATTCATGAAGTAGTATGTTTGCATGGAATCCCTACATCCATAATCTCTGATAGAGATCCTAGATTCAATTCTTGATTTTGGAAATCCTTACAAAAACCCTTGGAACCAAAGTGCATTTGAGCACAACTTTTCATCCACAAAGTGATGGCCAATTAGAAAGGGTGATACAAGTACTTGAAGACATGTTACGAGCTTGTGCTATAGACTTCGGGAAGAATTGGGAAAAGTCCCTACCTCTTATAGAGTTTGCTTACAATAACAGCTATCAAACGACGATTCAAATGGCACCATTTGAAGCCTTGTATGGAAGAAAATGTATGACTCCCTTGTGTTGGTCTGAATTGGGGGAAAACAAGGTGTTGGGACCTCAATTACTCAGAGAAACCGAGGAACAAGTTAAAATCATACATGATCGATTGAAGCAAGCCTTTGATAGGCAAAAAGCCTATGCGGACTTTAAAAGGAGAGACATCCAATACAATGTGGGAGACAAAGTTTTTCTCGAAGTGTCTCATTGGAAGAAGGTTTCCAGATTTGGAAGAAAAGGAAAGCTTAGTCCCCGGTTCATTGGACCATTTGAAATTATTGAAAGGATTGGTCCAGTGGCTTATTGATTGGCACTCCCTAGTGAATTTGATAAGATCCACAATGTCTTCCATGTTCCCATACTTAGAAGATATCGATCTGATCCATCCCATGTTCTAGAACCTAAAGAAGTTGAATTGAATTCCGACCTATAATATGAAGAAGAGCCAATACGAATACTTGAAAAAGAAGTTAGAAGACTTCGAAAAAAGAATGTTCCCTTGGTAAAAGTATTATGGAGGAATCACAAGATGGAATAAGCAACTTGGGAACCTAAGGCTACAACGAGATATCAATATCCTCACTTGTTTAACTCAGGTAAATTCGAGGGTGAATTTATTTTAAGGAAGGGAGAATTGTAATACCCCAAATCATGGCCTAGTAACATGTCACAAACTAACTAGAACTTAATTGTACAAACAATCTACAAATTAGAAGAATTGATTAAATCTAGTGACCAAATTAAATGGATTTTTTAACTAAATAGTTGAATCATGAAGGATCAAATAGTAACAATGTTTAAATGTTGATTTGCATGCAACTAGGATTTATAACTAAGTATTTGTGAAGTAATTAGACCTTGAGTTGCCAAGTGGAGGCATTCGGCCAATCCAAGTGATAACAACTTGGATAGGTGTCCATTTTCCTATCATCTTCTCCACTCATCCTTTCTCCTTCCTTGGCCGAAACCCTCTCAACCCTCTAGGGAAGGAAAAGCCACCATTGTAGAGATTGGAAGCTTGCATGTGATCCTATTTTTCATGTACTTGGATAACCTAGGAAGATTGTAAGTGATTTCTAAGTCCTTCCTCCCTAGCAACTTGTTCGAATGAATGTTTGATGATAGAAATTGAACTTGGATTCATAGAATTGTATGTTAGATGTTATGCTTGACACTACCTTGAATTGTAGCTTGAATGTGGTTGAAATGCTATTGAAAATAGGATGAAACTATACTTGACCAAATGATATACGTACATGAATGAAACCATTGTTTGATTGATCATGTAACTTGATAAGGTAATTCGTATTGTATGAATTGGGACTTGAATTGAGTAAAAAGACTGCTGGAAATTTAGAAACATGTTAAATTGAGATGCTAATCAATTGAAAATCATGATTGGATAGTGAAAATTGAGCTTAAAGATGAAACTAATCACATTTGATTGTTAAATGGCTAACTAGGGACTGTTTTGAAAGAATTAATAAATGTTGGACTGTTTTGACAGAATTGAGGGCTAGAATTTATGAACTTAAAATAGGGGAAAGTCAATTTAAATACTTGCTAGATTGAATTGCTTGAATAATGATCAATTGGACTACTATAAGATGGTTGTTGAGATGTATGTGAAATAGGGACTAGAATCGAAACCATGAATGATCTAGGGACTGAATTGTATGAATTAGGGGTTGAAAATAGTGACTTAAAACAAGGGAAGTTGATTAAAAGTTTGTTAACA
Source organism: Hibiscus mutabilis (assembly GCA_019671005.1). NCBI lineage: Eukaryota > Viridiplantae > Streptophyta > Magnoliopsida > Malvales > Malvaceae > Hibiscus > Hibiscus mutabilis. Next base: position 21,852,243 of record CM033718.1, on the reverse strand, counting down.
TGAGTTGTATGAGATAATCACAATTTGGACTATTTTGTAGAACAAAGAGAAAGGTGTAATTGCTAATTGTTTTAGTGCACTGTTTTAGCAAAAAATAGGATTGCTAGGGGACTGTTTTGTATAACATTGTAAATATAGTTAAAATGGGACTGTTTTGGGCAGTTTAAGAACAAGGCAAAACTGTTTTAATAAGATTGGAAAGATGAAATTGTTTTTCCATGTTATACAATGGCTAAGTTAACATGAATGAAAATGCTAAATAGAAATGCTTGGATTATTTGATTGTTGGGAATACAATGCATGACTCTAGTTTCTTGTGAACTTGGATTGCTTGAAATGTATTGTTTGGTTGTTGGTTTTGATTCCATTATATTGGATGTATGTTAGTACAAGGAGTGGATCTTGTTGAAGAAGATAGAGTTGGGAAACCTAGTAACAAGCCAAAAGGGGTTTGGATCAAGGATCAAAACTAGCTTGGAGTATTGTGAGTGTAGCTTTTACATAAGGTTAGGATTTAGGTCCTAACCAAATATGCACAATTACTATTCCATTGACATGTTTATGTTATGAAATGAATCTAAACTATGCTTGGAAATGAATTAATGGAAGAATTGCTTAAATGGAAACTGGTAGTAAGATATGTTTGATATATAAGTTGGTAATGAAAATGAATCATGTAACAATGGATTGATCTTCTATGGTTCTTGTATTGACCTAATCAAATGAATCAAATATTCTTAGACATAATCTTGCTTGATGATATGATAACTTTATATGCAAAGTTGCTTGAATTATAATGAATGCGTGAAATATTGAGGTAAGGCTTGAATGGCCTAAGGGCTATCTTGATAGATAAAAACTTGAAAGGGATGCTTGAATAAGTTACTAACTTGCCATGATCTTGTTGTAAGTACTTGCCTTGACTTAAAATCTTGAAGCTTACTTAATTGATAAGTAAATCAAATAAATCCTTGGTTGCTAGTTGTTCATAAGTAGGATGGCATGCCATAGAGTCTAGAGCTCATTGTGATTGGGTGGACTACGGTCCTGGACCAAGGCCCTTATTTGGCGATAGTAGGAGGGATGTGTGTTATGTTCACTGGCGACAGTAGGAGGAATATGACCAGTTTCTTGTTTTGGTGACAGATTGGTTGGTAACTCGATTACCTTGACATAACTATGTACCAAGGCCTAATCTAAAATGAATGAGCAAGAAAGAAATGCATGGCCTAAAGGTTGAATGATACTTGACTTGATACCTTGAAATTTCTTGGTTATATGATACTTGAAAAGTGATCATACTCGAATTGATATGCTTAAAAATGCCTCTTGTCTTGATATAGTACTGGATCTAACTTGAAATGGAAACAACCTTCTTGTTAATTGTTGTTCGAATGATATTGAAGAATGAATTAATGTATATTACTTGAGATTGAGGCCTAATTATACGTCCTTGTGCTTGTGATGATGTATATAAATGGTAATAGCTATACATGACTACTTGATTCCCTACTTGTCTTGAAACACTTGAAAACTTATGTTAGACTTAACTTCACATGCTCAAACCTTAGCTAGATTGTACTTGATTTCAGACTACCTAAACTTGATTATTGGATAGTAAATAGTTTCTACCTTACTAAGCTCATTATGTACTTATCACTCTTGTTCCCATCCTTCCCAAACCACAGGTTTAAACAGATCTTAAAGCTATCTTCCTTGAGCTTGAAGCAAGATACAAGAAGAGCTAGAAGTATGACTACGAATCTATTTTGTAACTCTCCTAGTTGGTGGCACCTAGATATGTACATATTTAAGCTAGATCATGCATTTTGAAGTTTGTATATATATGGCCTTGCCTTTAGAAGCTTGTAAAGACTTGGTTGTCAATGTTTGATGCCATGATATCCGAAAGCTATATGAATGAATTAGGTATATCTTGTTGAATATGGAGAATAGAACTTGGTTACATGATCTAGTTATATTTGAATGTGCTTAACAATGGGACACTATGTGCTTAACTCTTGAATGCTCTTTTCGAATTGATCATTGTCAATTAGGATGCTTCTAGTTCAAGTAATTAAGCTCATGATAATTTAGTCATGATTTCTAGATGATGTTAAGCTTACTTGAACGCGTGTTGATGGTGATATGATTCAAATGAATACAATGATGACCATGTCTAGTAACCAACATTATATGTAACCTTAACTTAAATGTAAAATGCTAGAAGATTATGCTTAGTTAACTAGACGTGAATATGACCTTGAAACCATGTTTGACATTGTCTTGAAATGGATCAAAGCTGCGCATACTTGAATAAACTTGAAATGAATTTGTGTCTTGCCTTGAGTGTATTCGATTGCCTACATGTATAAGGGGCTAGGTTATATCTTATTAATTAATACTTGGATACTTATGTTTATATTGGGTGAGTTATAATGTTTATAAAGCATGATCTTGATGATTGTTGGCTTTCTTGTTAGGCAAGTAACTCATCTAATAGGATGAGTTCAAAAGTTTTAAATGGCTTGGATTCTAGTGTGCTTGCTTGTTTGTTTGTTTTAACACTCCTTGGCCGGGATACTCCTAACCCGGGTGAGGGGTGTTACAAAATCTATGGTAATTCTCTCCCACTTCCATTTTGGTATCCTCAACAATTGCAACAAATCGGAAGGAAACTGATGCTCAGCCTTAACACGCTGACATACCATACACTTAGCAACAAAATCAGCCATATCTTTCTTTAAACCAAGCCAATAGTACTCTCCCTTCAAACCTTGATACATCTTAGTACTACCAGGATGCATAGCAAATGGGCTAGCATGAGCCTCGGTCAAGACGATTCGCCTCAACTCATTATTATTAGGCACCATTATCCGACCTTTAAAACATAACACCCCATCATCATTAAAACGAAAATCCGTTGGATTCCCATCCATGATATCCTTAACATGCGGTACCAACGCATCATCATAAGGTTGTTTTTCTTTAATCAACTGTGACAAAGATGGCTTTACTTGCAACTCGGCCAACAAACCTCCATCCCAGGTCACACTCAACCGAGCAAACATTGCTATCAACTCCACCAAAACCTTCCTACTCAAAGCATCGGCTATAACATTAGCCTTTCCCGAATGATACTCAATCGTCAAATCATAATCCATAAGAAAATACAACCATCTACGTTGCCTAAGATTCAAATCCTTTTGATTCATCAAATACTTCAAACTCTTGTGATTCGTATACACAACACATTTCTCACCATAGAGATAATGTCTCCAAATTTTCAACGCAAAAACAACCGTGACAAGCTTAAGATCATGAGTAGGATAATTGCGCTCGTGCACCTTCAATTGTCTAGATGAATAAGCCATAACTTTTCCTTCTTGCATCAACACACAAACCAACCCAATGTACGATGCATCGCTATAAACAACAAACTCTTTACCCGTCTTAGGTTGAATCAAGATAGGGGCTTGCGTCAAAGCTTCCTTCACCCTTCCAAAAGCTAGTTGCCTATCATCCATCCACTCAAAACGAATATTTTTTTGCAGCAACTTGGTTAAATGAGCAACAATCTTCGAAAAACCATCCACAAACCTACGGTAATAACCCACTCAGTCGAGAAAACTACGAACCTCCTGCACCGACTTAGGTGACTTCCAAACCCATCATCGCCTCAATCTTATAAGGATCAACCCGAATTCCTTCGGCTGACACAACATGCCCAAGGAAAACAACTTCCCTAAGCCAAAACTCACACTTTCTCAACTTGGCATACAACTGATTATCCAACAAAGCCTGAAGCACAATTCGCAAGTATTTATCATGATCCTCCTCGGTGCGAGGGTACACAAGAATATCATCGATAAACACAACCACAAATTGATCCAAAAACTCATAGAACACCTGATTCATCATATCCATGAAACAACATGGGCATTAGTCAAACCAAACTGCATCACCAATAACTCGTAATGCTCGTACCTCGTGCGAAAGGCAGTCTTAGGTACATCCACATCTTTCACCTTCAACTGATAATACCTAGACCTCAAATCAATCTTGGAAAACACCAATACACCTCTAAACTGATCAAACAAATCATCAATCTTTGGAAAAGTATACTTATTCTTAATTGCCAACTTATTCAGTTGCCGATAATCAATGCACATCCGCATCGTGCCATCCTTCTTTTTCACAAACAACACCGGTGCACCCCACGACGAAGCACTAGGCCGAATGAACCCTCGGTTAAGCAACTCCTAAAGTTGCATCTTCAACTCCTTTAACTCTTTCAGAGCCATACGATAGGGAGCAATAGACACTGTAGTTGTATTTGCATACAACTCAATGTCAAACTTAACCTCTCTATTCGGCAACAAACCAGGAAACTCCTCCAGAAAAACACCTGGAAACTCACACACTATGAGAATATCCTGAGCACACACTTCTTTTAATCCTGGATTCATAACATAGGATAAGAATGCCTCACAACCAAAATCCATAAAACAACTTGCTTCCATAGCTGAAACAACATTGGACAAGAACTTACCATTCTAACCCATTACCTCGTAATCGTCAACAAGTTTCAAGGTAACTCGCTTGGTTTCAAAATCAACCACAGCTTTATGCTCGATCAACCAATCCATACCCAGGATTACATAAAAACCGTGAAACGACAACTCCATCAAATCAACTCATGGCCTTAAACAGTCAAAGAACATCTTCTAAACAACCTTCTTGTCACAACGTCTCATCGAAAGAACTAGTTACTTGCATTCCTACATTTAACACCTCAACGGGTATATCGAGCAAATGTGCATGCTTACGCAAGATATATGTATGCATAGAACCAAAATCAACCAAAGAAAAAATGAAAATATTATAAAATAAATGTACCTGCAATGACATCATGTCATTGCGTCCCTCACAATGTACATACACACTCACAGGACCACCACCCTCAGGTTGAATAGCAGCAATATGAGCCACCATTCTCAGACCCTCGTCCCTACGCTGAAACTGCCTTCAGCCACGACCACAGCCACGTTGTGGTACAACTGCAGGTGCCCTAGTCTGACCACCACCAACCAACAACGGACAATCGAGCCTCAAATGATCACTCGATCCACAACTCCAACAAGAGTTAGCAACAACAGTAGTAGGAGCCTATCCCTCACGAGCCAAACGTGGACATTCTCGCCTCATGTGCTCACGAGATCTACATACCCAACAGGTATTGAAAGCCGATCTAGCCTAGGTATATTGACCTCGTGGTCTACACCTAACACTACCTCTACCTCATCTTGCATCAGCGCGATACCTCTTATCTCGATGCTTCTTATACTGACACCACCCAAACTAGAGTCTGCAACTCTTTTGCCCGAGCCAGAACCACCCACACAAGATGATAAACCCAAGTTCTACTCAATATCCTTCGCCCATGCAACCAACACATCGAAATCGGTTGTCAAAAGCCAACATGGAAGTCTTTACATCATGTACCAATTCGTAACAGAATCAGTCATAGCGATGCCTCTCATCTAGTACCAGATCAGAAGCATACGGCTCAACTGAACAAAATGAACCTCATACTCAGCCACAAACATACTGCCCAAAACCAAAGCCATGTACTCGGGTTTCTTTTCATCCAAGTATCTAACTCTTAGATACTTCTTCTTAAAGGCAACTTGGAAAAACTCCCAATCCATATCATTGAGTCTCATGCCCGCTATTACATTTGTCCACCAACTATAAGCATCACCTTGCAACAGGGATACAACACATCCCAACTTATAGGCACCATTACACCTTATTTGATCCAAAATCTGAACAATACTGGCCATCTATGCCTTAGATGCCTCGGGTGACGACCTACAATACTCAACTCCTCCCAAAATATAGAGACGTTCCAACGACAACCTCATTTTCCCAACAGCTGGCGTAGGCACATGCACTCCAGCAACATTAGCCTAAAAAGCTCAAGTCATCGCCCGTATCAAAAGAGCCATATCACGCAACACTGGCCCAGCTGCCGTAGGTGGTGCTTGCTTCACATTCTCAGGTGGAATAGACGAAGGGGGTGGTAACCCTCCAAGAGGTACAATATCCTCTTAATTCCCTACCCAATGGAAACAACAATCGTACTAGATCGCAACGCTCTTCTCAGTCCCATCGTGCTAAAAATATCTAAGGCTTGATAATACATCAAAACAAAACAATCAGGCCAGCTTTAAGCAAGGATCCAAAACTTCCATTTCAAATCAACACATTACAGATAGTAGTAATAAGGCAATGTGTCCCCAAAATATACCCTAAAATGGCATGCAACAACCAATGTGCATATAACAAACACCGTGCATAGCAAACAACAGGGATCAATCAAATACAACATTTCAACAATCACAAAATCATCCCACTTTATCGCAAACCTGGCTCTAATACAACTGTTGCGCGTAATAAGTGCTACGTAATTGTGCAAGTATACACGTCGCAAGTTATAGTATAAAATATATCGTCTCCATAGGGATTGGTGCCACTTCAAGAATCTAATCTCTTGCACTGTAAAAGTAAAAGCACAAGTAGAAGATTGTAGGAGTTTTAACTAACAACTAAACTAAGAAAGCAAATAAGTAAAAGAAGATGTAATTAAACGAGAGAGAATAGGCCAGGTTATCGTGAGTTGAGGTGTGATAGCTGATTGGATCGTCTTGGTAAAAGAGTGCAAGGGCAACTCAGTTGCCGTGGCAACTTGCTCAATGGGGTTGCCTTGGCAACTAATCGATGGTTCCCTGGGCGACTAGTTGGGCAACTACTTGGGCACCTGGGCAGCAACTTCAAGGTTCGACGGAGCATTCTCCAATGGTTTCTTCTTATCCCTAAGTCAAAACTCTAGCTATTTGTGCATGCCTTGATAATACATCCCTGCGTGAATCAAGGGTGAACAACAACCAATCTTGCACTCCTCTTAGCCGTTGAAATCCTTAACTTATTACTAAGCCAGATTAATCTTCACCATCAATACATTGAATAAAGATCATACTCATTCATTTCTTGAATCTAACTCTCCCGATATTAGATAAATAGATGAAGTTACGAGATTCTCTCCCAATTCACTCGCAAACAAGAATAAGAACCAAGAATGAATAAACCTTGAGTAGAAAAGTGCAAACTCTTATTACCTAAACAAAATCCAATTGTTTCTCACAACCACAAAACACGATAACCTTAGCCAAATAGATTTAGTTCATGGCTAGGTTCCAAAGAAACACAAGACAAATAATTCCTAACATAAACCTAATAGAACAAGGAAAGAAAAAGATGAAGAATGGATGAAGCCTTGTAGTCGATATCTCCCCCTTGAAGCTTGTCGAAAATTCTCTCCTCTCTCCCCCTTGGAGTTGTCAAAATTCCTCTCCTCTCTCCCCCTTGGAGTTGTCGAAATTCCTCTCCTCTCTCCCCCTTTGGAGTTGACGGCATGGCCTCTAATTTATAGGGCTAGGTCAAAGACTTTCTTTGAGGAGGAAGTTAAGTTGGAATTAAATTATATTTAAAGAATATAATTATTTATTATATTTATATTCCTTCTAGAACTTCTCCTAACTTCTTGGGATTTAATTCCTCTTTAACCTCTTCATGGAAATCAAACTCCTTTGGAATTTAGCTTTGCTCCACGTCATCTTGGGCTTGTCTAGTCATCAATTTCGACTACCATATCACCTTATTCTTTGTCAAAAATTTCCCTAGCAACTAGCTCGGCATCTCCTTCATGCATTACCCTGACAACTGGTTCTAGCCTTGCTTTGGCAAGTGATTCTGCACACACACACAAAAACACACCAAAGCAGCATCTTTTCCCACAAAAATCACCAAGTTATATAATCAAGCTCACCGATGGAAAGAAACATGTATTAATGCATGAATGACTAATTATGCAACTAATATGAGCCTAAGTCTAACAATAATATAAGTAAAAAGGGTAAGAAAAATACTACTTTTGAACACTTATCACACCCCCAAACTCAAACTATTGCTTGTCCTCAAGTAATGCAAACTAATAATTACCTGCCAAGACTTCAATTTTCACAAACTTAGCTTTGAACTTGATTTCAATTCTCAGAACCGTGGCACAAAGTATGATTGGCTTTTCATTTTTCAAAAAACTTTAGGAGTTACTCAGAATCAAACTATAATGCTTGTGAGCGTGTGCGGAGTTGTGTGCAAGTTGATTTTTCAGATTCTATGCAAAGAAGAGGTTTGCAAATTACTTCATTGGGTTTTTTAACATGTTTTAACTAGACCCGGTTTCGGGCACCTCTAGTGTTTTGTTTTTAGTTTTTTAAAGTTAATTAATTTATTCGACTAGAGCTGGTTTCGGGCACCTCTAGCGATCAATTTTTAGCACATACTAGAGCCAATTTTGGGCACCTTTAGCAATCAATTTTTAGTGCATACTAGAGCCAATTTTGGGCACCTCTAGCATTCATCCAATTTTTTATTCTAATCCCCCAACTTTTTAACTATCAACCTAAGTTCGCTAGAATTCCTTAAATCAATCAAGCCACAATAATGTTTCATCAAGTTTAGCATCATAGTACGATTCTAAGTGTTTCCATGTTTATCCTAGAATAAAATGTTCTATCAATTAAGTACATTGGCAAAGTCATCATCGGATATTCATCAAATCTAGGCAATTCATGTTCCAACTAAAGGCATGGCAAGCAATTTATGTATCCTAAATGCAATAATTAAGTTGAATGCAACTAAACATGGTAACTAACTAATAACAATCCCCGCCAAACTCGAGTGAGGCATTGTCCTCAATGCATGCAACAAAGAAAAATAAAAATAAAGAAAAGTAAAATGCAAACAAGGACTTACTCCGAGAGTTTGTCATCGTGGATGATTAGTTTCCTTTTGGTCAGTGTCTTGATTCTTTTGCTTGAACGCGGTGGTTGCTTTCTTGTTGCCCATGGTGGAATAGATCCCTGTACGGGGTTGTCCTCATCGTCCTCTTCATCAATGTTATTGGCTTTTCGCTTAGGCTTGGAGGATTCGATTGGTGCGGTCTTTGTTGGTACAATGAAGGACTCGCCCAAATCTAAAAAATCAGACAATTATTTCGTACGAGTTGATTCGGCATAGGTGCTTTACCTTTGGCTTTTGCAGTGGTTGTAGGGACGTCTTTGGCTTTGCTTGTCGTGGCATCTTTAGGGTTGGTTACCGTGGCATCTGCTTGGGCAGACGCGGTGTAGGTTGCCACGACATCATCTATTGCGGTTGTCGTGGCGGCTGCTTCATTGGTTGCCTTGGCAAGGATCTCGACAGGAAAGATTGGGAATGGCACGCGGCTGTTCGGGTACTTTTCTAGGATGACTTGGGTGATGGCATTGTTGTGCTCCTTCATGTACCGCATGAACATTAGTTTCCGGTCTTCAACTTGCCTAAGGTGGCTCGTCAATGGTTGCAAGAGTGCTTCAAAGTGTCCCGGGGTTGATGGCCGAGTTGCCCGGGCGTTAGGTGCTTGGGTATTAGGCGTTGCCAAGGCGGCAGGGGTTGCCGCAGTAATTGGAGGCATTGAGGATTTTACCGGTGCCTCTCCCATTATATTTCGGATTTGTGCTCAATTCCAACCGGACTTTGGTAGGACCTTTTCATCAGTGGACTCACTTGGGACATGCATATCCTTGCAAAGATTAGAAATTAAGCAAGGGAAGAAAAGAGAACCCTTGTCTTTTGAGCTACATACAAAAATCTCATCACAAATAATTTTTCCAATGTTAATGATGCAATTATGCAAAATAGAATGTATGAGCAAAAGACGAGGTGTATCAACGGTAGTATTATGTGTGGTGGGCATTAATGAAGTTTTAACAAACTTATTCCATAATTTTGCCTCGGGTTTAAGCTGAAGACGATTTACCCTGCCCTTGTATTTACCATCATTCTAATGAGTTCCCGGTAGAGTGAGTTCTTGAAGCACCTTGTCGAGTTGCTTGGGCGTGAGTTGATCAACAAAGGCTTGATGCTCGTCCTTCTCAATGTAGAGCCCGTAAAAGGTGTTGATGTTTTCGGGGCTTATGAGTATAGCCTTGTCACGAAAAAAAACATAAGGATTATCTGGGTTAGGTGAGTGAGCATAGAATTCTCTTACCCGTGAGATGTTACCCGGTTCTGATTGATGGCAAAAGATTTGCCACTTTTGATGTGCAATCCTTTTGAAGATGAATGGTTCAAGGCCGAAATCTTGATGAGAGTTGGAGTATTCAAAGCCTTGTTCTTCGCAAATCTTTCGGCTTTCAAACTTGACGTGAAATCTCTCTTGAACCACCGGTGTAGCAAACTTCTTGTATCTTGGTTCTTTGGAGGAACTTGGATGAACCAAAAATTCAATTTTGGATGCCATGGATAATCTTGGTTGTGAGTTTTGTAAAAAACAAACAAAAGAAAACAAAAGAAACTAAAGAGTTGCAAGATGAAAAGTAGGAATAGGTTTCTTGGAAGTTAAGGGTGATGGGTTATATAGAAAAGATAGGTAGTAAATATGGTAGGTGGGATTAATTTTGGAGTAAAGAAGAAAGGGGTTTCGGTTTAGGGGAAGGGTGATGCTAGGGGGTTTATTTAGGGTAAGTTGGAGGCTTTATATAAGCCTTAGATTCAACCCATTAATTTCCTTGTTGAAGAAGTTTCCTTCTTGAATCAAATTTCCTCTTTTATCTTGAAATCTTTTTCCTACAATTCATAAAAAAAATAAAATAAGGATTAAAATTAAAAATAAACTAATAAAAGAAAATAAATAAAGATGTAGTTTTAATCTTGAAGAAAATAAATATATCCTAAAAAGAACAAATAATCAAAAATAATAAAAAAATAAAAAAATTAAATAGTTCGAGAAAAAAATTAAAAAGAAAATTAAAAAAAAAAAGAAAAAGAAAATATCGAAAGGAGAGCATGCTCATGCGTCTCCTAAGGTGACCACTTCTTTGTTACGTTCCACATGGGCACCGTTGTAGTGCTTCAATCTTTTTCCATCAACTTTGAATTCATGTTTGTCAATGATAGACTTAATTATCACGGCACCATGGGAGAATGGTTTGACAAATTCGAACGGTCCCGACCATCTTGATTTTAGTTTTCCTGGGAAAAGTTTTAGCCGAGAATTGAATAAGAGAACTAGTTGCCCTGGCATGAATTGTCGCGGCAATAGTTTCTTGTCATGCCATTGCTTTGTTTTCTCCTTGTAGATTCATGCATTGTTATAGGCGAGTGCACAGAATTCTTCTCTCTCGTTAAGGTCCAACAAAGACTTTTGCCCGGCACTTTCCCAATCCATATTCACGGTCTTGATTGCCCAATATGCCTTGTGTTCGATTTCCACCGGTAGATGGCATGTTTTGCCATAGACAAGTTTGAAGGGGGACATACCTAAAGGTGTTTTGAATGCAGTGCAATATGCCCAAAGTGCGTCATCTAGTCTTACTGACCAATCCTTCCTAGAGGGATTTACAACTTTCTCGAGTATACCCTTCAATTCCCGGTTGGAAATTTCTGCTTGCCTATTGGTTTGTGGGTGATATGCCGTCGCAATCTTGTGCGATATACCGAAGCATTGCAACATCTTGGCAATAAGTTTGTTGTCAAAATGCTTACCTTCATCACTGACAATTGCTCTCGGCATCCCAAACTGTGTAAATATATTTTTCTGCAAGAATCGTTGCTCGGTCTTGGAATCGTTGTTGGGAACTGCAGCTGCCTCAACCCATTTAGACACGTAGTCGACGGCAAGTAGAATGTAGAGGTTGCCGAATGAAGATGGGAAAGGTCTTATCAAATCAATCCCGCATACATCGAACAATTCCACCTCAATAATGCTTTAGAGTGGCATCTCAGGTCGTCTAGAGATATTGCCCGTCCTCTGGCAACGATCACATTGCTTGTAAAACTCTTGGGCATCTTTGTACAGTGTTGGACAATACAAACCGGATTGCAAAACTTTGGCCGCGGTACGAGTTCCTCCAAAATGTCCTCCATAGGGTGAAGAATGGCATTGCCGGAGTACATTCTGCTACTCTTCCTCAGGGACACATCGGCATATAACCTGATCTACACATTATTTAAAAAAAAAGAGGCTCGTCCCAAAAGTAATGCTTAGCATCATGGCGGAACCGCTTCTTCCTTTGGTGAGTAAGGCCATAAGGTAAAATACTACAAACAAGGAAATTAACTAAATCCGCATACCAGGGTATTGCCGAGGCATGTGTTGCCATGGCAACTACTTCCATGGTTGACAAGGTGTGCGCGTCTAGAGTTGTCGCGGCATGCGCGTCAGGGGTTACCGAGGCGTGCGCGTCAAGGGTTGCTGAGGCATGCGCGTCCATGGTTGCTGAGGCGTCAGGGGTTACCGAGGCATGCACATCCATGGTTGCCGAGGCAATTAACAGTTGCTCATCCGGGAATGCATCGTATATCTCTAAATCCACATCATCCTCCCTATTGCGTTCTAAGCGTGATAAATGATCGGCCACTTGATTTTCTGTTCCTTTCTTGTCCTTAATTTCAATGTCAAACTCTTGTAAAAGTAATATCCAACGAATCAAACGAGGTTTGGCATCTTTTTTAGCAAATAGATACTTAATTGTCGAATGGTCCGTATGAGCAATTACCTTTGTACCAATCAAATAGGATCGAAACTTTTCAAATGCGAAAACTATGGATAGTAACTCTTCCTCCGTTGTTGTGTAGTTCACTTGAGCACTATTAAGAGTTTTACTAGCGTAGTATATCACATGAAAGGTCTTACCTGTGCGTTGGCCTAGGAATGCTCCTACCGTAAAATTACTTACATCACACATGAGCTCAAAAGGTAGCATCTAATCGGGTGGAACGACAATGGGTGTCGAGGTAAGCTTTTCCTTTAGCGTTTCAAATGCTTGGGCGCAAGAATCATCAAATTGAAGACTTTATCATGTTCAAGCAAATTGCACAAGGGTTTAGTAATTTTAGAAAAATTATGAATAAACCTCCTGTAAAAACCTGCATGTCCAAGAAAGCTTCGGATTCCTTTAACCAAACTTGGTTGGGGTAATCTCTCAATCACGTCCACCTTTGCTTTGTCTACTTCAATTCCCTTGGACGAAATCTTGTGTCCGAGCACTATTCCTTCATCTACCATAAAATGGCACTTCTCTCAATTAAGGACTAAATCGATTTCTTCACATCTTGCCAATACTTTCTCTAAATTGCCGAGGCAACTGTCGAAGTCATTACCAAAAATAGAAAAATCATCCATGAAGATCTCAAGGAATTCTTTGACCATATCTGAAAAGAGTGCCATCATGCATCTTTGGAAGGTTGTCGGGCATTACACAATTTGAACGGCATCATTCGGAAAGCATAAGTACCGTATGGGCATGTGAATGTTGTCTTTTCTTGATCTTCTAGTGCTATGGCAATTTGATTGTAACCTGAATAACCATCAAGAAAATAATAAAAGGGTTTACCTGCAAGACGGTCAAGCATTTGATCAATAAAGGGTAATGGGAAGTGATATTTCCTAGTGGCTTTGTTTAGCTTTCGATAATCCATACAAACCCTCCAACCGGTCACAATCCTGGTTGGAATGAGTTCATTGTTTTCATTACTTACCACCGTTATACCTCTCTTTTTCGGTACACATTGTACCAGACTTACCCATGTACTATCAGAGATAGGGTATATAATGTCAACGTCATGCCACTTGATGATTTCTTTCATTACAACCCCTTTCATGGAATAATTCAGTCTCCTCTGGGCTTCAATTGAAGGTTTTCATCTTCCAACAAAATCTTGTGCATGCACACTGCCATGCTAATTCCCTTCAAGTCGGCAATTGTCCACCCTATTGCCTTCTTGTGTAGCATCAACATTTTGATCAGCTTATTTTCCTGCTCAGGCTGTAACTTAGAGGAAATAATTACAGGTAATGTATTATCGGTTCCTAAGTATGCATATTTTAGTTGCTCTGGTAACTGTTTCAATTCATGAATCGGTGGTTGTTCAATAGAGGGCTTTTCGAGCTTACCTTCCTTACCTGAGTAATCCAATGGCTCAAAGTATGTACCTGGTCGATTAACTAACTAATTTGCCTCTTCTTGTTGTTCCTCATCGATCAGTTCTTCATACTACTCAGGTTCCTCCTTATTGGTAATGTAGTTGCCGAGGCAACTAAATTCCTCGTCGAAGTTAAACTCTACCGTGGAATGAAGAAGTTGGCATTCTTCTGGATCATTGGCGTGCCTTGGTGTTTGGAACACATTTAGTTTAACTTGCTGGTCATTCACCCTCATTGTGAGTTCTCCCTTTTCAACATCGATCAAGGTTCTCCCTGTTGCTAGGAAGGGTCTCCCGAGAATGATAGGTGTTGTTCATCTGCTTCACAATCTAAAACAATAAAGTCAGCAGGAAAAATAAATTTATCAACTTTTACCAGTATGTCTTCGATTTTCCCTTTTTGATGCACATAGGATCTGTCGGCTAGCTATAGCATAACTGTTGTAGGTCTTGCCTTCCCGATTCATAGTTTCTAGAAAACCGATTTAGGTATCAAGTTTATGCTTGCTCCAAGGTCACATAATGCTTTCCTGACATAGTGGTTTCCAATGGAATAGGGTATTGTGAAACTTCTGGGATCCTTCAACTTGGGTGGCATGCGATTGTGCAACATGGCCATGCATCCCTCTGTTGCGGCAACTGTTTCAAACTCTTCTAGCCTTGTTCTCTTGGACACAATGTCTTTAAGAAACTTGGCATAGTTTGACATTTGTTCAATTGCTTCAACCAATGGCAAGTTGATGTGGACTTGCTTTAGGATATCAAGGAACTTCTTGAATTGATATTCTTGCTTTTGTCGCTTCAACCTTTGTGGGAATGGTGGTGGGAGTCGAATATCTTCGACCTTTCATTAGTCTGGAACCTGATTGATGGCATTACCGGGGCAACTGGAGTTGTCGAGGCATTGTCAACTGGGGTTATCGTGGCGTGCCTATCGTTGGTTGTCGCTGCATCCTTATCGCTAGATGCCGAGGCATGCTTATCGCTAGTTGTCGCGGCAATTCCTGGTTCAGCATCTGAGGCTTTGCCGCTGAGTTCGTCTTGTTCTTTTTGTGGAGTTCTGTTTGATGAGCGAGCTTGAGCCTCTTTAAGTTGTTGGCCACTTCTAGTGGTGATCGCCTTACATTTCTCATGGTCAGTCCTTCTTGTGACTTCAGTATCGCTAGGTAAACCTTCATGTGGTCTAGTATTCAGGTTTTGAGCAAATTGTCTGACTTGATTTTCCAATGATTTGATTGTCGCCTCTTGGTTTTGCAATCTCATCTCGCTCCTGTTAATAAAAGCATCAGTTCTTTTTATGAAGTTACTATTCTCAGCCATATAAGATTCAGTTTTCAACATAAAAGCATTGAGAGAATTTTCCAAAGAACTAGATGTTGTCGGTTGTTGTTGCGGCAACTATTGTCGTGGCATATTCTGCTGGAATCCCGATGCTTGTGCGTTCTGATTGTTCTAGTTTAGAGCATTATTGGGATTACTCCATGAAAAATTTGGGTGCTTCTTTCAAGTTGGATTGTATGTACTGGATATCACATTGTTGTTCCGGTTGTAATTCCCCACATAAAAGCTGGATTCTGGATTTTGCATACATTCAGAAGAATCATGGTTACCACCACATAACTCACAAAAGGAATCCATTACCTTGACTTCCTGTGTGTTGTTTAGTTTCTGAATGTTCTGGACCATCTTAGTTAGAGTGATCAATTGTGCCGAAATTGAGTCTGATGATCCCAGTTCATGTATTGTGGCTTGGCATCTAACTCCTCCTCTTCTAGCGGAGGGGAATTGATAATCATTCTTGGCAAGCCTGTTTAGAATTTGCATTGCTTCCTCCGGCGACTTATCTAGGAGTATGCCGTTTTTCGAGGCATCTAGCATCATCCTTGTTTGTGTATTCACAACGTTGTAAAACATTGTTACTTGTGTCCACATTGGGAATTCGTGTAGGGGGCATTTGTGTAGAAGTTCTCTATATCGCTCCCAAGCCTCGTACATGGATTCATCATTTGCCTGCCAAAAAGAAGTAATTTAGTTACGAAGCCTATCAGTCAAATTTGTAGGATTAAATTGAGCAAGGAAATCACGACAAAGATCGGTCCAAGATCCTATTGGTCCGGCAGTAATACTATTCAACCATGCTTTCTCCCTATCCTTCAGTGAATAGGGGAATAATCTTAGTCGTAAAACATCAGGGGTGACACATTGTATTTTGAATGAGTTACAAATCTCGAGGAAAGATTTAAGATGTTGTCGTGCATCTTCAGTTGCTGAGACGCCAAATTGACCAATTGTGTTGATCATATTAAACATCATCAGTTTCAACTCAAAGTGGTCGGCTTCAATTTCAGGCGTGACAACTCCTGGATTAAGTCCATCAAGATCTTCTTCAAGATAGTCTTGGATAGTTCTGTTTCATGCAAGAATCACTCCTCCTCCTGCTGGAACATCTTGATTCATATTGCCATCTTGATTAGCCATTGCTACTCTTAACCTTCGTCTAAGTCTTTGCAAGCTTCATTCGATCTTTGGATCAAAGGGATATTCTGGTGTAATCGGTCTCGCCCTGGTCATATACCATTGCAAAACCAAAGTTTGTTAACCCTTTGAACTTAAACAAAAAAAATAAAATGTGCAAGAAAATAAAAACAAAGTCGCTATTGCCAATCCCCGGCAACGGCGCCAAAAACTTGTCGCGCGTAATAAGTGCTACGCAATTGTGCAAGTATACACGTCGCAAGTTATAGTATAAAAGATATCATCTCCACAAGGATTGGTGCCACTTCAAGAATTTAATCTCTTGCACTGTAAAAAGTAAAAACACAAGTAGAAGATTATAGGAGTTTTAACTAACAACTAAACTAAGAAAGCAAATAAGTAAAAGAAGATGTAATTAAATGAGAGAGAATAGGTCAGGTTATCGTGAGTTGAGGTGTGATAGCCGATTGGATCGTCTTGGTAAAAGAGTGCAAGGGCAACTCAGTTTCCGTGGCAACTAGCACAACGGGGTTGCCTTGGCAACTAATCGATGGTTGCTTGGGCGACTAGTTGAGAAACTACTTGGGCGTCTAGGAAGCAACTTCAAGGTTCGGCGGAGCGTTCTTCAATGGTTTCTTCTTATCCCTAAGTTGAAACTCTAGCTATTTGTGCATGCCTTGATAATACATCCCTGCGTGAATCAAAGGTGAACAACAACCAATCTTGCGCTCCTCTTAGCCGTTGAAATCCTTAACTTATTCCTAAGCTGGATTAATCTTCACGATCAATACATTGAATAAAGATCATACTCATTCGTTTCTTGAATCTAACTCTCCCGGTATTAGATAAATAGATGAAGTTACGAGATCATCTCCCAATTCACTCGCAAACAAGAATAAGAACCAAGAATGAATAAACCTTGAATAGAAAAGTGCAAACTCTTATTACCTAAACAAAATCCAATTCTTTCTCACAACCACAAAACACAATAACCTTAGCCAAATAGATTTAGTTCATGGCTAGGTTCCAAAGAAACACAAGACAAATAATTCCTAGCATAAACCTAATAGAATAAGGAAAGAAAAAGATGAAGAATGGATGAAGCCTTGTAGTCGATATCTCCCCCTTGAAGCTGGTCGAAAATTCTCTCCTCTCTCCCCCTTGGAGTTGTCGAAATTCCTCTCCTCTCTCCCGTTTGGAGTTGACGGCATGGCCTCTAATTTATAGGGCTAGGTCAAAGTCTTTCTTTGAGGATGAAGTTAAGTTGGAATTAAATTATCTTTAAAGAATATAATTATTTATTATTTTTATATTCCTTCTAGAACTTCTCCTATCTTCTTGGAATTTAATTCCTCTTTAACCTCTTCATGGAAATCAAACTCCTTTAGAATTTAGCTTTGCTCCACGACATCTTGGGCTTGTCTAGTCATCAATTTCGACTACCATATCACATTATTTGTCGAAAATTGCCCTGGCAACTAGCTCGACATCTCCTTCATGCATTGCCCTGGCAATAGCTCGGCATCTCCTTCATGCATTTCCCTGACAACTGGTTCTAGCCTTGCTTTGGTCAGATCAAATTCAAATCAAAAGTTTTACTCATGACATATTAAAACCACAAAAGCAATCTTAATTGCTAATACTATTATCAAACTTAGGACTGTCTTTAAACCATAGTTATAACTATGATTACTTGATTCTTTTAACCAAAATTCAAACACATGTAATCTACACTTTGACAAGTTTATCGTATTATCAATTCGTGACGAAATGAATAGATAAACGTGCATACTTCAAAATTGAACCATATCATCATCATGCTATTAAAGTATAAACTACAAGCAAGAGTTCGACATACACGTATACAAGAATTTATAATTCTTACTCCATTAGATTCATGACACCACCCAACTTGTAATCTATATAGCAATCAAACGAATATATCCAACATGCCTTGTCAAACAAGGATTCATTCTAGACATATACTTAAAGAATGAAATTTGATTAATAAGACATTAAGGAAGCCTAAGAGAAGCCCATTTAGACTAAACAATTCCATTTGTGGATTTGGATCCTATTATCTTAGCTCATTATTCTGAAACGTACACTTTTCATAAGATACATAAACCTTATCGTTACTTTTCAATTATAATTAGTCATGTGCGGGTCTTAAATCCAATTTAGAGTATAATTTATATCAATCATTAGAGTCAAGGGATAGGTCAAGATTGATTACGGATATACAAACAAGGAGTTAACTTAATGTACAAGTTAATGTCTACCCGATTTACAACCTATCAAAGTCACATTCTTTTATTAAGTTCTAATCTCTCATTAATCATGAATCATATCATTATATTCAAATCATCAGTTTTACTCATGAAAGATCTAACTTTTTATTTAAGCAAGTGTTCGAAAACATTGACTCATAACTTAGGTCACAAGTTAATTGTTTCATATACAAGCCAAATTCTCATTGTAGGTATACTTTTATACATATAAATTTTAATTGAGCATTAATCCTAACTCAATAATCTACAATAACGCAGTGCCCAGTATTACACGTTTAGTCATGAACCCTAATGCTTCAAACAATTCTCAAATACACCACATGCCATACTCGAATATCCCATAACCCATACATACATCTATAGTGAACTAGAGACATAAATAATAACTTCTATATCCAACAAAGCATCCAAATTCTCCAAACATAATAGGTAATCAATTACACACAACAAAATGTACTTATAAGTTATACATGCCCAAAAATGAAGATAAACTATATGCACGATCTTTAACAATATGTCACCATTTTAGGAGTTCAACTAAGCAGATCTAAATCTACATGGATCTTTAGACAGTGACTTGCAATCTTTCAACACGACTAACCCAAGGAGAAATCATAAGAACCTGCATATGCATGAAAAGGAACGCATTAGGCTTATATAGCCTAAGTGAGGTAGTGATGACAAAGTACAAAAGCACATAGCACTAGCCAGTGTCGAAAACATATAAAACCTAACTTCTCAACTATCCAACCAACTATCGCCAATCTCTGTACATCTCCCTAGTTACCTCCTACTGTCTCCAATATACATATCACAAATAAATGGGGCATCCCCCGAGCCGTAGCTCATGGACCGTAGTCCCAAAGTATACCATGCATCATACCAATGTGTCCAAGGGCTTCCATGGTATAAGCATCTTAGATATCTTATTTTATATTGACATTAGGGGAAGTATCTTATTGCACAAGTAATCTTGCTTATTACTTAATTAATATCTTTTAACTTGCACTGAGCTTTAAGATCCTTAGACTTTTGAGTTTAGAAGTTGTAGGATTAAAAGTATCTATTCATCTTGAGTCTTATGGAAGTATAAATTATTAGTTAGCTTCAAGAATTGTTACAAAGTATACATAGTCATCCTTTACCAATAAAACATAGCAAAGCACAAGGTACTTACATAATACATAATTAAATGCTTTCAAGAATGCCATGTTATAAATGAATACCCTTCCCCAATTTGCTCTATTTGAGCCTTATGCACAATGTTTATGATCAATGTAACACACCCACAAACATTCAACATCTCAATCGAATAAACCAAACAAATCGAGATGACACCGCGTCATCCGATACGTAACAACTATACTCACCTGATATTCCAAAGTTATGGAATACCTTAACCACAATCTTATCTTTCTTTTTACACAATTACATTTCCTAGCCTTCCTTGTTCACAGTTGTACCCAAAACAAAAGTTGCAAGCCATTAATATCTATATAAATTAAATCAATACATCAACAGTCCCTAAATGTAACTATATACATCCAATAGATGCACAATCATTCTTTGCATTCATGTACATATTTAAAACAATCCAACATACTTCCTTATGTAACAAACATTTCAGTTATTCATAGATATAATTAAACACATCAAAATAGTCTTTTAATACTTAAATTATAACCAAACAACCCCTAAGTTCATTAAAACAGTCCTTGTGTTATCACGTTTATTCAATTCTACCCAGTTTAGCTTAATATTTACACTGCCCCTTTAATCTACAAAACTGCACTGTTATAAACTACAATCTGCGCAATTTTAAACTACCAAAACTGCACTGATTTTAGACTTACAAAACTGCATTTTTAATCATGATAAAACTGCACTTTACATCCAAATTGTCCAAGCTGATCCTTATACAAAATTTATATCAAACTGCATATTTAATTATACCCATTTCTGCATAGTTTTAGACTTAAATTCTACACAGTTTTTAACACTTCAAGACTGTATATTTTAACACTTCAAACATTCATTCCGAACCCACGAATATTCAAACACTCAAAGGGAATTCTTGTCACAATTTCAATTACTCTCTAATCCAACATCTTTACGAGAATTACACACAATCAAATTTGAGTATCATCATTCAAATACATGGCCAACCTCAATTTGATTAACAAGATTGTAAATCATGTGGACCCATCATTCATGTATCCACAAATAAAGCCAATTATGCCTATATAATCACTTATGCACCAAATCAGGCCATTCCTTTTTCTTTTTATGCATAACATCCCCCTTAATACATGCAAAACAGCCCCTCCTCTGTTTTAAGCATTCAAAACTGTTCATAATTTTCACATATGTTTAGATCAGCCCTATTCACAAGTATTTATGTGTATATATAAGTCAAAACAGTCCTTATACTTTCATATCTATTCAAAATTGTCTAATTAAAACAGGTACATACATATACTCATCAAAACAGTCCAATAACTATCATATTTAATCAAATCAGCCCTAGCTCTTATATGTTCACATGTATATATTCAAAACAGCCCTTTATTTATTTGTATGCATATTCATGTGTACCAAACAAACCTTAACATATTTATATACCTTCCAAGTAGTCCATATTCATATACATATTTACACATTCACAACACAGTCCAAAACAATCATCTAATCATACAAAGCAGCCCTTAATTGTGTACTAAACTGTCCCTTAAGGTCCATTTTTCATGAAATTCTGCATTGTTTTTATAGGATTCATTTGTTCCAGTTTCAAAGTGGCTCCTAAGATCCCGTTCAAACTCATAACAGCCCACATACATTTATTCTTCAATCATAACCACTTGATTAAGCAAATATACTAACTTAATTTACTCATCCACATTCTCAATTGATCATATCATCACAAGATCAAAACATGGGATTGTTCATTTAGTCGAATCTTCATGAATCTAAGCAACCAATTCCAATACCTACATGACACAATAAAGAATGCAAGCAACATTCCGAAGTTCAAGGAAGGACTCTTAAAATGAATCTAATTCTCCTTTTAACCAAACATTTATACTTAAAACAAATAAGAAATTCACACAATAGCCTTAAATTAAGTTCAAGAACAAGGAGGAGAATAGATTGCTTACCCTTTTCTCTTAAGGATCGGCCACAAAAATAAGGATTTGGGCTCAACTCTTCTACACTTTCATAGCAAGATTTAACTCTCTCTCTCTCTCTCTAGTTCATTCTCGATGCTAAGGATGAGGATGACGCTAAGATAATTTCTCTCATTTTTTTAGCTAGCCGAACTCCCTTCCCCAAACCATGTGTCCATTCAAGTTGCCATGTGTGCTAGACCGTAGGTTCTTAATGGTTTGGCATGCAATCTGCCAAATTTTATAATGTTTCGGTTTAATCCTTTTATGAATTGGTTACTCAATTCTTCCAAGCTTTCACTTTAATCCTATCCATTTAATTGGCCTAGTTAAATCTTAATTCTTTAGAGATCAAATTAATGATTCGTTATAGAATACTTCTAAGCCAGAGTTTGGGATATTACAATTCCTTCTTTCTTAAAAGAAATTCGTCCTTGAATTTCTCTTGAACTAAGATGTTGAGTCTATTGTCCTTATACAAAATCATTACTAACAAAGAGAAGAAATAGTTCGTGTCAGTTGCAAGTCACAATACTAAATAGTATTTTAACTCCTAGGTGGCATATGCAGGATGAATACATAGAATTTGCTTCTGTTTAGTCTGATAATCGACTAAACCTAAGCTTTGATACCAAATTGTAACACCCTCAACCTGGTTTAGTAGAAAATCAGAATCAAAGATGTTACTGCAAGGAAAACAATAAAAACATTAAAGATTTTTTTTGTTAATCGCTTGACTCATTAACACCACAAAAGCGATCTTAATTGCTAATACTATTATCAAACTTATGACTGTCTTTAAACCATAGTTACAACTATGATTACTTGATTCTTGTAACCAAAACTCAAACACATGTAATCTACACTTTGACATGTTTATCGTATTATCAATTCGTAACAAAATGAATAGATAAATGTGCATACTTCAAAATTGAACCATATCATCATCATGCTATTAAAGTCTAAACTACAAGCAAGAGTTCGACATACACGTATACAGGAATTTATAATTCTTACTCCATTGAATTCATGACACCACCCAACTTGTAATCTATATAGCAATCACTCAAATATATCCAACATGCCTTGTCAAACAAGGATTCATTCTAGACATATACTTAAAGCATGAAATTTGATTAATAAGACATTAAGGAAGCCTAAGAGAAGCCCATTCAGACTAAACAATTCCATTTGTGGATTTGGATCCTATTATCTTAGCTCATTATTCTGAAACATGCACTTTTCATAAGATACATAAACCTTATCGTTACTTCTCAATTATAATTAGTCATGTGCGGGTTTTAAATCCAATTTAGAGTATAATTTATATCAATCATTAGAGTCAAGGGATAGGTCAAGATTGATTACGGATATAAAAACAATGAGTTAACTTAATGTATAAGTTAACGCCTACTCGATTTACAACCTATCAAAGTCACGTTCTTTTATTCAGTTCTTATCTCTCATTAATCATGAATCTTATTATTATATACGAATCATCAGTTTTACTCATGAAAGATCTAACTTGTTATTTAAGCAAGTGTTCGAAAATATTGACTCATAACTTAGGTCACGAGTTGTTAATTGTTTCATATACAAGCCAAATTCTCATTATTAGTATACTTTTATACATATACATTTCAATTGAGCATTAATCCTAACTCAATAATCTACAATAACGCAATGCCCAATATTACACGTTTAGTCATGAACCCTAATGCTTCAAACAATTCTCAGATACACCACATGCCATACTCGAATATCCCATAACCCATACATACATCTATAGTGAACTAGAGACATTAATAATAACTTCTATATCAAACAAAGCAACCAAATTCTCCAAACATAATAGGTAATCAATTACACACAACAAAATGTATTTATAAGTTATACATGCCAAAAAATGAAGATAAACTACTTGCACGATCTTTAACAATATGCCACCATTTTAGAAGTTCAACTAAGCAGATCTAAATCTACTTGGATCTTTAGATAGTGACTTGCAATCTTTCAACACAGCTAACCCAAGGAGAAATCATAAGAACCTGCATATGCATGAAAATGAATGTATTAGGCTTATATAGCCTAAGTGAGGTAGTGATGACAAAGTACAACAGTACTATTCATGATCTTTGAATGAAAACCAAGTAATTTCAAGTGTACAAAAACAAGGGATTTCATACAATTTAAGTTAGCTTGAATTTTGCTTGTTTGTTAGAAGCTTATTAGAGCTATCTTCTTCCATGTTTATTTGAGATTTCCTTCCAGAATTAAGCTTTGTTCCTTTATAAGCCCACCAAGAGCCTTATCCAAAATCATGCTCACCAAGAGCTTTACAATACATATGCTCACCAAGAGCATTACAATACATATGCTCCATAACTCATTCGAGGTTCTCTTTTGAATTTCTTATTCGATTTCACATCATGTACATGTCTTTTAAAATGTTTGCCTTGGATCACACTTGGTTATGAATAGCATTGGTCCGTGTTTGGCATTATTGGTCCAAGCGATACATAGCCCAAAGCACATAGCACTGGCCTGTATCGAAAACATATCAAACCTAACTTCTCAACTATCCAACCAACTATCGCCAATCTCCCTACATATCCCCCGTTACCTCCTACTATCCAACCAACTATCGCCAATCTCCCTACATATCCCTACATATCCCCCGTTACCTCCTAATTAAGAGAAAATTCATATTAAACCAAATGGTAAATTAGCTCCTTAAGAATTCAAAGTTTTAATTCTTTACAAAACAATCACTAAAAATAGTTTTAAAACTATACATTTTGGTCACCAGCCCAAAATGTCACATTTCCAAATTTTATTTTCCAGAATTGATTTCGCAAATTATATCCATATATTAAATAATGTTTTTTTAACCATTTTCTCATATTTTTAACTTACTCAAAACTATTTTATTCCCGAATCTGACTCGAATCTCTAACCTGGTCCACCAGACTGTCTAACCTTTTGGCTAACACCTAGGCCTAGAACAAGGGCATTACAACTCTCCCCCACTTAGAAAATTTCGTACTTGAAATTTTACCTAAATGAAACAAATGCAGAAATTGCTTCATCATGTCCGCCTTGCTTTTTCCCGTGGCCTCCTCAACTCCCTGATGTCGCCACATCACCTTTACAAGCTTAATCGTCTTGCCACCAAGAACTTTGCTGCTAGAATCAAGGATCTCTATTGGTTCCTAAACCATAGGACAAATCAAGTTGCAGCTCAATATCCTCCACTAGCATAACATTTGATGGATCCGACTGATACCTCTGCAACATCGATACATGAAACACATCATGAATCTTCTCCAACTCAGGAGGTAACCTCAAATGATAAGCCACATGACAAACATGCTCCACAACCTCATACAGCCCAATAAACCTTGGACTAAGCTTACCCTTACATCCAAACCGCATCACCTTCTTCCAAGGTGACACTTTCAAGAACACGCGATCACCAACCACATACTCAATCTCTCTACGCTTCAAATTCTCGTAAGATTTATGGAAATCCGAAGCTTCTTTCAAACAATCAAAAATGAGCTTCACTTTCTCATTCGTATCCTTTAACATATCCGGCAAAGAAACATATTTTTCCCCCCGCCTTAGCCCAACACAAAGGCGCACGACACTTTTTATCATACAAAGCCTCATAGGGTGCCATTTGTATACTAGCCTGATAACTATTGTTATAGACAAACTCTACCAAGGCAAACTATCTCTCCCAGGTTCCTTGGAACTCAATGATACAACATCTCAACATATCCTCCAAAACCCGAACCACACGTTTAGACTGACCATCCGTCTAAGGATGATACAAAGTACTAAAACTCAACAGTGTACCCAAAGCTCGATGCAAGCACTTCCAAAACCTTACTGTAAATCGCGGATCTCTATCGAAACTATAGAATTAGACACACCGTGCAAACTCACAATCTCGACAATATACAAATCCGCCAACTTATCCAACATATACGTTGTATGCACAGGCACAAAATGCGCACACTTCATAAAACGATCAATAATCACTCAAATGGAATCCTTTTTAGTGGGTGTCAAAGGAAACCCAAACAAAAAATCTATGGTGATTCTTTCCCACTTCGATTTCGATATCTTCAACGGTTGCAACAACCCAAAAGAAAACTAGTGCTTAGCCTTAACACGTTGACACACCATATATATAGCAATAAAATCAGCCATATCTTTCTTTAAACCAACCCAATAGTACTCTCCCTTCAAGCCTTGGTACATCTTAGTACTACCGGGATGCATAGAAAAAGGGCTAGCATGATCCTCCGTCAAAATCATATGCCTCGACTCATCATCTTTAGGCACCACTATCATATATTTAAAACACAACATTCCATCATCATTAAAATGAAAATTCATCGAATTTCCATCCATGATATCCTTAACATGCAGTACCAACGCATTATCATAAGGTTGCTTCTCTTTAATCAACTGTGACAAAGATGGATTTACTTGCAACTCGGCCAACAAACCTCCATCTCACGTCACACTCGACCGTGCGAACATCCCCCTTAACTCCACCACAACCTTCCTACTTAAAGCATCAGCTACAACATTAGCCTTACCTAGATGATTCTCAATTGTCAAATCATAATCCTTAAGCAACTCCAACCATCTTCGTTGCCTAAGATTCAAATCCTTTTGAGTAGTGTCTCCATAAAGGTATACAACACACTTCTCACCATAAAGGTAATGTCTCCAAATTTTCAAATTAAACACAACTGCGGTAAGCTCAAGATCATGGGTAAGATAATTGCGCTTGTGCACTTTCAATTGTCTAGATGCATAAGCCGCAACTTTTCCTTCTTGCATCAAAACACAACCCAAACCAACGAATGAAGCATCACTATAAACAACAAACTCCTTACCCGACTCAGGTTGAATCAAGATAGAAGCTTGCGTTAAAGCTTTCTTCACCTTTTCAAAAGCTCGTTGTCTATCTTTCGTCCACTCAAAACGAACATTTTTTTGAAACAACTTAGTCAAAGGAGAAACAATCTTTGGAAAAGCATCCACAAACCTACGCTAATAACCAGCCAACACAAGAAAACTACGAACCTCCTACACCGACTTAGGTGACTTCCAACCCATCACCGCCTCAATCTTATGTGGATCAACCCGAATCCCTTCGTTCGACACCACATGCCCAAGGAAAACAACTTCCTGAAGCCAAAACTCACACTTGCTCAACTTAGGATACAACCGATTATCCAACAAAGCATGAAGCATAGTTCGCAAGTGTCAATCATGATCCTCCTCGGTACGAGAGTACACAAGAATGTCATCGATAAACACAACCACAAATTGATCAAAAAAACTCATGAAACACCCGATTCATCATATCCATGAACGCAGCAAGGGCATTAGTCAAACCAAACGGCATCACCAAAAACTCACAATGCTCGTTCCTCGTACGAAAAGCAATTTTAGGTATATCCACATCTTCCACCTTCAAATGATAATACCCAGACCTCAAATCAATCTTGGAGAACACCGACGCACCTCTAAAATGATCAAACAAATCATCAATTCTTGGCAAAGGATACATATTCTTAATCATCTACTTGTTCAGTTTCCAATAATTAACGTACATCCGCATTGTGCCATCCTTCTTTTTCACAAATAACATCGGTGCACCGCACGGTGAAACACTAGGCCGAATAAACCCTCGACCAAGCAACTCCAGAAGTTGCGTCTTTAACAACTTCAACTTTTTTGGAACCATACGGTAGGGAGCAATGGACACTGGAGCTGTATTTTCATACAACTCAACAAACTCAACCTCTCTATTCGGCGGCAAATTAGGTAACTCCTCAGGAAAAAAAAACACCTGAAAACTCACACTCAGTGTGAATATCCTGAACACGCACTTCCTTTGATCCCAAATTCATAACATAGGCTAAGAATGCTTCACAACCAAAATCCATCAAACGACTCGCTTCCAAAGTCGAAACAACATTAGACAAGAACTTAACATTCTCACCCACAATTACTACCTCACAATCATCAGCAAGTTTCAAGGTAACTCGCTTGATTTCAAAATCAACTACATCTCTATGCTCGGACAACCAATCCATACCAGGATTACATCTAAACTATGAAATGACAAATCTATTAAATCAACCGCAAACTCATGACCTTGAACAGTCAAAGGGCATCTCCTAAACAACCTTCTTGTGACAACTGTTTTGCCGAAAGAATTGGTTACTTAAATTTCAACATTTAAGCACCTCAACAAGTATATCAAGCAAATGTGTATGCTCACACAAGATATATGAATGCGTAGAACCAGAATAAACCAAAGAAAATAATGGCAAAGATTGTAAAGTAAATGTACCTACAATCATGTTGGTGTCATTATGTCCTTCGTGATGTGCGTACACCCTCGTAGGACCACTGCCCTCAGGTTGAATCGCAGCAGTATATGCCACTGTCCTCGAACCCTCATCCCTACGCTGAAACTGTCCTCGGCCACGACCACAACCTCGTTGTGGTGCAACTGCAGGTGCCCTAGCCTAACCACCACTAGCCAACAATAGACAATCACGTCTCAAATGATCAGTCGATCCGCAACTCAAACAAGAGTTGGTCGTAACAACAGTAGGAGCCTATCTCTCACGAGCCAAGCGTGGACACTCTCAGCTCATGTACTCACGCGATCCACACACCCAACAGGGCCTGACCATACGGTCCACGCCCAGTACTACCTCCACCACCTCGTCTCGCATCAGAACGATGCCTCTTATACTAACAACCACTGAAACTAGAATCTACAACTCTCTTGCCCGAGCCAGAACCACCCACACGAGAGGATAAACCCAAGTTCTGATCAATGTCCTTCTCCCATGTAACCAACACATCAAAATCACTATAGTCAAAAGCCAACATATATGTCTTCACATTTTGTTCCAATCCATAACAGATTCGATCACAGCAATGCCTCTCATCTCGTATCAGCTCAGTAGCATACTGGCTCAACCGAACAAACTGAACTTCATACTCAGCAACAGACATACTACCCTGAACCAAGGCCATAAACTCACATTTCCTTTCATCCAAGTATCCAACTCCCAGATACTTCTTCTTAAAAGGAGCTTGGAAAAAACTCCCAATCCACATCATTGGCTTCCATACCGGCAGTTATAGTTGTCCACCAACTATAAGCATCACCTTGCAACAAAAACACAACACATCCCAACTTACGGGCATCATTGCACCCCATCTAATCCAAAATTCGTACACTAATGGCCATCCTCGTTGTTATCACTAAATTTTCACCTAAGCTTTTATTATTTCTATTATTTTTGTTTGATTTTATATTTTATGTATCGTATATATTATTATTATTATTATTATTTTAAAACCCAAAAATCAAAAATAGTCCATATTATATTTGAAAACAGTTCGTTAAAACATTTAAATTAAAGCTCCAACACAAAAGAGAGCATGTTTGGCCCAAACATAATAAAGCCAGAACCTTAGTCCCTTTTGTTTTTCCTTTGCGCAACCAACAGGGGACTGTTAGATCAAAGTTGATCCAACGGTGCAGATCACACGTAGGAAACCCTAGCCAAAAGGGTGTAGCGCTGCACTCCCCTCAGCCGTTAGATCTGACGTGATCTAACGGCTTAGCTCACCCCAAGGAAGATCACGCAGATCACCACCCGCGCGTGGTAGCCACGCGCCCGACGTTTCAGCTCCGGTCAGGCCCTTCTCCTTTTCCAATGAATGCCCGAATTGTCTTCCCCTCCATAGGTCGATCCCGTCGGTGATTTCTTTTCCGTTTGCAGCCACCAAAAACAAAAAAAGGATTAAATCCCAAATCATATTCAAAGAGAAATTCAACCAAATCAACCCAAAATCAATCCAAATTCTAATCAATCAGAAGCAATTTGAAATGGGGATTGGGGGATTGAATCATATAATTTTGGAATGTTTGTTCCTATATAAGTCTCTATAAATTTCATGTAATGGACACGAACAACACAACAAGAAATACACGGATTACATTCGGATTTAGGCATAACATGCAGAAATTGTACTCGGCATTTCAGTGGAATACAAGTAAGCAAGTTTCTGGTAATTTCATTTTTTCTTCATCATTGTACGTATTTTAATAGGAGAAAGCGATAATATTTACCTATTTTGGTTAGTCGCCGTCGTACGTGGCGTCTGAGGTCGTGTAACACTGTTACCCGGTCTAAGAGATAAACTGGTCTAAGAAGTGTTACAGAACAAAACTGAATCAAACATCTAATGCTTAATACTTCAAAAAGGCATACAATCAAGAATAAGGGTAATTTTAAACTATTTTTAGTGAGTACAAGATAATGTTTTCCATAATTTAATCTCGGTTAAGCTCTCTTCTTGAATTCCAATATAATCGATTTCACTAGAGTTTATAATACTAGAGGAAAGCTTAGAATCTTTTACTTAACTCTAACCCAAAAATTATATTGAGCATCGAATTCTTTCATATGGTACAGCTTTATCGGATTACAAGGCCATACTCAAGGTCATTTTACAGCATTTTGATTTTAAAAGCCATTAACTTAGACATTTAACAATTCAAGAAATTAAATTCTTTTCAACCTACAATTCATTTCAAGATCCACCATTAAGCAATCATACAAGACAATCTAGACTTACATTTTGGGCAAGGAAACCAGCATGGAACCAATCAAACTAAATCAACAACAAAAAAATACATTTAAAGAAAAACACTTAAGAACTAGACAATCAACATTTACCGGTAACTTATTCATTAGACAACTTTTCGAACCTAAAAAGCATATCAGAACAGTACATGAGTTACTAGGAAACCGATATTTAACTTATCTAATAGGCCAATCATACGAGTATCACCCAAATTTTAGCTAAAGTTTACTTCTTGATAATTAGGGACATATCTCTACTTAATATGATTATGGCTTTATGGTAGCCTTTAGTCCTAAGGTTCTCCAAATTATCAAGCAACCACATAAATCCATTAATAATCGAATCGTGAAAAGCAACCAAGCAATAATAATAATTAAAGGCCCAATACAGAACTTGAATAAATAACAAGCTTATACATACATAAGCCAAAAATAAATTCTATATGCATTATGCGACTTAGTATCCATGTGCCACCATCTAGGAATACTAAAAATAATAGCATTTATCATACTTAGGAATTCTCGTGATCACGTCCGAGCTCGACGTAAAAACCAAAACCACTTACAACCTAAAAAGAAACAAAGAGAATAGAATAAGCAAATTTGCTTGGCGAGGTAGTTTAAACAATCAGAAGAATAAGACGAAAGCTCTAAGTTAAGTTTTATTCGTTCATCGTTTCTATCAGATCTAGGTAAGTAACAAGCTTGATCAAGAAAACTCCAATAAAATTTTAGAGCTCAAAAACTTCACTAATTCTAATCCATCGAAAGCTTTCCACTACCAAACTCGATATTATACACTTTCTTGGCTTCAACTTCATTCATGGTAACATACCTCTAACAACTCAGTACACAAACATTTCTCTTGGGCAAACAAAAACTCGATGAACAAGTTATCAAGAGGAATAATCGGCTTTTTGGAACCAACAACTTTCTAATACAAAACTTCACACCATTAGGTATTACTTGCCACTTAAGCATTAAACGTGTCATTACATTACTATCGATTTCCTATTCCTAAGACATTGAACTTAACACATCATTATACAAGTTACTTAGCATATAAAACACAATTATATAAAAGCTTGATGTTCGAAATATGCATAGAGTATTCAACTTAATTTACAATTATTCAAACACCTTATCACGCATACCTTTCCACTCAAATGGATACTAAAATTCAAAGGATACACTTAGCTCTAACAAGCATGTCATTCATACGATTTATTTACGTAGTTAATAACTTCATCGATTCCCTTTTCCTTTCTTTTAAAATAATTTACCAATCCACAAATTACATGCTTCAAACTAACACACTTATTACCTTAGCTTTCATATCCTACCATGTTAGAAATCGAAGATTAAAACATCAAGGCCCTTTATTTTCGATCAATCAAGCTTTAGGTTATCAACTATAGTTTGAACTATTATGAACGCGAGTTGCTTAACATAGAAGTTATCTATCATAATCTATTAAGAATGTATGTGTGTGTATATATATATATATATATATATATATATATATATATTTATACATATTTCTTGTCTCATATGTGATCAAGTTAATTCATTAGTCAGTTTACAGCTTTTATTATATTGCAGTATCAAGGCTTTACACAAGTATGTTTTGTTTTCTTATGCACAAATATCCCTAAATATCAAATTCATAAAATATAACATTTTATGAACAGGAGTCCTTAATATATAATACATCAATCATGACATAATGAACAATAATCCATTAGCAAACAAGGCCTTTAGTTAACTTCTTGATTTAACTTTCAAATTTCTTTATTATCTTTTATTATAGCCTTGAGAATCGATTTACAGTCTAGGTACACGAATCCCCAACCAACTGTCGCCAAACATATGGTACCACTATACCGGTCAATCCCTCCTACTGTCACCAAGTGACCACACAACTTCCCTCCTACTGTCGCCTAATAAGGACCGTAGTTCACCCTAAACACGAGCTCATAGATCCTATGGCATGCCAACTATACCTACGACTGACTCGATACCAAGGCTTTATCATTAATCTTTCTCTTTTAATACCATATGAGCATTGCTCCACAATATCATGACATTTCAATGTCTCATTACCCCATTTTATTTTGGGTACACAAACAGTCACCTCATGTGAAATTCATTACTTCATTTTCTCTTGATCAAACAAACATCATAGTCAATTTACTTCCGATAAGTAATGTGTATTTTATTCATTATCAAGTTACCAAATATACATTAAATCAGCATGATCAAAAGTATGTTTCATCTTACATACACACATAGCTCTCCTTAAGAGGCTTTCGAACTCAATGAGTGCATTATGGCATACCAAGCATAATAATCCTAAATCAAATTATCAAGCATATCAGTTTAAGTTCTTATTTTTACAAAAATCTAGAATTAATCATATCAGAACATTCTTTAAATTCAATAGTGTTGATTCAAATCAAAGTGAGCTAAGCTCCTTAATCAGACTACTATGTCAACCATTTGATTAATTCCTTCATGATAATCATTTTTTTTTCACATGCATAATTTTCTATTCTATCATGCATCCCTTCTCCTACCATTTTCAAATGATAGGAATAACAACAATGGTTATATTTCTATTAAAAGCATAAAGACGATTAGGTATCATGCGAACTTATTTAATCAAGCACTTACCTCGATCCACATCCGAAGCTCACTTAGGCATAGCTTACGCAAGCATATAGCATTATAAAATAAAATACTAAAAGTTGCTAGGGAAAGTTTCTAGTCTTTCCCGAGGCTTAAAACTACACTCACAGTTCCTTCCGAACTAGGTCATTCCCAAATTTCTATTTTGGATTACGCTCCTACAGCTTTACTCTCTTTGAACTTGCTTCCTCTACTATTTCTTGATCTAGTTACAATCAAAAAATACAAACATGTTTTAGAATAATTTAATTACTCAAGTATTCATATAAATTCATTCATAGCAGTCCACAAACATCACTATTGATGTAAAACAGTCCATTACTATCCATGTTTGCTCAAAACAGTCCTAACATGTATATATATCCATTTGCACAATCACAACACGGTCCAGTATGATTATGCTTACTTGTACATGCTCACTACAGTCCACTTACATACATTAATATGCAATTTAGGGCTGATTACACACACACACACCCACACACACACACACACATATATATATATAGTCATATAAAACAGTCCCTAACTCCTTTATACCTTCACAATCATGTACAAACAGCCTCCCTTTTATTTTATATTTATTCATAACAGCCCTTACATTTCTCATGCACTCACCAAACTGTCCGATTCATTTACATGCTTACTTATTTAATTACTTTAAACAGGGTAACATATAATATATATATATATATATATTCGAATAGCATACAAATACATACATACATAATTACATTCGAATTAGCATATATATATATATACACACAACAAAAAAATCTTCCAAAGTTCATTTGCATGCAAAACAGTCCCAAGCTCTTAAATATGTAGAAAACATTCCCAAATACATGCAGAACAGCGTATTTTCAGTTTCGAATTCTAGCATTCGTGCATACATAAATAAGAACATATTCGAACTCTTTACACTCAGCTACCTTATTTCCACTATTAACCTTTCATGATGAAATCGAAATATACTTCAAGGATTATATAATATGTGAATTCATCACCTACATCAATCGAATGGTCTATCTTGAAAGCCATAACAATATTTCCATCATCAAAGTGCATACCAAATACTCTCACCCTATCATGCAATTGATTCAAAGCTAAATCACATGTATAATAATTCAGCGGCATGATTTTCACAAGAATAACAAGGATGCCAGGCTGTTACCATTCTCGGTTTTGTCTAACAAGGAAGAAGAAGAAGAAGAAGAAGAAGAAGATGTAAAAAAAAAGAAAAGAAATTGTGCAACTTTCAATTGCTGGTTTCTTCCTTCTCCATGGCTCACTCGAGTTTCTCCCTTTTCATCCTCTCTAACTTCAAATCAGGTAGAATGGGGAATAGGGATGATAGTGCCGAGACCCCTTTTCCAACAATCCACATGGTCTCATGGTGATTGGACATGTGTGATAACCATTAGGCAATTATCTTTTAGCATGCAATCCTTCTTTCTTCCTTTTTTTTATATAATTTGGTCCTTTACACAAAAACTAGCCTTTCTTCTATTTCTCTCAAAATGGTGCTATGCCCTTAATTGATCTATCAAGATTCACCATACAATAATTGGCTTAGATATCGATAATGTGGCATTCTCCTGAGCCGAGTTTTGGGGTATTACAGGTCGTGTCCCCGATGATGGACATGTGCCCTAGTGCTCACCGAATTCTGGAAATTTGTTTTTGAAAGGGGGATGATTCGAGGTTTTATCAATCGGTTTGTTTTTTTAAAGAACGATTCAAAGTTTTCGAAATGGCTTTGGGGTTGAGGTTTTCAAAACGAATCGAAATGGCTTTGGGGTTGAGGTTTTCAAAACGAATCGAAATGGCTTCTTTTTTTAAATTTCCATCACCGGCAATGGCGGCCGACGCTAATGGATGGCGGCCGGCACGGTGGATGTTTTCCGTGTTCTTCAATTCGTGAAGAACATGAAGAACGTGTTTAAAGAAATGAGGGAAGGGGGTTTGATCCATTTTCGAATCAAAAATTTCAAATGAGATTGTTTTTTTTCCTTTCTTGGTATTTATAGTACCCGATAACCCGACCCGTATCCATCTTCTGACTCGCGCCTATCCATGGGATTTGCACCGCAAGCCCTTAAGTTTTCAATTTTCATAATTCGGTCCTTTTTTCTTAAAATTCGGCTTTTTAATTTTGTTTGTTTGCAGTTTAGTCATGACCTTTAACTTTTTCAAAATTCTTTCCTTCAAAACCTATCCCAATTATTTTTTTATCATACCCTTTTAATTAGTTTTTTTGTTAACTCAAACGAATTTATGAATCTGACCCATAAATTGTGTTGACCCTATTTAGGGAAGGATACACATTTCTTAATTTTTTATCCCGTTTTCTTATTAATTGCTCTACCTTTCGCATTTGTTTCATTCTGCAATTCAAATTGCTATTACTCCTTTACTTTCATGTACTTAATTAATTTGTTTTTTATGTTTAGTTTAGTTGTAAAACTCTAGAAATAAGTTCTTGAATGTCCTAGTTAGATCCTTGTAAAGAATAAAACTCTCTTTGCACTCGAAATAAAATACACTTAATAACATTAAACCTTAAATTAGTTAAAGATTTGTTTAGATTCCTAGGATAAATAATCACTAACATAGATTTAATAAAAGATTTCAACTCAGTAATTTCTTTGTCTAGTTTGTTAAAGAGAAATTTAATTAATGCGGTATCTTGCTAAACAGAAATGACAGGTTAGCACCTGTAGCGATGTTCGTTTCGCTAGAAAAACGAGGTTTTTGAAGTGTTTATTGTCTTTCGGGTATTAAAATATTTATTCCGTGGGGTTTTAAAAAATACCGTATTTTATTAAAAAGAAGTCGCCACCGGCCACTTAGGTAGGCCGGGCACCATAAAACCAGAGATTTGAAAACTGTTGGGTTCGGGAGTCGGTTACGGATGGGGAAGGATTAGCACCCCTACACCGCCCAAAATTGGTACTTTAATAATTACCGCTTTATTAATATTAAACTTTCCAGATTAAAGTGACGACTAATTTAAAATTTGATTATAAGTGCAGGTAAATTTTAAAGGCCCCGTTATCCGAGAGTAAACGCCCAACCACCATCACTACGCCTGATACTGGCCCCGTTTACGCATGGATAAAAGGACACCGCATTGACAATTTATATTCCACTATGCGACCTTAGCAAACAAATTATAAAACATACAATTTACGTTGACATGGTGAAAGACGAAATGAATAGTAAAAACACAGATATCACAAAATTAAACAAAAATAGCAAAATGCATTGACATGATTAACAAAACATATCACAATAAAAACAAAAACGTAAACAAGTGAGAAAAACATACCCCAAAATTAAAAGAAAAGAAGACATGCTTCAAAAAATAATAGATCAAATATATACATATAAAGATGCAACAGAGGCATGATACACATGTAACATGGTATTAAACTAACAAATCAAAGCAAAAAGCAGACATAAAAACTAGTACTTAATATATGAGACATTTTAAAATAAGGTAAAAACATGACACTAATATACGACACATATCATCTATTTTTAACACGCAACCTAAAATGCAAACGAACATAAAGAACCTAACATTAAAACATGTTACGAACATGCGAAGCTAAACACATTGGTACGATAATGCATATGAAAAAAAGACATACATGAACATGATGAAAACAACAACTACGTAAAAACATAAAGGACGAAAAGGACATACAAATCATAGGTAGACACGATACATTCATTATACTAAAACAAAATACATGAGAAACATAGACAAACCAAGTAAGCGTAATAAAGCATGATATAACACATCATAAAAACATAATATTAAACCAATACGAATATAATGAACAACATAACATGCTAAAACACAAAATAAATGATGATGGACATAAACGATTAAAACAGGGGACTGGAATGAAAGAAAGTGAAACAAAAATGACAGAAATTAAAGCAATAAAGACATGATTTAGGGA
The DNA here is from genome assembly GCA_019671005.1 of Hibiscus mutabilis. Taxonomy (NCBI): domain Eukaryota; kingdom Viridiplantae; phylum Streptophyta; class Magnoliopsida; order Malvales; family Malvaceae; genus Hibiscus; species Hibiscus mutabilis. Next base: position 21,814,858 of record CM033718.1, on the reverse strand, counting down.
CTTAATTACAGCCTGAAATAAACTTATAAGGACTAGAGTTGTAATAGACCCAAGGGGCAAGCTTGCAGTGAAAAATTCAAAAATGCGGTAGGACTAGGGAGGTGATTTTACCATTTAAAAACTTATTTCAGTTTATTTGAGGACCAAATTGAACTAATTTCAAAGAAGAGGGGGACTGGGGTTGCAATTAGACCATGGGGAAGGCTCTAGATGAAAAATCCTAAAACACAAGGACCTTTATGAAGTGATTATGCCATTTATTTTTTTGTTGATCTATATAACAGACCTTTAGCCCCCCCTTTTTACTTTTTCCATCATTTTTTTTACCCTTTGAAATATAACCCTCCATTCATCTCATTTCTCTCAACCGAGAGCTCTCCCTCAAACGTCCAACCTTTCAAACGGCCACCTCTATTCCCAGAAACCACCGTGCCTCCACCGTACGAGCCGTCACTCGTCGGTGCCGGCGACTACTAAAAAAAACCCAAACGACTCCCCTTTGTTATCCAAGCCCGAAACCAACCTTGGATCTGAGGGATCAACCCATTATTACCCAAGATCTAGGAAAACCCGAAACGAATGAAAGTATTTGTTGTTTTTTTAAGAAAATCCAACCATGGATATCATCTTCTCAACCAACTCACCCCATAAGGGCTTGTCGCTGGCAAACTCTTCGTTTTTCTCTTTTTTTATATATACATGTTAGTGATTTTAGAGATGCATGCAAAAAAAAGAGAGCTTTACCAGAAAATTCAGGGTTCTTTTTTGCTATCTTTTTTCTTTACACCTTTTTGATACATATATATCATCTCTGATATTGTTGGGTAGAAAAATATAGTACATGCTTTTGTTCGATTTGTTACTGACAAAGCCCATTTTTTGTTCTTCTTCTCTGTCTTTGCATGTCCCCGAGCATGGTGGTGGTTGGAGCTAATGGTACAGCCGACGTGGGGAGAGTATGGTGGTGTTATCATCCGGACAGACTTGTTCCTGGCCGTTGGTTTAGATTTGATCCAATGGCCGGGGTGGTTTGAAGATGGATGACCAAGATTCGATCTGGGGAAAGACGAGACTGCCTAGGATCTTGCCATGTGGAGCTCAGTAGCCGAGGAGTCTTGCATGTGTGATACACGCGCGCGTGTGGAGCTGAACGACCCGCGTGTGGTTCTACGCGACCAGCTGGAGAGACGCCATGGTTTGATCTCGACCGTTGGATTTGGATCCAATCCAATGGCCCTCCTTTAGCCACGCAAGGGATAAGAAGAATTAAGGTTTAGATAGTCTGATATGTGTTATGGTTTTGGGATATTGGGTATGGGTTCTGGCCGAATGGGCCTTGTAAAATAATTTTAAACCCCTTATATATATATATATATATGTAAATGGACTAGACCCTAATAAAATGGGTTTTATTTATAATATGCTTTCATATTTATATAACCTAATAATAATAATAATAATTAAACTTATAATTTAATACAAGCACATACATACATCATATGCAAATACGTTAGAACGATCATGCATAATATACATACATACCTTATATAATACATGTAATGTTAATAACCTAACTATTAAATAACATACATGTTTATATTGTACATACACATTCACGCATTATATACATAAATTACACACATATAATACTTACACATACCTTAATACGTGCATACACATAATATATTAATACAAACATTCATGCAATATAAAACACACATATAACATATTAATATCTCTAATAAATATTATCAAACCTTAATAACACATACATAATATGTATAATATACGTGCACTCACACCTATCACACACATATTTTATGCGCATATTAATCGCACGTACATAAACACATAGTATAACACGCCCACATGCAATAATAATACCCTTTAATTATTATATTAACAATATTCACAAACCAGATAAAAATGAGTGATTACAGTTGCCCCTCTTTGCTTGTTCTTGTGAAATGAGAACAAAGCAAAGACCGAAAGCACTCATTTTTATCTGACTTCCCTGCTTACGACTTCGGAATCACGTGTTCTTCTGGAACTCTCCGCTTTTCCTTGGCCGGATATTCAGGCTCGTAAGTTCTTCGTATATAGAACTTCTTCACCCTTTTTGTTTGAAATTCTGGAGTTAGGGCTCTTCCTATATGGAACCTTTCATTGGGGGTTCAAAAACGTAGGCTTCTCCTTTATATAACCATTGTCTTCGATTTTTATTTCCTCTTTTTCTTATTTTTTCCCATTTCTTCTTTTTCCTTCTTTCTCTGTTCTTTTCCCTTTTTCTTTTTCTCTTTTTCCCTTCTTTTTCTACTTTTTCCTTTTTCTTTTCTCTTTTTTCTCTTCTTTTTCTGCTTTTTCCTTTTTCTTTTTCTTTTTTTCTTTTTCTTTTTCTTTTTCTTTTTTTTTCTCTTTTTTTTCTTTTTTCTTTTTTTTCTCTTTTTCTTTTCTTTTTCTCTTCTCTCTCTTTTTTTCTTTGTTCTTTCCTTTTTTTCTTCTTTTTCTTCTTTTTTCTTTTTCTATTTTTACGAGGTTATTGATATCTTTGGACTTACGCTACTAAACCTACCGCATCATGCCCGAAGGACTTATCACCATGCTCAAAAGACTTAATGGTGGCCCGAAGGACTTAACACCGTGCCCAAAGGACTTACCAATGACCCGAAGGATTTAGCATCTAGGCCTCATGCCGCTATGGCCGTCGATCTTTCTGGACTCACGCTACTAATGTTGTCGCATCATGCCCGAAGGACTTACTGATGGCCTGAAAGACTTATCACCATGCTCGAAAGACTTACTGGTGGCCCGAAGAACTTACCGATGACCGAAGGATTTAACGTCTGGGCCTCATGCGGCTATAGTTGCCGATCTTTCTGGACTCACGCTACTAATGCTGCTGCATCATGCCCGAAGGACTTACTGATGGCTCGAAGGACTTATCACCATGCTCGAAAGACTTATTGGTGGCCCGAAGGACTTAACATCGTGCCCGAAGGACTTACCGATGACCCGAAGGATTTAACGTCTGGGCCTCACACCTCTATGGTTGACGATCTTTCTGGACTCACGCTGCTAATGCTACCGCATCATGCCTGAAGGACTTACTGATGGCCCGAAGGACTTATAACCATGCTCGAAAGACTTATTGGTGGCCCGAAGGACTTAACATCGTGCCCGAAGAACTTACCGATGACCGAAGGATTTAACATCTGGGCCTCACGCCGATATAGTTGCCGATCTTTCTGGACTCACGCTACTAATGCTACCGCATCATGCCCGAAGGACTTACTGATGGCTCGAATGACATATCACCATGCTCGAAAGACTTATTGGTGGCCCGAAGGACTTAACATCGTGCCCGAAGGACTTACCGATGACCCGAAGGATTTAACGTCTGGGCCTCAGGCCGCTATGGCTACCGATTTTTCTTTTCTTTGGTAAATTCTTTGACAATTCTTCAAATACCTATTTAGGAACAAGAAAAATTTGACATGCCTCTATCTATATGATGCATGCAATGTCGTGCTTTCTTCTTTTTCTTCTTGTTTCTTTTTTTCTTCTTTTTTCTTTTTTTTCTTTTTTTTCTTCTTTTTTTCTTGTTCTTTTTCTTTTTTTCCTTTTCTCTTTTTTCTTCTTTTTCTTATTTTTTCTTTTCTTTTTATCATTATTTTCTCTCACTCTCTTTTCTTTCTTTCTTTTTTATTTCTTTTTACTTTTAGACCTGTTTTAAAATCTTATGCCCTAAAAAGTCATTCTTTAGATTTCTCTATTTCCTTTCTTTTTGCAGTATGCTCAGTTTTGATCTTCATTTCTGGCAATTTTGTTAAATGAGTACCCGCTCTCGTTCTTTTGAGCACTTGTCTTTCTTCTTCGGGGTCTCTGCCCGCTTCACCAACAAGTTCTATATCATGCACTATATCATGCATGTGCAGAGATTCTTACCATTCTTTCTGTTCTGCATTACCCCATTCAATCATGAGCTCGGCTACCTTCCAACTCCTTTGACCCAACATTCCGAGTATTTGTTAGTTTCGTCATCGGGGTGAGCAAAATACTTCTATATTTTGAACTTAACCTCAATCTTCTTGCTGCCTCTTGATGGGAACCATTTCTCGATCTCTGTACTTTAATTCTTTGAAGACTCGATGTTTTCCCCTTACCGTCCCCCGTATTTTGTAATCTCATTCTCATCCTGGTTCGTCCTTCATTTTCTTGAGCCAACCAAGGCATTATTGCTAAAACCCACTTCTTGTTCTTGAGCTGTCTGACACCTATGCTCCTGTCACCATCTTCATTTTATGAATTGTGAGGTCGTTTCTGGTTAGGTGCTCCAATAATATCTGCAACCTTGTGTTCTGGATCTTGTCCCTGAAGTAATACATGGAAATCTTTGTTGCTTTAGCTTGTCAATTTGTTGATTGGCATTCCACTGAAGGGTATCATTTAGATTAACATACAGGATCTTGAAAACACAGCATAGGAGCTCTGGATATCAAATGCAAGAGCGGCTTAGATTCAACCACTCATTAATTCAAGGATGTGAAGTCTTCCTTGGTGACTCGGTTCATCCTTATGATTACCGCGTTGCTGCAGAATACGACTCTTTCTCAATTCTCATTATCTACTCCGCCCCCAAAAAGGGTGGGCTTGTATGACCACTCGAGCACAGAAATTACTCTGAGAATAGAGGTCTGGGGTGCGAGTTTTAATTTTACCTGTTCTATCGTTTATTTTTCTCTCTTTTCTTTTCTCTTCCTTTCTTCTCCTTTTTCTTTTTCCTTTTTTCTTTATTTTTTCTTTTTTTTCTTCCTTTTTTCTTCTTTTATCATTATTTGAGGAAATCAATTCGTCACAGTCCTTTGTCTTGAGGACAACGATGGAGCAAACAACATTTTCCCAAGTTACTCGGCATAGTCACGATTTGAAAATATTACCATCACTCATAAAGCTAAGGTTTCTTGAATTGGATGATGTATCTCCACCTTATCGCTTCAGCGGAGTGCCCCAAAATTCCCACACTCTTATCCGAACAAGCCTATTACCAGGTTTCGAACATAGGAGTGCTTTTTATTATTCTTTTCTTTTTCTTTCTCTTTTGCTTTCTTTCTTTTTCTTTTTTCTTTTTTTTCTTCAATTCTTCCCCCTTTCTAATTCTTATTTTTACATCTTTACTACCTAGAAGATTATGCCTAGAGTTTCAATTTCAGGCAACTCTACATGGTTGACATTTGGAGCTTTTTCTTCCTTGAACATCATCGAAAGAGTAGTAATCTCTGTTTGCTGACCAGAGTCTGGTAGGGAAGATCACACCTCATCATTGTCACAACATCTATCTAATGTCACATCTTGCAATTGATATCCAGTGTCCTACAACGGCGAGAAAATGTACATCTATGTGCTTTCAAGAACATTATATGTTAAGTGAAACGCGTTCTTCATTGGAATAAAAATCAACAAACATGCCCCTTCACAAAAGATCTTTACCACATGTGGGCTACAGGTGGTAAAGTTGATTCCTTGTATTACTTTAGGAAAGTCTTTTAATGTATAGACATCTCTGGCTTCTTCAGTACTATGCAGACTTGCCCCTCATCCTTGGTCCTCCACTGCTGGATCAGCTCTTATGTCAGGGTTCTATCATTGATCAGCTTATTGATTTCCTCCAATAAAGGTCTACATTTTCTGTTGGGATGCCACGCGAACCCTGAAGATGACACTCATTTACCTCTCCGTCTTTATCTATCTTATCTTCGATTCGGTCCTCAGACTTAGACCCTAATTTTCCCTCTTTGATTTCATATTCTATCCTCTCTCCAATCGTCATGAAATCTTCGAATCTGTTTCCCAATTTCTCCAACATCACATCGAAGAAATGAGAGGGAAGCATTGCATGGAACAGGGGAGTCAACTCTTCTTCCGCTATAGGAGGCTGGACTTGGGTCGCCAAACATCACCACCTTAGTGCATATTCCTTGAAGCTTTCACTTGGTCTCATTTTCTCATTCTGAAGAAACTGACGATAAGGTGCTAAATCTAAAGCATATTTGTATTGACTCAATAAGGCATTAGCGAGGTCACCCCATGACCTAACTTGGTTTCTGTTCAAACGGTTATACCACACTGCTACAGGTCCCGTCAGGCTATCATGGAAGTGGTGGATCAACAACTCTTCATTCTTTATGTATCCTTCCATTTTCTACAGAACATGGTTAAGTGAATCTTCGGGTAGCTAGTTCCATCATACTGCGCAAATCTGGGAACCTTGAAATCTAGAGGAATGACCAAAACAGGGACTAGGCAGAGTTCCCCCGTATTGAAAACATTTATCTTTTCTTTCTTCTTCAGCTCTTTCTTGATTCTTTCTTCTAGCTGGTCAAGCCTTAAATCTTCGGTTCATTCCATTTTCCAACTAATTCTTCCATCGAACCCCAAATATTAAATAATGAAGTGCCATGTGATGATAAAATTATTAAACAATACAAAGGACGTAATGTAAATGCAATGCATGAATGTAATAAAGCATCGATTCCGCAAATGATTTGTCCCTATAGGACATCTTTCATTTAGACCAAAAGGTTTCATTACATCCGGTATTAGGGGTTTACAGATAGCGGTGAGCCCTGGCACCTAATTTCTTGATCTCATTTAATAGTTCTGTCAGCTTTCCTACGCGGTCCAACGCTGGATCCATATTCAGGCTTATCGGCGTTGCTGCATCGGCTAAGTCTGCTACCTATTGAGCTACTTGTCGGTCTTGAGTCATAATGATCTTCAGGTCTCGATCTTTTTCCTGTATTGTTTGTTTGGCTTTTTGTAGTTTGACGGTCACCGCCTCAGCACGGATCTCGCTGGTACGTAAAGAAGTCTTGAGACTCGCCATATGTTCTTTGAATGCTGCGTTTTCCATTTGAAAAGCTTGTGATTCATCCCTTTCCTGCTGCAGACTTGATTTCAGGACATCTTCCATGGCCAGACTGCTTTCCAACTCATTTTGGAAAATGTCGCGTTGGCTCTCAGCTTCCTCCAGCTTCTGTGATAAAGATCTGACTTTATTCTTACTATTCTTGCATTTCTGCTTCCAGCGTTCTGAATCGTTCCTCAGCTGAATCATGCCATTAATCCATTCTTCAGCGGTGTGACCCAGACCACCATTCTTGAATTCAAAGTGCAGCTTCTGGTACTCGTCTTGTACACTCTTCAATTTCATGCTCAGATCGTGCCTCTCATGATCGAGCTGGCCGTATTTGCGTGCAAGTTCATATTCTGAGACACTTTTATTCTTGACTCCTGAATTTATCCCGCTTGAGTGACCCACTTCTGTGTTACCCGAAGCTTGGGCTGGACATTGACCCTCCTTCGACTTTGCCCCTGAGGTAACGGCTGGCTCGCTGAAGAATCGGGGTTGTCCTTCTTCGAAACCCAAAACTCCTATTCTGATAAGATCTTGAACTCTGTCCTTTAGGGCCCTACAATTTTCAGTATGATGACTCGAATCGCCTATGTGGTAGTTGCACTAGATACGACTGTTGTAACCCTTCGAATAAGGAGGTTTCCTTGGTACAGACTTCACTGGTATGATAAGGCTCCTTTCGACAAGCAACGGAAGTAACTCGGTGTATCTCATGGGTATAGGATCATGCCTTCTGATGTCATTGGATTCTCGAGCTTCCCCTGGTCTTGCCTTTGTTCCCTTGGTATCTACCTCAGATATGCTGCTTGTCTGCTTCTTGAGATTGATCACAAAGGGATTCGATTTGTCGTATTTAACAGTGTTGTCTGTCTCGACATTCTGACCATTCTGTTCCATATTCTGATCCTCGATCGAATCTTTTCTGAGTTCGACATGCTGCTTGCCTTTCATCATAGCATTCATCTGGTCCATCATCTCGAACATCTGCTTCTTTAGTTCTTGTATTTCATCTTGTTTGTTACCAGAACTGGCACTGCTTACTGAATCTTTTCAGGAGTCCTTGAATGATTCTTCTTCGGCTGTCCCTGGCCTAGTCTCGGGATGGAACTCTGGAAATGGACCACCTTCCTTCAAGTCAAAGAACCTTTGGTCCATCATGAACAATCTTCTATTATGGGAGAAACCACTCGGGAATCAATGCCTTCTGTAATACGAATGCGATGATATGCAAAAAAACAAAACAAAAAGAAAACAAGTCAGTACCGGAAAAAAATGATAAATACATAATAAAAAGGCAAATTAAATGTGATAAACAAACAAGGCAATCCTATTTACATTCTATCTAAGACACCTAGGTTATCTGCATGGCTTTAACAAGGTGGGTTTCTATGTGTTCTTTACATGCAGTTTTGGTTCTAGGAGGTACCCGAATTGTCCTCGTTGTCCTCTACTAAAAGTAGCAAGGCCCCCGATCATCACCCGTTATAGGCTCCTTTCAAGCGGGTTCAATTCAGGGGGACCCATTCGCTTATGCCTGCGCGAAGGAACAATATCCTTACGAAAGCATAAGGTACTCGAGCCCCGAAGGTACTTGCTAGGCCTACACGGGAGAACGATATCTCCACGAAAACATTAGCGTTTTCCCCCACTTAAAAAAACAGGTTTATATGCCAAATTTTAAATGCGTTAAAATAAACACGCACTTATAACCAAATTTTAATTTAATAGTTGCTTTAATTCGGAACTTCTAATACTAATAAAGCGGTAATTATTTGAAAAAGCTTGACTCTCATTTTGTTTTTGAAAAAACAAAAATAGTCCCCAGCGGAGTCGCCATCTGTAGCGATGTCCGTTTCGCTAAAAAAACGAGGTTTCCGAAGTGTTTATTGTCTTTCGGGTATTAAAATATTTATTTCGTAGGGTTTTAAAAAATACCGTATTTTATTAAAAAAGAGTCGCCACCGGCCACTTAGGTAGGTCAGGCACCATAAAACTAGAGATTTGAAAACTGTTGGGTTCGGGAGTCAGTTACGGATGGGGAAGGATTAGCACCCCTATACCGCCCAAAATTGGTACTTTAATAATTACCGCTTTATTAATATTAAACTTTCCGAATTAAAGTGACGATTAATTTAAAATTTGATTATAAGTGCGGGTAAATTTTAAAGGCCCCGTTATCCGAGAGTAAACGCCCAACCACCATCACTACGCAAGATACTGACCCCGTTTACGCTCGGATAAAATGACACCACATTGACAATTTATATTCCACTATGCAACCTTAGCAAACAAATTATAAAACATACAATTTACGTTGACATGGTGAAAGACGAAATGAATAGTAAAAACACGAAAATCACAAAATTAAACAAAAATAGCAAAATGCAATGACATGATTAACAAAAACATATCACAATAAAAACAAAAGCGTAAACAAGTGAGAAAAACATACCCCAAAATTAAAAGAAAAGAAAACATGCTTCAAAAAATAATAGATCAAATATATACATATAAAGATGCAACATAGGAATAATACACACGTAACATGGTATTAAACTAACAAATCAAAGCAAAAAGCAGACATAAAAACTAGTACTTAATATATGAGACATTTTAAAATAAAGTAAAAACATGACACTAATATACAACACATATCATCTATTTTTAACTCGCAACCTAAAATGCAAACGAACATAAAGAAGCTAACATTAAAAAATGTTACGAACAGGCGAAGCTAAACACATTGGTACGATAATGCATATGAAAAAAGACATACATGAACATGATGAAAACAACAACTACGTAAAAACATAAAGGACATACAAATCATAGGTAGACATGATACATTCATTATACTAAAACAAAATACATGAGAAACATAGACAAACCAAGTAAGCGTAATAAAGCATGATATAACACATCATAAAAACATAATATTAAACCAATACGAATATAATGAACAACATAACATGCTAAAACACAAAATAAATGATGATGGACATAAACGATTAAAACAGGGGACTGGAATGAAAGAAAGTGAAACAGAAATGACAGAAATTAGAGCAATAAAGACATGATTTAGGGACTTAATTACAGCCTGAAATAAACTTATAAGGACTAGAGTTGTAATAAACCCAAGGGGCAAGCTTGCAGTGAAATTTTCAAAAACGCGATAGGACTAGGGAGGTGATTTTACCATTTAAAAACTGATTTCAGTTTATTTGAGAACCAAATTGAACTGATTTCAAAGATCAGGGGGACTGGGGTTGCAATTAGAGCATGGGGCAGGCTCTAGATGAAAAATCCTAAAACACGGGGACCTTTATGAAGTGATTATGCCATTTATTATTTTTTGTTGATCTATATAATAGACCTTTAGCCCCCCCTTTTTACTTTTTCCATCATTTTTTTACCCTTTGAAATATAACCCTCCATCCATCTCATTTCTCTCAACCGAGAGCTCTCCCTCAAACGTCCAACCTTTCAAACAGCCACCTCTATTCCCAGAAACCACTGCGTCTCTGCCGTATGAGTCGTCGCTCGCCGGTGCCGGTAACTACTAAAAAAACCCCAAACAACTCCCTTTTGTTATCCAAGCCCGAAACCAACCTTGGATCTGAGGGATCAGCCCATTATTACCCTAGATCTAGGAAAACCCGAAATGAACAAAAGTATTTGTTGTTTTTTTTAAAAAAATCCAACCAGGGATATCATCTTCTCAACCAACTCACCCCATAAGGGCTTGTCGCTGGCCAGAGAAGATCCACGGTGGTTGGGTAAACTCTCAACTCTTCATTTTTCTCTTTTATTATATATACATGTTAGTGATTTTAGAGATGCATGCAAAAAAAGAGAGAGCTTTACCAGAAAATTCTGGGTTCTTTTTTGCTATCTTTTTTCTTTACACCTTTTTGATACATATATATCATCTCTGATATTGTTGGGTAGAAAAATATAGTACATGCTTCTATTCGATTTGTTACTGACAAAGCCCATTTTTTGTTCTTCTTCTTTGTCTTTGCATGTCCCCGAGCATGGCGGTGGTTGGAGCTGGAGAGACGCTATGGTTTGATCTCGGCCGTTGGATTTGGATCCAATCTAATGGCCCTCATTTAGCTGTGCAAGGGATAAAAAGAATTAGGGTTTAGATAGTCTGATATGTGTTATGGTTTTGGGATATTGGGTATGGGTTCTGGCCGAATGGGCCTTGTAAAATAATTTTAAACCCTTTATATATATATATATATATATATATGTAAATGGACTAGACCCTAATAAAATGGGTTTTATTTATAATTTTCTTTCATATTTATATAACCTAATAATAATAATAATAATAATAATAATAATTAAACTTAGAATTTAATACAAGCACAACATACATCATATGCAAATACGTTAGAACGATCATGCATAATATACATACATGCCTTATATAATACATGTAATGTTAATAACATAACTACTAAATAACATACATGTTTATATTTGTACATACACATTCATGCATTATATACATAAATTACACACATATAATACTTACACATACCTTAATATGTGCATACACATAATATATTAATACAAACATTCATGCAATATAAAACACACATATAACATATTAATATCTCTAATAAATATTATCAAACCTTAATAACACATACATAATATGTATAATATACGTGCACTCACACCTATCTTACACATATTTTACGCACATATTAATCACACGTACATAAACACATAGTATAACACGCCCACATGCAATAATAATACCCTTTAATTATTATATTAACAATATTCACAAACCGGATAAAAATGAGTGATTACAGCGCCAAGAGTGTTGACGGTGATTGGAGTTCATTTTTCGAATGGTAATACCGTTAAAATAGATTCATATTCATAAATGGAAAAAAAAAATTGAATTTTATATGAACTTGCAAATTTCGACATTAAAACATTTTGTAATCCTCTAGGTGCCAATTTTTGGGCGTTGTGGGGGTGCTAACCCTTCCCCACACGTAACTGACTCCCGAACCTGTTTTTGGTGTTTTTCGCAGACCAAAACAGTTGTTTTAATAAAATAAAATATTTTATTAAAATGACCTGGTTTTAGGTGATCCAATCACACGTTTTAAAAGATTGGTGGCAACTTCGTTGATTTTTTTTTCTTTAAGAAAAAACTTTGAGCCACTCGAAAAGGGGTTGTGATAGCTTGGCGACTCTGTTGGGGACATTTTTGTTTTTTACAAAAAGAGAGTGAGGCCACAAACCGATTACAAAAATGTTTTAATGTTGGAATTTGCAAGTTCACATAAAATTCATTTTATTCTTCCACTTGTGAATATGATTCTATTTTACGCATTTAAAAATTGGTTAAGCTCTGACCCGAGCTTCATCCCGTTTACTTAAGTGAGGGGAAAATGCTTTGCTCATGTCAGAATACTGATTCTCCATATGAGCCTAGCAAGTACCTTCGGGACTCATATGCCCAATGATTTTGTAAGGATACTGATCTTTCGTGAAGACATAAGAAATGAGTCCTCATGAGTTGAACTTGATTCGTTCAAAACCTATAATGGGTGAGAATTAGTGGCCTTGCTACCCTTAGGATGGGACAGCTCAGGGACCTTTCTAGAACCAAACTATGAGAGTATCTAGAAGCCTACCCCATTAGATCCATATAGAAAACCTTAGGTCTAGAATCTGGTTAAAATTATTTTGTAAGGATAATCACGGAGACATGTCCTAGAGTGTTGGAATGTGTTGCCCAGTATTATTCATGCAATGAAATTATTTTGGACCCTCTATGTTTTATTTTTGCTAATCTTTTCCCTCCTTGTCTTTTTGTTTTGCATATCCATTCATGCAACATCATGTCTAGAAGGGGTTGGTCTCAAAACATTTGCTCATTAGAAAAGGTTTTTTGACCATGGATTGGACGTACCTGAAAAAGAAAGAAGATAATGTATATGTGCGTCACTGGTCTGAGGTCAACCAGAGAGCATATGGGGATATTTTGATAGCCAGTCACGAGACAGAGACATCGAAGTATGCCCATATCAATGTCAAGCAGAATAGCATGCATGAGTTACGGGACATTTGGGACCACTTTGACTATGCAACCAAGAAAATGTTCTATGACACGTATGGTGACATAGCATACTTGCTATATGTAAAGGTGGATGAACCTCTCCTCAAGGCTTTGGTTCAGTTCTGGAACCTGGGATATTGTTGTTTTACTTTCAATGAGGAGGATATAATGCCCACATTTAAAGAATATTTGTCGTTATTCAACTTACGCAAGGTGAAGAGAGATTGGATTTATGCTAAACCTCCCAAGAACAAGAACGTTCACCCAAGGCTCAAGTTTTTCACTGGTATGAGCGATGGATGGGTTCAAGGTCTGATACGGGAGAGAGGTGAAGCTTTTCCTTCCCTTGGTCGAGCATTCGGAACATAATTTTAACTCATCCGGATAGGGAGAAGAGAGTGGATCTCATGGACATATCTATCTACGGTTTGGTCATCTTCCCGAAGGTCCTAGGCAATATTGCCGTTGTAACACCCCTTCCAGGCTTGGTAGAGAATCGAGTCGAAAAATGTTATCGAAAACTTATTCGGGAATCAAAAGTTTAACCGAATCGAATCTTGTTTGGGATGTCTTATTAAACTCGTTTAAGGCTTATTGAGCTAACTTATTAATAGATTTTTCAGTTTGGAGTCAATTTTAAACTTTTTCAAACTTAGGGACTAAATTATAAATTTTACAATTTTAGGGGCTTAATCGGAATTAATTTTTATGGATATTCAATTAAACTTACCAATTATTATCCTGTAAATTTTTATTATTAACAGAGGTCGTTTACCTATCCAATTAGACCATTTAAAGATTAGTGACCAATTTGTAAACTATTCAAAGCTGTAGTTTAAGCCTTTTAACATAATTAACTGACACCATATCGATACACTTAAGACCGTATCAGTATGCTAAGTCAAATTTCACCATTTCAGAACTAAGGGTGGCAAGCCAGTATCGATACATATAAACTTGTATCAATGTGCGTTGACCAAGGTTGACCCGTTTCAGTACACTTCAGGGCTGTATCGATGCAATTAATTTCATAGACCTCACTACCAAGGTCCGTATCGATACAACTTGACTCTTAGAATTCAATATCCAGTACGTAAGCCAGAAAATAGTAAAGGGAGTGCCATAGCCTACTTTTTGGCAAGTCACGACTGCGATGACTATGAGGCATTGAATTTTAATTTCCCTAACAAGGACCTGATGTGTATCTCAGTGGAAGAAGATGAGGCCCCAATAGAATCATGGGTCGTGAACTTTGATGGAGCCGTAAATGCTTTGGGGCGTGGCATTAGGGCAATCTTGGTTTCACCGGGAGGATATTATCACCCTTTCACTAGTCGGTTGAAATTCTCTTGCACCAAAAATATGGCAAAATACGAGGCTTGCATATTGGGTCTACAATAAGCTATTATGAGGAAAATCAAAACCCTAAGAGTTTTTTGGGATTCTGCGTTGGTTATTTATCAAATTCAATATGAATAGGAGAAGAAAGATGGGAAGCTGATAAAATATCATAAGTTGGTCCTCGAATTAGCCAAAGAATTTGACGAGATCACCTTTAAGTATCTCCCCAGAGAAGACAACCAGATGGTTGATGCCTTAGCCACTTTAGCCGTCATGTTTAAAGCAAGAGAAGGCTCTAAGATGATGACAATCAAATTACAAATGTTGGATTCCCCGGCTCACTGTTATGATGTAGAACAAGAAGTAGATGGCCTTCCATGGTATTATGATATTCTATAGTTAATAAAGTCTCAGCGGTACCTGCCTCAAGCGACTGAGAATGAAAAGAAAATGATTAGGAAAATGGCATCGGGATATGTTCTCGATGGAGAAATCTTGTACAAAAGAAGTCGAGATCATGTGCTTTTAAGATACGTGGATGCTAAAGAAGCTCAAATGATTTTGGAAGAAGTTCATGAAGGAGTTTGTGGAACCCACCCTAGTGGTTTCACCATGGCTAGAAGAATCATACGCTTCGGGTATTATTGGTCTATCATGGAAGGAGATTGCATCAATTACTCCCATAAATGCCACAAGGGTCAGATTTATGTTGATAAGATCAATACACCTCCGCAATCTCTGCATGTCATGACAGCCCCTTGGCCCTTTTCCATGTGGGGAATGGATGTCATCGGTCAGATCCACCCAAAAGCGTCAAATGGGCATCGATTTAGTTTGGTAGCCATTGACTACTTCACTAAGCGGGTGGAAGCTTCCTTGTATGCGAATGTCACTAGGTCAACAGTATGCAAATTCTTAAAGAAGAAGATCATCTGCCAGTACGGTTTACCTGAGAGGGTTATCACCGATAATGCCTCTAATCTAACTAACAAGATGATAATTGGAGTTTGTGAGTGATTTAACATTAAGCATCATAACTCGGTGAATTATCGCCTGAAGATGAATGGGGTAGTAGAGGCTGCAAATAAAAATGTCAAAAAGATAGTTGCAAAGATGGTTGAAACTTACAAAGATTGACACGAAAAGTTACCATTTGCCCTATATGCTTATAAAAATGTCGTACGAACGTCCATTGGGGCAACACCATTTTCATTGGTATATGGAATAGAGGTTGTTTTGCCAATTGAAGTCGAAATGTCGTCTTTTCGTGTCGTGATGCAGAACTAGAAAAATCGGAATGGTTTCAGGCGAGATATGACTAGTTAAACTGAATTGATGAAAAAAGATTGAAGGCCATTTGTCATGGTTAAATGTATCAAAGAATAATGGTACGGGATCATGAAAAGAAAGTTTACCCGAGATAATTCTAAAAAGGGGATTGAGTACTGAGGAAAAAGTTACCGATCCAAAGTGTTTCCCAAGGAAAGTAGGCACCAAATTGGGAGGGGCCTTATGTAGTAACAAAGGTTTTCTCGAGGGGAACATTGATCTTGGCCGAGATGGACGGAGATGAGCTTCAGAATCCATTAAACTCAGATTCAGTCAAGAGGTAGTATGCATGAAATAAGGAAAAGAAAGAGAAAAAGAAGAAAGAAAAAGGAAAAAAAAGAAAAGTAAAAAAAGGAAGAGAAAGAGAAAGAGAATAAAATAAAATAAAAAGGAAAAAAGAAGAAAAATAAGGGTTCAAAATGAAAACCCGTAAAGGGCATTTTGAAACCAAAGGTGGATCCAAGTCGAAAACCCGCAAAGGGCGGCTCTGGTAGTTTGCATGACAAGCATGTTGCAAATGATTATCTCGGGGACTTGGCATTTGGAAGGAATTTCATGTTTTTATGCATTGCCCTTATTTTCGAAGTCTACTCGGCAAGGGCAACATTTAAGACATCTCGCGGCATTCTGACTGGAGAAGTTTGGACCGTTGATATCTTAATACTTGTTATCATTTCCCTTCTTATAACCTCTCATTGTTTGCCGCAGTATCAATAAAATATTTATCTCATAGACCTTTTCTTCGCTCGTTTACCATTCATATGAGCATCGTATATTGAAATGAAAATCAATAAGTTTGACATCATTAAAAACATGCAAAAGATTTTTTAGCATTACTTTGAAAAGTTTTAAAAGGTACAGGGACCATGAGGCATTCTGTGGTTAAGTTTTGAACTTAGGGCATGGGGTTTGAAAATAGGCATCAATACACAAAGGCATTCAAGGTAGAAATAAGCTTTGCTACAAAGATCCCTATCCAAGCAATTCAAAGTACCCTGAAAGAGCTAAAATTTGGAAGCCTACAGGAAATCACTAACTAGAGTCGCATTATTACTAAAACCCCCTCCTATGATAATGAGAACAATTTTACAGACATTGGATTATTCATCTAGACTACAAGGAAAATACGAATTCCACTCTTTTAACAAAGGCTCAAAGAGTGTTGAAGAATATGAGGACAAAAAGAAATGTCCTTCAAGGCAGAAGTACAAGATAACTGGATTAAGTGAGCAAATATGTAGAGAACAGATGTTTTCTATGAATTAAGGAAATACAATGGCAAGGCACAACTGCCTATCTGGACTGAGCGAGTAAACGTGCAAAGAAAAACTAAAGAAAAAAAGCAATTTTGATAAAAAGGAATTTAGAAAGCAAAGGAAAGAAAGCATGCATTCATGTGTTAGGAATCCTTAGGGACATTCTGATCATAATCATAGTATTTGTCAAATTTTGACAGGTATGGAACCCACTTATCTATTCAAGCGTAAGGAGAATAGAACCCACTTATCTATTCGAGCGTAAGAAGAATAAAACATGCTTATCCATCCGAGCATGAGGAGGATGGAACCCTTTTTTTAGAACATGCTTATCCATTCGAGCATGAGGAGATGGAACCTTTTTCAGCACCTGCTTATCCATCCGAGCATAGGAGGATGGAACCTTTTTAGAAACCGCCTATCTATTCAGGCTTGAGGAGAATAGAACTCGCTTACCCATTCAAGCATAAGGATAATGGAACTGGCCCATCTATTCAGGCTTGAAGAGAATAGAACCCGCTTAACCATTCAAGCGTGAGGAGAATAGAACCAGCCTATCCGTTCGGGTAGAGGATCTCGTTTTTGAAGCCCGACAAATTGGTAATTGGTGAAAATCAGTGTCCTTTGTTCTTTGCTCTATTCTTTTTTCACCCGAATGACCAAAGAGGGGCAGTTGTTGGCACTGAATTTTCACTTAAGTTTTTATTATTTCTATTATTTTTATTTCATTTTATTTTTTATGTATCGTATATATCATCATCATCATCATCATCATCATCATTATTATTATTATTATTATTTAGTATGATTATTTTAAAACTCAAAATCAAAAATAGTCCATATTATATTGAAAATAGTCTAACATTTAAATTAGAGGTCCAATACAAAAGAGGGCTCGTTTCACCCAAACATAATAATGCCGAAACCTTAATCCCTTTTGTTTTTCCTTTGGCAGCCAATAGGGGACCGTTGGATCAAAAGTTGATATAACGGTGCAGATCACACACAAGAAACCCTAGCCCAAAGGATGTACCGCCATACTCCCCTTAGCCGTTAGATCTGGACGCAATTTAATAGCTCAGATACCCCAAGGAAGATCACGCGGATCACCACCCGCACGTGATAGGCACGCGCCCGACGTTTGAGCTCCGATCGGGCCCTTCACCTTCTCTAATGAACGCCTAAACTATCTTCCCCTCCACAAGTCTCTCCCGTCGGTGATTCCTTTGCCGTTTGCAACCACCAGAAATAGAAACAAAAAGGGGATTAAATCCCGAATCATATTCAAAGAGAAAGTCAACCAAATCAACCCAAAATCAATCCAAATTTGAATCAATCAGAAGTAATTTGAAACGGGGATTGGGGATTGAATCATGTAATTTTGGCATGTTTGTACCTATATAAGTCTCTGTAAATTTCATGTCAGGGACATGAACAACACAATAAGAAATACACGGAATACATATAGATTTAGGCATAACAAGCAGGAATTGTACTCGGCATTTTAGTGGAAAAAGTAAGCAAGTTTCTGGGAATAAAAAAAAGGCATAAACTTTACCTATTTTTGGGTAGCCACCACCATACGTGGCTTCTAAGGCCGTATCCCTGATGATGGACATGTGCCCCAGTGCTTGTCAAATTCTGGAAAATTGTTTTTAAAATGGGGGATGATTCGAGGTTTTCTCAATCGATTTGTTTTTTTAAAGAATGATTCAAAGTTTTTTAAATGTCTTTTGGTTTAAAGTTTTAAAAAATAATCAAAAGGGCTTTTTTTTAAAATTTCCTTCGCTGACAATGGTGGCCGGCGCCGATGGATGGCGGCCGGCATGGCGGATGTTTTCTGTGTTTTTCAATCCGTGAAGAACACGAAGAAAATGAGGGAAGGGGTTTGATCCATGTTCAAAGCAAATGATCATAGTTTAGGAATTTCCAAACAAGAATATTAGAAGGCCCATTCATATAGGTCCAAGAAGAACGGAATTTTTATGTCAAGAATTGCCATTTTCACTCTACCATTTTGGAGGTACGCACTAACACACTTTGTCTGTACCACCTCAAGAATTGAGTCCACCTACCATTTGAAGTTATTTGGATATTTTCATTGTCATTTCAGAAGAATAAGTCGATTGAAGGTTAGTTGGCTCGTCATCTACCGTTTCGGAAGGACATGCCATTACCACCCAGTTTTCCTTTCTGCAGTTTCGGGAAAGCAAAGTTATTTGGATCCGTTCACTGCCATTTTAGAAGAATGAGTCGTTTGAAGGTTAGTTGGCTCGTCTGTTGCCGTTTTGGAATGACATGCTAGCACCACCCCATTTTGCATTCTACCATTTCAGGAAAGCAAAGTTAATTGGATTCGTTCACTGCCATTTCAGAAGAATGAGTCGTTTGAAGGTTAGTTGGCCCATCTACTGCCATTTTTGAAGGACATGTCAGCACCACCCTGTTTTCTTTCTACCATTTCGAGAAAGCAAAGTTATTCGGATTCATTCAATGTCATTTTGGAAGAATGAGTCGTTTAAAGGTTAATTGGTTTGTCTGCTGCCATTTCGAAAGAACATCCCACTGCCACCCGGTTTGCTTTCTTCTGTTTCGGGAAAGCAAAGTTATTTGGATTCATTTAATGTCATTTCGGATGAATGAGTCGTTTGAAGGTTAGTTGGCTTGTCTACTGCCATTTCGAAAGGACATCCCTATGCCATCCGGTTTGCTTTCTACCATTTCGGGAAAATAAAGTTATTTGGATTCATTCAATGTCGTTTTGGAAGAACAAGTCGTTTGAAGGTTGCTTGGCTCGTCTATTGCCATTTCGGAAGGACATGCCAGCACCACCCGTTTGCATTCTGCCGTTTCGGGAAAGCAAAGTGATTTGGATTCGTTCGCTGCCGCTTTGGAGGGATGAGTCGTTCGCGAACTAGTCTGTTCATTGCCGCTTCGGAGGGACATGACAGCATTACACAGTTGTTTTCACCACTCTGGGAAAACAAGTTAATTGGATTTGCTCATTGCCATTTCAGAAGAGTAAATCGTCCGACAGAGAAGTATGACAAAATTAGTGCTTATAGTCTTTGCTTTATTCTTGTTCCACAAGTATAAGCAAAAGGGGCAGATGTAATCATTAATTTTGTCCGTGGTTTACCCTTTTTGTACTTACAATAATGGGCTTATATGTGTGTTACCACTACTAAATATAGTGTTATGGGTTTTGTCTACTTTTTAATTAAAATTAAAACATACATAAAAAAGAGAAAAAAAAAAAGAAATTAGTATTATTTATTAAATAGTAATAGTCCAATGTTATACTAGTATTATATATCTATGTGTGTGTATTGCTATTTTATTATCATGTTATTATATGTTGTGTTATTATCCAATTGAAAACCTAAAGTATTATTATCATGTCCTTTATTGTTGTTAGTGTGTCGATTAGTAGTATATTATGTTACTTTCATTATCTTTCTTTGTTATCTTATTATTGTTACTATATGTTAACTAGTATTATTATTATTAGTATTATTATTATTATTCAATTCAAAATACAAAAATATACATATGAACTTAATTAAATAAATAAGAGCCCAATTTATTAATAAAGTCCATCTACATTTAAAAACCCAAAAATTATTACACTTTTTTACATTTAGGCCCGTTAGGGCCCA
The DNA here is from genome assembly GCA_019671005.1 of Hibiscus mutabilis. NCBI lineage: Eukaryota > Viridiplantae > Streptophyta > Magnoliopsida > Malvales > Malvaceae > Hibiscus > Hibiscus mutabilis. The sequence continues at coordinate 21,794,269 of CM033718.1, read as the reverse complement.
TAGATAACTAAACCCTAAAGCCCTAATCTAATGCCTCTTATTGTTATCCTTGCGCAGCCACGTCTGGACTGTTAGATCTAGCTACTAATCAAATGGTCCAGATCGCCCTAATGGAAGAAACCCTAGGAGCCCCTTCTCTAAGCCCTAGCGCTGCAGCCCCTCACCCATTGGATCAAGGGTGTCATCAACGGCTCGGATCATCTCCCGTGCACTTGCGATCCACGCGCGATCTTTCATATCCCCCACGCTCGCGTGCGAGAACCACGCGCCTGACCGTTCAACTCCTCCGCGCTCGTCTGTAACTACCAGCTCTATGGTCCCTCATCCTCAGCCAACAACAAACACATACGAAGAGACAAACAATGTCAGATGGCAGCCACATCGAAAATGGGGATTTTCACATGCATACACAACAAGAAAACAAAAAAAAATCAAAGCCGACATCTATAGGAAACAACATGAATCCGGCCAAATTGCATAGAACAACCAATAGGGGATTTTCTATTTCTGTTTTTCCTTTTTCTAAGTTCATTTAATTTCGGTTATATAAACCGAAACCAACAGTTGTAAAGCCCTAAGCATTATTGGGGGATTTTATAGAACAAAGCAATACAAAGAAAAGTCGTTCTAAGGTATCCCTATTCTCTATTAATTCGAAGCATTGTATATAAAAAATGAGTTTTAGGGTATTCTTTTTTACCTTTGTCGCTCAATCTTCCCTCGTGTCATCACAGTTTGAATCCCACTGATAATAAGCCTCTCGACCTCCATTTAGGGGGCGTTTAGGGTGAATCGCTTGGATTCTAGAAAATGGGAGATTGTCGCTCCGTTTTTTCGAGGTAAATAGGGTTTTGTTTATTCCTTTTTTAAAAAGGATGTCAAATTTGGGTTTAGAAAAGATGGAGGGTTTCAAAAAGGTGATTTTTGGGTTCGTAAGCTGCCAGCGTACGGTAGAGGGGTTGCCGATTTCTGGAAATATTGCCAGAATCTGGGTTTGGGGATGAACACGCCTTCAGAGAGAAAATAGAGGGGGTGAGAGTTTTTTTTTATTATAAAAGTTTTTTTGTTATAAAAAGTTTGTTTTATACTCGAGCCATTTTAAAAGTGGGATAATACCCTCATAAAACCCTCTGCCCCAGCGTAATAACACCCGTGGTCCTTCCGCATGAGCAAATCACCATTTTAGTCCCTCCGCGTGGGATAATCACGCCCACAGGCTATTTTGCATTTTTTAATTACGTCCCAAGTCCTTGCATCTTTTTAATTTCTTACAATCTCGTCCCTTTTAATCAGTTTAGTGTTTTAAATTTTGGCCCCCTAGGTTCTGTTTTATTTAATTTGGTCTTTTTTTAGTGTTTAAACCTTTTTTTTGTTTATCTTTTCATACATGTTTATTTTTATCTTGCATATTTATTTCCTTAATTTTTAGTTTTAAGTTCTTTTTTGTCAAATTATGTTTTGTTGTTGCCTTAGTAATATGTGGTATATGTATAATATATAGTATATATATAATATAGTTTTATATAAAGTAATATATTGTTTTTGTAATATATAATATAAGGTTTTCCAATATACATATAATATAAGGTTTTCCAATATATATATATAATATGCTTGTATACAATATGTATATAATGTGTTTTTACATAAAATGCGATACGTATATAATATATAGTTCTTACATAAAATATAATATATGTTTTTATATAGTATATAATATATAGTTATAATATATATATATGTATATTTTTATATGTTTGGGCTTAGGGTTAGCCTTAGCTTGGTGGGCCTTGGGCTTAGTCGTTTGGGTCATAGGTTGTTAAGTTAGTTTTAGATTGGTTTAGGAATTAATTTAATTAATTTAGGCCGTGTGCTCGTCTAATAGGGGCACAGACCTTAAATTAATTAAGTTAATTTTAGGACTAGACTCTTTTGAGCCTTAGTTCAATTTAGGTTCGAATTAACTTAGTGAATTAAAATTTATCCTTGGCTTATTGGGATAAATGTTAAATTCATTAAATTAATTGAACATTTCTTAATCACTTTTAGGATAAAATCAATTACAAGTTTAGATTGACTTTTAATTTTAAAACCATGGTGAATTAACTCAATTTGTTTTAAATAGTGACCTTGGCTTATTGGAACACTAGTTTAAAATCGATTGAATTAATTATCGTTTCACAAGATAACTCATAATTTGTTAAGGTTTTTAGTCTTTTAGGGTTAATTAACTTAGGATTAATATTAGAATCGCCCAATTAGTAACTAGATCATTAATTAAATTTCCATAATCTGGGCCTTTTAGGTTAGAGCTTTAGGGGCTTCTTTATGTGTTTAATTCTCAAGCCTTTTTGTGACATCCTTTTTTTATTGTCATTCATGTGACCCATTTATTTTGAATTAATTAATTCAAATCACAAAAAGGAAGGTATTCATTAATTCTGATATTTGTGTCGTAACACTCTGAGCTTAAAGGATGTTGACCAAATATTTGAACTAATCCTTACCGACTCAAGGTGAAATTAAAACTTAGCCAAATCATTGCATCATGTCTTCATTGCTTGCACCATGCATAAAGGTGACGTACGAGACCCGAACCATAAATTAACACGGCAGTCAGACTTATATGATGCTGGTTGAATCTATGACCCAATGTATCGCCCACCTTATTAATTAAATGTCCAATTAATCTGAACCCACTAATTTGATAAAGCCCGTGTAATCAAGGTCAAATTATCAATTATGTATGCCGATTTAAATTCCAACAAATTCCATCAATTTGAAAACAACAAATATTCAGGTATAGATTCTCGGGTGTGATGGGGGTGCTAATCCTTCCCCACTCGTAACCAACTCTCAAACCCTTTCAAAATGAATCTTTGGTTTCTCATGGTGTCCGGCCTACCTTACCCAAGTGGCCAGTGGCAACTCCAAGTTTTTTATCATTTTCAAAAGAATGACGGTTTTCAAAAGTGATCTCTTTAAACTAAGATTTCAAAAGTGATTTATGGGATAATTCGTATCGAGGGATTTTCTAAAAGAAAATCACGCTTATATTATTTATAAAAAGGAAAGGAAAAAATGTCGCTATGCATGTAACCGACTCCCGAACCCGTTTTTGATGTTTTTCACAGACCAAAACTATTATTTTAAAAAAATAAAATATTTTATTAAAATGATCTTTTTTTAGGTGATCCAATCACAGCTTTTAAAAGATTGGTGGCGACTCCATTGATTTTTGTTTTTTTTTAAGAAAAATGTCTAGCCACTCAAAAGGGGGTTGCGACACATGCCTCAAATGCCTTGGATGACAACCCACGGTACTCAACACCGCCCAAACTACGCAAGCATTCCAACGGCAATCTTGTTTGGCCAACAGCTGGTGCAAGCACATGCGCTCCAGCAACAGCGGCCTAGAAAGCTCTAATCATCGTCTGTATCAAAGATGTCACATCACCTAACACTGGCTCAACTGGCACAGGTGGTGCTTGCTCCATAGTCTTAGGCGGAATAGGCGGAGGGGGTGGTAACCTTTTAGGAGGTACAACATCTTCATGATTTCCCTGCCCAGCGGCAGCAGTAATTGTACCAGATCACAACTCTCTCCTCGGTCCCATCGTGCTAAAAATATCTAAGGCATGATAATATACCAAAACAAAACAATTAGACCAGCTTTAAGCAAGTATCCAAGACTTCCATTTCAAATAAAAACATTTCAGACTATAGTAATAAGGCAATGTGTTCCTCAAACATTCCCCGCAACATGGCATAATGCAAACAACGTGCATATAACAACACCGTGCATAGCAAACAACATAACATAACTCATAACATCATTACAACAATCATACCGACTCCAAATTATCACTAACCTGGCTCTGATACCACCAAATGTAACCCCCTCGACCCGGCCTAGTCGCAAGACCGAACTGAGCGAGCTACATTAGGTTTACTAAAGTAAACCGTAAAGATGAAACTCAAACTACGTCAATTTTTTCCTATTATCATTTCTAAATACTACATATTAACCTATGGTGTGCATACGGGCAGCGGATGAATACCTAACTCAATCGAGCATCGAATTGATATCCAATTAAGTGCGATTACAATATAGGGACCAAATTGCAATTCGGAAAAACTACAAGGACTACACTCATTTTTAAGGTACCAAACCTTAATTAGTCAGATTTCATGCTCTCATGTCGAAAATCAGCTCAATAAAATCATCCACTCATACAATTGCATACATATCAAGCAATGACTAAAACTTAAGAAACAGAAACTTCCAAAAATCCAAATAACTAAAATAACAACTGCCTGTATTGGTACACGAGTAGGTGTATCGATATGCCTTGGCCAATATATAAATCCCAAATTCTAGTAGCTCAAAATCGTATCGATACAGTCTAAGCGTATCGATACGCCTTGCCATTTTGCCCTTGCTCATACCGAAACACTTCTCCGCTTAGCTAAACTCTGTGCCCAAATGGCCTGAACCCGTACCAAAACAGTAGTTCGCATACCGAAACACATCCACTAAAATGGCTTATCGGTATCGTTACAGAACCACGCGTACCGATATGCTTGGACCTATAATGTCCATTTTTTCTAGTTTAACACACTTTGATGAATCCCATACTACTTAAACATGCTTCAAACATCCATACAACATTATTAAGGATTGATCCCAAACATAACATTACAGAATCATCAGCATATCAAACATCATGCTTCAAAATATAAACTAGAGGCATGTTTCCTAGATCACAAGCCATTCAACATTCAAAACATAAAACTCAAGCCACAATCATCGCAAAAGACCAATTACAAGTCCAAAGCAACATTACAAACATGCTTAAATAGGGAGTTTAACAATAAATCTCCCAAATCAAATAATAGAAACCCCATTTTCCTTATTACTCATAGTCTAACTTGAAAACATACTTTCTATACCGAAGTCTTTGGCTCCAATTGCTTCTTTTCTGCCTCAACCTTTAATTCTCTGCATTGATGGACAAAGAGAGTGCAAGCACACTAGGCTTAGTGAGGAGTGCTCAAAAATAAAACACCATCAATGCATTTAAAACCATTTTCCCAAACCACATTGAAATCTTATTTCAATTACCATTTGAAACATCTTTCAAGACATCATGCCTTGAAAACCATGCACTTAACACTTTCGAAAACTAGCATATTAAACCATATGCAACATGTATCATGGATCAACATCAAAATCCCATTTGCTAACACTCAATTTAAGTTTTCCCATGCATAAAATCTCATATGCAAAGCTTAAAGAGTAAAACATGTATAAACCAACATTATACAATATAAACCATCAATATGATGCATAAGCAATTATATTGGCTCTCAAGTGATAATAAACCAAGTTCCATTTTACCAAACATACATCGGATACACGGATTCAATAAGTGTTCTCCCAAACACTTCATACATTCTCACCAGCAACATAAGGTTCACACACGGGAGTTTTCGATACACCTAAACCCCTCCACCGTTGTGACACCCGTGGTGGAGTATTTGGTACACCATATAAACCCCTCATCACCACTCATCAGTAGATGTATAACCCACTAACGGGAGTTTTGGTACCCATAAACCCCTCAACCGTTACGTACTTAGATGGAGTATTTGGTACGCCATATAAACCTCTCCACATCCAAGGCGACTTTTCACAGTGCACTATCAATCCTATGGCCGGCCAACTATATCCGATAACATTTTAAACCATATCACTTGCCAATATAATTCATTATAACCATGCACCTCACTATTTTTATATGCATCAATCAAAACCATTTACAAAGCAACTAACCAAGCTTTAAAACAAGTATTCACATACTTACATGGATCACTTACCAAATGCATCCATCATCAAGTATATAACATACTTTAAAACATGTTTCAACAGTAGGTACCATGTCATTTAAAATAAGTGCATAAAACATTTTCATAAAAGCACGACCGAGAGAGAAACCACTTTATACTTACTTCCAAACTTAGACAAGCGTTTCAAGCTCAATCTAAGTACCCAAAACCACCTTCAAACCTTTTAAAAGCTGTAGGTTTCATTCTCACTCACGAACTCTGCGAAACTTCAATTACTGACGCGAAATCAAGCGTCTGAAGCCTTTAAAGCTTCACCACTAGCTAATGGATCAACCTCTCCTAATTTACCACATAACAACAAAAGATTAATGCATATCAATGCATTCAAAATCCTAGCAAAACAATTCCTCAACATCACTTCGCTAGAAGCTAACAATCGCCATCCAAAAATAATCGAAAACAACATTGATTACCCTCTAAATTAACCCAGCCAAAACCTAACACTTCAATCCATCAATTGACATCCAAAAACCATCTAATACCATCCTTATATCTCCAACATACATTAAACCACCACAACTCTTCAAAACACATAACTAGCAACCTAGGAAATTAAAGATTCACATAGCTTCAGGATTCCAATGTTTAAACCAATCTATTAAAATTATAAAACATCAAAATATTGATTAAAATCAATCAAGAACCCAACAAAATAGATCCAACTCGAAAATCTCATAAACTCATCAATTAAACCTTGATTTAATCGCATTACTCAATTAAATCATAAAAACTCAATAGAAAACATATTTAAAGAGTCAAGAACTTGGGAATTTTAATAAATAACCTTTTATTAGAGGAGAAAAATGAACATTGCCTCCAATAAGTGAGTTTCCCCTTAATTGGATGTTTTCTCTTGAAAAACAAAGAGATACAATAAGATTTTTGGAAAACAAAGTTGAAGAATCATTTAGGAAATCAAATATCATTACCTTAATTTTCTGATGAAAAAGAAAGTGTTTGGCTGATGAAAAGTTGAGAGAAAATCTTGAGAAAAGAAAGTTGCGTCAAATGTGAATTTTAGGAAATAACATTCCTTAATTAAATCCCTTTAATTCCCTTAATTAGAAATATTTTAAAATAATCCCAATTAATAGAAAACTCATATTAAACCAAATGGTAAATTAGCTCCTTAAAGATTCAAAGTTTTGACTCTTTCAAAACAATCACTAAAAATAGTTTTGAAACTTTACATTTTGGTCACCAACCCAAAAAGTCACATTTCCAAATTTCATTTTCCAAAATTAATTTCACCAATTATATCCATATATTAAATAATTATTTTTAACCATTTTCCATATTTTTAACTTACTCAGAAATATTTATTCTTAAACCCGACTCGAATCTCTAACACGGTCTATCGGACCGTCTAACCTTTTCGGCTAACACCTAGGCCCAAAACCGGGGTGTTACATGCCATGTATGCTTATATGAGTATCTTGATATATGGCATGCTGAATTGAATTTCTTGATTAATTTGATTTATCTATTTGGAATTCAATTTTATTTCTCTTCAATTGTTGGACTAACAATCTTTTTTATGCTTGAATAAGGATGAGCCATTTTATTAAATTCATTCATGATGAAATCTTTTTGGTCTCTTTTCTCCATTTTTTTGAACTTAAATGTGATTTCAATTTTTTTTTTTGAAATTATTTTTAATATAACAAAAAGGGGAGAGATGGGTTTGAAAAATTCAATTTTAAAAAGAAAAAAGAGAAGCTTTAAATATTTTAAAAAATATTCTTTTTTTCTAAAATTATTTTATAAGGGGGATTTTTCACAAAAACAAATTTTCAAGTGGTTTCATTATATAAAGAATGGGGAGATTGTTGAGATATTTGATTTTGATATAACTTAAATGAAAAATGTTTTTAGACTTAAATTAATTTGCAAAAATATGTTAAAAGTCCATAAACTTTAAAAATATGTTTAAAATGTTTTCAAAGGGTTTTTTAAATGTTTTAAATGATTTTAGATAGCCAAAGTGTCAAAAATAAGCTCTGAGTACGGTACAGTTTGACCCTTACCGATACCAAGAAGAGCTCATACCGGCACAGATTTTTTAGTACCAATATGCCCTTTCCCCCTAAGTTTTGGCAAATTCCAGTAGCCAAATTGAGTATCGATACGGCCTCATAAGTATTGATACTCTATGGTACGTACAGATACCTCTGTATGGTGTACCGATACCCATGTGCATTAAATATTCCAATGGCTATTTCTTCTTAAGGCAAGTATCAATACAAGACCCCGAGTACCAACACGCGTTGCTATAGAAATGCATTAAATACTGGAAATAAAGTCTCCAATGGCTCTTAACAACCCCCAACGGCTAGTAACGGCCATGAAGTCATTAGAGGGTTTAAAATACCTCTCCAAGCATCCATGGAAGAAAAATAAATTTGTTTCCAACTTTCATGTATTGAGAAATTGTGTTTGAGCTTAAAATAGTCATATTTCTTGTAGAAAACACTAATGAGCCAAATCGTCACATTTGCTCAAGTGTTTAGGACTTTGGGTGAGAGCTTATTTGTGCAAACATATTTTCCTAGTGAGATTTTTCTTTGTTTGTTAATTTGTAGTCTCTTTATAAAATAGTGTTTCTATACTTTGGGGTATAAGTCTAGGTTTGTGAGTGTTATCTCCTTGATCCCGGAAAAAGAAAAGACAAATTAGTGCATTTGTAGAAAATCCTTAGTGTGGATAGCTAAGGTAGTGGAGGTAGACTTGGTTTAGAAGTTGAACCACTATAAATTATCATTTCAATATTTTTATTGCTTAGCGATTCATCCATCCAAGAAAAAATTCAATTCACCCCCTCTTGGCATTCAGTTGATCGTTCGAACAGTCCAACAAAGCTTTTTAAAATTAGAGGTTTTGACATAAGAGTTATAAATACCATTTTACCCTTAATAATTATCCAAAATCTCCAAATAACCCAAATTTTAACATCTTCTATTTTAATTCTTCACCCTCGCGTATTTACATTGTGACATTTGTAAACTAATGTTTTTTCTTTTTATTCTCACAAATTTATATTTCTATTTAAATTTAATAATTAATTAAATTGTATTAAAAATATATATAAATAATAAATTGATATATATGTCACATCTCGAAAACTGGCCTAGTCGGAATTAGGTTTCGGTGATCAGAAATTTTGAAGTCGGTGTACCCAAGTGATGTAAATATTCAATCCTTATACCCCTTTTGTTAGTAATGAAGCTATGTAGACTTGATTTGAACAATTGGATCCCTTTTCTAAGAAATTCGAAGTTGGAAATATAAAATCTAAGTCAAGCGTATTGATACGGTAAGACTAGTATCGATACGGACTAACTGTCTATAACTGGCTTGCCTGTTTTAACGTAACCGTATCGATACGGTCATTAAGTGTATTGATACGGTCCTCTGTCAAATCTATTTTGTTAAACAATTCATAAAGATTGGAAATAAAGTGTTGAATCACCTGCTTACTTGCCCCTCCCACGTGTAAATGATCAAAAAAGGGTATTAGATGGTTGCCAAATGCCTTAGAATTGTAAAAAGGGCATGAAGTGATGGAAATAATTCAACAAGCTTTCCCTTGCCTAGAGCAAAGCACCCTATTGGTCCTTGGAAAGGTGAAGAGTGATGAGAATGATAGTTCCATAATAAAAGACTAAAGGAAAGTGCTTTCATCTTTGTTTCTACCATCCACCGAGACTAAACTCACATTTATCTTCAAATAACCACATACCTCCATTTCCATCTTCAACCTCAAGCTAAGCAAGCACCTCGATACAATTTTTATTCTTTGTTCAATTTTAATACGTCGTTTGAAAGCTCATAACTCGGTAAGTAAAACCCCTAAGTTAATTCGATGATTCCGTCATTTCTCAAGGTTTAATTTTAAGATTAGGTTTTGAATGTTCAATGGAATCCCATGGATTAGGAAGCTAATTCCATTATTTTGGTGTTGCCTACAAGCTTTGGTAAGCTTGAAAATGTTTCTGAATCCTTAGTTTAAATTCTAATGCAACCCCTAATTTTGTGTTAGCTCAAAAAGTGGATAAGGACCCCTCGTTATATCCAACAAAGTTGGGCATCAATGAGTCGTAATCTGAGAACCTTGAAAGCTTTGGAGTCAAGTTGACTGTAGTTTTGTCAAGGGATAGGCAAGGTGCCATCCCGCTGCATTCGTTTTTGTGATTATAATTGCATTTGTTTGAGGGCTCAAGTAGAACAAGCATATGTGGGTGCTAATGGTAAGCATGGTAAGTTCTCAATGTTTTGCTATGTTGTAAAGTTCGCATATGACATTTGAAACATGCTATGTGTAAATTTTGATATGTATATGTTATGATATGATATGTGGAGCTAAGGCTCAATTTGTGATCCTATATGGTATAGCCTACAGGCACAAAGGTAAGAACTACGATGATATGTGTAATCCTTGGACACTTGTGGACATTGGATACAGTTGGCATGACATAGTGATATTTGAGCTCACTAAGGGATTGGACTACGGTCTGGGCTACGGCCTATATATGGTGATAAGGATGGAATTATGTAAAGGATTTCCGGAGCTAGAGCTCAAGGCTACGGCCTATTTTTGATATGTGTGGTGTACAGGGGATCCGTGTATCCATTGGTTACTATGTCCAAGGGAAATGATATGATCATATGGTTTATAATTACTACATGGAATCATGACTATTGCCATTAAATATGTTTTATGTGATTGATGCCATGTAAATTGTCACCCAAGTATGCCTATATGTTATTCATGTATTTGATAAATTATTGTGCATTTGTTATAACTACCTCACTAGGCTATGTAAGCCTAACATTTGTGTGTCTCATGCATTTCAGGACCCTGAAGCAATTCGAGCCTCGATTGTGTAGTTGCGGTTGCAAGTCACTTCTACCAATTATATGTATACTTAACCTTTGCTTTGAAGTCCTAGTAAGGTGGAATATAGATCAAACTTGTCATGTTTGCATATTTTGATATGTGTGTAATAGCCTAAAAGTACCTAGGTGTGGCATGTGAAAGTTGGTATGTTTTGGAATAGTGAAAGTAGTTAGAATAAGCTTAAAATGCTAAATGGTGAAACCTTAATAAACGGATTCAAAATGCTCTAAAATTTTGTATACTATTAGAATTATAGATTAGTAACTTTCTGGTAAATTTTCATGGTATTTGGAAATCGTTCAACAAGATAAATTTGCTAAACAACAGATAAAACCTGTCATTACTAGAGAGGCGTATCGATATAGGTCAAGTTGTATCGATACGGCCTTGCATTTTGGACTTGGTAAAATAGGGCGTATCGATACACTAGAGAGTGTACCGATACGGAATTGGACAATAAGGCCTGGGAAATAAATGATATCGATATAGCCTTAGGCTGTACCGAAACGGGTCAACCTTAGTCAACGCGTATCGGTTCAAGTTTAGACGTATCGATACGGGCATGATACCCTTGAATCTGGAATTTGTGAAATTTTGGCCTAGCATACCGATACGGTCTTAAGTGTATCGGTACGATGTTAGTTAATTCCGTTAAAAGGCTTAAACTACAGATTAAATAGTTTACAGATTGGTCACTAATCTTTAAATGGTCTAATTGGATAGGTAAACGAACTTTGTTAATAACGTAATTTCACAGGTAAATAATTGGAAAGCTTAATTGAAGGTTTGTAAGAATAAATTCCATCAAGTCCCTTAATTTGTAAAATTTGCAATTTAGTCCCTAAGTTTGGAAAAGGTTAAAATTGACCCCAAATTGAGTAAGCTATTAGTACATTAGTTTGATAAGATGTAAAAGAGAATAATAAGATTTTTTGAACAAGATTTTGAACTCCGACTAAGCTTCTGATCTCCGAATCTATTTCCGATAACACCTTTCGACCCGGTTCTCTACCAGGTCGGGAAGGGGGTGTTACATTTGTTGTATCAAAGCCAAAGTTTAGTCGATTCTAGGACTAAACCGAGGCTTGTCATGAGTCTGTATATACATATGCCACCTAGGAGTTTATTTGTATATGTTATCTGTGACTTGTAACTTACACAATTAAATCATTTCTATATGAATAGATTCAAAAATGTCCACACCCACTGATAGGCGTGCTGTGAACGAATCACACCCCGGCTCCTCCTCGACATAGAGGGTTAATCTGAGAGCTGAAGTTAGGCCCGAATAAGTGGGGCAGAATGAGCCACATAATCCTTCTCTGATGCCTCCCTCTCAATAGGAGTATCTAATGTCCATGGCCAAAATGATCAAGCAGATGGCCGTGTCTCTCAGGCAAGAACCACCACCTCAGTTTTCTAAAGCGTCTTCTTATGTTTCGAAGACCCCTATTGACAAGCTCCGTTAGTATCCAGTTTACACCTTTACTGGCCAGGACCTGGACAACCCTGAAGTAGCACAGTATTGCCTGGAAAATACTCTCAATGTTTTGAATAAGCAAATGAAGTGCCCCGAGGACCACAAGCTAGAGTGTGCTCTGGCATTAATTTTTGAAGAAGCTCAGAGTTGGTGGGACTCTGTAACACTCATCGTACCGGAGCACAGAGTTGTGTATGACTTCTTTCTTCAGGAGTTTCACAAGAAATACATTAGTGATTACTACATTACTGAGAGGTGTAAAAAGTTCCTCTATCTGAGATAAGGAGGACGACCCGTGGAGCAATATATCCACGGATTTTGCAAGTACTTGAGATATGGTATTGAAATCATACGTACTAAAAAGGAAAGGTGTAGAATGTTCATAGAATTCCTTTGCAATGAGTTACGTCCTCTTTTCACTACTTTAGAGTTTGAGGACTTTTAGAATTTGGTCAACCGGGAGATTACCACTAAAGCCTTCCAGAAGGCTTACGAGAGGACAAAAGGGAACCAAGCTATACCCGACAAGAGATAACGAAATGATTCCAAACCTCTCATACCTCAAAAGAAGAATAGACAGTGGGACCAGAAGTTTGCCACCTTTCAACAGCTACCAAGATCGGGATATGTGCCACAATCCCAATCTCCAGGGACATATGTTACTCATACAGCTTCTGTTGACAATATATGTGGTTCCTGGAGGGGTTCATAGATTCCCTTATGTAATTTCTATCAAAAGAGGCACTTCAGATAGTGTCGTAGACAGTCAGGATCATGTTACCTCTGTAGTGAATTTGGTCACTTCATCAGGCAGTGTCCATGGCTTCTCAAAATAACCCGAACAAGAGAAGGAGAGCAAGACAAGTGTCGTCTGGATATGTAGGGAGACCTCGCAACACCAATGCTCCTTCAGTTGGACAAGATCCTCATACCTCAGCCCAGATGTATCATGTACGAGGTTGAGAGCAAGAGGATGATCCAGATGTGATTGCAGGTATGGTGGAATTATGCTATGACCATGTTTATGCTTTGGTGGATCCCGGTTCTACGTATTCCTTTATTAGTGAACCATCAATTGTAAAGTATGCCTTAGAATCTGAACCAGTCACTTCTGAGATTGTTGTCTCTAACCCACTAGGAGATAGTGTGGTTATTCGATCAATTTGTAAAGCTTGTCTTTTGAGGATCCAAAGGATCCCATTTTCGGCTAATTTGATGGCCTTGACCTTCCATGAGTTCGATCTTATCCTAGGCCTTGATTGACTAGCTGAACATTAAGCCTGGGTAGATTGTTCGAAGAAAATGCTATACCTCCGTGGACTTGGCAAAGAAAGCATAACCTTGATGAAAACTGAATTCGAGCCTAGTAAGGCTACCTTGTATGCAATGGAGTCTAAAGAAGATCCAAAGTTTGAGAATGAGCTGGTAGTGAAAGAATTCCCTGATGTATTTCCTGACGAACTTCTGGGACTTTCTCTGACCCGAGAAGTAGAATTCAAAATCGAAGTACAACCAGGAACTACCCCAATCTCCATTGCTCAGTATATGGTGGTTCTAGTTGAAATAAAAGAATTTAAGGCCTAAATCCAAAACCTTTGGATAAGGGATTCGTCTGAACGAGTTCCTCACCTTGGGGAGCACCAATTTTGTTTGCCAAGAAGATGGATCGATGCGACTATGCATTGACTATCGTTAGCTGAATAGAGTAACAATCAAGAATAAGTATTCGTTACCGAGGATCGATGACCTCTTTGATCAGTTGAAAGGTGATTATGTCTTTTCCAAGATAGACTTACGATCTGGATACTATCAAATACAAGTGAAGGAGTTTGATGTCCCAAAGACTACCTTCTGAACTAGATACGGCCACTATGAGTTATTGGTAATGCCTTTTGGGCTTACCAATGCACCTACAGCTTTCATGGACCTGATGAACCGTGTGTTCCGGTCCTATCTAGATAGATTCGTGCTAGAGTTCATAGATGACATCTTGATCTATTCCAAGGACACTACCACTCATGAAGAACATCTCCGGATTGTGCTTCAGACTCTCCGAAAAAAACAGTTGTATGTTAAGTTCAGTAAATGTGAATTTTGGCTATCCAAAGTATCTTTTCTTGGACATGTGATTTCTTCTATGGGAATTCAGGTGGACCCAAAGAAAATTCAAGCAGTTCTTAACTGGATTCCTCTAAAGAATGTTGGAGAAGTTCGTAGCTATCTGGGCCTTGCAGGCTACTATCGTAGATTCTTCAAAGGGTTCTTGATGATTGTTGCACCCTTGACGAAGTTTCTCTATAAAGAAACTCCCTTTGTGTGGACAGTAGATAAATAAAAAAGTTTTGATCAGCTTAAGCAAGTCTTAACCCATGCCTCGGTCTTGGTGAAACCCGAGTCAGGTAAAGACTTCATTGTATACAGTGATGCATCCCATTTAGGATTAGGCTGTGTGCTTATGCAAGAAGGAAAAGTCCTTGCTTATTCCTCACGTCAACTTAAACCCTACGAGCTGAACTATCCAACACATGATCTAGAGTTAGTTGCTGTTATGTTTGCCTTAAAAATTTGGAGGCACTATCTTTATGGTGAGAAGTGTTATTTATACACTGATCATAAGAGCCTGAAGTATCTTCTAACTCATAAAGAGTTGAATCTTCACCAACGTTGATAGATGGAGCTTTTGAAAGACTATGACTTGGTCATTGATTACCATCCTGGTAAGGCCAATGTTGTGGCTAATGCTCTAAGTCGGAAGCCCACTCCCTCCTCGAGATGTTTGAATGCTCACTTTTGGCTCAAGAAGCATTGCAAGTTATTGGCTAAATTGAGAGTTCAGTCAACCATCATGTCTCGAATCAAAACACTCTAAGAGTTTGACGAGGAGTTGCAAACCCTTATTGTTAAGATTAAGGACAAGTCGGATCCTGACTTTGCCATGAATTCTGAAGGATTGTTGTGCTTTCAAAATCGTATATGTATCTTTGATGATGATGACCTTTGGAATAAAATCTTGAATGAAGCTCATTTGAGCCCCTTTTCTATTCATCCTAGAGTTATCTAGATGTATAAGGATCTAAAAGAGTTGTATTGGTGGTCCAGCATGAAAGGTGAGATCACAGACTTTGTGGCTAAGTGTTTGACTTGCCAGCGGGTTAAAGCCGAGCACAAGGTGCCTACTGGTCTTTTAAAACCTATTAAGCTTCCACGGTGGAAATGGGAGCATATTACGATGGACTTCGTAAGTGACTTGCCAGTGACACCGAAGAAGAATGTCGTTATTTGGGCCATTATGGACCGATTCACTAATCTGTTCATTTTATTCCAGTGAGAATAGACTTCGGTTTGCCTAAGCTTGTTAGGTTGTATATTCGAGAAGTTATCTGTTTTCACAGAGTTCCTATGTCCATTATTTCTGATCGTGATCCGTACTTTGCATCCCGATTTTGGAGAACCCTACAAGAGGCTTTGGGAACCTGAGTGCACCTAAGCACTACTTTCCATCCTCAGACTGATGGTCAATCCAAAAAGGTTATTTAGGTAACCTTATATCTCCCTTCGATTCATGTGTATAAGTAATCTATATCAATCTCGATTCTTCCTTGTAGATCCTGGAAGATATGCTTTGAGCTTCTGTTATTGACTTCGGGAATACATAGGAGAAATCCTTGCCTTTGGTGGAATTTGCTTACAACAATAGCTACCAAGCCCCGATTCAAATGGCACCCTATGAAGCCCTTTACAAGAGGAGATGCAGAACCCCTCTCTGTTTGACCGAGCTTGGTGAAGGTAAGGTGTTAGGCCCTTACTTACTTTGGGAAACCAAACAAAGGGTGACCATTATCCGTGATTGACTCAAAGCTGTATTTGACCGGTAGAAAGCTTATGCTGATTTGAAAAGAATGAACATTCAGTATGACATTGCTGAGGAAGCCTTCCGTAAGGTATCTTCGTGGAAGAAAGTCTTACATTTTGGCAAGAAGTGGAAGCTAAGTCCTCATTTGATTGGGCCATTCGAGGTGAACGAAAGAGTTGGACCTATTGCCTACTGACTAGCCCTCCCTGAGGAGTTAAGTCAGATACATAATGTGTTCCGTGTCTCTACGTTACGGAAGTACCGATCCGATCCTTCCTACGTGATTGAGCCAGAGTCTATGAAGATCTAATCCAATCTGACGTACAATGAGGAACCAGTGGAGATCCTCGCAAGAGAAATCAAGCGGCTTTATAATAAGTCTATGCCCTTAGTTAAAGTCCATTAGAGAAGTCATTCAGTTGAAGAAGCAACGTTGGAACCGGAAGAGACAATGCAGAAACAGTACCCTCGCATATTTGGGTAGAATGAAAATTTAAGGATGAATTTTCTTAAAAGAAGAGAGTTTTCAAATCCCAAAAATCGGCCTACTCAGAATTAGGTTCCGATGATCAGAAATTTTGAAGCTAGTGTACCCAAGTGATGAAAATATACAATCATTGTACCCCTTTTGTTAGTAAAGAAGCTATGTAGACTTGATTTGAACAATTGGATCCCTTTTCTAAGAAATTCAAAGCTGGAAATGTGAAATTTGAGTCAGGCGTATCGATATGGTAAGACCAGTATCGATATGGTAAGACCAGTATCGATACAGCCTAACAGTCCATAACTGGCTTGCCTATTTTAGCATAACTGTATCAATACGGTCATTAAGTGTATTGATACAGTCCTCTATCAAACTCTATTTTGTTAACCAATTCGTAAAGTTTGGAAGTAAAGTGTTGAATCAGCTGCTTACTTCCCCTCCCACGTGTAAATGATCAGAAAAGGGTATTGGATTGTTTCCAATTGCCTTAGAATTGTAAAAAGAGCATAAAGTGGTGGAAATAATTAAACAAGCTTTCCCTTGCCTAGAGCAAAGCACCCTATTGGTCCTTGGAAATATGAAGAGTGATGAGAATGATAGTTCCCTAATAAAAGACTAAAGGAATGTGCTTTCATGTTTGTTTCTACCATCCACCGAGACTAAACTCACATTTGTCTTCAAATAACCACACACCTCCATTTCCATCTTCAACCTCAAGCTAAGCAAACACCTCGATACAATTTTCATCCTTTGTTTAATTGTAATATGTCGTTTGAAAGATCGTAACTCGGTAAGTAAAACCCCTAAATTAATTCGATGATTCCGTTATTCCTCAAGGTTTAATTTTAAAATTAGGTTTTGAATGTTCAATGGAAGCCCATGGATTAGGAAGCTAATTCCATTATTTTGATGTTGCCTACAAGATTTGGTAAGCTTGAAAAATGTTTTTGAATCCTTAGTTTAAATTCTAATGCAACCCCTAATTTTGTGTTAGCTCAAGAAGTGGAGAAGGACCCCTCGTTATCTCCAACGAAAGCTAGGCATCAATGAGTCGTAATCCGAGAACCTTGAAAGCTTTGGAGTCAAGGTGAGTGTAGTTTTGTCAAGGGATAGGCAAGGTGCCATCCCACTGCATTCGTTTTTGTGATTATACTTGTATTTGTTTAAGGGCTCAAGTAGAGCAAGCATATGTGGGTAAGCATGGTAAGTTCTCAATGTTTTGCTATGTTGTAAAGTTTGTATATGACATTTGAAACATGCTATGTGTAAATTTTGATATGTATATGTTATGATATGATATGTGGAGCTAAGGCTCAATTTGTGCTCCTATATGTTATATCCTAGCACAAAGGTAAGAACTATGATGATATGTGTAATCCTTGGACACTTGTGGACATTGGATACAATTGGCATGCCATAGGGATATTCGAGCTCACTAAGTAAGGGATTGGAACACAGTCCGGGCTACAACCTATATGTGGTGCAAGGATGGAATTGTGTAAGGGATTTCCGGAGCTACGGCTCAAGGCTATGGCCTATTTCCGATATGTGTGGTGTACAGAGGATCCGTGTATCCGTTAGCTACTATGTCCAATGGAAATGATATGATCATATGGTTTATAATTGCTATATGGAATCATGACTATTGGCTTTGAATATGTTATATGTGATTGATGCCATGTAAATTGTCACCCAAGCATGCCTATATATCATTCATATATTTGATAAATTATTGTGCATTTGTTATAACTACCTCACTAGACTATGTAAGCCTAACATTTGTGTGTCTCATGCTTTTCAGGACCCTGAAGCAATCCGAGCCTCGATCGTGTAGTTGCAGTTGCAAGTCACTTCTACCAATCATATGTATGTTTAACCTTTGATTTGAACTCCTAGTAAGGTGGAATATGGCTCAAACATATCATGTTTGCATATTTTGATATGTGTGTAATAACCTAATAGTACCTAGGTGTGGCATGTGAAAGTTGGTATGTTTTGGAATAGTGAAACTAGTTAGAATAAGCTTTAAAATGCTAATTGGTGAAACCTTAGTAAACGGATTCAAAATGCTCTAGAACTTTGTATGCTATTAGAATTATAGATTAATAACTTGCTGGTAAAATTTCATGGTATTTGGACATCGTTCAACATGTTAAATTTGCTAAACACCAAATAAAATTTGTCATTACAAGATAAGCGTATCGATACAGGTCATGTTGTATCGATACGGCCTTGCATATTTGGACTTGGTAAAACAGGGCGTATTGATACACTAGGGGGTGTACCGATACGGACTTGGACAGTAAGGCCTGGGAAATAAATGATATCGATATAGCCTTAGGCTGTACCGATAGGGGTCAACCTTGGCCAACGCGTATCGATACAAGTTTAGACGTATCGATACGGGCATTATACCCTTGAATCTGGAATTTGTGAAATTTTGGCTTTGCGTACCGATACATTCTTAAGTGTATCGGTACAATGTCAGTTAATTCCATTAAAAGACTTAAACTACAGTTTAAATAGTTTACAGATTGGTCACTAATCTTTAAATGGTCTAATTGGATAGGTAAACGACCTCTTTTAATAAAGAAATTTCGTAGGTAAATAATTGGTAAGTGTAATTGAACGTTTGTAAGAAGAAATTCTGACAAGTCCCTTAATTTGTAAAATTTGCAATTTAGTCCCTAAGTATGGAAAAGGTTAAAATTGACCCCAAATTGAGTAAGCTATTAGTACGTTAGTTCGATAATATGTAAAAGAGAAAAATAAGATTTTCCAAACAAGATTCCGAACTCTGACTAAGCTTTCGATCTACGAATCTATTTTCGATAACACCTTCCAACCCGGTTCTCTACCAGACCGGGAAGGGGGTGTTACAATATAGATCCTTCAAATATGTTTAATAATGTTATATTAAAAAAAATATTTTTCATAATCAAATTAATTAAACAAGTATCAAATATAATCATGTTTGTATATGTCATTTTGTGTTTAAATGATCAAACAGCTATCAACTATTAGTTAATTTTACCAAACACTTTTATACAATCAACTAACACAATCCGTTAGTCAAATTAGGTAATGCAATCAGCTAATGTAATCTACTTTCAGCTATCCGCTAATTGCCAAACTGGGCCTATATAAAGTGGGTCGTTGGGGATATAAAAAAAGATTAGGTGTGTCTCATGACCTCGGGTGGGGATGGTTTTAGTCTTGCAGATTGCAGGGTAGGGATAATTTTAGAATTTGTATTCACAGTGAGTTTTGAGGAGGAAATAAAGATGAAATTCTTGATGGGATCAATATGAGGAGAGCACCCGCCCTACTCATTCTACATCTCTGACGTTGAGTTTCCTAGTTAAAAAAGTCTTTTTTTAAAACACATATTTTTTTATATTTACATTTTTAATGATGTGGATATTTTAATGGGTAACCTACATGGTTGGTTCTTTTATTTTCAAACCCTTTGATTTTGATCATCGGTTTTGGAAAGTTATGTTTTGATCATTTACGTTATCGATTTATAATATTTTGCTCACGGCACTATTAATTCTAGTTAGTTATGTTTTGATCACTTATGTACTTCTTGAACGGTAAATTTGATGTTTCTTTAGCTGATTTTTGCTAATACATTTGTTTTAAAAACTAAAAATTGGCAATTTTCTATTTGAATAGTTAAATTTAAAGATTTAAGTTTTAAATCTTGCACCGATCTTTTGATCTATGAACCCTAATTTACAGAGCCGCAATTCTCTCACGAAAATGAGGAGAAAGAACATATTTGTCTGTGCCATATTTCTATGGAATTAGATTAGGTTTTTATTTTTTATTTCAAATTTAGGATTAACATAAAGCAGGAACAATTTTCAAATCCTGTTGAGCACGCAGAACAAAGGTTTGTGCAAAACTCAGTGCCGCATCCAACAACTGCAACTTGAAATCATCGTGCGCACATCACGTGGTACATGAACTTAGTGGGCGGTTAAAATACAACTAATATAATTTCTTACAAAAAATATTAAGAATTTATGTGGGACTGAATAAGAATTCTAGTAGAACCGAAATTCTTACAAGTTATACTAATTCTTATCAACTGAGGAAGAATTTGTGTAGATTTTACTTTAAGTAAGAATTTGTGTGATTACACAAATTCTTATATTATAACTTACATTCTTACTATTTAGATAAAAATTTATATAAATTATAAGAATTTATATAATTACACAAAATTTTACCAACTTAATAAACATTTGTATAAAAACACCTCATTTAAACCAACCCTAGAGTAACTCACGCTAAAATTTACTCACATCACATGATCCAGCCAATGAATCTACCACCAATTTAATTCTTCTTCGTACATGTTGAATTCTCACCTGCCATGGTCTGTTACAGATATGGACCCTTTTTTCTAATGATTTTGGGTATTGTTGATTGATAGATGTCTCTTTCCTCGATTATCAACCCTTCATTTTTCTATTTTGATTGGTGACAAGGTTATTTACCTCTAATTAGATTAATGTAGTTTACAAATAAATCAAGAAATTAAATAATTTTAAAAATCTTGTATAAAGTAAACATTCTCTTTAAATATTATCTTTTACAAACAGAAGAGATCAATTATTTTACAGCATTGAATTTGGAGAAATTCTGAAAAACGACACATTGATTATCGATCATAATTTTGCACGTCTTTAGGATCGTTGGATGGAAAATGGATGGTTGGAGTTAATTTTTTTTTCAAGTGATAATTTTTACATGACTCACTGTTAATCTCAACATTTTATTTCACCCATCCAACGATCCAAAAAACGTGAAAACTTAAAAATACTTACACTGTGTAAACGGATCATATCCCATGTGTGTGTTAGGTATATTGTATAAAACTGAATTACTTTTACATCTTTTTTAGACCGCTAGATGATGTCAATAAATGGTTAAGATTATTTCCTTTTTTTCCAATCGATAATCTTTACATTTTCAACTGTTAACCTCGTCCATCCATTTACCTTAATCTAACGGTCTCAAAGAGGTATTGTAGCGAGTTTTCTTAAAAATTAAATTGGAGAATTTTGAAGGAAAAAAACGTATTTTGAAAATAAAAGCAAGGAGTCACTACCGGTCATTTGGATAAGGTAGACTGGACACCATAAAGTAAACCAGAGAAAATTGGGTTCGGGAGTCGGTTACGTGTGGGGAAGGGTTAGCACCCTCATCACGCCAAAAAATAGTACCTAATGGTTCGTATCATATTTAACTAAAAAAATTAAAGTTTGACCTAACTTAATTACTAACCCCTAAAAATGCATGAAGGCATGAACATGTAAATCAAATATAACCTAACTCGTAACCTACAATACCAAAGGAGATAATGCCTGAAGACTCTGGACGACACTCCCACTAGGATATCGAGACCCCGAAGCTAAACTAGTGCGATAAAAGTAAATATGACAATTAATTATGTACATGATGGAGTTGCTATGCACACATATAATGTGATATATAAAGAGAATGTACATGAATACGATATGAGATATGATAAATCATATATTAAACATAATTTACTACCACATAAATACGTAAAAAACTTTATGTATATAAAATGTAAAACCATAATATACATGAATGATGGCAAAAAATTGTAACACATACCTATATTTACTCATACAAAACTATACACATATATATACAACGGTATAAAAGGGAACATTATATATATATGGGATGAGATCCAGTTACATGGTGTAAAACTCATTTGGTTTTACACTAATTAATGACCATTAGATGAGTAAAATAGATGGATGAGATTAACAGTAGAAAATGTGAAGATTATCACTTGGAAAAAAAAGATAAGAAAATAATCTGAGTCATTTATTACCCTCATCCAACGGTCCAAAAACTGTGTTAAAGTAATTGAGTTTTACATAGTGTAAGTGGATCTTAACCCTATATATATATACATACATACACGTGTAAAGCCTTGTATATATATGTATATATGTGATAACATATTAATACATATGTGGTAAAAAGCTAAACATCATATATAAGCGAACTAAAAGCAATGTATCTATAAGACTTGCCATAATAATATTAATATACATACTAATACATATAATTTACCATATATTACGCACGTATTACTATACAAACTATCGCATAAATATTACCATACATATGTATAAATGTAAAGTCAAATGCAGAAAAAAAAAACCTAGATATTATCACAAAAAGGAATTACTATGAATACATCAATTAAAGAATAAAATAGTGTAAAATAAAGGCAATAATTAAAATACTGAAATATAAATTGCACCAAATTAAATAAGTACTAAACTAAAAGGAAACTGAAATTTAAATAAAGAACAAAGAGGAGGGACCAAAATGAAGCAAAATGAAATTTTTGAGGACAAAAGGAGTATTAACCCATTGAAGAACGGATGTATCCAAAATGGTGACGAAATTGAAATGCTTTGAAAACTTAGAGGGACCGCAGGAAGGATTTAAAAATGCGAAAAGACTGGCGGTGTAAATTCTAAAACGCGGAGGGATTTATTATAAAAGTAGCCCATTTTTACTTTTTAAACCAAGTATAAAACACATTTTAAACCAAAAAATCTGATCCCTATTCACATTTTTTTTTTTGCTTTCCCCCCAAAACCACACTTTTCTCTGGATGTTCATCCAAACGGATGAATATTTGGGGATTATATCAAAAACCACCATGGCCTAGCCGCGCCGGCCGCCGCTCGCCGACGGAGGTGACCATCGAAAACTCCTAATTTTTTTTCTCTTTTTATAAAAAAAAATAGATCCACCACTATTTTTTAGAAATGGGTCACCAAGAACCCTTTTTTTAGAAAAACAACACCTTTTATATAAAAAAAACTTAACTCGGTTCACCCTTTTGATCCGAAGGAGAAGAAGCGACGGCGAAGGAACATCGGCAACCACGAAAGTAAAAAAACTCTTTTTATTGTGTTTTTATTGTTTTTATGACATGCAAAGTAAAGAGATGGAGGATGCATTCTCGATAATCTTTTTTTGTAGTGATTCCCTATCTCTTTTATATTTTTGATTCGAAACGAAAAAAGAGACTGAAATTTTTTTACCCCAAAATGCTGGGGGTTCTCTTCTATTGATTGTAATCTAAGTATCACAAGATTTTTTTGTTGATATATTCGATTACATGCTTAGAAATAATAAAAAGAACCTAATCTATATTGTTGTTGATGCTTGCCCGATTCGATTCTGACTTCTTGGTTTTTGTTTATTATTTTTGCACATAATGATGGTTGGAGGAGAGATACGATGACTGTACGATGGCAGCACGTTCTCCGACGTCAATGAGAGTCTTTGATTTGGGCACGTGGCGGCGATCGGATGAAGAGGCGGTAAAGGGCCTCGGGCGTGCATAACACGCGCGCGTGAAGACATCTGGCCAGTGCGTGTATCCCACACAGGATTTGAAGGGGCACCGTGCTTCGATCGTGGCTGTTGGATCAGATCTAATCCAACGGCCCATGGGCGGCTGCACATAAGATCAGATAGGTGTTAGGGTTTTCGATGTAATTAGGGTTAAGGCTTAATTGTTGAGCCCAAAATAGACCTAATATGTAATATATGTACTTGGGTTTTGAATTTATAAACTGATATATTTAATTAAAATGGATTTAATTATGTTTTATTTGTTTTTTGTTTTAATAATAATAAAACCAAAACCCAAAATCAATAACAATAATAATTATAATAATTATAAAATCGGACAAAATTAGTGATTACAGCTGCCCCTCTTTGCTCATTCTTGTAAAACAAGAATAGAGCAAAGATCAAAAAGCACTAATTTTGTCCTACTTTCCTATCTAGATCCCGAATCACCATGCATTGGAGGTCCTATTGATGTCCTGGAAGTCTTGACATGAAATGCACCGGTTGCTGGAGCTTGAAGATGTTCTTCTCATTATGAAATTCTTCAATCTCCTGCCAAAATTTAGAGTATGAAGTTGTTCTTCTCGTTACGAAATTGTTCATCCTCCGAGGACTGAAGTTGTTCTTCTCATTATGAAATTCTTCATTCCTCTCCTAAAGTTGTCGAAGCTTGAAGTTTTTCTTCTCATTACGAAATTCTTCAATCTTCTGCCAAAGTTTGGAGTATGAAGTTGTTCTTCTCATTACGAAATTCTTCATCCTCCGAGGTCTGAAGTTGTTCTTCTCATTACGAAATTCTTCATTCCTCTCCTAAAATTGTCGAAGCTTGAAGCTGTTCTTCTCATTATGAAATTCTTCAATCTTCTGCCAAAGTGTAGAGCTTGAAGTTGTTCTTCTCATTTTGAATTCCTCCATTCACCGTAAATAGGGCGAGTTCTTCTCGTTATGAACTCTTAGTTCTTTGTATTTAATGATTCATGTCAAAATGGACAAAGTAAATTAATGATAGGAGTTAGCATGCCCCTAACTTAAGGATGTCTAACTACACATGATGCATGAATGACGCAAACTAAGAACCGCTTGGGTGAGCTCGTCTTCTGGGAAGCTCAAGATTCCTTATTTTAATTCTTTGTTGAAACTCTTTCTTCGGCTGATGCAACCCATCTCAAACTCGGGTTTAATTTTTAGAGCCTTTGTATCTCTTTTTGCTCCAAAGATTTTTTAGGTTCTCACTTAGGATTGTTGTTCTTATATCTTGCTCAACTTAATCTTCCTAAGTTTTGGCTCTAAAGCGTCTCTGCCATTAAATATTGGTCACCTTCGTGCCCCAAAAAAATTTGCCCCAAAATTTTTTTGTTTACTCATGTTCCTTTTTTTTAGTCAAGTTTCGACTTTTCAATAGTCAAATTCCTTAGGCTTTGTATCTTCCATTGTCTACTCTGATTTGAACTATTATGTACAAATGATCTTGTCGCATGGAGAATGGCTTCACTAGTTCCCGTTCCTGAATTCATGACGTAAAGTTTTGCCCCTCTTTCAAAATTTAGGGCGGGAAAGGGTTTTAAACTCATTTTAATGAAAAAAATAAGCAGAGTTTATTTTAAGTTCATTTTAATGTAAAACTTTTATTCAGAGTTTACCCCTCTTTCAACATTTAGGGCGAGGAAAAAATGCCTTAAGCTCATGCAAAAATTTAATGAGCTAGAGAAAATAATTAATTTTTTTTTGAAAAATGTGAACTCTTTTTTTAAATCAAAATTAGACGCCCAAATTTTAAATGTAGAGTGACAATGAAATGACTTATTGAAGATTTCCCCAAGCATATCATGTGTCTAGGAGACTTCGAAAGCTGAGTCAATATTGAAGATGTTAAGTACCTTCCGAGTTAGTTTGGTCTTTAAACAGTTTAAAACCACTTTTGGTATGTTTCACCTTTAAATTGTTGATTTTATGTCTCATTTCCTTTTTTATTTGGGGAATTCAACTCATTGCATTCTTTTAGCTCGAGATGAATGATGGAGCAAACAACAAAATCCTAAGCTACTTAGCATTGTCATGATATGAAAATATTACCATCACTCATGAAGCTAAGGTTTTTGACTTGGAATGTACATTGCAACCTTATTTGTCCAATCGCTTTAGTGGACTTCCCTAAAGTTTCCATTCTTATCCGATAATACCTCTCTACTAGGCTCCGAACATTGGAGTGCATTTTTATATCTCGAGATTTCATCTCATTAGTTGTTTAACTTTGTCAAGATTTGAAAAATCACTCATGAAGCCAAGATATAGAGTAGATAGAGCATAGCTACCTTATTAGACACTCAATCTTGCGGCTACAGCAGAGTGCCCCTGAGATTTCTCCTTTTACCTCTTTTTTTAAAAAAAAGGAAAATTATTCTTCCAAGTGCATTATATTGTCCTCATGTGTGGTTATTATTAACTGGCCAAATTAAATCGGAATGTAAGCCACATATTTGTTATCTTCGCAACTTCCAATTTCAATTAGACACGGGCTACTTGAAATAAATCGCTGGACTTGAATCAAAGTCACTCTTGCAATTTATATTTAGGCTCTCAATAAGAATGATATGTACATATATGTAACAAAAACTATCCCATAATGATGAATGAACTGTTTAAAGAATCAAAGAATATAAATTGTTTACCAAAATAACATATGAAAAAAGTACCATTTGATTGATTTGAGAAATCAATACATATGCCTTTACTAAACATTTTTGCTACTTTGGGCCGAAAGTGTGAGAAATAATTCCCAAGATTTCTTTAAAATGATACACAAAATGTAGATGATATCAACAACATAAACATGGAAAATGATGAACAATAAGATGAAGTTTTCGTGCATAGCAAACTCCGGACACTAGTACTGTCTTTCTTCCAACCAAATTCTTCAGTCCTTCAATCATTCTCGAAAAACTCAATCTCCTTATTATCATCATTTTTTGAATTATCTATTTAAATTCTTTACAATTTTGTATCTCGTGTCCTTCTTCCTGGTAGTACTCACAATATTCTTTTCCAGCTTCTATGTTAATCTCCACATTTTGTGTGGTCAAATAGGATTTATGCAGTTGCTTGTACACCTAGCTCAAAGGGGACTTGACTTCATCCATGGTTTCCAATGTCTTCTAGAACCCTCTTCCTCAATGATAGTGACCCCTCGCTCACCGTGATTAGGCAAAGGGTTGGCTGCTACATTTGGAGAGTCAAATTTCAAAACTCCCGTATTGATTAAGTTTTGTACCACCTTTTTAAATGCCTTGCAATTATCGATGTAATGTCCAGTAATCCCCGCATGATATTCGAACTTTGCTTTAGTGTCATACCATGGAGGATACGGGGGTTGCATTGGAGTGAGATAATAAGGGCGAACCAAATCGGCCTCAAAAAGCTTCGGGTACAATTCACTATAGGTTACCGGTATAGGAGTAAAGGTCTCTTCCTTCTTTCCTTTTGTATCTCTTCCATTGGATCATTGTGAATTTATTGCTACCGGCTTTGGCGTAATCACAACGTTACTAGGGCTATGAGTACTCACGTTGCTTACTTCATTATTTTTTCGTTTCTGAAACTTCTACGAACTTTCACCGGTTTTGAGCTTATCACTCCTGAACGCGACCTCGATTAACTCTGCCGTATTTACAAACTCAACAAAACTTAGGGATATGTTGCTGATCATTTTCTTATAGAGTGGACCTTGCAGTGTATCCACAAAAATACGGGTGATTTCGCTCTCTAGAATAGGAGGTTATATTTGTACAACGACATCTCTCCATCTTTGGGCATATTGTTTGACATTCTCATTATGCCCCTGAGTCAACCCTTGTAGCATAGTCCTATCAGGGACCATGTTCTTTACATGCATGCACTGTTCAGTAAAGATTCTTGACAGGTCCTTCCACAACTTCACATTGGCCCAGCTGAGCTGTGCATACCAACAGGTGGCTGCCCTGGTCAAACTATCCTGGAAGCAATGAATAAGCATTTTTTTCATTCTTTATGTGTGCCGCCATCTTACGACAATAAATAGTCAAATGAGCCGAATAACAAGTAGTCCTATCATATTTTTCAAAATTGGGTATTTTGAACTTGTGCAGAATGACCAAATCAGCTACTAGGCTCAATTCTATAGCATCCATTCCATAGTCGTTGGTTGCTTGCAACATGTTGACTCTTTCTTCCATCTGAAGGCGTTGCTCCTCAAGCTTTTTCTTGAACTCTGATCTCAGTCTTGTCTCTATTTCATTAATCAAATTCAAATCTGGAACTTTTACATCAACGTCATCTTTAAAATTATGTCTTAAGTCGACTAGATTGTTAGAAGATGCCCCAGCCACTTGGACATTCTTCAGAACTAACCCTTCTGGTTGAACCTTTGTGTGAGATAAGTTTCCACCTAGGTCTTCCACATTAGAATTTCCGTCCACAACTTGGGCTTACCCAGTATCCTTCGTCGCTAACAAAGCGGTAATACGGGCTATAATCTCGTCTTGAGATCGCTCAATCCCTTGCTCGATATTACCCAAGTGTTCCTCGATATCCTTTTGCGATTTCTCAATATTAGCCAATCTATCTTCCATAATCCTTGTTTGAAAACGTGTACCGTATGGGTGCTGAATGATTGCGATTTAAATTTGATGTCATGACATTTCCTACAATTAATTGTATTACTTTATTAATTAATGCATGGTATGTTATAAAATTCATGAAATAAATGATGAATGCAAGAATGAACGAATGAATGCAAATAAAGGTGCTGATTCTCGAACAGTCCTTAGAAAGACTTCCATTTAACAGAGAATATGTTTGATTACACGAAGTTGGAAAATGTATTACAAATAACGGTTAACTTCTTTTCTTGAGATCTTGACTTCATGAAGCAAGGCTCGCACTCTTCGTCTCAATGTTGTCTCCAAATTGATAGGCGACCTTGTCGCTTCTTCTCTTATGCTACTTAAAGGATTCGATTTTGAAAGGTTTAATTTAAATTTTTTTACAAAACGTAGGAGTTTAACTAAAATTTGTGAAAAAATCAAAATTTATCAAGAACCTTTTTTAATTTTAGAA
Organism: Hibiscus mutabilis; assembly: GCA_019671005.1. Lineage (NCBI taxonomy): Eukaryota > Viridiplantae > Streptophyta > Magnoliopsida > Malvales > Malvaceae > Hibiscus > Hibiscus mutabilis. Next base: position 21,765,123 of record CM033718.1, on the reverse strand, counting down.
AGGTTTAATTTTAAAATTTTAAAATATAATAATAATTTTTAAAATTTTGGGGGCAAAATTATAATTACTGAAAATTTTATAAGGGCTAAATGTGAGATTTTTAAACTTTGGGGGGCTGTGGCCCCTACTAGCTTCAATGAGGATCCCCCTCTACATCCAAGACATGTCGTCATTGCCTCTGACTGTCTCCTCGTCAATTTGTCTCTTTCCTGATTTGTGTTCTTTTGGCCCAACCTGATACTGTAGCATTATCGCTCTTGGCATCACAGACTTCACTCCCATGTCGAATGCCTTCTAAATTGGATTGTTCCCGAATCAACACCTATGTTATGATGCGATGCGAAAATAAACGCGGAAAAAAAAGAAATGAAAGAAAAAAAGAATAAACACCAACAAAAGCCGAGGTTAGTCTAATGAATATAATAAATGAATTAAATAAATTAAATGACAAAAAACACAATAAATGGAAACAAATTAAAAACATACAAAGCATGCAAATATAAGATAAAGACATATAAGTATAAATCAAACAAGGCCTAAAAGGGTTACCGCTAAAGGGACAGAACTCTGGCATGGCTCTAAGAGATGAGCTCTACGGTACACTATATGCGATTAGGTCTAGAGTAAAAGGTACTCGACTGTCGCTAGGACATCGATTCGGGAGGACACAAGTCCTTATACCATACGAGGGCGTGAACCCCAAGAAATATAAGGATCGTATCCCGAAAGTGAATTACAATATCATACGGAGATGAACACCCCACGAGACAAAGTAATCACTCACACTTAACGGTTATGGAACTAAAGTATGATGACAAATTATCAAACACTAGATAATGAAAGCGGTAAACAAACAAGCTTAAGGATTAAAAATTATATTGAATCGAATTTAAATTGTTCTTAATAAATATGATATGAACCCGAACTAAGGCTTAACTCTCTTTTTTGTTTTTTTAAAACAAAAACGGTTCCCAGCGGAGTCGCCATGCTGTAGTGACTTTTCTTATAAATTAATATGGAGAATTTTGAAGGAAAAAACGTATTTTGAAATAAAAGCAAGGAGTCACCACCGGTCATTTGGATAAGGTAGACCAGACACCAAAAAGTAAACAAGAGAAAATTGAGTTCGGGAGTCGGTTACGTGTGGGGAAGGGTTAGCACCCCCATCACGCCCAAAAAATGGTACCTAAGGGTTCGTATCATATTTAACTAAAAAAATTAAAGTTCGACCTAACTTAATTACTAACCCCTAAAAATGCATGAAGGCATGAACATGTGAATCAAATATAACCTAACTCGTAACCCACAATACCAAAGGAGATAACGCCCGAAGGCTCGGGACGACACTCCCACTAGGATATCGAGACTCCGAGAACTAAGCTAAACTAGTGCGATAAAAGTAAATATGACAATTAATTATGTACATGATGGAGTTGCTATGCACACATATAATGTGATATATAAAGAGAATGTACATGAATGCGATATGGGATATGATAAATAATATATTAAACATAATTTACTACCACATAAATACGTAAAAAAACTTTATGTATATAAAATATAAAACCATAATATACATGAATGATGGCAAAAAAATTGTAACACATACCTATATTTACTCGTACAAAACTATACACATATATATACAACGGTATAAAAGGGAACATTATATACATATATATATATATAACACATGTAAAGCCTTGTATATATATATATGTATATATGTGATAACTTATTAATACATATGTGGTAAAAAGCTAAACATCATATATAAGCGAACTAAAAGCAATGTATATATAAGACTTGCCATAATAATATTAATATACATATTAATACATATAATTTACCATATATTACGCACGTATTACTATACAAACTATCACATAAATATTACCATACATGCGTATAAATATAAGATATGGAAAGTCAAATGCAGAAAAAAAACCTAGATATTATCACAAAAAAAAGGAATTACCATGAATACATCAATTAAAGAATAAAAGAGTGTAAAACAAAGGCAAGAATTAAAATACTGAAATATAAATTGCACCAAATTAAATAAGTACTAAACTAAAAGGAAATTTAAATTTAAATAAAGAACAAAGACGAGGGACCAAAATGAAGCAAAATGAAATTTTTGAGGACAAAAGGAGTATTAACACATTGAAGAACGAGTTTATCCAAAATGGAGACGAAATTGAAATGCTTTAAAAACGTAGAGGGACCGCAGGAAGGATTTAAAAACGCGAAAGGATTGTCGGTGTAGATTCTGAAACGCATAGGGATTTATTATAAAATTAGCCCATTTTTACTTTTTAAACCAAGTATAAAACACATTTTAAACCAAAAAAATCTGATCCCTATTCACATATTTTTAGCTTTCCCCCCCAAAACCACTTTTCTTTGGATGTTCATCCGAACGAATGAACATCTGGGGATTATCCCAAAATCACCGTGGCCTGCCCGTGCCAGCCGTCGCGAGTTGTCCTCAGCTGTCGCTTGTCCCGCCAGTGACCACCGAAAACTCCTATTTTTTTCTTTTTTAAAAAAAATAGATCCACCACTATTTTTTTAGAAATCGGTCACCAAGAACCCTTTTTTTTAAAAAAAACAACACCTTTTTTATATAAAAAACTTAACCCGGTTCACCCTTTTGGTCTCGAAGAAGAACAATGGATTTGTCACTGGAAGTGGGAGAAGCGATGGCGATGGAACACCGACAACCACGAAAGTAAAAAAAAAACTTTTTTTTATTGATTTTTTTTGTTTTTATGACATTCAAAGGAAAGAGATGGAGGATACCTTCTCGATAATCTTTTTTTTCTTTTTGTAGTGATTCCTAATCCCCTTTTATTTTTTTGATTCGAAATGAAAAAAAGACTAAAAATTTTTTACCCCGAAATGCTTGGGGTTTCTTCTATTAATTGTAATCTGAGTATCACAAGATTTTTTTGTTGATATATTCGATTATATGCTTAAAAATAATAAAAAGAACCTAATATGTACTGTTGATGATGCTTGGCCGATTCGATTCCGACTTCCTTGTTTTTGTTTATTATTTTTGCATGTAATGGTGGTTGGAGGAGAGATACGATGACTACACGATGGCAACACGTTCTCCGGCGTCAAGGAGAGTCATTGATTTGGGTATGTGGCGGGGATCGGATGAAGAGAAGGCAAAGGGCCTCGGGCGTGTATCATACGCGCGTGTGAAGACAGCTGGTCAGCGCATGTATCCTACACAGGATCTGAAGGGGTGTCGTGCTTCGATCGTGGCCGTTAGATTAGATCTAATCCAACGGCCCATGGGCGGCTGCACATAAGATCAGATATGTGTTAGGGTTTTCTATGTAATTAGGGTTAAGGCTTAATTGTTGGGCCCAAAACGGGCCTGATATGTAATATATGTACTTGGGTTTTGAATTTTATGGACCGATATATTTAATTAAAATGGACTTTTATTTAATTATTTTTTATTTGTTTTTGTTTTAATAATAATAAAACAAAAACCAAAATCAATAACAATAACAATAATAATTATAATTATACTAATTATAAAACCAGACAAAATTAGTGATTACAAGTATAAAACTTTTAAGTTTTACATAGTGTAAGATGATCCTCTCTCTCTGTAAGGTGTACGTGCATTGTCAAAGAGTTAAAAATATGTATGAATAGATATAGGGATGTAAAAATAGGTAATCAGAAGTGTTTCAGGTCGGGTCAAACCGGATACAGGTCATTTCAGGTCAATTTGATGTTTCAACTCGATTCGGGTAGGGTGCGGGTCAGTTTCAGGTCGAGTTCATTTCAGGTCGAGTTTATTTCAGGCCGAGTTCATTTCAGGTCAGGTTCATTTTAGGTCGAGTCAAAACAGTTTGGGTCCGAATTAGTCAATTGACGGGTTAATTTGGGCTCAGGTTCATTTCAGGTCGGGTTTATTTCAGGTCGAGTTCATTTCAAGTTCGGTTCATTTCAGGTCGGGTTAATTCGGGTTTCGAATTCGTATTAAGTTTGAGTTTGGTACAAATAATCGATAGACTTTGGGAAGGGTCATTTCGAGTGAATTATTTAATGTCTTTCACGATCACGAATCACATTAAAAATAAATATTATGCACTATAATGAACATAAATATCATCATATTTAAAATATTAGAGTAAATTACAAAAATTTAAAATTAATAAGGTTCGGTTTCGGTGAAAATAAATTTTTAGGGACTAACATGAATAAAAATATCATCATATTAAAAACATTGGTCTAAATTACAAAAAAATGAATAGGGGTCAATTTGGAATGAAAATAAAGTTTTAGGGACTATAATGAACAAATATATAATCATATTAAAAATATTGGACTAAATAAAAAAATAAATAGGGGTCAATTTAGAGTAAAAATTAAATTTTAGCTACTAGAATAAACAAAAATATTATTGGACTAAATTGTCAAAATATAAACAAAAATGGGGAAATTTTGACTAAAAATTAAATTGTAGGGATTAGAATAAAACAAAAATATTATTTGATTAAATTACCAAAAATAAAAATATATATGTATCAATTTCGAATAAAAATAAAGTTTTAGGGACTATAATGAACAAAAATATCATCATATTAAAACATTGGACTATATTAGAAAATTTTAAAATAAATAAGGGTCAATTTGAATCTCTAAACCCCAAACCTCAACCCATAAATCTTACAATCACTAATAATTAAAGTGCAAACGGAATCCCTAAACTAATCTCATAACTCCTACCAAACACTCAACTTGACACATTTACCCATAAACTCCAAACCCCTAAATCTTACAATCAATAATAATTAAAGTGCAATCCTAATCCTCAAATCCCCTAATATCTAAACTAATCCTATAACCCCAAGCACTCAACTTGAAACATTTATTATACCCATAAACTGCAAACCTCAACCCCTAAATCTTACAATCACTAATAATTAAAGTACAAGTCTAATCCCTAAACTAATCCCATAACCCCAAACACTCAACTTGACACATTTACCCTTAAACCCCAAACCTCAACACATAAATCTTACAATCACTAATAATTAAAGTGCAAGCATAATCCCTTAATCCCTAAACTAATCACATAACCACAAACACTCAACTTGATACATTTACACCTAAACTCCAAACCTCAACCCCTAAATCTTGCAATCACTAATAAATAAAGTGCAAAACTAATCCCCTAATCCCTAAACTAATCTCATAACCCAAACACTACTAATTGTAAATTAATACATTGACGATTTTTTCATCCTTGCCGAGATAAATTGGGCCTTCAAAAGCTCGTCAAACGTTTTAATTATTAAACAATTTTATGAAGGAGGATCTAATTAAAAAAAACTAAACCTAAAGGTCTAAGGAAACTAAACTAAAATTGGGACTAAAATGAATCAAACTAAAATTAAAGAATAAAAAAGGACTTAAGTGTAAAACTCTTAGACTAGTAATGACCTAATCCACTAATAACCCCTTCAAAAATGGGCGGGCAAAATTCCCTCCATTTGTTACAACAATTGACAATTGTTTTTAAATATGGGTGGGTTGCGGGCAGAACAATTTGAAAAATGGGCAAGTAGGTTTTTACTTTTTAGGGATTAAAAAATACAAAAAAAAATGAGTATGGGTCAATTTGGAGTAAAAATTAAATTTTAGAGACTAGAATAAATTAGACTAAATTGTCAAAAATATAAATAAATATGAGGCGGTTGTGACTAAAAATTAAATTGTAGGGACTAGAATAAACAAAAATATTATTAGACTAAATTACCAAAAATAAAAATTTCACTAATTCCCTCTAAAATTTTTGGTGGCTTATTCCTCTAATTCCCTCCAAAAATTTTGGGTGGCTTTTATCCCTCTAAAAATTTTAGACTAAAAGTAAATTAATCTCAAACCTAAAAATGGGTGGCTTATTTCCCTCTAAAATTTTGTCTTTTTCCCTCTTCTTTACCAATTGTCTTTTTCTTTTTCTACCAATTGTTTTAGTTTAATTCAATTGAGTCTCAACTTAGATTAATTTAATTGAAATTTCATATTTAGTTTTAGAATTCTTTTAATTATGTCTGTAATTTATGCTTCTAGATTTTAGTTTAGTTCAATTAGATCCTAAGTTTAATAAGTTAATTCAATTCGGACATTATTATTATTATAACATATAATAAAAATTGATTAAATATAATTATACAAAAATTTTGATATGGATGTAAACATGTAATTGTACACATGATAACATCAACATGAAAGTTAAAACTTTAATTTAGTTCAAACTTAGTAGTTCAAACTTGACAAATAATTTATATTAAATAAGTTACTAAGCATATTGAATTATTACTAAGCATTAAATTATTTAACAAAATTTCAAACTTAGTAGTGTCAAATGAATATCTAAATACAATCTTTCCTTTTTTGATATTTTTAATTGATTATATATGTATATATAACAAAAAAATTATTTAACACTTTAAATTGATTTAAAAAATTAATATTTTGCATTTACCAACACTTAATAGTATACATTTATCACACTTTAAATTCATCAAATCATAGGCTTCCTCAATTACATGTCAGGTAAATCAAGCCAGGTCAATATTAGTTCAGGTCAACAACAAGTCGGGTTCAAAACAAGTCGGGTTCAAAACAAGTCGGGTAAAATCGAATTTCGAGTCAATTCAGTCGGGTAATATCGGTTATTTGTTAGGTTAGTCTCGGGTTCGTTTCAGTCGGGTGTAGGTCGGGTTTTGGGTCCATAGTAACAGGTTCAATTCAGGTTCGAGTCGGATGCAGGTCGGGTTTGGTTACTATAGTAATATGTCCAACTCGGGTTCGGGTCAACAACAGTCGGTTACAGATTGGTTTCTGGTCATCACATCCTCGGGTTAAACCAAGTTTCGACTCGAGCAAGTTTCAGTCGGATTTTCAGGTCGAGTCAGCTTTTTACATTCCTAAATAGATACTACCTTGTAATAATAATAATAATAAATATATTTAGTAATCAATAATAATAATAAATATATTTATTACGATATCAAATTATATTATGATGCTCTTGAAAGTTCATTGTATAAAATACAATAAAATATGCCACTATATATTTTTGGGGGGGGGGAAATCTTAATTGATACCTATATCGATTCCCCTTAATAATATTAACCTTAACTATCCTACTTTTTATGTTACTTAATTAAATAAAATTAACTAATAATAATGGTAAAACAATATTTCAGATTTAGTATTTTTAGATTAGGGTTTAAGATTTTAATATTTATGAATTTAATAGAGTTTTGAGCAGAGGTGCATCCATAGAGGACTATTGCCCCGTAAAATGGTTAAATTTAAGTTTAATCTCTTTAAAATTTAAAATTTTCAATTCAAGATAATGTAAAAAAAAGTGTATTGTGCCCTAGAATGATAAAAAAAAATTAATTTTAGTCCTTTTGAAAACTATAAAATTATAATTTAATGATAAAATTATCATAAAAATCATTCTAGTCCTTTTAAAAAATTGTAAAATTACAATTTAAAGTAATAGTAAAATTATTCTTTAACTCTTTAAAATATTATAATTTACTTCTGATTCCTTGAAAGAAAAAAATTTGTCTTCACCTTGATTTTGAGATTTATAATTTTAGGGTTGTAATCAATACATTAGGGTTTATAATAATTTAGTATTTAATGTTTTGGGTATATAATTTTGTTTGTTTTTAAAAAATGACTTAATGCACTTTTTGCACCTTTAATTGTTACTAATTTTCTTAACTTGCCTTTAACATATTTTTGAGTTTTTTTACCCCTAAAATTCAAAATGTTATTCATGTTGTCTCAAAAAAAAATTAACACCGTTAAAAAAATTTATCTTGACCAATTTAAACATACCACATCACTTAATTATTTTTAATATTTTTATATTTAATATTTTAAAATATCCGCTATTAATTTATTTTACCAAAACAACCCTTGTCCTCTTCCCAAACCTCATCCCCTCGTCCTCTTCCCCGGACCCTAATATTTTCTCGGATTACGATCAACTTCATTGCTCGGTAAAAAAAGCAGGAGAGCTTTAAACTCAGTTCTTCAAATGATCCACGAGCTGTCCCGAAGCTTTTAGTCCTCGTCGAGCAAGATTCAAGCCACAATGGACCCTTTTTTTCTTGGGAGATTCATGGAAGCACTCCATTATTACTCGGCAATCTTCAATTCGCTCGATGCAATGTTACCCAAATACGACACCAAACGAGCCAAGATGGAGCAATTTTACTTTGCTGAAGAGATTAAGAACATCATGAGCTGCAAGGGACCCGATAGAGTCGAACGGCACGAGAGGGTCGACCAGTGGCGACGACGAATGAGCGGAGCAGGGTTACAGGCTGCACCGTTGAGGTTGATGAGTCAAGCCAAGCAATGGCTCGGGAACAATAAGGTTATCGAATGTTACACTGTTGTTGAAGATAAAGGGTGTTTGGTTCTTGGCTGGAAATTTAAGCCGATTGTCGCGGTTTCTTGCTGGAAATGCTGAGAAACATACAAGAGAACTCCGTGGATGATGATGGATGGGCGCACGCAACGTGTTTGTTTAAATTCCAATAAGACAATGTTTCCGTTAGCGGGAATGGATGGTTATTGTAAACTAGCTTGTGATGTTATGCTTTAAGAAATTTGTTGCAGATCAATAACACATCTCCAATGGCTGCCTTCAGTCATTGAAGAAGCTCTGAACCGTTCCGATGATGTTTGAACAGATATGAAAATAAAAGAAAATGTGTGTTTTTTCATGTGTAATTAGATTGGATTCAAGCATGTTTATTTAACATTCAATTGATTATTTGTAGGGATCAAACTAGTTTCAGTTTATAGTATCTTAATCTGGGGAAAAAATTGGGAAAAAAATCTGGGAAAATTGGGGTTTGGGGGAGGAGTGGATGGGGTTTGGGGAGGAGGACGAGGATGGTTTTGGTAAAATAAAATTAATTTAATGAATATTTTAATATATTAAATGAAAAAATAAGAAAAATAATAATTAAGTAACATAGCGCGGTCTTATTAGTCAAGACATATTTTTTTAATGGTTAAATTTTTGGGCTAATATAGGTAACGACGTAAATTTTATGGGGCAAAAGACTCCAAAAAAATACGTTAGGGGTGTAATTTGCAAAAACAGGTAAACGTTAGGGGGCAAAAAGTAAATTAAGCCTAAAAATCAATATGTTTTTTAACACAGTGAGTGGCCTTAGGAGAAAAGGGAGTGTTGTTATTCCTAGGAGACCCGAGTTCTAGCAGCGTGTCTGCACACAATGAGTGTTTTATTTTAAAAAATATAAAGAGTAAAGAACATATAATATCATGTAATTACACTAAAAATATATTTTTGGGTATAACCATTGGCATCCAACCATTAATTGTCTAATCTCGGTTGTTTATTGCATAAGCTTGGACTCTCTCTGTCCAATGTGTCTATTTGCAATGTCAGAATTTGAACCTCTAAATCTTGTTTAAGTAATTTAGTATCCCATCCCACTAGAACAACTAAGGGTGTAAAAAACTAGAGGTGCAAAAAACGGGTATTGACCCGAGGTGTTGATGGCCCAAACTCAGTCGAGTTCGTCCTAGTGTTGACCTGAACTCGCTTTGGACCCGATGATTTTAGATCTGAACCCGACTTGAAAACAACTCCCGACTCAAATTGAACCTAATAATGTGATAACCGAACCTAGCATGATATTAACCCAAAATAAACCTTATCTAAATTAACCTAACTTGAAATGACTCAAGATTTGATTTTACCCGACCTGTTATCAAACTGTCCTATAAATAACCCGACTTGTTGTTGACTCGACATGTTAATTGAACTGGCATGTAAATTCAGTTGTTTGGGAAGAAAAGTACCCATCCAATCCAAAATTATTATTTTTTTTCTTTTTTTCATATACCAAAACTCCTTGGGAAGGAAATTACCCACCCAATCCAAAATTCATTTTTATCTTTTTCATGTTTTAAAAATACCTAAATTGTATAACCTCAATTTCCAAACCTATAACCCTAAACTTTGTATTGTAAACCTTAAATACAAAGCTCTATAACATTAATTTTCAAAGTCTATAACCCTAAACCTTATACTCTAGACCTTAAATACCAAACTTTATACCCAATAAACATATTATAATAATTATTATTATTAAAACGAAAAAGGTTGTTGTTGTTATTAATTTATTATTATTTTAAAAAATAAATATAATTTGTTATTGTTGTTAGTGTCAATATTATTGTTAAAGGAAGACTATAAATTTACCCAAAATAACCCGACCTGGAGTTCATTTGTACTTGGTTAAGATTCGACTTGAAGTTCACTCGAAATCGATTATACCTGACCCGAATTTTATTTGAAACCGATGTAACTCGACCTAAACTTAACTTGATATCCAAAATGACCCAATCTGAGATAGACCCAAATTAACCTGACAATTAACTATTTTGACCCGAAACCAAAAAGAGTCTAAATTAAGATTTACCCGAGTTAAATTATTGATTTGACCTAAGAAGTGGTTAGTTCACAAATCAATGTTTGATAATGTTATCTATTTTATCAAATGATCTGAATATTAATAGTATTATATTAATAATCTGAATATTAACCGTTGATATTAATTACAAATTGTGAAGCATTATGCTGTATCTGTTGTAGGTGTTGTTTGCTTATCAACGAGGCTTCCAAAACACTGATCAGAAGTCTACGTTCATCCCTCATATCAACAAAATAAAGGGGGTCCCAATTGTTCTAGTGGTTGTGGGCTGAACATTTCTCCGTAGATGACCCGTGTTGGAGCTGTAGGGTGTGAGATTAGTAAAAGAATGGGGGGAAATCTCTTAGATCGTGACGTTTGAGTTCTGAAGCACTAGTACTTGCTAAAATCCGTATCTGGGGTTGCTTCCACGAAAGATGTACGCTTAAGAAGCTGCCAAACAGTGTGTTCATCTTGGCTTTATAATCAAAGATATATGTAAGAAAACTGGGCTCTTCCTCCACTCATCTCCAACAGTACAGTTCCATGCCTTATTTGATAAACAATGAGAGAAGAAAAAAGTGTTCCAGTTTTAGCTTGTCTTGCTCCCTTGTTTCATTGACGTCTGAATTGATTCCACCCCACTCTGCTAACATCTAAACATGGCAGATAACCAAAACCAATGGTCCTTATTCTTTACCATGTATATTTTCCATTAATACAACAGAAAGGCAAAAAAAAAAAAAAAATCACCTTTGCCAAACTGGCTTGCTTTTAAATTTGAAACGTGAGGATTAATGAATCAAATGATGGTATGAGGCTTGGAAGTATTAGCCATTAGGGCATTGTTGCGGTGTTTTCTGGTGTTTGTAAGTGATATCGCTTCTTCTTTTTCTGTTGCTTTGGTAGAGCCGAGTGGCACAGTTTTGTTTTTGATCTACTCTACCACGAGAACCGAAAGTACGTGCGTGGTTTACATTGTACGTATTTGAAGATGTAGACGTGAAATCATGAAATTAATGGTAAAGATTATAATTAATGTGTAAACAAATGTGGTTGAGAGATCTCACAATTAACAGGCTACCACTACGAACCATCGTTGTTCGTTTGTACTCGGGGATAATAACTGCACATTGATTGGTTTCTGTGATCAGTAAAAATGGCTCTTTCATCAGTCGGGACTCAAAAGCAGTCGCACGGAAGATGCTTGAGAAAAACCCTGATGCCTCAATAACAATGTAATTGTAAAACGTGGAAACCACGATGGGTACGGGTTTCATTACTGTACTTAGGTTCATGTCCGGTGCATGTGATTGATAAAGGGAAGCTGGCTGTTTGAAAACGAAAGGGGCTGCTTGAGTCCTCCATGCACCAGCACCATCATAACTCAGATAACATATATAGTATATAATTAAATATACTCGAACGTACCAATATGGTTGGTCCAAGTGATAAGCAGTTTAGTATTGCTTAAACATGCCTCTAGTTCCTTAAACATGTCTTGGTCCAGGAGGAAGTGTAAAGCTAATGAAGCAGTCTCTTTAAGGAACTCCAACAAGTGTAAATGAAGTTAAGCGTGTGGTTTATGCTTTGTATAGGTTGGAAAAGGAGTCCAATTATACAACAAGTTTCCTCAACGATTGGATTGGAATTGTGTGATTGAATTAATTCCTTCCATGGGATGGATGGAGCCCTTTCTATTTGAGCAACATGACCACTGACTATGATATCCTTGGGTAAGTGCCAACCCCACGTTTTCTAAGACCTAGACCAACAAGTTCAAGAAGCATATGGAACTTTTCATGCAAGACATGTTAACTTTTTATTGGAATTTAATAATCTAATCTCAAATATCCGAAATTATATTCCTTTATTCGATCTCAACAACCCAAACACCTCCAACTTAAGCTTAAATTTTCCTAAACTTTATAATTGATTTAAGGCAAAAGTCGCCTAAACATAAAATTAACTTGAATTTGAAGTGTCCATGACCTAAAATAATCTAAATTTGAAATGATCTTAATTGAAAAACTTGATTCTCGTCAACAACCTTTAGAGCAAGTGGTTAAAAGCTCTCAATTGACACCTCTCCTCCCCTTAGTTGTGAGTTCTAAACTCAGTAAAAGCAAAATTTTCATCCCCTCCTAGGTAGGTATTATTAAAAAAAAGAAAAACTTGATTCTCAAACCTAAATACTTAAACCCAAAATTTAAATAAAAATGATATGAAAATTTTAAAACTCTTACTAATGCAAATTCAAATTAACTCAATTTAAAACCAATTCGAGCCACCCAATTCAAGGTTATACTCCATTGCAATTGGAGTAACCATTTAGTTGTCCAGTTGTGACATTTTGCCCGAGGTTATAACCAGTAAGCTCACGACTCAACTTTTAAATTCATGATGACTAGTGTTGCATCCATTGGAAAAAGAAAATACCAGATTGAGCATTACGTATTTCCATCTGATTTCATTCGGACTGTGGATTTTAAAGAGCTTAAAGACTAGTAGTATAATTTATCATTTTGGCGAACATATAAATAAATATTTTAGTGGACAAATACATGAACATGTTCGTGAATATTAAACGAATATATTCACGAATATTACACAAATATATTCGTGAATGCTAAACAAACGAACGCGGAATACCTTCAAAATAAACAAACGAACGCAAACAAAGGCTTATTCATTCAAGCTCGGTTTATTTATACCCCTACCTCAAGTCAAATGCCACCATTGACTCAAAATTTTAGATTATTACACTTGACTCAAAATTTTAAATCATTACACTTACACATCTTAAAAAAATATGAATATATATATATATATATGTATATTATATATGATCAGAAAGTCAATTGGAATAAACCAGCATCATAATATTATACATAATTGCATTGTATTTAAATACTACCTCAAACAAATTTATTTGATTAGATTTGGATAAAAAAATTAAAGTGTTTAAATGTTAAAATAATACTCATAAATTTGACTAACTTAAAATTTTTTAATTAATTTTATTTGATTGAATACTCATTCTTACGGGACAGAATAAATGTCATTTAGATAAATAATCTTGAGAATATATTATTGACAATGATATGTATGGGTAAAAAACGTAATTATACCATATAAATTTTGAAATAATGACCATATTTGTAATCCTGTCGTGGTATGAAATCTGGACAAGTAGTCCAATGGCCGTAAGGCAGGTAATATAATAAAAATCGAGGCAACACTTTCGATAAAAAAAAAAAAAGACTCCAGCTTTCTCCCATGAAAAATACTCAAAATTCATTTTTAGGGAACAGGCGGCGATAGTAAAAGCCGTTTCCCTTCTATAAAGAAGCGTTTGACCTTGTAAATCTCGTCCGCCATGAATGACCACCCTTTTCTTCTTTCATCAATCTTCCTCTCCACTTCTCTAACGCGCCAAGCCTACACCCACATACAAACGCAAACGCAAACGCAAACGCAAAAACAACATTAAACACCTTTCTTAAGTCTTAACTCCGCTGATCAAGCATCTACAGCAAACATAAAAAACCCAAGAATTCTCAGCCCCTTTTCTCATTGATTTGATTTGTTTTTTCATTTTTTTGATCTGATAAATTTTACCCTTTTCTCGTTTGCTGTGATGGCGGATATAGTGAAGCAAATCTTGGCAAAGCCAATTCAGTTAGCGGACCAAGTGATAAAAGCGGCGGATGAAGCGAGTTCCTTCAAGCAAGAGTGTGCGGAGCTCAAGTCCAAGACAGAGAAACTCGTTGGCTTGCTCCGGCAGGCGGCGCGTGCGAGTTCTGATATTTACGAACGTCCCACGCGCCGCATCATCGATGATACCGAACAAGTCCTCGACAAGGCCTTCTCTTTGGTCCTCAAATGCCGCGCCAACGGCCTTATGAAGCGCATGTTTACAATCATCCCTGCCGCCGCGTTCCGTAAAATGTCTTCTCAGCTCGAGAACTCAATTGGCGACGTTTCCTGGCTTCTCCGCGTATCGGCTTCCGGTGACGATCGCGACGATGGGTACTTAGGCCTTCCTCCGATCGCTGTAAACGAGCCCATTTTATGTCTAATATGGGAACAAATCGCGATTCTTTATACCGGCTCGCTTGACAACCGATCCGACGCGGCAGCTTCGCTGGTTTCCCTGGCCAGAGACAATGACCGTTATGGGAAACTGATTATAGAAGAAGGAGGGGTTGGACCGTTATTGAAATTACTGAAGGAAGGTAAAATTGAAGGTCAAGAAAACGCCGCCAAAGCAATTGGGCTTCTGGGTAAGGACCCGGAAAGCGTGGAGCACATGATCCATGCCGGCGTTTGTACGGTGTTTGCGAAAATCCTCAAAGAAGGTCCTATGAAAGTCCAGGCCGTGACGGCGTGGGCGGTGTCTGAACTGGCAGCTAATTACCCAAAATGTCAAGATTTATTCGCTCAGCATAATATAATCCGATTACTTGTTAGCCATCTGGCGTTTGAAACGATTCAAGAACATAGTAAATACGCTATTGCTAGTAACAAGGCGGCATCGATCCACGCGGTGGTTATGGCGAATAGTAATAATGCGACTGTGAAAGTAGCTGTTGACGAATATCATCAGAGTCCGGTTTTGCATCCAATGGAGAACCAAACCCCGAATCAGATGCACAATGTGGTTACCAATACAATGACAATGAGAGGGGTGAATTTGCCACAAAAGCTGAATAATAATCATGTTAGGAGTAACAGTCAGGGCAATGTGAAGCAATTTCATCATGTTTATTATCAGCCACAGCAATCCGGGGCGAGTATGAAGGGAAGGGAACTGGAAGATCCTGCTACCAAGTCTTATATGAAGGCAATGGCAGCTAGAGCTTTGTGGCATCTTGCCAAGGGGAATCCTTTTATATGTCGGAGTATCACCGAGTCTAGAGCTTTGCTATGTTTTGCAGTTTTGCTAGAAAAAAGTACTGATGATGTGCAGTTTAATTCGGCTATGGCATTAATGGAGATTACCGCTGTGGCAGCGCGGGACACCGATTTGAGAAGGTCTGCGTTTAAGCCAAATTCTCATGCTTGTAAGCTTGTAGTTGATCAGCTGTTGAAGATCATCGAGAAGGTCGATTCAGAGTTGCTGATTTCTTGTATCAAGGCTATTGGTAATTTGGCAAGGACGTTTAGAGCAACCGAAACAAGGATGATTGCTCCATTGGTTAAACTTCTTGATGAGAGGGAAGCTGAGGTTTCCAAGGAGGCTTCCATTGCACTTACCAAGTTTGCTTGCACCGATAACTACCTACACCTTGATCACTCCAAGGCAATCATTAGTGCAGGAGGTGCAAAGCATTTGATTCAGCTAGTGTATTTCGGAGAACAAATTGTTCAACTCTCGGCATTAGTTCTCCTATGCTACATTGCCCTCCATGTTCCCGATAGCGAAGAACTTGCCCAAGCCGAGGTACTTACGGTGCTTGAATGGGCATCCAAGCAATCCTACATGACCCAGGATGAAACTATAGACGCTCTTTTACAAGAGGCCAAAAGTAGACTGGAGCTGTATCAGTCAAGAGGTTCAAGGGGATTTCATTGATTCAATCACATTTCCTGTAATTCCTTGTTCGAAACGATATCCAATCGTGTTCTAATGGAGTGTACATACAGTTATCAGTCTTCCATGGGTGATCATAAGTATTTTCAGTCATCTGCAGAGTTGCATTGCTGGTTTAAGTCCAGGAAGGAGTTCATGATATATTCATTATAGGCTTCATATCATGTAATCCACATATTTTTTTGTTCCTTTGGGAATGTCTTTCCCCTTTGGGAATCACAACTGTATGTTGGTTTTTAATTATAAATTCTAAATAAATTTATTCATGTTTGTCTAATACTTTGAGAAGTTGGTTATATCTTGGTTGGAACAGCTAGGAGGTAATGTAGGGAAAAAGTTGTCTGAAAAAATATTGCATGTTTTGCGGTGAAGGAAATGGGAGGCATGATGTGAAGGTGAACTAATATTTGGGCAGACTTTTTTTGGGGTGGGGGTTAACCACTGGTATTAATTTTATTGGTCAATTAAAAGCAGATCAGATTTTACAGAGACTTAATATAAGGACGATCTCTCACAATTCTTTGTCACCATTCAATCTTCACGGAGTTTTGTAATAATTACAACTTAAGAACTCTTTTGTTCTATGGAGGGAACCAACGTAGTGCAATTTTTTTTATTACAAAAACTGTCAATCGAATCCTGTGCCATGCAATCCTTCCACTTGAATGCCAAAAACAAAAGAAGCATTACTGTATAAATTCATGGCAGCGTGTCCAAAGGAAAACCCCTTGTTAGTTAGAAACGTTAGTGGGTACTTGATTTATTACTCTTTATTACAATGTCTTGCACGATTACACAAAACACTACTTTTGTTTCTTGTTTTTCTTGTACACTTTGCACACTAACACTCACTACATATTTATAGTCCTAATAACCGACCTAAATAAATTCTAGAAGCTAATTAAATAATATTAAAGACAATTCTAACTTTCAATAGAAATTACCACATGATTCTTGGTCTTTATGGAGGAGCTGCCACGTTGCTTTCAATTACCAAATCTTTAGTAGCTAAGGATTCTTGAAATTTCCAGCTACTGCCACATTGTTGCTGACATGATCTATATGTTTCCAGATAGTTCTTTTATGTCTCCAGCATTGGTTTGTTTTAATTAAGTTTGATTTTCAACACTCCCCTCAAACTTAATTTTTCATTCCAAGCTTTTCTTTTAATCTATAAAATATATATGCATTCAACGACTTTGTAAAAATATCTGCTAATTGATCTTCAGTTCTACAGTAGACTAACTTCACGTTTTTGTTTTTCACCTGCTCTCGTATAAAGTGATACTTTGTGTAAATATGCTTGCTTCGGATATGGGAGACATAATTTTTGCGAGAGATATAATGGACTTGTTGTCGGCATAAATTATAGTTGGTCTTTGTGCAAAATTTAACTCATTCAAAATATTCTTCAACCAAATTGCTTGATAGGTGCACACTACAGCGACTATGTATTCTACTTCACATGTCGAGAGAACTACCCTTTGTTGCTTCTTTGATGACCATGAAAATACTGCGGAGCCGATATGAAATAGATATCTAGAAGTACTTTTTCTATCATCTATGCCTCCCCATAATCACTATCGGAGTAACCGACTAACTTTGAATTTTGTGAATGTGTGTAGAACAAACCATAATCCAACGTACCTTTGATATATCTCAAAATTCTCTTTGTTGCAATCCAATGGTCTTGTTTTGGTTTCTCCATGAATCCGCTTACCAATCCTACAGCTTATGTTATGTCTAGTCGTGTGATAGTTAAATACCTTAAACTTCCAATGATGCTTTTAAACAATGTTGGATTCACCGGCTGTCTTATTGAATCAACACTTAATGTCATGCATGTTTCAACTGGAGTGGCTACCGGCTTGCAATCTTTCATTCTAAATTTGTTTAAGATTTGCTCAACATACTTCTTTTGAGATAAGAAAATGCCTTTTTCCATTTGCTTCACATCGACTCCAAGAAAGTATGACATCTCACCAATATCTATCATTTCAAATTCTTTAGTCATAACTTTCTTGAAATCATGAAACATACCTGGGTTGTTTCCGGTGAAGATCATGTCGTTCACGTATTCACGTATAAACACACAATCATGATATCACCATCTTTATTTTTCTTTGTATATAAGGTATGTTTGTACGAACTTTTTATGAACCCATTATCTTGGAAATATTCATCTATTTTTGTGTTCAATGCTCTTGGTGCTTGCTTTAATCCATATAAGGCTTTCTTCAAGCGGTAGACCTTATGTTCATGTCATTGTTTAATGTACCCAGGTGGTTGCTCGATATAAACTTCTTCTTCTAGGTAACCATTTAAAAATGTCGACTTCACATCCATCTAATAAATCTTCCATTTGTTTTGTGCTACAATTGCTGTGAGAAGTCTGATAATATTGATCCTTTCTACTGGAGCGAATAATTCATCATAGTCTATTCCTTGTATTTGCTTGTAGTCTTTGGAAACTAGTCTCGCCTTGTATTACTGTACTTGTCCTTCTTTATTTGTCTTCGTCTTGTACACCCACTTGACTCCAATTGGATTATGTCATTTTGGTAGGCTTGTGGCTGCCACGTATCATTTCTTTTTATCGATGCAATTTCTTCATTCATGGCATTCTTCCACTTGTCATCTTCAATTGCTTCTTCATATGTTATTGGATCACTACTTGCAAGTAAATAGAAAAGTGAAATATTTTGAGTTTCTTTCATCCATTGCTTCTTCATTCATGGCATTCTTTCACTTGTTATCTTCAATTGCTTCTTCATATGTTATTGGATCGCTACTTGCAAGTAAATAGAAAAGTGAAATATTTTGAGTTTCGTAATTTTTGTACCTTTTTGAAACTTTTCTCTCCCATTTAGATCTTCGAACTTTAGTCGGTTGTACTTCAAGATTCTTTGTTATGCTGCTGCTTGATGAAAACGGTTCAATTAGATTTTGTTGAGGAATTTGATCATCACCTTGTTCATCTTGGTTGATGAAGTCATCATCGTCTTTATCTTCATTAAAAAATTAATCCTTCAACTTTTTTTTCTTATGTGCTCCATCTTTAATGTTTTGTTTCATCGAACTCAACATTTCTTAGATTATCAACTTCTTGGTTAGAGGATTGTAAAGTTTGTAAGCCTTGCTTCGTTCATCATAGCCGATAAAGATGCACTTTTCTCCTCTATCATTGAGCTTTTTTCTTATCTACTTAGGTACGTGAGCATATGCGATGCATCTAAAATTCTTGAGGTGACCAATTCTTGGTTTTTACTGCTCCATGCTTTGTTCGGCGCCATGTTCCTCACATTCTTTGTTGGACAATGATTTAACAAGTAAACTACACATCGAACTGCTTTAGCCCAAAAATTTCTTGGTAGATACTTACCTTTTACCATGCTCCTTGCCATGTCGAGAATAGTGCGATTCTTTCTTTTTGGAACTCCATTTTGTTGAGGCGTGTATCTAATTGCCAACTGGTGAATGATACCATGCTCCTTGTAGAAATCTTCAAATAACTTTATTGTATACTCGCCTCTTCTATCGGATCTAAGTATTTTTAAGTATTGACCGCTTTGCTTTTCCACCATTGCTTTGAATTCTTTGAACTTATCCAATGCTTCTGACTTTTGTTTAAGAACATATACCCAACACTTTCTGCTATAATCATCAATAAAAGTCAGGTAACACCTATTTCCTCCATGTGATGGTATGTCAAAAGGATCGGCTATGTCAGTGTGTACAATCTCCAATGTTCTTCTAACTCTCCAAGATTTTCCAAATTCAAAGCTTTGTTTGTGTTGTTTTCCTTTGATGCAGACCTTGCACAATTGATTTGGAGGGTTGATTTCTAGCAATCCATTCACCATCTTTGCTTTTGACAATAACTTCAAGCCAAAAAAATCAAGATGTCCATACCTCAAGTGCCATAGCCACGAATCGTCCTTGATTGCAGTCTTCATGCACTTTACTTCTCTTGACTCGATGTCAATAGTGAAGAGACGATTCTCGTCATATCAACTTGAGCAATCAATTCTCCATTTTTATTCTTGATAGAAAGTGAGCGATTTTTCATCTGTACTTTATATCCTTTTTCTAGTAGCTGGCCAAGACTTATGATGTTGCTTTTCATAGCCGGTACATAGTAAACATCTGATATGTATTTCTTTTCTCCATTTTTCTGCATAATCATGATTTTGACTTTGCCTTTGACCTTTACGTGCGAGTCGTCACTAAAAACTACTCGTCCACGGATCGTTTCATCTAACGCTACAAAAAACTCCTTTCGACCACACATATGATTACTGGCACAATTATCGAGATACCAAATATTTTCCTTTTATTCTTCATTTCCTTTATAAGTGAGGAATACATGAGATTCTTCGGTGTTTTCTTTTTCAGCTGTTGCTACATTAATTCTTTCTTCATGCTTTGGAGCTAATCTACACTCGTAACTATAATGACCATACTTTTTACAATCATAGCATTGTACCTGAGATTTATCTCCTTGTTGATATCCGCCTCTTCCTCGACCTCTATATCCTCGTCCATGACTTGGTAATTGGTAATTTTCATTTATTTGGTTACTAACATGTGAACGTCTGCCATGTTCATGTGTTCCTCTTCCACGATATCCACTATAGTTTCCTCTGCCTCGCACATAGTTGTTGCTCGTTTCGCCTTTGTTGACGTGCAACTTGCTTTGTAGGACTTGCTCTAGATTATGTTTCTTCATTAAGCTTCATTTTCTGCTCATGGGCTTGGAGTGATCCCACAAGCTCATCGATAGTCATTTGAGTTAAATCCTTTGATTCTTCAATTGCAACGACCACATAATCAAATTTGCGTGACAATGATCGTAAAATTTTCTCTATCACTCTGACCTTGCCAAGCGCTTCGTCATTTCTTTTCATTTCATTTGCTACAGCTTTCACATGGTTAACATAGTCATTTATGCTTTTAGTGTTTTTCATTTTTAGCATTTCAAACTCGGCTCTGAGTGATTGAAGACGTACATTCTTTGCTTTTTCAACCCCTTGGAGTGATTTCTGCTGAGTTTCTCATGCTTGCTTCGTTGTTGCTGCTTCTACATTTTTTTAAAGTTAGATTCATCTACTGCTTGGAAAATGTAATATAACGCCCTTTGGTCTCTTTTACGAGCATCCCTTAGTGCTCTTCTTTCTTCATTGGTTAGAGCCGCTTCTGCTGCTACATTTTTCGTCTTGATGTATCCTTTTACAACGATGTCCCAATAATCCTGCGAACCAAGTAGCGCCTTCATCTAAATACTCCAATTGCCATAATTCGTCTTGGCCAATCTCGGGATTTGGGGCTGGATCATGTTCTCTATCTTCTCGCGGCTTGAAATCGAACTCGAACTTAGACTTGACTTGAACTTGGCTCGGATACCACTTGTTGGAAACATTGGTGGACACACGATTTATTACTCGAACAAATTTATTACAATCTAAACAAAAGTACAGTTGCTTGCTTCGGCAAGTTACTCACCAAAACACTACACTTGCACGATTCACACTCTTTTGTTTCTTGTTTTTCTTGTGCACTTTGCACTTTAACACTCACTACATATTTATAGTCCTAATAACCGACCTAAACAAATTCTAGAAGCTAATTAAATAATATTAAAGACATTTTTAAATTTCTCTAGAAATTACCACATGATTCTTGGTCTTCATGGAGGAGCTGCCACGTTACTTTCAATTACCAAATCCTTAGTTGCTAAGGATTCTTGAATTTCCAGCTACAGCCACATTGTTACCGACATGTTCTATATATTTCCAAATAGTTTCTTTATGTTTCTGGCATTGATTTGTTTTAATTAAGTTTGATTTTCAACATGGTATACATGGGAAATAGAATTTCTTAGAGATTGTGATTTGTTTGATTTGATTTGAAAAGTTTATGATGACTGTTTGGTCGAAAACTATTTTAAGAAAAAAAGTTTGTAGTTTTTACCATGCCATCCAACCTATTTCATGTTCGTGCACATATATTTAGTGTGATAGATATTAATTAAAAGTATGAAATCTTTGTTTTAATAAAAAAAAGTATGAACTTAAGATTTCTAGTTTTTCATTGTAACCAACTAATAGACCCTATAAATAAATCGTCGGATATCCTTACTATGGAAGGAGTCGATAATTATTGTTTACGACTCTTGTAAAATTTTCGACTATGATGAATTCTCTCCTCTGGGGGTAATTTTTTTCTCGTATAATGTTTGTTTCCTTTTTTATTTGCAATTTTTTACCGTTATCTTTTCCGATTCAGGACAAAATTTAATACAAGTTAATGTTGATGCAAGGGTGTTCGAAATGCATTTATAGCATGGTATTATTTTTTAAGGCGACCACTATTTTCTTTTGTAGTTTGTTTGTCATCTTAAACTCTTATTTTGTAATATTTTATTGTAATTACATGATAGTATGTATTATTTATTTTTAACTTTTTAAAAACGTACATACAATATACGTGAATAAAAATTGGCGAATGAATGAGAGAGGCCGAAACCTATTATTCCATTCAAATTATTTGGACTTCCAAATTAGCCCATCATTTGCCTTGGTGGACTAAAAATAATGTAAAGATGATCCAAAATTGATTTTGGATCCCAAACCCAATAGGAAATTGTGAATTTAGTACTATTTTGATATCAAACGGTGAATAAAGAAGGTTCGAGGTTCAAATAAGAGTTTAATATTTGGGTAATTATTCCATGATCATATATTTGTGAAAACTTAAGTTTCTATAAGTAACTTAGTTTTAGAGTTTAGGGATTTCATTTAGAATCTAGTTTTTATTGGTTTAAGTTTACGCAATTTGAATTTAGGTCTGTAGTTAAAATTTATGTTTTATGGTTAAAATTTAAGGTGAATTCAAAGCTTTCTTGGACATGCAGGTTTCTACAGGAGGTTCATTCATAATTTTTCTAAAATTACTAAATCCTTGTGCAATTTGCTTGAACAGGATAAAGTCTTCAATTTTGATGATTTTTGCGCCCAAGTATTTGAAACCCTAAAGGAAAAGCTTACCTCGGCACCCACTATCGTTCCACCAGATTGGACGCTACCTTTTGAGCTCATGTATGATGCAAGTGATTTCGTGGTAGGAGTAGTCCTAGGCCAACGCACAAGAAAGGAACAAAAAATCAAGTGGCCGATCACTTATCACGTTTAGAACGCAATAGAGAGGAGGAGGCGGATTTAGAGATATGCGATGCATTCCCGGATGAGCAACTTTTAGTTGCCTCGGCAACCATGGATGCGCATGCCTCGGCAACCCTCGATGCCGCAGCAACCCTTGACACCTCGGCAACCATGGATGCTCATGCCTCGGTAACCCTCGACGCCGCAACATCTCTTGACGCGCACGCCTCGGCAACTCCAGACGCGCACGCCTCGGCAACCACTGATACGCACGCCTCGACAACCATGGACGCGTATGCCTCGGCAACTCTAGACATACACGACTCAGCAATCTTGGGAGCAGTCACAACGGCAGCACATGCCTCGGCAATACCCTGGTACGCGGATTTAGTTAATTTCCTTGTTTGTGGTATTTTACCTTATGGCCTTACTCACCAAGGGAAGAAGCGGTTCTGCCATGATGCTAAGCATTACTTTTGGGACGAGCCTCTTTTGTTTAAACAATGTGCAGATCAGGTCATACGCCGATGTGTCCCTGGAGAAGAGCAGCAGAATGTACTCTGGTATTGCCATTCTTCACCCTATGAAGGACATTTTGGAGGAACTCGTACCGCGGCCAAAGTTTTGCAATCCGGTTTGTATTGGCCAACACTGTACAAAGATGCCTAAGAGTTTTACAAGCAATGTGATAGTTGCCATAGGACGGGGAATATCACCCACAAACCAATGGGCAAGCAGAAATTTCCAACTGGGAATTGAAGGGTATACTCGAGAAAGTTGTAAATCCCTCTATGAAGGATTGGTCAGTAAGACTAGATGACGCACTTTGGGCATATCACACTGCGTTCAAAACACCCTTAGGTATACCCCCTTCCGACTTGTCTATGGCAAAACATGCCATCTACCGGTAGAAATCGAACATAAGGCATATTGGGCAATCAAGACCGTGAATATGGATTGAGAAAGTGCCGAACAAAAGCATTTGTTGGACCTCAACGAGATAGAAGAATTCCGTGCACTCGCCTATAATAATGCACAAATCTACAAGGAGAAAACAAACCAATGGCATGACAAGAAACTATTGTCGCGACAATTCATGCCAGGGTAACTAGTTCTCTTATTCAAATTTTGGCTAAAACTTTTCCCGAGAAAACTGAAATCAAGATGGTCGAGACCATTCGAAGTTGCCAAACCATTCTCTCATGGTGCCGTGATAATCAAGTCCATCACTGACGAACATGAATTCAAAGTTAACGGACAAAGATTGAAGCACTACAACGGTGCCCATGTGGAACGTAACAAAGAAGTGGTCGCCTAGGGAGATGCATGAGCATGCTCTCCTTTTAATATTTTCTTTTTCTTTTTATTTTCATTTTTATTTTTAGGAGATATTTTATTTTTCTTCATTATCTTTAGTTTCTAGGTTTTCTTTGTTTTCTTTTCTTTTTCACAACAAAACTCACAACCACCATGCTAAGGAAATTTGCTGCCGACTACTTGCCATAGCAACCACAACAGAGATTGCCCAGGCAACAACAATGGCGTCGGCAACTTCTGATTCCCAAACATGGATCAAATCAAAGCAATGCTATTCACGCGGTACCAGCCACAAGCATTCAACCACCGACCGAAAAATGAATCAAGCAAACGAGATGAAGGAAACTTATCACTCGAGGTGACGACCTCTCCGACTAACTCATTTCATTTAGTTTCTTTTAAATTTTGTTTCACTTTTTCATGCATTGAGGACAATGCTTCTCTCGAGTTTGGGGGGGTGTTGGTTTCTAGTTAGCTTCATGTTTAGTTGCATTCATCTTTAGCAATCACATATAGGTTGCATATGTTACTTGCCATTCCTTTAATTGGATTTAATTGCTTAAGACTTGTTGAATATCCAATGATGAATTTTTGCCACTGCACTTAATTGAAAGAACCTTTAATTTTAGGATTTCATGAAAAGAACTTAGAATTTTACTATGATGCTGAATTTTTTTACACGGTTGTGGCTTGTTGAAAGAAACTTAGTGAACTTAGGTTGCTTAAAATTTGGGTAAATTTAAAATTGAAAATTAAAAGTTAAATTCTTGCTAGAGGTGTCCGAAACTGGCTCTAGTAGTAAATGCACTTTCTTGCTAGAGGTGCCCAAAACTGGCTCTAGTAGTTAATGCACATTAAAGAATAGCTAGAGGTGCCCGAAAATTGGCTCTAGTGAAAATAAAAATAAATGCCCCGGTAATTAAATTGATAAAGCCTATTGTTCACATAGAATCTTGAAAATCAACTTGTACACAACTACGCACACACATTGTCACGAGCATTATAGTTTGGTTCCGAGTAATTTTTGTGCTATCCGAAAAATTAAAAGGGATCATACTTTGTGCCACGGTTCCGAGGTTTGAATTCAAGTTTGAAGCATGTCTTTGATGATTAAAGTCTTGGCAGGTAATTGTTAGTTTGCATTGCTCGAGGACAAGCAATAGTTCAAGTTTGGGGGTGTGATAAGTGTTCAAAAGTACTATTTTTATTACCCTTTTTACTCATATTATTGTTAGACTTAGGCTCATATTAGTTGCATAATTAGTCATTCATGCATTAATTCATGTTTCTTTCCACCATTGAGCTTGATTACATAACTTGGTGATTTTTGTGGAAAAAGATGTTGCTTTGGTGTGTGTAGAATCACTTGCCAAAGCAAGGCTGGAACCAGTTGCCAGGGCAATGCATGAAGGAGATGCCGAGCTAGTTGCTAGGGCAATGCTTGAAGGAGATGCCTAGCTAGTTGCCAAGGCAATTTTCGACAAGGAATAAGATAATATGGTAGTTGAAATTGATGACTAGATAAGCTCAAGATGACGTAGAGCAAAGTTAAATTC
Organism: Hibiscus mutabilis; assembly: GCA_019671005.1. NCBI lineage: Eukaryota > Viridiplantae > Streptophyta > Magnoliopsida > Malvales > Malvaceae > Hibiscus > Hibiscus mutabilis. The sequence continues at coordinate 21,738,971 of CM033718.1, read as the reverse complement.
CAAAGGATTTTGATTTCCATGAAGAGGTTAAAGAGAAATAAATCCCAAGAAGATAGGAGAAGTTCTAGAAGGAATTTAAATATAATAAAGAATTATATTCTTTAAAGATAATTTAATTCCAACTTAACTTCCTCCTCAAGAAGGATTTTGACCTAGCCATATCCTATTTAAAGGACCAAGCCGTCAAAGAGAGGTGAGCAAGAAGAGAGAAATTTCGACAAACTCCAAAGGGGCAAGAGGGAGAGATTTTGACAAGGGAGAAAGCTTGGAAGGAGAGTTCGATTGAGAGGTTTTCCAAAGAGGGTTGATCGATTTCTTCTTTTTCTTATTTGCTTCCATTAGATTCATGGTTTGGGGATTATTCTTTGTATATCTTTTGAACCCAACCATGAACTAACTTGATTGGTTGGGGTTATTGTGTTTTGTTGTTGTGAAAAACAATTGGATTTTGTTTAGGTTTTTGAGTTGCAATTCAATTTTCAAAGTTTGTTCATTCTCGGTTCTCAATCTTGTTTGCGAGTAAATTGGGAGAGGATCTCGTAACTTCATCTATTTATCTAATATCGGGAGAGTTAGATTCAAGAAACAAATGAGCATGGTCTTTATTCAATCAATTGATGGTAAAAACTAATCTGGCTTAGGAATAAGTTTAGAATTTCAACGGCTAAGAGGAACGCAAGATTGGTTGTTGTTCACCCTTGATTCACGCAGGGATGTATTATCAAGGCATGCACAAATAGCTAGAGTTTCGACTTAGGGATAAGAAGAAACCATTGAAGAACGCTTCGCCGAACTTTGGAAGTGAATGCTCAATTGCCCAAGCAATTGAACCAACCTTAATTGCCCAGGTAATCGCGGGAGCATTGCCCAGGCAATCTGATCAAACAACGAGGGGGAATTGCCCTAGCAACCGACCAGGCAACACGGCAGAATTGCCCTGGCAATCAACCAGGCAATTGCAACCAAATTGCCCTGGCAATCGACTAGGCAATCATAACAGAATTGCCCTGGCAATCCGGCTGCTACTCAATCACCAAGGCGATCCAATTGGCTATCACACCTCAACTCACGATAACCTGGCCTATTCTCTCTTTTGTTTTCATCTATTCTTTTAGTTTATTGCTTTTACTTTACTCGTTAAAATCAACTCCTACTATCAATTGTGTTTTTATTTTTACAGTGCAATAACTAAGACAAAGTGGCCCAAACCAATCCCTGTGGAGACAATACTCGATACTTATCATATCACTTTATTACTTGCAACGTGTATACTTGCACAATTGCATAGCACTTATTACGTGCAACACCTTGCTGAGAAAGAAGCCTCTAACCAAGCTCCTCAACCCTTCCTCTTCCCAAGCTCCTTAGATGGTTCTCCCACCTCTTTCACTACAAGGGATGTTGTAAAACAAGTTACAACGTTGCTAGAATCTTAAGATATGAAAAAAAAATGATTCTACAACAAGAAATGGGATCAAATCTTCCATTCCTGTTCTTACACTTCAACCTCCACCAAAACTCATCCTCTACCAAACTTAATGAAGCTTGCCTCAAAATGTAGATCTTTGATTGCTAAACAACTTGCCTCAAACCCATAATTCATGATTCTTACCCCAAAACACAAAGAATCAAGCTTTAGCTTTAGGGTCATTGGGAAAGAGAGATGAGAAATGTGGGATGGGCAAAAAACAGAAGACAAGGTGAGCTCATCACCCTTACTTTTTGCAGAGAAATTAAAACTCCTCTGCATCCTTCCAAAATGGGTTGCTTTATCATTTTGTCCTTCCACCAAACTCCTAAACACTCACAAGCCCAACAATAACAAGCAAGCCCATAGGGACTCTCGAAAGCCCAACTCTTGGTCCAAACTCAAAGCCTAACATGAAGCCCAAGCTTCGGTTCAACCCGAATCTCAGATTTTAAAATCTGGGTCGTTACAACTGGACTAAGTGAACTTTTTACCTCAGTATAAATAAACCGTCCTAAGTTGGTCCATACGCAGAATGCTACTCCTTCACTTGTGGTGTCTCTTGAAGGTTGTTACCTTCTTTTTCTGTTTAGGGTTTTGATTACCAGTTCTAACCTTTGTTTTTTTTTTTCGTTCTAAGCCTAAATTGGGCCCTTTTATTGGTGGACCTATGGTGCCTACTATGTACTTGTTTCTTTAGTTATGAATGAAATATTTTTCTTTTTGATAAAAAAATGAAACTGAAGGCATGCTTCTTTGGGGGTACAAAGCTCCCAATTCCCATTATTTCCTCCCAAAATGGATGATAAAATAAAATAATCTAGAAAGCCCCCTATGCCTCACAGTACTAATGGGGATTGTTAAAAAGACGCAAATTGTTTTGACACAGAGCTCGCAAGTAGTCAGCCGTTTTCACTGATCGGTAAATCCCAATTCCAAATGCATTGGTGAAGAATAAAATAATAGTAAAGTAGCGCATCATGTTTACCAATGTCGTCAACTTGCTTGCTTTTGCTTATGTAGCAAAGGTTTTATATAGATATAGGTGGAACTGGAAGCCTTTGATCCCCTCCTTTAATGATGCTCACTTTACATGTAACATATGTATGTATCAAGAAGAGAATCTCGGTTCAAGGTCAAGTGAGGTGAACCAACAAAGTTCAGCTCTCCTTTTTCTACATCATCCTTCCCTTTTTTCGTTTTTATTAATCTGATTCCAGAATCCACCCATACCTATTAGCATCACCTACACACTACATTTAAACCGCTGTATTTCTCTGTATGTAAAGATGAAAAATGTGTGAAATCGGGTCATGATAAGAAACAAGTTGCAAACGCCCTGCCTACCCTTGGCTGGCTACCATGCTTTGCGACTACTTGCATATGGATGTGAAATCGGGTTCAGTTCATGGCCTGCAGTGTTTAAAATCTCGAGACTCCTTGATTCTTGTTATTTCAGATGCTCGTATGTTATGTTCATGTTCAAATATATTTTGATTATAGTCTGGAACTGCAAGGCTGGTGGACTTTGTCCCTTGTTCCCTCGATCCATGTTCATGTATGTTTGGACTTTGGAGCCGTCCTTTGTGTAGGCTCAAGGGGAAGAAATTCAGGGCAGCAAACAGAATCCCCATGTGCCTACGTCCAAAACCTTATTTTATATGTTAATCATCAATGTTTACCCATATGTAATAGTATTTGTATATTATTCTGTTTTTAACGTCGGCATATGGCGGCCGACTTCAACTGTGTGCAGGCTCAGGCTCAGCATGTGACACTACCTCTGCCTCAGCACGTACCCCATTTCCCATATACATCTTCTCTGCCACTCACATGGTACCCACAACTATTCCTTCTTTTTTTAGGTTGAATACTTTATATTAATATTAATTCATATTAAAGAAACATAGACCCCACTCTTTTAATTTATTACTGAAAACATATTTTATAGATGGTATCTGTATTATACATTCATGATTGATTTACTCTCTATTATAGTTTGATCGATTGTAATTTGTTCTTTTGAATTTTGTAATCAATTTTGATTTTCTTAATTTCCTCAAATTAATTTTTTTATAAAAATAGTACTATAATTTCTTTTGTTTAATAATCGGTATCTAATTCATTGGTCGACTAATCTCCTTCTAACCTAATTTGCTGCTCTATTTATAACGTCAAGATTCAAACCCCGATTTAGGATTAGTGTTCCATCCCATTAGACTTGTAATACCCGAATTTCGTCCGGGTTTTGTATATATATATATATATTTCACTATACGTATGACCAAATAATAATAAGTAATAATCTTTTCTAATAATAATCCTTAATTCTCAAATATCCAAACAATAAAATAGTCTATTAAATAAAGATAGTCCCTTAATGTCCAATTACATTATTAAAAGCCCGATTACAAAGTTGAAAGCCCAATTAGTTACAATTTCTTTGCCCATTTAAAAGACAAAACTGATAAAAGAAACACAAGGGCCCGACTGTGTTTCTTTTTCCCGCACAGAGACGCCACGTGTCGAGCCAAGACTGGCCAGAAAGCCATTCACCAGGATTCATCTTCTGCTGACGTCACCCGTGTTGACTGGGTATAAATACTTGCAAGGAGAGAGAAAAACATCAATAACGGCTCGTTATTAACTCATCATTAAAGACAATAATAATTAGGAGAGAGGAGAAAAGAAGACGATGAGTTATCTGAGAAGCTTGAACCGTCACTAGAGGCTAGAGAAAACTGCCGAAAGCTCACTGGAGTAGCAGACACGCTTCAAGAGGTAAAACCTCACCTCTGTTCTTCCTTTTCCTGCACTAAAACAAGCAGAAACAACTAAAACCAGACCTCAATCATTTAAAACAGTAATATCAGTGTCCTAAACTTAGATAAATTCTAAATTTAAAAGTCAGTAACCTAAAAACTCAAGATCTAAAATGGAAATGAAATCATAAATTAAAAATGGATTCTGATCACTTATCTTGAGTTTCTGCCGTTGAGAGCACTGCCGGAGTTGAGATCGGAGTTGGAGGAAGGATAGGATTCGTGGTGGAGTTGAAAATGATAGGAAATAGGTTTTGGTTTTGGGTAGGTAGTTTAGGATGGGGATGAAGGGTGATTTTGATGAATTGGGCTCAGATTAGGGTTTAGGATGGAAAAAAGAATATTTTTAGAGTTTTTAGGGTTTTGGTGGTGGTTGAAAAACGCTCAGGCGGTGGAGCACGGTGGTCGGATGAGGGTTAGGGATGACTAGAGTTAGGCTAGATGGTGGTCAGAGGGAATAAGTTTATCAAAAGGGATGGCCGGAGTTAGGCCAGATGGTGACCGGAGGGATTAGGATTATCGGAGGGGATGACCGGAGGCAATGGCCAGTGGCCGGCGTTGCCTCTGGTATTTGAGAAACATGTTGAGGTTAGGGTTTGGTGGTGGTTGAGGATCAAAAGGGAGAGAGCTGATGAACATCAGATGAATTTTGAAGGTTTTCGTGGGTTTTGATCTTCATAAATAGAAAATTGGGGAAGTTTTAGTGTTTCTACGGATCAAATGAAAGAAAAACATGAAGAACAAATGAAGTACAAGGATGAACAAGGGGGTTTTGATCGAAAACTCGAGGTTTTTCTAGGTTTTATCTGTTTGGGTTGAGAGGATTTAAGGGATAGAGAGAGAAGAGAGAGAGAGTGAAGTGTTATAATAACCGGTTTAACTCGGAAATGGCCTATTTATGGCCGAGTTGACACGGCACCGTTTTGGTGTCAGGTCACAAGATCAGCGTGTTTTGGAAATGGATCTGGGCACGGGGTCACGGTCCGACTCAAGACCCGGTTATAATGGTTTGGGCTGTTTAGGGTTTAAACCGGTTGGTTCAATTTGTTTTAGACCAGTTTGTGAAGCGGATTTTTGATATAATTGGATTTAGGCTTTCCAATTTGCCCCATTTTACATTTTAGTCACCCATTTCCTTGTAATTTAGCCTTTTAATTTCCAATTTAATTCAATTTGGTCCAGGATAGTTCAATTTCCTTTATTTTTATTGCCTCGCGTTTAATTTATTTAATTGTTTGTATGATGCATGCTTTTAAATACTCATGTAGTATATTTGTTTAGTGAACCTTAAATATTCTTAACATAACTAGAACCCTTAGAATTAGGTTCTCTAATTTGAATGAATTGAAATTGAAAAGGAAGATCATTGTAGAAAATGAATGAATATTAAAATATTACTTTAATGCCCTAAGTTGATTAGTATCACATTGTATTGTGATGTTATTGAAAGGGCTTGTTTTAGTGAAATATTTAATATTTCATTCAAACTTAGAATATGGTTATTACATATAGTTGGATAATTAGTTCAATAAAATTCAAATTAGGATCAAATAATTAGCATCATTAATAGTAAGAATATTGTTATTTTGGGCCTAATAGGGGTAGTGCCCAATCATTTGGGTGTTATCACACTAGCCCAAAAATTAATGATATTCATAGGATTCTAATTAATTAATGAATTGAAGCCTTAATTAGGTTTTTACTTAAAATTGACCACAAAATAATTTGTAATGCATTTAAACCTTTTGTTTTGGGATACATTTTTGTGTATGAATCGAAGTTTCCTAATGTAACTGGACACTTCAAAAATTCATATTCGTTTAAAAATGTATTTTCTTACAAAAGGATACCCTTATTCGGAAAGAAATTTAATTATCAATTAATGATTAAATTAAATTCATTTTATTACTCGAAAATGTCAAAATGCCACATGGAATTAAAAAGGTACTGATAACGGGCGTTTGTGGGGGTGCTAATCCTTTCCCACACGCAATCGACTCCCGAATCCAAGTTGTTTCAAAATGAATCTCTGGTTGTTTTTATGGTGTCCAGTCTACCAAAGTGACCGGTAGCGACTCCAAATTATTTTTTGAAATTAAATAAAGGTTTTCATGTAAAAAAACCTAATTTTAAGATTAAGCGAATTTAAATGAACAAAAATCTCGATTTTCAAAAGAATCGATCGCCGAGCTATTTTCCTACACATTTCTTTTTTCGGTCGCAAAAACGGTCACGGCAGCTTGGTGACTCCACTGAGGACATTAAAAAGAGAGTCAAGCCTAATTAATTAATTCCAAGTGGCGTTTTAACATTATGAGCAATAATTTGAATTTAAGCTCTTCTAGAGAACGGTTGGATGAATTTTCAGGAAAAATGGGGGTAGTTTTGTGTATGATATATCTGTCATTCATGCATAAGCTCTCGACCCGGGCTTTTCACCCTTAAGAGGGAGAAAGACATTATTCGACATGATGCTCTCAAGCTCTGAGTTTGAATTTTTGTCTTATTTTGGTATACTAACTGTAATCACTCATTTTTGACCGAGTTTTAGTGTTATTAGTATTATTTTAATAATATTATTATTAATATAAAATTAATGAAAAATCAAAATAATAATAATAAATATATTATTAAAAAAAGGAAAGAAAATGCGTGGAACATGTTGCTCCACGTCACCCAAACTACCCACCCCTTGCCTATATAAAGGCTTGCATGTGGGCAGCCAATTTGGAGAATTTCACGCCAAAAATTGCCAACAAATTGGCAAGTGAATTGGCACCCAATTCGTGGGAGCCATGGCTGGCCGCAAGGCTGGCCGGGGTTGGGGGCAGTGCCCTCGGCCCCAGTTGGTTCGATCCAACATTCGATCCGGCCCCTATTTTGGATCCGATCTAGTTAATATTTTTGGAGAGGTCGTGGTAGATCCCGATAGGGTTCGGTGGGGTTCGTCATTCGAGCTCTTAATTAGGTATATTTTCTTTTCTTTTTATTTATGTTATAATTTTTATGATTTAATGAAGTATTAGTTAATTTAAAATTGTGTTCTTTTTTACTTTGTATGTTTATTTATGCTTTAGATTAGTATTTATTATGTTTTAAATTTATGTTTTATATTAATATTTTAGTTATGTTAAATTTATTTTTTATGTGTTAGATTAATATTTATAAATGTTAGTATTTATTTATGTTAGATTTGTTTTTATTTATAAGTTAGATTAATATTTATGTATGTATGTTTTAGATTAGTATTTGTTTATGTTTTAAATTTATGTTTTAGATTAATATTTTATTTATGTTAGATTTGTTTTTATTTATGAGTTAGATTAATATTTATGTATGTATGTTTTAGATTAGTATTTTATTTATGTTAGAGTAATATTTTATTATGTTAGTATTTATTTATATTTTATTGCATTGTATTTATATTCGCCATGTTTTAGGTTGCATAACAGATATATAAATTGTCAATGCGGTGCCCTTTTATCCGAGCGTAAACGGGGCCAGTATTAGGCGTAGTGATAGTGGTTGGGCGTTTACTCTTGGATAACGGGGCCTTTAAAAATATACTCGCACTTATAATCAAATTTTAAATTGATCGTCACTTTAATCCGGAAAATCTAACATTAATAAAGCGGTAATTATTAAAGTACCAATTTTGGGCGGTGTGGGGTGCTAATCCTCCCCCATCCGTAATCGACTCCCGAACCCAATAGTTTTCGAATCTCTGCTTTTATGGTGTCCGACCTACCTAAGTGGCCGGTGGCGACTCCCTTTCTTTAAATGAAATACGGTATTTTTAAAACCCCACGGAATAAATATTTTAATACCCAAAAAACCACAAACACTTCGAAAACACTTTTTTTAGCGAAAAGGATATAGCTACAGATGGCGACTCCGCTGGGGACAATTTTTTGTTTTTCGAAAACAAGAAGAGAGTCAAGCTTTTTAAAATAATTACCGTTTTATTAATATTAGAAATTCCGGGTTAAAGTGACTAATAAATTAACATTCGGTTATAATTGCACGTTTATTTTAACGCATTTAAAATATGGCATATAAACCCGTTTTTTAAGTGGGGGAAAACGCTAATGCTTTCGTGGAGATATCGTTCTCCCGTATGGGCCTATCAAGTAACTTCAGGGCTCGAGTACCTTATGCTTTCGTAAGGATATCGTTCCTTTGTACGGGCATAAGCGAATGGGTCCCCTCTGAATTGAACCCGGTTGAAAGGAGCCTATAATGGGTGATGATCGGGGGCCTTGCTACTCTTAGTAGAGGACAGCAAGGACAATTCGGGTACCTCCTAGCACCAACACTGCATGTAGAGAACATATAGAAACCCACCCCTTTAGAGCCATGCGGATAACCTCAGGTGTTTTAGACGGGATAAATAGGGTTTTTTTGTTTGTTTACCTTATTTTATTTTATTTGTCCTTTTATTTATGTATTTATTATTTTTATCTGGTACTAACTCATTTTTGTGTTTTATTTTTATTTTTATTTTACACATACTTTTGTTGCATTATCATTGCATCCACATTACATAGAGGCGTTGATTCAAGTGGTTTACCCGATTAGAAAATCTTTCATCATGGAAAAAATGTGTCTTAGGAATGACGACATCGATCCAGTCGCGCGACATCGGTCAGAGATTAATCAACAGATCCGAAGTAACAATTTGCCGAGCAAGCGTGTAATGCCAAAGTATACACACGAGACCCTGATGGTGGACATACGACGAGTTGCAAGGCGTGTGAATGACTTAGCTACCAAAGCCGCGACTCTCCGACCTTTCGTAACCCCGGACATGGAATAAGCACTAAGGTTTATCATGTTGCTCAGAGCTGTCGAGGAGCTAGGAGGTAGAGCTAGGGCTTATATGTAGAACTTTGTTTTGTATTTAAGACTAGTCCCTAAATTTGAAGAAAGATTGGTAGCCATTTTGGCGTGAGTCCCCAAATTTGAATTTAGTTTGGCGACCATTTTCATGCGTGAGTCCCCAAATTTAAGAAAATTTTGGCAGCCATTTTCAGCGTGAGTCCCAAAAATTGAAGAAAGTTTGGCAGCCATTTTCGGCGTGAGTCCCAAATTTGAAGAAAGTTTGGCGACCATTTTTTAGTGAGTCCCCAAATTTGAAGAAAGTTTGACCATTTTTTCGGGCGTGAGTCCCCAAATTTGAAGAAAGTTTTAGCGACCATTTTAGGCGTGAGTCCCAAATTTGAAGAAAGTTTGACAGACCATTTTTGGTTAAAGAGTCCCCAAATTTGAAGAAAGTTTTGGCACCATTTTTGGCGTGAGTCCCTAAATTTGAAGAAAGTTTGGCACCATTTTCGAAAGGTTTGTCCCCAAATTTGAAGAAAGTTTGGCACCATTTTTGTGTGAGTCCCAAATTTGAAGAAAGTTTTTTTCAGCGTGAAATGCCATTTTAGTGAGTCCCCCAAATTTAAAGAAAGTTTGGCAGACCATTTTTAGCGTGAGTCCCCAAATTTGAAGAAAGTTTGGCGACCATTTTCAGGCGTGAGTCCCAAATTTGAAGAAAGTTTGGCGACCATTTTCGTGAGTCCCAAATTTGAAGAAAGTTTTGGCGACCATTTTCTCGAGTCCCAAATTTGAAAAAAAGTTTGGAAAGATGACCATTTTTAGGCGTGAGTCCCCAAATTTAAAGAAAGTTTTGGCAATCCATTTTCGGCGTGAGTCCCCAAATTTAAAGAAAGTTTGGCAGCCATTTTCGTGAGTCCCAAATTTGAAGAAAGATCCCATTTTAGTGAATTTGAAATTTGAAGAAAGTTTGGCGACCATTTTTACAGTCCCCAAATTTAAAGAAAGATTTGAAAATTTTGGCGACCATTTGAAGAAAGCGTGAGTCCCCAAATTTAAAGAAAAGTTTTGGCGTATTTTCGGCGTGATTCCCCAAATTTGAAGAAAGTTTGGCACCATTTTCTACGTGAGTCCCCAAATTTGAAGAAAGTTTGCAGCCACCATTTTGGAAAGTTTCCAGCCATGAGTCCCCAAATTTGAAGAAAGTTTTGGCGACCATTTTAGCGTGAGTCCCAAATTTGAAGAAAGTTTTGACCATTTTCGGCGTGAGTCCCCAAATTTAAAGAAAGTTTGGCAGCCATTTTCGGTGTGAGTCCCCAAATTTGAAGAAAGTTTGGCAGCCATTTTCAGCGTGAGTCCCCAAATTTGAAGAAAGTTTGGCAGCCATTTTCAACGTGAGTCCCAAATTTGAAGAAAGTTTGGCAGCCATTTTCTGCGTGAGTCCCCAAATTTAAAGAAAGTTTTTTGAAGAAAATTTTTACCATTTTCACACATGAGTCCCCAAATTTAAAGAAAGTTTGGCAGCCATTTTCGCGTGAGTCCCCAAATTTGAAGAAAGTTTGGCGACCATTTTCGGCGTGAGTCCCCAAATTTGAAGAAAGTTTTGTACCATTTTTCTGCGTGAGTCCCAAAATTTGAAGAAAGTTTTGAAAGCCATTTTCATGAGTCCCTATTTGAAGAAAGTTTGCCCATTTTCGGCGTGAGTCCCCAAATTTGAAGAAAGTTTGTGGCATTTTTCATGTGAGTCCCCAATTTGAAGAAAGTTTGGCAACCATTTTTGACATGAGTCCCAAATTTGAAGAAAGTTTGGCAGCCATTTTAGCGTGAGTCCCCAAATTTGAAGAAAGTTTGGTAGCCATTTTAGGCGTAAGTCCCAAATTTGAAGAAAGTTTAGCGCCATTTTCGTGTGAGTCCCAAAATTTGAAGAAAGTTTACAGCCATTTTAGTGAGTCCCAAATTTGAAGAAGTTTTGGCATCCATTTTTCGGCGTGAGTCCCAAATTTGAAGAAAGTTTGGCAGCCATTTTTGGCGTGAGTCCCCAAAATTTGAAGAAAGATTTAGCAGCCATTTTCGGCGTGAAGTCCCCAGTTTAAAGAAATTTGGCAGCCATTTTTTGGCGTGAGTCCCCAAATTTGAAGAAAGTTTTTAAGCCATTTTGGCGTGAGTCCCAAATTTGAAGAAAGTTTGGCAGCCATTTTGATTAAAGTCCAGAATCCCCAAAATTTGAAGAAAAAGTTTGGCAACCATTTTCGGCGTGAGTCCCAAATTTGAAGAAAGTTTTGGCAGCCATTTTCGCGTGAGTCCCCAAATTTAAAGAAAGTTTTGGCAGCCATTTTAGGCGTGAGTCCCAAATTTAAAGAAAGTTTTGGCAGCCATTTTCTGTGAGTCCCCAAATTTGAAGAAAGTTTGGCAGCCATTGAAAGTTTGGCAACCATTTTACTGCGTGAGTCCCCAAATTTGAAGAAAGTTTGGCAGCCATTTTAGGCGTGAGTCCCCAATTTGAAGAAAGTTTAGCGACCATTTTAGGCGTGAGTCCCTAAATTTGAAGAAAGTTTTGGCGAATTATTTTTGGTGAGTCCCCAAATTTGAAAAAGTTTGGCAGCCATTTTAGCGTGTGAGTCCCCCAATTTGAAGAAAGTTTGGCAGCCATTTTTTCGGCATGAGTCCCAAATTTGAAGAAAGTTTTGACCATTTTAGGCGTGAGTCCCCAAATTTGAAGAAAGTTTGGCAGCCATTTTTTTAGCGTGAGTCCCTAAATTGAAGAAGAAAGATTTGTGACCATTTTGAAATGAGTCCCCAAATTTGAAGAAAGTTTTGGCGGCCATTTTTCCGCGTGAGTCCCCAAATTTGAAGAAAATTTTGGGCGACCATTTTTTCAAGCGTGAGTCCCAAATTTGAAGAAAGTTTGGCAGCCATTTTGGCGTGAGTCCCAAATTTGAAGAAAGTTTGGCGATCCATTTTCAGCGTGAGTCCCAAATTTGAAGAAAGTTTGGCGACCATTTTTCAGTGAGTCCCCAAATTTGAAGAAAGTTTTGGCACCATTTTCAGCGTGAGTCCCTAAATTTGAAAAAGTTTGGCACCATTTTGGCGGTGTTGTGAGTCCCCAAATTTGAAGAAAGTTTGGTGACCATTTTTCGAGCGTGAGTCCCCAAATTTGAAGAAAGTTTTGGCAGCCATTTTCTACAAGGAGTCCCAAATTTGAAGAAAGGTTTGGCGACCATTTTCGGTGTGAGTCCCCAAATTTAAAGAAAGTTTTGGCAGCCATTTTCGGTGTGAGTCCCCAATTTGAAAAAGATTAAGCGATTTTCGTGAATCCCAAATTTGAAGAAAGTTTAGCGATAACATTTTAGGCGTGAGTCCCAAATTTGAAGAAAGTTTTGAATCCATTTTCGGCGTGAGTCCCCAAATTTGAAGAGTTTGGCAGCCATTTTTGGCGTGAGTCCCCAAATTTGAAGAAAGTTTAGCGGCCATTTTGGTGTGAGTCCCAATTTAAAAAGGTTTGGCATCCATTTTCGGCGTGAGTCCCCAAATTTGAAGAAGGTTTAGCGACCATTTTTGGTGTAAATCCCCAAATTTGAAGAAAGGTTTGCGACCATTTTCGGCATGAGTCCCCAAATTTAAGAAAGTTTGGCAATTTTACACCATTTTGTTGAAAATTGAAGTTTTGGCAACCATTTTGAGTCCCAAATTTGAAGAAAGTTTGAGCCATTTTCAAGTGAGTCCCCAAATTTGAAGAAAGTTTTGGCAACCATTTTCAGGCGTGAGTCCCCAAATTTGAAGAAGGTTTGGCAGCCATTTTCCGTGAGTCCCTAAATTTGAAGAAAGTTTGGCAGCCATTTTCGGCGTGAGTCCCTAAATTTGAAGAAAGTTTGGCAGCCATTTTCGGCGTGAGTCCCCAAATTTGAAAAAGTTTGTGACCATTTTCGGCGTGAGTCCCCAAATTTGAAGAAAGATTGGTAGCCATTTTCGGCGTGAGTCCCCAAATTTGAAGAAAGTTTGGCAACCATTTCGTGTGGGTCCCAAAATTTGAAAAAAAATTAGGCATCCTTATTCAGTGAGTCCCAAATTTGAAGAAAGATTTCGGCAGCCATTCTTGGCGTGAGTGGAAATTTGAAAAAATTTTCGAAGTCCCAAATTTGAAGAAAGGTTTGGCAGCCATTTTCGGCGTGAGTCCCAAATTTGAAAAAGTTTTGGACCATTTCAGCGTGAGTCCCAAAATTTGAAGAAAGTTTGACAGCCATTTTCGGCGTGAGTCCCCAAATTTGAAGAAAGTTTTAAACATTTCGGTGTGAGTCCCAAATTTGAAAAAGTTTAGCAGTCATTTTTTCGACGTGAGTCCCAAATTTGAAGAAAGTTTTTGGCAGCCATTTTTATTGAGTCCCCAAATTTGAAGAAAGTTTTGTAACCATTTTGGCGTGAGTCCCAAATTTGAAGAAAGTTTGGCAGCCATTTTCAGCGTGAGTCCCAAATTTGAAGAAAGTTTGGCCCATTTTTCAGCGTGAAGAAAATTTGAAGAAAGTTTTGGCAGCCATTTTCAGCGTGAGTCCCAAATTTGAAGAAAGTTTGGCCGTTTTTTGTGAGTCCCAAAATTTAAAGAAAGATTTGTAGCCATTTTGGCGTGAATCCCAAATTTAAGAAAGATTTGTGACCATTTTCGGCGTGAATCCCAAAATTTGAAGAAAGTTTGGTGTTCGGTGTAAGAGTCCCAAATTTGAAAAGGTTTGGCGTGAGTCCCCGTGAAATTTGAAGAAAGTTTGGTAGCCATTTTCAGCGTGAGTCCCCCAAATTTAAAAAAGTTTTGTGACCATTTTTGCACTGAGTCCCCAATTTGAAGAAAGTTTGTAGCCATTTTCTAAGTCCCCAAAATTTGAAGAAAGATTGGCAGCCATTTTTACGTGAGTCCCCAAATTTGAAGAAAGTTTTGGCAGCCATTTTCGTATGAGTCCCAATTTGAAGAAAGATTGGCAGCCATTTTGGCGTGAGTCCCCAAATTTGAAAGTTTTGACAGCCATTTTTGGTGTGAGTCCCAAATTTGAAGAAGTTTGGCGGTCATTTTTCGTGTGAGTCCCCAAATTTGAAGAAGTTTTGGCATCCATTTTCAAGTGTTTATCCCTAAATTTGAAGAAAGTTTGGCCATTTTTTCGGCGTGAGTCCCAAAATTTGAAGAAAGATTTGGCAAATTTTTTGGTGTGAGTCCCAAATTTGAAGAAAGATTGGCAAACCATTTTCGCCATGAGTCCCCAATTTGAAAAAAAAGTTGGCGCAGCCATTTTGATGTGAGTCCCAAATTTGAAGAAGTTTTGTAGCCATTTTCTAGCGTGAGTCCCAAATTTGAAGAAGTTTGGCAGCCATTTTCAGTGTGAGTCCCAAAATTTGAAGAAAATTTTGCAGCCATTTTCGGCGTGAGTCCCCAAATTTGAAGAAAGTTTTAGCGGCCATTTCGCGTGATCCCAAATTTGAAAAAAGTTTTGGCAGCCATTTTTGCATCCCAAATTTAAATTAAGTTTTAGGCGTACATTTTTCGTGTAGATCTAGAATTTGAAGAAAGGTTTGGCATCCATTTTCGGCGTGAGTCCCAAATTTGAAGAAAGATTTGGCAGACCATTTTCGGCGTGGGTCCCAAATTTGAAGAAAGGTTGGCAGCCATTTTACGTGTAATCCCCAAATTTGAAGAAAGTTTGACCATTTTTGCGTGAATCTGAAATTTGAAAAAGTTTGATACATTTTTAGGCCTAAGTCCCCAAATTTGAAAAAAATTGGCAACCATTTTTCGCGTGAGTCCCAAATTTGAAGAAAGTTTGCGACCATTTTCATCGTGAGTCCCAAAATTGAAGAAAGTTTGCAGCCATTTTTGTGAGTCCCAAATTTGAAGAAATATTGGCATCCATTTTTTGGTGAGTCCCAAATTTGAAGAAAGTTTGGTGAAAATTTTGAAAATGAGTCCCCAAAATAAAGAAGAAGAGAAAAGATTTTTCAGGTAAGTCCCAAATTTAAAGAAAAAAATTGAGATATACATTCTATTTGAAGAAAGTCCCCATGTTTTCCAAAGTTTGGCAGCCATTTTCTCACCCATGTAGTCCCAAATTTTAAGATAGGAAGGCTTGTTTTCGGCGTGAGTCCCCAGTTATATATAGGAAAAACTCGGCAGCCATTTTCGGCGTGACATCCCTAAATTTATAAGAAAGGTTGTGTTAAGCGATTTTCGGCGTGAGGACCCAAAATTTAAAAAGTTTTGGCAGCCATTTTGAAGCTAAAGTTCCTTGCTAGGAAGGGTGACGCCGGGTGAAGACTAAAATTTATAAGAGGAAGAACTGCCGACCATTTTCACCCATGAGTCGCAAAGGTTTTTATAGGAAGGCACATTTTCCCGTTGAAAGAAAGTCCTATTTTGAGGAAGAGGTTTGTGACCACCTCTTAAGTGAAAGGTTACATTTTTAAGAAAGTTTGGCTACGAATTTAAAAGCTAAAAAGTTCTATAGGAAGGACTAGCGGCTCCGGGTTTGAAGACTAGCGAGTTACATCTTTTTGGAGAGAACTCCCGATCGGAAGAATCCGTGCCAGACAAAGGTTTATATAGGAGAAACGGCGTTGAAGGTGAAGAGTTCTATAGGAAGGACTCCCGGCGTCTGGTGAAAAGTTCTATATAGGAGAGGGACTCGTAACTCAAGACTTCATAATGAAAGTTTGGCAGGATTTTATAGTTAGAGATCCCAAAGATGAAGAAAGTTTGTATAGGAAGAACTTTGGCTTGAAGATTCCCTAAGGAAGAAGAAAGGTTCTAGAAGAACACATTGATTTGACCAAAGATGAGTAAAAAATAAGTGCTTTTGATCTTTTTGCTTTAATCCAAACAAGAAAAGGGCATTGGCAACTCATTTTTGGCGTGGGGTTTTAATGTTAAGAGTATTTTTTAATAATAATATTATTAATATAAAATTTGATGAAAAATAACCTATATATATATATTAAAAATGGAAAAATTGAAGAAAGATTTACGTCGCATTCACCATGCGTGCCTGTAAATGCGAGGCGTAGGGCGTCAATTTCGCCCGGTGCGTAGCGTTTGATGGTGGCTGCACACATGCCTGTATTTATAGGCATGTGTAGTGAATGGGATGAGCACCACTGCTCCGCAATTTCTTTCCATTTTAATAACATATATTATTTTCATTAATTTTGCTGTTAATATTGTATTGAAATAATGCTAACAGCGCAAACGGAGATAAAAACGAGTGATTACAGACCCAACCTTCTTTGTTTGTTCTTGTGAAACGAGGACAAGCGCAGATCAAGCACTATTAAAGAAAGTTTTGCCAGCCATTTTCGGCGTGAGTCCCCAAATTCGAAGAAAGTTTGGCAGCCATTTTCGGCGTGAGTCCCCAAATTTGAATAAAAATTGGCAGCCATTTTCGGCGTGAGTCCCCAAATTTGAAGAAAGTTTGGCAGCCATTTTCGGCGTGAGTCCCCAAATTCGAAGACAGCCATTTTTGGCGTGAGTCCCCAAATTCGAAGAAAAATTGGCAGCCATTTTCGGCGTAAGTCCCCAAATTTGAAGAAAGTTTGGCAGCCATTTTCGGCGTGAGTCCCCAAATTTGAAGAAAAATGGGTAGCCATTTTCGGCGTGAATCCCCAAATTGAAGAAAGATTTCGGCAGCTATAGCAGCGTGAGTCCTAGAAGATCAGTAACCATTTTCGGTGTGAGTTCCCAAATTTAAAGAAAGTTTTGGCAGCCATTTTCGGCGTGAGTCCCCAAATTTGAAGAAAAATCGATAGCCATTTTCGGCGTGAATCCCCAAATTGAAGAAAGATTTCGGCAGCTATAGCAGCGTGAGTCCTAGAAGATCGGCAACCATTTTCGGTGTGAGTCCCCAGATTTAAAGAAACTTTTGGCAGCCATTTTCGGCGTGAGTCCCCAAATTTAAAGAAAGTTTTGGCAGCCATTTTCGGCATGAGTCCCCAAATTTAAAGAAAGTTTTGGCAGCCATTTTCAGCGTGAGTCCCCAAATTCGAAGAAAGTTTGGCAGCCATTTTCGGCGTGAGTCCCCAAATTTGAAGAAAAGTTGGCAGCCATTTTCGACGTGAGTCCCCAAATTTGAAGAAAGTTTGGCAGCCATTTTCGGCGTGAGTCCCCAAATTTGAAGAAAAATTGGTAGCTATTTTCGGCGTGAATCCCCAAATTGAAGAAAGATTTTGGCAGCTATAGCAGCGTGAGTCCTAGAAGATCGGCAACCATTTTCGGTATGAGTCCCCAAATTTAAAGAAAGTTTTGGCTGCCATTTTCAGTGTGAGTCCCCAAATTTAAAGAAAGTTTTGGTAGCCATTTTCGGCGTGAATCCCTAAATCTGAAGAAAGGTCGGTAGCCATTTTTGGCATGAATCCCAAAATTTGAAGAAAGATTTCGCAAATTTTTAGCAAATGTGAGTCCAGAAAGATCGGTAGCCATTTTCGGCGTGAATCCCCAAATCTGAAGAAAGATCGGTAGCCATTTTCGGTGTGAATCCCCAAATTGAATAAAGATTTTGGCAGCCTTAGCAGCGTAAGTCCAGAAAAATCGGCAGCTATAGCAGCGTGAGGCCTAGATGTTAAATCCTTCGGGTCATCGGTAAGTCCTTCAGGCATGGTGTTAAGTCCTTCAGGCCATCAGTAAGTCTTTCGAGCATGGTGATAAGTCCTTCAGGCCATTAGTAAGTCCTTCGGGCATGATGCGGCAGCCTTAGTAGTGTAAGTCCAAAGATATCAACAGCCTTGTAAAAAAAAGATAGAGAAAAAAAATGAGATAGAAAAAAAAGAGAAGAAAAAAGGAAGAGAAAGAGAAAGAGAAAAAAAAAGAGAGCAGAAAAGGGGGAAAAGAAAAAGGGAAAAGAGAAAAGAAAAATTCGAAGATAAAAGTTTTGGCTAGGAAGGGCCTATATTTTCAAGCTCCCATAGCGAGAGGTTCTATGTAGGAAGAATCTACCGCTCCGAGGCTTCAGGAGCTGAAAGTTTTATATAGGAAGGGCTTGCAGCTCCATGGTGAAGACTAGCAGTTCTATATAGGAAGAACTCACAGCCGAAGGAATTCACCCATGACACATAAGGTTTTATATAGGGAAAACCCGTTGTGTTGAAGGCGAATAGTCCTATATAGGAAGGGCTCTGAGCTTTACTATCTTAGAGTGAAAGGTTCTATATAGGAAGAACCTGTAGCTCTGAGATTTCAAAAGTTAAAAGTTCTATATAGGAAGAACTGACGGCTCCAGGGTTTGAAGACTAGCAGTTCTATACAGGAGGAACTCCCAGTCGAAAGAATCCATCAGTGGCGCAAAAGGTTTTCTATAGGAGAAACCAACGTTGAAGGTGAAGAGTTCTATATAGGAAGGACTCCAAGCTTTACCGTCACAGAGTGAAAAGTTCTATATAGAAGGGACTCATAACTCGAGGCTTCAGAATGAAAGGTTCTATATAGGGAGGACCTATAGTTCCAAGATCAGAAGGTGAAGAAGTTCTATATAGGAAGAACTTACCAGCTTGAAGATTCAGCTAAGGAAGAGCGGAAAGTTCCAGAAGAACACGTGATTCCGAAGCCAAAGACGAGAAAGTAGGTCAAAAATGAGTGCTTTTGATCTTTGCTTTGTCCTCGTTTCACAAGAACAAGCAAAGAGGGGCAACTGTAATCACTCATTTTTGACCGAGTTTTAGTGTTATTAGTATTATTTTAATAAAAATATTATTAATATAAAATTAATGAAAAATTAAAAATAAAAAAATAAAAATATATTATTAAAAAAAAGGAAAGAAAATGCGTGGAGCATGTTGCTCCACGTCACCCAAACTACCCACCTCTTGCCTATATAAAGGCTTGCACGTGGGCAGCCAATTTGGAGAATTTATCGCCAAAAATTGCCAACAAATTGGCAAGTGAATTGGCACCCAATTCGTGGGAGCAATGGCCGGCCGCAAGGCTGGCCGGGGTTGGGGGCAGTGCCTTCGGTCCCAGTTGGTTCGATCCAACATTCGATCGGGGTCCTATTTTGGATCCGATCTAGTTAATATTTTTGGAGAGGTCGTGGTAGATCCCGATAGGGTTCGGTGGGGTTTGTCATTCGAGCTCCTAATTAGGTATATTTTCTTTTCTTTTTATTTATGTTGTAATTTTTATGATTTAATGAAGTATTAGTTAATTTAAAATTGTGTTCTTTTTTACTTTGTATGCTTATTTATTCTTTAGATTAGTATTTGTTATGTTTTAAATTTATGTTTTATATTAATATTTTAGTTATGTTAAATTTGTTTTTTATGTGTTAGATTAATATTTATGAATGTTAGTATTTTATTTATGTTAGATTTGTTTTTATTTATAAGTTAGATTAATATTTATGTATGTATGTTTTAGATTAGTATTTGTTTATGTTTTAAATTTATGTTTTAGATTAATATTTTATTTATGTTAGATTTGTTTTTATTTATGAGTTAGATTAATATTTATGTATGTATGTTTTAGATTAGTATTTTATTTATGTTAGATTAGTATTTTATTATGTTAGTATTTATTTATATTTTATCGCATTGTATTTATATTCGCCATGTTTTAGGTTGCATAACAGATATATAAATTGTCAATGCGGTGCCCTTTTATCCGAGCGTAAACGGGGCTAGTATCAGGCGTAGTGATAGTGGTTGGGCGTTTACTCTCGGATAACGGGGCCTTTAAAATCTACTTGCACTTATAATCAAATTTTAAATTGATCGTCACTTTAATCCGGAAAATCTAACATTAATAAAGCGATAATTATTAAAGTACCAATTTTGGGAAGTGTGGGGTGCTAATCCTTCCCCATCCGTAATCGACTCTCGAACCCAATAGTTTTCGAATCTCTGGTTTTATGGTGTCCGGCCTACCTAAGTGGCCGGTGGCGACTCCCTTTCTTTAAATGAAATACGGTATTTTTAAAACCCCACGGAATAAATATTTTAATATCCGAAAAACCACAAACACTTCGAAAACACGTTTTTTTAGCGAAAAGGACATCGCTACACTAACCTTATGCGTCGTGGGGCCAACGCCTCTGATGTAAGGGACCTATACTTCCGAATCGATGTCTTACTACCGCAGTAGACAGTAACGACAGTTCGAGAACCCAGAGTCTAGAACTAAGCCCACATTTTGTTCTAGAAACCTACCCCACAAGAGCCAGGCAAGAACCTAGGACAGGTGATGCCGGTTTAAATACATTTCTTTGGTTAATATTTTTGTACTGTTATATGATAATGTTGCCTACTTGTTTTTTGTATTAATTCACAATTACTGACACGTGTTTCTTTTTGTTTTTGTTCTTGATAAACCATGCCATTGTTGCATTTATTTTGGCATCGGTTTAAGGAACAATTAATTAGAAATATTCATAATGTCTAGAGGGGTCAAGATTGGGGAAGACAATACTACGTTCTGGACATGGTCAGAACAAACTCGACATGAGAAGGGAGACAGTTTGCACGTGGGTGATGTGTCACGGATGAAAGGTCGGTGTAAACTAAATACCAACCAGAATGCTTGCCTGCAAGAAGCGAAGGAAATATGGGACCAATGGGGAAGTGAAATGAAAGAGGCATTTAGGAAAGAAGTTGGAGACATAGCTTTGTTGCTAAGTATTGAAGTGGACCAACAATTACACATAGCCATGTCACAATTCTGGAATCCCGCATACAATTGTTTCACTTTCGGCCAAGTCGATATGACACCCACTCTTGAAGAATATGAGGTACTGGTTAATTGTCCAACCATCCATAGTGACAAGATATACACAAGACCTGGAAACAATTCGGGTTTTAAGAAGAAGTTAGCATTGATCACCGGAAAGACAAAGGAGTTGTGGGATACAAAAACTGCCAACAGTGATAGCACTGATCAGAATGAGGACAAACAACAATTAAATTGGAGAGTCTTAAAAGAATTGGTAGTTACAAGTGGAGATGAACCAACCAGAGTAAGAAGTTTATATGCTTTGTGCATATATGGGTTAGTTATATTCCCGAGAACCCCGGAGCACGTAGATCCATCAACTGTGGGATTATTTAAGCGACTGAAAAAAGGTGTGAACCTGGTTCTCGCTATTCTGACCGAGACATATAGGTCGTTGACTGCATGCAAGAAATTGGGAGAATGAAGGTTTTGGGGATGTGTGCAGTTGTTAGAAACAGTGGTAGGAATGTTTCAAAAACTTGAAAGATACTGATGTTGTTTGGAGGGCACCTTGGTTGCACAAAGGGATGGCATTCTTGTATAGATGTGGAGACATTGATTGGGTCACATTACCTGGAATTTGGGGAGGAACAACTTATTGTCCCTTGCTTGTATCAAGACAATTTGGTTCGAGGTAGTTCATACCGGCTACAGCGGGAATGGCAAAATTTGAGTATGCTCACAAGACCAATGATTACAAAGGAATTATAGTGCAAACGGGGAAGGCATGGGAAAAACCAAGAAGAGTTCAACCATATCAAAAGCTAGAAAAGATGATGGGATATGAGGAGTGGAGAATGCAAAGGGTGAATGATACAAATTTTCAGGAAATACAAAAGAATGTAGGACCGTCTGCCCGATCAGTTACAGAAACACCACCAGCACTAGAAAAACTCAAGCATGATCGGGAGTTGGATTTAAAGAAATATGAGAAGGGGATCAGTGACCTTACAGAGGAGTTGACAATGGAAAAGTATCAAGTGAATATTCACGAAGGGAAAGAGAAAGAGTTGATTGCACCAAACAAGAAGATTAGCCAAGATTTAAAAAAGTTACAAGAGATTCACAATGATTATAAAGCTAAACAAAAGGGAGGAACAAGCAAGACAATGCGAGATTTATCAGAGAAGCTGGAAAGCATGACGAAGGAACGAAATGATTATGAAAAGCTGTACAAAAAGAAATCTCGAGAAAGCAATGAAGCAAGTAACAAGGCAAAGAAGAAGATAGAAGAGGAGCAAGCCAGAAATTTTAATCTGGCAAGACAAGTGACACAACTAGAGGAGTTAGTGACAAGATATCACAATGAAGATAGGGTTTAGATGGAGCATGAGAAGGAAGGATTACAGAAAAGGATATCGAAATTGGAAAATGAAGTGCAGTCATTAAAGGGAAAACTTGCAAGCTATGAAGGAATGATATATCAGGACAGTGGGGTATGGAAGACCAAATATGAAGCCGCACAATGCACTGTCCAGAATCAGAATAATGAGCTGGTGAATTTCAAGGAGCAGGTTAGGAGTACAGCTTCATATGTGCAGATACTCTCGAGGCAAGCTACGACTCTGCTGAAGCAACCAAACGTTGAGCTGGAGTATGGAGAGGCCATTGCACGTTTGCTACATGAGTTGACCAACTTAGGAATTAGGGCTAGTAGCTTCCTGTAGAAGGAGTTGTTTTATTTCCTATATTTAAACCTTCTAATGAATGAATATTTCTAAAGATTGTTTCTTGAAACACGATGCCTTGTTTGCATACATCCATTTATATAATCGTGCATTTACACATTCACCTTTCAAAGTTGTTTTACAAAGTTTCTGGTTTAACAAAGGAAAGTTTTATGACAGTTTGTTTCATAGACCGTAATCATTCCGCATTCTTACGAAACCTGTTTACGTTCAAAGACTATGACTATTGAAGATCAAGTCACAAGTCTAGAAAATGATCGAGCGGAAACACAAAACCATTTTTACGGAATAGAACAATCCATGAAGGATTATTTTGCTCAGATCCAAATAGAGATAATCAATCAGCTGACCGCTCTGTTGGGGCCAAAGGAATTAGGAAAGGCTAAAATACTTGAAGGTGCTTCTAATGAAATAAATGACCAAAAAGAAACCACATCTCATGTAAGGGTGCCGCCTAAACGACCTCTGCCTGCGAAGAAGGTCCAAATTAATTTGACGGGAGCAACACCAAACAATCTGGTGAACATTGAGGCAAATTTTGGGAGCAATGACGATGTCTCTGATCTGAATACCTTGAACGAGATAGATAAAATTCGTGCTAAGATTGAGAAGAAGTACAAGGAACGTTGTAAGGCACTAGAGATCGTTTGCTGGAATTGCAGAAGGTAAACAAAACAGGACCTGGTGCAGTTGAGATGAGTCTGGTGGCTGACCTAATGCTCCCACTAAAGTTTAAAATACCAGATTTTGAAAAATATGATGGGACTACTTGCCCGAGATCTCATCACACAATGTACTGTCGAAAGATAGCTGCTCACTTGAAGGACAAAAAGTTGTTGATACATTGCTTCCAGGATAGTTTGACCAGTTCGGCTACTCGATGGTACACACAGCTAAGCCGTGTAAACATTCATTCATGGAAGGATCTCTTTGGTGCCTTTGTGGAACATTATAAGCATGTTATGGAGATGGTTCCAAGCTGTGTAATGTTGTAGAGTATGGAACAAAGAAATAATGGGTCACTTCGACAGTATGCTCAAAGATGGAGGGATGTAGCGGTATAGGTCCAACCTCCGTTGATGGAAAGTGAGGTCGTCCATATGTTTGTACAGACTCTGAAGGGACCATTGTGTGAGAGATTGATCAGTAATGCTACTCAGAATTTTGTTTATATAGTAATGACCGGAGAATTGATTGAAGCAGCAATCAAAAGTGGGAGGATTGAGAGTGGAGAAAGTTCTCAAAAGAATTACAAGAGGGAGGACAATGAGGTGAATAATACAAGTGCGTATGAGGCTCCTACGAATGTGACTATTACTTCACCAGGAGCAGCGT
Organism: Hibiscus mutabilis; assembly: GCA_019671005.1. Lineage (NCBI taxonomy): Eukaryota > Viridiplantae > Streptophyta > Magnoliopsida > Malvales > Malvaceae > Hibiscus > Hibiscus mutabilis. The sequence goes on along the minus strand of CM033718.1, from coordinate 21,715,121 downwards.
CAGGAAATGCGCAGAATTCAAACAAGAAGGATACTCATGGCCCGATGAATGATAGAATGAATTTTACACCAATACCCATGTCCTATGCTGAGTTGTATCCACAGTTGTACGAAGTGGATTTGGTGAGGCCGTACTACTTAACTCCTCTACAGCCTCTCTATCCACAGTGATATAAGCCTGATGCTCATTGTGAATTTCATGCTGGGATATCGGGGTATACGATTGAGACTTGCAAAGCATTCAAAAAGGTGGTACAGAATCTAATCAACAATGGGATTCTGAAGTTTGATGAACCTAGCATTGCAGCAAATCCACTGCCGAGTCACGGAAGGCGGGGGATAAATGCCATAGAAGAGGATGATGAAGCAAAGCAGTTGAAGACTGATGTGTCAGAAATTAAATCTCCTTTGAAGTGGGTATTTGAATAGTTGTATAATGCCGAGATAATTGAAATAGGCATGAAGGTAGAAAAAAGAGATACAATCTAACGTATATTGTGAGTATCATTAGGATCATGATCATGAGATTCAACACTGTCCAGAGTTTCGAAGCTTAATACAAAAGATGATGGACAATAAAGAGATTGAGTTCTTTGCAAGCACAGGTGAAAAGAATGCAGTGGAAGTCTGTACCTCTGAGTCGTCAGACGTCAGATATGGGATACATAAACCCTTGGTAGTTGCTTTTAGACCCAAAGCTGGGGGTCTTGCAGACGCGAAACCTGTCACAGTTCCCAATGTTGTGATCTCATATCCTACACCATTTGCCTACAAGAGCACTCACAAGGTGCCCTGGAATTATGCTGCAACTGTGACCATACCTGAAGAGGGCAGATTGTAGGAGGAGGAAAAATTGTTGAAAGAAATGAAGTTGATGTCAGAAGGAAGTAAAAATGATCACCAAATTCTGAAATGGTAAACGAGTGGGACACTTCACTCGAAGTGCAGGTGCTATTCTCTAGAAGTTCCAAAAGAAGTGGAGAAAGCTAAAGGGAAAGATGTATCTGTACTAGAAAGAATTTTTGGGGAAAAGACAACACCTAAGATAAATGAGCCGGTGACGGAAGAGCAGGCTCAAGAATTCTTGAAGTTTTTGAAACATAGTAAGTATAATATTGTTGAGCAGTTAAAGAAGAAGCAAACGAGGATATCTGTTCTAGAATTGCTGTTAAGTTCAGAAGGGCATCGCAATGCATTAATGAAGGTGCTTAATCAGATATTTATACCAAATGACATATCTATAAGCAAACTGGACATGATAGTGAACCATATAACTGCTGACAATTATATCACTTTCACTGATAATGAAATTCCTAAGGGAGGAATGGGATCAGTAAAGGCTTTGAATATCACCACGCATTGTAAAGGATATGTACTGCCATGAGTGCTAATAGACTATGGATCTGCCTTGAATGTTCTGCCAATGGTAAAGTTACAAAGGTTACCATTGATGAATCATACATGAAGGTGTATAAGAATATAGTAAGGGCTTTTGATGGGACTACTCAAGAGGTGCTTAGAAAAATCAAAGTGTCATTGTCGATTGGACCGGAAGTCTACAATGTAGATTTTGTGGTGATAGATATAAGGCCAACGTATAATTGCTTGCTGGGAAGGCCATGGATTCATTCGGCTAGAGTAGTACCATCGTCCCTACATCAGAGGTTGAAATTCGTGATTGAAGGAAATATGGTCAGTGTGGGAGCAGAAGAAGATATCATAGCCTCAGTAACCAGCGACATACCTTATATTGAAGCCAACGAGAATGCCCTTGAATGTTCTTTCAGGGCTCTAGAGTTTGTGAATGCTACCTTCATTGCAGAAGGTAAGCTTTTCCCGTACCTGAAGTTATCAAACTGCACCAAGATGATTGTACGAGAGACGTTGGGAAGAGGTGCAAAAATAGGAAAAGGCTTAGGCAAGCGACTCTAGGGGTGTTTGCGTCTAAAATTAGTGGTTATAAAGAAGAATTGTTTCGGGTGGGGATTCAAGCTCAATGTCTAGGATAGGTTGAAAGATTTGAAGAAAAGGGGAGAACTGAGGAAAGCTCGCCTCCTAGGATCTGAAGTCTCCTCCGAACCCATACCTTTGGTAGACCTGACATGTATCTTCAAGTCTAGAGGATTTGAGAATATCGAGGAACATCTCATGGAGGTTAATCTGGAGACCGCGAGAATGCATGAGGAAGAAATATTTGGCAATGAGTTGGAAGGGCTTCTTGTTGGGGGAATTTTTGAGGGAGCTCAACCTGGGCAGTTCCTGGAGAAAATCTGTTCGTGTCTCCCTGGTGAAAAACTCAGCAATTGGTCAGTTGAGGAGCTTAGTGTTGTATCCAATAAAATAAAGTAATTACCAGGAACCAACTCTATACTTTTGCCCACGGGTATAGAGCGTTATCTGTAAAGGGCCATTATGTCATTTCATTTAAATAAAGATGCTTTCAATGCTGATTCACAAATGGAAAACATGTTTCTTGCTTTATTTTTTCATATTTCTTTCAAATATATATGCTATAATCTCCTTTGCAGGTTGTCAATTACTAATAGCATGAATGATCCTGAACCTAATCCTGGAATAGATCCTGAGCGGCCAGTGTGTCTAATGGAAATCAATGAGGTGGAAGATGAAACAGAATGTGAAATCCCTAAAGAATTATAAAGGTTGGTGGAAAAAGAAGACAATCTGATCCTACCCCATAAAGAAGAATTGTATATTCTTAATTTGGGAACTGATGAAATCATAAAGGATGTAAAAATAGGAATAACCTTCTCGTCAAAAGTTAGACAAAGGTTGATTAATTTGTTGTGAGAGTTTAAAGATGTCTTCGCCTGGTTGTACCAAGACATGCCTGGACTGAATACCAATATAGTGGTACATAAACTGCCCATAAAGCCAGAGTGCAAACCATTACAACAAAAACTTAGAAGGCTGAGGCCAGAAATGGTACTAAAGATAAAGGAAGAAGTGCAAAAGAAAATCGATGTTGGTTTTCTTGAGGTACCCAGGTATCCAGAATGGGTGGCCAACATAGTTCATGTGCCAAAGAAAGATAGGAAAGTATGTATGTGTGTGGATTACAGAGATCTGAATAAGGCTAGTCCAAATGATAATTTCCCTTTGCCCCACATAGACATCTTAGTGGATAATACGTCGGGGTCATTCATGGTTCTCTTTCATGGATGGATTCTCAAGGTATAATCAGATAAAGATAAGCCCAAAGGACATGGATAAAACAACATTTATAACCTTATGGGGTACATATTGTTATAAGGTGATGCCTTTTGGGTTAAAGAATGCCAGGGCAACTTATCAACAGACGATGGTGACTTTGTTTCATGATATGATGCACAAAGAGATCGAAGTATATGTTGATGACATGATTGCCAAATCCTAGACCGAAGAGAGCATATTCAGAATTTAAGAAAGTTGTTTTTGATATTGAGAAAATACCAATTAAAGCTCAATCCAAATAGGTGTACTTTTGGAGTCATGTCAGGAAAACTCTTGGGTTTTGTTGTCAGCAGAAGAGGGATCGAAATAGACCCAGATAAAGTAAAGGCGATTCAGAAACTGCCATCACCAAAAACATAAAAGAAAGTTTGAGCGTTCTTCGGGAGGTTAAATTATGTCTCTCAGTTCATTTCTCAGTTAATTGATAAATGTGATCCAATCTTCAGACTGCTTAAAAAGAACAATCCAAGAGAATGGGATGAAGAGTGCCGGGAAACGTTTGATAAGATTAAGAAGTAATTGGTGAATGCTCCGATACTGGTTGCTCCGTTCCAGAAAGGCCACTCATCATCTATCTAATAGTTCACGAAAATTAAACGGGATGTGTATTAGGGCAGCATGATGACATAGGGAGGAAAGAAAGAGCCATTTATTACTTAAGAAAAAAGTTTATAGAGTGTGAAGAGCGATACCCACCAATTCAAAAGTTGTGCTGCGCTCTGGTATAGGTAACTCACAGGCTTAGGCAATATATGTTGTATCACACTACTTGGCTGATTTCTCGCCTCGACCCATTGAAGTTAATGATGGAAATACTAGCATTGACTGGAAGACTGGCTCAGTGGTAGATGATGCTTTTGTCAGAATTTGACATTGTGTATGTAAGTCAAAAGGCAGTAAAAAGGAGCGCTATAGCTGATTTCCTGGCAAGTTGTGCTTCAGAGGATTATGAGCCATTAAACTTTGATTTCCCCGATGAAGATGAGATGAATATCTCCATGGAAGAAAATAGAACCTTTGGGGATGAAACATGGAAGTTATATTTTGATGGGGCTGTAAACGCCCTAGGACGTGGAATTAGGGCAATACTAGTCTCCCCAAACAATGAACATCATCCCTTTACGAGTAGACTGGAATTCCTTTGTACCAACAACATGGCGGAGTATGAAGCTTGTGTTATGGGGATACAAGCTGCCATTGAAAGGAAAATAGAGAATCTAAAAGCATATGGAGATTCTGTATTGGTTATTTACCAGCTGCGTGGAGAGTGGGAAACAAAATATGCCAAGCTGATTGAGTATTGAAAACTGATCATTGAAATGATAAAAGAGTTCAAAGAGATTACTTTCACATACGTCCCCAGAGAAGATAATCAGATGGCAGATGCTTTAGCTACACTGGCTTCAGTTTTCTTAGTCAACAGACCTGAGGACATGATGACAATTCAGATACAGAGTTACAATGTTTATGCTCACTGTTGTAGCACATAAGAAGAAATAGATGTAAACCCTTGGTATTACGATATCATGAAATACCTCAAGTTCCAAAGCTATCCTCTAGAGGCAAATAATAATGATAAAAGAACTATCAGAAGAATGGCTTCAAGATACGTGCTTGATGGAGAAACCCTATATAGAATGGGCAGGGATCAGATCTTGCTAAGGTGTGTTAATGAAGTAAGAAGCATCATGGCAGAGGTACATGATGGAATATGTGGGACACATGCAAATGGCTATGCAATGGCCAGGAAAATTATGAGATATGGTTATTATTGGGTAACTATGGAAGGAGATTAATACGTAAAGAAATGTCATAAATACCAGATATACGCTGACAGAATCAATTCTCCACCGGTACTACTCCATACGATGAATTCACCATGGCCTTTCACCGTCTAGAGCATGGATGTTATTGGGAAGATTTATCCCAAGGCTTCTAATGGTCATCGTTTCATTCCGGTGGTCATTGATTACTTCACTAAATGGGTGGAAGCAACTTCTTATGCTAATGTCACAAGAGCAACAATGTGCAAGTTCTTGAAGAAAGAGATCATTTGTCGATATGGATTACCAGAAAGAATCATTACTGATAATGCTACCAATTTCAACAATAAGATAATAGCAGAAGTGCGCGAGCAGTTCAAAATCATGCATCATGATTTTGTAACTTACCGCCCAAAGATGAATGGGACAGTTGAGGTGGCAAACAAAAATATCAAGAAAATCATATCGAAGACAACAAAGACATATAAAGATTGGCATGAGAAGCTTTCCTTTCATTGTTTGCATATCGAACTTCGATACGAACTTCAACTAGGGCAACTCCCTACTCTTTGGTTTATGGAACAAAAGCATTACTCCCCATTGAGGTTGAAATTCCCTCTCTCCGAGTTTTATCGAAAGTGAAATTGGATGATACGGAATGGATACAGGCTCAGTTCGACCAATTGAATTTGATTGAAGAAAAGAGGTTGAGGGCTATCTGTCATGATCAAATGTACCATAAAAGAATGATGCAGGCCTATGATAATAAGGTTCAACCCAGGGAATTCTGAGAGGGAGATCTTGTGTTAAAAAAGATCTTACAGATACACCGTAATGATCATGGAAAATGGATGCCTAACTGGGAAGGACCTTATGTTGTTAAAAAGGCCTTCTCTGGAGGAGCACTGATTCTGACCGAGATAAATGGTAAAGAATTACAAAAACTAGTAAACTCTGATTCAGTCAAAAAGTATTATGCCTGAAGAATAAAAAAAGAGAAAGAAAAAGGAAAGGAAAGAAAAAGCGGAGTGAAAACCCGAAAAGAGTGCTTCGCAAAATAAATATTTATGGTGAAAACCCAAAAAGGGCACTAAAGATATTCAAAAAAATAAATAAAGAAAGAAAAAAGGTTCAAGATGAAAATCTGTAAATGGCATCTTAAAACCAAAGGAGGATCTAGGTTGAAAACCCGTAAAGGGCGGCCCAGATGATTTAAGAATAGGCATTCGTCGGTTGAAACCTCTCAGACACCACCTAGTATTTCATAAGGGATTTCACATTTGTAACCATCCAGACAGCATTCGAAGTCTATTGGACAAAGGTTGAGCTCAAGACTATTTCTGGTCGATGGGGTGAATGTATCCTTTATGCTATGAATGCTCGAAAACCTGATATGGTTTCTTGATTTTGTTGTTTTGGTTTGCCATGACTTGTTTGTTAAAATCCCCTTTAAATTTGTACTAATAAGCTTCAATAAAGATCACGCATTCTCTTCTGAGCCTTTCTTTTATTCCAAAGCATAATTAAATGATTGACATAGTGAATAAAGTAGATAATTTCTTGGTATTACTATGTTTTGAAAGATACAAGTGAACTTTAACACTCTGGGTTATTGAAGGAGAGTGTAAAAAGTAAAAGGTACCATTGGACCTTAGAGATAAAAAGGAAAGTGAATGATGAAGAATCAATGTTGAGGCGCTCATGGTGACATGATTGATATGAGAATCAAAGGAGCATTATTGCCGTCCTTGGTATTGCTTCTATTTGATGTGCTCATCCTGCGGCATCTTAGTGGGAACAGTTTATGAAGATATTTTTAAGACATCCTAAACCATGGTGGAGTCACAACACCTGGAGCCTTTGTCGTCCTTCAACCTCTCGGGTTGAGTCAAAATAGTCATGGCTTCATGGTTTTTCTGTTGAGAATGAAAATTTGATTCGTTATTTTGTAAAGGCATTTGGACTTGGCAAAACTTAAAATGCTAATTAGTTGAGAGCTTGTTTCGTTCCTCCAGCGACGTGGTCAAAAGAAAATAAAAAAAGAAAAGAGAATAAGAATAAAAAGAAAAAAGAAAAAAGAAAAAAGAAGAAAGAAGAAAGAAGAAAGAAGAAAAAAGAAAAAAAAAAGAAAAAGAAAAGGAAAAAGAAAAAAGAGAGAAAAGAAAAATAAAAAGAAAACCAAAGTGAAAACCTGGAAGGGCGCTTTGAGAAAAGAATCTAAAGTGAAAATCCAAAAGAGCACTTTAAAGCAAGGGGCCAGAATCGCGAGAGGGAGTTTCTGATGGTTAATCCCAAACGTGAGATGAAATATTAAAGAAGAGAATGAAGCATCAAGATAATTCCCCAGGGAGTGACAGTTGATTGATTGATCTTAATGAGATACAACTCATGCATCATATAGAAACTAGGATCATAATAACCCTCATGCATGCATTTTAGTTTGTTTTGACAGGAAGCGAAGATAGAACTCCTAATGTGAAGAGTTCGCCCAGCGAAGATAGAACTTCTAATGTGAAGAGTTCGCCCAGCGAAGATAGAAATCCTAATATGAAGAGTCCGCCCAGCGAAAATAGAGCTCCTGATGTGAGGGGTTCGCCCAGAGAAGATAAAGCTCCTAATGTAGGAAGCTTGTTAGAAAAGATGGAATTCCAAATGAGAAGAGTTCATCCCCAGCAAAGAAAGAATTCGTAATGAGAAGAATTTGATAAGCGAAGATAAAGTTCCAAGTGAGAAGAACTTGGTATGCTCTCAAAGAGGGAGAAGAGAAAGAAGGTTTGAATAAAGCCTTGCGGCTCAGAGCAACAGCTGACAAGGGCAGACAAAATTCGTATTTTTTCAGTCTTTGTCCTATTCCTGTTCCACAGCAACGAGCAAAGAGGGGCAGCTGCAATACCCAAATTTCGTCCAGGTTTTGTGTATATATATATCACTATACGTATGACCAAAGAATAATAAGTAATAATATTTTCTAATAATAATCCTTCATTCTCAAATATCCAAACAATAAAATAGTCTATTAAATAGAGATAGTCCCTTAATGTCCAATTACATTCTTAAAAGCCCGATTACAAAGTTGAAAGCCCAATTAGTTACAATTTCTTTGCCCATTTAAAAGACAAAACTGATAAAAGAAACACAAGGGCCCGACTGTGTTTCTTTTTCCCGCCCAGAGACGCCACTGTCAAGCCAGGACTGGTCAGAAAGCTATTCACCAGGATTCATCTTTTGCTGACGTCACCCGTGTTGACTAGGTATAAATACCTACAAGGAGAGAGAAAAACATCAATAACAACTCATTATTAACTCATCATTAAAGACAGTAATAATTAGGAGAGAGGAGAGAAGAAGACAAGGAGTTACCTGAGAAGCTTGGATCGTCACTATAGGCTGGAGAAAACTAACGGAAGCTCACCAGAGTAGCAGACACGCTTCAAAAGGTAGAACCTCACCTCTGTTCTTCCTTTTCCTGCACTAAAACAAGCAGAAACAACTAAAACCAGGCCTCAATCATATAAAATAGTAAAAGTAGTGTCCTAAACTTAGATAAATCCTAAATCTAAAAGTTAGCAACCTAAAAAATCATGATCTAAAATGGAAATGAAATCAGAAATTAAAAAAGGATTCCGGTCACTTATCTTGAGTTTATGTCACTGAGAGCACTGTCAGAGTTGATATCGGAGTTGGAGGAAGGATAGGATTCGCGGTGGAGTTGAAAATGATAGGAAATAGGTTTTGGTGTCGGGTAGGTAGTTTAGGATAGGGAAGAAGGGCGATTCTGATTAATCGGAGCTTAGATTAGGGTTTAGGGTGGAAAAAGAAATATTTCTAGAGTTTTTAGGGTTTTGGAAGTGGACAAAAATGCTCTGGCGGCAGAGCACGATGGTCGGAGGAGGGTTAAGGATGACCGGAGTTAGGCTAGATGGTGGCCGGAGGGAATAAATTTATCGGAAGGGATGGCCGGAGTTAGGCCAAATGGTAGACGGAGAGATTAGGTTTATTAGAGGAGATGACCGGAGGCAATGGCCAGTGGCCGGCGTTGCCTCTGGTGTTTGAGAAATAGGCTAAGGTTAGGGTTTGGTGGTGGTTGATGATCAAAAGGGAGAAAGCTGATGAACATCAGATGAATTTTGAAGGTTTTCTTGGGTTTTGATCTTCATAAATAGAAAAATGGGGAAGTTTTAGCGTTTATGTGGATCAAATGAAAGAAAAAATGAAGAACAAGGATGAACAATGGGGTTTTGATCGAAAACTCGAGGTTTTTTCTATTCGGGTTGAGAGGATTTGAGGGATAGAGAGAGAGAAGAGAGGGAGTGAAGTGTTATAATAATCGGTTTAATTCAGAAATGGCCTATTTATGGCCGAGTTGACACGACACCGTTTTGGTGTCGGGTTACAAGATTCGCGTGTTTTGGAAATAGATCTGGGCACGAGGTCGCGGTCTGACTCAGGACCCGGTTATAACGGTTTGAGCCGTTTGGGGTTTAAACCGACCAGTTCAATTTGTTTTAGACCGGTTTGTGAACTGAATTTTTGATATAATTGGATTTAGGCTCTTCATTTTGCCCCATTTTACATTTTAGTCGCCCATTTCCTTGTAATTCAGCCTTTTAATTTCCAATTTAATTCAATTTGGTCCTGAACAGTTCAATTTCATTTATTTTTATTGCCTCATGTTTAATTTATTTAATTGTTTGTATGATGCCTGCTTTTAAATAATCATGTAGTATATTTGTTTAGTGAACCTTAAATATTCTTAACATAACTAGAACCCTTAGAATTAGGTTCTCTAATTTGAATGAATTGAAATTGAAAAGGAAGATCATTGTAGAAAATGAATGAATATTAAATGATTACTTTAATGCCCTAAGTTGATTGTATCACATTGTATTGTGATGTTATTCAAAGGGGGTGTTTTAGTGAAATACTTAATATTTCATTCAAACTTAGAATATGGTTATTACATATAGTTGGATAATTAGTTCAATAAAATTCAAATTAGGATCAAATAACTAGCATCATTAATAGTAAGAATATTGTTATTTTTGGGCCTAATAGGTGTAGTGCTCGATCATTTGGGTGTTATCACACAAGCCCAAAAATTAATGATATTCATAGGATTCTAATTAATTAATTAACTGAAGCCTTAATTAGGTTTTTACTTAATTGACCACAAAATAATTTGTCATGCATTTAAACCTTTTGTGTTGGGGTACATTTTTGAGTATGAATCGAAGTTTCCTAATGTAACTGGATACTTCAAAAATTCATATTCGTTTAAAAATATATTTTCTTACAAAGGATATCCTCATTCGGAAAGAAATTCAATTAGCAATTAATGATTAAATTAAATTCATTTTATTACTCGAAAATGCCAAAATGCCACATGGAATTAAAAAGGTACCGATAATTGTGGGGGTGCTAATCATTCCCCACACGTAATTGACTTCCGAACCCAAGTTGTTTCAAAATGAATCTCTGGTTGTTTTTATGGTATTCGGTCTACCAAAGTGACCGGTGGCGACTCCAAATTATTTTTTGAAATTAAATAAAGGTTTTAATGTCCCTTTTTCAGTAAGTTAGCCACCTTCTTCCTTCAACTCTTCTCAGGTCATTCATAAACTCACCATTTACGAACTAATCTCTCATCGTTGATGTCGCTACTCAGTTTTAATTTTAAATTCCCTTTTTGTGTTTTTTTACAGGTGCTCCTTCATCGACGTTTACTATCGTAAACCAATGCAACTATACATTTTGGCCGGCAGGTGCTATCCTCTGACAGAAACCCATTTATTTCACCTACAGGCTTCATTCTTCAACCAGGGGAGTCAACATCCATCTCTGTTCCAACATCCTGGTCGGGTAGGCTATGGGGTCGAACTTTTTGCACCGAAGATCCTTCCGGAAATTTCTCTTGCCTCACCGGAGACTGCAGCTCGATGACACTCGAATGTTCGGGCTTTGGCGCCATCCTCCTGTCACCCTTGCGGAGTTTACGCTCAATAGTGGTGGGGATCGGATTTTTATGATGTTAGCCTTGTTGATGGATACAATCTACCAATGATGATAGCAGTGGAGCTTATGCCACTCCTAATACGTGCAAGCCGAGCTCTTACTCCCAATTCTTCAAAACTGCGTGTCCGACGGCTTATAGCTACGCCTATGATGATGGAACCAGTACCTTCACTTGTGCCGGTGCCGATTATACCATCACTTTCTGCCCTTCCCTTTCCGCCAGGTAGATTTTGGTTCTTAGATTGAATCATAAATTTAAATTATTGTTATGTTCGTATTTTTAATTATATTATATTTTTTGCGGTTGTAAACAGAATTAATAATATTATAATTTTGAATTTACTGCTGCCACTGTATAACAAGCATTATTATAATTGTAAACCGTTATTTAAATCTTTTATCGGGACATCTTACGTAATTAATCCATTTCTTTATTCCAAAGGTTTAGTTCCTAACTCCCAAGTCGGTTTGGGAGTCACATGAGGGACTTCAGATTGATTGGTCCCCAGATATGGCTTGCACGTATGGCTTGCACGTTCGTTTTTTTATTCTTCATGCGTGTTTCAAGTCTTTAAAAATCAGCACCGTCCCATGGCGCAACTGCTGGACGCCAGTTGTATACACGCAACTTATTTTAAATTTTGTTGTTTAGATTGAAGCCTCTGACAACTTGGATTTGTGTGTTTGCAGTGTGAAATCATCCAATCCCATGGCGGTTGACATCTCATCAGCCGGTCCCAATCCCGCATCATCAGCTCTCATTGGCGGTGCCATCGCCAGCTTGGCAGCAATATGGCGGTTGTGGCATCTCTTTTGAGAAGAATGCCGCCCACTCATTTTCCCTTTCTATATTACAAATGTTGACATCTGAAACTTGGGTCCCAGCAAAACTTGAGCAATTTGCAGGCAACAAACCCAACATCCAACTTGAAGAAACTAGAAACAAAAGATAGGAACACATTGGAGTTGATACATCATCACAGACAGCTACTTTACTTTTTCCCCACAGAATCTATTAAGGGAAGAGAGCTGGCAAATTGAGGATTTATTCTCGATTAATTTAGTGTAGGAACGGGCAATGATTAGTTGGGGGTATGTAATTCTTTTTTAGCCACTGTCGCCTATTCTTACCTATGCCAACGGTGATGAGTTCATTTGTCACTATTTGTTTATAATAAGTGCATTTTCCTTTTCCCCCTGTTTCCTATGCCGGATGGCAATTACTTGATGGTTCTTTTAGTTTAAGAAATATGGCGTGGTTTGGCAATCACAACACTTAACATAATTATTTGGCCAATTACCAACCATGATTATTAAATAATTGAATTACATCTAATGTGTTCTAAATATAGCTATCAACATTGTTCAAAAAAATATAGCTATCAACTTCTTAACATGTGGAACTGAGTACGTTAATTTAATATAAATAACTAAATATGTGTAATTATTTTTAATAAATAAAAAAATATTTTAATATTAATACATCAAATAATAATCTTATATATTTATTAATTTATGTATTTCGCTACTTTTTATCGGTTTACTTGAAATGGATACTTATTTTATAAGTTAACGATGAATTTTTTTTTATCACAAGTGACTTTAATGTGACGCCCTTCAATAATTTTAATTTAATAAATAAGATCTTGATAAATTAAGATCTCTTGTACAACAAAAAAAATCCAACAAAAATATATCAAGTGATATTAATATATTTAGCATATTCATCAATAATTCTGGATTTAAATAATGTATGATTTCTTTTAATAATAATTCACATATAGCTATGTTAATAATTAATGTATATATAGTTTCATAAAACTACTTTGATGAGTAGATGGGAGAAGATCTTGATTAAGATATACATTTTAATTATGACTCAAATGTTTGTTTATTATTATTAATTAATTAATTAATTGTAACATGAAACAAGTTAGTATAAGAAATACAATGAAGCACTAACCAATCAAAGATAAAAAGTGTTGAGACATTTGATTTGATATAACTTAAATGAAAAATACTTTTGGACTTAATATAATTTGTAAAAATATTTCAAAAGTCCATTAACCTGAAAAATATGTTTGAAAGGTTTTTAAAGGGATTTTGACTTGTTAGAATGCTTATAAAATAACCCAAAAGTCAAAAACAGACTTTGTGTACCGATACACTTGTTAGTGCACTGATACAAAAAAAAGCCTATACCGGTACGGGTTAGCTGTGTACCGATACACCCATTTTCCCCCAACAGTCAAGTTTTTCCAGTAACAAAATGGTGTACCAATATGGCTTCAGCCGTACCAATACAGTAGGGTTTGTACTGATACACTTGTATCGTGTACCGATACCCAGTGTAAAATATCCAACGACTCTTTCTATTTAAAACATGTGTACCGATACACTTACACGCATACCGATACCGACGAGCTCAAAAGTACATTTGATGCTACATATAAAGTCCCCAACGGCTCCAAAACGGCTAGTAACGGCAACAAACTCCTTAGAGAGTTTAAAAGACCTCTTCAAGCAGCCATGGAACAACAAGAAACAACTTTCCAACATTCATGTATTGCGAATCAAGTTTTGTGCTTAAAGTGTCATATTTTTTTGTAGAAAAAACTAGTGAGCCAAATTGTCACATTTGCTCAAGTATTTAGGATTTTGGGTGTGAGCTTAAATTACAAAAACATTTTCCTTGTAAGAGTTTTCTTTGTCTACTTATTTATTTTTCTCTTGTAAGAGAGTGGTTTTAAGACTTTGGGGTATAAGTCTTGGTTGTAAGGGTTATCTTCTTGATCTCGGAAAAAATAAAGACAAATTAGTGGGTTTGTGAAAAATCCTTAGTGTGGATAGCTAAGGTAGTGGAGGTAGACTTTGGTTAGAAGTGTTTAGGATTTTGGGTGTGAGCTTAAATTGCAAACAAATTTTCCTTGTAAGGGTTTTCTTTATCTGCTTATTTATTTTTCTCTTGTAAGAGAGTGTTTTTAAGACTTTGGGGTATAAGTCTTGGTTGTAAGGGTTATCTTCTTGATCCCCAAAAAAAGAAAGACAATTTAGTGGGTTTGTGAGAAATCTTTAGTGTGGATAGCTAAGGTAGTGGAGGTAGACTTTGGTTAGAAAGTCAAACCACTATAAATCATCATGTCACAATTTTTATTACTTAGCTTTTTATCCACCAAAGAAAAAATCCAATTCACCCCCTCTTGGCACACTTGGTTGATCGTTCGAGCTCTCAACAAAAAGTAATTTTGAATTAGATTACAAAGATTGACAATCCTCCATGTAACGACCCGAACTTCAGGTTAGCAAATCGGGTCTCGGACTCGGGTATTGGACCTTCATGTTGGGAGCCCAATTAAGAAAATTGGATATGAGCTTTTATTATATTATTTTATCAAAATTGGATACATGGGTTTTTAAAAATTAAAATGGGTGTAGGTGGTGAAAAAGAGTAAAAGCGGGATAAGATATTTTGGGGAGAGAGAAAAAGATAGGAGAAAAAGTGAGGGGAGGCTTTGAACCCTGTTTTATTGCTGACCACATCACCGTTTACTTCACCGCTACTGCTAATCGACTCTTGTCGTTGTTCCGCTTCAGCCGAAGGTCTTCTCGTCATCATCGGAGTCGTCGTCCATCAGAGAAAAGTCGAAGAAGAAACGATGAAGCTGGATCGACCCCTTGCGTCGGTCTTCGCTGGGAGTTATTGCTACCACTAGAACCTCGGGCTCGAGATCAGCCAACTAGTGAAATTCGATCGTCTTCTACCATCAGAGAATGCCACATGTGCCGCTGACTGCGTGTGGGCATGAGTCTGCTGCAGCAAGCCATCTAAGCCGGTTTGACCCAGCTGAGCCACTGGTTGAGCCTAGCCTCTCGTCGAGCCGAGTCGGTTGCTGAGCCGAGTCGTCTAAGCTGCATTGACTTGAGCCGTCGAGCCATTGACCCGAGCTGTTTGACCGTTGACCGGTTGACTTTGACCGATTGGCAGTTTACTTTGACCAGGGTATTGACTGTTGATTTTTTTGGGAACCTATACGAGGGTTTCTCGATGTTCTGAGTTCGTTGTCGTATTCCATTTCGCCAAATTTGAACCTGGTAAGCTATTTTTACGCGTTCGACCTTTCAAATTCAATAAAGTATGTGGTTAAGTGATGCTTATGGTATTAAT
Organism: Hibiscus mutabilis; assembly: GCA_019671005.1. Lineage (NCBI taxonomy): Eukaryota > Viridiplantae > Streptophyta > Magnoliopsida > Malvales > Malvaceae > Hibiscus > Hibiscus mutabilis. The sequence continues at coordinate 21,699,951 of CM033718.1, read as the reverse complement.
TGATATACGAGGATTATTCAGGATCGGATACCAGATCAAGTGGAATATTTGGGAAGCTCATATGAGGATTTTAGTGACAACGACTTAAGGTTAGTACACCTTGAATTCCTATTGCTTCACGAGCATCATAAATGTGATTACTTTGCATGCTAGTGTCTACAAAATAGGTTGTTGATAAATATGCTTGTTGTATACCGATAGTATGAGACTTGATAAATGTGTTAGGCATGATGATGTTGATATGTGACTCATTGAGACTTGTGAGACTGTGTAAGGTCGTTTGAATATTTGTATAATTATTTAATTGGTTGATTTACGTGTTGTGGTGCTTGAGATATGAATTGGCATGTTTGATGTAAATTATATTAAAGGGGCTGATAATTGGTAATATTCGAATAAGTGATCATAAAGTCGGTAATTGATATTAATTAATTAAATGTGTTAGTAAACAAACTCTAACGACTTTCATAAGCTTTAAGATCGAATAAATTGTTGAAAATCGTAGTTCAAGAAACGGTGCAAACCCATGTTTAGGGTATCGGTACGAGCCTTAGACATACCCGTACGCGATTGGGGGTCGCATCGGTACGAGTCAACCCATACCGCTACTTGTGGGAATTAAGGATTTTTAGTAATTTATTTTTGGTATCGATACGCGTGTGAGTGCTGATACCCATGGGTACCGTATCGATGCTCGTGTTCGAGTATCGGTACCCACTAAGCAGAAAAATCTATTATGCTAATAAAAATATAGAAATTGGGGTAGACTATTAATGAGATAATATGGATTAATAGAAATACTTAATGAGGATGATTAATATATACCTCCATAATGTATTAACAAGTTGGTAAACTTAATTGGGTGACTTGATGGTAATATCAACCTTAGGATCCTTGGTGGATCATGTGATGTTGTATGTCGTATGGTAGACATGTACTTGCTATGTGCTGGTCTGGTATGGACACCTAGATGATTGAGTTACCATTGTTTGGTGGGATCCAGATAACCGGTGAGTTTAAAGAGTGTGTTGCAACACCATGGTTAAATATTCTGACTGTATGAACCTGATGCTTAGTGGGACTACGACTCATTCGAAAATGCTTGATGAGAGATTTCGAGCATGAATGTTTGTATCCCGACGCTTAGTGGTATCGGGCCTCAACCCAAAGAGTGTATGAACCCGATGCTTAGTGGAACCAGACCTCACTCAGAGTGTATAATCCTGAGGCTCAGTGAGACCGGACCTCACTCCTATATTATGGTATAATGCTAAGAGAAGTATATGCTTTATTGCTATGCTATATGATTTGGCAGCTAGTGGTAGTGCCACGTATATATATGATATTATTACCATGTTATGATTATGGCTGGGCCTTGTGTGCCATGTATGATGGTTTCTATGATTAGAGTATGTGCTTAGGCGACTATTGGTAGTGTTGCATGTTTATTTATCTCTCCTTATTGCTCGTACTAGCTTGCATGCTTATGTTTGTGATTAGCATGAAGTATAGTAGAGTAGATGTGCACCATTGAGCTTTGTAAGCCCAGCGCTTGAAATCGTTGTTTCCGTGTGTAGGTTGATCGTCGGATATAAGAGCACTATTAGTTCAAGATTCCAGCACATGGTGTTTTTCCAGAGTATGATACTTAAGTTTAGTGGGTTATGTATTCATAGGACCTTACGTGGTCGAGTTTTTAATTCTTACTTTTGAAATTGAATTAATTAAGTCAAATGTTTAAATGTTTTAAATTAAAGTAGAACTCATTTGTAACAATTTAACTAGTTATTTATATTTCAATCAGTCAATTTAAATATTTTGGAATGTACTTTATTGGGCTAAACAAAATTGAGAAATTTATGGTTTGGGTTTGGGCTTGAGGCCCAAATGTGACATCTGGGTCGAGGGTGTTACCATTTAATTCATCAAACTTGAGAAGATTTTCTTGTAATATAAGAGGACACCGAGATTGACAAAGTCAATATTGTGAACAAAATATATGAATAAATGATATGAACTCGATATCCTCAACCATTTTGCTTGCCAATTGGTGGAAAAGATTGATTTTTGGGTGATGGTGGTGGAAGCTAAAGATAAAAAGAATGACACAAGAATTTAGAGTGGTTCAAATTTTTAACCAAAGCCTACATCTACTATCTTAGCTTTCCCACTAAGGATTTTCCCAAATTCACTAAGAATTCTTCCCCTTTTCAAGGCTTAAGAGGCAACCCTTACAACTTAGACTTATCAACCAAGCCTAGCATCCAAAGCTTCTGCCCGAAGCTTTGGGAACCTCTCTTTACAAGAGAAAAATACAAAGCAAACTGAAATCTCTCACAAGGTATATTGTTTGCACTTTTTATCACTCACCTAAATGCTAAAACACTTGAGCATACATTGACAATTTAGCTCACAAGTGTTGTATATAAAAGAATGTAAAATATTAAGCATTGAGACTCTTTTACAATCATAAGTGTGTTGGCTTTTTTATCATTTGTTGATTCTGGTGCTTGAAGGTCCCTTATATACTCCCAAATGAGATTCTAGTCGTTGGTGATTGTTGGAGATGAATTGGAGCCGTTGGGGATGATTTCCATGTTGAATTTCTCATTCTGGTGTTGTCGGTACTGATACTCGGGTGCCTGTATCGATACGACCCTATTTTGGGAAATAGCCGTTGGAGACTAAAAACTTATGGGGGTTTCGAAACCGTCATGCCTGTAATTGTACAACAGATATTGTATCGGTACGCGGTTTGGTTTTTGGAAACTAAAAACCCAAGGGGGTTTTGAAAGCACCATGCTTGTACTGGTATGACAGATGTTGTATCGGTACATGATTTAGTTTCTGGAAAATGGTTTACAGATGCATATCGGTACGAACCAAAGGTGTACCTGTACGACCTTCCAAAATTGACATTTTGGCCATTTAAAAGCTTTTTAAATCATGTTAAAAACTTATGAAACTATTTCAAACATATTTTCAAGTTGTTTGGACTTAAAACCATTTTTGAAATCTTTTCAATTTTGTCCAAAACTATTTTTCAATTACTTTATCAAAAAAAATATACTAACAATCTCCCATTTTTTATATAATAAAACCAACTTGAAATTTTTTAATGATCTTCCCTTTTGTAAAATAATTTTTTAATAAGAGAATGTAGATTCAAAAGAGTTAAAAGCTCCCCTTATTCATTGAAAAATTCAAAATTTCAAAATATTCTCCCCCTTTTTGTTATATCAAAAATGATTCAAACTAAGTTTGAAAACTTTTAAAGGCCATAACAATGGAGATTTTAAAATAATTGAGAAAAAAAAAGTTTTGTTTAAAAATAGGCTTCCCTTACTCAAGCATCACATGAATGTTAGTCCAACAAATATATGATAAACTAGTTGAACTAAATCAAATTAAAACAAAATGAATTCAACTAATTTTACCAATTGAATCAAAGGTAGGATGTGAAGTTTTCCTTCTTCAAGTGATCTTCCTTGTGTGCATAGAGCTTTCATGGTTCATCACATTGTCGATCAATGCTCCATCAACCTAAAACAAGACAATCAAGTAATTTTTGGTATCCAAATTGCTTTGGACCCATAGGCATTAGTAGCACAAACTTTAGTCCCCTTAGGAATCCATTTTACAATTTCATCATTTTTATGTGAAATAATTAGTCCTTTTGGTACCCAAATACTTCTAAAACATTTTCCTTTAAAGAATCTAGCGGCACTATATTGTCTTTGATAACAATTTTATTTTCCAAAATTGTTTTTCTTTTCAAGTTCCTTGGAAATCAAATCTTTTTCTTTTGTAAGATCATCCACCTTATTTTGGTGATTTTTTCCATCTTTTGAAGCAAATTTTGCAAATCTAAGACTTTTTGCTCAAAATCCTTGATTTTTGCTTCAAAATCCAAATTGGTTTTAGAAAGCATTTCATTTTCTATTTTCAATTTTGAAATCAATTTCTTTTTTTTAGAAAATGAAGCTTTGAATTCGAAAACCAATTCATCATAGACTTCTTGTAACTCATCAAAAATATAAGAATTTGAATTGGATGAGTTAGAAGTTACCTTTCCCTCTTGGAGGGCCATAAAGCATAGGTGGGCTACTTCATCTTCATCGGTGGAGTCTTCATCACTCCTTGTTTCCACATATGCTTTCTTTGAAGATGATCCCTTTTTGTTGAAGCGAGGACAATCATATTTGGTGTGCCTGATCTTCTTGCATTCATGGCTCTTGTGGGGATCCTTCATCTTCTTTGATTAATGCTTGGATTCTTCCATTTTGGTCATCATGAATCAGGTGAACTTCGTGAAGAGATAGGCCATCTCTTGATCCTCACTTTCCTCTCACTTTAATCTTCTTGACGGCTTGTGGAGGATTTAAGAGCTACTATGTTTAGATATTCGATTCCGAGCTCTTTGATCTTCTCCCCCTTCTCCTTTCTCAAGGGTTGAGACATCAACTTGTAGCGACCTTTTTCTTTTTAAAAACAATATAAGTTTCAAAGGTTCGGTGCTACGGGTTATCCCTAAAATCATTTCTTTGAAATCTGGGCTTAAAGGGATTTCTTTTGAAAATTCTTTTTCTTTTGAAAATCGATAAAATTTGGATAAGGTGGGCCGGACACCGTAGAAAACCAAAGATTCATTATGAAAGGGTCCGAGAGATGGTTACGTGTGGGGAAGGATTAACACCCCCATCACTCCTGGAAATCGGTACCTGAACATTTGTTGTTTTCAAATTGATGGAATTTGAATTGAATTTAACTCGGCGAACTAAATTGAAAATTTGACCTTAATTACACGGGCTTTATCAAGTTGGTGGGTTCGAATTAATTGAGCATTTAATTAATAAGGTTGACGATACACAGGACCATAGACTAAACCAACATCATATAAGCCTAACTGCCATGTTAGTTTATGGTTCGAATCCTGCACGTCACCTTTATGCATGGTGCAAGCAATTAAAATATGACGTCATGATTTTGTCAAGTTTTAATTTTACCTTGAGTCGGTAAGAATTAATTCAAATATTTGGTCAACATCCTTTGAGCTCGGACTGTTACGACACAAATATCAGAACTAATAGATACCTCATTTTTCATGAATTAAATTAATTAATGCAGGATATATAAAGGACCACATGAATGAAAATTAAAGGATGACAAACAAAAGGCTAAGAGGAAAACACACAAAAAGCCCACTAAAGCCCTAACCTAAAAGGCCCAAATTACAAAAATTCAATTAATGATCTAATTATTAATTAGGTGAGTCTAATATTAACACTAAATTAATTAATCCCAAAAAACTAGAAAATCCTTACAATTTATGAATTATCTTATAACATGATAATTAATTCAATCGGTTTCAAGCTAGCATTCCAATAAGCCGTGGATACTATTTAAAACGAATCAAATTAACTAAATATGGTTTGGAATTTAATGTCAATCTAAACTTGAAATTAATTTTATCCCAAAAGTGATTAAGAAATGTTCAATTAATTTAATGAATTTAACATTTATCCCAATAAGTCAAGGACACATTTAAATTCACTAAATTAATTTGAACCTTAATCTAACTAAGGCTCTAAAAAAATCTAATCCTAGAATTGACTTAATTAATTTAAGGACCGTGCCCCTATTAGACGAGCACACGACCTAAATTAATTAAATTAATTGGCCTAATCTAAGCTAAAACCTTAACAAAACCCAAAAGCTCATCTAACTAAGCTACCCTAAAGCCCAAAAAAGATAAGGCCCAAAGCTACAAGGCCCGAAACTACTAAAACTAGGCCTACACTAAAAAAAACTAACCAAGCACACATGTATCACAAATATATTACATATTATATATTATAAATTTTTTATAAAACCTAGATTACACACTTTAAAAAATACAAATTATAAACATTTAAAAAGCAACTCATATATTATATACTTTATAAGACTATATATTATATATCTTTAAAAATTATATATTACACATATTTACGAAATCTATATATATACTATTTTGCAAAACTATATATTACATATTATAAGAAAATTTTAGATTATATATAAGGATTATGTACTATATTATATGAAAATCTATACACATACGTTATATTGTATGTAAAATACACATTACATATTTAAGGAAAATTATATATATATATATATATATACTACAAACTTTTAAAGAAAATATATTTTTCTTGAAAACTATAACTTTGTAAAACTATATACCTAAAACGTATATTACATATATCTTAATAAACTATATATTATACCTTTTTAAATAAAAAACTATATATTATGTATATATATATATATATTATAAAACATATATCATAAGCATTACATAGAAACTACATACTAAAAGAAAACAATACACATAAACATTTCACAACCACATATTACAAATCAACAACCATAAAACTAATAAATTTAAACATACCAACCAGCAAGATTATATAAACAAGGTATGAGTTGAAAATAAAATGCATGGGAACAGGTAACTAATGCACTGGAAAAGGACCAAATTGACAGAAAACCAAAATTTTGAGGCCAAAATAAAAGAAAAACAGACTTGATTACGCGAAGGGGAAACTAAAAACTGTTGAAAAGTTTCAGGGACAAGGGAAGGAGTTTTGAAAGGCGGAAGGACCAGGGGATGTGATTTACCCACTCGGGGGGACCAAAACGGTGATTAAAGAAAGCGGAGGTCCCTACAGACGTAAATAAGATGGGGCTGGGGGATTTAAACTACGGTTAACCCAATTTTAAAATCAAACCCTTATAAAACATAACCCCGAACATACCGGCCTCTCTTTTGGCTATCCTCTGCCTCAAATCGATGATAAACCCTTTTTTTTACTCTATTAGGGTTCTTGAAACCCAGAAAGACAGTGACCCTCACCCGTAACAACCGCCGTGAACCATCCCCTTTTTGTTGCTCCAAAAAACCTTTTTCTTGCTCCAGAAACAGATCTAAACCTAGACTTCCTTTTAAAGAAACAAATCCATTCTCTTTGAAAAAAACGAAAGTAAAAGAGAATAACCATCCCCTTTTTGGTTGGCCTCTTCACCATTTCACCCCTCACGATCTCACAGAGGCCAGATTTGGACTTATCAATAGCGAGGGAAAGCGAATCGACTATAGAGAGACAAAACGACGAAGGTAAAAATAAAACCCTAAACTATTTATGCTTATGATGCTATTTGAAAAAAAGGAAGAAATGAGGAGTATACCTCAAAAGCTTGAGGTTTTTCTTTACTTCTCTGTGCTCTATTGCATTTTCGTATTCCAGAATGCTTTACAAATGGTTAGGGTTTTGTTATATACCCCAAATATTACATGTTTTAGAAAAGAAGAAAACCTTTTAAAATTTCCTATTGGCTACTATATTTTTTGGCCGGATTCATCTATTTTTCTGCTATTGTCGGTGCATTTTTGAGCATGTCTTCTAATCCCTTTGCATTTTTTGATATTTTGATCTCTTTGCATGTAATTGAGCGTTGGGGAAATAGGGACTAGAAAGAGAAATGTCGTGAGCAACAAAATTCTGGTGGTCCAAGTCGACGTGGCGAAGAAATAGACAACGTGGTGCCTGGCCGTTGATTCTCCCTGCCAACGTGGAGGTGAACTGGAATAGAAAAAGAAGCGGGCGTGTGGCGCACGCGCGATTGAGGAGCACTAAAACGTCGGGTGACGCATACGTGAGAAGGTTGAACGGTCGCACGTGTGGGCCAATCGCGACGATTGCAATCCTGATCCTTGATGAAGATCTTGATCCAAGACCTTGATCCGATGCTCCAGATTTGGCTGCGCAAGGATTAACATATTAGGGCTTTTAGATTAGTTGATTGGGCCTTATCGGGCTAAAATGTAAAAAGAGTAAATGGACATTATAATTTTAATAAACTTGGGCTTTTTATTGAATTTATGTTTGTAAAAACTTCTGGACTGATGTATATTTAAAGTTGGATTTTTATTTATATTAGTCTTTTTTGATTTTTGGTTTAGTTCAATAATAATAATAATAAAACCATAATAGTAAAAATAATAATACTAACAACCATAGAATATAATAATAATGATAATAATATGATATGTGATAATAATAACAATGAGATAATAAAAGTAATGGTAACAATAATAATAAGATAGTAAGCTGAGATGACAATGTAATACGCTAGTAATATTTATTATTATTTTTTGGATAACAATAATATATAATATCATGATAATAAAATAGCAATATCTCTCTAGTAGACTATCAATACTTAATACTAATAGTTTCTTTTTTATATTTTTGGTTTTAATTAAAAAATAGATGAAGCCCATAACACTATATTTAGATAATAGTAATGCACATGTAAGTACAAAAAGGGTACACCCCGGATAAAAGTAGTGAGTACAACTGCCCCTCTTTGCTTATCATTGTGGAACAAGAATAAAGCAAAGACCATAAGCACTAATTTTGTCCTACTTCCTTGCTGGACGATTTGCTCCTCCAGAACGGACGTGAGCAAATCCAAATAACTTTATTTCCCGGAGCAACGAAAATAAACTGGGTAACACTGGTGCGTCCTTCTAAAACGGTAATGGACGAACCAGAACAACAAACGATCCATTTCTCTGAAGCAGCAGCGAATGAATCCAAAATAACTTGTTTTCTCGAAACGCCAGAAAATAAACTGGGTGGCGTTGGCATATCTTTTTGAAATGGCAGTAGATGGGCCAACTAATCCTTCAAACGGCTAATTCTTTCGAAAAAACAGTGAAAGAATCCAAATAGCTTTGTTTTCTTGAAACTACAGAAAACAAACCAGCTGGCACTGGCATGTCCTTCTGAAACGGCAACAGACGAGCCAACTAACCTCCAAATGACTCATTCTTCCGAAATGGTAGTGAATGAATCAACTACCCTTCAAATGATTCATTCTTCCTAAATGGCAGTGAATGAATCCAAACAAAACAAATGTCTTTGAATGGTAGATGAACTTGTTTCTCGAAGCGACAAGAACAAAACCAAACAGAGACGCCACGTTCCTCCAAAGCAGTAGTGCATAGATAGATGCGTTCCTCCGAAGTGGTAGTGTACAAACTAGATAGTAATTCTTCAAATGAAGATTACATTCTTCTTGGGCATGGATGGATGAGATTTTTACTGTCTGAAAGTTCTTGAGCTGAGGGTATTTGCCTCTTTTGCTCTGAATTCTTGATGTGATGAATTTTGAAGTCCTTCGCCTAAAACCCTATCCGAATTTTTACTTTGTCCCCGACTCCTCTTTTTAAAAGGTACCCAATATTCCTTTGGATATCTTTGAGAAGAAATGAAAAACTGTGATGATATGAGTTAGCATGCTTCTAACTTAGGGATGCCTAACTAGACATGATGCATGAATAATAACAATTTTAAACTTTCTCGGGTAATTTCTCTTATTGACCCTTTGACTCGTGTCTTCCATTTTTTCTTCTTCGTGATGGCAGTGCTTTCTCCCTCACTCGGGTTCACCCTTTATGCCCCCTTTTTGAGCTCTTGAACCTTTTTCTCTAAAGCGCATTTTGAGGTTTTCACTATAGAGAATTTTTTCTTCTTTTTTTTTTCTTTTTCCTTTTTTCTTCTTTTTTCCCTTTTCTTTTCTTTTTTCTTCTTTTTTTCTTAGGCGCCCTTGCGGGTTTAGTCCCTCGAACTTCAGTATGAACAACATTCGATGCCCTTCCTCGATAAATCTTATCAACTTTGCCTCCGATGTCCTCTTGTCACAATTTTGGTGAACTCCATTCCTATTTGGGAATAAGCCTGCACTTAATAGGTTAAATCATAGTAATGCCTATAAATCCTTTACTTTTTCATTCTATGTCAATCTATCTGTGAAACAGATAATAGGAACTAAAATAATACTTTATTGAAACTTGAAAGAATATTAGGATAATTTTGAAAGTCTTGGCAAACATGAGAAAATGAAAAAAGAAGTAGATAGTATCAATTGCATGAATGATGAGAACCCATCGACCTCGGCAGATTCTTGTCTAGCCACCCTTGGTCATTTCCCCTGATGATATGAAGACCGAAGCACAGACCCTCAACCGAAACAAAGCTCGCCAGCTGGATACGGAAATTCAAGTTTATCTGAACTGTCATTTTCGAATTTTTAATTCAGACCCTCCTTTGGTTTTAAGGCGCCCATTTTCAAGTTTTCACCTTAAACCCTTATTTTTCTTTTCTTTTTTCTTTTTTCCTTTTTTTCATTCTCTTTTTTTCTTTTCTTTATTTTTATTTTTTCTTTAGACATAATACTTCTTAACAGAGTCTGAGTTTATAGGGTTGCTTAATTCTTTTCCATCTATCTCCGTTAGAATTAACACTCCCACGGAGAAGGCTTTTTTAACGACGTAGGGTCCTTCCCAATTAGGCATCCATTTTCCTCGAAAGTCTCTTTGGTTCAACAAGATCTTCTTTAGCACTAGATCCCCTTCTTGAAACTCCCTAGGGCAAACTTTCTTGTTATAAGCTCGCATCATTCTTTTTTGATACATTTGGTTATGAAAGACAGCTTTCAACCTTTTTTCTTCGAGGAGATTTAATTGATCAAATCTGGCTTGTATCCATTCGGCTTCATCCAACTTCACCTCGTTCAAAATTCGAAGCGATGGGATCTCTACCTCGATGGGCAACACCGCTTACATGTCGTATACCAAAGAGTACGGTGTTGCCCCGGTGGATGTTCTCAAAGAAGTCTGATAGGAAAACAAAGCAAAAGAGAGCCTCTCATACCAATCCTTAATGTCTCCGTAGTTTTTGCTATGATCTTCTTAATATTCTTATTTGCCACCTCTACCGTCCCGTTCATCTTGGGGAGATAAACAATAGAATTGTGATGCACAATCTTGAATTGCTCACACACCTCAGCCATCACCTTATTGTTCAAGTTGGAAGCATTATCGGTGATAATCATTTTGGGCAAACCATAGCGACATATGATTTCTTTCTTGAGAAACTTGCAGACCATCATTTTTGTGATGTTAGTGTATGAGGCGGCTTTTACCCACTTGGTGAAGTAATTAATAGCCACTAGGATGAAACGATGCCCATTGGAAGCCTTTGGGTGTATCTGATCAATGACATCCATTCCCCAAGTAGCAAAAGGCCACGATGAATTAATAGTGTGGAGAGGCACCAGCGGGAAGTGTATCTTATCGGTATAGATTTGACATTTATAACATTTCTTCGCATAACTAATGCAATCTCCTTCCATAGTTGACCAGAAATAGCCATATCTCATGATTTTTCTTGCCATCGAGAATCCACTAGCGTGAGTCCCACATAAGCCTCCATGGACCTCCGCTAAAATGGTTTCGGCTTCCCAAGCACTGACACACCTTAACAGTATCTGATCCTTTCTTCTTTTGTACAAAATTTCCCTGTCAAGGACGTATCCGGATGCTAACCTTCTGATAGTCCTTTTGTCATTATCATCAGCCCCCTTTGGATAAGTCTGGAACTTGATGTATTGGAGGATGTCAAAATACCATGGATTACCATCCTCCTTTTCTTCCAAACTATAGAAATGGGCTGGTATCTCAAAAGTTTTTATTTCAATTAGCCTCATCTCGGCTGCCCGACTTGCTTCGAATATGGCGACCAAAGTTGCTAGGGCATCGGCCATCTGATTATTCTCTCTTAGCAAGTAGGTGAAACCAACTTCTTCAAAATCCTTGACCAAATCTTGGATCAAGTCGTAGTACTTGATCAACTTTGGATCTCTAGTCTCTCATTCTTCCTGAAGCTGATAAATTACTAAAGAAGAATATTCGAAAACCTGGAACACCTTGACCTTTTTCTCTATGGCCGCTCGAATTCCCATGACACAGGCCTCATACTCAGCTATATTGTTGGTGCAAAAGAATTCCAACCTACTTGTGGAAAGGTAGTAGACATTTTCGAGGAGACTAAAACTGCCCATATTCCATGGCCTAGGGCATTCGATGCCCCATCAAAATAAAGCCTACATACTTCATTCTCGGTAATGGACCTTCCTTCGAATAGATTACAAATCAACTCCTCATCTGGGATACTGAAATCCAATGGCTTATAGTTATCCGAGGTACGACTTGCTAAAAGATCTGCCACCACACTTCCTTTTACCACCTTCTAACTCACATAAACGATGTCGAATTTTGAAAAAAGCATTTGCCAATGGGCCACTTTCCCGGTCAATGTTGGTGCTTCATTCAAAAATTTCAACGGATCTATTCGGGAAATCAAATAAGTGGTGTGATACAACATGTACTGCTGCAGCCGCTTAGTAGCCCATACCAAGGCATAACATAACCTTTGGATCAATGGGTATCGTGCCTCACACTTGGTAAATTTCCTGCTCAAGTAATAGATCGTCCTTTCTTTCTTGCCCGAGTCATCGTGTTGTCCCAACACACATCTTGTAGAATTTTCAAAAACTGCCAAGTAAAAAATCAATGTCCTATCTTGTACTGGTGCTACTAAGATTAGAGGATTATTCAAATACTTCTTGATCTTTTCTAGTGCTTCTTGACAATCTTCATCCCAAACTCCCGAGTTATTTTTTTGGAGTAGTCTAAAGACAGGGTCACACTTATCGGTCAACTGATATATGAATTGGGAGGTGTAATTCAACCTTCCCAAAAATCCTCGGACTTCCTTTGAGTTTGAGGTGGCAAGAGATCTTGGATTGCTTTCACCTTGTCAGGATCAATCTCGATATCTTTCTAACTTACCATGAAACCTAAGAGCTTACCGGATGTTACCACAAAGGTACATTTGGCGGGATTGAGCTTCAACTGATACTTTTTTAACCTCTAGAAGAGTTTTTGTAAATTTTAGAGGTACTCCTCCTCGGTCTGAGACTTGGCTATCATGTCATCCATGTACACCTCAATCTCCTTATGCATCATGTCTTGGAGCAAGGTCACTATGGCTCTTTGATACGTCACCCCGGTGTTCTTCAACTCAAAAGTCATCACCTTGTAGCAAAACGTGCACCACATGGTCACGAAAGTGGTCTTCTCCATATCCTCGGGATGCATTTTGATCTTATTGTACCCTGAGAAGCCATCCATAAAGGAAAACCAAGCATGCCCTGCAGTATTGTCAACTAGAGTATTAATATGAGGAAAAGGGAAATTGTCTTTGGGGCTCGCCTTATTAAGGTCCTTATAATCTACGCACATACGCACCCTCCCATCCTTTTTTGGTATCGTCACTATGTTAGCCACCCATTATGGGTACCTAGAAACCTTCAAAAATCCAGCCTCAAACTTTTTCTTTACATTCTCTCTAATTTTCAATAACATATATGTCCTCATTCTTCGAAGATTTTGCTAGACGGGCTTACATCTCGGCCTGATGGGGAGCTTGTGTGTTCAATATCTATGTTTAGGCCTAGCATATCCTGGTATGACCATGCAAACACATCTTTAAATTCTATAAGCAGTCCCACCAACTCTTGCTTGACTTTTGGAGACAGGGTACCTCGGATCTTTACTTCTTTCCTCTCTTCGTTAGTCCCCAAATTTAAAATCTCTATCTTCTCTTGGTGTGGAAGGATTTACCTTTCCTCACTGGCCATCATTCTTAGCAGCTCATCGGGAATCCCTTAATACTCCTCTTCTACCTCCGCCAAGTACGTGGTTCATTCAAAATCTACTTTAAGAATAGGTTCCACATCATTCATACAGTTTATATTAAGAGGTTTGCATGATTTTGAAAGTGCGTATTAGGAAAGGAAAGGTATAGCTCATGATATGAACAAATAAATACATAAATAAATAAATAAATAAATACATAATGAACGAAATGGGATGGAATGAATGATGTGTTTTCCATTTGAGAAGGAAAATGTAGATATAGTCTATTTCATTTAAAGCATATAGATATGACATAGTTGCCCTTTTACAAAGGACGTCCGTTACTTTCGGGCAAAAGTAATGAAATTATTCTGAGCATTACTTTGATTTGTTCCTAAAAAATACCGGTGCGTCCTAAAAGGTCCAATTGTTGAGCTCTTCTCCCAAGAGGCATGGGTAAATCTTGGCCAAAAACTAATTAGCCTCGCTCTCATCGCCTATCATATCCACATTCATCTCTTCGAAAGCCTCACTGATCAACTCTTCCTAGAGGCACCTCTAGCCTTCTCGATTTGCCTCTTAGATTTCCACCTCCGAATTTTGAATTCCACTAGATATGAAAACACTCTTAAAGTCTCTGTAGATGATAGGGGCCCATGGAATTTCCTCCCCTCTAAGCCTAGCCTTCCTTTGCTCTTGCTTCTTCTTCCATTCTTGCCTTTTCTGTTAGAAATTTAGCTTATAACCGAGTTTGAAGTGGTTAACTTTGTGGATCACCTTGATGGGATGGAGGCGTCCTTGAAGATTCTTTCCCAAGCCTTTCTTTTTCTTTGCTCCTTTTCCTAGGGTTTCGTATACCACCATTTTAGTACAATTTAACAAATTAGTGCATGGAATCTTCCTTCATTCGGCAACAAAGGTAGCATTGACAAGTTCCAAGGCTCTAAAGGCACACTCCATTGCTTCTTCATTAGTATGTATGTATGGTGTACCTGAAGTCACCGAAGCGACGATGTCCTCTTCGACATTCACTGTTAATAATTTCTCCTCAGTGACAAACTTCAACTTTTGATAAAGTGAAGATGGAACGGCACCGACTGAGTGTATCCATGGTCTCCCTAACAAGCAGTTGTAAGATGGTCAGATATCCATAACTACAAAATTGACCACATATTCAGTGGGACCAATGAGTAGGAGTACTTCTATTTTCTCGACTACATATCTCTGGGTCCTGTCGAAAGCTCGTACCATATTATGACACGGCTTCATATGTAAACTGTCAACCGGTAATCGTTGCAATGTAGCTAAATGCATAACATTCAACGTGGAGCCATTATCAATTAGCGCACCTGGTAACACATAACCTTTGTAGTGAGTGGTGATGTTTAGGACCTTGGTGGACCCCGTACCTTTCCTCAGAATTTCATCATCACCAAAGGTAATGTGATTAATGTCGGTGATATGGCTGATAATTTGATCCAACCTCCTAACTGAGATATCTTTTGTAAAAAAAGGTCTCATTCAAAACTTTTAGTAAAGCATCATGATGTTTCTCTGAGTTTAGTAAAAGGTCAAGCACGAAAATTTGAGCTAGCTGTTTCTGAAGCTGGTCGATGATGCTATACTCGTTGTGCTTCAGGAATCTCAAAAACTCTTGTTCTTGAGTTTCTTTGACCAGCTCTTTGATCTTTTGTGGTGGTTCACCTCCGAAAACTTTATCAGGTTCAACTTTGACTTCCTTGCCTTTCTCTTTTGGTTCCTCCAGTGCCTTTTGGTTTTTTAGAGTATAGCACCGACCACTCATCGTGAGATGCCCCACATCATTTACCTCTCTGGCCTTTGGCTCCAAAGGTTCTTCTTGAATGGGTTTTATCCCTATTTCCACGTCTTCTCCTCCGTGTAAACTAGTGGAACCTAGCATTGTAATGCCTGCAGAGTAGTTCATTGGAACCATCTTCGTATCCTTGAAAGGAAAATACCTTGGAGAAGCAATTATCATCTTAGTGGCTGCCTTCGGTGCACTTGTCTCACTTGGCTTGAGACCGAGGACAAGCGTTCTCTTGGCACTATACCTGGTCTCATGACTCTCCAATGCACAAACTTCTAAATCTTTCTTTCCTTCATCTTTTTAAAAAAAACTCAATTTCCTTGTTGTCCATCATGGCTTGTATCAGTTGACGGAACTCCTTACAATCCTGAATCTCATGATCTCCTGAATGATGGTACTCACAATACAGGCCACAACCTTCTTCTACAATCACCATTCCCCAGTCAATGAGGTGTGCCATACACAGATGTTGGAAAATCCACCTTAACGGTGATCGAACTTCGGACACGTTCACCCTAGTTTTTCTGGCATATTTGTCTTCGATAGCATTCACGCCTTGACCTTCATGATTTGGTAGGGGTTGTTAGCCATGCTCGGTTCTCATAACTATAATACTTCGGTCCGAAACAAATTTTGGACGAACTTCTTGAACGCTACACAATTTTCAATCGAATGTCCCGGAACATTGGCATGATACTCACAATTTACCTTGGAGTCGTACCATGCTGGGTAAGGTGGGTTGTAAGGAGTAACATGATAAGGTCAAACTAGATCGGCCTTATACAATTGTGAGTAGAGCTTTTTGTAAGAGATTGGCAACGGAGTGAAAGACCTATCCTTACTTTCCTTCTTCGGTCCCATATCTTCCCTTTTATTGAAGTTTCGGGCATTCCTCGTTGTGGCCTAGGACTGAGAGATGGTGCAGTTCTTGGTTGCCTCGAAGGTGTTTTTATTGTTCACCTCATGGTCCTTTTTCTTGTATTGTTTGCGTAAATGATCCCCTCTGTCATTTCTTCCGCTTTTTATGACTGCTTCGATGCGCTCGCCAGTCATAACCATCTCCGCAAAGTTGCTAACAGGATTGCTGATCAGTCAATCGTAGAGTGTCCCTTTTAGCGTATCTATGAACATTGGAGAAATCTTGTAAAACCTATGATGATTTTGATATAAAAAATATTTTCAAGGATTTAATTTTAAAGCAAACAAATTTTTTAAAGTGTCCCAAACTAACAAATATTTTAAAGCATATTTGATTCTAAATCAAAAACTTAAAGCCTTAAAATTTTTCTAAGTGTTTTAAAGGTCAAACTATAGAAATACGCCCAGGCGTATCAATACAATTTTTTAAAACATTGGTCACTATAAGCATCCGTTTTGATACGACTCTTTCCATATTGATACGGCCTTCAAATGGGCTAAGTATTTTTCCTCAGGCGTTTCATACGATTACATTCGTTTCGATACGACCTTCATACTGGGTTTAAGTTTTAAGCATTACGTACCGATACGCCACTAGGTGTTTCGATACGCTTCAAATATTTTCTCAAATATCAATGTTTAATGACTTAGCCGTTGGACTCAGTTATTGGGAAAGACCAATTTTAAAATATCGTTGGACCCGTATCGATACACCCTCATTATATACCGATACTGGTTTAGATAGTAGCTCAAGAGAACAAAATTGCATCAATACGGTTTCTCCCGTATCGATACGCCCCTTTAGTTACATTGAGACCGTTCCTATATGCTTCCTCGCGTATCGATACGTCCCTGTTATTTTGTGCACAACGACTCTTTCTTCTTATAAACAGATATCAATACGGGCCTTCATGTACCAATACGGATGGTTGATCAAGAGCATTAATTGCGCGAAAAATGCAGCCCAACGGCTACATAATGATCTTAACCACCCAAACGGCTAGAAATCAATGCAATGGTATAAAAGCAAGCCTCCAAAGCACCAACAACAACTATTGAACCTTCAAGCAACATCCAAGAATTAATCCAAACCTTTGTGCCTTATAGAGTCTTATCTTTGTACCCAACTCATTGGAGTTCTTCATTGTAAATATTTATTTAGAGTTTGAGGAGTGTTTTGATTGTAATTGAGCAATATCCATCTTGTGAGAGATATATTTAGATTACCTCCTAAGCCTAGAAAAAGGGAAGAAAATCTACCTCTTAAGTGGATTTTGAAAAAATCCTTAGTGGAAAAATCCTAGTGGGAGCTAAGGTAGTGGATGTAGAGCTTGTTAGAAGCTTGAACCACTATAATTGCCTTTGTCCTTCATTTTTCAATTTCCAATTTGCTCTCTCAAATTTTAAATAGCCAATTCACCCCCTCTTGGCCAAATCACTATCATTTGATTCACTCAACAAATCTCATGCTCATGAAGCGGTGGTTAAACCTGCGTCGCCATATCACGCTATCTTTGGGCGTACTCACGAAGGTTCTCGTTGCACCTTTGTTTCATACCTTGCAACAACAGTCGGTTGGGAACTATGTCGATTATATGCTTATACTAATCAGTAAAAGGTTTTTCCAGATCCTTCCATGACTTAATTTGAGCCCTTGTCAGCTGATTGTACCATCTCGAAGAATATCCTGCTAAGCTATCTTAAAAATAATGAATTAGGAGCTTCTCGTTATCGGTAAACCTAGCCATTTTCTGGCAAAACATCACTATATGAGCAGTAGGGCAGGCGGATCCATCCAACTTTTCAAATTCAAGGGTCTTGAACTTATATGGGATTTCCACATCGAGGACCAAAATGAGTTCTCTAGCACTTACCCCTAGGAGCCATATTGGTCTTCCTTCACTCGAAACTTTTCCTTTAGGTCATTCTGAGTATCCTCCAATTGCTTAGTTAACTCCGCTTTCATTTGGTTTAGCTTCTCTAACTCATCAAAGTCTGGGATGTTGTCATCGATAATCTCAGGATTCTCAAAGGTCACCCCTGGTTGAGTTTGAGCAGCTACACCGACATGAGAGGAAGATGCACCTTGTGGAGGATTTAGAGAGGGATCAACAAGTAGAGGGCTATGGAGGATTTGGGCATAAGGCCAATCCCCCAAGTTTTGGGCTGGAGTCTCAATGGTACTCTTGCCCCTCGAATCTGGTCCTAGCCGAGCTTTGTAGCAACTGGATATTTCCTTCATCATGTCTTGCTAAGACTTGATGATGGTGTCCCTTAATTCATGTTTGGCTCATTCCATCTAGCCACGTAGGTCGGCTTCCAACTTGGCAAAGCTCTCCTCTATTTGCTTTGTTCGTGAACGAGTGCGATATGGATTTGGAATGATGATAATTTTAAGAAGCAAAATGCAATCCTTCTGAAATAGAAAGCTTTTTAATTAATCAAAAAAGCAAACAAATGCACTAATTAAATGATTATTAGCATTTAAACAAAGAATGCAAATGAAAGAATCATGCATGAATGCAAAGAGCAACACTGAGTTTGACAAATATCATCGTTAAAAGACTTTTATTAATGGAAACGTTGTCTTGTTACAATAACTTAAAGAAAACCAACTACACATATGGCGTCAAGGTAGTATCAAGGTCAATGATCTCCCTCAGAATCCAAACAATCCTCTCCCCTTCTTCGAATTCATGATCCACACAGTCATGAAGTTCAGTAGCGTCTTCTGCCAAAATCTATACTTTTCGGGCATCCTCTTGCATCTAAGTCATCCACTATGCCAACTCTTGTTCTTGACTCCAAATTGTGTAGGCGGCAAAGTGCAGTTGCTCCAAACTCGGTGTCGGGCGTACTTGAATCGCTCCCCTAAGGCTTGCCACATGATCCTTGAGCTGTTGAACCTCTGTTTCCAACTCATCGACACGAGTCGTCAAAACTTGGATCTCTAAGTTACCGGCCTTTAGCTTGCTAGTTGAACCCTTATGCTTGAAAAGATACTTTTCCAAACACTTTAATTGATCTTTCAAGGTTTCATTTTGGTGTTGTTCCTTCTTGATCTGTCTCGAGTGGGAGATTCGTAGATTCTTCACTTATTCGGTTAAAACAAGCACTTGGTCTTTGTACTCCTAAAAAATTCTTTTGTAGTTCTCGGCTCTCGCTTTCTCTTCCTTTAGTCGGAGCTCTAACCATTCACTTGGTCCGCCTTCCGCAACTCTTTTTCTCTTATTTAACCTTTTAACCTTCTGAATCTCTTCTTTCTCCATCTTGAGTTTGAGTTCGAACTCATCTCTTTTCCTTTGTAGATCTTTAATCACTCTTTCAAACTGTTTCTTCTCTAATTCGAAGTTGAACTTTTCTTAATGGGTTTTCTCCTCAAGTTTTAGGTACCTCTTTTGCTCTTTTTCACGTTGTTTCCTCATCAAATCGGCCTCGGTAGAAAGTGTGGCCAATCTCTCCTCTATAGATCTCTTTCCATTGGGATTTAAATGGGGAATGTTGTCGTTGACACGATTAAATCACCATGCTTCATACTCAGGAGTGACCATGTATGGAGCATTTATGATCCTAACCCGTCTTGCGTTGTTCCAACTTGAAGAAGCATATACCATCATCTTGTAGCGCTTCTCCTTCTCATAATTCATGTTGAATTCGTTTAAACCTCTGGTGGCAGGCACGATATGCTTCGACCCATACTGTCTCGAGACTAGAAGAAGTGCATAAGTCGTATGCCCCGAAATACCAAGTAGTGGTACCTAAGAGTATACCCCTCATCTATAAAGGATATTCCTTGCCAATAACCACGGAGCTCTCAGACTATGTCTTCCTCTCTTAGATTTCGGAGAACACCTAGCCAAATCTCTTCAGATCTTTGTGTTGGCCAATCCTTTCTTTGCAAAAATTCCTCCAACGGTGAGAACTTGCCATCATAGAGAGGCCTTGAGAAACTGGCATCTGACCAAAGGTGACTATAGAACCAAACGGTCAAAACCTGTGAGCATCCTTGGAAGCGACCTCTACCATTCTCCCTACAAAACCTCAATGATCGAAAAGTTTTGGCCATAATTACGGGTACGAGATTGGTCCCTCAGCTTAAACGATCAAACAAGTCCAAAATAGATGGATCGATAAGCCATAATGCTCAAGGAAAAAGTACCAACCCATAGATCAACAATGCAAAGAGGTCTTGTTGAACCCGGCCTACAAGATGCACAGAAGCTAAGGCTAGGATTTCCTCTCACTTAAGGTATTCATTCTTGTTCCAAGTGGTGACTTGATGCTCTACCCAAGATAATAATGTTTCCAAGATTCTACCAAGCTTGCCTCGAAAAGCTTTGTTCTTATTAGGCTTAGAGTACACCCGATTCTCATCGATCTTCTTACAATTTATAAGCTCTTGATATTCTTTGATGGTAGGGGTCAAATCAAGGTTACCGATTGTGAAACAATTGTAAGCTGAGTTCCAAAACCCCACCAAAGCTTGCAGTAGCGATCGGTTGACTTGGACATCTAGTAAACAGGCAATGTCGACGTACTCTTTCTTGAAAGTATTTCTCGTCTCAAGATCCCAACTATTCCAAACCGGTCTTAACGCGGATACATCATTGAACTCCGTATTCATAAATGTCACAACTAACATGGCTGATCTGAACCCAGTGGCAATACTGTCCCCCTCATGTAGTTGCTCTCCTTCCAACCATATTTTCACATCGGAATTCTTTTCATCATTTCTACGAACCAAGTCTCCCATTGATCTAGTCTTTGACTTCAAACTATTTCCAAATCAATTTGCTCTTCATGATATGACAAGAAAAAGGAGCGTTAGTTATAAGATAAATAGAAAAACGGAAGCGAGAAAAGATAAACACAAACGAGATAAGAAAAAGGTCAAGCAAAAAAAAGAAACAAACCTAACCACATGAATTCTAGTTCGCTATGGTTATCCGCATGGCTCTAATAGGGTAGGCTTCCTAGATTCTCACACATGGTTTGGTTCTAATCGAGGGTACCTGAACCTATCCCATTACCTACTAAGGCAACAAGAACCCCAATTCTGGCCCAATACAAGCTTGCGAATTGGTCTCGGTTCGAGGAAAGCACGACCTATTAACGTGGAGGGATGTTCACGTGTCAAAAGGCGTGGATTTCGGAAATGAATTACGACCCGTAGAGGGCTACTCACATGGGTATGTGGCGTTTCACTCCCACTTAAAGGGTGAAGCTCGGGTATAGAGCTTGATGAACATGGTGCAACACATATCGGTGATTCCTTAGAAATTAAATGAAGAATTAATTCGAGGACCACCAATTATCAAAGTCTGTGCAATCTTAGTCACATTTTCAAGAAAGAACCAACCTTGTTATAGTCAATTGAAATTCCAACATTTTCCATCATTTAAAGGCAACAAATATTCTTTTGGCCTAACTCTCTTTTGTTTTGTAAAAACAAATCCGTTTCCCCAGCGGAGTCGCCAAGCTGTAGCGACCTTTTTCCTTTTAAAAATAGTATAAGTTTCATAGGTTTGGTGCTACGGGTTATCCCCAAAATTATTTCTTTGAAATCTTGGCTTAAAGGGATTTCTTTTGAAAATTCTTTTTCTTTTGAAAATTGATAAAAACTTGGAGTCGCCACCGACCACTTGGATAAGGTGGGCCGGACACCATAGAAAACCAAAGATTCATTATGAAAGGGTTCCGGAGTTGGTTAAGTGTGGGGAAGGATTAGCACCCCCATCACGCCCAGAAATCGGAACCTAAACATTTGTTGTTTTCAAATTGATGGAATTTGAATTGAATTTAACTCAGCGTACTTAATTGAAAATTTGACCTTAATTACACGGGCTTTATCAAGTTGGTGGGTTTGAATTAATTAGACATTTAATTAATAAGGTTGACGATACACCGGACCATAGACTAAACCGACATCATATAAGCCTGATTGATGTGTTAGTTTATGATTCAAATCCTGCACGTCACCTTTATGCATGGTGCAAGAAATTAAAATATGACGTAATGATTTTGTCAAGTTTTAATTTTACCTTGAGTCGGTAAGAATTAATTCAAATATTTGGTCAACATCCTTTGAGCTCGAACTGTTACGACACAAATATCGGAACTAATAGATACCTCAATTTTCATGAATTAAAGTAATTAATGCATGATAGATAGAGGGCCACAAGAATGGAAATTAAAGGATGACAAACAAAAGGCTCGAAGAAAACACACAAAAAGCCCACTAAAGTCTTAACCTAAAATGCCCAAATTACGAAAATTCAATTAATGATCTAATTATTAATTAGGCGAGTCTAATATTAATCCTAAATTAATTAATCCCAAAAAACTAGAAAACCCCTACAATTTATGAATTATCTTATAACATGATAATTAATTCAATCGGTTTTAAACTAGCATTCCAATAAGTCGTGGATACTATTTAAAACGAATCTAATTAACTAAACATGGTTTGGAATTTCATGTCAATCTAAACTTGAAATTAATTTTACCTCAAAAGTAATTAAGAAATGTTCAATTAATTTAATGAATTTAACATTTATCCCAATAAGTCAAGAACACATTTAAATTCACAAAATTAATTCGAACCTTAATCTAACTAAGGCTCAAAAAATTTAATCATAGAATTAACTTAATTAATTTAAGGATTGTGCCCCTATTAGACGAGCACGCGACCTGAATTAATTAAATTAATTGGCCTAATCTAAACTAAAACCTTAACAGAACCCAAAAGCCCATCTAACTAAGCTACCCTAAAGCCCAAAAAAGGCAATGCCCAAAACTACAAGGCCCGAAACTACTAAAACTAGGCCTACACTAAAAAAAACTAACCAAGCAGACATGTGTCACAAATATATTACATATTATATATTATAAATTTTTTATAAAACCTAGATTACACAGTTTAAAGTATATATATTATAAACATTTAAAAAGCAACTCATATATTATATACTTTATAAGACTATATATTATATATCTTTAAAAATTATATATTACATATATTTGTGAAATCTATATATATTATTTTGCAAAGCTATTTATTACATATTATAAGAAAACTATAGATTATATATAAGGATTATGTACTATATTATC
Source organism: Hibiscus mutabilis (assembly GCA_019671005.1). Classification (NCBI taxonomy): domain Eukaryota; kingdom Viridiplantae; phylum Streptophyta; class Magnoliopsida; order Malvales; family Malvaceae; genus Hibiscus; species Hibiscus mutabilis. The sequence continues at coordinate 21,676,498 of CM033718.1, read as the reverse complement.
TGAAAATCTATACACATATATTATACTGTATGTAAAATCCACATTACATATTTAAGGAAAATTATATATATTTATATACATAATACAAACTTTTAAAGAAAATATATTTTTCTTGAAAACTATAACTTTGTAAAACTATATACCTAAAAGTATATTACATATATCTTAATAAACTATATATTATACCTTTTTAAATAAAAAACTATATTATATATACATATATATTATAAAACATATATCATAAGCATTACATAGAAACTATATACTAAAAGAAAACAATACACATAAACATTTCATGGCCACATATTACAAATCAACAACCATAAAACTAACAGATTTAAACATACCAACCAGCAAGATTATATAAACAAGGTATGAGCTGAAAATAAAATGCATGTGAACAAGGAACTAATACACTAGAAAAAGGACCAAATTGGAAGAAAACAAAATAAAAGAAAAATATACTTGATTACGCGAAGGGCGAAACTGAAATCTGTTGAAAAGTTTCAGGGACCAGGAAAGGAGTTTTGAAAGGCGGAAGGACCAGGTGATGTGATTTACCCACTTGGGGGGACCAAAACGATGATTAAAGAAAGTGGAGGTCCCTACAGATGTAAATAAGCTGGGGCTAAGGGATTTAAACTAGGGTTCTTGAAACCCAGAAAGACGGTAACCCTCAGCCGCAACAACCGTTATAAACCATCATCGATCCCGTTTGCCGATGCTGGTGACCTCTCAAAAACCCAAAAAAAAACCTTTTTCTTGCTTCGAAAACAGATCTAAACCTAGACTTCCTTTTAAAGAAACAGATCCCTTCTCTTTGAAAAAAAAACGAAAGTAAAAGAGAATAACCATCCCTTTTTTTCGTTGGCCTCTTCACCATTTCACCCCTCACGGACTCATAGAGGCCAGATTCGGGCTTATTGATGGCGAGGGAAAGCGAATCAAAAACAGAGAGACGAAACGGCGAAGGTAAAGAACAAAATCGTAAACTGTTTATGCTTATGATGCTATTTGAAAAAATGAAGAAATGAGGAGTATACCTTAAAAGCTTGAGGTTTTTCTTTGCTTCTCTGTGCTCTATTGCATTTTTGAATTCCAAAATGCTTTACAAATGGTTAGGGTTTTTTTTATATACCCCAAATATTACATGTTTTAGAAAAATAGGAAAACCTTTTGAAATCTCCTATTAGATACTATATTTTTTGGCCAGATTTATCTGTTTCTCTGCTATTGTTGGCGCGTTTTTGAGCATGTCTCGTAATCCTTTTGCATTTTTTGATATTTTGATCTCTTTGCATGTAATTGAGCGTTGGGGAAACGAGGACCAGAAAGAAAAATGTCATGAGCAACAAAATTCTGGTGGTCCAAGTCGACTTTACAGAGAAATGGACGACGTGGTGCCTGACCGTTGATTCTCCCTACCAACGTGGAGGCGAACTGGAAGAGAAAAAGACGTGGGCGTGTGGCGTACGCATGACTGAGGAGCGCTAAAACGTCGGGCAACGCGCACATAAGAAGTTTGAAAGATCACGCGTGTGGGCCAATCGCAGCGATTACAATTCTGACCCTTGATGAAGATCTTGATCCATGGCCTTGAATCGATGCTCCAGATTTGGCTGCGCAAGGATTAATAGATTAGGGCTTTTAGATTAGTTAATTGGGCCTTATCGGGCTAAGCTGTAAAAAGAGTAAATGGACATTATAATTTTAATAAACTTGAGCTTTTATTGAATTTATGTTTGTAAAAACTTCTAGACTAATATATATGTAAAGTTGGGCTTTTATTTATATAAATTTTTTTGATTTTTTAGTTTAGTTCAATAATAATAATATAACCATAATAGTAATAATAATAATACTAACAACCATAGAATATAATAATGATGATAATAATATGATATGTGATAATAATAGCTATGAGATAATAAAAGTAATGGTAACAATAATAATAATAAAGTAAGATGAGAAGACAATGTAATAAGCTAGTAATATTTTTTTTGGATAACAATAATATATAATATCATGATAATAAAATAGCAACATCTCTCTAGTAGACTATCAATACTTAATACTAATAGTTTCTTTTTTATATGTTTTGGTTTTAATTAAAAAATAGATGAAGCCCATAACACTACACTTAGATAATAGTAACACACATATAAGCCCATTATTGTAAGTACAAAACGGTTACACCCCGGACAAAAGTAGTGATTACACAACTCATGGGTAAGAAGAGAATCGATTAGCTCATCAACCTTGAGCTCTTTTAAGTTTTTTGCTTCAATGATAGCTGTCTTCTTACTCTCCCATGATTCGAGAAGTGAATAGATCAACTTCCGAATGAGTTTGTCTTCCGAAATCTCTTCTCTAAGACTTTTGAGTTGGTTGAAGATTGTGGAGAAATGGTCGAACATACTCTTGATGTCTTCATCTGGGTCCATCCTGAAGTTTTCATATTCGAGGTTGAGTAGACCAATCTTTGTCTCATTCACCTTGTTTGTTCCTTCGTATATGACTTCAAGCTTGTCCCATACCTCCTTAGCACTCTCACAAGCTGACATATTTGCATATTCTTCCAGCCCAAAGCATAAAATAGAATGTACAAGGCATTGTAATTTAGCTTCATCTTCTTGTGATCACCCGCACTCCATTTTGCCTTACTTCGTTGTGGCACGAACGGTTTATCGAGAACTATATCCCAAAGATGATAGTCCTTTGCTCTCAAGAAGAACATCATCCTATTCTTCCAATAGGCATAATGTTGACTGTTGAAGAAGGGTGGCTTGTCAATGGATTACGCCATAGAAACCTATTGATTGTTTGTTGACCGAGCTTGTCGGGATCGTCTCAATAGGATGTTAATCCTTCACGATTGAGCCTCGCTCTAATACCAATTAAAGAACTCGATATCCTCAACCATTTTGCTTGCCAAGTGGTGGAAAAGATTGATTTTTGGGTGATGGTGGTGGAAGCAAAAGATAAAAAGAATGACACAAGAATTTAGAGTGGTTCGACTTTCTAACCAAAGCCTACATCCACTACCTTAGCTTCCTCACTAAGGATTTTCCCAAATTCACTAAGAATTCTTCCCTTTTTCAAGGCTTAGGAGGTAACCCTTACAACCTAGACTTATCAACCAAGCCTAGCATCCAAAGCTTCTACCCAAAGCTTTGGGAACCTCTCTTTACAAGAGAAAAATACAAAGCAAACTGAAATCCCTCAGAAGGTAGATTGTTTGCACTCTTTAGCACTCACCCAAATCTCAAAACACTTGAGCATACATTGACAATTTAGCTCACAAGTGTTGTCTATGAAAGAATGTAAAACATTAAGCACTAAGACTCTTTTACAATCATAAGTGTGTTGGATTTTTGATCATTAGTTGATTCTGGTGCTTGAAGGTCCATTCTATACTCCCAAATGAGATTCCAGTCGTTGGTGACCGTTGGAGATGAATTGGAGCCGTTGGGGATTATTTCCATGCTAAATTTCCTATTCTTGTGTTGTTGGTGCCAATACTCGAGTACCCGTATCGATACAACCCTATTTTGGGAAATAACCATTGGAGACTAAAAACTCAGGGGGGTTTCGAAACCACCAAGGGGGTTTTGAAACCACCATGCCTGTACCAGTACGGTAGATGATGTATCGGTACGGGATTTGGTTTCTGGAAAATGGTTTGTAGATGCGTATCAGTACGAACCAAAGGTGTACCAGTATGGGCCTTCCAAAATTGACATTTTGGCCATTTAAAAGCTTTTTAAATCATGTTAAAAACTTATAAAACCATTTCAAACATATTTTCAAGTTGTATTTACTTAAAACTATTTTTTGAAATCTTTTCTATTTTTTCCAAAACTATTTTTCAATTATTATATCAAAACAAATATCCTAACATAATTTAATAACGGTTAACCTATATGTTAATCATTAGTAATCATTTTCAGCGGTTCGGTTAACCAAAACTGTTTAACCTTAACAGTTTGGTTAATTAACCTGTAAATATAACAGTTATACCAGTTAACCGTTATTATTAACTATTACAATTTAATTTGAACACCCCTAATTAGAATAATAATTGCAGTTTCATGGAATTACAATATGATTTCCAGATACAACTAGTAGTTATTTGCCATATAATATTATATATAAAAGTACGAGTTTAATAAATTCTTAAATCCAGGAAAATATTCTTTATTTTTCATTATATTATTAATTTTTCATTTTATAAATATTTTTTGAAAAAAAAACATTAGATAAATCATAATAATTGTTATTTTAGACAGGAATTAGGGATGACAACTGGGTGGGCGGGTGCAGATACCCCCTCCCTATATCCATACCCATACCCACTTTAAATTTTTATATCCACCACCTACCCACCACCCACGGCGGATACCATTTTCCAAATCCATACTGCTCAAGCAGGTATATTCTCAAATCCACCCCCACACCCACTACCTAACTGGGTGCCCACCACCCAATCCATACCCGCTCGTACCCACTTAACAAGCAACCACTAATATCGAATTATGTAAAAATAAACCACAGACTTGTGTAAATAAGAGTAAAACTTTGCATATTTTATTGATTGATCAAGTGCATATATATAATAAATAATACATTTACACATGTAGAAATTTAACTACAACTAACTAACTATAGCTAACTTAACTAAAACACATTCATGCGAATATAGATTTTACTTAAATAGGCAATTGTAAAGAATGTTTATACCCTAAGATTTAGTTAAATTATAATGTACGTCATTTAAAATCTTAGGGTTTATAGAATAGGTTGTGAACTTATTCCTAAATTCATAATGGTCCAAAATTTATATGGTGGATAGTTAGTGGGTGGATACAGTGCAGGTAAGGTCTCAAATTCATCATCTACCCACTACCTATGGTGGGTATGACTATTTACATCCACAACCGCCCACTACCTACCAAACTCATACCCATCCCTGCCCCAACTGTAGTGCGAAATCCACAAAATTGTACTCGTCTGTCATCCCTAATAGGAATTCATATTTGATTAAACTTGAAAAACTAACTTATTGAAAAACTAATTCTTAGATAAACACCAAAATTTTAATTAAAAATTTAATTAAGACATTAATAAAAATTAGACGGACAAAAATCCTCCTCCCCTTTTTGATGCCCTAACACTAAAAAACACTAAAAAATTAAATTTTAAGACCTAACCGTAAATTCTAAATCCTAAACCCTACACCCTACCCCAAATTCCTTACACCCTAAACCTTATTTTTAGTGTGGGCATAAATAAGGGCACCAAAAATGTAAAAGATTTCTATTCCAATTGGAAGTGTATGCAATAAATAGAAATTGTATGGCCTACAATAATTACTCCACTAGTTCTTAAGCTCCTTAGGCTTCAAAGTATGAACTCCACTATTCACCTTGTGTTCAATTTAGTCCTTATCTTCTCTAATATTTAAAATGTAGAAAAATAAAAGGAAAAGGGTAACATGGTAAACGAGTCAATAAATGAGCTTATAAACGAACTTGTTAGTGAACATAAACGAACCGAACACACTTTTGTTCGTGTTCGTTTATTAAATGAATGTAATAACGAGCCTACGAGCTTGACGTGTTTTTTTACAAAATATTAGGTTTTTATAGGAGTCGCCACCAATCTTTTAATTTAGGTGAGATTGGATCATTGAAAACCCAATTATTTTAATAAGACTTGTTTTTATCATTGTAACAACGGTCCCGCCCTGCGGTGGTGCTTGACGCGTTTTTACGAAAAATATTTGAGATAGAGTCGCCACCAATCTTTTTTATTTAGGTGAGATTGGATCACCTAAAAACCCAGTTATTTTAATAAAAACTTTTTTTTGTGTCATTTTATTAAAACAATAAATTTTGGTATGTGAAACCAAAAAATTAGGTTTGGGAGTCCGTTACGTGTGGGGGAGGATAAGCACCCCTACAATTCCCAAAATTCGTACTTGGTCGATTATTTGGAGTCTTAATGATGGAAATTAAGAATTCAAATTTAATTTAAAATTTGTGATCCCTATTAAAATATTTAAAAGAATGTTTCTTTGTATAAAAGAAATTTACAGCCCTACTCCCGAGGCATAATTTTCGTTAGATTCCTGAACGACGGGAATCTATTTTTAAAATTATAATTTAGAATTTATGAAATTATATTTTTATATTAGAGATTAACAGAAAGCGGCACCCCTTACGTTCGAGGTACGTTTTTTACATTAATCCCTAATAAAAAAGGGGTTTTAATTTAAAATTTGATTAAAACATATACAAGATATATACGGATATATATATATATATATTAGATTATAAATATTAAGTTGACAATAAGAATAGTAGTGGCAATGATAAAAATATTAATACTTATAAATAATAGTAATAATAGTACAATATATATATATATAACATTAATAATAGGAATGAAAATAATATTAATGATAATAATAGGATATGACATATAGTACTGATATAAATATAACGTATATATATTGTAACACCCCTTTCTCGGCCTGGTAGAGGACTGGGTTGGAAAGTGTTACCGGAAAACATATTCGAAGATCGGAAGCATAATCGGAGTTCGCAACTTATTCGAAATATCTTATTAATCTCTTCTATGATCTAACGAACTAACTTATCAACAGCTTACTTAATTTGGGGTCAATTTTAAACTTTTTCGAACTTAGGGACTAAATTGCAAATTTTACAAATTATGGGTCTTTATCATAATTTATCTTTACTAACCTTCAATTATATTTATTGGTTATTATCCTGTGAAATTTCGTTATCAGTGGAGGTCATTTACTCATTTGATTGATCTATTTAAGTTTTCGTGACCTTTCTGTAAACTATTTAAAACTGTAATTTAAGTCTTTTAACATAATTAATTGACACAGTACCGATACAATCTAGACCGTATCGGTACACTAAGCCAAATTTCTCAATTCTAGATTCAAGGGTAACAAGCTCGTATCGATACAGCTAAGCCAGTATCGATACGTGTTGACTAAGGTTGACCCGTTTCGATACACCCTAAGGCCGTATTGATACAATATATTCTCCAGACCTGATTGCCATGATCTGTATCGATACACCCCCTTGAGTATCGATACGCCCTATTTTTCCAAGTCCAAATATGTAAGGTTGTATCGATACAGCTTGACCCGTATCGGTACGCCTGACCTGTAATGACAGATTTTATTTGGTTTTTATTCGAATTAAAAGATCAAACGACGTCCAATCTTTATTAAATTTTTCCATAAGTATTTAAACACTAAAATATACTAGCATGCCAATTTTTAGGTCCATTTGAATCTGTTTACTAGCTTTTTACCTTTTAGTGCCTTTAAGCCCAATTTAACTAGCTTCTTAAATTACAATCACACCACCTTCCATTTTTAGTACTTAAACACTTTAGGGCCATTACATACATATCAAAATAGACCAATGTAACATGTCTAAGCCTTATGCCACCTTTCTAGGAGTTCAAAACAAAATGTAACATACATATGGTTGATGTGAGTGACTTGCAACCGTAACTACACGATCGGAGCAAAGAATTATTCAAGGTCCTAAAATGCATGAGACACATGAATGTTAGGCTTACATAGCCTAGTGAGGTAGTTATAACAAATGCAAATAAGTTCCTAATGGTATAAATGACACTTAATCATGCTTGAATGACAAATGTGCATCATTAATCATATAGAGATCATACTCACGTCAACTATACACCAATGGATACACGGATTCCCCTATACACCAAATCATATAGAAAATAGTCCTTAGCCTTGAGCCGTAGCTCTGGAATCCCTTACATAATCTATAAAACCTAATTTGATTTTGATATAACAATTTTTCTAAGGACCTATTTGTAAAAGCAAATAAATTTTTAAGTATTCTAAAGTCTCACAAACTGACAAGCAATTTTAACCAAAACTGATTCTAAGTCAAAATATTCAAACCAAACAAAATTTTCTAAGTGTTTCAAAGCAAAATCTGAAAGTTACGCTAAGGCGTATCGATACGCTTTAGCCTCATCGATACGGTTTAATGTTACTAGAATTTTAAATTTATTTTAAAGTTTGGTTTGATTTAGCAAATATTTGCTTTTAATGAAAATAGCCGTTAAATGTCAGTTATAGGGAATCAGCAAATTTTAAACGATCGTTGAACCATATCAATACGCTTCACAGTGTACTGGTACCGTTTTGCCAAACTTTTACTCAGGATTCTAGTGAGCAAAATCCGTATCGATACGGTCATAGAGTATCGATACGCCCTTTATTTTACACTTGAACCGTACCGATACGCCTTCCCGCGTATTGATACGCCCTTACTTATTTGTACACAACGACTCTTTCTTCTTATAGACAGGTATCGATACGGGCCTTCGTGTACCGATACAGTTGGCTAAAGAAGAGCATTTATTGCGTGAAAAATGCAGCCCAACGGCTACAATGATGATCTCAACCACCCAAACGGCTAGAAATCAATGCAAGGTTATAAAAGCAAGCCACAAAAGCCTCAGCAACAACTATTTAACCTATTTGCAACATCTAAGCATATATCCAAACCCTTGTGCTTCATAGAGTCAAATCTTTTTACCCCACTTGTTGTAATTCTTATTGTAAACAATTCTTTCAAGTTTGGGGAGAGTTTGTGTATCATTTGGGCAACAAATTTGTCTTGTGAGATATATTTTAAGTTTGTCAATTCTTCTTTGTAAAGAGAGAGTTTTGGTTAATCTTTGGGTAGAAAGATTAACCGGTTTGTAAAGGTTACCTCTTTAGCCTAGAAAAGGGGAAGAATATCTAGTGGATATTGATTGAAAATCCTTAGTGGGAGCTAAGGTAGTGGATGTACAGCTTGTTAGAAGCTTGAACCACTATAAAATGTCTTGTCCTTAATTTTCCAATTTTCTATTTGCTCCCTTCCACTTTAAAAAGCCAATTCACCCCCTATTGGCCAATTTCAATTCGTTTGATCCACTCAACAATTGGTATTAGAGCCTACCTCTTTGACGGCTTCACATCCACAAGAGGAGATCCTAGAAGAGTGTCGATCAACAACAAATCAAAACCATGACATCTACCTCCGGACAGAACATGTTCGTGTCGTAATCGATCACTAAACCACCATTCTTCAATGGGGATAATTATCCCTATTGGAAGAACCAGATGAGACTATTCATCAAATCTAATGACTATGTCCTTTGGGATGTAGTGGAAGATCGACCGGCCATTCCAATGAAACGAGATGAAGAATGAAGACTTGTTCCGAAGACAAAGGTGGAGATGACTGATGAAGATCGGAGAAGACTCTAAATAAACAACAAGGCTCTACACATCATATTTTTTTCACTCGGACCTGACATGTATGCCAAAATGTCATCGTGCACAAGTGTGAAGGAGGTATGGGATAAGCTAGAGACCACTTACGAAGGCACCAACGATGTAAAGAAGACCAAGATTGGAATCCTTAATTTGAGTTACGAGAAATTCAAGATAGAGCCGGATGAGAGCGTCTCCAAAATGTTTGATCTATTCTTGGTCGTAGTAAATGGTCTCAAGGGCTTCGGTGAGATCATTCCCGAAGACAAGCTTGTCCATAAGCTTCTTTACTCTCTTCCCGAATCATGGGATGAGAAGAGAACCGCTATCATCGAGGCCAAGAATTTAAAGATGTTGAAGCTCGATGAGTTGGTGGGATCTCTCCTTACTCGTGAGATCATGAAGTAAGGAAGGGAAGAAGAGAGAAAAGAAAAGAGTTGAGAAGCAAAAGGTGGAGAAGAAGAAACAAGGGATTTCTCTCAAAGTTTCACTAACACAAGAAGAGAGCAATTCAAGTGAAGACGAATTTGAATAATTGGCAATGATAGCCAAGAGATTCTCTCGGTTCATGAAGTCCAAACCGGGGAAGAAAGTTCCAAAGGAGAAGAGACTTCAAGAACAAAAGAAGAGAAGGATCAACTCATTTGTTATGAGTGCAAGAAGATGGGGCACATAAGATCAAATTACCCTCAACTCAAGAAGAAGGGCTTCGAGAAGAAGAAGAAGTTAAAGGCCCATGTTGCTACTTAGAGAGATGAAGATCATCATCCGATGAAGAGGAGAACGAAGTGGCCAACCTTTGCCTCATGTCTCTTGAGATGATCCAAAGTTAAACCCTAACTCATCTAATTTTGATTTCACATTTGATGAGCTTCAAGATGAATATGATGAGTTATAAGAGGTTTATGACGAGTTGGTGGAAAAATACAAAGAATCAGTTTTGAAAAACAAGAAAATGATTTTTGATTTAAAAACCCAAAACGATTCTTTTTCCAAAACCAACTCGAAACTTGAAGAGAATGTTTCATTTTTAAAAGATGATTTAAAATATTTTTAAAATGAAAATGTTGATTTAAACAATCTTCTCTCTAAAGTTCATGATGATCACCACAAGATGGTGAATGAGCTTAAGGCTTCTCTTGATGTAGATGGGAAACAAGGTTTTGAAAAAACAAGTTCTTCAAAACCTAACTATGTGAAGAGAAACTTTAGTGGCTACAAACAAAGAAACTCTCAAAAGTACACTAAAGGTAAAAAGGTTAGGAGTGTATGGGTTCCTAAGGCACTAGCAGCTTCTAACAATATTCATGCTAATTCTTCTTGGATTCCTAAGGGAACCAAGTATTTGAGAGCTAACTCACATGGACCCAAAATGATTTGGGTACCAAAAATTAAGAACTAATCTTTGTTTGTTGGGGGAGCATTGCTACAAGGCTAAAGCTTCAAGTCAAAATAATTGGTACCTTGATAGTGGATGCTCAAGACATATGACCGGTGACAATAGTAGATTCATGGAGCTAAAGCCAAAGAGTGGTGGAGTGGTGACATTTGGTGACAACTCCAAAGGGCATATTGAGGGTATTGGTTCCATTGGTAATCTCTCTCTATTCTTATTGAAGATGTTTTATATGTCAATGGTCTAAAGCATAATTTATTGAGCATTAGTCAATTGTGTGATAAGGGTTTTAAAGTTATTTTTGATTTTAATGGTTGCAAAATTGTGGACATTAAAACAAATAAAATAATTCTCATTATTCATCGCATAGGTAACATATACATGGTGCATTTAGATGACATTCATACATCCCATGCATGTTTGGTTGCTCAAAATGAAACTGATGCATGGTTATGGCATAGGAAACTAGGGCATGCTAGCATAAGTGTTTTGGAGAAATCGGTTTCCCAAAATCTAGTAAGAGGTTTACCTAAGCTAAAATTCTCTTTAGATAAAATTTGTGATGCATGTGAGAAGGGTAAACAAAAACGAGTTTCTTTTAAATCCATAAATGATGTTTCATTTAGTAGGGTATTACAATTGATCCATATGGATCTCTTTGGTCCAATTAGGACAACTAGCTTAGTTGGAAAATCATATGCATATGTTTTAGTTGATGACTTCTCTGGATACACTTGGGTTCTCTTTTTAAGTACTAAAGATGAGGCTTTAGAAAATTTTATCACATTTTCAAAAATCACTCAAAATGACATTGGTTTAAATATTTCCCATATTAAAAGTGACCATGGAACAAAATTTCAAAATCTAGGTTTTGATGATTTTTGTAACTCTAATGGTATTATCCATAATTTTTTTGCACCTCGCACTCCTCAACAAAATGGGGTACTTGAGAGGAAAAACCGTAATTTAGAAGAAATGGCTAGAACCATGCTTTGTGAAAATAATTTACCTAAGTATTTTTGGGCGGAAGCCACAAACACGGCTTGTTATATCATAAATCGAGTAATGATTAGGCCAATTTTAAAGAAAACTCTTTACGAGATTTTAAAATCAAAGAAGCCTAACATTAGTTATTTTTATTCTTTTGGATGCAAATGTTTTGTTTTAAACAATGGAAAAGATAATTTAGGTAAATTTGATGCTAAAAATGATGAAGCTATTTTCTTAGGTTATTCTTTAAATTCTAAAGCCTATCGAGTTTTTAACAAAAGAACCTTAGTTGTAGAAGAGTCTATACATGTGGTTTTCGATGATAACCTCCTTCCGAGGAAAGATTCTTGTGATGATGATGATGTAGGGATCGTTGAAGCCAATGATGGTGGAAAATCATCAAAGGTGGATGAGATTCCAACCAAAGAAGAAGAAGCACAAGATCCTCCCATAGAAGCCTAGAAGGACATGAATCTTGGTGAAAAGGAAGTGAGCTACCCAAGGGAACTCAACTATGTCAAAGATGGTGAAATCTTGGGTGATCCATCCAAGGGTGTAACCACTAGATCATCTCTTAAATTTCTTAATAATTTTGCTTTCATTTCATCCATTGAGCCTAAAAATATCAAAGAAGCATTAAAAGATGATTTTTGGATATTGGCCATGCAAAAAGAACTTAATCAATTTGAGAGGAGTAAAGTATGGACATTAGTTGATAGGCCTAGTAATAAATCTACTATAGGAACTAAATGGGTTTTTAGAAACAAACAAGATGAGAGTGGTAACATAGTGAGAAACAAGGCTAGACTTGTTGCTCAAGCTTACACTCAAGAAGAGGGAATTGATTTTGATGAAACATATGCACCCGTAGCTAGAATGGAAGCAATTAGGATGCTTCTTGCATTTTCATGTTATCATGAATTCAAGCTTTTCAAATGGATGTAAAAAGTGTATTTTTAAATAGTTTTATAAATGAAGAAGTGTATGTTGAACAACCACCCAGTTTTGAAGATTCAATTTTTCCAAACCATGTTTTTAAATTAACCAAAGCTTTATATGGTTTGAAACAAGCTCCTAGAGCTTGGTATGAAAGGCTTTCAAACTTTTTGATTGAAAAGGGTTTTGAAAAAGGAAGGGTGGACACTACAATTTTCATTAAAAGAAATGACAATGACATCTTAGTACTACAAATTTATGTTGATGATATAATTTTTGGTTCTACTAATGAGTTGTATTGTCAAGAATTTTCTAAGTTAATGCAAGGTGAGTTTGAGATGAGCATGATGGGGGAGCTCTCATTCTTCTTGGGACTCCAAATCAAGCAAATGAAGGATGGCATCTTCATCAATCAAGCTAAGTACATCAAGGATATGCTCAAGAAGTTTGACTTGGAGAATGTGAAGCCCCAAGCCACTCCAATGAGCTCATCAATTAAGCTTGACAAAGGTGAAGTAGGTAAGTGTGTTGATTCTAAGCTTTATCGTTCAATTATCGGTTCTTTGCTTTACCTTATCGCAAGTAGACCCGACATTATGTTTAGTGTTTGCTTGTGTGCTAGGTTCCAAGCTAGTCCTAGAGAATCACACCTTATAGCCATTAAGAGAATCTTTAGATATCTTAGAAACACTCCTTATTTAGGTCTTTGGTATCCTAAAGACTCTTCCTTTAACCTACATTCTTATTCTAATGTGGATTATGGGGGATGTAAGATAGATAGGAAAAGTACCTCTGGAACATGCCAATTCCTAGGTAGTATGCTCGTATCTTGGTTCTCTAAGAAACAAAATAGCGTAGCCTTATCTACCACCGAAGCGGAGTACATATCCTTAGGGAGTTGTTGTGCTCAAGTCCTTTGGATGAAGCAACAACTCTTAGACTATGGTGTTGAAGTAGATACCATACCCCTTAAGTGTGACAACACTAGTGCCATTTGTCTCACTAAGAATCCCATCCAACATTCTATAACCAAACACATAGAAATAAGACATAATTTCATTAGGGATCATGTCTTAAAGAATGATGTTGTTCTAGAGTATGTTGATACCTCAAACCAACTAGCAGACATCTTTACAAAACCTTTTGACAAAGAGTGTTTTTGGACTCTTAGGAGAGAGTTAGGTCTAACTAGCTTATCTTGACCTTTTAGAGCCCTAAAGTGCAAAAAATTGCTTGAATTTTGAATGATGATCTTGCTTATGCAATTTTGCTTCTTGATGCATCTAGGCTTGTTGCTAGGGGGAGTATGCATCTATTTTAGTCCATATATCTTGCTCATATATCATTCACATGCATTTAGGCTCGCTCAAAGTTGAATTTTTGGACTTCTTTTTTGTCCAAAATGCATTTTATAGTAGAGGAGTATCGATACGGGTAACATCGTATCGATATCGGTTGCTATTTGGGCTTCGATACAGTACCAACTGTATAGATGCGGTCATACATATCGATACGGTTTGAAAATAGTACTGAACTGGTGGATCGATGTGCCTCGTAAGCGTATCAAAACGGTTAGCCATTGGGGCTTTAAATGGGCATTAAAAGAGTGATTCACTTTTATTCAAACTCAAATCCTCTTTTCAACCAAAACCCTAGCTGATTTTGGGCTATAAAAAACCCTCTAATCTCCTTGATTTTTCACACAAAACTCAAAATCTCTTGAGGGTTTTACTCAACACATCAAGGCTAAAGCTTTGCTAGCAATTTGGTGCATTCTTCATTCATCCTATTCCATCACTCAAGGTATAAAACCCTTTTTCTCTTCTTTTTAATTTTTGTTGAATTTCCTATACTATTTTCAATTAATTTTTGTATAGAAAGTATATTTATAGTATGGATTTTGAAGTTTTTGCAAAAATTCTTTAAAATCTGAAATTTTTTTGCTCTAATATAAAATTATACTGTATATGTTTTTAACTGTTTTTCAAATTTCTTTTTCCCAAAAATTATTTTATACTTGTATATATTTTTAAACCTTAAAAATAGTGTTTTTCATAATACCTTGAATTATTACAAGGTCTATTGGGTCGAATGTGATAATAATTGCATACATTATTTTCGAATTGTTTTGATATTTTTTCAGGTTCATAATGGGGCTTAAAAGAGACAAAGAAAAGACTTGCTTTCTAGTTCTTCAAATCCCAATCCTCCTCAAAGTAATGAGGGTAGTCCTAAACCGAATCTCTCTTACATCATCCAAAATAGTTTTCTAATTCCGGCTGCTATGGCCCATTACAAACAATACCAAGCCTTTATCATTCGTCCTAAGCGTGTTGTTTCCATTCCCTTTTTAAACTCGGAACGTTTTAAATTCAAATATCTTGGTTTAATGAAATCATGGAAATTTATGCAATTTTTAAGTTTACCAGGGGTTTTAGATCGAAATCTTGTTTTAATCTTCTTTTCAAATGCACGGTGTATTCATGATGAAGAAAGAGAACATGTGATTGTTATTGAATCTTATCTTATGAAAAAAAAAGTTTCGAATTGATCAAGATGTTTTATGCAATGTTTTTGGTTTTGAAAATATTGGGATAGATGATGAACATTCTTTGGGACACGCACAACTAGGCTCCGTAACCGTTTTAGATGCCTATGACCGTATCCTCCATCTTATAGTCTCTTGGCGGATCCACCCTTCCGGTGAAAAATTCTCAACCATTCGCCAAGTAGATAATTTTTGGATTAGGTGTTTTCGTGAGGGTAAGTTCCCAAACCTTTGTCATATCATGTTTGTCGAATTAGTCTACCTTGTCCAAAACCGCCATACCGACCAAGTCAAGTCTTTAACCTATGGCACAACCTTGAGTGCTTTGTTCCATGCCTTGGAAAAAGATTGTTCACATGATGTTGCCGAGCCTCGTGCTAAACCAATCGATGAACACTCCCTCTTCGTTCCAAGTTTGAGTTCATTAACAATGAATGGGTTCATGTCAATCGCCCTCCTCTACAAGTTGATCAACCTCCTCCAGTGGTTGAACAAGGTCCTAATGTCAACCTTGCTCAATCTTTCATGGATGGACTCATGACGTATCTAAATGAGCAATTCACCTTAATGAGGAGTGATATTGCTTCTTTAGATACATCCATGAATGCGGGATTTGCAGCCATTGATACTCGATTCACCTCATTGGAAAATAGATTCAAAGCCATTGAGCAACAACAAGCCTCCATAGATGTCTCCATCACTTCTTTTCATGGTGCTTGGCTCAACGCTCAAGTTACTCAAGCCAACAAAGATATTGATGATGAAGAGCATGAGGATGATAGCTTCGATGAGGATGAGGACAATAATGATGGGCACGAGATCTAGTGCATTCCATTGCATATCATCTCATTTTAGGCTTTTATTTTTGCACCTATGTTATTGTTTTTAAGAACCCTATGCTTTGATTATGTTTAGTTTGTTTTCAGTATAAGTTTGGATTTAAGTTTGAATTTACTTTGGACTTATGTTGCTTTGGATATTATATTTGAAGTTTAATGATATTATGTTGCTTTGATTATGCTTTACATTGTGCTTTATTGCTCTATATCTTGTTTACGTCCCTTGTTATATGCTTTGATTTTGATCTAAGAAAAAGGGGGAGAAGTGTAAAATCCTAAATTTTTACAAAGTCTTGAAGTTTTGAAAACCTATCTTAAATTAAGGGGGAGTAAAATTTTCAAAGTTTTCAAAAATACTTAAAAATTCAGTTTGGTTTTGTTATATCAAAAAGGGGGAGATTGTAAAACCTAATTTGATTTTGATATAACAATTTGTCTAAGGACCTATTTGTAAAAGCAAATAAATTTTTAAGTATTCTAAAGTCTCACAAACTGACAAGTAATTTGAACCAAAACTGATTCTAAGTCAAAACATTCAAACCAAACAAAATTTTCTAAGTGTTTCAAAGCAAAATCTGAAAGTTACGCTAAGCCGTATCGATACGTTTTAGCCATATCGATACGGTTTTATGTTACTGGAATTTTAATCGCCTAAAGTGTACTGATACGATTAACCCCGTATCGATACGGTTTTTAAATAAATTTATTTTAAAGGCATAGCATACCGATACGGTTAACCGTATCGATACGGTTTGGTTTGATTCAACAAATCTTTGCATTTAATGAAAATAGCCGTTGAATGTCAGTTATGGGGAATCAGCAAATTTTAAACGATCATTGAACCGTATCAATACGCTCTATAGTATACCAATACCGTTTTGCCAAACTTTTACTCAGGATTCCAGTTAGCAAAACCCGTATCGATATGGTTATAGTATAATGATACGCCCCTTATTTTACACTTGAACCATACCGATACGCCTTCGCACGTATTGATACGCCCCTTCTTATTTGTACACAATGACTCTTTCCTCTTATAGACAGGTATCGATACGGGCCTTCGTGTACTGATACAGCTGGTTGATAAAGAGCATTTATTGCGTGAAAAATGCAACCCAACGCTATAATGATGATCTCAACCACCCAAACGGCTAGAAATAAATGCAAGGGTATAAAAGCAAGCCACTAAAGCCTCAGCAACAACTATTGAACCTATTTGCAACATCCAAGCATATATCCAAACCCTTGTGCTTCATAGAGTCAAATCTTTTTACCTCACTTGTTGTAATTCTTATTGTAAACATTTCTTTCACATTTAGGGCGAGTTTGTGTATCATTTGGGCAACAAATTTGTCTTGTGAAAGATATTTTAAGTTTGCCAATTCTTCTTTGTAAAGAGAGAGTTTTTGGTTAATCTTTGGGTAGAAAGATTAACCGGTTTGTAAAGGTTACCTCCTTAGCCTAGAAAAGGGGAAGAATATCTAGTGGATATTGATTGAAAATCCTTAGTGGGAGCTAAGGTAGTGGATGTAGAGCTTGTTAGAAGCTTGAACCACTATAAATTATCTTGTCCTCAATTTTCCATTTTTCTATTTGATTATTTCCACTTTAAAAAGCCAATTCACCCCCTATTGGCCAATTTCGATTCGTTTGATCCACTCAACACAATATAACCTTTTCTCCCCACATATAAGCCGTAGCCTCAGACTGTAGTCCAATCCCTTACATAGTGAGCTCAATTAACCCTATGGCATGCCAATTGTATCCAATGTCCACAAGTGTCCAAGGTTGCATAATTCGTCATAAAACTTACCTTTTTGCCCTTAGGCTTTATCGTATCGGATTATATTTGAGCCTTGGCTCCAATTCACATATCATAACATTTCAAGCATCATAAAAATTTCCATGTATATAAACATTTACATTAAGCTCATTTTCACATATAACATACAAAGGTCGAATCATATGTCATGGAAATGAATCTAAACAAATAGATGACCTTACCACACTTACCACATGAATTTCGTACTCGTAAGCTCTACTTGAGCTATCCAAACGAAGACACAACGAAATCACAAAACAAATGCAACTGGGTTGGCACCTAGCCAATCCTGAGACACAACTACACTCACCTCAATTCCGAAGCTTTCAAGGTTCTCAGATTTCAACTCCTTTGGGCCTAGCTTTTGTTGGAGATGACGAGAGGTCTTTCTCCACTTCTTGAGCTAGTCCAAAATTAAAGGATTACATTAGAATCAAAACCAATGATTCACAATTGTTTTCAAGCTTGCCAAAGCTCATAGACAACATCGAAATAAGGAATTTGGTCATTTAACACATGAGCTTAACTTGAACATTCAAGAACTAATTTTTGAAACTAAACTCTAAGGATTGATGGATTCTTCAAATTGGAATAAGGGTTTTACTTACCCAGTTACAAGCTTTTAGTTGGTGTATTGAAATCAAGCAAAGATTAAGGATCGGATCGAGCTGCTTGCTTAAGTTTAGTGAAGAAGACAACAATAGAGGTGTTTGCTTATTTCAAGACAAAGGGTGAGATTTGGTTACGGTGATAGGCAAAACAAAGATGAGGGCTTTCTTATTCTTTTGGAATGGTCTTAACCATAGTCCACCTCCCCAAGGGCCAATAGCAAGATTTCCTTTGATGAAGGGTTTGTTTAAACCAATTAATTAATACAATTCTCAATCTTTTCCATATTTTGGCAATTGATGACCAATTGTCATCTTTTTCAGAGTATTCTCACGTGTAAGGCTGGCAAGCAAGTAGGTGAGTCATCCCTTACATCAAATCCTTTTAATTTGGCCACTAAATCGATTTGGACAAAAACATGTATCGATACACCTTAGGGCCGAATCGATACGGCTAGACTGAATTGGGTAAGTTAGTTAAAAATAGTTAAGTCGTATCGATACAGGTCCAACTGTACCGATACGCCTTGCCCAAATTCAGCATTTTCAAAGAAACACCTAACTTCCATTCTTTACAAAAAGGTCCACAACTTCAATCAAGTCCAAATAACTTCCATTACTTCAAGTTTGAGTACAAAAGTCAGCAATTACATCATTCAGGCTTAACCGGTACAAAATTTTCCGATTACCATAACCTAATTCCGACTTGACCGGTTTTTGAGGTGTGACATATATCAAAGGGTACATACACGTAGAAATAGTATATATGTACTAGCAATTGTATAATAATACTAAGATAATAGTAATGTTAAAATAATAATAATAATATAGCAATGTAAATAATAATAGTAACATTATTATAAATAATAATAATATAAATATTATAATAACATAAATAAATAAAACATAAACAATGGCCAAAATATAAAGAAATGCGAATTAAAGGGCAGAAATGTAAAGGATATGAGAACTGAAGGGCCAAAAGTGCAGTTATCCCATTCAACAAAAATGTGCGGACCCCTCCTTCGGGTCAGAGCGCGAGTACAACAAGGCCTAAAACATCGTCATTTTGACGCCCTTTAAATACACATTTTTTGTCAAAAATTTTCATTTGATTAGATAACCTAAAAAAAAATTCTTAAACTCTCTCAAACATCTCTGCCATCCCCAATCGTCGGTCGATCTCCCACCGCAAACTATCGCCGGCCATCGTTCATCGGTTTCCCCTAAATCTCATCCTAGATTCCTAGATCTAAAAAAAATTTTGGTTTTTTATTTTTACCTTTTCTTTTTATATTGGTTTTTGCTCTTTCTAATCTCTGTTTTCTTCCACTTTTCACTCGATCCACCCAAAAAAATCATTTATTTCATTATTGCATGTCGTTTTATAGAGGGAAAGGGAAACCCTTGTTCGGCCACGTCAATGGTGATGAGGCTTAAGGGTTATGATGGTCGATTGGAATGAGGTGGCGATAGATTTCAAATGTGGTGGCAGAGGGGATAATAGGCAGTGTATTTGATTTGGGATTATTATTATATAGGGTTTTAATTGGTGGTAGGTTAGGGTTTGATTAGGGTTATTTTTGTAGTTTCTAATGGTGGCCGGAGTTGGTGGGTGGCGGTGGCGACGGATAGCTTGGAGGCGGCGGCTGGTAGCTAGGGTTTCCTTATTATGGTTAGATTATTTTTTGGGTTGGATTAAGTTTGGGCCTGACGTATTGGGTTGTATGGTGTATGGGTTAGTTGGGTAATTGGGTTTTAAATTTTGGGTCTGGTGGATATTAAAAATGGGCTAATGGTTTTGTAATAATATTGGGTTAAGCCTGGACAAAATGGGTGTTACAACTTTCCCTCTTTGCTCATTAATGTGTAACAGGAATAGAGTAAAGACAAAAGAATAACCATTTTTTTCGTCTGGTCTGGGTTCTTTTCTCTGGCCACCGCTCCTTCTTAGGCTTCACGTGATCTTCTTACCGCTCATAGGGTAAAATCTAGGAGATCCATTGGAGAGGAAAAATCTTTAAATTAGGGTGACCCAGTAGGGGAGCAAAAATGAGTTCGGCTTGCTACGACTCTGATGACGATGCAATACCTGGAGAAAATTTGACCCAGCTGCAACACTGACGAAGAGGCAAGGTCTACAGAACTTGATCTAGCTGCAATATAAACGAAGAGAAAGGATCGAAGAATGAAGGTTCTGATATTTGAACTGACTACAACACCGAAGGAGGGACAATATCGAATGATGAAGGTTCTGATGTTTGATCCAGCTGCAACGTTGACGAAGAAACATGATCGAAGAATGAAGACTTTGATGTTTGATCCGGATGCAACACCGACGAAGAGACAAGATATGACAGAATTTTCCTTCTTTCCTTTTTCTTTCTTCTTTTTTTTATTTTTTATTTTTTCTTCTTTTTTCTTTTTTCTTTTTCTTTATTTCTTTTTTTAAATTTCATAATAAAGTGATTTATCTACTACGCCAAATCTTGTAGAAGTAGAATTTGTAAATTTGGGTGATCTGCTCCAGCACTGACGGGGAGGTAGAATCTTAAAAGGTTGATCTGCTACAACATTGACGAAGAGCCATGATCAAGAGAAAATTCTGATCAAGCTACAACTCTGATAAAGAGACATGATCTAGGAATTTGATTCTGATCAAGCAACAACTCTGACGAAGAGGCATGGTCTGAGAGTTTGATCCGCTACAACATTGACGAGGAGGCAAGATCTGAAGAAAGTTCTGATCAAGCTGCAACTTTGACGTAGAGGCACGATATGAGAGTTTGATTTTCTACTACACTGACGAAGAGGCAAGATCTGAAGAAAAGTTTGATCCTGGTCAAGTTAAAACTCTGACAAAGAGGCATGATCTGGGAGTTTTGATCTTGATACAACAGTAACAAAGAGGCATGATCTAAGAGTTTTGATCCTGCTACAACAATGACAAAGAGGTAGTATCTGAGAGTTCAATTCTGATCAAGCTACAACTCTAACGAAGAGGCAAGACCGGGATTAAAGCTCTGATTTTTCAGATATTTTTCCCTTTTTCTCTTTTTTTCTTTGCTTTTTGTTTGATTTTTTTCTCTTTATTTTTAGTTTGATTTTTTATTTCTTGATTTTTATTATTATTATATTTTTATTTTTATTTTCTTTTTTTCACTTTTTTGGAACCTGGCAATGATTTTGAGGTGGTATCCGAGAAGAGTTTGGTCTGCCGTAACACTAACGAAGAGGCAAGACCTAAAAAGGTTTTGATCCGTTGCAACATTGATGGAGAGACTAGATCGGGAAGAGGTTTGATCTACTACACCACTGGTGGAGAGGCTAGATTTGGAAGAAGTTTGATCTACTGCACCACTGACGGAGAGACTAGATCGGGAGGTAATTTGATCTGCTACACCACTGACGAAGAGACTAGATC
The DNA here is from genome assembly GCA_019671005.1 of Hibiscus mutabilis. Classification (NCBI taxonomy): domain Eukaryota; kingdom Viridiplantae; phylum Streptophyta; class Magnoliopsida; order Malvales; family Malvaceae; genus Hibiscus; species Hibiscus mutabilis. Next base: position 21,654,580 of record CM033718.1, on the reverse strand, counting down.
AGAAAGAAGTTTGATCTGCTACACCACTGATGGAGGCAAAGATCTTGGGATTTAATTTTGATCAAGCTACGAATATTTTATGAAAACTAGATGTCATTGTGTATTAACATGTTTGGTGATGCTATGATGCATATGCTTCCATGTATACCCTCAGGATGAATGAAGATGCATGGAATACATGCAAAAGTCTTTTTCTTCTGGCCCAACTTGATCTTCTGATCCATTCCTGTTCCAAATTTGTCCCAACAAAAGTTTTCCCCCAAAATTTCTTTGTTCTCATTCTAAATTCGAATTTTTGAGCTTGAATGATCTTGACGTCATTTTGTTTCTTCTTCTCAAAGGAAATTGAATTTATCATTGGTCAAATCTTCTCAATTATGTTTTGATTCCCCACTTAATCTTGGGCTCGGATATCATTTTTATTGGATACTTTGAAGGCTTCAAACTTTCGATATGAGTAGACACCTGCCTTGGGTCCCTGTACTTTAATTCTCTATAAAGAGTAATGCAAGAAATCTTTTGTTTCTCAACCATGCAAGATGCTTATATGAATAAGCAAAGAATATTATTTTTCTAAAATATAATTTTTCAAAAATAGGGCCCCCTATATCTATATATGTATATACATATATGTATGGAAATATCATGACATATGAATAAGTTAAATTTTAAGAAAATTTGTAGAAATGCATCATTCATTAAAACAAACTTACACACACCCTTACGAAAGATTCCCTATTCCTTCGGGCCTAGGCAAAAGATCTGTTCCAAGCGTTACTCAAAGAGAGATTTAAAGGAAAAAGATTTCTTAAAAATTTGTCTATATATCAGATAGATCTGACACTATCTCATTGTCAGTTCATCTCAAGGACTTTGCACCTTGTTCCTCAAAGCTCCAAAATTCTCGGTAGTGTGGCTCGTGCTTCCTAGATGATAGTCACACGCAACATTGACATCATTGCCTTCTGGGTAAGGAGGCTCTTTTGTTTTAGACTAAATTGGGGCTAACAAGTTTTTCTCAACAGGCATCGAAAGCAACTCTATATATGTTACCGGAATTGGATGGACAACTTCCTAAAATGTTGTAGGTCAATGTGAGTACGAATAGTTTGATTGGTGCAAGGACCAAGGTCAATTGGATGGATAAGAACCCACCATATGAACCTCTGATTCACTTCCTCCTCTGACGATCGAAATGCTGGAATCTATAATCTTCCCTTGTCTAATGGCTTCTTCTATGAGTTCACCCGATATCATAAGGTCTTCGAAGTTCTTGGTTGCATTTCCCAGCATATGCTTCAAAAATGGATCTTCTAGGGCTCTAACAAAAGTAGGTGTTATCTCCCTTTCAAGTAGAGGCGGTTGTACTTGCGCTGCAACATCCCTCCTGTAGGGAAATGCTAGTGATCCATGTACAAGGGATGAATTTGGGGTGATAAAAGATGAAAACTTTACCTGAAGTAATCTGGAATTCCGCAGCGAGTATAGGAGAATCCAAATCAAATCTGAGTCATCACAGCAGCGTTCTGACCTCTACGCAGTCCACCCGAATAAAATGAACAGTTTTTCTCTTCTCTAACTGTTAGAGAGAATTTTCAAAAAACATATGTTGGCTGCTAGACCTTATGCCTTTATATAGTATTTAAAAACCTAATTCTAATTAAATTCAAATTCTTTAAATATATAATATATTTAACCAAATATAATTAAATATGTAGAATCTGATTCTACTTTAATTAGGTTTCTTTTAGAGATCTATATATTTAATAATATTTGATAATTACAATAAATTATCAAATATTAACATATATAAAAATGAAATTATCTATAATTACAATAATTATAACAATTTCGATTTCTCACTAATTACGTGTACAACAAGTTTGTACACATGCTATCTAGTCGATATTTGTTCATTTCAATCATAGGGTGTGTCCCTTATAGGTTCATGTAACATTAGCAGTAATATCCAGAATAATTCTAATATTACAAGCAATGAGTAATATTACAAGCAATGGGTGACATCTAGGAATACATCGTTGATACCTAAGTTACATGAAATCGTGGTTCGATTTAACCTTTTTCGTGATTAACTTCTTTTATGTATTTCATCCTTTTGTCCTCACATCTAGATCGGACACAAGTCATGGATTAGTCACACTTGTATAGTACATCTAATGTTTCTTGATATCTTGAGTAGACTATTATAAATGAATAACAATGATATCCCATATCAATTTATTCGACCATGGCCATGCATTTTCTAGTCTCACTCAATCAAGTGGCCTATGATATTACTCCTATTATGTAGGAATGACAAATTCTATCTTGATCAACCATATTTCACTACATGGATTGTGACATATCCAATATCAGTCTTTATAGTGTAGTCAGTTACGACACACGTTAGGCCTTATCAAAATATGTCACTCACGATGTTGAAATAATGATGATCTCAAGTCTGAGGATCATATATGTAGTTATCACCATGAGCAATGTTCTGACTGTCACATAATAATTCAAGAAACATGTTCATAGCAGGTCAGTCTAGTATGTCATTCCCTAACACATACTTATGTATTGATTTTGACATCTCCATGTTAATGACAACACTTTGTCACCAATCAACTACATATTAGTCTTAATACTTTATTGTTGTCCAAGCCCACAATAATTCTCGACTAAGGACATTCAAGAATAACTATATTATTCTAAGGACTTTATTATAATTCAATTTATTTATAGATACACATAATAAGACTGGAATAATAGTAATGGCTTCTTATTAATAAACAAGATAAAATAAATATGTCTTTTACAACCATCTCATAATTGGTCTTTGGGTATACTCCAACACCTCCACCTTTGCATATATTGCCTAAAGCTCTCGTTAGGCTTCTTCTTCATGTTTTGCAATGTTAAACGGTCTGGATCAATGTCTGTTATATGTTTACTATTCTATGAAGGCTTTAGCCAGATCCTTCCATGATTGTATCTGGTCTCGGCTAAGCAGATTGTACCACCTGGCAGCAGACCCCCTTAGACTATCTTGAAAATAGTGAATTAAAAGCTTATCATTATTGACATGCCTCGTCATCTTTCGGCAGAACATGGTGAGGTGAGCGGATTGAGAGCTTGTTCCATCAAAATTTTCAAACTTTGGCATTTTGAACTTTGTAGGTAACACCGGATCGGGAATGAGACTCAATTTTCTTCCATCTACCTCGCAGAATGGATCCGACCTTTCTACAATTTTAATTTTTTCCTCAAGTCGCTGGCACCAATATTCAAACTACTTTGGTAGTTCGATCTTTGCTTTACCCACTTCATCAGGATCAGGGACAGTGTACTCATTAGGGTTATTAATTTCCAGACGCAATGATAACCCGGTCTGGGGACCATGTTGCTTTTCAATTGATGATGACACACGTCGAGGTGTCTTGTCAAAAAGACTTTCTGGTTTTTGAAAAGCACTAGGGTCAATGACCAATCCTTTTCCCCTTTCATGGTCTTTTCCTACCAACATCGCAGCTATCTTGGCCAGTAAATCCTCTTGGGATTGTGAGATGTGGTCACGAGTTGCTTGTTGCGCCTTTTTTAGGTTTTGCTCCATGGCGTTATTTATATCTTTGCACGTTTTTCAATCGTTTCCAAATAGCCATCCATTTCTTCAACTTTGCTTCGAGTGAAAAACCAATGTTGATTCGGCTGACTCAGCTGCCCCATAAACACTGTGATCGTAGTTTTCTCAAAATTAGAAGCTCGACCAAGAAATAACTTTTGCTATATGGTGTGATATAAATTTATGCAAGATGGGATGTTAATGCAATGCAAAAACAAAATAAAGCAAGTTAGTGATGATTAAATAATGACTAATTTATTGCAAAAAATTAAAAAGGTATAGAACCTATAAGTAGACATGCTTTCCTTGAATAAGAGAAATCCTACCCAATCATGCTTTCTACCCGCATATGTTGAAAAAAAAAGTGGGTCCTACCTGAACATGCTTTTCTACCCGCATACTTGTTTTACATAAATAAACATACTAGAATATTGCAAAAAAAGTAAATAATGTTGAAATTAAAGAGCATAATTGAAAGAAATTAAATAAAACTCAATCTATCTATAATATGCACTTATCGTGTGACTCTCTAAACGGGCAGAGGTTCGGTATGGTTCTAGACAAGGTAAGCTGTTATGGTTCACTACATGAGGTTTAGGTTCTAAAGTAACGGTACTTGAACTGTCTCTAGGACATCGATTCAGGAGGATACATTTCCCTAGGTCTATAAAAAGATAAAGATCTCACGAAGACAAAGGTACAGATGTATCTTGGAAGCGATCCTCTATCCTGTACGGAGGCGATACCTCATGAAGTAGTACCTTCTCACTCTCACTTAAAAGGGACGGAGCTCTGGTACAGAGCTCGTGATGTGCGAGACCAGGGAAACGAAATTCTAGAAAACCCTTTTTTGTGAAAAATGTTTGGGAGGAAAAGGGATCAGAAAATAAATTAAACCAAATTTATAGTTTCCACTCATTAGGACAAAAAGTAATCGACTGGTGGCTTAACTCACAAGAAAAGAAAGGTAGTCCCCAGCGGAGTCACCAAGTTGTAACAACGGTCCCGCCCTGTCGTGGTGCTTGATGCGTATTTAAGAAAAATATTTGAGATAGATTTGCCACCAATTTTTTTTATTTATGTGAGATTGGATCACCTGAAAACCCGGTTATTTTAATAAAACATGTTTTTGTGTCATTTTATTAAAACAACGAGTTTTGGTCGGCAAAACCAAAAAAACAAGTTCAGGAGTCAGTTACGTGTGGGGGAGGATGAGCACCCCCACAACGCCCAAAATTGGTACATGGTCGATTATTTGATGTCTTAATATTGGAAATTAAGAACTCAAATTTAATTTAAAAATTGTGATCCCCTTTAAAATATTTAAAAGAATGTTTCTTTGGATAAAAAAATTTACACCCCTACTCCCGAGGCATAATTTTCGTTAGATTTTCGAACGGCGGGAATCTATTTTGAAAATTATAATTTAGAATCTAAGAAATTGTATTTTTATATTAGGAATTAACAGAAAGCGGCACCCCTTACGTTCGAGGTACATTTCTCACAATAATCCCTAATAAAAAAGGTTTTTCAATTTAAAATTTGATTAAAATATATACAATATATATACGGATATATATATATATATTAGGTTATAAATATTAAGTTGATAATAAGAATAGTAGTGGCAATGATAATAATATTAATACTTATAAATAATAGTACAATATATATATAACATTAATAATAGGAATGAAAATAATATTAATGATAATAATAGGATATGACATATAGTAATGATATAAATATAACGTGTGTGTGTGTATATCATAGGGTACATACACGTAGAAATAGTATATATGCACTAGCAATTGTATAATAATATTATGATAACAGTAATGTTGAAATAATAATAATAATATAGCAATGTAAATAACAATAGTAATAGTATTATAAATAATAATAATATAAATATTATAATAACATAAATAAATAAATAAAACAGAAATAATGGCCAAAATATAAAGAAATGTGAATTAAATGGCAGAAATGTAAAGGATATGAGAACTGAAGGGCCAAAAGTGCAATTATACCATTCAACAAAAATGCGTGGATCCCTCCTTCGGGTCGGGTCAGAGCGCGGGTACAACAGGGCCTAAAACGACGTCGTTTTGATGCCTTTTAAATACACACTTTTTGCCAAAAATTTTCATTTGATTAGATAACCTAAAAAAATTCTTAAACTCTCTCAAATATCCTCTCAACCATCTCTATCATCCCCAATCGCTGGTTGATCTCCCGCCACGAACTTTCGTCGGCCACCGTTCATCGGTGACGGTGAGCCGTCGTCTTTGGCGGCCAGAGGTAATGAAAATTTCCTATTCGGTTCAGTTTTTTCGCCTAAAGTTGGTTCTAAGGTCAGTTTCCCCTAAATCTCATCCTAGATTCCTAGATCTAAAAAAAACTTTCGGTTTATTATTTTTTACCTTTTCTTTTTATTTTTGTTTTTGCTCTTTCTAATCTCTGTTTTCTTCTTTTTTTACTTGATCCACCCAAAAAATCCCTTATTTTGTTATTGCATGTCGTTTTTATAAAGGGAAAGGGAAACCCTCGTTCAGCCATGTTAATGGTGATGAGGCTTAAGGGTTATGATGATCGATTGGACTGAGGCGGTGATAGATTTCGGCTGTGGTGGCTGAGGGGATAATAGGTAGTGTATTTGATTTGGGATTATTATTATTATTTAAGGTTTTAGTTGAGGGTAGGTTAGGGTTTGATTAGGGTTATTTTTGGGGTTTCTAATGGTGGCCGGAGCTGGTGGATGGCGGCAGCTGGTAGCTAGGGTTTCCTTATTAGGGTTAGGTTATTTTTTGGGTTGGATTAAGTTTGGGCCTGACGTATTGGGTTTATGGTGTATAGGTTAGTTGGGTAATTGAGTTTTAAAATTTGGGTCTAGTGGATATTTAAATTGGGTTAATGGTTTTGTAATAATATTGGGTTAAGCCCAGACAAAATGGGTATTACAATCATTTTTATTAAAACAACGAGTTTTGGTCTGTGAAACTAGAAAAATGATTTCGGGAGTCTGTTACGCGTAGGGAAGGGTGAGCAACCCCATAACGCCTAAAAACTGGTACCTAGTCAATTACGTAGTGTATTAACGATGCAAATTACGAATTCGGATTTAATTTGGATATTGTGATCCCTAAATGCATGAATTTTATTGTAAAAATATATTTAAAAGAATACTCCTTTATATGGGACTAACGAGAAACTTATGCCCCTTTAAGTTCGAGACTGTTAGGATGATCAATCGACGATGAATAGCCAAGAGGGGTGAATTGGAAAATAAAAAGAATGAAGAAAAGTAAAGCAAAAAGATAAAAATGATGGACAAGAGATTTATAGTGGTTCAAGCTTCTAACAAGCTCTACGTCCACTACCTTAGGTCCCCACTAAGGATTTCAACACAATTCACTAATAATTCTTCCCATTTTCTAGGCTAAAGAGGCAACTTGTCGACTCTGTTAGCGTTTGGCAAAAGAGTAGAAAATGTATTGGAAATATGTAAGAATAATGCCAAGTGTGAGTCCTTTGCGTGCAAGTATACACGGTCAGTAAGTAATACAACAGTAAGCTGAGTATTGAATCCATATGGATTGACCAAGAATTTGACTGCTTCAATTATTACTTGTCAAGGAAAATTGTTGGTTTGATTTGAAGTGGTTTTAGAAAGTGTTTTAAAGAAATGGAAAGAAAGTAAAACAACATTGCCAAGAGGAGTTTTCAAATGATTGATGAGCTTTGCCAAGGGATGTCTGGTTTTCACGCTATTTATGCCAGCCTTAATAATGTTCTGCCTTGGAATTATTGACAAGCAAACTCAAAGTAGTAATGTCTCTGTCGATGGCAATACCCTAAATTAACCACGATAAAGCCCTTATATGTCTATAGTGACGTTTTTCATCGATTAATTTGATTAAGTGCCAATCTTTACTCCTAAGCGGTAGATTCACTTCAGAAGTAAGCTCATCTACTTGAACATCTTCTTTTGAAGCTTCTCTCCTTATTACCTAGCAACGATTGTTGCTCCTCAAGTCTGTTAAGATATTAAGGTGCAATAAGCAAACAATGCTAGTGGTCGCTTGGCAAAGAATTTAATAAAAATTGAAGAACATGCCAGATAGGAAAACAATGCCAAGGCATTTGATTTATTAAAAACTAAACATAAAACCAGTGTTAAACACAAACATCCCCCACCAACTATAAAAGTTTAGTTCATGGTGGAGGTATCCATCCAAAAACCTTCATCGTATCTCAACATCAATATAATTAAAAATAAAAATAACTAAAACAAAGAAAATGGGCTAGAAGGGGGTCCATCGATGCAGACCTTCAATGGCTCCAAGCTCTCGGTCAAGCTGGTCGAACCACGTTGCTCCCCAGTGCAGCCTTCCTTTCAATTCGATCGTCCTCTCTCCTCAAGTGCTTGCTTGATCTCTTTAAATAGGCATGCATGGGAAACCCTGGGATAAGCCTTTGATTTTGAATTTTGAATGCGCAAGTGATAATGGATGTGATCATGTTATTCGGATTTGAACTTGTCTGATCAACTTGGGATAAGATGCGTTATCCAGGTTTGAATTTGAGCTGATCAGGTTTGACTAGGGCTGACGTCATCGGCCTTCGGCCCTTTTCCATTCGAGCTTGGAATTCTTTGGTCCATATGTGCCAAACAAGCTTGGCATCCTATTTTTTGGGAGTTTGATCAAATGATATTTTCTCACAGTCTAATCTGGTCCTATTTTCTCAGGTTGGTATTGCCAAGGGTTCTTGGCAAAACTCTTCTAGCAATCTGTTGCCAAGGGTGCTTGGCATTTCTCTTCTAGTCGTCTTACTTTCTGGTTATGTGCTGCTCTTTCGTGTCTGCCTGCTTCTATCATGCAACAAAACCATCAAAATAACCCTTTACACTGGCAATGGAATAGCTCTTTAACTCCATATGTAAATGTATGATTTTACATCTACATGCAACTAAATATACTCAAAGGGCAAACAAAGGCATTGTAAAATAAGCATAAAATGGTACTTTTGAGGAGTTAACAGCAACCGTTACAATCGATCAAAGCATGATAAAGGTTCACTTTTTACAAGAAGTAGATAGCAAACTAAAAACTCCTCTTAAAGGTGATATGTTTGGCCAAATACAAGTTCACATAAACCCCAAACTTGAAACAAAAGATTACAATTTAGAATAAACAAGTTGGGTACAAGATATGACTCTAAAAGCTCAAAGTGGTTGGATTTTTTCTTGATTTCTTGAGAGTTGTTCAATGAAATTTCAATAGTTGTTGTTGAAGCTTTTGAGACTTGATTTTATATCCCTTCATTGATTTCTAACCATTTGGCTGATTGAGGTCATCAATAGAGCCTTTGGAGACCATTTTTCCCACAATAAATGTTGTTTTCTGACCAACCATATTGGTACACGAAGATTCGTATCGGTACCTGTCACAAGAAGAAAAAGTCGTTGTACAAAGGCGTATTGATATGCTTTAGGATGTATCAAAACGGATGTATCGAAACGGACATAGTGTAAAAGTAGGGGCATATCGATACGGTATAGCCGTATCGGTTTGGTTTTTGCTCACTAGAATCTGAGGAAAAAGTCTAGTGAAAAATACATCGGTATGCCTAAGGGACGTATCGATACGGGTTAACTAAATTTTAAAGGTTGCTGATTCCAATAACTGACAAGGCAGCGGTAATAAAATTAAATGCAAAGATCTAAAAATCTCAACACCCCGTATCGATACTGTGACGGTTGTATCGATACTCGTAACCAAGAAAACAAACCCAGATAAAGGCCGTATCGATAAGGGGACAACCGTATCTGTACGTTTTGCAATTAAAATTCCAGTAGTGAAAAATCGTATCGAAACTCTAAAGAGTGTATCGATACGCCTAGGCATAATTGGTAAATTTGAGTATGAAACACTTCGAAAATTTTTGGGGTTTTAAGTTTTTGACTTAGAAACAATTTTAGGTTCAAATCCTTGTCATTTATGTGAGACTTTGAGTACTTAAAAATTTATTTACTTTTACAATTTGGTCATTAAACAATTTGTTATATCAAAATCAAACATAGGTTTTACGTTCTCCCTCTTTTTAATATAACAAAACCAAAGTAAATTTTTAAGTAGGTTTGAAAAAATACTCCCTTTTCTTTAAGATAAATGTTTTAGTCTTAAAAGAAATTTGATCTTGAAAAACTTAAAAATTTAAGTTGCTCTTTACTTCTCCCTATTTTTGTTAGATCAAAATCAATAAGATATAAATAAAGCAAGATATAAACATTAAATATACTCCAAGAATTAAAGGAAACAACATAAATATTCATTAAAATTCAAAGCAATAGTTTAAAGCATCAAAAGAAAATCCAACTTAATTCCTAAAAACATAAACCAAAACAAATAAACCAAAGCATAGGAGTTCAAAACACAAGAACATAGGTGCATAAAACTAATCCTAATTTGACATGATATGATATGCAAGATGCCTAAGAAGCGTCTTTTTCTTCATCATTTTCATCTTCATCATTGACATGGGTTCCAAGAGATTGTCGCCACTCTCCATGAAAGGCGGTAAGAGATATATCCATCGAATTTTGGCGATTCTCAATGGTCGTAAATATTTCCTCCAAGGATGTAAAGCGAGTGTCAATAGCAGCAAATCCGGATGTCATGGTAGTATCTAATGATACAATGTTAGCGCCCAAATATGTAAATTGTTCATTGAGATAGGCCATGAGTGCATCAAGGGAAGGTTGGGCTACTGGAGCTTCTTGAATCGGAACTGTTTGAGGAGCCACCACCGGATCGTGTTGAACACCACCGAAAAGATCGACATTTCGGATCTATTCTCCATTACAGTATGAAACTTTGCACGTTGGAGAGAGTGCTCATCAATTGTTTCGGTGATAGGTTCGAAAACATCATAAGAGCAATCGATTCCAATCTTGTGAAACAAATAGCTCAACGCAATGTCGTAGGTGAAGGGTGAAACAATAGTTGTATGGCGGTTTTGCACAAGAAAGACTATCTCCGGAAACATGATTTGAGCAAGGTTTAGACGCTTACTCTCACGAAAGCAACGGATCCAAAATTTGTCGACTAGCTGGATCGTTGAGAATATTCCACCAGATGGACGAAACCACCAAGTGATCATGAGGTGAAGGATGCGGTCATGAGCATCTAGCACGGTCATAAAGCCACCAAGAACGTGTCCCAAATAGTCCTCATTATCAATTCTCACAATCTCAAAACCCAAAAGAAATTCTAAAACCGAAGAGTCAATTTTAAACTTTTTACCCATAAGATAAGATTCGGTAGCAACAACTTCGGATCTATCTTCATTATAAACACACCAGGCATTTTAGTAAAAAATCAAAACAAGGTTTTGGTATAAAATCCCCAGTAATGCTAAAAAATTGCATGAAGTTCCATTGTTACATCAACTCAAGATATCTAAATTTAAATCTTTCGGAAGATAAAAAAGGGATCGAAACAGTGTGCTCACGGAGGATTTTAAAACTTTGATAATGTTTAAAACGATCCATAGCATTTGGATATCTTGGCTCATTAAAACAATTTTGAAAAATATGGGTAAGGTTGGGTTTATTACCAATATTTTTGGGATTTTCATTTGGAGGATTGAAACTAGATGTCATATCTTTTCTTTGTCTTTTCTTAGGACCCATAATAAGACTTGAAATAAAAATCAAACCAAAAGCAATATGTATGCATAAATCATCACATTCGATCCAATGAACAATCCAATGATCAAAGTATTGTAAAATCCTATATCGAATAGTTTAAAATCATATAAAGTATAAAAAATTTTGGTAAAAAGAAAACTGAAAAACAATGTTGAGAAATATACGACATAATTTTATATTCGAACAAAAAAAATTCAGTTTTGAAAACGTTTTTACAAAACCTTTGAAAACAAAGTTATATACATACTAAATATATAAATTTTAAACGAAAACAATTTAAAAACAAGAACGAAATTAAGAAATAAAGAAAAGAAGTTTATACCTTGAGTATGGGATTATGGATGAATGAAGAGATGATGATGCATAAGACTTGATGATTTAGCTTAGATTTGATGAGAAAACCAAAAGCCCTCAAAATATTTTGATGATTTGTGAAAATTTAGAGGGTTTGAATGGGTTTAAATAGGTAAAAACGTATCTAGGGTTTGAGAGAAAAGTAGACTTTGATTTAAAGTTGAAAACCCTCTTTTAATGCTCTTTTAACTCTCTAGCAGCTCCTCGTATCGATACGCCACCTGTGTGTATCAAAATGCAGTACCGAAACAATTTTAGCTGTTTCGATATACGACCCCGTACCGATACAAGTTAAACCTGTACTGAAACATGTTCATGAACTCGTATCGATACGCAAAACACCGTATCGATACCCTTGTGCCAGAAATGTGGTTTTTGGCAACAAGGTGCTCAAAAAATTGATTTTAATCGAACCGAAATGCATGCAAATGATGTATGAACATCATGTATGATCAAAAAACATATGCATACTCCCCTTAGCAACAGGCATAGATGCATATAGGAGCAAAAACACATAAGCAATGGAATCAAACAAATTCAAGCAAGTTTTAAGACTAAAATGGCTAGTTAAACCTAACTCTCTCCTAAGAGACCAAAAACACTCTTTGTCTAGAGGTTTGGTAAAAATATCTGCTAGTTGATTCAGGGTGTCTATATATTCTAGAATTGCATTATTTTTTAAGACATGATCTCTAATGAAATGATGTCTTATCTCTATATCCTTGGTTCTAGAATGTTGGATGAGATTCTTAGTAAGATATATGGCACTAGTATTGTCAACACTTAAGAGGGATGGTACCTACATCAATTTTATAATCTAAAAGTTGTTGTTTCATCCAAAGGACTTGAGCACAATAACTTCCAACCGATATGTATTCTGCTTCGGTGGTAGATAAAGCTACACTATTTTGTTTCTTGGAGAACCAAGATACGAGCATACTACCTAAAAACTGGCAAGTACTGGAGGTACTTTTTCTATCTATCTTACAACCTCCATAATTCGCATCTGAATACGCATGCAAATCAAATGAGGAATCTCTAGGATACCAAATCCCTAAACAATGAGTGTCTCTAAGGTATCTAAAGATTCTCTTAACGGCTATAAGGTGTGATTCTCTAGGACTAGCCTGAAATCTAGCACACAAGCAAACATTAAACATTATGTCTAGTCTACTTGCGGTAAGATAAAGCAAATATCTAATCATAGAGCAATAAAGCTTTAAATAAACACACTTACCTTCTTCATCTTTGTCAAGCTTTGTAGAAGAGCTCATTGGTGTGGCTTAAGTTTTCACATTCTCCAAGCCAAACTTCTTGAGCATGTCCTCGATGTACTTAGCTTGATTAATGAAGATGTCATCTTTCCTTTGTTTGATTTAGAGTCCCAAAAAGAATGAGAGCTCCCCCATCATGCTCATTTCGAACTCATCTTTCATTAACTTAGCAAAATCTTGGCAAAACAATTCATTAGTAGAACCAAAAATTATGTCATCAACATAAATTTGAACTACTAAAATGCCTTTGCCATTTCTTTTAATAAAGAGTGTAGTATCCACCTTTCCTTTCTCAAAACCTTTTTTAATTAAAAATCTTGACAACCTTTCATAGCAAGCTCTAGGAGCTTGCTTCAAACCATATAAAGCTTTTGAAAGTTTAAAAACATGGTTTGGATATTTTGGATCTTCAAAACTAGGTGGTTGTTCTACATACACTTCTTCATTAATAAAACCATTTTGAAAAGCACTTTTTACATCCATTTGAAACGGCTTGAATTCATGATAACATGCAAATGCAAGAAGCATCCTAATAGCTTCAATTCTAGCTACGGGTGCATAAGTTTCATCAAAATCAATTCCTTTTTCTTGAGTGTAACCTTGATCAACAAGTCTAGCCTTGTTTCTCACTATGTTACCGCTCTCATCTATTTTTTTATAAAAACTCATTTAGTTTCTATGGTAGACTTATTATTAGGCCTGTCAACTAATGTTCAAACTTGACTTCTCTCAAATTGATTAAATTCCTCTTGCATAGCCAATATCCAATAATTATCTTTTAATGCTTCTTTGATATTTTTAGGCTCAATGAATAGGATAAATGCAACATTACAAGCATTTTTAAGAGAAAGTCTAGTGGTTACCCCTTCGGATGGATCATCAAAAATCTTACCATCTTTGACATAGTTGAACTCCCTTGGATAGCCCACTTCCTTCTCCTCTAGAGTCATGTCCTTCAATGCTTCTAGAGGTGGATCTTGTGCTTCTTCTTCTTTGGAAGGAACTTCATCTACCTTTGATGATTGTCCACCATCATTGGCTTTAAAAATTCCTACATCATCATTATCACAAGAATCCTTCCTCGAAAGGAGGTTATCATCGAAAACCACATGTATAGACTCTTAAACTACCAAAGTTCTTTTATTAAATACACTATAGGCTTTAGAGTTTAAAGAATAACCTAAGAAAATAGCTTCATCACTTTTAGCATCAAATTTGTCCAAATTGTCTTTTCCATTATTTAAAACAAAACATTTACATCCAAAAGGATAAAAATAGCTAATGTTAGGCCTTTTGGATTTTAAAATCTCATAAGGTGTTTTCTTTAAAATCGGCCTAATCATTACTCAGTTGATAATGTAACAAGCGGTATTAGTGGCTTCCGCCCAAAAATACTTTGGCAAATTGTTTTCACAAAGCATGGTTCTAGCCATTTCTTCTAAAGTTTGATTTCTCCTCTCAACAACCCCATTTTGTTGAAGAGTGCGAGGAGCAAAAAAATTATGGCTTATACCATTTGAGTTACAAAAATCCTCATAACCTAAATTTTGAAATTCGGTAATATGGTCACTTCTAACATGAGAAATAGATTGACCAACATCATTTTGAGTAATTTTTGAAAACGTGATGATTTTTCTAAAGCCTCATCCTTGGTACTTAAGAACAGAAACCAAGTGTACCTAGAGTAATCATCTACTAACAAATGCATATGATTTTCCACCCAAGCTCATAGTCCTAATAGGGCCAAAAATATCCATGTGGATTAATTGTAAAACTCTACTATTAGAAACATCATTAATAGGTTTAAAAGAAACTATTTTATGTTTGCCTTTTGCACAAGCATCACAAATTTTATCAAGAGAACTTTATTTTAGGCAAATCTCTTACTAGATCTTTTAAAACCAATTTTTCCAAAACACTCATTCTTGCATGCCCTAGTTTTTTATGCCATAACCATGAGTCATGTTCATCTTTTGCAACAAAACATGCATTTGAAATATGAATGCTATCTAAATGAACCATGTATATGTTCCCTATGCGATGACCAATAAGCAAAATTTTGTTAGTTTCAATGTTTAAAATTTTGTAACCATTTAAATCAAAAAGAACATTGAAACCTTTATCACAAAGTTGGCTTATGCTTAAAAGGTTATGTTTTAGAATGTTGACATATAAAACATTATCAATGAGAATAGAAGAGTGATTACCAATGGAACCAATTCCTTCAATGTGAACTTTAGAGTTGTCACCGAAAGTCACTACTCCTCCACTCTTTGGTTTTAGCTCCAAGAACTGACTCTTGTCACCAGTCATATGTCTTGAGCATCCACTATCAAGGTGCCATGAGTTTGCATATGTAGCTTTGGCCTTGTAGCAATGCTCCCCCTACAATCAAAGATTAAGTCTTGATTTTTGGTACCCAAATCATTTTAGGTCCATGAGTATTAGCTCCTAAAATCTTGGTTTCTTTGGGAATCCAAGAAGCAATGGCACTAATATCATTAGATGTGATAAGTTCTTTTGGAAACCAAACACTTCTAATCATTTTTCCTCTAAAAGTCATTGGGAAGCATTGTAGCCAATAAAGTTTCTCTTTACATAGTTGGGTTTTGAAAAACTTCCTTTTTCAAAACCTTGTTTCCCAACTTTGTTTAGAGAAGCTTTGAGATCACCAACTTCCCTTTGGTGATCATCGTGAACTTTGGAAAGAATGTTTTGCAAGTCTTTGTTTTTCTTTTCAAAATCTCTTTGGCTTTTTTGCAAATCCAAAACCTTCTTCTCAAGTTCCAAATTGGTTTTAGATAAAGAACCGTTTTGATTTTTCAAATTTGAAATTGTTTTCTTATTTTTCAAAAGGGATTCCTTATACTTCTCAACCAATTCGTCGCACACCTCTTGCAACTTATCGTAAGCTTCTTGAAGCTCATCAAATGATAAATCAAAGTAGGATGAGTTAGAGGTTACCTTAGGATCTTCTCCAAGAGCCATGAGGCAAAGGTTGGCAAAGTCTTACTCCTCTTCATCAGATGATTCCTTATCACTCCAAGTAGCAACGTTTGCCTTGAGCTTCTTCTTCTTCCCAAAGCTCTCTTTTTGAGTTGGGGGCATTGGGTTCTTATGTGCCCCAGCTTCTTGCACTCAAAGCAAATAAGTTGGTCCTTCTTCTCCTCATTGTTCTTGTTCTTGAAGTCTCCTCTTCGATGGAACTTTCTTCCCCGGTTGGACTTCATGAACCGAGTGAAGTGTTTGGCTAGCATAGCTATCTCTTCATCTTCCTCCTCACTCAAATCGCTCTTTTCTTGTGAAGCCTTGAAAGTAATTCCAATCTTCTTTTTCTCGGCCTTCTTCTTTTCATCTTCTCTTCCTTTCTTCATGATCTCATGGGTTAGAAGAGATCACATAAAAGCATCGAGCTTCAAGCTTTAAAGGTCTTTTGCCTCGATAATGGTGGTCCTTTTTCCATCCTATGACTCAAGAATGGAGTAGATGGGCTTTCAAACAAGCTTGTCTTTGAGGATGATTTCTTCGAAGCCTTTGAGGCTGTTGATGATGACGGAGAAACGATTGAACATCTTGGTGAACCTCTCATCAGGCTTCATCTTGAAATTCTCGTAGCTCAGGTTGAGAAGTCCAATCTTGGTCTCTTTTACATTGTTGGTGCCTTTATAAGTGGTCTCGAGCTTGTCCCACACCTCCTTTGCACTTGTACACGAAGACATTATTGAGTACTCGTCCGGTCCAAGTGCACAAAAGAGCATGTACAAAGCCTTGTCGTTTACTTGCAACTTTCTTCTTTCTTCATTAGTCATTTCTTGCTTAGACTTGGGAACTTGTCTTTCTCCTTCTTGCTTCATTAGGATAGATGGTTTGTCTTCGATTATATCCCAAAAGAGATAATCATTGGACTTGATGAATAACCTCATCTGATTCTTACAATACGGATAGTTATCCCCGTTGAAGAAGGGCGATTTAATGGTCGATTGAGACTCATACATGTTGTGGCCGGAAGTAGACGTCGTGGCTTGAATGTCGGTTGATTGAATCACCTCTAGGATCGTCTCACGTGGATGTTAATCCCTTAAATGTGCTAGGCTCTGATACCAATTGTTGGGATGATCAATCGACAATGAATGGCCAAGAGGGGGTGAATTGGCAAATAAAAAATTGAAGGGAAGCAAAGCAAAAGGACAAAAATGATGGACAAGAGATTTATAGTGGTTCAAGCTTTTAACAAGCTCTACATCCACTACCTTAGCTCCCCACTAAGGATTTCAACACAATTCACTAAGAATTCTTCCCCTTTTCTAGGCTAAGGAGGCAATCGTTACAATCGATCAAAGCTTTGTACCCAAAGCTTGATCAAGGTTCACTCTTTTTACAAGAATTAGATAGAAAACTAAAAATTCCTCTCAAAGGTGATATGTTTGCCCAAATACAAGTTCACATAAACCTCAAGCTTGAAACAAAAAGATTACAATTTAGAATACACGAGTTGGGTACTAGATATGACTCTAAAAGCTCAAAATGGTTGGATTTTTGCTTGAATGCTTGAGAGTTGTTCAATGAAAGTTTAATAGTTGTTGTTATAGCTTTAGAGACTTGATTTTATATCCCTTCATTGATTTCCAACCATTTGGGTGGTTGAGGTCATCAATAGAACCGTTAGAGACTAGTTTTCTAGCAATAAATGCTATTTGGTGACCAACCATATCGATACACAAAGAGCCGTATCGGTACTTGTCAAAAGAAGAAAAAGTCGTTGTGCAAAGGCGTATCGATACGCTTTAGGACATAGTGTAAAAGAAGGGTCGTATTGATACGGTATAGCCATATTAGTATGGTTTTGCTCACTAGAATTTGAGGAAAAAGTCTAGTGAAAAATGCATCGGATCCCTTCATTGATTTCTAACCATTTGCGTGGTTGAGGTCATTAATAGAGCCATTGGAGACCAGTTTTCCAGTAATAAATGTTATTTGGTGACCAACCGTATTGGTACACGAAGAGCCGTATCGGTACTTGACAAAATAAGAAAGACCCGTTGTGCAAAGGCGTATCAATACGCTTTAGGGCGTATCAAAATAGACATAGTGTAAAAGAAGGGCGTATTGATACAGTATAGCCGTATCGATACGGTGAAAGCTGTATCGATAATCTTAACCAAGAAAACAAACCCAGATGAAGGTCGTATCGATATGGGGACAACCGTATTAGTACATTTTTTCAATTTAAATTCTAGTAGTGAAAAATCGTATCGAAACGCTAAGAAGCTTATCGATACGCCTGGGCATAATTGGTTAACTTGAGTATGAAACACTTAGAAAATTTTTGGGTTTTAAGTTTTTGACTTAGAAACAATTTTAGGTTCAAATCCTTGTCATTTTTGTGAGACTTTGAGTACTTAAAAATTTATTTACTTTTACAATTTAGTCCTTAAACAATTTGTTATATCAAAATCAAACATAGGTTTTACAGCGACATAATTTCACGAGACCCCGGATAAAGGAATACTATCTTAAATATTAGGTTTTATAGGAGCTGCCGCAAATCTTTTAATTTATTGAGATTGGATCACCTGTAAACTCGGTTATTTTAATAAAACTTGTTTTTATCATTTTTATTATAATTCTGGACCCCTTTAAGTTTGAGGTATATTTTTCACGAGAATTCCTAATAAAGAAAGTCGCTTTAATTTAAAATTCGGTTCAAATGAATGAATGCAGAATATATATATACTATTCAACTAAAAATAATAAGTAAATAATAATATTAGTGGTAATAACAATATTATAGCATTAATACTTATAAATAATAATTAATAATAATATAATATAATATAATATAATATATAGATATAATAGCAATTATAATAACAGTAATAATCTTAATAATAATAACAATAATAATATATAAATATAATAATAACAGTGTAATAATAATAATAGAATAATAATAGTATAATAATATTATTAGAATAAGTATAATAATATAACAGTAATACTAATACTAATAATATATTAATTGATAATAATAATAATAATTAATAATAAAAGCTTAAAAGAGAAGAAAAACAGTGACCAAAATGAAATAACGCAAGAACTAAAATGTGAAATTGTAAAGTATACATAAACGAAAGGACTAAAAGTACAATTTTCTCGTTCATTAGAAACGTGTGGATCCTTCCTCGGGCCGGGTCACCGCGCAGGTTACAGAAGCGCCAAAACGACGTTGTTTCGTGTTGGCTATAAATACCCTATTTTTGACCAAAAATTTTATTTGTATTTGAAATTACAAAAAAAAAAATAAGTCTCTTATATTATTTCAATCCATCTGCCCTAAACCCAAGTGTCGGCCGTCTCTCTATCATGTGTTGTCGGTCATTGGCAATGGGAAATAGTCGCGCACGTGACTGGAGTACATGCAAATGTCTAAGTGGTTCGATTTTTTCCTAAACTAGAATTTAAGGTTGGTTTCTCCCAAATTCCATCCTAGTTAATTAAATCTCTAGAAAAATTAAAAGGTTTTTTTAATGTTTTACCTCTTCACTTTATTTTTTAATGCTTGCTTTTTTGTTTACCTTTTCTGTTTTTTATTTTTCTCAAATTCAGTCTCTAAATCTTCATTTTTGGAGCAAACGAACCCTTTATATAGGGCTTTGGTTTGAGATATCTAAAAAGTATGGAGATAAGTGGAGGTTTGACGAGGCCGAAATTGGGCGGTGGTGCATTTTGGATGAGAATGTGGGGTTTAAAAAGAAGGGCTAGAGCAGGCGACTCACATGGCAAGTAAAGGTGATGTGATGGATTTTGTTATTTAGGTTTTTATTTGGGGCTATTTGGGGTTTTGGTTTTGGGATGGTTAAGGTTTAATTAGGATTATTTTAGAGTTTTGATGGTGGCGTCGGAGCCGGCAAGGTCGACGGCAGTGGCTGCTACTAGGGTTAGGGTAGCTAGGGTTTTTTTGTATTAGGTTTTAGGTTTAAGTTTGGGTCAAATTGGGTTATTGGGTTGTAATGGGTTTGGTTTGTTTATAATTGGGTTTAAAGGCTCGAACAGAATTAGCATCTACAATAAACATAAACATTTTGTTCATACTTGTTTATTTAATTTAATAAATGAACATAAATGATGTGGACAGTTCGTCGAATACTCAGTTCATTTACACCATGCATGTCATGTTTTTTGTATAATTTGTTCAGTAAATCTCGTAATTAGATGATGGTATGCTTAGAAATAGAAAGTCTTAAATTTTGCCAAAACTTTTGGACTTCAATCTCGAATGTAGTCTCTCATGTCCGAGTATAATTTTACCGGACTAGAAAGAGGGTGCTAAATATGTTTTTATATATCCTTGATTTTAAAACAAATTAGACCTAGCCCATCATATTTTAAATTTTAAATTAACGACTTAACAAATATACTAACCTCATTTTATTACTATTCATATTTTAGTCCTAAAGTTTCATCCTTGTTTCATATCTAATCTCATTCAATATAATGAAATCCGGATTCATCGAGCTGCATTGTTTTTTTCATTATCCAGATACCTGAAGAAGAAATTACGTGCCCACAACTTTTAACAATTTCAATTTGTAAGCTAACCCAAATGGTAATAAAATAATAGCAAGTAAAGAAGTTTGGAATAGTAGTGGGCGATGATGTTGTTAAAAGGGTAAAATTTTAATAGACAAGCTAAATTTTACACAAGCATTTTAGTTTTAGAGGTTAGAAGTTTAATTTAAAATTTAAATTTTGGGAATTTAGGCATATTATAAATTCTAAACACCAACATTGAATTTTAAACCTTAAAACTTAAATTTTTAAATTTTAAACCTTAGATTAAACCCTTAATTATTATAACTAAAATAGTTGTATAAAATAAATTTTACATAATTTATATATTAAAATTTTTAAATAGAGTTGTTCCTAAACATTAAACCTACCCATGGGTTGCCTATATTGGGCTTTCAAGCTGATTTCGACCTCAGCTTGTCTATTTAACCCAGATGGAAAAAAGCTAACTCGGCTTTTCGAAAATTTAGGACAAGTCATTTTGGATTAGACTTCTTTTACTCGGACTTGAAGATTTGAGTTTGTGATTTTTCATTCGGGTTTTACTTATGAATACTTTTTAAATGTATCATTGTTATTCTATTTATTTTGGATAAAAGTTATCGTTAGGGTTAATTATTTTTAGATTTGATTAAATTGAGATACAAATCATTTTGTATTCAAATTATTTGTTGCTCAGATACTTTTAGAATTTTGATCTTTAATAATTGGAACCAGAAACACAATGTATTTCCAAGTTCATATAAAAACGGTCACAGAACTTTAGTAAAAAGATAATACAGTAATCAAACTTTCAAATATTACAAAGTAACAATTAAACTTTGTGCTTTGTAATTAAATAGCAACTCGGTCGTTATGAAATTTTGTTTAATAGCACATTTAGTCCTCTATATTTACACATTATTATAATTTAGTCCTAATTCTAAAAGCTTAACCTTGATATTTCCAAATTCTAAAAAATTTAGTCCTCCAACTGATATCTCTGGTCTCATTCAAATTCATGTAGATATGCCCAACATTTTGCTCAAAGGATTCCCTCTTTTACTGAGATTTTTGGTTGAATCATTGGGGTGTTTGGCAACTGGGAAAATGTTCAAGAAAATGAACTCTTTGTTCATATTCACGATGTGGACAGTTTTCTTATCAATTCAAGCAGACCCAGTTAAAGATAAACAAGCATTATTAGATTTCATTGAACACATTCATCATTCAAGGTCTCTCAACTAGAACAAAGAAACCTCTGTCTGTAGCAGCTGGATTGGTGTGGCACGCAACAGTGATAAATTCAAAGTTATTAGTCTGCATTTGCCTGGAATGAGATTTCAAGGCCCCATTCTACCCAACACTCTCAGTAGGTTATCAGCTCTCGAGGTCTTGAGCCTTGGATCCAATGCCATTTCCGGTTCATTCCCATTGGATTTGGTCGAGCTCGAGAACCTGACCACCCTTTATCTTCAATTTAATGAGTTATCCGGTTCATTTACTGATTTGTCTGTTTGGAATAATCTTATTATTGTTGATCTTTCGAACAGTGGCTTTGATGGAATCATTCCTCATTCGGTGTCGAAATCCAGTCACTTGACAACTTTGAACATTTCTAATAACTTGCTTTCGGGTGACATTCCGGATATAGATATCCCTAGCTTGCAACAGCTTGATTTGTCCAACAATAGCCTCATTGGTGTTATCCCCCAGTCCCTTGAAAGATTCCCAATCTGGATATTTTTTGACAATCGTAACCTTTCATCTACAACCATCACTCTTCCTCCTCTTCCAGGCCAACCAACCAAGAAAGCTAAAAAGCTCAGTGAACCGGTACTCTTGGGGATAGTAATCGGAGCTTGTGGCATGCTGTGTGTTTTAGTTGCCCTTTTGATCATCTGTTTTCAGTTGAAGAGATGAAATCGAGAACGAGAACTCTCAGAAAACACCCGGAAGAAAGAAATCTCTTTGAAGAAAATGGCTTCCCAGAACCATGATAACAACAGGCTTGTGGTCTGGTTCGCAAGGAGATGGGGAGTTCAGTGGTGAGGGCGGTGCGCAATGACGACGGCCGGAGTTGGTCAGTCGGAGCTTCGACAGAAATGACGGAAGATGATAGTCGATGGAGAGGATGATGGTGAAGGAGATAATGATTATGAAGAACTAAATTGAAGTAATTTTGAACTATCAATGGTTAATTTTTTAGAATTATAATTAAATTATAACAATGTGTAAATATTAAGGGTAGTTAACAGAGTTTAACGTCTCAGTTACTATTTTATTACAAAACACAAAGTTTAATTACTATTTTGTAATATTTAAAAATTTAGTTATCGTTTTGTTTTCTTACCAAAGCTCAGCCACTGTTTTTCTACTTTACCCTAAAAGTTAATAGATATGCTAACTCTAAAAAAAGCCACAAGGCATTAAACTTTATAAAGATCGGATGTGAATGCATTCATAGAACCTTTTTAACTTTCAACAAAGTTAATGGTACAGAATTTGTGCTAAAGCAAACCAAGCCATGTCAAATTAAGTATATTTTTAAGGAAAAAAAGAAAGCAGCAGAAGATAAAATGCATTGTCAGCCTTCATCCAAACCAATGAGATGCACCATATCTTGATAACCCAAAAGCTAAATGGCATCTCAATCCCTCAAGTACAGTTTTTAATCAAAGTTCATCGTTTCCACGGCTCCTGGGCATTATTTCTGTTTAATTATGTTAACTCCCATGTCATTTCCACTTTCCTTCTTTTCATAATTACTACACTCTTGTCCTATTAGATAAAAAGGTGACATAAAGAAGGAGATGGCTTATGAAACAAAGATTCGAAGGAACCTTATCAGAAAGAATGTTTCTTTTTTTCTTTTACTATACAACAAAGTCAAACCAATTATCAGTTGATTTAGCGGGATGAAGCGTTAGATCCTTTAAGTAAAATCAAGATGAAGCAAATTTGATTGAAAAGATCGTCCGCGTAATAAAGCCTCTGCAGTACTCGATCCGAGTTAATCCACCAATATGTTGAATACGTATAACTATATTAAAAAGTCATCATAGTGGAAAACTTTGACACCAGGAAACTTTATTAAAGAAGGATAGGTTTGCAGGAAGAAGAAAGGAGGAAAAGGGCGGAGACGATGCGTATGAGAAAAAAGCCATATCTACACGACATAGCGCACATCTACGGAGGCCCCATGATGTTGACGGGAGTAAAGGGTAACCCTAGTCTCCTTATATATTTGATTATCAGGTTATCATCTCATATTCATCTGCTGCTGCTGCCTGCATGCTCAACATTGTTTTCTACAGAGAAAGTGAGGACCATCTCTTGATTTTATCAAACCCTCGGGGCAATTGAGTTTAAAAATGGAGATTTCAGAGGCACATTTGCCAATTGCCATGGTTATTGCAAACAGAACTTGACAGAAACAAAACACTATAACAACCTACCAAACTTGGAAAAAAGGGGATTGATTATGTTATGGATTAGATCTTGCCCACTTTGATAAGTGCTTCATTTTGATTGCTTGATCGCTTAATTGTTAGTGAAAGTCAAAATCATTTTAGAAATACATATTAAACTCAAAATCACATTGCCACCTTTAAGGAAATGTCAAATTATACTGTTTAAGATTTACTCTATTAGATCTAATTTGATTTAATGTCATTGGTGATAGTAATTTTTTTTGTGTGTGTTAAATGGTGTTGTAGGAAATAATTAAAAAAAATTCAGGACATTATTTTAATGAAATAGCTGACACCGTAACTATTTGGATTAACTAATGACATTATAAATTAAAAAGATTGTATTATGTCAAATTAAAATATAGGAATTAAATCTCAAATTTTACAAAATTAGAGGGACCAAAATCAGAATTTGACCTGAAAAAATCCATTATAGATATACTGCTGTCTTTCTCAAGTTTTGATCATCTACTCTCACTTCACCACTTGGATAGAGTACTTTTGCAACAAGTTGTTAATAAGATTTTGGAGATTAAATTCTGGTTTGAGCTTTAAAGAAAATCCAAATCCAAACCCCACCTCAGTTCAATTTCAAACAAATAGGGTCCTATTCCCATAAACAAAGAATGTAAAGATAAATGGCCCAAGGGTTTTTCAAAACAAAACATCATCCATTAAAAGAACTTAAGAGAGAAGTTGTTTAGTTGAGTTTTAAAAGAAATGAAATACATTGTTAGAGTCGCATATTGATGAATGGAAGCCCTGGAACTTGAAAAACTGGAGACAAAGAAATCCTGGTCCAAAGTTAAGGATCCCTCCCATTAATAAAGCGGTTGTTAAATAAAATGAAACCAAAACAACCCAATGAAACTGGAAGTTGAAAGCAGCAACTAATACTGTTAACCTCCATGTGCATGAACCAACGGACAGGTATTGTCCATGTGGAATTGTTGGAGTCTGACCACACATTGCTTTTTCTTAAACTAATGTTTCAGTTTCATGCATGCATGAGATCTGCGAGACAAAGGAAATGTTGATTTCCAATGTTAGGTGAAAGAGGGCAGATTTTGGGATGTGATATGCTTCGGAATCAGGTTTTTGAGAAAAAGACCATTCTTAATAACTCGAATCCAAAATGACATGACGAGGTTTACTGTTAAAAAGGACCTGTGAATGTGATCGATTAATGGTCAAGCCTAGTGCATGGCAATGCATAGCATCCACTCAATTACCATGTGCTTTGCCTCCTCTTTCCAAAGCAACGACAACTACTTGGAATGCCAGTGTTAGATTCCCGATAATGCTGTCGTGTCGTCTGAACTCGAAGCTTGGTCGGTCGGTCCGTTTCAGGGCTTCTCTAATAATTGGTGAGATCATCATACGCTCACAGAAAGATGTTGATGATGAAATAAGATAAACTCCAAGTATCAAGTACATTACTGTTAGAGGGGTTTTGGCTATGAATATGATTGCTTCAGAAAGATGAGAGATGATGTTTTAATTTCTCAGGTTCATATTTCTTTTTTTCACAGCTTATACTTCTAAAAGAAGTTGTTTCGACATTCAAATCTTCATTTCCTTCAAACTATAGAAGAATAGATTCTTTCTGCTAATTATTGAATAACAATAATGCCATAAAAATAGCATTATTATAGAATATAAGAGATGAGTGGTTGGTGAATGACTGAATTTGGACCTTAAATCCTCAATAATTGTACAGTGAAAGTAATGAATGAAAAGCTAGTATTTTTCCTAATACTGATTACTAGTACTAGCTTTATGCAAAACCTGTCGGCATTAACATCTGGAATTATACCTATTTTTGTATTAACAAAACAAAGCCTAACAGTAAGGGTAGGTAAGAGGGGCCAAATAAGCAAACAAATAACAGTGTATGGGGATTTGAGCATATGTATGTTGCTTGTTTATTCAAAGGATACCAACTTTATAAATAGGAGATGAAGAGCAGATGATTAGATTCCCCACCACCACTATCACCACTCAAGTCCGCCTTCTTACATCCACTCTTTTTTCCCTAAAAAGGAGTGAAATATAGAGAAAAACTCTAGTGTTTTACTTCAGTTTTTCAATCACATCATTCCATTTTAGATAAGTGGTTGATATCATAAATTTGTGAATTGAATCATTCATTTTCCTCATGGCTCGGTTCTCCTGTTATCAACCACCTTCTCTAATCACGTTCTTGAGCTTCATTCTCGTCGTTTTTCTTAAAGGTGATGAGAATATATGCTTCTTTTTTTAGAAATGGGGTTAATCAAATATTCATCTCGGTTTGATCTTTTTAGTTAAGTAGACTAATTTGACATTAATTGACACAGAGTTTCTCCTTTTTCCTCTGTTTCCATGTTGCAGGTGCTATGGCTGCCACCTTCATATTTTTCAACAAATGCGATTACACCGTATGGCCTGGAATTCTAGCTAATCCGGGGAGTTCAAAACTGGAAAGTACAGGTTTTGAACTTATGAAAGGCGGCTCTCGTTCCTTCCAAGCCCCTACTCGCTTCTGGGGCAGAACAGGCTGCATCTTCGATGACTCCGGCCGTGGTTCATGCACTACGGGAGACTGCGGCTCTGGTGAAGTCGAATGCAATGGAGCCGGCGCCATTCCCCCAGCCACCTTAGCTGAGTTTACACTTGGTTCGGGATCGCAGGACTTCTATGATGTGAGCCTAGTTGACGGTTATAATATGCCTATGATTGTGGAAGGAAATGGAGGGTCAGGAGAGTGTGCCACTACCGGTTGCGTGACTGATTTGAATAAAAGGTGCCCATCTGAGCTGAAAATCGATGGCGCCAACGCCTGCGAGAGCGCATGTGATGCCTTCGGCAATCCAGAGTATTGTTGTAGCGGTACTTACAATAGTCCGGCAGCTTGTAAACCGTCCATGTATTCACTGGTGTTCAAGTCAGCTTGCCCCAAATCTTATAGCTATGCCTTTGATGATGCCAATAGCACTTTCACAGGCACTGGGGCTGATTATACCATCACTTTCTGTCCCAATGTTCCAAGGTAATATTTCCAAAATCATCAATGTTCACAAATTTAATTCATTAAATTCTAAAAGTAACATACTTGCACGTATGTATACATAATGTGGCACTGGTTTTGTGATGCAGTTTGAAATCTTCAAACGGTCCTTCTCCGAACGCAACCGGATCAACCAATGAATCAGGATCAGACCCGGACCCTATGCAGGCGTCTGCACTGGACAGTCAATGGTTAGCGAATTTGGCTACCGGAGACTCAACCAAGACCCAACCATTTTCCTGTAGCCAATTTCGTTTTGTTGCGACCATTTATGTGATCATCATCTCTGTGTTGTTGTAGTCTCTGAATTTCCCAATTAAACTTCAATAGAGAAAAGGAAGACCAAATCCAGATTGTAAATGGTAGCCCACTCACTTCCGAATCACTCATATGTTGTTAAAACACATGCATTGAGATGCAAATCATTTTTCTTCTGCTTTTGGGTTGGTCTTTTTATTTTTAGTATGGTTCAAAGCCTGTGAATTTAGTGATTTTAATTCATCAGAGTAACTGGCAAATGTGTAATCGTTTGTGACTAATCCTAGCCATTTTGCACCGGAAGATGTTGAAAACAAAGGTCCATTTCCCCATATAAGTTGTCTGATTTTGTCCCAAAATAATTTTGGTAAAATTTCATATTAAGTCCCTCTTAAAATTTAAAACTTTAAGGCCAGTTTAACATTGATTTTGAAAAGTGCGGTGGAAAAGTACTTTTGAAAAGTGCGTTTCAAAAGTGCTTCTGAATTTTTGAGTTTGAGATTTAAGTGTTTAATATTGCTGTCAAAAAGTGCTTTTAAGATAAATGACTATTTTATACATGATATTATAAGTTATATACATACATATATATATATATATATAATTGATATACAAGTTCTTTAATGTTATAATATATAAATATATCATCTTAAATTATCATAAAACATAAAAATATTTTTATTATAAATACATATTTTTCTAACAATCGTACGTGTTTCATGAAAATATAATAAATTTAAAATATTTTATTTAAAAAACTTGACATGAATATATATATATAATATTTAAACTAAAAAATAATTTATTAATTATATAATTATGTATTCGTAAAAAATTATAAATTTATAAATTTTAAATAAACACAATAGCAAATGAAGGTTAAAATTATAATTTAGCTCTAAAAAATACTTTTCCAACTACAAAAGCTAGAAATTTTAGCTTTTGCGTTCGGGTTGAAAAACACTTTTTAAACGCAATTTTTTTCCTTCAAAAACTAACTGTTTAGCATTGATTCTGCATCTAAAAGTTCATTTGATCCTAAAAGCACTTTAAATAAGCAATGCTAAACGAGCGCCTTAATCTGATTGTTTCATTTTCCCTTATTAAATAGAAGTTTTACATTTTTAACCTTTGTTTCCAAAAAAATAATAGTTAAATCTACATAAAAATTTGGGTAAACTACCCCATTCACCACCGAACTAATTGGAGATACCTATTTTGACTATTGAACTATTGAAATCGTCAATCAGACCACAAAACTTATTAAATCAACCTATTTTGACCACCTCCGTTAAAAAACTAACGGATGGGTAACGTGCCAGTTAACGAAAAATTGTAAAATTACAATTTAGTCCTTGTTATTTACCTATAATTTCATTTTGGTCCTAATTTAAATTAAATTGATTAAAATTAATCATCTAATAGGATGACAACACGTGTCATCACTCGATTGGACAATTTATTTTAATTTTTAATTTATTTAATATTGTGTTTAGGGTGGTTTGAACTTGTGACCTCAAGCCATTACCACTGCGCCAAACCATCTACATTGATACAAATTACACCCTTTTATATATATCTTATAATATTATAATTGTTAGGGAAAAATAAGTAAAAATGATTGAGAGAGGATTCGAACTTAGGTCATTTTGAAATGTGTAAAAATATACAAACTGCTAAATTAATTCAATTTTTTAGTAGAAAATTAAAATATTTTGAATATATTTAAAGTATAGTTGAAGCAAGATTTAAAATGAAAACAAATTTATGGTTTTTATATTTTTAGATTAAATTGAATACTTTTCCCCTCACATTTAGTTTAATAATTTCATATATATATATATATAATATTGAAACAAATTTTTAATTTAATTAATAATTTTAATATACATGTTTATAAGATATTTAATTAATGTGAGAAATTAAAATTATTAATTAAATTAAAAAACCGTTTCAATATTATATATATATATATATATATGAAATTATTAAACTAAATGTGAAAAAAGTATTCAATTTAATCTAAAAATATAAAAAATTATAAATTTGTTTTCATTTTAAATCTTTCTTTAATTATACTTTAAATATATTCAAAATATTTTAAATTTTTACTAAAAATTTGAAATAATTTAGCAGTTTGTATATTTTTACACATTTCAAATGACCTAAGTTCGAATCCCCTCTCAATCATTTTTACTTCTTTTTCCCTAACAATTATAGTATTATAAGATATATATAGAAGGTGTAATTTATAATTATATAGATAGTTTGGTGCAGTGGTAATGGCTTGGGTATTTTACCTAAGAGATCCCAGGTTCAAACCACATTAAACACACTCTTTCTCTTTTTAATTTTCCTTCAACCAGGCGGTGACAATATATTAAATATTAAATAAATTAAATTAAATTAAAATTAAAATAAATTGTTCAATCGAGTGATAATACGTGTCGTCATCTGATTGGGTGATTAATTTTAATTAATTTAAATTAGGACCAAATTGAAATTATAGGTAAATATGGACTAAATATGTAATTTTACAAATTTTTGTTAACTGCCACATCACCCCTATGTTACTTATCCGTTAGTTTTTTAACGGTGGTGGTCAAAATAGGTTGATTTAATAAGTTTAGTGGTTTGATTGACGATTTCGATATCTTAGTGGTCAAAATAGGTATCCTCAATTAGTTCGGTGGTCACTGAGATAGTTTACCCTAAAAAATTTAGCCTTTATATCTAAAATTTATAATTTTATCTTTACTCAACACAAAATTCTTGTCACCGCTCATAAACGGCGGACAAAAGTTTTGCCTTTTAGGGGGCATTTGGTTCATGGAAAAAATTATTATTAGTGGAAATATTTTTTTGGGAAATACATTCTCATGTTTAGTTTGATATTATTCCCAGCATGGAAGAAAAAAGAATTACCAACAGTAGTGTTTTTTTAGTTAGGATTCCGAGAATGTCATTCCCCTCATTTTCTTAGGTATTTGTCAATTCCTGGCCAATTGAACATTATTACCCTCAAAACAATGAGTTTTTTCATTTGAATCCTTTATTGTATATTTTTAACTACATAGCTACTTATTTGGAGTATAAATTTCACCAATATTTTTTTCACATTAGTTTAATATTTAAATTTTGTTACACATATTTAAATAGTATGTTAATATTTAATGTATTTTTATTAATATTGTGTTATGATTTCTTTAATATTTTTAAAGTATTATCTAGATATCTAGCTCATAATATAAATTTGATTGAAGATATTTAATTGAGATAATGTATACTTGATTCGTGTTTGAATTTTTTTTTATACGAGAGTTTATCTTGCAAGCTTATGACAATTAAGTTGTCATATGTAGGGGATGTCAATTAGGCGGGGAGGTTGCGAAGGTACTCTTCCGACATCCATCCCCATCAAGAATTTTCATCTCTATCCCCTTCCCACGACCTGTTGCGAATACAAAATCTAAAACCATCTCTGCCCCACAACCCGAAAGACTAAAACTATCCCTGCCTCATTACCGACGTGGGTCTTGAGACCCACCTAATCCCCTCTTTACCCGCCTCGTAACCCTTTCATATAATATTTTTATAACTATTAGTTAAAAATATATATCAAATTTGTTATAAAAAAGTATAAAATACCCGTCATTCGGACTCCCATCACATAGTGAAATTATTCTAATTGTCACGATTTTTTTATAAAAATAATAATATACGAAATTAAAATTGTACAACAAAAAAGTTTGGACTAAAATGATACTAAAGTCTAGTGTAAAGGATCGAAAATAGCACAAATAAAATGTAAAATAATATTTCAATTGCTTAACAAATAAACATTAGAGAAAGAACTAAAAAACATAACAATTAAAAAACAACCTTAAAAAATAAGAACAAACACCGATAGAATCTAAATAACATACAATATTAAGAAAATAAAATTAAAAAAGTAAAAGAATAACATATATATGGTGAGGACCAAAGAAAAGAAAAAACCTTAAAAAGAAGGCATAACTACAGACAACAATTAAGAATAAACCAATAAACATAATAAATGTTATATATATATATATTCATAAATATTTCAAGATAAGTCAAAATAAATTATTTTAAATTTGACTCTGATTCAAATTAATATATTTAAAAATATTTATAAATTTGATACGATCAATTTCAAACTTAATTATACATACATAAATATATATATTGAATTTTTCATTAATATCCCAAGAAAAGTCAATATAAATTATCTTAAATTTGACTATGATCCAAACCGGTATTGTATTTTTAATAACATTTATAAGATCTGTTGGGGCGGGTGGGGACGATGCGAGGTGGATGGGGATGATGCGAGGCAGGTGGGGATGGGGCGGGTACAAAGACATAATCACGCCTTCCCCACCACTCACGACGAATCTAATTTTTATCTTCATCCTTGCCCTACAACCCGAGAAATTTGTAATCATCCCTGCCCAATTGAATGCAAAGTGGGGCGAATCCCCGCAAAACCCGCCCTATTAAAATCCCTAGTCATATGTTACTTAAATTTACTCGAATTTAGTCAATAATGAAAAACAACATTGTGGCACTTGCTAGAAAACTTGATCATCATCTAATATTGGTTTTCCCCCGCTAAAACATTTTTTGAATAATTTAAACATTCTCTAATCACTAAAATCAACTTAGGTTTTGGGTAACAATTTCGGTTACCAACCTAAAATGCTATATATATTGCTAATAATTTCGATTGCAACCTAAATTGTTATGATTTTGTATAATATTTTAGGTTGAAACTTTAAATTTTACTCACTTGAAATTAAATTTCTAAATTTTAGGTTGCAACCTAAAATCTTATATATAATGATAACATTTTAAGTTGCAACCGAAAATGTTATATATTATGGTAATTTTAACTTTAATATTAAGAATTCAACTTGTTAAGAAAGAAAATATATCTCAAGGATAATTTGGTAAAACATATATTTTTCTTTTCTTATATTCCTTCAACCAAACACTGTAATCTTACATTCCTGCCAAACAAACCAAACAAGATAATACAATATTCTCAGTAATGTGTTAAGTAATGCAACATTCCGGTAATCTTACTCCCAATGGTTATCTTACATTTTGTGAATCAAACGACTCTTATTGTTTTTCGGTTAATGGTTAGAAGATCCGTGGGCATATAATTTCTATTTTTATATTTCTTTTGTAGGATTAATGTCAATTCAACCATAAACTTAACAAGTGGTTTCTGTAGAAAAAACGAATGATATTCATTCTAGGAGACTGAGGTTCAATCACTTTGTTTGCAAAGTGTGTACATTATTAAAGGGTTTAGAATATGTATGAACAAATACTACCTTGTAATCACCTTTAGATAAACTATATTATTCGACACGGTACTTTTAGGGTAATTTTTCACTTTGGTTATTAAAATTGAAAAACTTTCATTACAACCATTAAACTTTTAGTTCGCTTTTATTACAAACATTGAACTTTTAATTTGCTTACATTGTGTTATTGTCGTTAAAAAATACTGACATGACACATGAAAGTCTTATTTTCAAAAAGAATTGTAATTTTTCAAATATATAGCCACCATCAAGTCTAAAATTTCAATGAACGAAGCTATCACCGGTCAATTCAAACGTTGAGGAGGATCCGCTTGGGTAGAAGATTTAGTTTCAAGTTGATCTAACGATTAACAACGACAAATAAAAAAGTTCTAATTTTTCATTTCGATTGAGATTTTTAATTTTGATTCACCACTATTAACCATTAAATTAACTTAAAACTAAACGATGTGACATTCTAGCAAAATGCATCTTTCCCATCGTTGAGATTGACAGACAATCGCTCTGTTCATCTGAATTTTGGCATTGATGGTAGTTTTAAGTTTGAAAAATCATGGTTCTTTTTGCAGAAGAAGACTTTAACATGCCATTCAACATTTCTTAAAGAGATTAACGTCAATGATCGTAATGAGAGTGAATTAAAAATTTAGTGATTGTAATGAAAAAAATTTCAACTTTAGTGACCAAAATGAAAGTATACTAAAAATTTAGTGACCGACAATGTAGTTTATCCTTAATTTTGTTATTTCTTAATATTTCTCCTAATTGACTCCCTTTGACTGTAAATTAATGTGTTATGAAATTGACCGAGAATGAGCTCCGCTGAAAATGATAAAACAAAACAATGATATATTTTTAAATGAGTTATATTTTGATACACGTATAACTTTTTTAGACTTAAAACTTAAATTCTTCTATTCAAAAAATAAATTTAAATTCTAGTCTAAACTTAAAATAACATCTAACTTCTTAGTTTAACAAACACGTGTAAATTTTAGTTTACCAAGGCTATGTATTTTTCTTCAAATCATTAGTTTATAAACGGCATAATAATAAATTGTAGACCTTAATATTTATATATTTATCAAATAAATTCATATATATTATTTTTAGTTAATTTTTTTAGTTAAATTACTTTAATAATTATTTTTATTAGAATATTTATTACAAAATATCATAATGAACACGTCAATAATGAAATGGAAGTGAACTGACAGGCAAAATACAAACATAATACTATGAAAAATATAACTACTTAATTATCATTCCCATTAAAATCAAATAATTTGACTATAATAAATATCAAATTTAATTGAAAAATAAAGGCTCAAATTAACAAAAATATATATGAAAAAAATGAGAGTTAAATTTATCGTGTGAGAAGGCCAGGTCACGGGTTTCCAGTCAGTGTTAGTGGGTGCCAATAAATATATAGTATAACTCTGATTTTAGTCCTTGTAGTATGCTAAAATTTTAGGATTTAGCTATTCTAATTTAATGTAACTTAATTTAGCCATTCTTTTTTTATTCATTATTATTTGGGCCAAATTGAAAATATCATTAGTTGGTTCTGTTAAAGTGGTCACAAGGAAATCTTTTTTGAAACAATTTACATTTAAATTATTATTAGTTAAACACTTAATTGATTGAATTTTCATATAATTCTGAATATGTGACAAAAACAGTAAAAAAATTCAGGACATAACTTCAATGAAAGCAACTAAAAGCATTATCAATTTGAATATACTAGTAGGCTAATAGCATTATTGAAGAGGAGAATAAAATTTTCAAAAAAAGTAGAGGATAAATTGTGTCAAATTAAAGTAAAAAAGGATTAAATATCCAATATGAACATTATAGAGGACTAAACCCATAATAATAAACCCTCCGACCAACAGCGAGGCAGGCACCGCATTATCAATACTGAAACGACAACCTTTCTATGCAGATTGCAGCGCTACCGTCATTCTCCCATACTTATATTTTACCACTGTGTTTAGCTGAAAAGTGGAAGGAAAAAGAATTGAAGATTTGCAATGAGAGAAACTCTGCTTGGATTTTGCTTACTTTTGGTTTCATTTATTGCTTATTTCATCCAGTTTTCTTCTGCAATCGTTGTATTGGAGCCCTTCTCCATCTCCTTTCCCGACCTTCCCGCCAAATTCGGTAACTTTCCTTTTCCTATTCCTGGTTTGTTTACTTCGGAAAACGTAAGAATACTTCACAAACAAACGAGTAGGCTTACGTTGTTTATATGCTCTACTTTGAACTAAAAATTCTCCAAAAAGTCTGATTTTTTAAAACAGAAAGTTAACTTTTTTCTTTTCTTTTTTTTTGGTTTAGCTCGGGGGAATAACACGCGGCTTTGCGGTGCAGTTGAAGTAGCGGATCCATTGGATGCTTGTACACCGCTCCGTAATGAATTCGGGTCCACCAAAACTGACTCCACAAGGTTTGCTTTGATAATTAGAGGCAATTGTTCTTTCGAGGAAAAAATTCGTAAAGCTCAAAGCGGTGGATTTTCTGCTGCAATTGTTTACGATGATAAAGATATGGGCAATTTAGCATACAGTAAGTTAATTTGCTTTATGTTTTGTCGTTCTTGATAGAATTAAGTATTATTAGTACAATTTAGAGAATTATTCAATAGCGTAGTAACTGAGGTATATTTTGTTTGAAGTGATGGTGAACCCTAAAGGAATCGAAGTTTTGGCGGTTCTTGTTTCTAAATTTGCTGGTAAATTTTTGAAAGATCATGCTAAAGGAGAAAAAGAAGAATCCTGCATTTATTTGGGGCCAAATGTGAATCCATTGACAGTTTTTGCCATATGCTTCCTATCACTTGTCGTTCTAGCAGTTTTCCTGGTGACAGCCTTGATTCCTCCCAGAATTTTCTCGATTTGGCGAAGAAAAAATTTAGTAAAAAGCGTGGATAATAAGATAGTTGAAGCTCTTCCTCGTGTTACGTTTAGTTCTGCTCGTTTGAGTCACTGCCATACTGGAGAAACTTGTGCAATTTGCCTTGAGGATTATAAGGATGGGGAAGTTCTTAAATTTCTCCCTTGTCAACACGGTAGGATTTGCTCATGTGGCTTAACTGTAGCCTTTAATGTTAGATTTGCAGTGCTTTTCCTGTGTATATCATTGTTTTAACTTTTAACTACCACCATGCAAGGATTTCTTTTTGGTTTTACGGGTTAGCTTGACTTTTCAATGAGTCGGGCAATCCAATTACTTTATATGTAGATAGTGGAAAGATATTTGATGTAAGTTTATGGTAAATTCCTTTATGGTGAAGTGTAAAGATTTGCACAAAATTAAAAATGTTAGAAAGAAGGATATAGAGGAAACATTTAAATCCATAGAGCTATAGACCATCGGTTGTATCAAGGCATGCATTGTCGCTTCTGCAGTAATGCACGTATTCAACCCTTCTACTTAGAAATGAATCTGTTCCTTCTATCATTGGCAATTGGAAAAAAAGTAGATAAATTGCTGTTTGTTAACAGATGAATATTTATATCACATTCTAATCTTGTTTCATCTATCATTTTTATTTGAGTTCTTGTTTCCATGCTTTAGCAATATATTCCGGATTTAGCTAATCAACGTGATAGTTGCTTGCAGATTTTCATTCAAGCTGTGTGGAGTCATGGCTGACTAATGGGGGACATTTTGCCCTGTATGCAAACTCGATGTGATAAGCAAAACCGCATTTTCTGAGGTTAGTGAGCGAAGGACTTAGTTGTATGTATGCGGCTTTGATTTTGCTCATTGAGTTTTCACATTGTAGAGTTAAATACTCTTTATCAGGCATGCCTATATTTTTCATTGTATGCTATTTTTTTCCCTTTTAAACCTGAATTTTAAGCTATTGTAAATATGAAATCATATATAATTATGAATTCACTGAAAGAAATTATAGTGGCTGCTGTAATTACCCTTTGTTGATCAAGTTTTGTAATAAGGGTTTTTTGAACAATTATAAAAAATGGTGAAAATAGGGTGATGGAGTCACCACCGACCACTTTGGTAGGCCAGCCACCATTAAAAATAACTAGAGATTCTAAAGGTTTGGGTTCGAGAGTCGATTACGCGTGGGGAAGGATTAGCACCCTCACAGCGTCCAAAATTGCCACCGTTTTGATTTAGTGTTGTCTTTGCAAGAAAATCAAAATTCGAGTTAATTTAATTTTAACTTCTAAAATGCACGATAATTTAAAAATTACTCTGATATTCACGACAGTCAAAAGAGATGACACCCGAAGACTGAGATGTCACTCCCAATAGAATATCGGAATAATCAAGCCTACACTAGATGTAATAGTTATATGTATGAACAATTAAAGTATAAACAAAAGTAAATATGAAATTCTAATGACAAAAATATATTTTATTCATATAAGAAATTCATACAATCTAATATACACATACAAACATGCTTACAAAATATATATTACGCCACAAAAACATAATTAATATATATATATATTATATATCTAAACCGAAAATAAATACAAAGATAAAGATCAGAATTTACCCTACTAGAAGTTCGAACAAAGAACCTCGACCGACCCCTAGCGAGATCTCGACATCATTTAGCCATGACCCAAACATTTATTCGAACGAACCTCAACAAGACCTTCGATCGAACAAACAGTCTGAAAAATAATTCCCCGGCGAGAGCACTGCTCTTGAGCCTCAGAGGGCACTGCCTTAAGGCTTAGGCCACGCCGATTTGTGGCTCATTCAATTGCAATTGTGTAATTGCTTTCAATTGCCATTCAATTCATGGCCAATTTTGTGCCTCCTTTGGCAGCCTCCCCACCCGCCTTTTATAGGCAAATGGTGGGGGTGACGTGGGTGATTTTTGCACGTGGCACACATGCACATTTTCCCTTTTTTTTACTTTTTTTTTCCTTTTTTTACTTTTATTATAATATATAAGATATAATAAATAATACTATATTCAGACAAAAATGAGTGATTACAACTGCCCTTTTTTGCTTGTTCTTGTGAAACGAGAACAAAACAAAGATCATAAGCACTTATTTTTGCTATACTTCTTTGTATAGAGACTCAGAGCTTTGAGTTCTTCATATATAGAACTGTTTACTTCTCTTCCATCTGAAACCTTCGAGCTGCAAGTCCTTCCTATACAGAACTTTTTAGCTTGTCCTATTTGAGTCACAAGAACTTTTAGGTTGTAAGTTCTTCCTGTATAGAACTTTTTCACCTTATAGTCTTGGAGCTACATATTCTTCCTATATTGAACTTCTCGCCTTGAAATCCTGAAGCTACGAGTTTTTCCTATATAAAACTCTTCGCTTTGAAGTCTTGGAGCTACGAGTTCTTCGCTTTAAAGTCTTGGAGTTGCGAGTTCTTCCTATATAGAACCGGTTCACTCTTTCTCTGTTTGGAGCCTTGGAGACGTGAATTCTTTATGTATAGAATTCAGCTTCTATTTGGAAAAATCCTTTAGGCTGCAAGTCCTTCCTAGAACTTTTTCGCCTTCGATTACCAATGCTGCGAGTTCTTCTTGTGTAGAATCTTCTGCGTCCTGGGTGGTTTATTCAACTGGTAGTTCTCCCTGTATAGAAC
The DNA here is from genome assembly GCA_019671005.1 of Hibiscus mutabilis. Taxonomy (NCBI): domain Eukaryota; kingdom Viridiplantae; phylum Streptophyta; class Magnoliopsida; order Malvales; family Malvaceae; genus Hibiscus; species Hibiscus mutabilis. The sequence continues at coordinate 21,616,324 of CM033718.1, read as the reverse complement.
TTCTCGTCTCGAAATTCTGAAGTAGATGCTTTTCCTATATAAAACTCTATACTTCAAAATTTTCTAAGTTATAGATTCTTTTTGTATAGAACCTTTTGCTCTCTAAGGCAGAAACTTCAAGCTGCAGGTTATTCCTATATAAAACTTTTTTCGCCTTGGGGTATTCGAATCATGAGTTCTCCTTACATAGAACTTCTTACTTCGAAATCTTGAGACTACTAGTTCTCACTATATAGAACTTTCATCCTGAAGTCATGAGGTTTTTCTATATAATTTTTTTCAATAGCGGCACTATGCTCTCTAGTGTCACAGGTATCAATAATCTCCACTGCTTTCTCGAAGCCTGAAGAATGGAAATATTTAAGATGATACCCTAATTTTTGGTTGTCTCAGTGCCATTAATCGAATATCCTGGTCAGGTTTGACTCTTGCTTCTTTATTAAGATCTGCTTCCTCAGCTACAAAGTAAAAGATCTTATATTCTTCTGTTTCTTTGAGTACCAACTAGAGCTACTCGTTCTTCCTATATAGAATTTTTCACTATGAAAATGTTGGAGCGACGAGTTCTTCCTATATAGAACCCTTTTGCTCTGAAATCTTTGAAGCTGCGAGCTCTTCTTATATAGAACCTTTTGCTTCGAATCTTTTGAGCTATAAGTTCTTCCTATATAGAACTTGATGGGTTCTTCCTATATAGAACCTTTTGCTCTGAAATCTTGAAGTTGCGAGCTCTTCTTATATATAACTTTTTGCTTCGAATCTTTTGAGCTACAAGTTCACCCTATATAGAACTCGACGGGTTCTTCCTATATAGAACCTTCTGCTCTGAAATCTTGAAGTTACGGGTTCTTCCTATATAGAACATTTTACTTCGAATCTTTGAAAATGCGGGTTCTTCCTATATAGAACCTTTATCTTTAGAAATGGCACCACATTTCCTATGGCGTGGGTACCGAAAAATTTCCACTTCTTCGCAAAAGGTTGAAGACTGGAAATCTTTGAAAGTGATATCTTGCTTTGAGACCGTCTGATGACCTCTGCCTTTTTAATTGAGATAATCATATCAATGCAGGTGGCACTCAAGCGCGTGTCTTTTTAACCGGTGCAAAGGTGCATGAAGTTCTTGCCAAAGTCATCTTCTTGGAAACTACCTGTTCAATTTTCTGTACGAATGCTTTTTAGGTAATATGATAAAGATGATGCATGAGAATAATTTATGATGCATGAGTAATGATATCTCGAAATTTGGGAGAAAGATGCCAAACACTTTTAAAAACTAATGTTCGGCCCCAAAATATCAAATGCAATAGCATATTTATTTCAAATTGACAAATATTAATTCAAATAAAGAGTATGTTTAGAATATTTTGACTATTGTAAGGATATATGCACGTGTGTAGCCTCTTTCAGTCTATTAGGCTTCTGAGAATAACGATTCCCGTACCTAAATTCTAACCCATTTTAGGTGGCTCTCTTAATTTCACTAACTCACCATGCCCCATTCTTTCCTCATTTTGGTGTTGATCAGACACTTGAAGTTTGACGTTCCTTGAAGAAAGGTTAACCCTTATAGGCAGAATGTAATTTAAAGACAATCTTACTCAACTTAGATATCTATGAATGATCAAAATGGTATTTTAGGGGCTTGTACTGGAGACCATGTGTGATGATTAAGCAAAATCACACTTCATTTGATCTGAAATATTCTCTTCTCTCTCATTACTCGGATTACTCTAGATTGTTCATTACTTTGGTCTTTTACCCTAGACTTCATTTTTTCTTTTGTGTCCTTAGATCAGCGTATTCTGGTTGGGCATAGATGCCAATAAGCTCAAGTAGGCTACTCTTTTCCTTTTATTTTTAGGATGTATTCTGGCCGTATATTGATACTTGCTTTCTATTTAGAGATAATTAATCTTCCAAGGTTCTTCAAAATCAAGAGTACTTGAAGTCTCCTACTCATTTCTTCCACTTAAAGATTCATTTTTGCATTGCTTGATCTATGCGTGCTCATGTAAAATACTTTATCTTCTTTTATTCTTTTTCTTTTTTAAACTGACTATTCAGGGTCTCAGTCTCGAATCTCTCTTCTTTTATTGTATCTGTATTAAACCTTGACGTCTATTTCTGCTTCGAAGTAATCAATCATCCATGGCTCTTTTGATGCTGGTGAATTATTCATTTACCTCTCTCTTTTCTTCATTGTGCTGTTTAACTTACTGTGCTAATTCTGGATTGCTTCAATTTTCTTCATGGTATTTTCCTTACAGTCTTCAATCGCTTTCCTATGTTGATTTTATGGCTTTTGATTTCAATCATTTCCCCCTCTTGAAAAGTGTAAATGCCGTTCGTCGTCCCATTCATAGATGTCAAGAGAAATTCTTTAGGGGATAGAAGTTTAGGGTCAACGCTCGATTTAAGGATCTTAAACAACAAATGTCTAAGAATGGAATTTCCTAAAATAGGATTTGCCCATTATCTAAACACTCATTTTGTTCCCCCGTTGACCTAAATAGATTATCAGAGACTCGCATTTGTAATATTCTCACAACATTCAATTCTTTCTAAGCATAAGTTGCTTGGAATTGATCTTTTGGATTTGACTCAAATGTACTATTGCAACTGAGATTTAAGGCCCCAATAAAAATGATATATACATATCTCTTTTTTTTAAATGTGTGAATGTATGTGGGAGAATAAAAATCACTCTATAGCAATGAATGAAATATTTAAAGAATCGAATAATGCAAAAATATTTTCTAAATGAAATTTTCATTATGGCAAAAATAACTACACTATGACTATAGCTTAGCTCATAGATCTTTTTTTTGCATTTTTCTTAAATGCACATGGATCAATGATTTTGAGTTGCCTTTACCGGTAGCCGTTTGCTCTGGGCTAGTTGTATCATTCCCCTAGGTATAATCAGTTTGTACCAATCATGACATTAGATTTTTTCAAAGGATTTATTTTCCTTTGACCATTTGTAGATTTTTTATGGATATTTGAATTATCTATTGTATTTTTCCAAATGCACATGGATCAACGGTTTTGAGTTGCCTTTACTGATAGCCGTTTGCTCCGGGCTAGTTGTACCATTCCCCTGGATACAATCAGTTCATACCAATCATGACATTATATTTTTCCAAAGGGTTTATTTTCATTTGACCATTCGTAAAAATGGATACTTGAATTATCCATTGTTTTAAACTTTATCGTGTTTAAGCACGTTATGCCGATATTTCGGTCGATCTTGCCAAAATGTCAGTCATTGTCATGGTGTTAACTTATTTTAGTCTTCTAGGTGCGGTGTAAGCTTGCCCTACTTCTTGGTAGAATGCCCTAATGCCTCTCTTTCTCGAATTTATCGTCTAGCTGCTCGAGTCTTGATCTCTAAGTTTGTTCAATTCTTTCATCCATTATAAAACTTCAACTAATGCGGACAAAGCTTTTTCATTTAATTGGTCAATATGTATAAAATGCAATGAATGCAAATATGATGTTTATTCGTAAACAGTCCTTAGAAAGACACCAGTTTAACGGAGAAGATGTCTGATTGCAAGAAGCTAAAATAATGAATTACAGATAACAGTTAGTTTCTCCTATTGACTTCGTGAAGTAAGGTTTGCACTTCATGTCATAACGTCACTTCCGAACTGAGAGGCGATCTCATTGTTCTCTTCTACTGCTCAAAAAGTTCGCGACAGTGTAATCTACGTACCCTAAAACTTCTGGAAAGATTATTAACCCGTACAAGAAGAATGCGGACAAGAGTCTTCTTCCGGGGCAGATCTTGTCAATCCAGTTTGAAGGGGCTTTGACACGTGTCTCATCGTAAATCTGTCTTCTTTCTCCGTTGGCTTTCGTTTGGCCTAACTCGATACTGTAGCATTATTACTTTTGGCATCACAGACTTCTCTCTAATGTCGAATGCCCTCTAAATTGGACTGTTCTCGAATCAACATGGTATGATGTGGTATGCAACATAAATGCAGGAAAAGGGAAAGAAAAAAATAAACACCAACAGAAAACTAAGTTAGCACGGTAAGATAATCAAATAAATAAACAAAAAAACAAAATGATAAAGGTAATGATAACAAACAAAAGCATAAACAAGGCCTAATAGGGATACCGCTAAACGGATGGAGTTTTGGCATGGTATCTATAATATAAACGAAATTATCCATAATTACAATAATTATAACAATTTCGGTTTCTCACTAATTATGTGTACAACAAGTTTGTACACATGATATCTAATCAATATTTGTTCGTTTCAATCAGAGGGTGTGACCCTTGTAGGTTCATGTAACGTTAGCAGTAATATCCAGAACAATTCTAATATTACAAGCAATGAGCGGCATCTAGCAATACATCATTACTACCTAAGTTACATGAAATCATGGTTCGATTTAACCTCTTTTCTATGATTAACTTTTTTTTTTATGTATTTCATCATTTTGTCCTCATATCTAGATCAGACACAAGTCATGGATTAGTCACACTTGCTTAGTCCATCTAATGTTTCTTGATATCTAGAGTAGACTATTATAAACGAATAATTATGATATCCCATATCAATTTATTCGAGCATGTCCATGCATTTTCTAGTCTCACTCAATCAAGTGGGCCATGATATTACTTCTATTATGTAGGAGGGACAAATTCTATCTTGATCAACCATATTTCGCTACATGGATTATGACATATCCAATATCAGTCTTTATAGTGTAGTCAGTTACGACACACGTTTGATCGTATCAAAATATGTCACTCACGATGTTGAAATAACGATGATCTCAAGTCTGAGGATCATACATGTAGTTATCACCATAAGCAATGTTGTGACTGTCATATAATAATCCAAGAAACATGCTCATAGCGGGTCAGTCCAGTATGTTGTTCTCTAACACATACTTATGTATTGATTTTGACATCTTCATGTTAATGACAACACTTTGTCATCAATCAACTACATATTAGTCTTAATACATTATTGTCGTCCAAGCCCACAATAATTCTTGACTAAGGACATTCAAGAATAACTATATTATTCTAAAGACTTTATTATAATTCAGTTTATTTATAGATACACAGAATAAGACTGAAATAATAATAATGGCTTTATATTAATAAACAAGATAAAATAAGTATGTCTTTTACAACCATCTCATTATTGGTCTTTGGGCATACTGCAACACTTAAGGGTTCTAAAATGGGTGGGCTTCTACAGTCCACTATATGCGGTTTAAGTTCTAGAGTGAGCGGTACCCGAACTGTCGCTAGGACATCGGTTCGGGGGAATACGATACTTATACCATACGGAGGTGTGAACCCCACAAAATATAAGGACCGAATTCCGAAAGTGAATTACAACACTATACGGAGGTGAAGACCCCACGAAGCGAAGCAATCACTCCCACTTAACAAGGTGAGAAGCCCGAGTAAAAAGCTCATGCATGAATGTCGAGGGATTAAAAATTAAATTAAACTGAATTTTTAATTTTTTTGCAAGACAACACAAAATCAACATTGACCTGATTCTCTTAAAAAAGTGTCCCCAGCAGAGTCGCCATCTATAATAAGGCTTTTTGAACAATTATAAAAAATAGTGAAAATAGGGTGATGCAGTCGCCACTGGCCACTTTGGTAGGCCAGACACCATTAAAAATAATCATAGATTCCAAAAGTTTGGGTTCGGGAGTCGATTACGCGTGGGGAAAGATTAGTACCCCACAGTTCCCAAAATTGGTACCGTTTCGATTTAGTGTTGTCTTTGCAAGAAAACCAAAATTCAAGTTAATTTAATTTTAACTTCTAAAATGCACAATAATTTAAAAATTACCTTGATATTCACGACAGTCAGAGGAGATGACACTCGGAGACTAGGATGTCACTCCCAATAGAATACCGGAATAATAGGGCCTACACTAAATGTAATAGTTATATGTATGAACAATTAAAGTATAAACAAAAGTAAATTTGAAATTCTAATGACAAAAATATATTTTATTCATATAAGTAATTCATAAAACCTAAAATAGACATATAACCATGGCTTACAAAATATATATTACGCCACAAAAACATAATCAATATATATATTATTATATATCTAAACCGAAAATAAATACAAAGACAAAGTTCAAAATTTACCCTACTAGAAGCTCAAACAGAGAACATCGATTGACCCCTAGCAAGATCTCGACATCATTTAGCCATGATCCCAAAGTTTATTCGAACGGACCTCAACAAGACCTTCGATCGGACAAACAGTCCGAAAAATAATTCCCTAGCGAGAGCACTACTCTCGAGCCTCAGACAGCACTGCCCCAAGGCTTGTGCCACGCCGATTCGTGGCTCATGCAGTTGCAATTGCAATTGTGCAATTGCTTTCAATTGCCATTCAATTCATGGCCCTCACCCACCTTTTATAGGCAAATGGTGAGGGTGACGTGGGTGATTTTTGCACGTGGCACACATGTACGTTTTTCCTTTTCTTTCTTTATTTTCTTTTTCCTATTTTTTTACTTTTATTATAATATAATAAGATATAATAAATAATATTATATCCGGGCAAAAATGAGTGATTACAAGTTTATCAGGATATTAAGATCAGATGGTTGGTAACTTTTAATGCTGGATATTGCTTATTCTGTCTGATTTCATGGTCATACTAAGCCAGTGAGCATTCAGTTAACTAAGTACAAACATAGAAGTGTAATCACCTATTCTCGTCCGGGGTTCGAATAACCAAATTAAAATTCAAAAAAATAAATTCATTTTCACCTGTTTAATCTTATTGCTTGTCTTATTTATTTGGCCTTATTATTATTATTATTAAACTAAACTAAAAAACAAAAAGATTACTTAATAAAAAAATAGCCCAATGTCACTTTAATTAAATAAAGCCCAAGTTTATTATTTATTAAACAAATGTCCATTACAGTTCAAAGCCCAAAACAAAAAATATATAGATTACATGTGGCCCGATAAGGCCCAAGTTCATATTAAACAAAACCCTAATCTCATTTTTTTCTTTGCACAGCTACACCACAACCGTCAGATATAAATCAGATCTAACGGTCCAGATCCTCGCATGAGTGTCTCTCCAGCTTCAGCACATGCTCCTATCAAACTCCCTCACGCGCCCACGCGCGCCAGTTTGATTTCCTCACACGCGCGTGTTTCGGCTGCCGCGTCAAAGCCACTCACGTCTGTCGCCTTCCAGCTTCATCTCTACGCTGGTAGAGATCCAATGGCCACCAGAAGACCTTGCTCCGAAGCAACTTCTCATTCTGGTCCCCTCCCCCTCTCAAATGGCCAAGCATATACAACAAAAGAAACACGAAAGTCAGAGCCATCTCCCTAGCAAATAAACAATGACAGAAACGCATGAAAAATCAAAGGATGACAGGCGACAATTTCATACATGTCCATGAATCAGGCCAAAACGAAAAGGGCAACCAACCACAGATTTTCATCTTTTTATATATATTGAAATTCATGTAATTATCGAGGGATATAAATAGAACCCTAACACATTATAAATGTAACCTCCTAGAACAGCCTATGTGTTACACTCAATTCTTGGAGGTCACATTAGGGTCACAAGAGCGACCCACGGTAAAAACCCAAATAAGAGAAATGTTCTTTAAATACATTAAAACTGTAAAACAAATTTTTGTTCAAAATGCCATTTCAGTAAATCATGTAAATCATATTGTTCATGCATTAATCAAATACCAATACGTTCCATAAAACATACAATATGTAGTAAAGTATTACCTTGAATCCTTGCTATATCAGTCGGCCCCTTGAAACGACATTCAAACTCTCTCGAACCTGAATTCAACGTCCCTCGACATCTCATATACAACAAACTGTGATTACCTTCAATTGCGTAAATTTCAATTTCAGTCCTTATTCACATTGCTCATAATTGAATAATTAAATACATAAGCATGCTCGAGTTCAAGGTCAGATTCGGAGGCCTTCGAGTTAGAATTTCATGAAACAAACTTAAAACATAGGCTTAGAACATCGAAAAACAAGATAAGGGTTTTTAGAAAAAGTTGACTTTTGGTCAAAGTTAACGGTCAATGCTGACGTCATGCTAACATCATCAATCGACTAGGTTGACTCGGGCGAGTTGACTTAACCGGGTTGACTCATTGAGCTAAATCAGTCAGGTTGACTCGATTCGGGTCAGGTACAAGTCAAACGGGTTAGGTTTAGGACCGACAAGGGTCAGGTCGGATATGGGTTCGGGTCAATTCAGTTAGACAGGTTGGGCTAAAGGTTGTTGGGCCTTATCACGCCGGCCCATTTTCGATTTAATTAGACAGTCCCGATTTGGGCCAATCCAGTTGGCTCGGCTTAAAGGCCAGATCGGTCTAACATTGGTCCAGCCGGTTCGGTTTCCAGGCTCTTATCCAAAGTGGCCAGATTTCACCGATAACGGCACGCGGTAGTCACGCGCAGCCCAGAAAGGCGAAAACGCCATCGAAAAGATGCAACAACCCATTTCGAACATAACCATCATCTAAAATAACCCAGAATATGATCGAAACCTTACCAAACTTGCAAAAATTTGACTAGATACGGTGTAACTCCGACAAGGCTATAACGACAGAGGTTTGATGAATGACAACCAATGGTTTACTCACGAGACCACGGGGAACCCAACGGTGGGGAGCGTGTCGCAAATCGATGACTCACGGTGGTAGAACAACAAAGAAACAATAAGGTACCGCCATGGGTTCTCGACGAACCTTCAACACGGCTCCTAGGTCAAACAACGGTGCATCTCCGTGAGTGGTGGTTGTGGTCGGGACGGTACGATGGTTCTATTGGTGAGGGCGGTGACGGCCACGGCGGTGCGGTGAGGGAGATTAGACGGTGGCCGAATGGGAAGATGGAAAGTTGTAAAGAAAGAACAATCTTGATATTTCCTTTTGTTTTTTGTTTCAGATTCAAAAAATGAAATTCCTTGGGGTAGTTGAAAGGACAGTTTCTTATTTATTATCAGTATACAGACACAAGAAACAAATCAAGAATATCCCAAGTCAGATTAAAACCAAATATGACTAAGGCTTCGTTGGCTAAGGCTCTTGCACACCAAACTAGAGATTGTGAGTTCGACACTCCTAGGTAACATTCTCATTTTTTTTGGATGAGGTCACTAAAACATAGGTTAAAGGAAGCTAATGCAGGATTTAGCTAAGAATGGTCCTTAGCTCGAGTGGTTAAGGCTTCAGTTCACCAAGCATGGGCCAGGGGATCAAATCTCACAATTGCAGTTCCCGCATTTTCATGTTGAAATATTTCCTCTCTTGTTAATATTTTTATTTCCTAACTTTAATTATATCATAATATTTTAGGGATGTTATAACTTTCCCCCTTAAAAAGAAATTTCGTCCACGAAATTTACCAGAGTTTGAGAAATGTAGAAACTGCTCTTACATTCATTCATGTACTGAAAACTTATCCATTATAGTATCATTTCCCTCAATCACTTGAGTTGTCTTTGAAGTCACAGTCATTCCATCATACATCTCAGACCAAATAATCAGAATATAGTATTTGAATCCATACCGAACTTCATACAGTGCCAAGGAAAAACTTGTCTCATAACTTTTATCATAAACACTCTGTCAGGAATAAGAAACCTTCCTAACTACCACATAAGTCACTCATACGACCCTGAAGAATCTCCTCTAGAATCTGAATTACTCTACTAGGTTGACCATCAATTCAAGGGTGAAAACTACATCTGAAATCCAGACGAGCACTCAAGCCTTCAACAGGGCCCTCTAGAATCAAGATGTAACATCAAATTTCAATCAAAACAATATCTAATGATACATCAAGCCCTATTTTCTCAGAAATGTATTTCTCCATGCCAATCAAACATAACCAAGGTTTTAAACGGGTGTCACTTACCTTCAGCGTAATATAACGGATTCACCACAGAATTTACACTTTCATAGCATTCACGGACACCTTTCTTGTAGATTCATAATACTTGTATCAAATTTCTATCAGGATATTCTCAAACATAATCATTCCCACTGAATAACTTTACATGTAATCTTATATCAGTTACAACACATAATTAAACATTTATTCTCAATTTGAATCAGATCTTCCATTTCGCATGCATTAACCATCTCCTGTTCTTTATCCAGATTCAAATTCATCACGTTAATCCAAATCATAGACGAACATTACCAACATTCCTTGCCAGTACATATTGAGCTATTATGGACAGAATGGTTAGGTGCACTTATTATAGGAAATGATTTGACATCGGAGTCCCGGCTTGGTGGAGTATGGTTAAGATCGAAGGACATGCACAAACCATACATCCTATGATAGATGATCGACCGATCTACCCAGAAAAACGCGACTCTAAGCTCTGATACCATTAAATGTAACCCCCTAGAACTGCCTATGTGTTACACTCAATTTCTAGATGTCACATTAGGGTCACAAGAGCGACCCACAGTAAAAACCCAAATAAGAGAAATATTTTCTTTAAATACATTAAAACTGTAAAACAAATTTCTGTTCAAAATGCCATTTCAGTAAATCATGTAAACATATAACAGAAGTTCATAAAGTTTATTACAGACACTAGCATAAAACAATACATGATATACATGCCCATTAATTTTACCAGTACCATACTCCAAAAATAGCGCCGAGAGAACTCCAAACATAGATATTGGTCACTATACCATGATAGATTTCTTCTAACCTGCGATGATAAAAACAACGTGAGTTTCGGAAAGCTCAGTAATACAGAACTACCAAATGATGCTGTAAGCACATGCAAGTATATGGCAAGCATAACACTGTTATGATGTTTCGGGCATCAACAGACACCAATTATGATTCGATATTTTAGTGAAGTGGTATACTTGAAGATAACAAAATTTTTCTTTATTTAATCATTAAGTATCGGACGAGAAACATATAGACCAGAGAATCTGAAAAAAGGTAGATTTCGGAAGTTGAACTAGAGAGTTAGTGTGTGTTCCAACGGTGCAAAGTTAACACATACAATGTAATAGTGCAGTGAACATTTTATTTCACAATCATGTAATAGTAGCTGTAAAGTTCATTTTAAATTTCCTATTTACCCTCCAACCAAACTCCAGTATGCAGTTCCCCAGAACTACATCTATAAGGGGCGTTAACCCGGGCCCATTGGGCGTAGATACTAGCCTAAGGGGATGCCTTAGGTATGGTAGGAATCACCCTAGCTGAAGCATAGGAATGAACGGTAAGGAATCACCCTAGCTAAAGTATAGGAACCTGTAACGGTAAGGAATTACCAGTTGGATCAGGGCAGAACCTGCGGTAACTTCACACTCTATCCTAAGTACTCAGTCAGTCTAGGTAGTGGTAACAGTAATAACAATAATAATCAGTAATAATAGTGGTCGATAGTAATTGGTAATACCAGTAATACTCAGTAATAACAAAAATCAGTAGTAATTGGTAATTACAATAATCGGTAACAATCAACAGTAGTTGGTAATTACAGAAATCGGTAATAGTTAGCAGTAGTCGGTAATTACAGAAATATATAAACTAGACAAATAGAAGTTATGATTCAGATCAGAGAGACAGTATTGGGCTCAAACTAAGAGAATATTCATTTGCACACGAAACATACTAGATGAAACAATTTATTTCTCTAAGATACTTGATATTACAAGAAAAAGGAAAACACTAGGCTTTTGACAACTTTGAACTGATTTTAGTGACGAGGTCCCGATTAAAGGGGACTTGGTAGCAGATGTCACCAACCAAGCATTGGGAAAATGCTATATTAAGATCATTTAGGATATCAGATATATTAAGGATATTTCGATCATTTTGGCAAACGAGGCCATTTTGGTCATTTTACTATCATGGGCAATTTATAATTTAGTCCAATAATGACAAAAATGATGATTTACAATATTTAGGATTTCCAATGGTTTGTCGAGCCTCTAAAATCTATTCGGGTTAACATATCCCAACCTTGCGGTACTTACCAAACATTCAGATGCATGGGCTTTACATGTATCATTTCCAAATACCGACTGTATCGTATATCTGATCGGTCGCCTTCATATTTCGCCACATGGCTTACCACTAAGTAGTCGAACTAATATTCCAGACAAATCTTCCAACCTTATATTAATATAATGAGTGATTTACGTACATGAGTTATGCTTCATAACACTTAAGGTAATTTTAGTCATTTAAGCTTTGTTGGTATTTCCAGAATTTTTATCAAAGGCAAATTTGCTTATTTCAGACAAGAGGGTATTTCATTCATTTTGGAGTTCGAGATATATCCATCATTTCTGTCAGTAGAACCATTTATAGTATTTCAATCATTTAAGTACTCGATAGTGTTTCAACCAGTTATGTATTTTTTGTATTTCCAAACAATTCTTTCGTTCCAGAACTCGAGGGATTATCCATCATTCTAATTAATTTGGAAATTTCGGTGCTCGAGGATACTTTCTTTTTGGTCATTACGATCAATTCATTCTTTACTGTCACATAGATCAGTTCAGAAATACAAAGAACTTCCAGTAAATTCATCTTCAGGTGTTTATCCAGAGCTCAGGAAAGTTCAAGTATTTTGTTATCACACATATTTGCATATTAATACCGAAGTCTTTCCCAATAGAACAAATATTTCAGATAAAGTAATTGTTTAATCAGATCGAGTGCAAATTTCAGGTCATTTCCTTTGTTAGGGGTATTTTAATCATTTTTACTTCCCAAGGGTATTATCATTATTTCGTGCCTTAGCATTTCGGGCATTAAACCTTTTATCAAGAGTAATCAAAATTGAAAGTTTTGAGGTCACCGCTTTATTGAGTATTCATGGAACTAGAATTTCTTATCAGTCATCAATACCTTATTCGAGTCATCCGGTCTTAACCAGTTTAGCATCAATTTACCGTAAATAGCACAACTTTGTAATAGTCGACAATAATCAAATGACCAAATCATATTGTTCATGCATTAATCAAATACCAATATATTCCATAAAGCATACAACGGTGGGGAGCATATCACAAACTGATGACTCACGACGGCAGAATGACGAAGAAACAGTAGGGTGCCACCATGGGTTTTCGACGAACCTTCAACGCGGCTCCTAGGTCGATCAATGGTGCATCTTCGCGAGTGGTGGCTGGGGTTGTGGTCGGGATGATACGATTGTTCCATTGGTGAGGGCGGTGATGGCCACGGTGGCGCAGTAAGGGAGATCGGACGATGGTCGGATAAGAAGATGGAAAGTTGCAAAGAAAGAACAATCTGGACATTTCCTTTTGTTTTTTTTTTCAGATTCAAAAAATAATATTCCTTGGGGTAGTTAAAAGGTCAGTCTCCTATTTATTATTGGTATACAGACACAAGAAACAAATCAAGAATATCCCAAGTCAGATTAAGACTAAATATGGCTAAGGCTTAGTTGGCTAAGGCTTTTGCACACCAAACTAGAGGTTGCGGGTTCGACACTCTCAGGTAACACTCTTTTTTTTATTGGATCAGGTCACTAAAACATAGGTTAAAGGAAGCTAATGCAGGATTTAGCCAAGAATGATCCTTAACCTGAATGGTTAAGGCTCGGGTTCCCTAAGTATGGGTTAGGGGGATCAAGTCCCCACAATTGCAGTCCCCGCATTTTAATTTTCAAATATTTATTCTCTTATTAATATTTTTATTTCCTAACTTTAATTATATCATAATATTTTAGGGGTGTTACAATAAATCCCTAAGTTCGAAACGGGGGATTTTAGAGAAAGGAATACAAAGCAAAAAACCATTCTGAGATATATTGTTTTTTAAGTGCATAGCATATAGAAATCAGAGTTTTGTTTTTTTTACCTTTGTGTCGGTTCGCCTCCCATTGCCGTTGATAAGCCACCCGGCCTCTTCTAGGCCGTACATGGTGAATCGGTGGAGTGGCGTGCCTTAAAAGCTCTCGGTCTATTTTCAAAAAAGGGGAGGCTCTCGTTTTTAAGGAAAAGGGGTTTGGCTCTGTTTTTATAGAAAATGAGGGATTTTGTTGTCTTTCGAAGGAAAAGAAGGTTAAATCTGGGTTTAACAGAAAAAAGAAAGGTCATTCTGGTTTGTTTTTGGGTTCGCCAGCCGCCGGCGAGTGGCGGCCGACGCGGCGGTGAGCGGCGGTTTTTGGGTTCGCTCATGAACCCTAGTAGAGAAAAAGGATTCTCTTTGGGGATATCAGATTATAAGAATGGTAAAGAGCGAAATTTTTGGCTGATGTTTATGTTTTATACCATTCTTAAAATGTCAAATGGTTTAATCCCGTTTTAAGGACCTCCGTGTCCGTTTAATTGCGCCCACGACCCTTCTGCCTTTTGAAAATACAACCGCAGTCCCTAGGGTTTTAGGGGGTCTTGCAATTGCGCCCCTTTTTATTTTTATTCAATTTGGGCTTTAAAATTTCTGATTTTGTTAATTTGGTCCAAAATCCAGATTGAAACCCCTTGTATATCCCATTATTTTCATCATGCATGTTTAATTTTTTGTCTAGCACCTTTTATTTTTGTTTTTTTTAATTTCATAATGTTAATTTATGCTTGATTTGTTTGATGTATATGCATAATATGATTTGATATGGTTTTGGTATAATATATGTTTTTTTTTTCTTATGACATTATATATAGTTTTATGTGGTGTATAATATATATGATTTTATAAAGAGTATAATATATAGTTTTTATAATATATATAGTATATGATTTATATATAATATAAATAATACATGATTTTACATAATATGCATAGTATATAGTTTCTTATATGATATATATAATATGTTTTTAGTATATTGACATTGGGCTTAGATGAACATTTAATTTAAAGTTATGATTAATTAACTTAATTCATTTTAAACAGTATTATTGACTTATTGGAATACTAATTTAAAATTGATTAAATTAATTATCATGGTACAATACAATCCATAACTTATTGGGGTTTTCTAGTTTTTTAGGGTTTAATTAATTTAGGTTAATATTAGATTCACTTAGTTAAATAATTAGATCACTAATTGAACTTTCATAATTTGAGCCTTTTTTTGTTAGGGTTTTAGTGGGTCTTTTGAGTGTTTATTTTAAGCCCTTTATATGACATGCATTTACAATTGTCATTCATATGACTTCCAATATTTTGATTACATGGTAATTAATTTAAACCCCAAAAGGGAGGTATTTGTTAATTCTGATATTTGTATCGTAACAGTCCTAGCTTAATGGTTGTTGACCAAATATTTGAATTAATCCTTACCGTCCCGAGGTAAATGTTAATTAAAAGTTAACAAGTCATAACATCATATTTAAATGCTTGCATCATGCATAAAGGTGACGTACGAAATTCGAACCGTAAATTAACACGACAGTCAGACTTATTTGATGTCGGTTTAATCTATGGTCCGATGTATCTTCATCCTTATTAATTAAATTTCTAATTAATTTGAACCCACTAATTTGATAAAGCCCGTTCAATTAAGGTCAATTTTTAATTAAGTACACTTAATTAAATTCAATTTAAATTTCAACAATTTCCATCCATTTAAAAGCAACAAATATTTTGGTATCGATTTCTGGGCGTGATGGGGGTGCTAATTCTTCCCCACACGTAACCAACTCCCGAACCCTTTCAAAATGAATCTCTGGTTTATGGTGTTCGGCCTACCTTATTAAAGTGGCCGGTGGCGACTCCAAGTCTTCATTATTTTCAAGAAATAAGAATTTTCAAAAGAAATCCCCTTAAGAACTAAAATTTCAGAAAATATGGGGATAACCCCGTAGCGAAAAAGATAAAAACGTCGCTACAAGAAGTTGCTTATGAAGGTTGCAAATACCTTAGGTTAGGGCATAGTTAAAGTATATGTAAAGGTATTTGCAAAAATCTAGATAGCTTGTTTAACAATGGACATATTTGCAATTCCAATTGGATGGAAGTATTATGTAACTTATAAAGCACGGAGGTGATTCCTATATCCTGCTGAAACCGTTACAAGGCTTTTTCGTTTTTTAAAACTTGGGTTGAATCTCAACCTTACACTAACACCAAAGCCAACCTACACTTGGCTTGTGTGCTTGTTTGTTGGGTATGGTTGAGCTGATTCATTCTTAGCAATTTCAAATGGTAGAAATTCCTGTTTTTCTTCTTACTCTTGTCTCTTTAAGTCTCTTCGTAGTCTAGCAGTTGATAGACATAAAAAGAAATGGCGTGAGATGTCCTTGTTAATGTTTACTTGGCTAGAACTTGGTTGGCCATTTAGTGGTGGGCTGAATTGGCCTGTCCGTTTAACTTTGTTGTATGTCATGAAGACATATTTTGCCTACCATCTCTTGTATGTCCTCACATACTTTCATATTTTACTTGGCTAGAATCATTTTGTTATATTTTGACTTAAATTTTAATTGGTAATTAAGTTGGGTCTATAAATATAGATTAGAGAGATAGAGATAATTACTTTGGAGAAATATAACAACTTTTTGGATCTCTGCAACTATAGCAACTATGTTGTAGAGATGGGTATTGTAAGGATGTTGGGAAGAGCGTTTGAGATACTATGAGTTTTGGGAATATATACCGAGTTAGTGACTGATATTACGTATTTGTGCTTTTCGTGTTCTCTACGTTGATAGTAGATTATTCGTTTGTCTTATATGTGGAGGTAGACAAGACCGAACCACGTTAAATCCTGTCTCTTGTGCATGCTTTATTTTATGTTGATTAGGCTTTGATTATTTTTCCCGCATAAAAATTTCTAACAATGTTTTATCGTTGCCGAACTCTGTTCGGTCCGAACAGCAGGGTTGGTGCTCATTTCGCTTTGATTTAAAATTTAGGTAGGATGTCAACTTGTCCCTAATGGATTATATGAAAGTATGTGAGGAGCCTATAATTTCCATTTTGTTTTATTCTTAATCCTAATGTCATGTTTCCGACTGAGCTACTTTCATCCATTAAACTGGCCCAGGGCTAGGAGACTCTTCTTCCCATCTAATTTTCAACCAAAGCCTCCAACCCGACAGTGTGAAATCCTTGTAAATTGTAGTTTGGTTTTGTCCAAAACTGCCGAACCAAAAGGGTCCTTTGCCCTTCATGATAGCGTTTCAATTAGGGTAACAGTTGAAGAATTGAAATTAACGAAGAAGAAACAGGAAGTAAATGGAAAAGCATTGTTAGCAAATTCTTAAGGGTAGAATGGAAAAAGGACAAGAAATAAACATCATCATATTCAAGGGAGGGAGGGGTGGTAGTTGGTATGACAGTTGAGCTAAAGCGTCCCGACAGACATGAACAAGATGAATGCTAGTTAGGTTGCAATTTAATTTCCAATATGACGTGGCACCATGCTAAAGATGTCAAAGTTCGCAGCGGTTAACATGCATGGTAACCTAGCCTCTCCAGGTTTTCCCCAGTTACGTAAATAAATAACTTATTATTCGAAATTATTTATTTGGTCCGAGACTCGATATAAATACAAATATGATGACTCAAATTTAATCCGAAACTTAAAACAAACGAAATTGATTTGAAACCTACCTGAATTTTAATGGGATTGATGTGGACTCGTATTAAATTTGACCCGAACTAAAAGAGATATGAATTTAATTTATTCAAACCCGATTTGAATTGAACATCAACATGATTTTAACTTGGTAATTAAATAGAAGTGAACAAATAATTTATTTTGATTATTATCTATTTTTGTAACAATGTGATCAATAGTAAAATAATATATGTTTTATTCTCTTTATGTATTATACTACTAGTTAACCACGATTTTTGTTAGTCGTTATGTGATTAACTTTAACTGACATCACTTAGACGGCAATACACCATAGTTAACTTTAAAAAAAAGAAATTTTACTTTTTATTTTACAAAAACAAGTTAACGTCGAACATAAATTTCAAATAAAAAAATTCTTCACCAAGTAGGTTGCAACATTAACTTTTCAAGTTGGATTAATGTAAAATTCAGGTCATAAACTCTAACATATCTTATAATCATGTTTGAGTTAAATTGTCATTCTAATGGTAGTTGAATTTGAAATATTAAACAGTTAAGAGTTGATATTAAACTAAAATAACAAAATTAGCTAATAAAAAGACAAGTTCTTACAAGAGTATATCAATAATTCAATATGATACTTGATTGAGCTCATGTCTAATTCAATCTGAATTAATTTGAAGATCCAACAATTGATTTGACCTGAAAACTAACTGATTTAGTATTGACTTGACCCGAAAATTGATTGATCTAGTATTGATCTGTCTAAAAAAAATTAATTGATCCAATATTAGCCTGACTCGACCTGACATATTATAAACTTGAATTAAATCTAAATCAAAATTGATTTGACTCGAATTAAACTTAAACTAAATACAAATTGACTCAAATTTACTCGCCTTGAATCATATTCAAATGACCTTATTATCAGCTCTAACTAGGAGAGTGAAGGAAGGCGTAATCAATATTCAACTAAATTGAGACCCATTAATTGACCGAGAGATTAAAGATGTTTATGTTGTCTACACCATGTGTGGCTTTAAATCCCTATATTTGTCTCGAGAATATAATACCTCACTACCTAATAAAAAAATATTTATCTAAATTCATTATTAACGATTTGTGTTGCTTTATTTTCGTGACTAGGCTCTACAAACGTAGAGCTCTAACTGCTGTTGTGAAAGGCAAGTAACTTTGTGGGTTAGATATATTGTGGTAGGTTATGTATGTTCATCTAATCTACTTTTATTAATTATCCTACTGAGAACTTGACAAATTCCATGTTCTTGTTACAACTTCTAACACAACTACAGTGCTTTTCAGAGATCAGTTTCCTTTACTTAATAATAATAATAATAATAATAGGAAAAACAGAAGAAAAATAGGAAAAGTGAGAAAATCTCCAAACACTCGATGATCCAGTTATTATGCATAGAGAGCATTTTCTAAACATGCGCCTCCCACATTATTTTATTTTTGTTTTAAGTTGAGTTTTATTCAGATTTATTTTTATTTAATTAGTTTGTGTATTATTTCAATTATCAATTCTAGTATTTGTAATGCTTAATTCTAACAATAATACTCCAACTTACACTTATAATTATACCTGTAACTATATTTTTAGCTTCCAAAAAATCTGGGTCCTTTTAAAGGTTGTTGCAATTATCGAAACAGATGCTAAAATGCAACAATAAATATGATTGAATTTCCTTTGAATTAAATTCGATAAGAGACATATGTGAGGGTGAAGGTTGTGTTTTTTTTAAGGCAATTCCATAGATGAATGATAAAGCTATTGAAAACTCAGACACAGATATCATCTAAGACATGCACTGTTTCGCCTGTTTCAGACATGGTTTGTTTCAATTCAGGCATTATATTATATTCATCAAAGTATGAGAAGATGATTTCATGATCACCAAAACAAAAAAGCAAATAGACAAATCCTTGCCTATGTAACAAAAACTGACCATCATACCCCAGGATTTAAGACAAAATATTCCCCTCTTAATATTCATACATATATGCCAGAACGTGAATCATATGATATACTAATGCTCAGTTTTTTTTTATTTGAAGCTAGTTTTGTCTCTCCCTCTGTTGGTTAACGCCCTGTGAAAGCAAATGGCAGTCAAGAACAAGTGAATATGGTTTTGATTTTGTGCATAAAATCCGGTCCAAAACACCCATTTCCATTTTTAAATGATATTTACACCTAAAAGCCTCCCTCAGAAAATGTTGCAAGTGAAAAGACAAAGTCACGTTCCTCTTTCCAAATATACAAATAACAAATCCCAAGTTGTGTGGGGCCCAACCCCTTTGACACAGCCTTGTAAACAACTCCAACGACCCATGCACGTGTTCTTAATTTCTCTTCAGCTGGAACGGTCTCAGTTTCATGGCACAACCGAACCCCCATCATCAAAAGCCAATTCCATGTTTGTTAATCGGTCAATACATTCAATGCTCTGGGGGGAAAAGGCAGAATTTTGAAGATAGAAAATGGAGAAAGGAGAGCCTGTACTCAGGGAAGGGAAATCCTTGGAAGAAACCCCAACATGGGCTCTTGCAACTGTGATCACTGTAATGGTTGCTTTTGGTTTCCTGGTTCATCACTCTTTGAAAAGATTCGGGCGGGTAAAAACACATCTTCTTTCATCTCTCATCAAGTTTCATTGTTTTCAATGTATTTGATATTTGCATCTCCATCCTTTTTCATTTATAGTGGTTGGAAAAGACTAAGAGGAAATCTCTGTTGGCAGCCTTGGAGAAGATAGAAGAGGGTAAACTTTGTTTGAGATTGATTTTTATGTATTGTGACAAGCGTAATCAGTGTAATTATCTGTGAGCAGAATTGATGCTTTTTGGGGTTCTGTCCTTATTGATGGGCCATTGGATTGAATTTTTTGCTAAAATTTGCATAAAATCATCTGCCTTGGATAGCCGATTCTATCCTTGCGCAAGGCTCAGTGATCGGAAAAAGTTGCAACAGATGCTGGTTTCGAGTTCAAAGTTCAGCGTGAGGTTGAACAGCACGGTTGTCAGAGAGCTCGAGGCTGCTTCGCATAGGCGGCATGAGTCGCATGACTACTGTCCTGAGGTACACTCACTTTAGGCCATTTTGCTTCTAATTTCGAGATGCCTGAGCTCTGCATACCCTATGAAAAATTTGTAGTCTTATTTTCATTTTACATTTGACAATGGCATGGAATTCTTCACAGTTTGTAATTCTGTACACAGGGCAAAGATTCTTTTGCTTCATATGAAAGCCTTGAGCAGCTTCACCATTTTGTATTCGTGCTTGGCGTCACTCATGTTTCTTACAGCTTTATCACCATCGCATTAGCTATGATCAAGGTTGATGCATCTCCTTAACCTTGAAGATACAAATCCTAGTAACTGCTTGATCTGGAATTAACATTTTCCAAGTAAGCAGTAAAAATTACAGTCTAGTTATTGCAGATATATAGCTGGAGAGCATGGGAGAATCACGCCAAGGCATTGGCTGCTCAACATTTACAAGGTGCAATTTTTCTAGTTGACCTTGCACTAGTAATTCTTTCATTCTTCATTATTTATTTGTATTATGCTGGAGTATCAATCTCATCCCTATTACATTAACTTTTAAATCTAGAATCTGCACCAACCGTAGAAGCCGGTTTGAAAATTAGGCGACTGAGCACTTTCATTGCGCACAATGTTTCCCATCCATGGAGCCAACACGGAGTTCTTGTTTGGCTGGTATACCTTCTTGAAACCGGCCTGCCATCTTTTGCCTGACACATGTACTATAGTTTTTCATTATCATACACAAAAGGCACTCTTCTGCTCTATTTACTTTGAAGTGATTTTGAACTAATATATATATATTCTTGTTTGGTTGGTATATTCTTGCAGCTTTGCTTCAGCCGCCAGTTCTGGAGTTCTATAAATCAAGCTGACTATAAGGCTTTGCGCTTGGGGTTCATTACTGTATGTCTATTAGGTTCAACTTAAGGTTTAATATATACTATTATAAGTGAATGACATAGTCACAAGCCATAATCTCACCGTTCCTCTTCATGATGCATTTAATGGGACATACAATGTGTTTTGTCCCAAAGTATTTACTTTCTAATAAAATGTGAAAGAGATTAGTTCGTGGTTAGATTTGGATAGTTAAATACTAATTTCCTTTTTTACTTTTATTCTTCCTAGACTCATGAACTGCCTTTGACATATGATTTCCATAATTATATGGTACGGAGCATGGAGGAAGAATTCCGGGATATAGTTGGTATTAGGTACTACATCTACTCTGTTTTGCACACTAGTATCCACTTCTGGATTATGTATGATTTGTATTGGTATTTCTCCTTCAATATCTGCAGATTGATTTGGTTATGTTGGATTTCTATTGCAGCGTACCCTTCTGGATTTATTGCATATTGTGCGTCTTTCTTGACTTCCATGGTAATTTTCTGTGTTCTGTGAAACTGATCCATGCACTAGCTTTTGTATCGAAATAGCCACTAGACACAATAGCTTGGCTATTGTGGTGTTTGCACCTCTGTTACCCAAACTCGGGTTAGTGTTAGGTTATGTGTCTTAAACATTGTACCTTATGAATATATTAGATGCATAGGAGACGGGTTATTTTAGAAAAAGAATGAGTAACATAGGCCTGCACTCCGCTGATGCATGTAGGCTAAGACACCATTTTAGCATCATAATGTTGTGTTTCTAAGATTTACATGACGAGATTTTTTATGTCCATTGAGGTTTTCTTGACATCCATGAAAACTGAATGGCACTGTGAGGCCTCAAGTAAATGACACTTTATGCAATTTCCACTTTTTTGCTCTGTTGGCAACCTGTAATTGCACGTTTGTTGTAATGACCTCAGAAACACATGCAAGTCTATATTCATACATCATTAATGCTTCCCTTTTGCATTGATCATCTTTATATTATTTCTTGCTTGATGTTGTCTTGAAGTCAACTTCTGAAGGATTAATTTTCTTTTGGCAGGAACAAATATTTACTTTTGGCTTTCGTTCCTTCCTGCCATTGTACGTCTTCATCGATGCATTGGGCTTTTAATCTTATGGCAACTAATGCTTTCCTGATTTCCTTCATTGTTTCTGTCTTTTCTTCCATTGTTGATGTATGTAAAAGTTGATTCTGCTAATTGGAACAAAACTGCACCGGGTGGTTGTAAAACTGGCCGTCGAAAACATGGAGAATAGTCCTTCGGAGGGTTTCCATAAATTTAACCTGAGGGATGAACTCTTTTGGTTCGGAAGGCCCAGGTTTCTCTTACGGCTCATACAACTTATTTCTTTTCAAGTAAGTGCACTGATATAGATAACATTTTACAAAATTTGCTTTTTGGTCCATTAACATGTATGTTCGCTTGCAGAATGCATTTGAGATGGCTTCATTCCTTTGGTCATTGGTAAGACTTTTCTGCCTTAATTCTATCATTAGTTCAAAGAAAGCTGAACAAGATAGGTTTTTTTTTCCTCTGATTCCGAGTCATTGCTTTCAGTGGGAAATTAAGGATCCTTCTTGCTTCATGGAGAACCGCGCCTTCCTTGTGACTCGTTTGGCATTCGGGTAACTATAAAATTTCGAGTGTGTTCGGCTCTCTGCATTTGGTTTTATTTTTCATCAACAATCTTATAGTGTTTATTTATGGTGGTTCATGCAGTATAATATCCCAGTGTTGGTGTAGCTATATAACATTCCCACTCTATGTTATAGTTACACAGGTTAGCTCACTGATTCTTCATGCTTTATTGTTACAATCTTCGTCCTTGTTTCTCCTTCTCAAACGTTGGGTCTTTTCTTATGGTATGCAGATGGGTTCGAAGGTGAAAAGTGCACTAATTTCTGAAAACGTGAGACGGTCACTACACAAATGGAAAAGAAGAGTGAAGGAAAGGCAGAGTTCCTCAAATTCCCTCCTCAGGGAATCACACTCAGCCTCATCCTTGGACTCCATGGGAACCGAGCTAAGCAGAAGCCATAGCATTGGCATGAGCCGCCATGGCCTAAGAACCCCATCGGAGAGAGATTCAGCGTCACCGTCTCAGCATCATCAAGAGGCGTCTGCAGTGCAAGACAGGCCATCTTCACCGAAAGGCAACGAGCTGAAGGCCCCGCATAGGTATTACTTTGAGGATGATAACAGTCCTAATTATGATCATGTGGATGCCCGAGGCCGTAATAAAGATGAAAGTTTTGATGCTGAAGATGAAATACATCACATCGAACCTTGACCCTTGTGGTTGATGAGGAACGAACGAAATTTCAAAGCGACAAACACATACCATCTTGTCTTGTTCGAGTTTGGGACGTGTCTGAACTCATTACCCATCTCCCTGGGTTAAATCAAAGTGTGTTAAAAGAGTGAGGCATGTGTTTTTAGGCCTTTCTCAAATACTAATGTAAAAAAACATTTTATAGATGCATGTTCTTACAGGAAATAGAAAAAGCCAAGTGATCATCTTGTGATTTTAGTTTAAATCAGCTAAATCGTGACATCAAACATATTGTAATTTTTTTAAAAGAAATGATTCTTAAGCATTTGATTGAAATATATTTGCTATAAAAGACGCCTGGAAAGTACAAAACCAAGCTGATTTTACTAAGACCCGGTCTAGCTTCTTAGACAAGAACCCCTCATCCTGCTTGTTAGACCAAGTATAGAGGGGACCAATAAAAAGGTGGTCCAGCAAACCCAAATCTTCCAAGAAGCCCTGAAAATCTTTCATGTCACCAGTAACATGCGAATCACTAGAACTCTCAAAGGCCAAGGGGTGTATGTTGAAGTCTGAAGTAAATCATTCTTCTTCTTTTTCACCTCATGAATCAGACCACCCTGAGAACCTTTTTTAACCTCTTTCACGGGCCTACCCCTGCCTTTCTTTTTCTTATCCTTTTTCATTGACGCTTGCAGGGAAGGAAATTCCCTGTCATTAGAGTCCAACACCGCTTGCATAGAAGCATCAACAGCAATAGAATCTGCACTAACAGGATAAACCGTAACAGCCGGCCTCCCTTAGTAGTTAGGGCTACAGTATCAGCACTAGATTCCGCAACAACAGAATCTGCAGATTTCCCAGTCTGCTCAACATTTACAGTGACAACCTTAAATGGAGAACTTCCAACATGGTTCAAATTTGCTGCAGAAACAGTACCAGTCAAAGCTGCAGCACCTAGAGAAGCTGGAGAAACATTCGACTGGCCAACATTCTCAACAGTAACTGGAGAAATTCCAGTATGTTCTAAAGTTGCTGCAGAAACAGTTCCAGTCAAAACCGCAGCACCTACAAAGGCAGACTGATCAACACACAGATTCCCAACAGGGCTAGCAACATTTCCAGACGCATCAGACAGATTTGCTACTCCAGAACCAGTAGCAAGACAACCAGAATCAGCATGACCCTCAACAGTAACAGGCAGGGAAGTTTCACCAACATCTACAACTACCTCCTTCATTTTCCAGACCCGAGACATCTTAGGGGCAGTAGGGGCAGCAGTTCTTTTCCGAGTGACCAGACAACCTGCATTTTGAGCAACTAAATGGCATTCAAGAGACCACAACACGAACTGCAATAGTTTTCCCGTTGCTCAACATGACATTAACAGATTTGGGAATAACAGAACAGGACTCGAGCTCAACACATACCTTAGCATATTCAAGCCTTTCACGAGAGGCTGTGATAGAGTCCATATAAAGGGGTTTCCTATGCAGGGGGGACCCTATGCAGCAGCTCTTCTACAAGATGAAGAGATCTAACTTTTGGACACTTCACTCTGATTTTGTCCAAATTGTAAAGGACTCTTGGGAGCTTCCTATGCAGGGGGACCCTATACAGCAGCTCTTCTACAAGCTGAAGAGATTTAAGGGACCGTTAAAGAGACTTATTAAGCATTAATTAAGCTGCATGAGGTTAGCAGGTTTAGGGTTGTTAGCTGTTAGAAATGGTGTTGAGTTGTTAAACGGTTGCAACAATTTGTAGTTGCTATTGAAAACTACCAAGGCTAGTACTATAAATGCAAGGACTAGCCAGCATTGTATTCACTCAAAGATTAATGAAACTGAGTCTTTACTCTCACTCTTGAATGTTTAACATGGTATCAGTCGCTAGGTTAGATCTCGGTTTGTGATTTTTTTTTCAATTCCCAGTTCTGTATCGCAGCTTCACTTCTTCTCTTTCGCAATTCTTGTTCGTTCCGATGGCACCTCTGGAGATCACTTTTGACACAATCGATGACGAGCAGCTTCTTGAGGCGCAAATCTTCTCCAACAAAAGAGTCAATGTCTGCCTCACTGAGTCGAACTATCTCTTGTGGAAGCAACAAGTGGTTCTTACCATCAGAGGCTTGGGCTTGGAGGGATATCTTGATGGTTCTTTACCTATTCAGCCCAAGATAGCTCGCAATAGAGCAAGTGAGCAAGTCATTAACCTTTCCTATGTTCAATTCTATAAATAAGATAGTTCGTTAGCCTCTTGGCTACTCTCTACTGTTAGTGCAACCATTTTGCCACAACTTGTTGGCTCTGAGACTACGACTGCCGTCTAGAAAGCCATTACACTGCTCATTCTAATCTTTGTACGACAAGAATTATGAATCTCCATTGTCGTCTTAGATCTTTAAAGAAAGGAACACAAAATATGAGGGGGTTTACTGATAAGTGTGTAAAAGTACTATTTTTCTTGCCATTTTTACTCATATTATTGTTAGACTTAGGCTCATTTTAGTTGCATTCATAGGCATTCATGCATAGTTTCCTAGTTTCCTTGATTCATGAGTTTGGTATTACATTTTGTTGATTTTTCGTGGAAAAGTCGCTGCTTTGGTGCTTTATTTTGTGTAGGTTAGGATTGCCGTGGCAAAGTGCAAATTGCCGAGACAATTCGTGAGAATAAGGAAGGATATGCCGAACCAGTTGCAGTAGCAATTCGGGATAAATCTGCCCAGTTTTGGATAAATTCAAAATTCAAGGGATAAGTCTCCAAAATCTGAATTTACAAGCAGAATTTGATAGAGATAAAGACTCCAATTTTTGAGGAGATCTTGGAGATAAAGATGGAAGTATTAATTATCTTTTATCCAATTAAAACAAGTCTAATCCTATCCAAATTGGAAGAGTTTGATCAGATAAAATCCTAATTCCATGGAACTCCAACGCAAATCAACTCCTCTTATCAACAAACAACAAATCAAACCATCTCTTTCAATAGAGATCAACCTGCGACAAGAAAGAGAGGAGAGGGGAATCAGAGAAAGAAAGCGGATCGCAAGGCATCATCTTCTTTTTTATTTTTACTCTATGCGATCCATAGTTGGGAATTTTCCCCTTGTTTATCTTTCGAACCCAGCCATGAAGTGATATAAATTGGATAGGGTTATTGTGTTTTTGTGGTTTTGATAAACGTTTAGATTGTTTAGGTTTTTGATTGCCATTCAATTTCAAAGTTTATTCATTCTTGGTTCTTAATTTTGATTGCGAGTGAATTAGGAGAGGATCTCGTGAATTCATCCATTTATCTAATATCCGGAGAGTTAGATTCAAGAAACGAATGAGCATGGTTTTCATACAAACGAATGTTGGTGAAGACTAATTCGACTTGGGGATAAGTTGCAAATTTCAACGGCTAAGAGAAGCGCAAGATCGATTGTTGTTCACCTATGGTTAACGTAGGGATGTATCACCAAGGCATGCACAATTAATAGTGTTTCGAGTTAGGGATAATGAGAAGCCATTGAAGAACGCTTCGTCAAACTTTGAAGGAAGTCGCCCAGTTGCCCAGGCAATCGCACCATTCTAGTTGCCCAGGCAATTACAGTTGCCCAGACAATTCAACTGATGCTAATTGTTAAGACGATTGAGTTACTCTTGCAATCAATTACCAAGACCGTCCATTCAATCATCACGCCACGACTCACGATAACTCAGCCTACTCTCTTAAACCGATTATTCCTTTCTATTTACTTTATTTTATTTAGTTTATTTTACTTGATATTTATCACCTTCAATTTTATTATTTTTGCAGTGTAATAACTTAAGCAAAGTGGCCCAAGCCAATTCCTGTGGAGACGATACTCGATACTTATCACTTATTATTTGCGACGTGTTCAATTGCATCATTGCGTAGCACTCAAAACACGCAATAAGTTTTTGACGTCGTTGCCGGGGATTGACAATTGGTGTTAGTTGTTTTTGTTATTGCATTTTTCTTATTATTTTTACTAACTTTTCTTTTTGTTTGTTTTATAAAAAACAATTAGGTGCGCTACAAGTTAAGGGACATCAACATGTCGGGAAATAAAAGCCGATCTATTCGAGAGTTGATGATGGAAGATAGAAATCAATCCAATCAAGAGTTTCTTACACTCACCGATGATTACCTATACCAACCGAGAAAAGCCTATACCGTGGAAAAATCATGCGCTTGTTGTGGAGAACATTATGTTTTTGAAGATTGCCCTCACAATCCTGGTGCATATGGCTACATGGAGGACCATAGATGGAACCAACAGCAAAATCCTTCATGGTATGATCAAAAAGCTCAATTTTTTTACCACGACAGTTTTTGCGTAGCAACAGATATGTCATGGCAATGTAGTCCTTGTCAAGAGCTATCAAATTCTATGGATACGAGGATAGCTAGGATAGATGCGCTCTTGAGAGAAGTGGAAGATCAACCGAGGAGATTAACATATCTCTTAGATAACATGCCACGGCAAAGATTGTGGAGTCTAAACAGAGCAATGCCACGACAACACTCAATGAGGCAAAGAAGAGAAATGCTACAACAAATTCTGAGGAATCTGATGTCCAGAGTGTTACAACGTTGATGCTAAAGTAGGAATTTGGAGATTGCTCTCATCAACCTTTGCCACGGCAATTGCACTACCACATGTAAGATCAATAAGATGACAATAATTTGCTAATGTAATATGAGCATGTGATGGTTGAACCTTTTGAATTCTTCAAAAACTCACCTCATCCACTGTATGTATTTCTTGAGGAACCGACACTGGTAGATTTGAAGCCATCGAAATCTCTACTGATGGAGATGTTTGAGGAGTCTAAACAAAATGGTATTTGGATTCATGAAGCTTTTCAGAAACTTGGTTCTTCTTTTGACATTCATAGAATTTTGATAGATGATTTTCACGACAATTGGCTTGAGCAGCAATTGCCACGACAACGAAGGCTACATCCAACCATGATGGAGGTCGACGAGAATGAGGTAATTAAATGGTTGGGTGTTGATATAAATTTTCCTATTAATATATTCATGCCTTCAGGAATAGTAGCAAGGTGGAGAGTATACATGGATTACAAGGAAGGCACCTCCACCATGGTAACGCAAAAGGGAGTAGCTGCAAGCACATTGGCCAAACTATTTTTGGGCAATATTTGTCACTCGATGGAGGGTACAGATGGACTACAAGAAATATCGAAAACGACCCTTCTAAATCTTTCTTTTTATCTATATTTTTATTTTCATTTTTTCTTTTATTTTGATAATTACCCTTTTATGTTTATTTTTTTAGGATAAGAGTTTCAAGGGATAAGGAGTTTCCTAGCTTCTTTCTTCCTTTGAACTCTTAAGTTTTTCTTTCTTGTTTTACTTTGTTTTTCCAATCAATAACCCACATGAACCACAAACCCATGGACAATTTACAATCATGAACCATGCTCCGACAATTGCCAGGGCAACTAACAATACCGCGGCAAGTTCACATACCTTGGCAAGCCTCGATAAGATTGCCAAATTACTCAGCCCTTTGGCGCAATGATTGGAGCAACTCGAGGCCCGACAACTGCTTTTTATGCGGTATATGAAGGATCGCGATGTGGCCATTATGCGAGTCAAATTGGAGAACTATCTCGATAGCACCATTCCATTCCCAATTTTTCCTGCCGAACTACTTGCCCCGGCAACTAAAGATGTCACGACAACTACTACACAAAAAGGTAAACAACCTATGACTGAACCAACTCGTACTGAATCAATTCATGATTTTTTAGATTTGGACGAGACAGTTTTTGCCCCAATAAAGTCGCCCCCGTCCGAGCGATCAAAGTCGAAGCGCAAAGCTTCTAACATTGATGAGGCCGCAAATGAGGATGCACAAAGCGACAAGGTAGTGAAGACAAAGGTTCAAGAGGCACGGCCAGCCACACGCCAACAACCACCACGAGCCGGCAAAAGAATCAAGCACACGGCTCGAAGGAAACTCGTCATTCTAGGTGACAACCTATCTGACTGACTCATTCGCATTCTATTTACTTTTAATTTTTGTAGTTGCATGCAATGGGGACAATGCTTCTCTCAAGTTTGAGGGGGGTCTTGTGCTTATTAGATTGTTGCATTCATCTCATATAATTTGCATATGTTACTTGCCATGTCTTTTATCGGTTTAAACTACCTAGACTTGCTGTGATATCTTATGATGAATTTTTTCCACTGCACTTACATGATAGAACCTTCAATTTTAGGATTTATATGGAAAGTGATAAGTGTTCAAAAGTACTATTTTTCTTACCCTTTTTACTCATATTATTGTTAGACTTAGGCTCATATTAATTGCATAATTAGCCATTCATGCATTAATCCATGTTTCCTTCCATCGTTGAGCTTGATTGCATAACTTGGTTGTTTTTGTGGGAAAAGATGCTGCTTTGGTGTGTTTTGTGTGTATGTGCAGGATCACTTGACAAAGCAAGGCTAGAGCTAGTTGCCAGGGCAATGCATGAAGGAGACGCCGAGCCAGTTGCTAGGGCAATTGTCGACAAAGAATAAGGTGATATGGTAGTCGAAATTGATGACTAGACAAGCCCAAGATAACGTGGAACAAAGCTAAATCCCAAAGGAGTTTGATTTCCACGAAGAGATTAAAGAAGAATTAAATTCCAAGAAGATAGAAGAAGTTCTAGAAGGAATATAATTATAATAAAGAATTATATTCTTTAAAGATAATTTAATTCCAACTTAACTTCCTGCTCAAAGAAGGACTTTGACCTAGCCCTATAAATTAGAGGCCATGCCCTCAACTCCAATGGGGGAGAGAGGAGAGAATTTTCGACAAGCATCAAGGGCAAGGAGGATTTTGACAAGCTTCATCCTTCATCTTTTTCTTTCTTGTTCAATTAGGTTCATGCTAGGGATTTTTATCTTGTGTTTCTTTGGAACCTAGCCATGAACTAAATCTATTTGGCTAAGGTTATTGTGTCTTGTGGTTGTGAGAAACTATTGGATTTTGTTTAGGTAATAAGAGTTTGCACTTTTCTATTCAAAGTTTATTCATTCTTGGTTCTTATTCTTATTTGCGAGTGAATTGGGAGAGGATCTCGTAACTTCATCTATTTATCTAATATCGGGAGAGTTAGATTCAAGAAACGAATGAATATGATCTTTATTCAATCTATTGATGGTGAAGATTAATCCGGCTTAGGAATAAGTTAAGGATTTCAACGGCTAAGAGGAGCGCAAGATTGGTTGTTGTTCACCCTTGATTCACGCAGGGATGTATTATCAAGGCATGCACAAGTAGCTAGAGTTTCGACTTAGGGATAAGAAGAAACCATTAAAGAACGCTCTGCCGAACCTTGAAGGTTGCTGCCCAGACACCCAAGTAGTTGCCCAACTAGTCGCCCAGGCAACCATCGATTAGTTGCCAAGGCAACCCCGTTGTGCAAGTTGCCACGGCAACTGAGTTGCCCGTGCACTCTTTTACCAAGACGATCCAATCGGCTATCACACCTCAATTCACGATAACCTGGCCTATCTCTCTCATTTAATTACATCGCCTTTTACTTATTTGCTTTCTAG
The DNA here is from genome assembly GCA_019671005.1 of Hibiscus mutabilis. Lineage (NCBI taxonomy): Eukaryota > Viridiplantae > Streptophyta > Magnoliopsida > Malvales > Malvaceae > Hibiscus > Hibiscus mutabilis. The sequence continues at coordinate 21,584,908 of CM033718.1, read as the reverse complement.
ATTAGTTATTAGTTAAAACTCCTATAATCTTCTACTTGTGTTTTCTTTTACTTTTTACAGTGCAAGAGACTAGATTCTTGAAGTGGCACCAATCCCTGTGGAGACGATATCTTTTATACTATAACTTGCAACGTGTATACTTGCACAATTGCGTAGCACTTATTACGCGCAACAAGTTTTTGGTGCCGTTGTCGGGGATTGGCAATAGCGACTTTGTTTTTATTTTCTTGCACTTTCTTTTTACTTTTTTTGTTTAAGATTCAAAGGGCTAACAAACTTTGGTTTTGCATTGGTATATGACCAGGGCGAGACCGATTACACCAGAATATCCCTTTGATCCAGAAATCGAACGAACCTTACAAAGACTTAGACGAAGGATAAGAGTAGTAATGGCTAATCAAGACGGCAATATGAATCAAGATGTTCCAGCAGGAGAAGGAGTGATTCTTGCACGAAACAGAACTATTCGAGACTATCTTGAAGAAGATCTTGATGGACTTAATCCAGGAGTTGTCGCACCTGAAATTGAAGCCGACCACTTTGAGTTGAAACTGGTAATGTTTAATATGATCAACACAATTGGTCAATTTGGCGGCTCAGCAACTGAAGATGCACGACAACATCTTAAATCTTTCCTCGAGATTTGCAACTTGTTCAAAATACATGGATTCACCCCGATGTTTTACGATTAAGATTATTCCCCTATTCACTGAGGGATAGGGCGAAAGCATGGTTGAATAGCATTCTTACCGGATCAATAGGATCTTGGACCGATCTTTGTCGTGATTTCCTTGCTCGGTTTAATCCTACAAATTTGACTGATAAGCTTCGTAATGACATTACTTCTTTTCGGCAAGCAGATGATGAATCCATGTACGAGGCACGGATTCCCAGTGTGGACTCAAGTAACAATGTTTTACAACTCCGTGAATACACTAACAAGGATGATGCTAGATGCCTCGGCAAACAACATACTCCTAGATAAGTCGTCGGAGGAAGCAATGCAAATTCTAAACAGGCTGGCCAAGAATGTTTATCAATTCCCCTATACTAGAAGAGGAGGAGTTAGACGCCAAGCCAAAATACATGAACTAGGATCATCAGATTCAATTTCGGCACAATTGGCTACTTTAACCAAGATGGTCCAGAACATGCAAAAACCAAACAACACACATGAGAATCCGGAATCCAGCTTCTATGTGGGGAATTACAATCGGAACAACAATGTGATGTCCAATACATACAATCCAGCTTGGAAGAAGCACCTGAATTTTTCATGGAGTAATCCCAACAATGCTCTAAACCAGAACAATCAGAATGCACAAGCATCGGGATTCCGGCAGAATATGCCACGGTAATAGTTGCCGCAGCAACAACCGACAACATCTAGTTCTTTGGAAAATTCTCTAAATGCTTTTATGATGAAAACTGAATCTTATATGGCTGAGAATAGTAACTTCATAAAAAGAATTGATGCTTTTATTAACAGGACCGAGATGAGATTGCAAAACCAAGAGGCGGCAATCAAATCATTAGAAAATCAAGTCGGACAGTTTGCTCAAAACCTGAATACTAGACCGCAAGGAGGTTTACCTAGCGATACTGAAGTCGCAAGAGGAACTGGCCATGAGCAATGTAAGGCGATCACCACTAGAAGTGGCCAACAACTTAAAGAGGCTCAAGTCCGCTCATCAAACAAAACTCCACAAAAAGATCAAGACGAACCTAGCGGCAAAGCCTCAGATGCTGAACCAGGAATTGCCGCGGCAACTGGTAATAAGCATGCCTCGACAACCGACGATTAGGATGCTTTGGCAACTTGTGATAAGCATGCCTCGGCAACCCCAGTTGATAATGCCTCAGCAACTTCAGTTGTCCCGGCAATACCGTTAATCAGGTTCCAAACCAATGAAAGGATCGAAGATATCCGACTTCCACCACCATTCCCACAAAGGTTGAAGCGACAAAAGCAAGAATATCAATTCAAGAAGTTTCTTGATATCCTAAAGTAAGTCCACATCAACTTGCCATTGGTGGAAGCAATTGAACAAATGCCGAACTATGCCAAGTTTCTTAAAGACATTGTGTCCAAGAGAACAAGGCTAGGAGAGTTTGAAACAGTTGCCGCAACAGAGGGATGCATGGCCATGTTGCACAATCGTATGCCACCTAAGTTGAAGGATCCCAAAAGTTTCACAATACCCTGTTCTATTGGAAACCACTATGTCAGAAAAGCATTATGCGACCTTGGGGCTAGCATAAATTTGATGCCTAAATCGGTTTTCCAGAAACTAGGAATCGGGAAGGCAAGACCTACAACAGTTATGCTACAGCTAGCTGACAAATCCTATGTGCATCCAGAGGGAAAAATCGAAGACATACTGGTAAAAGTTGATAAATTTATTTTTCCCCCTGACTTTATTGTTTTGGATTGTGAAGCAGATGAGCATGCACCTATCATTCTCGGGAAACCATTCCTAGCAACAGGGAGAACCTTGATCGATGTTGAAAAATGAGAATTCACAAAATGACCAGAAAGTTAAACTAAATGTGTTCCAAACACTAAGGCATGCCGATGAGCCAGAAGAATGCCAACTTCTTCATGCCATAACAGAGTTTAACTTCGACGAGGAATTTAGTTGCCTCGGCAACTACATTGCCGATCAAGAGAAACCTGAGGAGTATGAAGAACCGGTCGATGAGGAACAACAAGAAGAGGCAAATTGGCTAGTGAATCGACCAGGTACATACTTTGAACCACTGGATTACTCAGGTAAGGAAGGTAAGCTCGAAAAGCCCTCTATTGAACAACCACCGATTCTTGAGTTGAAACAATTGCCAGAGCAACTAAAATATGCATACTTAAGAACCGATAATACATTGCATGTAATTATTTCTTCTAAGTTACAGACTGAGCAGGAAAAGAAGTTGATCAAAATGTTGAAGCTACACAAAAAGGCAATAGGATGGACAATTGCCGACTTGAAGGGAATTAGCCCGACAGTGTGTATGCACAAGATTTTGTTGGAAAATGATCACAAACCTTTAATTGAGGCCCAGAGGAGACTGAATCATGCCATGAAAGGGGTTGTAATGAAAGAAATCATCAAGTGGCTTGACGCCGTCATTATATACCCTATCTCTGATAGTACATGGGTAAGTCCAGTACAATGTGTACCGAAAAAGGGAGGTATAACGGTGGTAAGTAATGAAAACAATGAACTCATTCCAACCAGGACTGTGACCGGTTAGAGGGTTTGTATGGATTATCGAAAGCTAAACAAAGCCACTAGGAAAGATCACTTCCCATTACCCTTTATTGATCAAATGCTTGACCGTCTTGCAGATAAACCCTTTTATTATTTTCTTGATGGTTATTCAGGTTACAATCAAATTTCCATAGCACCAGAAGATCAAGAAAAGACAACCTTCACATGCCCATACGGTACTTATTCTTTCCGAAGGATGCCGTTCGGATTGTGTAACGCCCCGACAACCTTCCAAAGATGCATGATGGCACTCTTTTTAGACATGGTCGAAGACTTCCTTGAGATGTTCATGGATGATTTTTCTGTTCTTGGTAATGACTTCGACAGCTGTCTCGGTAATTTAGAGAAGGTGTTGGCAAGATGTGAAGAAACTGATTTAGTCCTCAATTGGAAGAAGTGCCATTTTATGGTAGATGAAGGAATAGTGCTCAGCCACAAGATTTCATCCAAGGGAACAAAAGTAGACAAAGCCAAGGTGGACGTGATCGAGAGATTACCCCCACCAAGTTCGGTTAAAGGAATTCGAAGCTTTCTTGGACATGCAGGTTTTTACAGGAGGTTCATTCATAATTTTTCTAAAATCATTAAACCCTTGTACAATTTGCTTGAACAGGATAAAGTCTTCGATTTTGATGATTCTTGCACCCCAAGCATTCGAAACCCTAAAGGAAAAGCTTGCCTCGGCACCCATTGTCGTTCCACCAGATTGGACGCTACCTTTTGAGCTCATGTGTGATGCAAGTGATTTCACGGTAGGAGCAGTCCTAGGCCAACGTACAGGTAAGACCTTCCATGATATACTACGCTAGTAAAACTCTTAATACTGCTCAAGTGAATTACACAACAACGGAGAAAGAGTTACTAGCTGTAGTTTTCGCATTTGACAAGTTCTGATCCTATTTGATTGGTACAAAGGTAATTGTTCTTACGGACCATTCGACAATCAAATATCTATTTGCTAAAAAGGATGCCAAACCTCGATTGATTCGTTGGATATTACTTTTACAAGAATTTGATATTGAAATTAAGGACAGGAAAGGAATAGAAAATCAAGTGGCCGATCACTTATCACGTTTAGAACGCAATAGAGAGGAGGACGTGGATCTAGAGATATGCGATGCATTCTCGGATGAACAACTTTTAGTTGCCTCAGCAACCATGAACGCGCATGCCTCAGCAACCCTCGACGCTGCAGCAGCCTTTGACGTGCACGCCTCGGCAATTTTGGGAGCAGTCGCCATGGCAGCACATGCCTCGGTAATACCCTGGTATGCGGATTTAGTTAATTTCCTTGTTTGTGGTATTTTACCTTATGGCCTTACTCACCAAGGGAAGAAACGGTTCTTCCATGATGCTAAACATTACTTTTGGGACGAGCCTCTTTTGTTTAAACAATGTGCAGATCAGGTTATACGCCGATGTGTCCTTGAAGAAGAGCAACAAAATGTACTCCGGCAATGCCATTCTTCACCCTATGGAGGACATTTTGGAGGAACTCGTACCGCGGCCAAAGTTTTGCAATTCGGGTTGTATTGGCCAACATTGTACAAAGATGCCCAAAACTTTTACAAGCAATGTTATCGTTGCCAGAGGACGGGCAATATCTCTAGACGATATGAGATGCTACTCCAGAACATCATCGAGGTGGAATTGTTCGATGTATGGGGGATCGATTTTATGGGACCTTTCCCATCTTCATTCGGCAACCTCTACATTCTACTTGCCATCGACTACGTGTCTAAATGGGTTGAAGTAGCTGCAGTTCCCAACAACGATTCCAAGACCGTGCAACGATTCTTGCAGAAAAACATATTTACACGGTTTGGGATGCCGAGAGCAATTATCAGTGACGAAGGCAAGCATTTTGACAACAGACTTATTGCCAAGATGTTGCAACGCTTCGTCATATCACATAAGATCACCACGGCATATCACCCACAAACCAACGGGCAAGCAGAAATTTCCAACCAGGAATTGAAGGGTATACTCGAGAAAGTTGTAAATCCCTCTAGGAAGGATTGGTCATTAAGACTAGATGACGCACTTTGGGCATATCGCACTGCATTGAGAACACCCTTAGGTATGTCCCCCTTCCGACTTGTCTATGGCAAAACATGCCATCTATCGGTGGAAATCGAACACAAGGCATATTGGGCAATCAAGACCGTGAATATGGATTGGGAAAGTGCCGGACAAAAGCGTTTGTTGGACCTCAACGAGATAGAAGAATTTTGTGCACTCGTCTATAACAATGCACGAATCTACAAGGAGAAAACAAAGCAATGGCATGACAAGAAACTATTGCCGCGACAATTCATACCAGGGCAACTAGTTCTTTTATTCAATTATAAGCTAAAACTCTTCCCGGGAAAGCTGAAATCAAGATGGTCGGGACCATTCGAAGTTGTCAAACCATTATCCCATGGTGTCGTGATAATCAAGTCCATCACTGACAAACATGAATTCAAAGTTAATGGACAAAGATTGAAGCACTACAATGGTGCCCATGTGGAACGTAACAAAGAAGTGGTCACTTTAGGAGATGCATGAGCATGCTCTCCTTTCGATATTTTATTTTTATTTTTAATTTTGTCGAACTATTTAATTTTTATTTTTTAAAATTTTTTATTACTTTCGATTATTTACTCTTGTAAGATAGATTTTTTTTTTATCTTTTTAAGTTTAAGAATCCCTTTACACATCTTTATTTATTTTCTTTTTTTAGTTTATCTTTAATTTTAATCCTTATTTGATTTGTCTTTGAATTGTAGGAAAAAAGTTTAAGATAAAAAGGAATTTTGATCCAAGAAGGAAAACATCTTCAACAAGGAAATTAATGGGCTGAATCTAAGGCTTATATAAAGCCTCCAACTTACCCTAATTAAACCCCCTAGCCTCACCCTTCCCCTAAACCGAAACCCTTTTTCGTCTTTCCAAAAATTAATCTCACCCACCATATTTACTACCTATCTTTTCTATAAAACCTATCACCCTTAACCTATTCCTACTTTTCATCTTGCAACTCTTTAGTTTCTTTTATTTTCTTTTATTTGTTTTTACAAAACTCACAACCAAGATCATCTATGGCATCCAAAATTAAATTTTTAGTTCATCCAAGTTCCTCCAAAGAACCAAGATACAAGAAGTTTGCTACACCGGTGGTTCAAGAAAGATTTCACTCCAAGTTCGAAAGCCAGAAGATTTACGAAGAACAAGGCTTTGAATTCTCCAACTCTCATCAAGATTTCAGCCTTGAACCATTCATCTTCGAGAGGATTGCACATCAAAAGTGGAAAATCTTTTTCCATCAATCGGAATCGGGTAACATCTCATGGGTAAGAGAATTCTATGCTTACTCACCTAACCCGGATAATCCTTATGTTTTTGTTTGTGACAAGGCCATACTCATAAGCCCTGAAAATGTCAACACCTTTTACGGGCTCTACATTGAGAATAACGAGCATCAAGCCTTGGTTGATCAAATCACGCCCAAGCAACTCGACAAGGTGCTTCAAGAACTCACTCAACCGGGAACTCATTGGAACGATGGTAAATACAAGGACACGGTAAATCGCCTTCGACTTAAACCTGAGGCAAAACTATGGAATAAGTTTGTTAAAACTTTTTTAATGCCCACCACACACAATACTATCGTTGATATACCACGTCTTTTGCTCATACATTCTATTTTGCATAATCGCATCATTAACATTGGAAAAATTATTTGTGATAAGATTTTTGTATGTAGCTCAAAAGATAAGGGTTCTCTTTTCTTCCCTTGCTTAATTTATGAACTTTGCAAGGAGATGCATGTTCCAAGTGAGTCAACCGATGAAAAGGCCCTACCAAAGTCCGGTTGGAATCAAGCACAAATCTAAAAGCTAATGGGAGAGGCACCGGAAAAATCCTCAAGGCCTCCAATTGCCGCAGCAACTCCTGCCGCCTTGACAATCCCTAATGCCCAAGCACCTAACGCCCGGGCAACTCGGCCATCAACCCCGGGACACTTTGAAGCACTCTTGCAACCATTAGAGAGCCACCTAAGGCAAATTGAAGACCGACAACTAATGTTCATGCGTTACATGAAGGAGCACAACCATGCCATCACCCAAGTCATCCTAGAAAAGAACCCGGACAATCGCGTACCGTTCCCAATCTTTCCTGCCGAGATCCTTGCCCCGGTAACCAATGAAGCAGTCGCCACGACAACCGCAACAGATGATGCCACGACAACCACCCCTGAAGATGCCACGACAACCAAAGCTAAAGACATCCCAGCAACCACTGCAAAAGCCAAAGGTAAAGCACCTATGCCCGAATCAACTCCTACAGAATCATTGTCTGATTTTTCATATTCGGACGAGTCCTCCATTGCACAAACAAAGACCGCACCAATTGAATCCTCCAAGTAGAAAACCAATGACATTGATGAAGAGGACGATGAGGATAACCTCGTACGAGGATCGATTCCACCACCGGCAACAAGGAAACAACCATCGCGTTCAAGCAATAGAATCAAGACACCGACCAAAAGGAAACTAATCATCCACACCGATGAACTCTCAGAGTAAGTCTTCATTTGCATTTTATTTTTCGTTATTTTTATTTAATACATGCATTGAGGACAATGCCTCACTCGAGTTTGGGAGGGGATTGTTATTAGTAGTTACCATGTTTAGTTACATTCATCTTAAGTATTACATTTAGGATACATAAATTGCTTGCCATACCTTTAGTTGGAACAAGAATTGCCTAGATTTGATGAATATCCGATGATGACTTTGCCAATGCACTTAATTGATAGAATTTTTATTCTAGGATAACCATGGAAAAACTTAGAATTTTACTATGATGCTAAATTTGATGAAACACTGCTGTGGTTTGATTGATTTAAGGAATTCTAGTGAACTTAGGTTGATAATTAAACAAATTGGGGGATTAGAATAAAAATTGGATGAATTCTAGAGGTGCCCAAAATTGGCTCTAGTATGTGCTAAACAAATTGATCGCTAGATGTGACCGAAACCGGCTCTAGTTGAATAAATTAATTAACTTAAGAAAACTAAAAACAAAACACTAGAGGTGCCCAAAACTGGCTCTAGTTAAAACATGTTAAAAAGAACCCAATAAAGTAATTTGAAAACCTCTTGTTTGCATAGAATCTGAAAAATCAACTTGCACACAACTCCGCACACACTCACAAGCATTATAGTTTGATTTCGAGTAACTCCTAAGTTTTTCGAAAAATGAAAAGCCAATCATACTTTGTGCCCCGGTTCTGAGAATTGAAATCAAGTTCAAAGCTAAGTTTGTGAAAATTGAAGTCTTGGCAGGTAATTATTAGTTTGCATTGCTTGAGGACAAGCAATAGTTCGAGTTTGGGGGTGTGATAAGTGTTCAAAAGTACTATTTTTCTTACCCTTTTTACTCATATTATTGTTAGACTTAGGCTCATATTAGTTGCATAATTAGCCATTCATGCATTAATCCATGTTTCCTTCCATCGTTGAGCTTGATTGCATAACTTGGTTATTTTTGTGGGAAAAGATGCTGCTTTGGTGTGTTTTGTGTGTATGTGCAGGATCACTTGCCAAAGCAAGGCTAGAGCTGTTGCCAGGGCAATGCATGAAGGAGACGCCGAGCCAGTTGCTAGGGCAATTGTTGACAAAGAATAAGGTGATATGGTAGTCAAAATTGATGACTAGACAAGCCCAAGATGACGTGGAGCAAAGCTAAATCTCAAAGGAGTTTGATTTCCATGAAGAGATTAAAGAAGAATTAAATTCCAAGAAGATAAGAGAAGTTCTAGAAGGAATATAATTATAATAAAGAATTATATTCTTTAAAGATAATTTAATTCCAACATAACTTCCTCATCAAAGAAGGACTTTGACCTAGCCCTATAAATTACAGGCCATGCCGTCAACTCCAAGGGGGAGAGAGGAGAGAATTTTCGACAAGCATCAAGGACAAGGAGGATTTCGACAAGCTTCATCCTTCATCTGTTCCTTTCTTGTTCAATTAGGTTCATGCTAGGGATTCTTTATCTTGTGTTTCTTTGGAACCTAGCCATGAACTAAATCTATTTGGCTAAGGTTATTGTGTCTTGTGGTTGTGAGAAACTATTGGATTTTGTTTAGGTAATAAGAGTCTGCACTTTTCTATTCAAGGTTTATTCATTCTTGGTTCTTATTCTTGTTTGCGAGTGAATTGGGAGAGGATCTCGTAACTTCATCTATTTATCTAATATTAGGAGAGTTAGATTCAAGAAACGAATGAATATAATCTTTATTCAATCTATTGATGGTGAAGATTAATCCGGATTAGGAATAAGTTAAGGATTTCAACGGCTAAGAGGAGCGCAAGATTGGTTGTTGTTCACCCTTGATTCACGCAGGGATGTATTATCAATGTATGCACAAGTAACTAGAGTTTCGACTTAGGGATAAGAAGAAACCATTGAAGAACGCTCTGTCGAACCTTGAAGGTTGCTGCCCAGACGCCCAAGTAGTTTCCTAACTAGTCGCCCAGGCAACCATCAATTAGTTTCCAAGGCAACCCCGTTGTGCAAGTTGCAACGGTAACTGGGTTGCCCGTGCACTCTTTTACCAAGACGATCCAATCGGCTATCACACCTCTCTCTCATTTAATTACATCGCCTTTTACTTATTTTCTTTCTAGATTAGTTATTAGTTAAAACTCCTATAATCTTCCACTTGTGTTTTCTTTTACTTTTTACAGTGCAAGAGACTAGATTCTTGAAGTGGCACCAATCCCTGTGGAGACGATATCTTTTATACTATAACTTGCAACGTGTATACTTGCACAATTGCGTAGCACTTATTACGCGCAACAGAAAGCACTTAGGATTTTACTATAATGCTGAATATTATTTGACAATGTTGTGACTTTTTGATTAAAGGAGACTTAGTGAACTTTGGTTGCTTAATTTTTTTTGGGTAAATTGAAATTAAAATTTGTGCTAGAGGTACCTATTTTGCTCTAGCCTAAACTAAAATTGGATCAAAGATAAATTCTTGCTAGAGGTGCCCGAAACCGGCTCTAGTTGTCACACATTACAAATCACTGGAGGTGCTCGAAATTGGCTCTAGTTGATTAATATTAAAACAAGAAATTGCTTCCTTTGCTAGAGGTGCCCGGAATTGGCTCTAGTAAACTTAAATACCCAGTAATTAATTTGACAAAACATATTGTTCACATGGAATCCTATTAGTCAACTTGTACACAACTCCACACACACATTGTCACGAACATTATAGTCTAATTTTGAGTAATTTTTGTGCTGTTCGAAAAATTAAAAGGTAATCATACCTTGTGCCACGGTTCTAAGGATTGAAGTCAGGTAAAAAGCATGTTTGTGATAAATGCATTGGCGGGTAATTATTAGTGTTTTGCATTGCTTGAGGATAAGCAATAGTTCGAGTTTGAGGGTATAATAAGTGTGTAAAAGTATTATTTTTCTTGCCCTTTTTACTCATTTTGTTGTTAGACTTAGGCTTATTTTAGTTGCATTCATAGGCATTCATGCATAGTTTCCTAGTTTCCTTGAATCATGAGCTTGGTATTACATTTTGTTAGTTTTTCATAGAAAAGTCGCTACTTTGGTGCTTTATTTTGTGCATGTTAGGATTGCCGTGGCAAAGTGCAAATTTCTGAGGCAATCATGAAAATAAGAAAGGACTTGCCATGGCAATTCGAGATAATTTTGCCCAGTTTTGGATAAATTCGAAATTCAAGGGATAACTTTCCAAAATCTGAATTTACAAGCAGAATTTGATAGAGATAAAGACTCCAACTTGTTAGAGATAAAGACTCCAATTTGTGAAGAGATATTGGAGATAAAGATGAAAGATATTAATTATCTTTTATCCAATTAAATCAAGTCTAATCCTATCTAAATTGGAAAAGTTTGATCAGACAGAAATCCTAATTCCATGGAACTCCAATGCAATCAACTCCTCTTATCAACAAACAGCAAATCGAATCATCTCTTTAAATAGAGATTAACCTGTGATAAGAAAGAGAAGAGAGGGGAACCGGAGAAAGAGAGCAGATCGCAAGGCATCATCTTCTTCTTTATTTTTATTTTATGCTATCCATGGCTGGGAATTTTTCCCTTGTATATCTTTCGAACCCAACCATGAAGTGATGTAAATTGGCTAGGGTTATTGTGTTTTTGATAAATGTTTAGATTGTTTAGGTTTTTGATTGCAATTCAATTTCAAAGTTTGTTCATTCTTGGTTCTTAATTTTGATTGTGAGTGAATTGGGAGACGATCTTGTGAATTCATCCATTTATCTAATATCGGGAGAGTTAGATTCAAGAAACAATTGAGCATGGTTTTCATACAAACGAATGTTGGTGAAGACTAATTCGACTTAGGGATAAGTTGCGAATTTCAACGGTGAAGAGAAGTGCAAGATCGGTGGTTGTTCATCCATGGTTAACTCAGAGATGTATTACCAAGGCATGCACAATTAACAATGTTTCGAGTTAGGGATAACGAGAAGCCATCGAAGAACGCTTTGCCGAACTTTGAAGGAAGTTGCCCAATTCGCCTGGCAATCACACCATTCCCAGTTTGCCCAGGAAATTCGACTGATGCTAATTGTTAAGACGATTGAGTTACTCTTGCAATCAATTACCATTACAGTCCATTCAATCATTATGCCACGACTCACGATAACCCGGCCTACTCTCTTAAATCTATTATTTCTTTCTATTTACTTTATTCTGTTTAGTTTATTTTACTTGATATTTATCACCTTCAATTTTATTCTTTTTACAGTGTAATAACTTAAGCAAAGTAGCCTAAGCCAATCCCTGTGGAGACGATACTTGATATTTATCACTTATTACTTGCGACGTGCTCACTTGCACCCTTGCGTAGCACTCAAAATTTACTATGGCGGTTAAAGAAATCTGTGACTTACTAGCTACATGTGGTATTCCCATTTCTGATGTTGAACACAAAGCCATAATCTTCAATGGTCCAATGGTCTACCTATTCAATATAAGCCATCGGTTGCAGCCATTACAGCTAGCCGGGAACCCTACATTGTGGAGAATGTAGTTTTCATCCTAATTGATGCTGAAACTAGGCTTGAAGATGCTTCAAGATTTCATGTAGGAATCAATTTTACCAAATACAACACTAAGCAAAGTACACACAAATCCTCCTATGATCCAGGCTCTTCCCCATCCTCTGAAGAAGTTAAAAATGATGGCAACATTGGTTCTAAACACAAGGGCAAACCAAGGAAATAATGTAAACTTTGTGGAAAGCTAGGGCCTCTTGTGGACATGTGCTGACACAGGTTCGATTAGAACTTTAAAGGAGTCTTTGCGCAACAATTAAAGCAACCTGCCAGGACTCATGTTCCCACATGCACCTGTTGTCAGTCTTCTAAAGCAGTCTACAATCCCTTTACCAGTTCACAAACTGGTGAGGATGATCTGTCACCTGATGCAACCCATGAGAATATTCAAGTCAATGCCTTAACTGTTGATGGACCTGTAAGCTATTCCAAGTGGTTTCCAGACTTAGGAGCTACATATCACGTGACCAGTGGTATGTCTAAACTTCATACCAAGAGTGCTTACACGAGAAAAGGTAAAGTTTATTTTGGTGATGGTACTGCTTTACAAATTGCACATGTTGGTTAAACATTTGTTGATTCCCCTACTAGAAACTTATTCCTAGACCAAGTCTTATATGTTCCTCGCATTACCAAGACTTTGTTATCAGTAGCTAAGTTTGCAAAAGATAATCATGTGTATTTTGAGTTTCATGATAATGTTTGTTATGTTAAGAATGCAAGCACTAAAGCCATTCTTCTTGAGGGAGGTCTTGATGAAGGATTGTATAGCTTTGAATGTCGAGCAACAATGAACTTTGCTAATGTCTTTCATACTGCTGTCAAAGATGATTCTGAGTATTGGCTCTGGCACAAACGACTAGGGCACCCAACATGTGATGTTGTGAAGATGGTGTTAAATAAGTCTTTAGTTGTAAATAGTTCCTCTATATGTACATGTCAAATGGGTAAAATCCATAGGCTTCCCTTTGCTTCTTCTAGCACCGTTTACAGTCACCCTTTTGAATTAGTGGGAATAGATGTTTGGGGACCATCACCAATAGTGTCCAATGGTTTTAGATACTTTGTAAGCTTTGTTGATATGTACACCATATCCACCTGATATATTTTTTTAAGAAATAAAAATGATGTCTCTATTATTTTCGAAGCTGTTGTGACTCTTGTTAAAACTCAATTTAACTCATCCATACTTGCCTTGCAAACTGATAGAGGTTGAGAGCATGTCTATCAAGACTGGCATTAGACTTTGCAAATCCTGCTCTCATACATCACAACAAAATGGAGTAGTGGAGAGGAAGCATAGGCATGTTATAGAAACTGGTCCCACCTTGCTTGCTCAAGCTTCAATGTCATTCAAATTTTGGTCTTATGTAGTTCTTAGCTCAGTCTATCTCATCAACAGGAAACCTTCTAGAGTGCTTGAAGGTCTGTCACCCTATCATAAACTATATGGTATTGCTCTAGACTGCAAATTCTTGAAGGTCTTTGGTCATTAGTGCTTTCACCACCTTAGACCGTTTAATAGACACAAGATAGATTTCAGGTTTAAAAGCTGTGTCTTTCTAGGATACTCTCTCTTACATCATGGATACCTATGTAGGGCTAAGGATGGCAAGATTTTTATCTCAACTAATATGGTCTTTGATGAGAATATCTTTCCTTTTGAACAACACTCCACTTGTTCTCATATGAAAGACACATCTGGTCTTAGTTAACCTCTGGACCACTGGTAAAAAGGAGTCCCTCATTTCTACTTGGGATATCGACTGAGCCTGAAACAGTGAGGCAAGATGGTGCACTCAATGATACTGGGAGTCCCTTATTTCCACTTGGGACACCCGATGAGCAAGATAGGCCACTAGGAGTCCCTCATTTCCACTTGGGACACATGGTGAGCAAGCTGGACCAGATGGGCATCCAATGATACTAGTGATCCCTCATTTCCACTTGGGACACATGGTGAGCATGACAGATCAGACCCTAAGACTGAGAGTCCCTCATTTTCACTTGGGACACCTGGTGAGCAACCTGGACCCAATGGTTCACCCAATGATACTGGTGATCCCTCATTTCCACTTGGGACATTGACTGGGCCTGAAACAGTGAGGCAAGATGGTGCACCCAATGATACTGGGAGTCCCTCATTTCCACTTGGGACATCGATTGAGCAAATGGAGCATGATATGCCAGGGATTGAAACTGATGCTTTTCTTGTTGAAGTCACTGCTCTAGTTCCCTTAAAGACACACCCTATGGTGACTAGACGCAAGAATGGTATAGTCAAGCCAAAGATATACACCCTGCAGCTAAATAAGAAGCCACCTGATGACATTGTAAGTGATCTTGAAGATCCTGACTAGAGACAGACCGTGATGGCTGAATATGAAGCATTAATTAGCAATGGCACTTGAGATATTGTGGAATTAACAACATGCAGAAAAGCTGTTGGGTGCAAGTGGTTTTTTAAAGTCAAACTCAAAGCAGATAATTCTATTGAAAGACTACAAGTAAGGCTTGTTGCTAAGGGGTATGCTCAGGTACCAGGCTATGATTTTATGGACACTTTCAGTCCGGTCATTAGGTTTTCAACAGTCAATATACTGCTTTCTTTGGCAATTGTTAATAAATGGGAGATTAGGCAAGTTGATGTTAACAATCTATTTCTTAAAGGTGATCTATACGAGGATATGTATATGCAAGAAGTATTGTGTGTAAACTAAAAAAAAGCTTTATACTGTCTTCGAAAAGCCCCTAGAAACTGGTTTCTCAAGTTGAAGGAGTTTCTATGTCATCTCGGTTTTCAGCTCTCTACAGTTGATACATCACTTTTTGTTTTGCGAAATGGTAAAGACATCATATATCTGACAGTATATGTGTATGATATCCTAGTCATGGGGAGTTCTCAAAACACAGTCGATGATGTTATACGTGCACTGCATGGGAAATTCTCTCTTAAAGATCTTGGTCAACTGAAATTCTTCCTTATCTTGGAAGCACAAAGATCTGCATGTGGATTATTTCTTACTCAGAGAATGTTCATTCTTGAACTACTTCACAAGACTCAAATGGCAGACATTAACTCTGCTACCACTCCCACGGCACCTGCTTGAAAGCTCAGTAAACATGATGGGGCTCCACTTGACAATCCTTAGCTACATCGTAGCACTGTGGAGCCCCTTCAATATGTGACTCATACTCGCCTAGACATCTCCTTTGCAGTAAACAAAGCTGTACAATTCCTACAACATCCCACAGATCTGTATTGGCTTGTAGTCAAAAGGATCCTACGATATTTAAAAGGAACCTTGGATTATGGCTTGTGGTTTACTACACAAGTACAAAAACAATATGAGCCTTACAACATTCTTTGATGTAGACTGGGGAGGACATGTGGATGACAAGAGATCAATTTCTGGTTTTTGTGTGTTCAACGGGAATCATTTGCTAACATGGTGTTCAAAGAAGCAACAAGTTGTCTCACGGTCCACAACCAAAGCTCAATATCGAAGTATGGCAGACACTGCTGCTGATGTTACTTGGATTCGAGCAATACTTACTGAGATGCCAAAAATATGGTGCGACAAAACACCAGTTCAGTGGCTATGGCTGCAAACCCCATTCTTCATGCCAAAACAAAACATATTGAGCTCAATTTTCATTTTTTTAGAAAGAAAGTAGCAGCGCAAGAAATCCAGGTCAATCATGTTCCTGCAGAAATCCAAATTGCTGACACCTTGACTAAGCCTCTTTCCGTACACAAGTTTGAGTTGTTTCGAAGCAAGTTCTGTGTATATAATGCGCAAGAAGTGTTTCCACACCTAAGAAAGTAGGGTGAATGTTAAGCATTAATTAAGTTGCATGTGGTTAGTAGGTTTAGAGCTGTTAAACCTCACGTGCTTAAGCAGACTTAGGGTTGTTAGTTGTTAGCAACAATGTTGAGTTGTTAAACGGTTGCAACAATTTGTAGTTGCTATTTAAAACTACCAAGGCTAGTACTATAAATGCAAGAGACTAGCCAGCATTGTATTCACTCAAAGATTAATGAAACTGAGTCTTTACTCTCATTCTTCAATGTTTAACAAGACTAAATGCAGAGCATTATGCTAATCTCTCCTTTCAGGTGCTGGATAAAAGATCTCAGTTGGAGCAGCAACAACTTGTAAATTTGTCTGGTATCTTTGTTGATGTTTTGAGGGAAAAGGCTCTACAACTTGAACTGGAGAAAGTAGAGTCTCTCTATTATAAGCAAATGGCCAAGGTGAACTGGTTGCAAGAGGGGGATATATGTACGAAGTTTTTTCATTCCACTATTGCTACTAAGCTGAAGAATTGTACAATTAGGATGTTGGAGGATGATCAGGGTGCCCATCTTGAGTCTTTTGATCAAATTTCCTTCGAAGCTGTAAATTTCTTCACACGTTTGATTGGCACGACTGATGTTACTGTGAAAGGGTGTTCTTTAGACTTGCTAAAGGACCTATTGAAATATACCTTGGCTTCTGGTGCTAGTGAGGAATTGGTTAAAAGGGTAACATCTGAGGAAATCAAGGCTGCCACCTTTTCTCAGGGGAATGATAAAGCCCCAGGTCATGATGGCTTTTCTCCTTTATTCTTCAAGAAGACTTGGCAGATTGTTGGGCCTGATGTTGTTGCTGCAGTGCAATATTTCTTTGAGTCTTCGGCCTTGTTCCCTGGCTTTAATGCCACTTCTTTGACTCTGGTCCCTAAGGTTCCTAATCCTTAGAAGATGAAAGATTTCACACCTATTTCATGTTGCTCAGTGATATATAAATCTATTACTGGAATCTTGATGGATAGATTGATGGCCTATCATCCTGATATGATATCTCCAAATCAAACTGCATTTATAAAAGGTTGAAGCATTGCGGATAACACTCTTCTAGCCCATGAGCTAGTGAATGGTTATACCAGGAGTTTTATGTCTCCTAGATATGCTTTGAAGGTTGATCTTCAGAACTCTTTAACATTTTTTCTTAGAATTTTATTCTAACTTTATTGGAGGTATTAGGCCTGCCTTTACGCTTTTGACATTGGATTAGGGTTTGTTTGACTACTCGTTTTTTAGTTTCTTCTAATGGAAGTTTAGTGTGTTACTTCAAGGGCACAGGAAATCAGGCAGAGTGGCCCTTTATCGCCTTATATTTTTGTTCTGCCTTTGAACTCACTCTCAAGACTATTGGATGCAGCTGCAAAGGGTGATTTGTTCCAATACCATCCTAAATGTAAAAAGATTGAACTTACTCATTTGTGCTTTGCAGACGATCTACTCATTTTCAGCAAAGGTACTCTTGATTGAGTGATGGGGTATTGAGTTTCCTATCTATTTTTATTCTATGTTTGGGCTTCAGTTAAATGCTGATAATAGTGAGTTGCTTACTTCAGGTGGTTGTTGAAGTGCTAGATTCATTAGCAGGGTTACTGGTTCAGACTTGGTCCCTTGCTAGTGAAGTATCTAGGTGTTCTCCTTGTAACTAGAAAATAAAGTGGAGTAGGGATGTGACATTAGATGGATTTAATATAGGAAATGAAGTGTAATATCTTCGAGTTTCTAAGGGTATTTTCTGGATTTAATATAAGAAATGACGATTTGTAACCATTTTGAAAATTGTGAAAATGAAAAGACTTTAGCATTGATATTAGGCCATTACGATTCATGGATCAAATATATATATATATATATATATATATATATATATATATATATATATCATGTCAAGTCAAGTTTGAGAAACACGATATTAATCTCATATAAATAAAAAAGAAAATAGAATATAAATATGACGGCGTTGCAAATTTATTTAAACATGTCTTTTAAAAATATCGTATTGATCACGTGACAAGATATATATATATATATATATTATATTTTATATTAATTATGGTTAATAGAAAAAGAGTATTATGATCATTAGCTTTTCCATAAAAGTTCACTATCATTTTTGCCCAACTCATTTCTTTACTTCATCTTCTTGTTACACCCAAAATCACCGGAGCCACATGTAGTTTAGGGGTTAATTGACCCCACATAATTTGTTGCGGTATGAGATTTTTAAAGAGTTAAATAGCGTTTTCAAGGAGTTGGTATAAAATTTTTCATGGAAATTTTAAAATTGACTCAACTTGATTTGTTTGGGTATCGGGTCAACAATATTTATATTGTAGTGGTATGTGAATCACCGTACTTCAAAATCTACTTTGACCCCACTTTATGAAAATCATGACTCCACCACTGACCACCATTAATAAAAGCTTTAAACTTGGAGTGTGAGACTAGACCACCATTAATAAAAGCTTTAAACTTGGAGTGTGAGACTACAATCTGAGGAAGATTTCTTTTGAGCATGTTAAAATCAAGCATAAAATTGAAGAGTTTATGAACCAAATCTTTTATTTCCACTGTTGATTTATATTCCAAGCTTGGTACTGGTGTCATAAACCCTAAAGTAGTTCCTTTTTATTCATACATGTGTCTTGATATTTAATTCTTGACGTGCAATGTGCTCTTTTCTGTATTTTATGCTCTATGAGATGTGGGAATCTCAAAAGGAAAAGGAAAGGAAATAGTTAACAAGTAATCCGACAATTCGATGTATATTGTAAGTTCGAATTAGGTGAACCTAGTCATATTTGTGTTTTTTTATCGCCAACAGTACGATCTTATTAAGTTCATGCAAGTCAAAACCACTGCCACGAGCCTCATTAAAAATTTTCCTAAACTTAGATGAAGGAAAAGAATACTCGTTGTAGGATATACAAGAAATAAACAGCCTTAATTCAAAACAATAAACCAAGAATTTCGCTCCACACCACCCTTTGCCAATGCATCTGCCAAGCTATTTGCTTCACGATACACATTACAAAACACACGCCTGGTAAAGTGATGCATGCCTCATCAATTTGGTGAAAGCAATCCCACAATTTCCACGGACGTCGCTCCAAATTTAAAATCCATGAAACCGCCACAATAGAATCGGACTCGACGATCAAAGAAGAATCGCCACTCCACTTTGAACCACGAAACAATCTCAACGCATGCCAAATAACATACAATTCAGCCTCATTCGAATCTAAAACTCCTAAAGGACCAGAAAGCAAACCCAAAATTTGTCCCTTGTCGTTTCGCAACACTCTCCCCGGTTTACCATGTGCAGATCCTTCGATATTAAATTTCAGTATACCAATAGGCGGTGGGAACCAGTGCATCCCCACTCTCGGTCGGCACGGACTCATCCGGCTCTCGCATAACCAAGGACATCCCCACCAACTAGCTTCTGTAATCAAAGCCTGTAATGATGACGCCTGAGTCCAGTAAAGTGAGGACAATTTAATGAGAAAGAAAAGTTCGCCCACTTACATACGTTTCGCATTAAATAACATGTCATTTCTAGCATGCCACATCGACCACAAAACAGCTGCGCAACCAGCCAACCACCACCTCCACAGTGTACCAGAGAAGAAACTGTGCATGCAAGACACTAAAAACTCACCCAACGAAGCTGGCCAAACTATCTTCACCCGCCACCATTGCAAGAACAAAAGCCAAACCTCCCTCATATAGCTGCAATTCAAAAGCAGATGATCGACCACTTCTATCTCAACATTGCACCATCGGCAACAAAGATTGTCAACCTCCAGATGTACTCCTCGCTTATTCAAATACTCCAATGTTGGTAGCCGTTTCAACATAAAAAACCAGACGAAACATTGAACCTTCGGCGGCACATCTAAATCTCAAATTGCATTCAGTTCCACTTCCTCACCAAGACCAAAAGAATACATTAATTTCGGTAAGGAGGCGACCAAAAAATACCATTCTTGGAGGGCTTCCAAATCAGCTTGTCATCCAGCTCCATAATTAGCCGAACACTCCCCACAATAGCCTTCAATTCCTGTACTTGACGCTCTTCAAAGAGCGAAGTTGTCGCTTAAAAAAATCAGACCACTCCCCATGTGTAAACAGCCTGTCACACGCATAATTGGCCGCAGCAGCCAATTTGTTTCGTGCCAATTGGAATAGCTGCGGGAAAAGGTGAAGCAAAGGCTTATCCGTACAACAACAGTCACGCCAAAACAATACGCTGCAGCCATTACCAACCAGCCATGAAAAATTGGAAACATCCATAATTCGTTGCACGCAAACATCGTATTGAACCTCCACGATTTGCCTCCAAACCACTGACATGTTCCGCTTCGCCTTGGAATTAAAACGCCATCTAATTTCATCCTCACCATATTGTCGCAACCCTTTCAAGCCCGACATTTTTTGAATGCTAAAACACGAAGTCGCCACCAATCTTTTAAAAGGTGTGATTGGATCACCTAAAAACGGGTCATTTTAATAAAACATTTTTATTTTATTAAAACAACAGTTTTAGTCTGCGAAAATACGAAAACGAGTTCAGGAGTCGGTTACGCGTGAAAAAAGAATTTTAAGAAACTTCAACAAATAATGACCAAATTAAAAGCAAAATAAAATTTAAGGCCAAAACTAAAACAAACCGTGACTAAATTGAAATAATCGAAAACATGGTGGCTTGAGGAGCAAAAAAAAAAGAAAGAAGAAGGGATTTAATGAAATAATTAAACCATTTTTCTTTGGGTGTAAAATTCAATTTTAAAAAACACATTCTCATTTTATCCTTTTCAAAACTCTGGATCAAATACCACTTTCTAAAATCCTCTCAAACAATTCAGCATGTTCTTCATGAATGAAGAACCCAGTTGCCGGTCACCATGCCTGCCACCGTCCGCCCTTCACTGGCGTCAGCGCCGTCTACCGGAGATGAAAAAAAATCTTTTTCCTCAAAACAAATTTGTGCCCCCTTTTTTAAAGTACCCAAAAAATCCTTTCGAATAACACCAAAAAACGTTTGAATCTAAAGGAAGTGAAGGCTCCAAAACAACGGGTAAGAACAACTTTTTCTTAAATATATTCGAACGAAAATAAAAAAAGTCAAGATTATACCAAAAATGCTTCATCCTTGTTTTATTCCACCGCTTTGAAATTTACAAATTGCCTCATCTTTTTGTATGATTTTTAGTGTATCATTGTATTGTATACAATTTCATGTCTGACTGTCTGTGCTAATACAATGAATTCGAATGGTTTATATAGGGTTTTACATACCCTAATTACAAGAAATCCAAAATAAAAGAAATCCCTAATTTTGTCCATTTTGCTGGATTCTTTGCCCTTTTAATTTCTGATTCAATTTGATTTCCCTTCTTGAACTTTGGTATGAAATTTCCTCAAATTTTGGGACTTAATTGCCTCTTATCCTCCCATATTCGGACCAATTTTAGGGATTAATTTCCCTTTTAATTTTGCTGCTTCAATTTTGTTCTTCATTCTTTCTTTATGTTTGCAGATCTAAGATGAAGTCGCCGGCGGACGTTGACTGCGTAGTACGGCGAGGGAGCAGAATCGGAGCAGCGGCTGGAAGGCACGGCCTGGCGATGCGCCGCAGCGGCGCGGTGGCACGATGTTGCAGTAAAATAAAATCGAACGACCTTGAGGCTTGAGAGCATGGGCGTGTGACGCACACGAGCGTATAGGAGACCGGTGAGTGGCAGTACGAGTAGGGGAAGTAGCCCTACTTTTTTTAGTCCAACTCGGACCGTTGGATCCTAGCCCTAGATCCAACGGTTGAGTTTAATGTATGCATAAATGGGAAATAAAAGGGTTAGAATGGGTTTTATTTTGTATTAGGGCCAATTGGGCCACTATGTATTATTAATGGACTCTTGTTTGTTTAATGAATCTTTATCTTTCTTTTTCTTTCTTTTTTCTTTTTTTTTTTCTTCTTTTTCCTTCAAACATAATACTTGTTAACACAATTTGAATTTATAGGGTTTTGGAGTTCATTTCCATCCATTTCGACTAGAATTAACGCTCCTCCTGAGAAAACCTTTGTTACGATGTAAGGTCCTTACCAATTCGGTACCCATTTTCCTCGAGCATCGCTTTGGATTGCCAACTTCTTCCTCAAAACCAGATCTCCCTCTTGGAATTCTCTTGGACGAACTTTCTTCTCATGAGCCCTTATCATCCTTTCCTGATTCATTTGCCCATGATAGTGCTTTCAATCTCTTTCCTTCAATTAAGTTCAGCTGATCATATCTTGCTTGAACCCACTCTGCTTCTTCCAATTTTGCTGCCATTAAGGTACGGAGCGATGGTATTTCCACCTCAATGGGTAGCACGGCTTCTATTCCATACACCAGTGAGAAAAGTGTTGCCCCAATAGAAGTTCTTATTGTAGTTCGATAAGCGTATAAGGCAAACGCCAGCTTCTCATGCCAAACTTTATAGGTATCAGACATTTTTGCAATTATCTTCTTAATGTTCTTATTTGCAGGCTCTACTGCCCCATTCATCTTCGGGCGATATACCACAAAATTATGATGTTTAATATTGAACTGCTCACAGACTCCACTTATCATCCCATTGTTCAAGTTTGAAGCATTGTCGGTGATGATACTTTCAGGCAAGCTGTATCGACAAATGATTTCCTTTTTCAAAAACTTGCAAACCGTAGATCTGGTGACATTTGTATACGAGGCTGCTTCTACACACTTTGTGAAATAATCAATGGCTACCAGGATAAAACGATGCCCGTTGGCATCAATGCCCTACATGGAAAATAGCCAAGGGTCCGTCATAACATGAAGAGGTTGAGGTGGCGTATGAACCTTGTCAGCATAAATTTGGCACTTGTGGCATTTACGAGAATAGTTGATGCAATCACCTTCCATGGTTGACCAATAATACCCAAGACGCATGATTCTCCTGGCCATGGTGAAACCACTAGGATGAGTTCTGCAAACTCTTTCATGAACTTCTTCCACAATTAATTGTGCCTCTTTTGCCCCCACACATCTTAGAAGCACTTGATCACGACTTCTTTTGTATAAAATCTCTCTATCAAGGACATACCCTGATGCCATCTTCCTGATAATTTTCTTTTCATTCTCTGTGGCTTGAGGCGGGTATTGCTGGAATTTTACATATTGCAAGATGTCATGATACCACGACAATCCATCCATCTTTTCTTCTACATCATAACAATGAGCTGAAGAATCAAGCATATATAACTTGATGGGCATCATCTCAGTTCTTTCGTTTACCTTAAACATGGTGGCTAAGGTGGCTAAAGCATCAGCCATTTGATTGTCTTCTCTGGGGAGATATTTGAAAGTGATCTCATAAAATTCCTTGGTCAATTCGAGGACCAACTTGTGGTATTCCACCAACTTTGCATCTTTTGTCTCCCATTCACCATATATCTGATAAATGACTAATGCAGAGTCCCTGAAAACTCTTAAAGTACGAATCTTCCTCCTTATAGCTTCTCTTAGACCCATTATACAAGCTTCATACTCTGCCATATTATTAGTGCAGAAGAACTTCAAACGACTGGTAAAAGGGTAATAATCTCCTTCCGGCGAAACCAAAACTGCCTCTATACCTCTCTCTAATGCGTTTGTTGCGCCATCAAAGTTCATAATCCAAGATTCTATTGAAGCTTTATCATCTTCAGTGATACACATCAAGTCTTCATCAGGAAAATTGATTTTTAATGCTTCATAGTCATCGCATACGCGACTTGCCAAAAAGTCTGCTATGGAACTTCCTTTTATAGCTTTTAGGCTCACATACTGGACATCAAAGTCCGATAGTAACATCTACCATCGTGCTAACCTTCCTGATAAGGCTGAAGCTTCCATCATGAACTTCAGTGGGTCCAACTTTGAGATTAGCCATGTGACGTGATACAACATGTATTGTCTCAGCCTTTTAGCTGCCCAAACCATAGCACAACACATCTTTTCAATTGACGAATATCTAGTTTCACAATTAGTGAACTTCTTGCTCAAGTAATATATCACCTTTTCTTTTCTTCCAGTATCATCATCTTGTGCTAACACACAACCCATGGAATTTTTATAGACCGTTAAGTACAAGATCAATGGTCTTCCTGAAATAGGTGGCACTAAAACTGGAGGATTGCTCAACTATTCTTTTATCTTTTCCAAATCCATTTGACATTCCTCATCCCAAGTCCCCGGGTTATTCTTCTTGAGTAGCCTAAACATTGGATCACACTTATCAGTTAGCTGAGAAACGAAGCGTGCGATGTAATTTAATCGTCCTAAGAAACCTCAAACTTCTTTTTGTGTTTGAGGTTGGGGAAGTTTCTGTATGGCTTTTATCTTATCATGATCGATCTCAATTCATCTTCTACTTACAACAAAACCTAGTAATTTTCCAGATGTGACTCCAAATGTGCACTTAGTCAGATTGAGCTTTAACTGGAACTTTCTCAATATTAGGAATAGCTTTTCTAAATTGACCAAATGTTCTTCTTCAGATCGAGATTTGGCAATCATATCATCGACGTATACCTTTATTTCTCTGTGCATCATATCATGGAAAAGGGTGACCATGGCCCTTTGATAAATTGCCCCTGCATTCTTAAGTCCAAAGGGCATCACTTTATAGCAAAAAGTTCCCCATAGCGTCACAAAAGTTGTCTTTTTCATGTCTTTTGGGCACATCTTAATCTGGTTATACCCAGAGAAAGCATCCATGAAAGAAAAGAGTGAATGACCTACCGTGTTGTCGACTAAAGTGTCAATATGTGGGAGCGGAAAATTGTCCTTTGGGCTTGCCTTATTGAGATCCCTATAATCAACACACATTCATACTTTTCCATCCTTTTTCGGTACCGAGACAATGTTCGCCACCTATGCTGGATACTTGGCTACTTCGAGGAATCTTGCATCGTATTGCTTCTTTACCTCATCCCTGATCTTGAGGAGTGTTTCAGCCTTCATTCTTCTAAGCTTTTGTTTTACAGGTTCACATCCTTCTTTTATGTGGAGCTTATGCTTGACGATGTCTGTGTCAAGGCCGGGCATATCTTGCTACGACCAAGCAAAAATATATTTAAATTCTTTCAGGAGCTTGATCAAACTTTGTCTAGTTTTGGCCGTGATGGTAGTACCAATCTTCACCTCTCGCTTTTCTTCTACAGTTCCGAGGTTTAATATCTCTAGTTCCTCTTTATGCGGTAGAATATGTTTTTCTTCTTCTTCCACCATCTTGAGCATATCACTGGGTACATCATATTCTTCCTCTTCACCAATACTTCCAATTTCTTCCAAGCATAGAGGTAATTCAAAGTCAATCTTAAAGTCAAACTCGGATTCATTTATGTTAATAATATCTGAAGACCTGAAAAAGAAATAGGAAAGAGATATATAGAAAGGGAAGAAACAAAATGAATGGAATATTTTTTATGCTTTTAACTTTATGGTTTTCATTTGGTTTTGGTTATGGAAAGAAAGTTTGCCATACAAGATTTAAGGAAATGCATCTTTTATTGATTTTAAATTAAATGTTTGACATAGGCCCTTTACATAAGATCCCCTATTGTCTCCGGGCCTGGAGCAAAGAGGTTGGTTTTGAGAATTACTCTGAACATGTCTTAAAGACTATAGGAATTTGTTCAGCAGTCCAATTGTCAAGATCAGAGCAAGGGCGGATCATTGACAGGTACTGGCTCTCTTCCTAATTGTCTATGACAACATTGATGCTTAGCTTTTCAAATGCTTCACACAGAGTGCTTTCTCCTTTTCCTTACTCACTGGTTGAGGTATTTGGATCCAGCATACCTCCAGATATAAAGTTGTGACTCAGGGGAGGGAAAGTCATCGGCTCCCACTCAATTTCCTCTCCCTTCAATCTAGCTCTTCTCCTCTCTTGATGCTTTCTGATATCAGCATTTCTTTACTATTTGTTGGGCTTGAAGCCCAAACCGAACTGATCATTTTTCGTCGGGATTACTATAGGATACAACCTTCCTTGATGTCTTATTCCAAGTTCTTTTCCGATTTTAGCCCCTTTCCCAAGCGTTTGTTTTACTTGTATTTTTGCGCAGCTTGATAATTTTGGTTCTGGCACCTTACTTCCTTTAGTGACAAAGGTTGCATTGACTAGCTCTAATGTCCTGAAATGACACTCGAGCGCACCCTCATCGATCTCAATGAAGGGTGCATCAGTGGTTATTGATGCAATGATTTCTTCCTCTGCACCGACAGTTATTAGTTGTCCATCAATCACAAACTTCAACCTCTGGTGTAAAGTAGAAGGGACCGCTCCTGCTGCATGAATCCATGGGCGCCCAAGCAAGCAGCTATAACTAGGTCTTATATCCATGACCATGAATTCAACGTCAAAGGTTATTGGTCCAATTTGCAAAGGTACCTCAATCTTCCCTAACACATCTTTCTGAGTTCCATCAAATGCTCTTACCGTGTATTGATAAGTTCTCATATGAGAACTGTCTATTGGTAGTTTCTTCAGAGTGGATAACGGTAGAAAATTCAGCGCTGACCCATTATCGATTAGGACACCTGGTAACATATGTCCTTTACATCTGGCAGCGATGTGTAAAGCTTTGCAAGATCATATTCCTTCACTCGGTATCTCTTCATCATTGAACGAAATAAAGTTGTTAACAGCGATGTTACCGACTAACATGTCCATCTTATCAGTTGTGATCTCCTTTGATACGAACGTCCGGTTCAAAATCTTTAACAATGCCTCACGATGGCCCTCACAACTCAAAAGCAACAAAAGTATAGAAATTTGAGCCGAAAGCTTATGGAGTTGCTCCACGACGCTGTATTCACTGTGTTTTAAGATCTTCAAGAATTCTTGAGCCTCAGATTCCTTTACAGGCTCATGATATGTTGTCTGTTTTTCCCTGAAGAAATCTCTGTCATCTTCTTTTCAGGCTCCTCAACAGTTACTTTCCTCTGCAATGCATCTCTATCTTCTGTTATTGGCTGGGAATAGAGCCTTCCACTCCTCGTAAAATGGCTCACCTCATTGATCGGTTCTTCCTTCTCTTGAACAGATGTTTCTCCTGGGGCTGTTACTTCACAAGTGTAATTCCAAGGGACTTGCCTCTTATCCTTGTAGGGAAATGGCGTTGGTGCCTTAATTATGAGCCGTGGGGTCACATTCCTTGTTGGCTCACCAACTCTTGTTTTAGCCTTAATCACTAAAGGCTTCATTCCAGTGTAGTCTCTTCTAGAGGATGACTGCTCTGATGCACACACATCCAGAAAACATTCTTTGTCTTTTTTCTCAAAGAACTCAAGTTCTTTCTTATTCATCTTGTCCTGAACTAGTTGCTTGAACTCCAAGCAACAATCAATCTCATGTCCTTTCTTCATGTGGTACTCACAGTACAATTCATTCTCAATCTTCAATTTTCAAGCTCCTTCTTTCAGCATCCCTACTGACACCATCTGAGCCCATATTTACTCTAATTTAAATCCTGAATCTGACTCGAATCTCTAATCCCGATCCACCAGACCGTTTAATCAATCTAAAAACTCCTAAGACCAAAACTGAGGCGTTACAAAGGTAGATCAAATTCATATTACCGGCTGATTTTATCATTTTAGATTATGAGACATATGTTAATGTTCCAATTATATTGGGCAAACCATTCATTGCCACATGTAGAGCTTTGATTGATGTTCATAAAGGTGAATTAACTATGCGTATGAATGAACAACATGTTACATTGAATGTGTTTCAAGCTCTTAAAAGCGTAGATGAATCCGAGGAATGCCAAGCTGATGAAATGATGGAGTCCATTTTAATGTGGACATGACATAGTTGTGCCAAGACTTAGATGATGATGCTAGAAAATGAGACAATGAAGAAGAGACAAATAAGGACACTAAAGGAAAAAATTTAGAAGAAGTAAACTATTTTGGATAGCCAAAGCCATTGGAGTTGGCTGGCAGAAAGATTGTGGCACCTAAACCATCCATTGAGGAGCCACCTGAATTGGAACTGAAATCGTTTCCAGATCACCTCAAGTATGCCTACTTAGGTAAACACTCAACCTTGCCAGTGATCATTGCTACTGATCTAACTAATAATTAGGAGGAAAGATTACTTGAAATTTTAAGCAATTACAAGCAAGCGTTGGGATAGACCTTGGCTAATATCCAGGGAATAAGCCCAACCATTTGCATGCACGAAATAATTTTTGAAGAATATCATGACAAAACAATTGAGGGCCAGAGAATATTGAACCCGAGCATGAAAGAGTTTGTAAAAATGAAATTATCAAGTGGCTGGATGCTGGGATAATCTATCCCATTTCCGATAGCTCGTGGGTTAGCTCGGTGTAATGTGTGCCAAAGAAAGATGGCATGATCGTCGTTTCGAACAACAATAATAAGTTAATTCCTTCCAGGACTGTTACTGGATGGAGAGTGTGCACGGATTATAGGAAGCCAAACAATACCACCAAGAAAGATCACTTTACATTGCCCTTCATTGATCAAATGTTGGACATGCTGATAGGTAAGACATTCTATTGCTTCATAGACGGTTATTCAAGATATAATCAGATTTCCATAGCTCTGAAAGATCAAGAGAAAACCATGTTCACGTGTCCATATGGGACAGTTTCCTTTAAAAGAATTCCATTCGAGTTGTGTAATGCCCCGACAACGTTTCAACGTTGCATGATGTCCATTTTTTCCAACATGATTGAACATAACTTGAAAGTGTTCATGGATGACTTCTCAATGTTTGGCAAAACATTTGAGGAATGCCTTCAGAGTTTGGAGCAAGTTTTGAGGAGATGCATTGAGACAAACCTGGTCTTGAACTGGGAAAATGCCACTTCATGGTGAAAGAGGGCATTATTCTTGGGCACAAGGTGACCAGGAGAGGATTAGAGGTTGAAAAAGCAAAAGTAGAGGTAATCAAGCAATTGTCACCTCTAACAAGCGAAAAGGCATAAGAAGCTTTTTGGGGCATGCAGGTTTTTCTGTCATTTCATTAAAGATTTTTCTAAAATTTCTAAACCTTTATGCTTGCTTTTAGAACAAAATGTTGCTTTTGCATTTGATGATTCTTGTTTAAGAGCGTTTCAGGAACTTAAGGAGAAATTGATTAATGCCACTATAGTCGTGGTACCATATTAGAATGAGCCATTTGAGCTCATGTGCGATGCCAACGACTATGTCGTTGTTGCAGTGTTGGGACAACGGCATGGCAAGGTTTTTCATACCATTTACTATGTCAACCGGACATTGAATGAAGCACAACTGAATTACACCACTACCGAGAAAGAATTTCTCGTGGTTGTATTTGCATTTGATAAATTCAGATCTTACTTAGTTGGTAACAAAGTTATGGTGTATACAAATCACTCGGCATTGAAATACCTCTGCAAAGAAGGATGCCAAGCCCAGATTAATCCGATGGACGCTTCTGCTACAAGAATTTGATCTTGAGATCCGAGACAAGAAGGGCAGTGTGAACTTAGTAGCTGACTACCTATCACGCCTAGAGCATCACCTTGAAAATGGTAAGATCGCTGCCATAAGAGATGAATTCCCCGACGAGTATTTATTTGCAGTCAATGCCATGCCATGGTACATTGACATATGCAATTACCTGGTAAGTAATATAACGCCACTGGATTTGGCATATAATGCCAGAAAACATTTCTTGCAAGATGATCAGCAATATTATTGGGACGAGCCAGTATTGTTTAAGTAGTGCGTTGACCAAGTGATAAGACGGTGTGTGCTAGAAGATGAACAACATAACATATTGCAATTATGTCGTGCTGCACCATATGGAGATCACTTTGCCAGGATGAAAATTGTTGCATTATATCCTAAGGTGTGCATGCTGGCAGCGGGTGAAATCTCAACTAAATTGGGCGTCAAGTTGACATCCAATTGAGCGAACTGCAATTTAAGGAGTAAATTGCAAATCTGGAAAATTACGAGGATTAAATTAAAATTAAAATCACCAATCCTCAATTAATCAGATTACATGCTTGCTTGACAAATTTCAAATTGCATACATAAAAACTAGGCACTAAAATGGAAGAATCTCAAAAACATAAAATAGTCAATAACTAACATAATGGCTGGCTGCACCGATATGGTCCCAAGGCGAATCGGTACGCAGGCTACACCAAGCATAACTAGATTCTAGCGGCTAAAAGGCGTATCGATACATGTCCCCGTGTATCGATACGAGGCCACTAATAACACATACTCGTACGGATACGGAGCCCCGCGTATAAGTACGCCTGGACCTGTATTGTCCAATTTTGCTAGTTTTTCACTCAAACATGGATTCAATCATTCCTTAACAAGTCATAAAAATGTTTACCATTTCTAGGGATCAAACCATGTCAGGATATCAAGCAATGATGCATAAAACGTAGCTACATACTACAATCATGAATCTAGAGGTATGCTTCCTAAAACTCAACCATCCAAACCTCAAAACATAAATCCATCTCAAGACCAAACATATAAAACCTCATACAACACCAAAGCAACATACTAAACTTGCACAAGTAGGGAGTTTGGAAAAAACCCTCCTAAACAACAACAATGAACCTCATTGCCTTTATTACTACAAGTCTAGATCGAAACCATACTTTCACATTGATCAAGTCCTTGGATTTTTCCATCGATTGCATTAAGCCTCCAACCTTTAATTCTCTGCATTGAAGGACAAAGAGAGCGTAAGCACACAAGTCTTAGTGAGGAGTGCTCAAAATACAACACCATCAATGCAATTAAAACCGATTTCCAACTCACAATGAGTTCATCATTTTAAACCACTTTTAAACCAGCATGCCTTTCAAACAATGCACTTAAAATTTCCAAAACATGCATATTAAACCATATGCAACATGTATCATGGATCAACAACTAAATCTCATTTTCTAACCCTCAATTTAAGCTTTCCCATGCATAACAACTCATATGCAAGGCTTAAAGAGTAAACATGTATAAATCAACATTATACAACATAATCCATCAACATGATACATTAACAATTATATTGGCTTTCAAGTAATCATAAACCAAGTTTCACTTTACAAAATATTACATCGGATACACGGATTCAACAAGTATCCTCTCAACACTTCATGCCATCTCAACCAGAATTCATGGTACAATCACAACCGGGTACAATCACAACCCAATCATTAGTTAGATGCATAATCCACTAACGGGAGTTTTCATTACCATATAACCCCTCAACCATTAGGGTACTCGAGGTGGAGTATTTAGTACACATAAACCCCTTAACACCCGAGGTGACTTTTATAGTGCACTATCAATCCTATGGCCGACCAACTATATCTAATAACATTTTAAACCATATCACTTGACAATATAATTCATTATTAACCAAGTACCTCGTTGTTTTTATAAGCAACATTCAAAACCATTTTCAATGCATTAAACCATGCATTAACAAGTATTCCACATACTTACATGGATCATTTTCTCAATGCATTCATCATCAATATATGTCCAAAAAGAAGTATAAAACATACTTTAAAACATTCTTAAACAGTAGGTACTATGTAAGAAAAAACAAGTGCATAAAAACAATTTCGCCAAAGAACGACCGAGGAAGAAATCTCGTTATACTTAATCTGAGTTTAAACCAATGTTTCGAGCTTAATTTAAACTCCCAAAAAAAAACCTTTAAACCATTTCAAAGCTGAAATCCACGTTCTCACTCACCAACTTCGCAAAACCTCGTTCGTCGACGCGAAGTACTCCTCCAAAGCTTCCGTAACGGAGCTGCAAGCTTAAAGATCAATCTGCCTCGATTTAACCACACAAAAAAGAGGATTCAATCCAATAAAATGCGTTCACAAACCCAACAACAACAAAAATCTGTAATATCCCAATTTTTTAACTAGTGACCAAAATGTAATTTTTGAAAGTTTAGGGGTTAAAGTGTGAAGTTTGGAAAAGTATAGGGACCAAAGTGTAATTTCCAAAAGTTATGTAAGTTAACCCCGTAAATGAATAGTTCACCCCCGAGAGTGGCATTTCCATGTTATCCGGATTTTTCATACGAGGCTTATATTATTAGAATTTTTGGATCGAAAGAAATTGTTAAGTGTGCTCAAACTAGAGCAGTCCAAGGATGGGTGACCTAATGGGAAGGTCCCTATTCAATATTTTGACTGATAAAAAGGATTTATTTTAAGTCAATAATATTCGATATGGATTGTGGAGATAAGATTTCTAAGAGGAAATGTATCCGATAAAATTTCCTGGTAATTACCGGTATATCGGATCGAACTGAAATTTTAAAGACAGTTCCAAGAAATTATGGAAAATTCATAAAATATTATTTCATGAATATTTTATTACATTTGGTTGGATTCTAATTAGATTTAGTTAGATTTTAAAGGAATGGAAAATATCAAGTCTTGTTAGTAAATAAAGTCTAGTTGGAGGGCAAAATGGACATTTGTCGTGGAAGACATTTTTGAAATATTTTAAAACTTTGAGGGAAATTTTTAAAGGTGAAAAACACATGGATTTGATCTTGGCCATTGATTTTTGATAAGATTAAATCTTGGCCATTGGATAAAAAGGGTAAATTAGTAAATCCACTAATTAAATGAATTTAATATTCGTTTAATTATGACATGTGGATTAATAAAAGGAGAGATAAAAAAATATCATCTTATCTCATCCATGGGCTGTTCGAAACTAGAGAAAAAAGGGGGAAAGAAAACTTTCAAAACTTTCAAGCCAAAAATTGAAGAATCAAGGCAAGTTTCAAGCAAAATTAATTAAGGTAAAGTGATCTATGCTTGATTCTCTTCATTTTGATAGTATTTTTGCATGATAAATGTCAAGTTGGTTCATGTACAGGGATGAGGATGATTATGATTTTGATAGAATATGTTGGAATTGGAGTAGTATTATGTAGAATTGATGATATGGACATGAAATCAAGCTTGAATTTAGATTAATTTCTTGTTTGAAGTTATAAACCCTAACCCTAAGAATTTGGGGGTTTTGGTTAGGGAATTAAATTGAGGATGGAATTGAATAGAATATGATGTTGTAAGCTTGATTATGATGTTAGATTAAATAATTTCCCAAAGTTGAAATTTTAGTGACTAATTCGAATTGTTGGAGAAATTAGGAGAAATTATTGAATATTTATTGTAGCATTTGAATTGATGAATTATGATCAAAATAGCATGAATTGATGATTAGGGACCAAAATGGAAAATTTTCGAAGTTGAGAGATCAATTTGGCAATTTGACAAAAATAAAGGATTAAATTTGAATTGATGATTATTTGATAGAAATGATGTTTCAAGCATGATAGGAAGTTAAAAGAATTAAAATGACAAGAAAAGAAATGTGATGGACCATTTTGAAATAAAAATTTTAGTGAAGGTTAGAACTAAATAAATAGTTAGCTTGTACATGAATTTAATGTACAAATGTGGGGTAGTGACCAAAATGTTACTTTTATAAAGTTTAAGAATTCAATAGATATTATTCCAAAATGAGTTAATAGTAAGGAAATTTCTCTAAATTGAGCTTGAACAATTATTTAATGTTCAAAATGGTCACTAAGAACCATAGTAAACAATTGGTAAATGTCTAGAAGAAAAGTAATAAGAGAATGCTAGAATATTTAAAAAATTAATTATGGAAGTTGTATTGGATTCGAATTGTGGCAGTAAGTTTAATAAACTGCCATAAATTTTATTAAAAGTAGTAGATGATGAATCTTATACCAATGTAAAGATATGGTTGTCTAGTTTCGTTTCCAGCAAACAAAAGTTAATTTCAGAAGTTCCAAGTTAAAAGATATGGATATAAAATATATACCCAAATAAGTTATTAATGGGCAGGGTACGGTTGGAATGCTATAGAATATATCGGTTTAGCATTTTGTGTGGGTATTACAGTGCTAAAAGTACATTTAGTGTATGGTAAGCACAGCCTTATAAATGTGTGGGCATTATGGTAAGCACAACCTTATAAATTTGCGGGAAGAACTTCGGTGCATAATTATCCAGGATAGCCCTATAGTGTTAGTACTTAACACTTAGAGAATGGTTAGCACAACCTAATGTGCAGAATGGTTAGCACAACCTAATGTGCAGTATGGTCAGCACAACCTAATGTGCAGAATGGTTAGCACAACCTAATGTGTAGAATGGTTAGCACAACCTAATGTGCAGAATGGATAGCACAACTTAATGTGCAGTGTGGTCAGCACAACCTAATGTGCAGAATGGTTAGCACAACCTAATGTGCAGTGTGGTTAGCACAACCTAAAGTGCAGTGTGGTCAGCACAACCTAATGTGCAGTATGGTTAGCACAACCTAATGTGAAGAATGGTTAGCACATCCTAATGTGATGTGTAGAGGAGGACAACCTTATATTTATTAGGTAGGATTTTATATTCGGTTATTTTATGTTAATACATGATTAACATAAGGAAATAAGAATATATGTATATAATGATCACAACGCACGATTATTATTATCTTGACATGAGATTAAATCGGGTTGTATTGCATTAATTGTTATAATTGCTTCATTAAGTATATACTTAGCGTATGATGATTTTCATGCGTAGGTAAGAACAAAGATCGGAGTAAGGAGTAATAGGCATCATTATCAGGAAGAAAAATAAACAGCATTGGTCATGACATCCTTGAATGCGTTTTGATGTTGCTAGTTGACATGTATAGGTTATTAGTAGCTCGTTTTGAATTAATCTAGATATGTTTGTAATAAATTATACCTAGATATGTGGTTAATATTTATGGATACTTTTATTAATCTTGGTGATGGTTTAATAGATTTTCTAGTAATAAAAATTGGGTAAATATTAGAAAATGGAATTTTAGAATAGTCGAAAGAATTTTCTATTTCAGGCGGTTTTTAGGCAGTTATGTTATTTATTGATTGTAGCAATAAACTGCTAAGTTGCTGCCTAGAATCGAAGTTAAATTAATTGGTCAAAAATTAGTAACTGTTGTTACGCGTAAAAGGGAAAAATGATAAATCGTCATTTCTATAGCATATAACTATTATGAATATTGGTTAAGGAATCAGGTGACACTCTATACTAGTGTTGGGTATTAAATACTAGTAAGGGTGTTACATTTATTGGTATCAGAGCTACAGGTTTAGCCAATTCTGGGTGTGAATTGAGTTTTTGTAGAGAGCCGGAATTATATACATGCCACTAGGATGTCAAAAATACTGATATTTGTATAGAAATGTGATGATGCCTATTATTTAATATGTTACTCCTTACTTATATTAGATGATTGTGACATTAACTGATGTCAGATCATCAGAATCTCGTCAGGAAATCGAGCGTGATATGCCTGCTCAGAGAGGAAAGTGATGGGGTGAATCAGAATTCACCTCAAGTTCAGTAGAATGTAGAGCTATGAGCTCAAGGACAAAGAAATATGTATGTGCAAGATCAAGATTCATTTCTTTGGGTGTTGGATGTCATTATAAATTGGCAAGCGCTAGTATTAGTTTTGAAGGAATTAAGGGAAATGAAAGCACCAAAAATTCAGAATGATACTGATAAAGATTTAATGGTTGTTGATAATTGGTTGAATGATATCAAAATTATGTTGACCAAAATTCCTTGTGGTGAACAAGGAAAATTAGAGGGAATAGTATATCTATTGATGGGGCAAACTAGTATGTGTGGAGGAATGCAATCACTAAACAAGTCCCTCCAAAGCAGATTATGTGGGAATTACCCTTCCAAGAGTTTGAAGTTATTCTTAGAATGGATTGGTTATCGATATATAATGCTGTTGTTGAATGACGATTTAAAAAGGTTAAACTTAAAGAAACAAGATGGCTTAAAATTATATTTGTGGGCGAAAGGCCAAACAATATGAGCAATGTGATAAGTTCTCAAGAATCAAAAATAAATTTGGAAAATATACCAATGGTACTAAAATTTCCAGATGTCTTTCCAGATGAATTTGAAGATTACCTCCCAATCGAAAGGTGGAATTCGGTATTGATGTGCTTCCTGGAACAACACCAATATCGATGGCACTTTACAGGTTGGCTCTTACAGAGCTGAAAACTCAGTTACAAGAATTATTAGACCGACATTTTATACGGTCTAGTATATCACCTTGGGGAGCTCCAATCTTGTTTGTGAAAAATCAATATGGATCATTGAGATTATGTGTGAACTAAGTACATAATGAAAATTCGAGGACGAATTTTCTTAAGAGGGGAGGAATTGTAATATCCCAATTTTTTGAGTAGTGACCAAAATGTAATTTTTGAAAGTTTAGGGGTTAAAGTGTGAACTTTGGAAAAGTTGAGGGACCAAAGTGTAAATTCCAAAAGTTATGTAAGTTAACCTCGTAAATGAATAGTTCACCCCCGAGAGTGGCATTTCCATGTTACCCGGATTTTTCATACAAGGCTTATATTATTAGAATTTTTGGATCGAAAGAAATTGTTAAGTGTGCTCAAACTAGAGCAGTCCAAGGATGGGTGACCTAATGGGAAGGTCCCTATTCAATATTTTGAATGACAAAAAGGATTTATTTTAAGTCAATAATATTCGATATGGATTGTGGAGATAAGATTTCTAAGAGGAAATGTATCCGTAAAATTTCCCGGTAATTATCAGTATATCAGATCAAACTGAAATTTTAAAGACGGTTCCAAATATTATTTTATGAATATTTTATTACATTTGGTTGGATTCTAACTAGATTTAGTTAGATTTTAAAGGAATGACAAATTTCAAGCCTTGTTAGTAAATAAAGTCTAGTTGGAGGGCAAATTGGACATTTGCCATGGATGGCATTTTTGAAATATTTTAAAACTTTGAGGGCAATTTTGAAAGGTGAAAAACACATGGATTTGATCTTGGCCATTGATTTTTCATAAGATTAAATCTTGGCCATTGGATAAAAAGGGTAAATTAGTAAATTCACTAATTAAATGAATTTAATATTCATTTAAATATGACATGTGGATTAATAAAAGGAGAGAAAAAATATCATCTTATCTCATCCATGGGCTGTTCGAAACTAGAGAAAAAAGGGGAAAAGAAAACTTTCAGCATGTTCATATTTTCTAATTGAAAAGATTTCAAAAGTATTTTTAAGTCCAAACAACTTGAAAATATGTTTGATAGGTTTTTATAAGGTTTTGGAAGGATTCAAAATGTTTTAAAGTAGCCAAACTCATATTTTCAGCATGTTCATATCGATACAGTGTACCTCGTATCGATACACCTTAGGGTTTCAGTTACAGTAACCTTCCTTCTGCCAAAACACGTATCGATATAGGCAAGTCCGTATCGATGCGGTGGTCAAGCGTTTCGATACACCTCTCGGTGATACGCCTACGTATCAAACCCCCCAATGGCTATTTCCAAACAAGGTCGTATCGATACACCTTAAAGTGTATCAATGCATCTTTATGTTTCCAGGCTCAATAGATCTTTCCTAAAATGGTCGTATCGATATGGGTACCCCGCGTATCGATACACCCTACACTATATTGGGAAAAACTGTATGGAAATCAGCCCCCAACGGCTCCAATTCAATCTCAACGATCACCAACGACTAGGAACTCATTTTAGGAAGTTAAAAGGGCCCTCCAAGCACCAGGAAACAATGAATGATTCTCAAGTCAACAACATTTTGTTGCAAAAATTGTCTTAGTGCTTAAATTTCCATTCTTTAAATAGACAAACACTTGTGAGCTCAAATTGTCAATGTATACTCAAGTGTTCTAGGATTTGAGTGAGTGCTTTAGTGTGAAAACATCAACCTTTAGAGAGGTATTTCTTTTTGCTAAGTTTTCTCTTGTTTGAGAGAGTTCCCAAATCTCAGTTTGTGAGCTTCGTATGCTAGACTTGGGTTGTGAGTCTAGGTTGTAAAAGGTTGCCTCCTAAGCCTATAAAAGGGGAAGAATTCTTAGTGAATTGGTGAAATCCTTGGTGAAGAGCTAAGGTAGTGGATGTAAGCTTTGGTTAGAAAGCCGAACCACTCTAAATCCTGTGTCAATTTTGTCTATTTTTTGCTTCCACCACAAACACCCAAAAATCCACTTTTCCACCACTTGGCAAGCAAAACGATTGAGGGATATCGGGCTCCAAACTAAAATTGGGTCCATTTTTCCCTTTTTATCTTGTCTAGATGCAACATTATATCTTAAGGTGTGCATGCTGGCAGCGGGTTAAATATCAACTAAATCAGGTGTCAATTTGACATCCAATTGAGCGAATTTTAATTTAGGGACTAAATTGCAAATATAGAAAATTACGAGGTTGAAATTAAAATTTGAGTTGTCAATCCTTAATTAATCAGATTACGTGCTTTCTTCCCATATTTTAGCTCAAACGATAATCAAAACTCAAGATAATTGCATACATAAAAACTAGGGACTAAATCGGAAGAATCTCAAAACATAAAATAGTCCATAACTAACATAACGGCTAGTCGTACCGATACGGTCCCATGCATATCGGTATAAACGCTAAATCAACCAAAACCAGATTTTAGTGGCTAAAAGTCGTACTGATACACATCTTCGTGTACCGATACGAGGCAACCAATAACACATACCCGAACCTATACAGAGCCCTGCATATCGGTACGCCTAGACCTGTATTGTCCAATTTTGCTGGTTTTTCACTCGAACATGGATTCAATCATGCCTTAAAAAGTCATAAACATGTTAACCATTACTCTAGGGATCAAACCATGCCAGGATATCAAGGAATCATGAATAAAACATAGCTACATACTTCAATCATGCATCTAGAGGCATGCTTCCTAAACCTCAACCATCCAAACTTTTAAACATAAATCCATCTCAAGACCAAACATATAAAACCTTATACAACACCACAACAACATGCTAAACATGCACAAATAGGGAGTTTGGCAAAAACCATCCCAAACAACAACAATGTACCCCATTGTCTTTATTACTACAAGTCTAGTTCGAAACCATACTTTCGCGTTGATCAAGTCTTTGGATTTTTCCCTCGCTTGCTCGCTGCCTCCAACCATTAATTTTTTGCATTGATGGACAAAGAGAGTGTAAGCACACATGGCTTAGTGAGGAGTGCTCAAAATACAACACCATCAATGCAATTAAAACCGGTTTCCAACTCACAATGATTTTATCATTTTAAACCACTTTTA
Source organism: Hibiscus mutabilis (assembly GCA_019671005.1). Lineage (NCBI taxonomy): Eukaryota > Viridiplantae > Streptophyta > Magnoliopsida > Malvales > Malvaceae > Hibiscus > Hibiscus mutabilis. The sequence goes on along the minus strand of CM033718.1, from coordinate 21,545,411 downwards.
AAACATCATGTCTTTCGAACTACGCACTTAACATTTCAAAAATGTGCATATTAAACCATATGCAACATGTATCATGGATCAACGGCAAAATCCCATTCGCTAACCCTCAATTTAAGCTTTCCTATGCATAATGCTTTCCTATGCATAACAACCCATATGCAAGGTTTAAATAGTAAACATGTATAAATCAACATTATACAACATAATCCATCAACATGATACATTAACAATTATATTGGCTTTCAAGTGATCATAAACCAAGTTTCACTTTACAAAATATTACATCGGATAACGGATTCAACAAGTGTCTTCTCAACACTTCACATCTCAACCGAAATTCAAGGTACAATCACAACCCAATCATCAGTTAGATGCATAATCCATTAACGGGAGTTTTTGATACCATATAACCCCTCAACCGTTAGGGTACTCGAGGTGTAGTATTCGGTACACATAAAGCCTATGGCCGACCAACTATATCCAATAACATTTTAAACCATATCACTTGCCAATATAATTCATTATTAACCATGTACCTCACTATTTTTTTAATCAACATTTAAAACCATTTTCAATGCATTAAACCGTACATTAACAAGTATTCCACATACTTACATGGATCATTTTCCTAATGTATCCATCATCAATATATGACAAAAATAGTATAAAACATACTATAAAACAAGCTTAAAAAGTATGTACCATACAATCAAAAACAAGTGCATAAAACAATTTCGCCAAGACGACCGAGGGAGAAATCTTATTATACTTACTTTCGAGTTTAAACCAGTGTTTCAAGCTTAATTTAAACTACCAAAATAACTTTTAAACCATTTCAAAGCTGAAATTCACGTTCTCACTCACCGACTTCGCAAAACCTCGTTCGCCGATGCGAACTACTCCTCCAAAGCTTTTGTAACAGAGCCGCAAGCTTGAGGATCAACATCCCCTAATTAACCACAAAAAAAGAGGATTCAATGCATCAAAATGCATTCACGAACCCATCAACAACAAATCACAACAATCCTCCTCAAACACTAGCTGAAACCTATCCACAACAACCAAAAACAACATCAAACACCTTCCGAACTTAAATCAGCCAAAACCTAAAGGTTTACTCCATCAATTAACTTTAATTAACATCAAAAAACAACCTATTATCATCCTTATACTTTCAACATTCGTTAAACAACCAAAACTCGCCAAACACACAATAGTAACAACCTAGGAAATTAGAGATTCACATAGTTTCGGGATTCAATGTTAAAACCAACTTATTAACATTATTAAACATTAAAATTATGATTAAAATCAATCAAAAACTCAGCAAAACATATTTGAAATGAAATTCACTTAATCTCGTTAATTAAACCTTGATTTATCCAATTTCCATAATTAAATTATTAAAACTCATTAGAAAACATTAAACAATAATCAAATACTTGATAATTTCAATAAAGAACCATTCATTAAAGGAGAAGAATGAACCTTACCTCTAATAAGTGAATTTCCTCTCATTGGATGTTTACTCTTGAAAAACAAAGAAAGACAATAAGATTTTGGAAAACAAGATCGAAGATTCCATTAGAAATCAAAGGCTTATGAAATCAAGAACATTACCTCAAATCTTTGATGCAAAAGAAAGTGTTTGTCTAAAGAGAAGTTGAGGAAAAGTTTGAGAAAAGAAAGTTTCGTCAAAAGTGATTTTTAGGAATAACCACCTTCCTTAATTAATCCCTTTAAGTCCTTTAATTAAAACCAATAAAAATAATCCCAATTAAGAGGAAAATCATATTAAAATCTTTAGGTAAAATAGATCCTTAAGGATTGTAATATTTGATCCCTTTTTCAAAATAGTCACTACAAACAGTTTTCATTCTTTGTATTTTGGTCACCATCCAAAATGTCCAATTTCAAAAATCCATTTTCCAAAATTGACTTTGCCAAAAATATCCATATATTAAATCTCAAATTTGACTTGAATCTCTAATCCTGATCCACCTGACCCTCTAATCAACCTAGAAACTCCTAGGCCAAAAATCAGGGTGTTACAACGATGAAGTTTTATGGATGGACCCATAACCTCGAAACTCCTAAGTCGTATCTATTTTACATGTGATGGATGGTCTGCTTGCACTTCACGTTCATATTTTGCTCTGATTGCACATTATGTTGATAATAACTGGAAACTTTAGTCTAAAATACTGAATTTTTTTCGTTTCCCCCACCCCATGATGGCGAGTCTATTTATAAGTTTGTGAAAAAATGTTATGTGAGTGGGGTCTTGAGAAAAAATCTTTTACCATAACTCTTGATAATGCTTCTGCAAATGAAAAAATGGTTAAGCGTCTCAGAGATGATTTGCATGCCATTTATCCCCTTCAATGCAATGGTAAGTACTTTCATATAAGGTGTGCTGCCTATATTTTGAACTTGATAGTTCAAAAAGGTTTGAAGGTAATTGACTCTTCTGTTATTAAATTGCGTGAAATTGTTAAGTTTATTAATTCTTCTGATGCTAGACTTTGTAGCTTTGAATTGGCTGTTAAAGATTGTGGTTCTACTTTTTCTGGTAAGTTGATATTGGATGTTCCTACTCGATGGAATTCCATTTACTCAATGCTTCATAGGGCAATTGATGCTAAATTAGCTATCAATTTGTTTGTTAATAGGGAAAATGACTTGGATATAATTAGTAAGGATGATTGGGAAACTGCTCAATTAATCTGTGATTTCCTTGAGCCATTTTTTGAAATTACTACTCTATTTTTAGGATCTAAGTATCCCACTTCTAACTTGTACTTGGCTAATGTTATTTCCATTGAGAAGTTGTTGTGTGATGCTCACAATGATCCCTATGAGGGCATTTTTGCAATGGCAGGACCTATGCTTGAATTGTATGAGAAATATTGGTATGATCACTCAACGATTCTCTTCTTTGTTGTTTTGTTTGATCCTTGATATAAATTACAACTTCTGAAGGAGTTGTACGGTGTCCTCTGTGTTGAGGATGAGGTTGAAAGGATGGTAAGCCTTGTTTACAATGACTTTGTTAATTTGTATATATATTATTCAAAAGTTGTACTCTGCTCTTCTTCTAATTCTTTTGACCAAAGCAACTCATCTCAAAGTACAAGTGTGTCAAGTTCTGGTCGGCCTCAAACATTTAAAAAATCCAATCTATTTCAGGTTAGTCTTTATTTTCTTAAAGTTTAATTAGGCTTCTGTTTTTACATTTAATTAATTTTTTTGTTTCAATTACAGTTTACTGATGAACCTTTATCTTTTTTAATGTTAGAACTTTGATGCCAATTTAGCTGCTTCTAGGAGTGGAAAATCTGATGTTGACTCCTACATTACTTTGCCCCTTTTCCCTCGTACTAATGATGCTGAGTTTGATATTTTAGAGTACTGGAAAGCACAATCTGTTTCTTTTCCCGTACTTTCACAGATGGCTAGAGATGTTTTAGCCATTCCAATCACTTCAGTTGCTTCCGAATCTTCATTTAGCATGGAAGGTCGAATTTTGAACAAGTTTAGGGCTAAACTCTTGCCTAAAAATGTTGAGATATTTGTAACAACCCGTAATTGGTTGTATGGTTTTGAACCTGAGGAAAATGATGAAGATTATTTTACTGCTGTGAAAGATTCTTCAATATGTAATCTTGGTAAAGATTCACTTTCTGATTAAGGTAAAGCCTATTTATGCTTTCTTTTGTGATTCTGTTTTGTTTTTGAAAATTGTTTCTGATTCTGTTTTCTTTTGTAGGGTTCCTTCAAACCAAGCAAGCACATTAATGCGTAGGGGGTCAACTAAGTAGTGAAATGTGATGTAAAGGTAGGCATTCCTCGTAATTGGTTGTGTGTTTTGTTTATCTTTGTAAATGTTTAAATGTCTGATTCTATTAGTGTTTCTAATAATATTTACTGTTTTCCAATTTAGCTAATGTTGCTGCTATTAATCACTTAATGTTGCTGCTGATTGCTAGTTTTTGTCTTTTGCTAGTTGTTGTTTGTTGTCTGCTACTGATTGTTGTTGCTGATTGATGGTTTACTTGGTAGTTTTTTTTCTTATCTAATTAGTTGCCCTTGTTTTAATTATGCTAGTTTCTTAGCTATGCAAGTTACCCATAATTAACCTTGCTGGTAGCATTAGATCTTTTGACTGCTAGATGCTAAATTTCTGTTAGCAAAGTCGAGCTTTTAGTCTCGTAAAACTTTGCTATAAGATCCGAGAGCTTAAATTTTCACCCAACAAACTTGTGTTTAAAGTTTGTACTTTTGTAAGTTTAAAGTTTACTAAGTTATACATTTTTATGTTGTAATAAACTTATGTTTTATTCAATTATAATTTTACTTACATTTGGTGGCTTATACATTTATAAGTTTTAAGTTTACTTATTTCGTTTTTATCAACTCAAGTAATCAACAAAGACTCAAACAGTGATTGTCAAAAAAACAAAGACTCAAACGATTTCCAATCTTATCCAATAAAGTTGGTCAAGTTAAGTTATGGTGTAATTACCTAAAAGATAATTAAAAATGAATGTCTTTTGTCTACAAGAATAGAAGCATAAGTTAATATTTGTTAATTTGACAAACTTTATGTATTGAATGACTTAGTATTTACTAAGTATATATTGAATTTTTACTAAGTTAATTAAAAATGAATATCTTTTGTTTATTTAGTATTTACAAAATATATATTGAATTTTTAATAAGTTAATTAAAAAAGAATATCTTTTGTGTATTTAGTATTTACTAAGTATATATTGAATTTCTACTAAGTACATATTGAATTTTTACTAAGTTAATTAAAAATGAATGTCTTTTGTCTATTTAGTATTTACTAAGTATATGTTGAATTTTTACTTAGCATTAACTTAATTGATTATATATATATTATATAAAATTCAATCTTAATTTTTACTAAGCATCTACTATTTAGTGTCAAAAGAATACTTAAATCTAATCTTTCTTATATATATATATGTGTGTGTGTGTGTGTGTAATAAAAATATTATTTAACATTTTAAATTGATTTAAAAAAGTAATAGTTTACATTTATCAACACTCAACACTTTACATTTATCAAAACTTTAAATTCATCAAATCATAGACTTCTTCAAATGTTAGGTAAATATCATTATCAACTATCAAGCCATGTCAATATCAGTTCAGGTCAACAGCAGGTCGGGTTCAAAACAAGTCGGGTCAATTAACAGGTCGGGTTCAAAATAGGTCAGGTAAAATCAGATCTCGAGTTCATTCAGTCAGATAATATCAGTTATCTGCCAGGTCAGGCTCGGGTTCGGGTTCGTTTAGTCGGCTGCAGGTCGGGTTTTGAGTCCACAGTAACAAGTCCAACTCAGGTTCGGCTTGTTTTCGGTCGAATGCAGTTCAAGTTCGGTTACTATAGTAACATGTCCAATTTGGGTTTGGGTCAACAACAGTCGGTTACAGATCAGGTTCGAGTCATCAAATCCTCGGGTCAAACCAAGTTCTGACTCAAGCAAGTTTCAGTCGAGTTTTCAGGTTGGGTCAGCTTTTTACGTCCCTAGCTTTACATTTGGTGGTGTGCTACATACTAGTAGCGGGTTATTTTTCGATATTGTTTGCTATTGATTGTATTGGTCAGGTAGAGTTTGTCTTCAATTAATAAAATTATATTTATCGAGAAAAAAAGAATATAATTAATATCGAGTTTGTGTGTTTTTTCCAAATGATTTTAGCTTAATATTCCCTTTTGGGATATTATTTGGAAAAACACCCCCCACTGAAAATCATTTGGAAAAATACCCCGCATTCAATCCACGTAATCACGACTCACATTCTGCCATATGCGATTTCTGAACTCACGCTCAGAGAGATGTGAGTTCAATCTGATGTGGCACGTCTTATCCATTGGCTTTTTTATATTCAATGAAAAAGAACTCGTTCCTAGCAAGACTCAAGTTTCACGAGAAATTGAGATGAAACATCGTGAATTTATCGCAAAATCTGAATGGAACTCGCAGTTGTTAGAACGTGAGTTTTGTGTATTCCTATTGTTAAAACAAGCTTCGATAGGCATGTTTTAGGTGAATTTACGGGGTGTTGAGTGATAATATTTAGTATTTATAGCTTTCACGCCGTACTACTAAAACATCTCTTAAAAATGGTGTAAAGATCGACACGTATAAGGCATCCTAAAGGGTGTAAAAATCGCGTTAAAAATGCTATCTAGCCATGTTTTTTTTCATGAAGAACAAGAAAACATGGGTCGATAGGCATGTTTAAATGGATTTTGTGATATGTTGGGGGATATTTTTTCTTGTTGTTTAACTTTCACGTTGTTGTCACTAATTTTTCACCCGAGCCTTTTATTTTTCTTTTTATTTCTCTTGTATATATGTATATATTTTTATAATATTTGTAGTATTAGTTTTGAAAACCAAAAAATGATAATTTTAAAAATAATAATAAAAAGACCATTTAAATTTAAAATAATATTTGTTTTCACTTTTTTATGGTTTTTACCTTTTTTATATAATTATATTATTGTTAGAACTAAAACCCAAAATACAAAAAATAAAAAGGTACATTTGATTTAGATAAGGTGTCCATTAATAATGAGACCACTTATTTTAAATATATGGTACAATAAAAACCTACTTTTTGGCCCAACAAACCCAATTAACCCCTTTTTTATCCTTTTATGTGCAGGTTTAATAGGAGCCTTTGGATCTAGGGCAAAGGGATCTGATGGACCATATTGAACCATCCAAAAGGAGGGGAAGGAGAACCACCCGCGCTGCCACGCTCCATTGTTTCGATCGAAGCCGCTCCAGCCACGCTCCAACGTCGGTGACCACCGATCAACCCCCAATGTCCGCCGGATCCATCGCCAAAGCCAGCCCGTGCCACCGCCGCTTCCCCACCGTTCGGTCACCTACAAAAACAAGAGGAAAAGGGTTCAAACCCTAGTTCAAAAATTAGGGAAAATCATCCCAAATTGCTTAAAATCATACCAAAATTAGGTTTATTTCAATCATGTTGGAGAGGTCAATGATCAGATTCAAATTATGGATGTGACTGTGGGATTATGTCTCCCAAATTTTCTTGTTTTTTAGTTTCTTGAACACTATAAAACCCCCCACCCCCTTTGTATTTTACACACCGAAATACACTAAAAATCCACTAGGAAGCATATTGAATTCACAGCTTGTATTCAGATTCATTGGAATAAGAAGCAATCGAAGTTTCTTTCAGTATAATTTTCTTCTTTATTTTGTTCTTTTGTTCTCTATTTTTAATTTCGAATCTAACATGCATAAAGTGGTAAAAAGCTTGCCTTCACCCGTTTTAAAAAATTTGTTGTTGTGGTCGGATTCTCCTTATACAAATCTAAACATTTTTTGTTGTTATTTTTCAAAAAAATATAAATTTCCGCCGTCGGGAACGGTGGCTGGCGACATGTGTGATGGTTGGCACGGTGGCAGTTCATCGGTCCTTCAATCCATGAAGAACATGGATGAATACTTGAGAGGATTTTAAAAAAGTGAATTTGATCCAATGGTTTAAAAAAAAAAGAGGGGGTATTTTTTTAGTTGAGATTTATACCAAAAATAAAGTGGGCTAATCCCCTTCATTAAAACCTCTTTTCCCATTTGTTTTTATTCCGCGAAACACCCAGCTTTCAATTGTTTCAATTTGGTCACCAAGTTACAATTGTGTTCTTTAATTGTTTTAATTGAATTTTTTTATTATCATTTAAAAAATAACTTATTTTCACATTTTAAAACAGTTTCCAATTTTTTTATATAAAACACTCGTAAATAAAATTTGTTGACATAATCCGGAAGGGATACCTTTTTAAGTAACTGGGTTTTCTATTTTTCTTTTATTGTTCATTTATACATTTTTTCTTTATATCGTTAGGTTAATTTAATTAAATTTGTTTCTTAGTGTAATGTTTAATAATCTGAATCTTATTAAATGTGGTGCCTTACTTAACGAAAATGACGAGTTAGCGCCAGAAGTGTTGGCGGTGATTGGAGTTCATTTTCGAATGGTAAAGCCGTTAAATTGGAATTAAATTCATAAACGGACAATAATTTTAACTTTACATGAATTCACAAACTCTGAAATTAAAACGTTTTGTAATAGGCTAAGTACCAATTTTGGGCGTTGTGGGGGTGCTAACCTTCCCCACGCGTAATCACTCCCGAACCCGTTTTTTTAGTTTCGTAGATCAAAATCGTTGTTTTAATAAAATAAAATGTTTTTATTAAAATAACCCGATTTTTAGGTGATCCAATCACACTTTTTTTAAAAAGATTGGTGGCGACTCTGTTGTTTTTGTTTTCAAAACGTCGAAACACCTCGAAAGGGGTTACGACAACTTGGCGACTCACTAGGGACAACTTTTTGTTTTTACACAAAAAGAGAGTCAGACCACAAGTCGATTACACCTTGTTTTAATTTCGGAATTTGTGAACACACGTAAAGCTTAACTTAATTGTTCGTCTATAAATTTAATTCTATTTTACGCATTTAAAACTTAATTCGAAGCTCTAAACCCGAGCTCCGTCTCGTTCGTTTAAGTGGGGGGAAACACTATTGCTCTCGTAGGAATACTGATTCTCCATATGGGCCTAGTAAGTACCTCCAAGACTCACGCTCTATGTCTTCGTGTGGATATTAATCCTACGTACAGGCATAGGAGTGGGTCCCCTGAGTTGAACCTGATTCGTTTGAAGCCTATAATGGTCAAGAATCAGGGGCCTTACTACCCTTAGTAGGGACAGCGAGGAAAATTCGGGAACCCTTTTAGAACTGAACCTTTGTGTGAATCTAGAAGCCCACCCTATTAGAGCCATGCGTGAAAACCTAGGTTTTGGAGTCCAGTCAAAATTATTTCGTATGAATAGTCCGTGGAGACATGTCCAAAAATGTTGGAATGCACTGCCCAGTTACTATTCCTACAATGGAATTATTTTGGACCTTTCGTGTTTATTTCTGTTCTTTTGGAGTGTACTAATCGTTTCTTTTTCTTATTTTATTATTTTTGCATACTGGTTTATTGCATGCATCTCATATCTAGAAGGGGTCGATTCTAAAGCACATTTCTCAATTAGAAAAAGCTTCCGCCATGGATGAAAGGTACCCAAAGAAAAGGCAATGCGGATGTACATCACTGGTCCAAGGTTAACCAGCGAAAACATGGAGAACATCATTCAAGAATACAAAACAAGGATATTGGTCTTCAAAGATATCAATGAAGGGGCAATGACTATTAGGACAATGCCATGAGACTCCAGGAACGTGACGAGTTCTACAAGAATGTCATGACCCAAGTCCAGGATGTAGCCTGGCTTGTGATGATGTTGGCCAAAGAAGCTTCAACACTGCGCTAGTACGCTAGGTTGATTGAGGAAATGGGCCCGAGACTCATATGGCTAATTGAAGAGATGAAAGAGTTTGGTGCTCGAGCTAAGATTTACTCATGGTATAATTCGGAGTCTTTTGTAATAAAAAACTTCGATATCCATGGGAAGTTACTTCTAGAGCAATGCCTCAATAGAATCGATGGCCCTTCATCTGTATTCATGCATTTGCATCTTTTGGTTTGTTATTTGCATCAGTTTGTGATGTGATCATTGCATGCATCTTCACATAACTGAAAGATTAATTATGGTGAATTCTATTCAAATTCGCAAGATTCCACTTGAGCTATGACTACGAAGGAAAGGTTGACAACTCTAAAAATAAACCACATGGGTACCTAATATAGACTCGATAAGATGGAGAAAGAATTGAAGGAAGAGAGATTGAAGTCGCTGATGTTTCATCGCCCCCCGGAATGACTAGTCAGACATTTCCACTGAAGAGAAGATTCCATATCTGAGTGGCAGAAACCTCAGCTCATATTCCAGCAAGGTCTAGGATAAATCATGGGGAGAACCAAGGCATTGAGGTTCTTAATAAGTCAGCCAACATAATGAATGAATGACGGGAAGATATCTTTGATAGGCTTGAATAGATCATCAGAGACATACAAGGAGGAAATATTTACGGCGGCGTAGACTCTAGGGGTCTAAGCCTAGTGTCTGACTTGGTGGTTCCTCCAAAATTTAAAGCTCCTGACTTTGAGAAGTATGACGGGATCACTTGCCCTTCGGCGCACTTGACCATATACTTCCAAAAAATGTCACCACACCTAGGAAATGAGAAACTGTTGATCCATTGTTTTCAGGACAGTCTATTAGGGTCTGCTACACGATGGTATACCCAATTGAGTCGGGTCAACATGCGCAGTTGGAATGATCTGTCGAGTGCTTTCCTCAAACAGTATGAGCATGTGACAGACATGGCCCTAGGAAGGGTTGTACTGCAGGAGATGGAACCAAAGCCCAACGAGAGCTTTCTCCAATATGCCCAGAGGTGGATAAGTGTGGCAACCCAAGTTCAACCTCAATTATCAGAAATTGAGGTTACTCCAGTGTTCATGGAGACTTTAAATGGTCCCTTCTATGACTGTATGTTAAACCATGTCACTGAAAGTTTTGCAGACATGGTCGTGAATGGTGAGTTGATATTGACAGCTATCAAAAGTGGAAGACTCGGGAAAGAAGAATAAGATGAGCGCCTATAACCTGAAATACCCAAGATTGGCTGGAATTCATTCATGCTTTTCTGAAATAATGCTAGACAGTTGAGGTCATACCTAGAATCAACCCTTTTGCTTTTGCCCGCGAGCATTAGGGATTTTTTGTAAGGGCTTCTATGTTAATCTACTAATTTAAAGATGCATTCCCTTTGTTTTCTCAAGTGGCAAACATTTCTCATTTTTTTATTTCTTTCATCTTTTATCCATTTCTCTTCAAACATACATCTTTTTGGTAGATCCCCTATTATTGATTGTATGAATGATTCTTGGATCTAATCCCGAGATAGAGGGGCTATAAAGTGTGTTCAGGATTAGTGGGGAGATCCCATATACAGATTATGAGTGAATTTTCCTCTCAGACATTGTTGTTAGGGTCTTTGAATGAAGTGATAACTCTAAAAATCTACCAATTGAAGACTGCTTCTCTTCGATGGTATTGTGTGCGAAATTACAATTGACATTTCTTCATCTCCCTTCACGAATAAGAAAATAAAAATCCATTGTTGTCCCCCTTTGAGACTAATATTATTTTCTTGTGATTGAACCCTAACCAAGGATCACTCCTCACACCAGGGGCAAAGAGGATGAAAAGCTATTTGCTAGCAAAGGAAAAACATGTCATATCAAGTTGAATGTCCTAAACTGAAAGTGAAAAGGACACGAAAAAAAAGATAAAGAAAAAAAGAAAGAAAAAAAAGAAATGAAAGCTGGAGTGCGGAGGAAAATTTAAAATAAATCCTTCAAATGAGACATATGCCAGAAAAGGAAATAAACTCTAGGGTGAAAACCCAAAATGGGCAGTCTAGAGTAATCAATAGAAGAAAAAATAAAGACTTCATCAAGAAAGATTGATCCTTGGTTTAATCACCCTTAAAACATGTATTTAAGACTATATATCCTTTTTTGGCAACCAGAGCCTAACCTACGTTATAAGCCTTTAAAGACTATTTGGATCACACATGAATATCTGAGAAAATGAATTTGTTTTAGAACACATTCCGCCTAATTTAGTAAACCTTTCTTCAAGGACCTCCAAACTTCTAATGTCTGATTGAGATTAAAAAAGTGGGAAAATTGAAATTTGGGGAGTGGGTAAGTTAAAGAGAGTCACCTAAAAGTGGAGCACTATCCAGTTGACGGATTCATGAATCATTCATACCATGATTTTTTGGGCATCTGACTCTCCTTTTTTCTATGTTTTCCATGACTATTTTCTTTAAGTCCCCATTGCTAGCCTTTTCTTGCATCTGCCATAACTTATTCCTTTAACCTTTTCTTGCATCTTACAAGTAGGTTGGCATAGATTTATGAAAAACAAAGGATTTCTTGGTATTGATCCCAACTGTAGGGAACCAAGAATGGATGTTTTCAATTGCTTCAGGAAAAATGAAGAGGCTGACAATTGAACCTCAGTTTGAACAGGGGCATCACCTTGCATGAAAAGAAAAAACACATGTGTTGAAGAGTTTTAAGTGGACCCTGTTTTCAAGCAAGACCCGCACATAAGGTGTAAGATCCCTAAAGCATGAAAAGGGGATGGAATTTCGTACAGAGGGCAAGTTGCACCACCAATAGGGGCAATTTATGTTGATCAAAGACTCAAGATCCCTAAGTTTTATATGCGCGAAAGGAAGAGATTAAGGCACCAACATCATTCAAAGACATTTAAGGTGGAAATAAGCTTTGTTGAACCCTCTCCTATGATAATGAGAATAATTTTGTAGACATTGGAACATTCATCCAAGCTGCAAGGAAAATATTTGAGATTCCATTCCTTTAACAAAGGCTAAAAGAGTGTTGAAGAATATGTGGACAGAAGGACAGTCCTTCAAGGCAGAAGTACAAGATAACTAGATTGAGTGAGAAAATATGCAAAGAACATGAGGCGCTGATTTTCACCAATCACTGATTTGCTGCTCGACTCCGTTCTCCTGATGCCCAAACAGATGGGTGGATTCTATTCTCCTGATGTCTGAATAGATAGGCGAGTTTAGTTTTTCACTGATTTTCACCAGCAGCTGTTGTCACTGATTATTCTCCTGATGCCCAAACATGAGGCGCTGATTTTCACCAGCAGCTGTTGTCACTGATTTTTCACCCGAGCCTTTAATTTTTCTTTTTATTTCTCTTGTATATATGTATATATTTTTATAATATTTGTAGTATTAGTTTTGAAAACCAAAAAATGATAATTTTAAAAATAATAATAAAAAGACCATTTAAATTTAAAATAATATTTGTTTTCACTTTTTATGGTTTTTACCTTTTATATAATTATAATATTGTTAAAACTAAAACCCAAAAATACAAAAAATAAAAAGGTACATTTGATTTAGATAAGGTGTCCATTAATAATGAGCCCACTTATTTTAAATATATGGTACAATAAAAACCCATTTTTTGGCCCAACAAACCCAATTAACCCCCTTTTTATCCTTTTATGTGCAGGTTTAATAGGAGCCTTTAGATCTAAGGCAAGAGGATCTGATGGACCAGGTTGAACCATCCAAAAGGAAGGAAAGGGGAACCACCCGCGATGCCACACACCTGGGGCGTGCACCGCACGTGCGCGGGGTGGTTCCCCCAAACCCTCCCCTATTTCGATCGAAGCTGCTCCAGCCACGCTCCAACGCCGGCGGCCACTGCTGGACCACGCCGATCAGCCCCCATTTTCTGTCGGTTCTGTCGCCAAAGCCCACCCATTCCACCGCTGCTTCATCACCATCCGGTTACCTACAAAAACAAGAGGAAAAAGGTTCAAACCCTATTTCAAAAATTAGTGGAAAATCATCCAAAATTGCTCAAAATCATACCAAAATTGGATTGATTTCAATCATGTTGGAGAGGTCAATGATCAGATTCGAATTATGGACGTGATTGTGGGATTATGTCTCCCAAATTTCCTTGGTTTTTAGGTTCTTGAATACTATAAAAACCCCCCACCCCTTTGTATTTTACACACCGAAATACACAGAAAAATCCACTAGAAAGCACATCGAATTCGCAGCTTGTATTCAGATTCATTGGAATAAGAAGCAAATGAAATTTCTTTCGGTATAATTTTCTTCTTTATTTTGTTCTTTTGTTCTCTATTATTTATTTTGAATCAAACATGCATAAAGTGGTAAACCTTTTTTGTTGTTGTTGTCGTTGTTGTGGTCGGATTCTCCTTGTTCAAATCTAAACCTTTTTTGTTGTTATTTTCAAAAAGAATATAAATTTTTGCCGACAGCAACGATGGCCTGTGCCATGTGTGGTGGTTGGCGCGGTGGTAGTTCATCCGTTCTTCAATCCATGAAGAACATGGATGAATACTTGAGAGGATTTTAAAAAAAATGAATTTGATCCAATGGTTTTAAAAAAACAAAAGAAGAGGGTTTTTTTTAGTTGGGCTTTATACCAAAAATAAAGTGGGCTAATCCCCTTCATTAAAGCCTCATTTCCCATTTGCTTTTATTCCGCGAAACACCCAGCTTTCAATTGTTTCAATTTGGTCACCATGTTTCAATTGCATTATTTAATTGTTTTAATTGAATTTTTTTTGTTTTTATTATCATTTAAAAAATAACTTATTTTTACATTTTAAAACAATTTCCAATTTTTTATATAAAACACTCGTAATTAAAATTTGTTGACATAATCCGAAAAGGATCCCTTTTTAAGTTACCAGGTTTTCTTTTTTTTCTTTTATTGTTCTTTTATACATTTTTTCTTTATATCGTTAGGTTAATTTAATTAAATTTGTTTCTTAGTGTAATGTTTAATAATCTGAATCTTATTAAATGCAGTGCCTTACTTAACGAAACTGACGGGTTAGTGCCAGAAGTGTTGGCGGTGATTGGAGTTCATTTTCGAATGGTAAAGTCGTTAAATTGGAATTAAATTCATAAACGGACAATAATTTTAACTTTACGTGAATTCACAAACTTCGATATTAAAACGTTTTGTAATCGGCTAGGTACCAATTTTGGGCGTTGTGGGGGTGCTAACCCTTCCCCACGCGTAATCGACTCCCGAACCTGTTTTTTTGTTTCACAGACCAAAACCGTTGTTTTAATAAAATAAAATATTTTTATTAAAATAACCTGATTTTTAGGTGATCTAATCACACCTTTTTAAAAAAAGATTGGTGGCGACTCTATTGTTTTTGTTTTCAAAATGTCAAAACACCTCGAAAGGGGGTTGCGACACACGTCATAGTACTGAAACATATATTTACAATAATGCTAAAATTGGCGCATATAAGGAAACCTAAAGGGTGTAGAAATCGTGTTAAAAATGCTATCTAGCCATGTTTTTTCCTTGAAGAATAAGGAAACATGGGTCGATAGGCATGTGTATGGGTTGATAAGTGAAAGGCAAAAAGTTGGTGCAACACCCTCTTCCCAGCCTGGTAAAGAACCGGGTCAGAAAGTGTTACTAGAAACGTATTCAGGGGTCAGAAACTTAATCGGAGTTCAGGATCTTATTCGAGATGTCTTATTAATCTTTTTTACAACTTACCGAACTAATTTATTAACAGCTTACTCAATTTGGGGTTAATTTCAAAAAAAATGAACTTAGGGACTAAATTGCAAATTTTACAAATTAAGGGTCTTTATCAGAATTCCTTTTTACAAATCTTTAATCTAACTTACCGATTATTAGCCTATGGAATTTCCTAGTTAACGGAGGTCATTTACCTATAAAATTTGTCATTTAAAGTTTAGTGATCAATCTGTAACTATTTAAAACTGTAGTTCAAGTCTTTTAACAGAATCAACTAACACCGTACCGATACACTTAAGACCGTATCGGTACGCTAAGCCAAATTTCTCAATTCCATATTCAAGGGTAACAAGCTTGTATCAATATGTGCAGACCAAGGTTGACATGTTTCGGTACAGTCTAAATCTGGATCGATGCAATTTGTTTCCCAGACCTTACTGCCCAAGTCCGTATCGATACAGCTAGACCCATATCGATACGCTCTGTTTTTCCAGGCCCAAATATGCAATGCCATATCGATACAGGTTGACCCGTATCAATATGCTTGTCTTATAATAACAGATTTTATCTGGTGTTTAACTAATTTTAGCCTATTGAACGATGTCCAAATGCCATGAAATTTTACTAGTAAGTTATTAATCCATAATTATAATAGCATACAAAATTTTAGGGCATTTCAAATTCATTTACTAAGTTTTTACCTTTTGGTACCTTTAGGCCATTTTAACTAGTTTTACAATCTTACAAACCTACCACCTTCCCCATTTTACATCTAGGCACTTTAGGAACATTACATATATATCAAAATGGGCAAATGTGGCATGTCTAAGCTTGATGCCACCTTACTAGGAGTTTAGGAAAAAATGTAAACATACATATAGTTGATGGGAGTGACTTGCAACCGTAACTACATGATCGGAGCTCAGAATTCTTCAAGGTCCTGAAATGCACGAGACACACGAATGTTAGGCTGACATAGCCTAGTAAGGTAGTTATAACAAATGCACAATAATCTTCTTGTTGCATGAATGACATGTAAGCATACATGAATGGCAAATAAACATTATTAAACATATATAGGTCATACTCAAGCCAAGTATCACATTTCATACACCAAATATAAAGAACAAATATATATCATTTCCTGGGACATAGTAACCAATGGATACACGGATTCCCCGTACACCTCATATAACAAAGATAGGCCGTAGCCTTGAGCCGTAGCTTTGGAGTCCTACACAATCCAACCTTTTCTCCCCACATATAGGTCATAACCCTGAACCGTAGTCCAATCCTTTACATGGTGAGCTCAAATAACCCATGGTATGCCAATTGTATCCAATGTCCATAAGTGTCCAAGGTTATATATTTATCACAAAACTTACCTTGTGCCAATAGGCCATATCATATCGGATTACGAATTGAGCCTTGGCTCCAAATAGCATAATATAATCATATCACTTTCCATATGTAACGTATTTCGAATATCACATATAAGCTTACAAACATATCAAAGCAATATGAGAACTTACCATACTTACCATTAGAATCCACAAACGTTTGCTCTACTTGAGCCCTTATACAAAATGCAAGTTTTAAGCACAAACAAATGGAATGGGATGACACCTAGCTGATCCCGTGACACAACTACACTCACCTCGATTCTAAAGCTTTCAAGGCTCTCGGATTTCAACTCATTTGTGCCTAGCTTTTGTTGGAGATGAAGAGGGGTCTTTCTCCACTTCTTTAGCTAGTCTAAAATTAAAGGATTGCATTAGAATCGAAACCAATGATTCACAATTGTTTTCAAGCTTACCAAAGCCCGTAGACAACATCAAAATAAGGAAATTGGCTTCCTAACACATGGGCTTAACTTGAACATTCAAGGCTTAAATCTTGAAATTAAACTCTAAGGATTGTTGGAATCATCAAATTAACATAAGGGGTTTTACTTACTGAGTTACAAGCTTTCAATTGGTGTATTGAAATTGAGCAAAGATTAAGGATTGGATCGAGGTGCTTGCTTGACCTTGAGGAGGAAGACAACAATGGAGGTGCAAGCGTGTTTGGAGGCAAAGGTGGGGTTTAACTTTGGTAAAGGCAAAAAGGCTTTCCTTATTCATTTTAAAACCATTTAATTACCCCTAATTACTTTTCCACCTCCCATTCAACCAATAAGGAGGTTTCTTTTGGGCAAGGGTTTGATTAAACAATTGTTTTCCATCAATTCATGCCTTTCACAATTTTAAGGCAATTTATGGCCATTCACCATATTTTCTGAGTTAATCCATGAGAAAGGGGTGGCAAGCAAGTAGGTGAGTCATCCCCTACTTCCAAACTTTACAATTTGGTCACTAAAACGATTTGGATAGAGACTCGTATCGATACACCTTATGGCTGTATCGATACGGCTAGACTGAATTGGGTAAGTTAGTTAAAACAGTTAGGTTGTATCGATATAGGTCCCACCGCATCGATACGCGTTGCCCAGATTCAACATTTATAGCATTTCCAACAAAACCCTTAACTTCCATTTCTTGTAAAAGGTCCAACAGTTTCAATTAAGCCTAAAAAGCTTTCATTACTTCAAAATTGGGTACAAGACTTGACAATTACATCATTCAGGCATAACTAGTACAAAATTTCCGATCATCGAAACCTAATTCTGACTAGACTGTTTTCGGGGTATGGCAGTTGGTGTATGAAATGAGTGAATTCATGGTGTTAAACAAAGGTGTGGGTGAATGAGAAAGGTAAATTTAAAATCTCAAAAAACGAAGCGCTTTTGGTCAAATTGATCATTGATTGTCGTTTTCAAAAAAAAATTGATTGGACTGCTCTACAATGTTGAAGAAACTCTCTTTCTTCCAACAACGAATCCTAAAAGCGTGTTCCTTTGTTTCGATATTGGAGAGCCTAACCTAACGAGTAATTTTCAGTTTGTTTGCTTCTATATTTTTGCTAATAATCAAATCCGTATGATCTCTGACATATTTTCTCTCATCATCTTATTTTTCTTGATTTTTTTCCAAATGGTATTGTTTTACCTCTAAGCTGGAAAAAGAGAAGTACTAACAGGTTTGCCTACTTCTGGTGCTAAATAGTCATAGAGATTGGTCTTAGCTATTGTGGCTAAGCAAGCTAATCTGGGTCTATAGGCCAGCGGTGAACTACATCATCCCGAAGGGTGTAGAAATTGTTAAAAATGATATCTAGCCATGTTTAAATAGATTTTGTGGTATTTTGGGGAATATTCAGCCAAATGTGTCAGGTCTACATGCATGTTTAAATGGATTTTGGGGTATGTTGGAGGATATTTTATCTTGTTGTTTAACTTTCACGTCGTATTACTGAAACATATGTTTACAATGGTGCTAAAATTGGCGCGCATAAGGAATCCTAAAGGATTTAGAAATCGTGTTAAAAATGTTATCTAGCCATGTTTTTTTCATGAAGAACAAGCAAACATGGGTCGATAGGCATGTTTAAGTGGATTTTGTGGTATGTTGGGAGATATTTTTTCTTTTTGTTTAACTTTCACGTCGTAGTCCTAAAATATATGTTTACAATAGTGCAAAAATTGGCGTGTATAAGGCATCCTAAAGAGTGTAGAAATCGCATTAAAATGGTATAGAAACCAAAATCGAAGCTTGAAATATCGTTTATGATATTTATAAATAAAACATTACACTAAGAAGTACAATTAGTCGATTCGAGGGTCGGTCCTAAGAGGACATTTTCTTCTGTCGTTTCATATGTGCCTACATTTAGTGCACCATTTAGGTTGTCCGGTCTATTCTCGAGGAACCATATCCTCAGCACAATGAATCCTAGTTGAACGTGGGCGACCTTTTTCTTGCGTCATAGGGAAAGATCTGGGCGTATCTTAGGTTCATCGTTAATTATATCATGATCACATTCATTTTCAATCAAAAGAAATTTGTATCGGTATACCTTGAATACGTTTTCAAGTTGGTATACCTGATCAACGAGTGTCACGGCGTCAAAATGAACGGATGCACATGTAGCGAAGGCATGCGCCCACAGATACTTGAATGTCTGGAAGACTCCGCAATCGCACGTTCTTCGGCGTAGATCAACCACGTAATTGTTTTGCATTATTCTTCGATGCAGATCAACCACAACATGTGAACTTTATTGCGGGATTTGTTAGGCATCAATATCCCACCGACCATTTGTAAAATAATACAATAGGAAAGAAAATAAATTAACATATGGAAATTTAATTATTTCATTAATATTCACTAAAATTTGTATTTTTACCTTCTTTACATCTTTGTTCGTGTCATCGGTAAATGGGTAAAATTTTCCCGTAGTCACTTCAGAAACACACGGCCACCATCCATCCTGTTTGGCGCAGCCCCTAGCAAATCCAAACACATGTCATGCCATTCACCACTACATCGAATGTGTGTGTCTCCAGCCTCCACCTCTCTAGAAGAGCGTTGATCAAATCAATTTCCAATTTCGCACATCGAATAATTTTGGATACATGAAGAAATTTGGCCTTCTCGATATATTCTTCTAGATCTGGCTGGGGTCCACTCGTCATCCGAATGATAAAAACTTTCAGACGGCGTTTCATCCCATCTTAAAAAAATTAAACAAACATAAATTAAAACTACTATACTATTTATTTATAAAATATTAGAACTATTTTTAATTACAAAATATAACAAAACAACATAATGAAAATACAAAACTAAAATAAATAGATAAAACTTACATGTCTCCGCCAATAATCGAAAATGTGTTTATGATCCAACCTTATCAACCCTGCCATTATATCAAACCTGAGAAATTGACCGAGAAATTTTAAAGATTTAGGACCCGAAAAATTAATAGAGAGTAAGTTGAGAGTAAGAATTCTGGTGTGGGGAAAAGGGGTGGGGGAGAGGTCCATTTATAGTGCAACTCGCACCAGTTGGAGAGTGAGTATTGAATAAAACTCGCGCCCTGTACAATGTGAGTTCTGTGTAAATTTAACGCAGTCATTTATTTCTCAACCGGTCAAATAATTATCCCAGAACTCGCGCTACACGAAATACAAGTTTTGTGTAAATTTAACGTGGTCATTTATTTTTCAACCGGTTAAATTATAATGTCTGCGATAAATTCGCGTCGTTTCATCTCAATTTCTCATGAAACTCGTGCCTAGCGTCTCTTTGATAAGACGCGCCACATCAAATTGAACTTGCGTCTCTTTGAGCACGAGTTCAGAAATCGCGTCTGGCAGAACGCGAGTCGTTTTTACGTGGACCGAATGGGGGTGTTTTTCCAAATAATTTCCCAAAAGGGAATATTCAGCCAAATTCGCCCCTATTTCCCTCCTCCTTGTCAGAATCAACAAAGCCATTTGATAAGTCTGATGACATTGGAGATGAGTGATGGAACTCAACTATAATTTTTGAGGGGTTATTTTAAAAAAATTAAATTTGGAAGGGCTAATACTAAATTTTATATTTTTTTGAAGGGTCAAAGAATAATTTTGTGATAATTTTTTTAGTATTTTGTAAGGACCGTGACCCCACTAGTCCTATTAGAATTATGCCCCAGTTGTAGATATATATTAGTTACAAAAACATTTTTAGAAAATAATGAACCAATATCAACATATATCTACCCATTATAAATGTCTATGTGTGACATGTTTGTAACTGAAATTGAGTGTCAAAACTTTCTCCGTACGACTTAATCGATTACATAAATTTTAATTCAAAAAACAAAAGAGAAAAGGAACAACATATCTGAATATTAGATCATCACTGCTTGATATCGTAATCAGTGATCAATATCGATAGTGAACTATATCTCATCTGATCGATGTCGATAAATTAAGCAGTTAATTTTAAAAAGTATCAAGGGCATATATGTCGAAGTTGGTGCCTTTATAGATATATATGGATTAAAAATGAGATCAAGGTAGTGACGTTGGAAGCTCTCCTAATGAGCTTACGCAATACTTAATCTGAATTAATCAACCTATTAATTGGATGCATACTGTTATTAAAAAAAGATAAACTAACTTGTTTAAGGAAAGTTAAATTCCCCCATGAAGGAAAAATGGAGCCAACTAAGTTCAAGCTACTGATATTCAAACTGATTACCCTTTGGTGCTGGCGACCATTCCATGAACTTAAAGGACTACTAGAGTCGACAATGAGCTGTTTCTTCAAAGCAAGCAAAGGCAAGTCTATCGGTTTCGATCCCGAAGGCAATGCCCACAGTGAGTTTGAAGGGTGTTAAGGGGTAGATAGTCAATGTAAGGATGATAAGGAGAATGTTTGTTTGCATCTTCCATTGGCTTTTTCAAGCTGGATTTATTCATTTTAAATGGAAGAGATCAAGAAAATCATCTCCCACGAAATTATCTTTTCAAAACTGATCTTTCCCCATAGAAATGATCTATTTCAAAACTTGAAATTGAAGCTAGAATAGCTCAGTGGGTTAGAGTGTGTGGCTGTTAACCACAAGGCTTGAGGTTCAAGCCCTCGTTCTAGCTGTCTTCTTTAAGTGTGTTAAGATGACGGGGGAAAAGCACAAACAAAAATCAGTAATTCTTATCATGTAAATATTAAATTTCCAATTAAATCTGAGAATTGCTAGGAAAGAAAATAAGATTCAGTTAATAACTGAATCAATTCTGATTGATTAAACATTATTTTATGACACAGACATAACAGATTCTGACATCCTATCTCCTTGTTTTTGAAGGGATCCGATTGAAGAAATGTTTCGAATCATCAGGGCATCCTTTCTACTTCCTGACCAGTCCATGGACCTAATCATTTTCATAAACCCAATCCATCTTTGAAAAATCAAGCTTAAGGAGTTTCAAAGATGTTCTATGAGACAACAGTCGCAGATCTGCATCAGACACAATGAGTTTAGCATCGAGATGACTAAATCCCTGGAGTTGATGGTCAACTAGAGCAGTCCACTCTTTAAGATCAGCAATGAAGGCACCCAATTGACCTCCATCAAAACCCAAGTTTGCAGTCACCAAAACCCAATTAAATATATGATGGTGTAGATGTATAGATTAAGGAGTAATCAATTAGTACAACGCGGTTAAAGGGAAAAGAAGAATGAAATAACTTCATAGAAAACATGTAAAGAGATTGCACTTGAAAAAAGTATACAACATTTGTACATTACTATCAAATTATTAAAAAAATTCAACCATTTTCCTTACAAATTTTGTTGTTACATACCAGACTGTTAGAACAAGGCAGGGGAGACGGAGAAATAATCTCACACAGTACAACTATGCTCGGGCAATATAGTGCAGCTAAGGACCGAAATTGTGATAATGTGGGTCATTTTATTGGAATTTTTGGCCGTTGCATGTAAGTTTGAATTTATTTAATGATGATTTGATATTTAATGAAGCATATAGTGGGTGTATGCATGATGGTAGTTAAGTAGTATAGATTTGTGTCACAAAAAGCTCATACGTTGATTTGTTCTTCAATTTTGTGTTTGCAATGTCTGAAGTCTGAACATGTTTATTAAACGCTTTAGGATATTGATATGTAAATTGTGTGATGCATATGATATCTGTACTTTTAGCAAGTAGGTAGGTCAAATGATATAAACAGTCCGATATAGACCTTTGTGATATGTTAGTAATCAGTTCGATGTACGTTAAGCACACTGGAGATTGATTTTGTGCAAATTTTAAACATTAAAATATAAAAAAATTGTAATTTTTAGTACCAAATACTAATACCGTATGATTCATTGTGCATACAAATACAGTACTTATATTGCGTGCAAGGGTATCGAGACTATTTTAACATGCTAGAAAATTTGAATTGTCCTTTCTCTTTCTTTAAGAATATTAATACTAGAGTATTGAGTGCCGATGTTTAACGTATTAAATTAATATTATTAATATTTTTGACTTATTTCAAGTATGTTTATGCATGTCCAACCATAACCATATGTAAATCATAATTGAATGTCAGACTTGCAGAATGTTAGATATTATCAACGGTCACGATCAGGTTCAGTATGTAATACGGTCCAAATGTATTTATTGTTGGTGTTAAGATATGTTAATCATATATGTCAAATTAACAAAAAATTTAAAAAGTTTATAAAAAATATAAAATTTATTAAAATTTCCAAAAACATAATTGTTAAGAGACGGGTCATAGACTGGAATCCTGCATGTAAGACGCCAAAGGTTGCCGAGCGTAAAACTACCGAAGTTGCAGGAAATTTCAGGCTCTGAAGATGATCGGGTGCAAGAACTCTAAAAATAATCTCGCAATACCGAGATAGAGCTCGACTGTCCAAGCTTAAGGCTTTCCAAAAACAACACTCAACAAATACTGCCATGAATGAAATCAAAAGTCCGAAGTTCAGCTCGAAAAGTTATTTGATTTCAAAGTCATCCAAACCAACCATTCTGGATCCGCACATGCTGAGATTTGAAACTCGAGAATTGAATTGACCCAAACTCTCTCCTTGGTCGAAAAACTTTGAAGTTAGAACGAAATGCTTTCCGAGAATCTGAAGCTTGGGCTCTTGAATTTGTTAGCAAATCACAAATGCAACTCGAGGCAGCAAATTAAACATAAACTTACAACAACTTACTACTGGAGTTGGAGCAATCTAAAGCTAGGGATACGTCATTAGAGGGACTTGTTAGCAAGCTTCATGCAGAAATGATTTCTAATGGTTGATGGATGCAAAATAGTTAACAAAACCCGAAGATAAACGAAAAATGAAAAGAAGTGAACAAGGGCATACAGCAGCTTATTTTGCAAAACTTGAAGTCCATGAACTGAGATTAGCATCCGATGCAGCTGACGTGAAGCACCTAGAATAATATATAAAAAGCACATTGCAAATTACAAGTTCTTATGAAAACTGATTAAGCTGTTGTAATGTTAGAAGCACCAAGGGCCAACCTCAGATATTTATCGGAGGAAGCCAATAAGAGTGGCCGAAAAGGGTGACCGAAGAGCTTGGTTCAGCACAAGCAGCAAACACGAAAATGGCAGCTGAGGTAGCTACTGCCATGCTTTTAAACAATGGGAAACATTCAGACATCTTTTGACATTAACTTTAACCCAATCAATCTTTGAAAAATCAAGCTTAAGAAGTTCCAAAGATGGGCTATCAGACAACAGTCGAATATCTGGCATCAAACACAGAGTCTAGCATCGAGCAAACTAAATCCTAGGGGTGGATGGTCAACTAGAATAATCCACTCTTTAATATCAACATTGAAGGCACCCAATTGACCTCCACAAAAAAATAACACTATAGAAAACTATCTTGGTGTAGGCAGCACCAACAGCACAATCAAGCCAATCAAAACCATCAAACTCAAGTCTTCCATGAACAATCACCGGCAGATCATTACTTAATATAAATTGTTCCATATTTATTCCGCAAAAGAAAGATGGTACATTTTGGAGAGGTTGCTTTCAAGGCAAACATCACCACCTCAAATGTGGGAGGTTCCCCTAAATGCGACAACTTAATTACCACAGTTGTAGACAGAGAGTACAGAGAGAAGGATGGTTTTTCTTCTTCAATAGAGTGCCACACTTTGAAATGAACCCACCCATAGAAAGGAGCACAAGGTCAAATTGATTCTTCCTAAAAAAACGAATAAATTTTTTATTGACGATGTCAACATAATTGATTCTTCCTATTGAGATTAAGTCGATTGACAAATTGCATCACCATGAATTTTACAATTTAAAATCAAATTTCAATTTGGTATAAATTAGACAACGATTAAAACCTTATATTTTTGCAACCACTTTTTTTCATTTCCTTACTGAATGCTAACTACAATGTGTTTCAATCTTTGTGCCTTCATATGCAAATACTTTCAAGCGATTTCCCACTTCTTAGAAGTATTTTTCTTATTCCTATTTGTGTTTGCTCTCAAACCGTACAATGAATAAAAAATTAAATGCTACAAAACCATTAGTAGTAGCTAGCAAAGGGAATCAAATACTCTTTAAGTAGTTAATTGATCATTCATTCACCATAACTCTCATATTTTTTCTCAATTTCTCGTAATCAAACAAAAAATTAAAATATTTTAGCTTATTATCCTCATTGCTTGTAAACAATATAAAAATAGAAACGGCATTTCATCGTGTAAAACTGCTAGCAAAAAATGTACACCTCGACAATAGGAGTAACAAAGAACTGAAAGAATAACTTAACTTTCAACAAATGATGATCAAAATGATTAAAAATTATCGAGCCATTTGATGTGAGACTCCTCAGGATCAATCGTAATGAAGACATTATTATATCTCAAATTATCTAAATTTTTATACTCATCAACAACTTGAGTCCAAGAATATACGAAATGTTCTTTAATTAATAGTGGAAGTCCTCGAACTACGAATTTTGCCTTGCAATGGTTAAATGTCATAGTATTTTTGCTTTACAACATTTATTTATTGCAAGGTAAAATTCGTAATGCATAGACTACCACTATAGACAAATTAATAAAAAAAAAGAATTAAAGAATATTGTTTGTATTCTTAGACTTGATTTTAAAAAAGAGTATCAAAATGTAGATACTTTGAGATAGGTAAATATCTTGAACATGATTGATCAAGATTTTTACGAATCTCACGTCGAAATGCTTTTGATAAATATTTTGTACATGTTGGTCATCATTGTTGAAATTTGAGTCATACTTGCACTTCTTTGTTACTTAAATTGTCAATGTATGTACTATTTGGCCAACAATTTTACTCGTTGAATAATAAAATGTTATAACTTTTCTATTATTTATTATTTCTTTATATAAGTTACAAACAATGAGGATAAAGTGGAATATTTTAATTCATGGTTCAATTATGAGAAGTGGAGGAAAAGCGTAAGAGTTAAAGTGAAAAAAATTGTCAATTAGCTACTAACAGATTTGTCTTAAATAGTATTGATTTCCTCGCTAAAAAATCACTTGAAAGTGTTTGAAAAAAAAAGTGACAATGATCGAGCCTAACTGGAGCTAGCATTTAATAAGAAAATAGAGGAAAATAACAAAAGATGATTGCAAAAAAAAAAAAAGAAGTTTCAATATAGTTGTGTAGTTCATGCCAACTTAAAATTTAATTTTATATTCTAAATTGTGAAATTTATGGTGCTGTAACATAACAACCGACTTAATTTCATAATGAAGAATTATATCGACTTTATCAATAAGAAATTTATTCATTTTTTTTCATGTTGATAATGAAGGTCAATCACTTCTGCTGTTGGTGGCTTTAAGCATGCTCAACGCAAGATATATTTTTTTCTTTTAAAAAGAACTTAAAAGAAGGGACAAAGGTTCCATAATTTTATGTTTTAGAACATTCTCGCTATCCTAATGTCATACAAAGTTTACATAGTTCAATTATTTCAATGACAAAATATTTTGTTAGTGATATTTATCTTAATTTGGAAAATTGACTACTACTCTTTTATCTACTAATGCAAAATATGATAATGCAATAAAATCTAAGTACTTACCTATCTATCTTGCTCCTATTATATGTTACCTATTCTCGGAGACTGATGATAGTTTGCTCCACTACTTGAAGATTAAAAATCGTTCGGTAGAACTCTACCAAAAATTTACAATTGCTAATAGTTTACAGTGAAACCATATATAATATAAAGTTAATGATACATGTTTCTCATTTCTAAAGTATGTACCAATTTTACCACTATTCTTGTCGAGGGAGTGAGGGAATTTAACAAGGGGAGCTCTTGTGTTACTAAATATCCTCCAAATAGAAATAGTTGCAAATTTAAAACAATTATTGGATACTAATGATAATTTTAGAACAGTGATGCCCATGAAACTGACAAATAATATAAACAAAATCTTTTATTTATGCTACCTGCGTTGCGACTGGAAAATCAGCTTGAAAATCTAGTGGAAAGAATTGATCTGAATGTTTCTTTGAAAACAAAGGCTTACATCTAAATATATACATTCTATAATAAGTTTGGAAATATGACTCAAGGACACATAATAGAAAATTATTGCTACTAAATTGATTTTGAGAATGGTTAATGCATAATCAATGCTTAAATACGAAAGCATTAAAAAATCTAACTAAGAATTAGCCTTAATCATGGTTTATAGCTAAATATAGAAACAAAATTCAATTTCTAAGTTAAGACCTTACAAACATTTAGTGTCCCGACTTAACTTGCTAGAACGTGAAGTATACTCTAATTGGACTTTTGATTTTTCCATCACTGGAAAGGTACCTTCAATTCACAAAATAGTTATTTCGAGCAGGTATGCCCGCAAGGTGTGAATTAGTTATTTAGAGCTAAAAAAGAACTTATACTATGTGAGACCATATTAGAATTTTTCAAAAAAGGCACCTTTAATTTACCCTTGTAAATAACAAGGAGAAATCAAATTACAACAAAAAAAATAGCAAACTGACCTGGCTGGGCAGTGGACACCAAGCTCAATTACATGCAACTTAGATGTAATTTGGCCAACATTAAAACTCCAAGTTGAAAATGAAATAAGAATAGAAGGATTCTCATTTCCTACGACCTGCTCAATGTCACGGCCATGCCGTCTAGGCCCGGGTCGGCATGTCGTGCGGCACTTGAAAAGGGACTCTACCCAGACAAGTCAGCCTTCAACAAGCCCTTTATCCAAGGACTTAACTCAGAAGCGTCGTCTCATAATCCATCAGGCAACATGCGCATCGAATATCGTATCTCGCATGGCCTAGCGAATGCTAGCTGCCAACCCCTGACTCTCGCTACGAGCGCGATATGAGGCCCTCTGGTCCCAAACCGTCCTTAGGAGGTCCTCCTAGAGAGACTTTGTGCCATCCGCTTGGCTCCAATGCCCGCACACCTAGGCCCCATGTGCGCCTAGGAGGTCACTTACACTAAGGCATCTCGGTTGGTAGCGCTTGGTGAGGAGGATGGTGGAGACCCAACACCAGACCACTTCCCCCTAAAGAGCTAAATAAACTTACCAAGTGTGACGCGAGTAGACATTGCTTCGTCCCAAACGATGACACTTTTTGAACAGGGCCTTTATCGCCTTCCCAAAGCATCCTAACTTGCATCCTTGACTTGGTAACTCTTTAGGGATTGCTCATATCATAGTTCGGTCCGCCTTTGCTCGGTCCCGAACAGACTTGTCAAGGCAGGATCGTAATACAATAAGAGACAGCCTTGACATTCTCCCACACTTCTTCTTATCGATGTCCTCATCGATACTAACACTCGTTCTTCATCACTTGATGAGTCGATATGGACATCGAAGGCAGATCTTCTTTGATCTGTGCTTGACTTAATATGCTTCTCTAGTCCCATCATCTAAACATTCAAGCAAATAACTCAAGCCTCGATCCTAGGTTCTTTTGATTCCCTTATGACCACGTTGCACATGCATGACCATCTACATCGATCATGAACTCATTATGACCCAGTTTTGCTCCTTCAATGTCAAGTGTTGGATTCATGCTCCCACACTTTTACTCTGATTGTGGCTCGAGTGAAACACAAGTAGCAAATCACTGACTCAACTAACGTGTGCCTTGTAGTGTCTTTGAGTCTCACGATCTAGCCATCGACCTACAAAACAAAAATAGCATACCTGTCCATATGCAAGAGAACTACGACTCACCACACAATGGCTTACTCTTTGGCACTAAGCCCATTCGCCAATTGTGTCCCCCTATATAGTGAGACCTTCAAAGCAAAGAATGTGTTACAATATCACCATCACCTTATCCATTCAAGCGCCTAAGTGTATGCTCGTATTGCACTTAGTTGCTTGACGTCGTAAAATGGTCTCTAGTTACCATCGTGATACAAAAAATGTATTTTACCTCTTTGCCTTTCTTAGTATTACTTGTGCTACAAGACATACAAGCAAATATATCAGTAATAACATATTCACACAAGTCTCGAACGATACCTAATTTGCACACATTGCCTTCTGCATTCACCATTTACCGGGTGAACGTACACCAACGTCTACTCGAACAACCTTGCTCGATAATTCAAGCATATTATTTCCCAGCAATTTAAAGCACGTTTTCCACAAGCCAACCCACTTTAATGTTGTCCAACGTAACGTACAACTTGTCTCGCTTCTCTCTGCACCATCTTGTCGACGTCCTCGTCGACTGAACAGAAAAAATTCCTTCGCTAATTAGAGGCACCATTGTAACTTACAAAGACTAAATTTCAATTAATCAAGTTAAGCACTATTGTGTCACAAAACCAACAACATTATTCTTTTCAACACAGCAAGCGCCTCTGCGTTGAACGTAAATGAGCACCATAGTAGGTTACTTCCCGAGCGACATCATGCTAGGATAATCATTTTAATTAACGACAGCCACCTCTGTGCACTGTTTGCAATATGATTTCCAGGCATGCATCATCGATTTACAAGTAATCAGTTTCTTAATACTGAGGTAACTATAGTGATTAACGTCAGACACCTCTTGTGTACTGATTTCACTATGACGACCCAACTAAGATTTCAAGACATATTGAGTGCCTTTGCACCAAAACAACCATAGTGCGCAACGTCAGTCACCTCTGTGAACTGATGACACTATATTTGAACTTGTTTGCACCTCTGTGCGATAAATAATGAGTGCCTCCGCACCGAAACAGTCATAGTGGTTAGCGTCAGTTCACCTCTTGTTTACTGATTCCACTAGGTTCACTCGTTGGCACCTCTTGTGCAAAAAGAAATAAGTCCCTCTTGTACTGAAACAACCATAGTGATTAACGTCAGTCACCTCTTGTGTACT
Organism: Hibiscus mutabilis; assembly: GCA_019671005.1. Lineage (NCBI taxonomy): Eukaryota > Viridiplantae > Streptophyta > Magnoliopsida > Malvales > Malvaceae > Hibiscus > Hibiscus mutabilis. The sequence goes on along the minus strand of CM033718.1, from coordinate 21,515,462 downwards.
GATCCCACCAGGTTCAACTCGTTAGCATCTCTGTGCAATATAAAGATCAAGCACCGCGTATGCTTCGATCGCTATAGTGGTTACCGACAGGCACCTCTGTGCGCTGGCTCCACTATAAAACTCACATGCACCTCCGTGCCACAAATTCATAACTGAGCACCACTGTGCTAAAAGGAATAAGCGCCACTACGCGGAGATAATAAGCAAGCACCTCTGTGCCCGAAACAATAGTCAAACACCTCCGTGCACTAACCAACCCTCAATTTGATTAACATTGTTGACTCACCCAACCCACTCCTTTTACGAGCGCGCTTGGTATGGAGTCCAACAATCTAACGTCGTACAAAGTTTAAATTCACATCAACCCGGCTCGAAAGCCTTGCTCTGATACCAGCTATCACGGCAATGCCGTCTAAGCCCGGGTCGACATGTCGTGTGGTACTTGAAAATGGACTCTACCCAGACATGTCAGCTTTCAACAAGCCCTTTATCCAATGACTTAACTCAGAAGCGTCGTCTCATGATCCATCACGCAACATGTGCATTGAATATCATATCCCGCAGGGTCTAGCGAATGCTAGCTGCCAACCCTGACTCTCGCTACGAGCGCGATATAAGGCCCTTTAGCCCCACCAAACTATCCCTAGGAGGTTCTCCTAGAGAGATATTGTGACATCCGCTTGGCTACAATGCCCGCACACCTAGGCCCCACGTGGGCCTAGGAGAAGGTCACTTACACCAAGGCAGCTCGGCTGCTAGCGCTTGGCGAGGAGGATGGTAGAGACCCAACACCAGACCACTTCCCCCTAAAGAGCTTAATAAACTTACCAAGTATGACACGAGTAGACGTTGTTTCGTCCCAAACGATGACACTTTCTAAACAGGGCCTTCATCGCCTTCCCAAAACATCCTAACTTGCATCCTTGACTTGGTAGCTCTTCAGGGATTGCTCATATCATCGCTCGGTCCGCCTTTACTCGGTCTCGAACAGGTTTGTCAAGACAGGATCGTAATACAATAAGAAACAGCCTTGACACTCAGCATAACCAAGCACATATGATAAGCTACGTGTCATATCAACGATTGTTGTGTGTAGTGAAATAGAGTAAAGTGCAAGAAATCCACTTATCTTAAATTGTGCAAATGAAGCAGCATGTGCTTCGAGAGCTTTGCATAGGCTGCTTATCAACAAAGAAAAGTTGCATGTTCCCCTTAACCAATTGTGGCCTCTAAATGAAACAATACACAAGTCAAAATCTGAATTTTGTAGTGGCAGCAGAGGTAGTTTTCAGAAGAGAACAATGGCTATGCAAGGAAAAGAAAACTAAAAAAGTGGGTGTTAAAACAAATATGATACATCAAGAGACAAGAAATTAATTCACAGAATAAACTACAACAGTTTGACCCAAAGAAAACATACTAACCACAAATACTTAGCTTAGGGAAATATTATGAACATAATACTTCAAAAGCTCTTTATTCTGGCATACCACAAAATGTAATACACGTTTCGCTATTTTCAAATTCCCTGAACTTATAAATGAAGCAACAGTTTCTTCACAACAAAAAATAATCACCTAAAAAGCATTAATTGGTCCCATCATTTGTCAAACATTATTGTCCCGAATTCCCTGAACCATTGCCCATTGTCTCAAACAAAACCCCAAGTTCATACCATCCTCACTTCCTGTGCCATTTGTCCCTCATTAGCTTAACCAAGAATAATAACAAGCCTCGTTCACCGCCCCTCAGCGTCATTCAACACCACAAGCATCAACAGCAGCCAATAAAAAAAGAAGAGCCAAAAACGAAAAATAAAAGAGAGAGTTACCCTTTACGTTGTTCTCGGTTTCAGACGGTCGGAGACACCAACGGACGATCTCAACGGTCTGAACCCTCAGAGGCACCACGGGACCATCACATCTCGTATTCGCGACCATCCGACGGCTTGACTCTCAGATCGACGGCAAGGAAGATCAAGCGATTATAGGTGATTTCGTGGCTTTTGGGTCGTTTGTGGAGAGAACCAGTCCGATAAGTTAAAAGAGAAAAACGAGAGGAGCCGGTTCGTGCCCTTGAATGCCGAAAGCGACGCCGGACGGTGGAATGACGGCGGCAAGAAGAGAGGCGGCCATAGTGGAAATTTAGAGAAATTTAGGGGAATGAAATGAAAAAAATATATATATTACAAAAGAAAGAAGGGTTTTAATTTTTCCTGCTGATCTGCGGGTCCGGAACGAGTCAACCCGACCTGTATCTAAACCCGGATCCCAATACAACCAACCCGCTCGACCCATCAGAAATTGAAAAGGATGGAACGGGAGGTTATTTACAAGCTCGTTTTAAAAGTATAGAATTATGATGTTTACAGGCGATTAACCGTAGCAGAAAAACTTGTCATTATGATTATTAAAAGTTTTAGTTTAGTTTTTTGATAAATTGTTATTATTCTGTTTAAATTAACTATTTTAAATTAATTAGTTTATTTAGTATGATTACTTGATTAACTATTAACCATTTTACATATGGTATTATAAATAATTTATTACTACTAATTTTAATAATTTAAAAAATATCAACCAAAAAATTCAAATAACGTCTTATTTATAATGAAAATGTCTGCAAAATTTAAAACAATTAAAAAGTTTAAGGAAAATAAAATACAGTGCAAGTTCAATAAAATATATAAACTAATTAAATCTTCAAAGTTTATGCAACTTTATTAAACTAATTAAAATAGAGTGTAACTTCATTAATAACAGTATATACGGCAAATGTCAGAAACATGACAAAATTAATTTTGTGCAATAGAATTAATTTTGTGCAGTTAATATTTGTCATACTTAACAATGTTGTATATACTCCATTTTGTGTGTCATATAAAATTATGTAATAATTTGTAATTCAATATCATTATAAATTTATTTTTTGCTTTTTTATCAAATTTTTTGGTTAATTGTTTAACTAAAAATCGTAATTATAATCGCCATGTTAACCTCTAATTTTACTGGTACAATTATCGTATCATTTTGGTTAAATTTTATTAGTAGAATTACTTGCTATTTAGTTTAATTTTTATATTTTTCGATACGGTATATTAGTTCGAGTTTTTATGAATGCCCTTGTATAAAATATACTTGTCTATTTTTACTCTTTTATATCAGTTTGGTACGGTATATCAATAGAGTATGATTTTATTGAATGAAAAAGAATCACACAAGAAGTACTAGCACATGTCTTGTTAAAAAAACCTATAATCTTATTCGGAAAGAAAAGGTACACATGCCAGTAAAGATCAAACGGAATAAAACACCAAAGGGGATCTAAACAAAAAAAAATACACCTACGAATTGCATCCAAGAAGTACAAACAAAGCACTTACGGGCACACTCACTCACGACATGAAGCATTAGTCCAACACTTGAAATCATGTTTTTCGATCAAACTCTCCCATCGCTATAACGTCTGCAAGGCTGTTTGCCTCAACGAAATATATTATAGCCCGACGATAGAGGATCCCCACCAAAGCACAGTACACAACACACAAATCGTCAAATACAAGAGCAACCGACCGACCAATACATTTGCTACTCCAAACTATGTGAATGCTATTACCCACAAACACACGAGCAATAAATTCCAATATAACATGCAGCCCCTAATACTACACTTACAACCTCGATTCTTGTAACACCTCTTCTCGGTCTGGTAGGGATCCGGGTCGAATAGTGTTATCGAAAGATTAATCGAAGGTTCGAAAAAAGTTTCAGAGTTCAAAACCTAATCTAAGTATCATATTGATTATCCTTAAGACTTATCCACTTGTTGGTTACTAAACTTAATCCAAGTTAGGGTCAATTTTAAACTTTTCTTAACCTTAGGGACTAAATTGTAAATTTTATAAATTAAGGATCCTTAGCCGAAATTCAGGTGATCATACTGAAATTAAACTTACTAGTTATTAGCCTGTGAAATTTCATTACTAACGGAGGTCATTTACCTATCTGACTAGACGATACAATATTTAGTGACCATTTTGTAACTGTTCAAAACTGTTTTTATTCGGATTAACCTATCAAGTGATTTCCAAGTCTTACCAGATTTTACCAGCAAACTAATAATCAGTAATTCTAATATCACATCAAATTCTAGAATATTTCAAACCCATTTAGTTTTCCACCATTTTAGGCTGTTTTTAACCGTTTTTAACCTTATCTGACATATCACTTAAACCCCTTTTAGGTTATTACAAACCATAGACATTATACACATAACAAAATGGGTAGGTTACACATCTTTAGGTCCTATGCCACCTTATTAGGAGTTTCAAGGCGAAAGATAAACATACATATATAGATGATGTGACTTGCAACCGCAACTACACGATCGGAGCTCGGAATTGTTCAAAGTCCTGAAAATGCATGTGACACACATGTTAGGCTTACATAGTCTAGTGAGGTAGTTATAACAATTACAATAAATGATTAATATTATGAAATACATGATAATCAAATATACAAGTAGTCATATTATACTATGCATAATTCATGCTTATTACACATATTCTCATGTTTTCATATTCACATATTATATGTCACATAGTCATATCGCAATCACATTGTCATAACACAATTCATAGGCACATATCACATTAGGTACCATTGGATACACAGATTCCCCTATACACCAACACATATAACGGAGAGTGGGTCGTAACCCTTGAGACGTAGCTTCGGAGATATATCCCTACACAGCTGACCTTATTTCCCCCACATATAGGCCGTAGCCATAGACCGTAGTCCTCTCTTACTTAACCGAGCTCAATAATCCTATGGCATGCCAATTGTATCCAATGTCCATAATTACACAAATTCACATAGTCTATATTTTTTTAAGTCATATCATGTTAAATATCAAAATGTAACATTTCATATTATTTTCATATATCATATACATGTAACATATCATAGTCATATTTGCACATGTCAAAGAAATACAAGATACTTACCAGATTTTCCAATTGAATTCAACACGATTGCTCTACGTGAGCCCTTAAACAAATACAAACATAACCACAAAATAATGCAATGGGATGGCACCGAGCCTATCCCATGACACAACTACACTCACCTTGACAACCCGATGTTTTAAGACTCTCGGATAACATCGCCTTTATCCTTGGCTTTCGAAAGAGATGACGGTTGTTCTCTATAACCCCCAATCGGTAGCGAGGATTCGAATTGTCAAACCGGAAAACTCGAGCTTACCACCTTATCACTGAATCGTTCTCTTTTTCCTTATTTTTCTCTATGTTTATTGCGCACACCCCCTATTTATACTCAATGGTCGGCTCCCCCATTTTTTCTCTTCAATCTCTATGTAAGGCGTGGCCCTTAAGCTTTAGCCACGTGGTGGGCAACATGCCACCTTGGCTTATGTTGCGCCATGTTTCCCCAAACGTGGGGAATTCACAGCAATTCCCTTCAATTGAAGGAATTGGCCGTGGGTCCCCCAATTCACATTATTTTTTTAATAATAATAATAATAAACTGATATAGTTAGCTCGAATAACTTTTATTGCTTCAAATTAGGTACAAGATCGAGCTAATTATATAACCGGTACAAAATATTTGATCGTCGGAACCTAATTATATAACCGGTTTTCGGGGTATAACAACTCTCTCCCCCTTAAGAAAATTCGTCCTTGAATTTTTGCTTTAGGCGAATAGATGAGGATACTGTTTCTGCAGTCTCCTCAGGTTCCCATGTTGCTTCTTCAACGGAATGACTTCGCCGTAAAACTTTTACTAAAGGCATAGTCTTGTTACGAAGCCTCTTGGTCTCTCGTGCGAGAATTTGAACAAGTTTTTCCTCGTATGTCAGATTAGATTGAATCTCCACAGATTCCAGTTCAATCACATGGGAATGATCTAACCAGTACTTACGTAGCATAGATATATAGAAGACATTGTGAATCCGACTTAATTCCTCATAGAGGGCTAATCGGTAAGCAACAAGTCCAACTTTTTCGGTCACTTAGAATAGACCAATGAAGCGAGGACTTAGCTTTCCTTTCTTTCTGAAATGAAGAATCTTCTTTCACGGAGATACTTTGAGGAATGTCTTCTCACAAACCTCGTACTGAATATCTCTCTTGCCTAGATTGGCATAGGACTTGTGTCGGTCGAAGGTAGCCTTAAGCCGATCACGGATAATGGTTGTCCTTTCTTTGATTTCCCGAAGTAAGTCAGGACCTAACATTTTGCCTTCACCGAGTTCAGTCCAACAAAGAAGAGTCCTACACCTCATTCCATAGAGAGCTTCATACGAAGCCATTTGAATTGAAGCCTGGTAACTGTTGTTGTAAGCAAACTCGACCAAGGGTAGGGATTTCTCCCACGTATTCCCAAAGTCGATGACACAGGCTTGGAGCATATCTTCCAGAATCTACAAGGAAGAATCGGATTGGTACAAACACTTATTCACATAACTTAGAGAAGAGTTTAGAGTTACCTGAATAACTCTTTCAGGTTGGCCGTCAGTTTAAGGATAAAAAACAGTGCTAAGATGCACTCGCGTTCCCAAGGCCTCGTGTAAGGTCTTCCAAAATTGAGACGTAAATCGTGGGTCACGATCGGAGATAATAGATAATGAAATTCCATCTAAATGAATGACTTCATGGATGTACAACTCCGCGAGGTTAGGCAAGATGAAATCCATTCATACTGGAAGGAAGTGAGTAGACTTGGTGAATCAGTCCACAATGACCCAAATGGCATCATTTTTCTTTGGAGTCAAAGGTAGACCACTCACGAAATCCATTGTAATACGCTTTCATTTCCACTACGGAAGTTCAATGGGCTGCAGAAGACCCGTAGGTACCTTGTGTTTGGCTTTGACCCGCTGGCAAGTCAAACAACTTGCTACGTAGTCCGTGATTTCATTCTCCATACCAGACCACCAATAGATCTCCTTCAGATCTTTGTACATTTTGATAGCTCCAGGGTGTACAGAGAAAGGGCTAGAATGAGCTTCACTTAGGATTTGGTTCCGAAGGTCATCATCATTGGAAACATAGTAACCCTTCGAAATTCAAAACAAAGTCGAGATTTGAGCTATCCTTAACCTTATCAATAAGGGATTGCAACTCCTCATCAATTTCTTTGAGTGCCTTAATTCGAGATACAATGGTGGAGTGAACTTTCAGCTCAGCTAACAATTTGCCATGTTTTCTAAGTCGGAAGTGAGCATTCAAGCATCTCGGAGAAGAAGTGGGCTTCCGGCTAAGAGCGTCAGCCACCACATTGGCTTTACCAGGATGGTAGTCAATGAATAAATCATAATCTTTCAATATCTCCATCCATCGGCGTTGACGAAGGTTTAACTCTTTCTGAGTTATGAGATATTTCAAGCTTTTGTGATTAGTTTAGAGATAACGCTTCTCACCATAAAGATAATGTCGCCAAATCTTCAAAGCAAACACAACTGCAGCAAGTTCCAAATCACGAGTCAGGTAATTTCGCTCATGAGGCTTGAATTGACGTGAGGCATAAGCTATGACTTTGCCTTCTTGCATCAGAACACAACCTAATTCTAGGTGAGATGCATTACTGTACACGGTGAAGTCTTTTCCCCACTCGGGTTACACTAACACAGGGGCATGAATAAGGACTTGCTTGAGCTGGTCGAAACTCCTTTGCTAATCAATAGTCCACACAAAAGGAGTATCATTGCGGAGAAGCTACGTTAAGGTGCTGGAAGCAATGAGAATCCCTTAACGAATCTACGGTAATAACCTACAAGGCCCAGAAAACTACGAACTTCTCTCACATTCTTCGGAGGAGTCCAATCAATGATTACTTGAATCTTCTTTGGATCTACCTAGATTCATGTAGAAGAAATCACATGGCCAAGGAATGATACTTTGGATAACCAGAATTCACATTTACTGAACTTGGCATAGAGTTGTTTTTCCCGGAGGGTCTAAAGCACAATCCTGAGATGTTTTTCATGGGAAGCTGAGTCTTTAGAATAGATCAGAATGTTGTCTATAAAGACAACCACAAACTTATCGAGATAGGGTCGAAATGCACGATTTATCAGGTCCATGAAGGCTGTAGGTGCATTTGTGAGCCCAAAAGGCATCACCAAAAATTTATAGTGACCATATCTGGTTCGAAAGGCAGTCTTTGGAACATCATACTCTTTCACCAACATTTAGTAGTATTTGGACCGAAAATCTATCTTGGAAAAGATAGAAGCATGTTTCAACTGATCAAAGAGGTCATCTATCCTCGAAAGTGGGTACTTGTTCTTGATCGTCACTTTATTCAATTGATGATAGTCAATGCATAGACGTATCGATCCATCATTCTTTTTTACAAACAAAATCAGCGCTCCCCAAGGTGAGGAACTCGATCAAATGAATCCCTTATCTTGGAGGTCTTAGATTTGAACTTTTAGTTCCTTTAACTCCACCGAAGCTATTCTGTATGTAGTAATAGAGACTGGTGTAGTCCCCGGACGCACTTCGATTTTGAATTCTACTTCTCGGGTCGGAGAGAGTCCCGGAAGTTCATCGGGAAATACATCAGGGAATTCTTTCACTACCGGCACATTTTTGAGTTTTGGATCCTCTTTAGACTCCATAGCATACATGATAGCTTTACTAGGCTCGGGTTTGGTTTTCATCAAGTTTATGCTTTCATTACCGAGTTTACGAAGGTATAGCTTCTTTTTCGAGCAGTCTACCCAGGCTTGATGTTCAGCTAACCAATCAAGACCTAGGATAAGATCGAACTCACAGAAAGCAAGGCCATCAAATTGGCCATGAATGGGATCCTTGGATCCTCAGAGGACAAGCTTTACAAATCATTCGAATGGTCACACTATCCCTTAAAGAATTGGAAACAACTATTTCGGAAGCAACATGTTCACATTCTAGATCATACTTTTCAATCAAGGGTTCACTAATGAAAGAGTGTGTGGAGCCTGGATCTATCAAAGCATAAACAAATTCAAAACATAACTCCACCATACCTGCAATCACATCAGGATCATCCTCTTGCTCGTGACTTCGAACGTGGTACATTTGGGCTGAAGTCTGCAGGTCACGACCAACTGGAGAAGTATTGTTGTTGCGAGGTCTACATGGGGATCCAGATAGCACTGGCTTTGCTCTTCTCCCCTTATTAGGATTGTTCTGAGAATCTACAGATGTAGGGGCTTGAGGATTCTGTGGGCACTAACGGATGAAGTGGCCAGACTCTCCACAAAGTTAACAAGAACCAGATTGCCTACGACACTGCCCCGAGTGCCTCTTCTGGCAGAAATTGAATAAGTGAATCCGAGAACCCTTTGTGGAACTGTCTGTGCTATCCATTGAATCTGTACGGGTAGTAGTTGTTCCGACAGACTGAAACTGAGGTACATACCCAGATCGAGGCAACTGTTGGTAGGTAGTAGACTTTTGGTCACATTGTCTTCCTTTCTTCTGGGACGTGGGTAATTTAGAATCATCTTGGAACCTCTTCAGGTCGAGTCTGGTTCCTATTTCTTCTCTCAGAGGCTTTCTCTGAAGCTTTGATTGCGATGGCCCGATTGAAAAGGGTCTGGAAGTCTTCGATCTCTAGAGCAACGAAGAAAGGATGAAGTTCATCACAAAGGCCGTCTATAAACATTATGCATTTTTCCTTCTCGGTACGGATGATTTCAGCACCATATCTTGTATACTTACAGAAAATCATGGATGTACTTCTCCACTAGTCTTCCCCATTGCCTCAAATAGAGGAATTTCTTGTGTCTTTCTGTAGTGTAGTGCTCGCTGATGTACTTCTTATGAAACTCCTGAAGAAAGAAGTCTCACGTGACACGATGTTCAGGAACAATGAGGGTCATCGTATCCCACCAGCTTTGGGCGTCTTCAGCTATCAAGGCTAGGGCACATTCAAGTTTATGCTCCTCATAACGCTTTATTTGCTTATTCAGCACTTTGAGAGTGTTTTCCAGCCAGTATTCCGCAGTCTCGGGATTATCCGGGTCCTGGCCGGTGAACGTATACATAGGATATTGCTTGAGCTTGTCAACATGGACTCTTGAAGCATGCAAAGAAGCCTTAGTAGGTGGGGGAGGTGGTTCTTGTCGGAGAGACACCACCATCCGTTTAATTATGTCCGTCATGGACATCATATACGCTTGCTGAGCGGGTGGCATTGATGGAAGGTAAGGTGGGTCGTTCTGTCCCACGCTCGAGTTGGATTTCAGGTCTCAGGTTGTCCACCTGAGTTGAGGAGGAGCCCGGATGAGGTTCGTTCACTACCCTTCTATCGGCAGGACTAGACAATTTAGATCTAATTTACACATAAAGATTAAATCGTGTAAGTTGCAATACATATTCAAATAACTCCTAAGTGGCATATGTAGACACAAACTCATAACGAATGCCTGGTTAGTCCTAGAATCGACTAAACCTAGGCTCTGATACCACAATTGTAACACCTCCTTCCTAGTCTGGTAGGGATCCGGGTCGAATAGTGTTATCAGAAGACTAATCGAAGGTTCAGAAAAGGTTTCAGAGTTCAAAACCTAATCTAAGTATCATATTGATTATCCTTAAGACTTATCCACTTGTTGGTTACTAAACTTAATCGGAGTTGGGGTCAATTTTAAACTTTTCTTAATCTTAAGGACTAAATTGTAAATTTTACAAATTAAGGGTCCTTAGCCGAAATTCAGGTGATCATGCTGAATTTAAACTTACTAATTATTAGCCTGTGAAATTTCATTACTAACGGAGGTCATTTACCTATCTGACTAGACGATACAATATTTAGTGACCATTTTGTAACTATTCAAAACTATTTTTATTCAGATTAACCTATCAAGTGATTTCCAAGCCTTACCAGATTTTACCAGCAAACTAAAAGTCAGTAATTCTAATAGCACACCAAATTCTAGAATATTTCAAACCCATTTAGTTTTCCACCATTTTAGGCTAAACATGTTTTTTAATCGTTTTAACCTTATCTGACATATCATTTAAACCCCCCTTTTAGGTTATTACAAACCATAGACATTATACACATAACAAAATGGGTAGGTTACACATCTTTAGGTCCTATGCCACCTTATTAGGAGTTTCAAGGTGAAAGATAAACATACATATATAGATGATGTGACTTGCAACCGCAACTAAACGATCGGAGCTCGAAATTGCTCAAGGTCTTGAAAATGTATGTGACACACATGTTAGGATTACATAGCCTAGTGAGGTAGTTATAACAATTACAATAAATTATTAATATTATGAAATGCATGATAATCAAATATACAAGTAGTCATATTATACTATGCATAATTCATGCTTATTACACATATTCTCATGCTTTCATATTGCAATTAAGCACCATAAAAGAGTCACCCAGTCATGCTTCCATAATCATAACATCAAACAAAACATCATGATCAAGTAGAATTGCATAATTTTAAAATTTATCACTTGAACCAAAGTAGGTTGATTAGGCTTCACCCTCTTCAAGTGTCATTTCTTCTAGTGTATTTAGAGCTTTTAAAATTCTTGACTTTGCTCATCATTGCTCCAACACACTACAATAAACAATCATATATATTTTGGTATCCAAATTGCTTTGGATTCATTGACATTAGTCTCAAAAAATTTTAGTTCTCTTAAGAATTCGTTTTGCAAATTCATTCTTTTTATTTAAAGAAATAAGTCTATTTGTTGGACCCATAAACTTTTAACCATTTTCCTTTTAAAAATTTAGGGAACTAAACTATCTACAATAAAAGCTCGATTTAACAAAATTTATTTTTGAGCTTTCTCCGTTTTCATTTTTTTCAAAACTTTTGTTAATCAAAACCTTTTCCTTTTAAGATCATCAATCTCCTTTTGATGATCTTCTTGAACTTTTAAAAGTAAATTTTGCAAGTTTAAATTCTTTTGTTCAAAATCTTCAAATTTTACTTGCATTTCTTTAAATTTAGCTTCAAGTTCAAGATTTGTTTTAGAAAACTAGTCTTTTTCAATTTTTAACTTTAAAATCATCTTTTTATTTTTCTAAACAAACGCTTCAAGTTCCAAAACCAATTCGTCATAAATTTCTTGTAATTTATCAAAAGTATATGAATATGAAATAGATGAATTAGAACTTATTTTTGAATCTTCTTTGATGACCATAAGACATAGTTTTACTACTTCTTTATCGGTGGAATCTTCATCACTCCATGTAGCCACAAATGCCTTTTTTTTTTGTAATGACTTGATCCCTTCTTCTTGAGTCTAGGACAATCATACTTGAAGTGTCATGAGTTCCTGCATTCGAAGAATATGATGGGATCTTTCTTCTTCTTCGACTTATGCCTTGATTCTTTTTTATCACACTTCATAAATCTTCTAACCTTCTTGAAGAGTTTGTTCATTTTTTCATCTTTATCTTCACTAGATTCTTCTTGTAAGCTTGTGGAGGATTTAAGTGCAATATTATTCTTTCTTTAGAAGAATTGAATAAATACATAATTTAAGGGAAAAAAGGTAGATTGAGTTTTAGAAGAATTGAAATTCATCACTCCATGTAACCACAAATGTCTTTTTCTTGTAATAACTTGATCCCTTCTTCTCGAGTCTAGGACAATCATACTTGAAGTGTCCTGACTTCTTGCATTCGAAGTATATGATGAGATCTCCCTTCTTCTTCGACTTATGCCTTGATTCTTCTTTATCGCACTTCATAAATCTTTTAAGCTTCTTGAAGAGTTTGTTCGTTTTTTCATCTTTATCTTCACTAGATTCTTTTTGTAAGCTTGTGGAGGATTTAAGTGCAACATTATTCTCTTCTTTAGAAGAATTGAATAAATAAATAATTTAAGGGAAAAAAGTTAGATTGAGTTTTAGAAGATTTGAAATTAAATTTTAGAAAATGGTTTAATAGTGCACTAGGTCCCTACATTGGCTTGTACATTAGAGTTAGGTATATATATATATAATTGTAAAATATTGGGGGTTTTTGAAGATATTTTTTGGGGATTCTCACAGTGATTTATACATGTATACTTCGATTATATACACATTTCAGATATAGCAATCACTTTTCCCATCTCTATATGAGTTTCGGTGATAAAACTTTTCTCGTCCTCGTGGATGAAGATTTCAATTATTCCTCATCTCATCAGTTTGAATCCCCATAATTTTCTATTATTCCTCACTTGATTTCCACCCCTAATCTTTAAGTCCTACAAGATCTAGAGGAAAAACAAAATACTTCGTTTTCAAAGTTATAAACTATTCTTCAAAATAAATTAATACTAAATCAAATGTTAAGCTTTTTAGATTTTAAGAATATAAATTTGAGTTTTATTATGTATAAATTTATGGTTGTGTAGACCTTTATCAATTCTAACTATAATTGTCCATGTGTTTTCCTATGACGAGATTACAAATTGTTCTAGTGCTCAAGCAATAGTAATCGCACATTGATCAAATTTCAAAGTTTTGAGAGGGCAAAAAGAAAATTTTGGGCCTAAATTTAAGCTTAAGAGTGTAGAAAGTCTTTGAACTTTTGAAAAAAATTAATTAAGTCATAAAATGTTTTGCACCCAATTAAGTATTTTAAGTTATGACTTATATTAACTGTTGAATCTAACGTATTTTGAATTAGTTGGTGTAGCGTGTCGTGGCACAATGTTGCCACTTGACATTTTTAGAAATTTTTTTATTCTATTAAAATAAGTAAGACCTTTTAATGTACAATTCAATTTCGAAGAAAATTCTGGCGTTGTAAGCACACTACAAATGGGTATTCTCAAACCTCTCGAATCAGTAAGTACAATACTCTTCAATATGGAGTTGTCCACACAACTAGAACATAGACTAGTGATCGCTCTGCCTTAATCCCTTTTTCATTTGAAATTCCTTAGTTGGTGACCCACCGATACATGATTAAAATAAATGCACTCTTTGATACACTATTTTAATTGCATGATTTGTTTGGTTTTTATGATTATTCAGTCACATAGAGTTAAATAGAATGTTCAAATGATTAAAGTAAGATTTTATATAAAAAAATAATGAGTACTTACTGGAAGTAATTTACATAATCCTCTTCGATTAGAATGAGTGTGTATAGTTTAGAATTAACCCTTCCTAATTTAGCAGCATCAAATAACTTTGGAATATTTCGAGTTCTTGAACCTATACTTGTCCTCTTAACATCTTTGCTAATTTTTAGCCATTCATCAATCTCAACTTAAATTGCAATCATCCAAGAACCAAATTCATTAACAAGTTATTGCTTAATTTAACATAAATAGAAATTGGAATTTTAACAAACTAACTTTTCTTCAAAATAAATCTTTTGAGTTGTGAAATTCATTGGTATTTGCTCTATGGTTGAGGTTGAGTTGTGGGGTGTTTATTTGGCCTTTTAAATGCTTGGGACTTGGGTATTCGGCATATTATATAGCTGTCCACAAATGATTCAACATTGGAATGACTGGCAAGCGCAATCGATGATCCTACACCATGTTTCGAGCTTGCTCCAACGTGATTGACTGGTTTATTTTTAGCATATACCAGAAGTAGGAAACGTAGTCGCAGATGGTTTGGATAAGTTGGCCCGAGTAGAGGATATGAAATGCTCGCTATTTGTTGATCTACCACCTTCGATTTTGCCGATTTTGCACAGGGATGTTAGTGACCACCATGATGGCTAGGTCTATTAACTAGTTTTTCCTTACATTGTTCACAAAAAAAATCTTCTAAAATTTCACATTTAGAATCGAATATGCTATGATCAAGTGTCAGAGCTTCTTTGGTTCGAGAATTATAAGCAGGTTTGTTAATAAGAGCATTGACAAAATCCCACATATTGTTCTTCACATCATCAATTTTTATATGATTTTTCGTCTTCATCTTTCACTTGTTTATTGATTTCATGATATATTTAGAAATATGATCGGTTTCGTTGTCAATGTGAATTCCACCTTTAACAGTAGATATGCCATTCATAAAACTGATCTATTAAGTACAACATAAATTATTACAACCTACTCTTAAAACCTTAAAAACTTTAAATGATTGAAAAAGATGATTTATAATACTTCTCATCTCTGATATCTCATTATTAATATTCTCGTAAAAGATGAAACAATAAATACTTTAAATGAATCAAGCCTCTTTGTGCAACATAAACAAACCAAATGAAATTCATAATACTTTAAAAGAGGTTCGGTCTCAGTTTTAAAGGCAACTTCAAGGTAATAGTCTACATATTTAACAAATGAATTCACAAGATTCTCTTCATTGAGCTTTACCTCTACGATGCCCCTAACACAAGCATAAAAGTTTAAGACTCTTTTCTTCATCAACAACCATATCATCTTTTAACTCGATCATGTTAAATCTAATTAATTATGGCTTAAATGTCATCATTCTCTAATTTTTCCTCCTCATCACATTCATCTATGATAAGTTTAATTTTATATCGCATGTTGTTTGTAAATTTCAATGACGAGAAATAAATATTAATTTGGACTTTTATTTATTAACTAAAATTTAAATCATATATTATTTTATGGGTAAATTCTATTTCAGCCGAAAGAAGAAAGGAAATCCTTCCTATTGTGAAGTCCAGTCAACTATACAAAAGAATAAGTCTATAACATTCCTTGTATATGAATTTACAAAAACTATTCTAAACGTTAGAAGTATTTAGGCTTAAGGGTGTTTAAAGCCTTTGAACTTTTGAAAGAAAAATTATTTGAGCCCTTGAACTTTTTTCGCACCCATTAAACCCTCAAACTAATAAATTGAATTAATTAAGACCTTTGATCAATTTTAAACTAATAAATTAAATCAATTGAGTCTTTGAAGTTTTTTTGCACCCAATTTTTTCTTAAGATATTACTACCACGTGACACATTTTAGTTCTGTCATGTGATATTTACATATTTTTAAAAAATTATTTTTTATAATTTTTATAAATGTTTAGAACTTTTAAATAATTTTTTAAATAAAATAAAAAAATAGAAATACCAAGTGACAATACTATAACACGACACGTTGCACCGACTAATAAAAAATTGTTAGATTTAGCAGTAAACATTGGCCAGAAGAATGAATTGATGATATTTTGGAGTATGAAGGCTTAATTGAGTGCAAAATTAATTTACGGGCTTAATTAATTTTTTTTAAAAGATTAAGGGCTTATAATATACTTAAGCTAAGCATTTATATCAGTGTTACAATTCAACATTAAATTCTAATTATATCGTATATTTGATTAGTATAACCCTAACTCCAATAATTAAAAGAAAGTTACATGCTTATAATGCTTTCGTCGTTTTCCATTAGCGATTTTCAAGTAAAACTCAATCGAATATATATTTGTAACCTTTGCTCCAAAACTATATCTTCCACCGGTGTAACATTATCATTGAAATTACTTCTCGTCAAAAGTGGAGTAAAACAAGATTCAGGCACAAAAATACCTTCGTCCTCCTCAACAGAAATTATGCACCATTGTTATGAACAAATATCAAGTTTTCTGACACATCAATGGTCACAGTAACATAATCTATCCATGAAAAAATTACTTTTATTGTCTACGAAAAATAGTAAAATTTTATAAAAAAATTGAAGTAATCTCAGGACGAAGTTAACTTCTTGATGTACCATCTTAGAATCCTCAAAAACTCAAAGGCATTGAGTGCAACGATCGACTGAGCCAACAAAAGCCTTTGGTCATTGTAGATGAGTTGTCAAGACTTTTCTTTGAAATCATTGTTTAGATTTTAGGATGAGTTAATAAAGATGAAACTGAAAATTTAGAGAGAGAATGAAAACTAATATAATTTTTTAAAGGTTTTTCTAAGATAAGAATAATGAGAGCTCATGAAAAAACGTGAGCTAATTTTTGCACAACAGACTTGCACGACACGAGAAAACCAATTATATATAAAAAATTATGCGATATTTAAATAGGCGTAAATAATAAAAATGTTAACTATTAGATATAAACATTCAACCGTACTAGAGCATTTATTCTCATTTCTCTTATCATCTTCTGATTATATACTAAGTTTTTTTTTTTGATTTTGATCGCTGAAAATATTTTATCCATTGAACGAAATGATTTTTTATTATAATATTCTTAATTATTGTTGAAAATTATATAAATAAAAATAAATTAACAACCAATGGATATAATATTTTAGCGAGGATAAGAGAATTGATAGAAAATGAATGGTTCTAGTACTACTAAAAGTTTATTTTTAATGTACAATCAATTTTCTTATCTTGTTTTGATTATGTATGAAATTGATTGCTAAAAATACTTTAACTATTGACTGTTGAAAGTATATTCTATTGATTGTTGAATTTTTTTTGCTATTTGTATAATATATAACAATAACAAAGAATACTATAATAGGAATTTAATTTATTAAATAGATTAAGTATTTTTAACAACGATTTTTTAAAAAGATTACTACATAATCAAAAGGGAATAAATTAACTAAAAATAAACTAGAAAAAAATGCTCTAATACCACAAAAGTTTATTTTTAACACTAAACACATTCTATGTCATTTATACATATTTATGCATAATATAATCTTTATAAACCATTTGAACAATTTTTTTGTTTGTGATATTTAATGAAATTTTATCAAAAAATTTAAAGCAACCCCAAGTCGAAGTTAACTTCTCAATGTACCATCCTATACATAAGCAAAAGAAATACACTTTTGGATACACATTTTCTATATCATTATTCGTTTTATTTTTATGATTAAGTCGCTTAGAGTTAAGTTGAATGTTTAAAAGTTTAAAGCAAGATTTTATAAAAATATAGAGCACTTATCGTAAGAGACTTTATATAATCCTTCTCGATTAAAATGATGGCGCATGATTGGAATAATAAAAAATTATTTTTTCTTTCCATTGGCGTGCTTGGTTGATAGGAATAATGAAAAAATTAAAAGAAACTTTTATTTTATTTTCGTTTATTGCTTTCTAGAGTTGAAAATTGAAAGGAAATAAAATTAAGCTTTGAAAAATTCATATTTTGTACTAACTCAAATCTCTCTCTCATTTTCTCTCCTATTTTTCTTTTAATTTTTTGATGATTTATTTTTACACATGTGAATAGAAAATGATCATTCCTTCCAATTTTCTTTCCTAACATGAATACCCAAAATTTATTTTCTTTCCATTTTTGTTCTCTTCCATCCTAAATAATTTAAAAACTACTAGTTAAAATTGTTTTTCATTGAGACTTACACAAACTTCCAATCTCTCGTTAATGATCTTCTCGTAAAAGCTGGAATAATAAATACTTTAAATGAATATTTAGAGTTAATCGAATAATCGAATGTGGCCAAATGGGGGTGAATTGGTAAAATAAAAATTTTGGTGGAAGTTTTGAGAAAACTAAAAATTGACATACGAATTGTTGGAGTGGTTCAACTTTCTCAATGAAGTTTTATCCACTACCTTAGCTATCCACACTAAGGATTTCACAAATTCACTAATTTGTATCAATATTTAAGGACAAGATTTAACCTTACAACCCCCTAAGATTTATACACAAAATCATAAGTCTACACTATTTCCTAAAAAGAAACAAATTTGCAAACAATGACAACCCTCAAAAGGTAAATTTGTTTACTACAATTAAGCTCTCACACATCCAAGAGCACTTACAAATGAAATACAATGAAGAACAAATACAATGCTCACAAGAAAGAATTATGAGTACAAACTGGATTTGTTATTGCTTCAATATTTAGATTGGTTTTTTTTGCTTCATTACTGTTTGGAGGTCTCTTTTATATGCTATCTTCATTTTTTAACTAATGTGGGGCTTTGGAAGGAGTGTAGAGTCATTTGAAGCCATTAAAACTAAGTATGAAATGCTCAACTGCATAGTGATATTGAGACCTTGTACAATGGTCTCGAGACCTTAAGGTGGAGTTTGTAAAAACTACTCGTTACAAGAGTCATGGTCTCAAAACTTTACCTAAGGTTTTGAAACTTTAAGCATGGTATCAAAACCCTTTTATGGTCTCTAAACCATTTCTATGATTTTGGTTTCAAAACTATTCTGCCCGAATCATTTCGAGACCTTCTAAAAAAGGTTTCAAAACTAACCTTTAAAAGATGAAAATGACTAGGTATTTTCTTTTAGGTGTATATTCGAAATAGTTACAAAGTCAAATATTTTAAACATCGTTTTGACATATTTAGTTCAAGTAATACGTCTTTACAAATTTTTACAAATTAGCCATTGAAAATTAAATTAAGTTATATCAAAATCAAAATAGGTCTAACAGAATCAAATCCCTTTGTGCAACATAAACAAACCAAGTGAAATTTATAGTACCTTAAGAGAAGTTCGACCTTAATTGTAGAGGAAGTTTTAAGGTCATAGTCCACATATTCGAAAAATGAATTTAGAAGGCTCTCCATTTAGTTTGACTTCTATGGTGCCTCCAAGACAAGTAGCTAAGTATAAGAATCTTTTCTTCATAAATGCAATCACATAGTCTTCCAATTCAGTCATTGTGAGGAAAGCTCTTAGAAACTCAATGAAGAAGATGACACTCAAGAAAGAAAACACATAAAATCATAAAGAAGAAATGTAGAGTGGAGATAAAACTTAGTTTCATTATTCATTAATGGTGTGTTTTCCAGCTTACTAATATAAGCTATATATAGGGTGAGCTAAGCCACAACTGCATGAATAACAGATATGTTAAAGCCGCCCAAAGCTAACAATAATTTGTTACAACCATAATACAAACTAATTGCCTTATAATTTCTGTTATTTCTAATATTTCCCCTACCTCTTCAATTTTCAACATCTTTAAATTCTCGAACACACAACTGATGTCAAAATTCCTCAAATTTGACAATGGCGATAGACTTGGTGAATACACCAGCCACTTGATCTAGAGCAGGAACATAGTTTACTTGAAGAGCATGAGCCAACACTTTCTCTCGAACAAAAACAAGTCAAGGTCAACATGCTTTGTTTAGCATGCATAACGGGGTTGGATGCCATGGCCATAACACTCGTGTTATCACTCCAGATAACATGCATGTCCTGCAACGTTATACACATATCTTTGAGAACTGCCTGCAACCACAAGACATCAGCTACATCATCTGCTAGGCTCTAAAATTCAGCTTCAGCAGTAGACCTGAACACCAATCTTTGCTTACGAGAGCTCCATGATAAAAAATGCATGCCAAAATAAGTACAATATCCAGAGGCTGATCTCCTATCATCAGGATCACTACCCTAGTCTGCATCAGAGAAGGAATGAAGTCTCACACCACACGGTTGTTGAGGGGAGAACCATAATCCAAATTCAAGTGTGCCTTTTAAATATCGAATAATTCATTTCACTACCGTCCAATGTAAATTAGTGGGGTACTACATGTATTGAGCAACCTCTTTTACAAGAAAGAAATGTCAAGTCTGGTGTGACACGCATACTGGAGAGAGCCTACTATGCTTTGATATTCATGGGCATCAGGGAGAGAAATACCATCTTTCTTACTCAACTTTGAGCTGATCACCATAGGTGTAGGGACGAAGCTAACATCTATCATATCAGTCTTCACCGAGAGCTTAGTGATGAACTTCTTTTGAGATAGGAACATACCTCAATGCACATGTTTGACTTCAATCCCTAGAAAAAAAATTAAGTTCCCGGGGTCTTTTAAGGAGAATTTTTGTGTGCTAGAGAGCAATAACAGTAGTGATGTGTTATTGAGAAGTGCCAGATATCAAGATGTCATCTACATACACTACTATGTACGTAGCATCAACACCCTTCTTGTAGACAAAAAGCGAAGCATCTGCATTAGAGGATTTGAATTCTAAGCCTTCAAGAAAAGTTTTCAGCTTAGTAAACCAGTTACTTGGTGTTTGTTTAAGCCCGTAAAGTGATTTGTTGAGCTTTGTCGACTATGCTAATGCTTGGCAAAATATTAGAAAATGAAATGGAAATATATAACAATAATGCCAAGTATGAGTCTTTTGCGTGCAAGTATACACGACCAGCAAGTAATACAACATTAAGCTGAGTATCGAATCCACAAGAGTTGACCAAGAACTTATTTGCTCAATGTTTACTTGTTTAAAAGAGTTCAAAGTGTTTGAAATGTTTTGGTTTTAAGATTAAAAAGATAGCAAAACAATGTAGTGGAAATGAAAGCAATCTGGCAATGAGGTGTTCAAATGAATGAACAGTGTTGGCAAGGGATGCATGGTTTTCATGCTATTCATGTCAGCCTTTAATAACGATCTGCCTTGGAATTATTGCCGAGTAGATCCAAAGATGGCATTACCTCTGTTGATGGCAATGCCCAAAATTAACCATGTTAAATCCCTATATGTCTACAGTGAAGTTTTTCATTAATTAATTTGGTTAAGTTCCAATCTATACTCCTAAGGGGCAAATTCACTTCAGAAGTAAGCTCATCTACTTGAACATCTTTTTTCGAAGCTTCTCTCCTTAGTATCTGGCAACTAATCTTTACCCATCAAGTCTGTTAAGATATTAAGTTGTAATAAGCAAACAATGCCAGTGGTCCTATGACAAAGAATTTAGAAAACTAAAGTACATGCCACATAGAAAACCAATGCTAAGGAAATTGAATTATTAAAAACCAAACAAAAAACTAGTGTTAAAAGCAAATATCCCCCAACCAAGTATAAAAGTTTAGTTCATGGTTGGGGTGTCCATCCACAAAATATCATTGTTTCTCCACATCGTCATTTAAATAAATAAAAACAAATAAAAACTAATAAAATGGGTAAGAAAAAGGCCCGTTGATGTAGCCCTTCCATTGCTTTAAGCTCTCAGTCTTTAGTTGGTTGAACCACATCGCTCTCGGTTCACCATAGTGCAGCTTCTTCTCTCTGATCTCTCCTCTCAAGTGCTTGCATGATATCTTTAAATAGGCTTGCATGGGAACCCTAGGATAAGTCTTCGAGTTTGAAATTTGAATGTGCAAGGGATAAGACGCGTAATTCTCTTATCCAATTTTGAATCATAGGGCTGACGTGTACAAGGCCCAATGGCTACTTGACCGGGCATCGACTTTACTTATATATCAGCCAAGCTTAGCAATCTCTGGTCCATCTTTGCCAACTACAACTCGACATTCACTTTGGAATTCCCTGCTTCTGCTCCTGTGCTGTACTGCCAAACCTATAATAATGCCAACAAAGTAACCTTTCACACTAGCAAAGTATAAAAAATTCCCTATTTCCCTAACTCCTTATGCAAATGCATGAATGTAACAATTAAATGCAACTAAATGTACTTAAAAGGCTAGCAAAGGCTTTGTAAAATAAGCATGAAAATAGTACTTTTAAGGAGTTAACACACCCGCAAACCTAGCTCATAGCTTTTCCTCAAGTAATGCATGTGATCTTAAAGAAACACAAAATATGAAAATAGTACCTCAAAAAAATTTGATCGGAACGCCAACAATTCTGGCAAGCAGAATCTGGCCCTCATTCTGTCCTCAGATATCTCAATGCAATAATGCCAAGCAGATAAGAAAATTCAAGTGTAGCAATATAACTCTAGTCTAAGGTCATGGGAAGTGTATGAAGTGGAGGCAATATGCATCAAGTATCCTTCTAACCCCTTAGTCAAATTTACTACCTAAACTCAGCTTTTTTTTATTCCTGCCAAGGGTTTTTTTCTGGCAATATTTAAGCTTGCTTCGTAACACTTTTTGGCGTGAGAAATAAGAGCGAGCATATCAAGAACCCCCACATTAATTCAGACATTACTAGGCTTTCTCTTGAACTCATGCCCTAAAGTTTTTGACTTGAGAACTAAGAGGGAGCAAACCACGTTGCCCCAAGTTACTTATTATCCCTAAGGTAGAGGAGAGTTCTACATTTTTTCTTGCCTTGGCAAAACAATGATGCCTTATTAATTTCTTTTACCCTGGCATCAAAATTTCTTTTTTTCTTCTCTAAGCTTGGTTTCAAGAATTCTAAGTTCGTTTGGGAACTAGATGCATACTAATTGTTAAGTGAAAGTTAATTCCCTAAACTA
This sequence comes from Hibiscus mutabilis, assembly GCA_019671005.1. Lineage (NCBI taxonomy): Eukaryota > Viridiplantae > Streptophyta > Magnoliopsida > Malvales > Malvaceae > Hibiscus > Hibiscus mutabilis. Next base: position 21,492,359 of record CM033718.1, on the reverse strand, counting down.
GAGATCAATTGCCAAGCAATCCTAGCATTACTATTCTACTGCATATGCAAACTAAGAAATTCAATTTCATCATTGGACATGATATTTTAGAACAAACAATACTAACCTAGCAAAATGTTAGTATTCTTTCAAAATTTGACCGAGGAAATTTTTTTTAACGGTTTGGTATGCATTGCTTAAACCTAATCTACATAGCATGGAAACAGAATGCAAATGGAAATATAAACATGAATGCATGACAATAGATGTGAGGATGTAAACCCCCAAACTAAAGGCGTGCATTATCCTCAATACATGAAAAAACACATATATACAAATGAAAACAGGAAAATGCATGAACATGTGAATGCAATGGAATGAAATGTAAAGGAGTTTAGGAAGTAGTGAACTCATCTTTGGAGGGTTTTGGCTATGATATGTGGGTTTTTCGTTTGACAAAGCTTCCTCTATCAGAAGCCATATGCTTCTTTCGCTTAATACTTGGCTTTGAGGCTACTGTGGAAGCTCCAAGGTCGCAGAGAAATTCCTTAACAATTTTCACGGGCTCAGAGGTGGCAAGAGCATCAGTGGCGGTAGATGAGGCTGGTGCGGCTAGCGTGGCAGTAGCTTTGGCATGGCTCTAGATTCTTTCGTCTTTAGATTCAGGTGGTGTATCAGTTTTGGCAGATTCAACTTGTACTGGTGAGATTGGAACGGTAGCATCAGAATGGGTTAGAGTGTGGACAGAGTGAGGACTGGCATATCTTGTTGGCAAATATATTACTGGGGAACTCAGGAAAGGCTGGCAAAATGCCCGAGGATATTCATTCAAGAGTCTTTCTGATGGCATTGTCCTTGACATGAGCATAATGCTAGAGCTTGATATTTTGCTCCTCATCTTCCTCTGACTTTTGGAGAATGATCTCTTGGCGCTGGTAGATTCGGGAAAGCATTACCACTGAACTAGCTGGCATAGGAGTGTTAGGCTCTACCTTCAGCACCTTGGGCTTGGGCGTTGGATCTTTTGACTTTCCCTTGCCTTTGTCTTTTGACTCGGTGGCTCTATCTTCAGCACCTTGGGCTTTGGTATGGCTTTGGATTCCTTCATCCTCAGATTCAAGTGGTGTGTCAGTTCTGGCATATTCAACTTGTACTGGTGAGATTGGAACAGTAGTATCAGACTAGGTCTAAGTATAGATAGAGTGAGGACTGGCTGACATATCATCGCTGGCAAATATATCAGTAGGGACTCAGTAAAGGCTGGAAAAATGCTCGGGGACATTCCTTCAAGAATCTTCTTGATGGCATTGTCCCTAGCATGAGCATAATGCTAGAGCTTGATATTTTGCTCCCCAGCTTTCTTTGACTTTTGGAGAATGATCTCTTGGCCCTGGTAGATCTGGGAAAGCATTGCCACTAAACTAGTTGGCATAGGAGAGTCGGGCTCTATCTCCGGCGCCTTGGGCTTGGGCGTTGGCTATTTTGCCTTTCCCTTGTCTTTGTCTTTTGACTTGATGGTAGTGAGTTTCCTCTGCAGGGCAGCTGTGATTGTTGTTCCCTTGGTTTCTAGGACCTTTTCTAAATCGATTGTTGGCACACCATGCTTCATACAAATGTTAGAAATCAAAAAAGGGAAAAACAAATTGCCATTACTCTTACCAACACACTTATAGGTTTCCTCAGTGATGAGTCGGTCGATGTTGATCTTGCGGTTCACCATAATTGAGTGCAACAATGCCAACCTTTCTTCCAAGACAGTTTCATTGTGGGTAGTTAGCTTCAGGTTTGCCTTTAGAAAATGATTCCACCCCTTCGGCTGTGATTTTAATGGCAGCCGTTTGACTGTCTGGTGTCCCTTCAGCTTTTTTCTCTTAGAAACGTTCATTTAGTCAACAAACTCCAAATGTTCATCCTGAACACCATCCAACTCAAACATGGTATTAATATACATTTCATCAAATCGCACACACGTACCTCGTATCATCAGAAAGGGTAAATCTTTGATTGTCAAATGGCGTATAAAATTCTCGGACAATGTTGGAGTAAACATGTCTCGTTTGTTGGCAGAACATTTCTCACTTGTGCTTTGTCACTACCGCCATGAACTTTAGGGTGAATCCCAAGTTCAGTTCATTTTGATCTCAAAATTTTTCTCATGGCAAAAGGTCCTTAAGGAAAAGTTTTCTTCATGTTTTGTGTGAATCTCTTCATTGAAAAAGATCTTGAAGGGCATAGACGATGTTGCCATGGAAACAAATTGAAGGCTTAAGAGATTTTTGAGAAGAAGAAGAAAAGGCGATTCTTGGGTTTTTTCTCGATAGAGAAAATAGAAGAAAGAGCGCAAAGGTTTTAATTCTTGAAATAGTTAAGGTTTTAAGTAGATGGAAGGGTAAAAAGGTTGAGTGTTTAATTGGGTATTTAATGCGGTCGGTTTAAGAGTGGGTAATGATGGCTTTTGGCGTGTTTGGTGAAAAGAAAAAGATGATGTTATGAGGGTTTAAGTGATAAGATGGAGCGGGAAAAGGGTGAAGTGATAAGGTTAAAATTTTAAATTTCAATTTTCACCTTGGACGGTAGGGTAAATCTCAAAACTTAGCAAATTCTCAATCTTCTCTTTGGGACGAGCTCCATCAAACCTTGGGTGACTAGGGTAAATTTCCTTCTTCATATCTCCAATAGCCCTATGCCAAATCTCTACCTTGACATTCTGCCTGGCACACAAAACCTGCACTTACTCAAAGAAAAACCTTTCAACGTAGAAAGGAAAAATCAAAATTAAAAGAAAAATAAATAAAAGAAAAAAGAAAACATCCAACCTACTATTTACAAAAATCAAACAATGACGATGATGATCATGGATCCTCCGCCAGAAGGATAACCTCCTTGGCATTCTTTTGAGTTCCTTCCAAATAGTGTTTTAGTCTTTGGCCGTTTACCTTGAAGATTGTTCCCATTTTCAAATCTTTAATATCTACTACTCTATGAACATATGGCTTCACAACTTCAAAGGGTCTAGACCATCTAGACTTGAGCTTTCTTGGAAACAACTTTAGCCTTGATTTAAATAACAATACACGTTTGCCTACCTCGAATTGCCTTGGCAATATCCTTTTGTCATGCCATCTTTTGGTTCTTTCTTTGTAAAGTCTGGCATTCTCGTAAGCATGCTTTCTGAATTCCTCTAACTCATTCAAGTCTAATAACCTTTTTTCTCTAGCAGCCCTCTATGTCATGTCAAGCATTTTGATTGCCCAATAGGCTCGATGTTATATCTCCACTTGTAGGTGACATGCCTTCCCAAAAACAAGTCTGAATGAGGAGGTTCCCAAAGGAGTTTTAAAAGTTGTTCTATAAGCCCACAAAGAGTCATCTAGTCTCAAGGACCAGTCATTCCTTGTTGGATCCACAGTTTTCTCTAAAATATTATTGATTTCCTTGCTTGAAATCTTCACTTGGCCATTCGTTTAGGGATGGTATGCCGTGGCAATAATCTGCTAAATTCCATACCTACAAAAGCCTTAGAAATCAAATTGCATTTAAAATGTGTACCCTCATCATGAATAATAACTTTTGGGGCACCAGATCGAGTAAAATTATGCTTATGCAGGAACTTGGCAACAACCTTGGCATTGTTTGTTGGCAAAGAAACACCCTCAACCCATTTTGAAACGTAGTCAACAGCCACAAGGATATATAGGTTACCAAATGATGGGGGAATGGAACCCATGAAGTCTATTCCTTATACATCAAACAAATCTACTTGCATGATGTTTTGGAGTGGCAATTGGTGCCTGTCGGAGATGTTTCTTGTCTACTGGCATCGATCATACGATGTTGCATGGCATAATTATAGTATGTTGTGCTATTCGTCTTTTGGCACACACCAACTTTTCACTTGATCAGCACACTGCTTAAAAAATATTGCTTTGGCCCAATAATATTGTCGAACATCTTGCAGGAATTGTTTCCTGACATTATATGCCAAGTCTGGTGGCATGATATTACTTACCAGGTAATCAACTATGTTAGGCTACCATGGCATGACATTGATTGCAAGTAAATACTCGTTTGGGAATTCATCTCTTATGGCAGTTATCTTACCATTTTCAAGGTGATGCTCTAGGCGTGATAGGTGGTCAGCTACTAAGTTCTCACTGCCTTCTTGTCTCGGATCTCGAGATTAAATTCTTGTAGTGGATGCATCCATCGGATTAATCTGGGCTTGGCATCCTTATTTTCCAAGAGATATTTCAATGCCAAGTGATATGTATACACCACAACTTTGTTACCAAGTAAGATATGAATTTATCAAATGAAAATACAACCACGAGAAATTCTTTCTTGGCAATGGTGTAATTCAGTTGTGCTTCATTCAATGTCTGGCTGGTATAGTAAATGGTATTGAAAACTTTGCTATGCCACTGTCCCAACACTGCTTCGACGATATAGTCGCTAGCAGGGCAGATGAGCTCAAATGGCTTAGTCCAATATGGTGCAACGACTATAGGGCATTAATCAACTTCTCCTTAAGTTCCTAAAACGCTCTTAAACAAGAATCATCAAATGCAAAATCGGCATTTTGTTCTAAAAGTAAGCATAAAGGTTTAGAAATTTTAGAAAAATCTTTAATGAAATGATGGTAAAAACCTGTATGTCCCAAAAAACTTCTTATACCTTTCACGCTTGTAGGAGGTGGCAATTTCTTGATTACCTCTACTTTTGCTTTGTCAACCTCTAATCCTTTCTTGGTCACCTTGTACCCGAGAATAGTGCCCTCATTCACCATGAAATGGCATTTTTCCCAGTTCAAGATTAGGTTTGTCTCAATATATCTCCTCAAGACTTGCTCCAAACTCTGAAGAAATTCCTCAAATGTTTTGCCAAACACTGAGAAATCGTCCACGAACACTTCTAAGTTATGTTCAATCATGTTGGTAAAAACCTGCATGTCCCAAAAAAATTCTTATACCTTTCACACTTGTAGGAGGTGGCAATTTCTTGATTACTTCTACTTTTGTTTTGTCAACCTCTAATCCTCTCCTGGTCACCTTGTACCTGAGAACAGTGCCCTCCTTCAGCATGAAGTGGAATTTTCCCAGTTCAAGACTAGGTTTGTCTCAATGCATCTCCTCAAGACTCGCTCCAAACTCTGAAGAAATTCCTCAAATGTTTTTCCAAACACTAAGAAATCGTCCATGAATACTTCCAAGTTATGTTCAATCATGTTGGAAAAAATCGACATCATGCAACATTGAAACATTGTCAGGGCATTACACAACCTGAAGGCAAATATCTCAGATGGACACGTGAACGTAGTTTTCACTTGATCTTTCGGAGTAATGGAAATCTAATTATATCTTGAATAACCGTCTAGGAAGGAACAGAATGCCTTACCCGCTAGTATGTCCAACATTTGATCAATGAAGGGCAATGGAAAGTGATCTTTCTTGGTGGCATTGTTCATCTTCCTATAATCCATGCACACTCTCCATCTAGTTACAGTCCTAGAAGGAATTAACTCATTGTTTTTTTTGAACCATGGTCATGCTACCTTTCTCTGGCACACATTGTACCAGGCTGACCAATGAGCTTTCAGAAATGGGATAGATTATCCCGGCATCCAGTCACTTGATAATTTCTTTTTTCACTACCTCTTTCATGCTCGAGTTCAATCTTCTCTGGCCCTCAATCGTTTTGCCATGATATTGTTTTAGAATTATTTTGTGCATGCAAATGGTTGGGCTTATTCCATGGATATCAACCAAGGTCCATCCCAATGCTTGCTTGTAATTGCTTAAAATTTCCAACAATCTTTCCTAATAATCATTAGTTAGATCAATGACAATGATCACTAGCAAGGTTGACTGTTTACTTAAGTAGGCATACTTGAGGTGATCTGGCAGCGATTTCAGTTCCAATGCGGGTGGCTCCTCAATGGATGGTTTAGGTGCCACGATCTTTCTGCAAGCCAACTCCAATGGCTCTGGTTGTCCGAAATAGCTTACCTCTTCTAAAGGTGTTCCTTTAGTGTCCTCATTTGTCTGTTCTTCACTGTCTCGTTTGCTAGCATCATCCTTATTCATACACATAGTTAGTTCACCTTTATGAACATCAATCAAATCTCTACCTTTGGCAAGGAATGGCCTGCCCAATATAATTGAGACATTAACATCTGCCTTATAATCTAAAATGATAAAATTAGCTAGGAATATGAATTTGTCTACCTTTACCATATATCGCTACATGGATTATGACATATCCAATATCAGTCTTTATAGAGTAGTCAGTTACGACACACGTTTGAATGTATCAAAATATGTCACTCACGATGTTGAAATAATGATGATATCAAGTATGAGGATCATACATGTAGTTATCACTATGAGAAATATTGTGACTGTCACATAATAATCCAAGAAACATGCTCATAGCAGGTCATTCTAGTATGTCGTTCTCTAACACATACTTATGTATTGATTTTGACATCTCCATGTCAATGAAAACACTTTGTCATCAATCAGCTACATATTAGTCTTAATGCATTATTGTTTTCCATTCCCAAAATAATACTTGACTAAGGACATTTAAGAATAACCATATTATTCTAAGGACTTTATTATAATTCAGTTTATTTATGCACGTAGAATTATAACTGAAAATAATAATGGCAATGCTTCTTTATGAATTAGCAAGGTAAAAACAAATGTCATTTACAATCATCTTATGATTGGTCTTTGGGCATACTCGTGTATCAAATACCAAGTGACTTAGTGTGACGATCATGTTTCTGCTGCGTCAGAGGCTTTGTTAGTTGATCGATAATGTATCATCTGTTGGTACTCTACATATTTCCACATCTCCTCGATCTATAATTTCTCGAATGAGATAGTAAAGCCTAAGTATGTGTTTGGATCGTTGGTGAGATCTAGGTTCTTTTACTTGTGGATGGCTCTATTGTTATCACAACGTAGATCTATAGCATTCAAAATGCTCAACACAACCCCTAATTTAGATATGAACTTCTTGATCCTAACACCATCTTTTGCAACATCACATGCTACAATATACTCGGCTTTTTTTGTAGAATCAGCTATTGTATGTTGCTTTGAACCTTTCCAGCTCACAGCGCCTCCATTAAGGCAGAACACAAAACCCGATTGCGATCGTGAATCATCTTTATCAGTTTGAAAGTTGACATTAGTATAACCTTTTATACTTAGCTCTTCCTCACCTCCATATATAAGGAATGTATCCTTAGTAATACTTACGTACTTAAGGATGTTTTTGACTGCAACCTAATGACCTTCATCGGGATCTACCTGGTATCGACTTGTCATACTTAAAGAGTATGATACATTTGGACGAGTACATAGCATGACATACATGATAAATCCAATTTCTGAAGCATATGGAATCTTACTCATGCGCTCTTTTTCTTGAGGTGTTGAAGGACACATTTCCTTTGAGAGTGAAATTCCATGTCTCATAGGTAAGAACCCCTTTTTGGATTCTTCCATACTGAATATTTTCAGTACTTCTATGTATGTATTTTGACTCAATCCTAGGAGTCATCTTGATCTATCTCTATAGATATTGACTCCTAATATGTATGTTGCCTCACCTAAGTCTTTCATGGAAAAACATTTTCCTAACCAAGTTTTTACAAATTTTAAGCTATGTATGTCATTTTCTATTATCAGTATGTCATCCACATACAATACCAAGAATATGACAATGCCCCCACTAATTTTCTTGAAAACACATGACTCATCTTCATTTTTGATAAAATCAAACTCTTTTATTGCATCGTTAAAATAAAGATTCCAACTCTGAGAAGATTGTTTTAATCATAGTCTATACCAGGTTGCATATTTTTCGACATTTTTTGGATTGACAAAACCTCAAGGTTGTGTTATGTATACATCCTCATCTAGTTTTCCATTAAGGAAAGCAGTTTTAATATCCATTTGCCATATCTCATAATCATAAAATGTAGCAATCGAAAGTAAGATTCGGATGGATTTAAACATAGCAACAGTTGAAAAGGTTTCATCATAGTCTATACCATGAATTTGACGAAATCCTTTAGCGACTAATCACACTTTGCATGTTTGTACATTACCATCCATGTCGGTTTTCTTTTTGAAAACCCACTTGCAACCTAAGGGGCTTAAGCCCTTGAGATAGGTCAACAATGGTCCAAACTTGGTTTTCTGACATGGAATCCATCTCGAATTTCATGGCCTTTAGCCATGTCTCAGAGTCCAGTCCTGTCACTACTTCTTGATAAGTCCTAGGCTCATCTTGATCCATGAAGAGAACATCACCAAACAATGTGACAGGAAACATATATTTCTCAGGCGCAATGCGTTTTTTCAAAGATCTTCGCAGTGGTTGCGTTTCCAAAACTGTTGAATGTTCCTTTACAACTTGTGGGACTTGTTGTTGTTCAATCTATAGTTCAATGATCTGTGGTTGATCTCGAATTTCATTGAGTTTAATATTTCTTCCACTTGTTTTTCGGAAAACAAATTATTTTTTAGGAAGATTCTTGTTCGAGCAACAAACACTTTGTTCTTGGTAGGATTGAGGAAATAATATTCTTTAGTTTCTTTAGGATAACCCAAAAAATTACATTTATGAGTTTGGGTTCGAGCTTTGTAGACATCCGATGTTTAACATAAGTTTCACATCTCTAAATTTTCATAAAAGACATACTAGGACGTTTCCCAGTCCATCTCATATGGTGTCTTGTGAACTAATTTAGATGAAACATGATTTAGTGAGAAAGTAGCTATATTTTAGCACATGTCCCCAAAAAGAAACTAGAAGATCAACGTGACTCATCATTGATCGAACCATGTCTAACAGTGTTCAATTTTTTTCTTTCAGAAACTCCATTCCATTGTGGAGTACCACGAGGTGTGAAACAATCCCACATTCCTTAAGTAGGTCACTAAACTCTAAGCTTAATTATTCTCCTCCTTAATCTGATCGAAGAGCCTTAATGCTTTTTCCTAGTTGTTTTTGTACTTCATTTTTAAATTCCTTGAACTTTTCAAGGGCTTCAGATTTATGATTTTTAGGTAAATGTACTCATATCTACTAAAGACATCTGTGAAAGTAATGAAGTATTGAAACTCTCTTTAGGCTTATGTATTCATTAGTCCACATATATCACTATGTATTAGTCCTAATAAATCTCTCACTCGCTCACTTTTACCATTAAAAAGAGCTTTGGTCATCTTTCCCAATAAGCAAGGCTTACATACATCAAATTGTTTGAAAACAAATGAATCCAAAAATCCATCTTTATGATGTTTTGAAATGTGTTTTTCACTTATGTGACCCAAGCGACAATGCCAAATATGAGTTTGATTAGAGTCATTTATTTTTGATCTTTTCGTATTTATGTTGTAAATGGATTTCTCTTGATCCAAAATATAGAGGACATTTATTAATTGTGCTAGACCATAGAAAACATTATAGAGATAAAAAGAACAAAAATTATTCTTAATAATTATCCCAAAACTAATATTGTCTAAACAAGATATCGAAATGATGTTTTTAGTCAAACTAGGAACAAAATAACAATCCTTTAAACATAAATTAAGTCCACTAGGCAATGATAAAGTATGTGTTCCTATAGCTAATGCAACAACTCTTGCTCCATTACCAACCGTAGGTCCACATCTTCTTTTCTTAGATTTCTACTCTTTTTTCGTCCTTGTACACATGTACAAATATGAGAACCACAACCAGTATCCAATACCCCAAGAAGAAGGCGTTGATAAATTAATATCAATAACACAAATATCTGAGGTGGACGCTCCGCTTTCATTTGCATTCTTGACTTTTTCAAGATAAATGGGGTTGTCCTTCTTCCAAAGACATGTCTTATTATAGTGAAAATATTTTTCTTTCAGTGACATGTCAAGAAAGATCACGTCGTTCAACATGTCCTTCTCAAGGACCAATCGCTATGATAACGAATTTGTATTTGCCATAATAAGTCTACAACAATAAAATATGATTTTTTGAGTATGTTTGCCAAGTTTGATTATAAAAGGACTTTATACTCCCACTACTTTTATTAAAATTAATAGGTTTCTAATATTTATGTCGAAAATACTTTCTGTAAAGTTTTTCTAGTGGGTAAGGATTCAAAATTCACATTCTTTTAAGTCAGCTTTGGCTTTTCTCTTAAGATTATGGTTTATTTGGGTAAGCAACATTTTCTAATTGCATATCATGTAACTCCTTCATTTGGTGAACAACTATTGTTCATAGTCATCTTATGATTATCCAAATAACTAGCCTTTAGGTTTCTAATCCTATTAGAGTAATCCAGTTAAGTCTTTAACCAATATTACAACCAATGAATATTAGTACTTGCTTATTCTTCATATTTAGCCAAGATAGATACAAGTACCTCGCTTTAGCAGAACCTACATTGTATCGATCTAGACTTTAATGAGGGTTAACATTAAGAAGCAACAAAAGACTTAATATTTTATTGAGGGGTTTTGTGAATATTATCTCGCCATTTAACATTTGATCTTATCAGTTAACTAGCATGCATCTTATACATTCATTTTATCACTTATATGAAAAGTAGTAAATATGAATGCAATAGTTATAGCCCATATCCCAAGGTGGCCCATTCCAAGCCAATGGGAGAACCAAATTATTCTAAGGATAAAAACACTTCTCAAGCATCTTTTTGTTAGCCCACACTTCTGTTCCTCTAGTCCATGTTTCTTCGTATAGATTACAATTTCAAAAACTCGTTTTACATACGAGGGAGTAAGATGAGAAGAGAATTACAATAGAAGTAGAGAAAGGCATGACACGCAAGCCGTATTTATAAAACCTTATAAATAAAACTAAATAGGCCATTGGTCTATAACCATGCATTCCAAGCACCATGCATATCAAACATAATAACGACGCGATTTGTTATTAAGGTTTTACTATATTGTTCCTACACAGGTGTCAAGCCCCTTACAGTGATCTAAGGGGCGGAGCCCCTTTATGGGTCAAGGGGTGGAGCCCCTTGAAGGGTTCCGGTGGCCCCGCAGTCACCGACAAGATTATTGTTTCCTGTTTAGCGTCGGTGAAATTTTTAAAGATTAGCATCTTAATTGCTATGTAAAAATCTCGTGATTTGATAACTTTTATCAACATTATCGTGTTTTTTCAGGATTTTAAAAATCCACGAGGTTTTTACTGGAACAACTCTTGTTACTTTCCTGCACGAAATCTATATACTAACCATTAGTCTAATATATAACTATAATCCGTGTATGTTAACACTTAACATCTAAAACTCAATACTAAATATGTTAACAATTAACATATAATATTTTAAAACCTATATACAAAAGATTTTGATGATTAACTCTTAATCATTGATCTTAGTAACATCTTTTAAACAAATTAATCGGGATTGAATAGTTTTGCTCATACAAATATCATATATTCGCTAAATAAATTGAAAAATAGCATATATCTCATACAATTACATCACCCAAGTAAATAAAACGAACCCGTATTGTACAAGTGGCTCTAATACCGTTATAGGGTCACGCCAATACACCCCATGCCGCAGTGGAAAATTATCTAGTGATTACCACCAGAGATCTACGTAGGAGGAACGAATCGGGGTGACTAAGGGTGAAGAATTACCTGTTTAAAATCTAGAATTCTAAATTTGGAGGAGATAGATATCTAATCACGATTCTACGATGTCGATTCTTAAACCGCAATGTTAACACTCCGACCTCTACTTAGTTCACCCAGTTGAAACGAGCATATAAAACTCTCTAAACTATTTAAAGGGTTTTTCCAAAAGTCTTAATGATTGCTAGATCGCTCATGCCTTTAAATAGCCTTTAAAATCCTAATTCCACTCATATTAGGATTTCAATATATATTAATATATATAATCCTAATTTAACTTTAATTAGGATTTCAACATATATATATTAAATATATATAATCTCAATTCAACTTAATTAGGATTTAATATATATATAATCCCAATTCAACTTTAATTAGGATTTCAATATATATATATATATTAAATATATATAATCCCAATTTAAGTTAATTAGGATTTTAATATATATTAATATTTATATTCTCAATTCAACTAATTAGGATTTCAATATATATATTAATTTAAATTGAATTATATTATTTATATATTAAAAGAGTCATAATTACAATAATTATTTTCTTTTAATATTTATCCAATAGTTAAATTATATATATCAAATATATATTAATTTAACTAAATTTGTGTACAACAAATTTGTACATATATAATTCGTTTAATATATGCTCATTTCAACCGTGGGTGTGACCCTGTAGGATCATGTAACGTTAGTAGTAAATATTAGAACATTTCTAATATTACAAACAATGAGTGTCATCTAGCAATATGTCATTGTCACCTAAGTTACAAGAAATCATGATTCGACATAACCTTTTCGTGATTAACTCTTTTTCATGTATTACATCCTTTTGTCCTTTATATCTAGATTAGACACAAGTCATGGAACAGTCACACTTGTATAGTCCATCTAATATTTCTTGATATCTTGAGTAGACTATTATAAACGAATAACTATGATATCTCATATCAACTTATTCGAGCATGGCCATGCATTTCTAGTCTAACGGAATCAAGTGGAATACGATATTACTCATATTATGTAGAAGGGACAAATTCTATCTTGATCAACCATATCCTACTACATAGATTGTGGCATATCCAATATCAATCTTTATAGAGTAGTCAGTTATGACACACGTTTGACTGTATCAAAATATGCCACTTGTTATTAGTTAGTTACCATGTTTAGTTGCATTTATCTTAAGTATTGCATTTAGGATACATAAATTGCTTGCCATGCCTTTAGTTGGAACAAGAATTGCCTAGATTTGATGAATATCCGATGATGACTTTGCCAATGTACTTAATTGATAGAACTTTTTATTCTAGGATAAACATGGAAACACTTAGAATCGTACTATGATGCTAAACTTAATGAAACATTGTGTGGCTTGATTGATTTAAGGAATTCTAGCGAACTTAGGTTGATAGTTAAAAAGTTGGGGGATTAGAATAAAAATTGGATGAATTCTAGAGGTGCCCGAAATTGGTCTAGTATGTGCTAAAAATTGATCACTAGAGGTGCCCGAAATTGGCTCTAGTATGTGCTAAAAATTGATCGCTAGAGGCGCCTGAAACTGGCTCTAGTCGAATAAATTAATTAACTTAAGAAAACTATAAAAAAGTGCTAGAGGTGCCAGAAACTGGCTCTAGTTAAAACATGTTAAAAGAACCCAATGAAGTAATTTGAAAACCTCTTGTTTGTATAGAATCCGAAAAATCAACTTGCACACAAATCCACACACACTCACAAGCATTATAGTTTGATTCCGAGTAACTCCTAAGTTTTCTGAAAAATAAAAAGCCAATCATAATTTGTGCCACGACTCTGAGAATTGAAATCAAGTTCAAAGCTAAGTTTGTGAAAATTGAAGTCTTGGCGGGTAATTATTAGTTTGCATTGCTTGACAAGTAATAGTTCGAGTTTGGGGGTGTGTTAAGTGTCTAAAAGTACTATTTTATTCACCTTTTTTATTCATATTATTGCTAGACTTAGGCTCATATTAGTTGCATTATTAGCCATTCATGCATGTTTGCATTGTTTCCCTGGTGGAAAAGCTTGATTTCATATTTTGCTTAATTTTTTGGAAAAAGATATTGCATTGGTGTGTTTTGTGTGTGTGTGCAGAATCACTTGCCAAAGCAAGGCTGGAACCAGTTGCCAGGGCAATGCATGAAGGAGATGCCGAGCTAGTTGCCAGAGCAATTTTCGATAAGGGATAAGATGATATGGTTGTCGAAATTGATGACTAGATAAGCCCAAGATGACATGGAGCAAAGTTAAATCCCAAAGGAGTTTGATTTCCATGAAGAGGTTAAAGAGAAATTAAATCCCAAGAAGATAGGAGAAGTTCTAGAAGGAATTTAAATATAATAAAGAACTATATTGTTTAAAGATATTTAATTCCAACTTAACTTCCTCCTCAAGAAAAAGACTTTGACCTAGCCCTATAAATTGGGGACCAAGTAGTCAACTCCATGGAGAGAGAGGAGAGAAATTTCAACAAAGAGGAGGAGATAGATTTCGACAAGATCAAAAGGGAGATTTCGACAAAGAGGCTTCAACCATTATTCATCTTTTTCTTATTTGTTCGATTAGGTTTATGTTAGGAATTCTTTGTCTTGTGTTTCTTTGGAACCTGGCCTATTCTCTCTCATTTGATTACTTCTTCTTTTACTTATTTGCTTTCTAGTTTAGTTGTTAGTTAAAACTCCTACAATCTTCTACTTGTGTTCTTTTACTTTTTACAGTGCAAGAGATTAGACTCTTGAAGTGGCACCAATCCCTGTGGAGACGATATCTTTTATACTATAACTTGCGACGTGTACACTTGCGGAGCATTTATTACGCGCAACAAGTTTTTGGCGCCGTTGCCAGGGATTGGCAATAGCGACTTTGTTTTTATTTTCTGGCACTTTTTATTTTTCTTGTTTAAGATTCAAAGGGTTAACAAACTTTGGTTTTGCATTGGTATATGACCAGGGTGAGACCGATTACACCAGAATATCCCTTTGATCCAGAAATCGAACGAACCTTGCAAAGACTCGGACAAAGGTTAAGAGTAGAAATGGCTAATCAAGACGGCAATATGAATCAGGATGTTCCAGCAAGAGGAGTGATTCTTGCACGGAACATAACTATTCGAGACTATCTTGAAGAAGATCTTGAAAGACTTAATCCATGAGTTGTTACACCTGAAATTAAAGCCAACCACTTTGAGTTGAAACCGGTGATGCTCAATATGATCAACGCAATTGGTCAATTTGGAGGCTCAGCAACTGAAGATGCACGACAACATCTTAAATCTTTCCTCGGGATTTGGAATTCATTCAAAATACAAGGAGTCGCACCTAATATTTTATGACTAAGATTATTACCCTATTCACTGAGGGATAGAGCGAAAGCATGGTTGAATAGTATTTCTGCCGGATCAATAGGATCTTGGACCAATCTTTGTCATGATTTCCTTGCTCGATTTAGTCCTACAAATTTGACTGATAAGCTTCGTAATGAAATTACTTCTTTTCGGTAGGCAGATGATGAATCCATGTACGAGGCTTGGGAGCGATATAGAGAACTTCTACACAAATGCCCCCTACACGGATTCCCAGTGTGAACACAAGTAACAATGTTTTACAACACTGTGAATACACCAACAAGGATGATGCTAGATGCCTCGGCAAACGACATACTCCTAGATAAGTAGCCGGAGGAAGAAATGCAAATTCTAAACAGGCTTGCCAAGAATGATTATCAATTCCTATCTGCTAGAAGAGGGGGAGTTAGACGCCAAGCCACAATACATGAACTGGGATCATCAGACTCAATTTTGGCACAATTGGCCTCTCTAACCGAGATGGTCCATAACATGCAGAAACCAAACAACACACAGGAGGTCAAGGTAATGGATTCCTTTTGTGAGTTATGTGGTGGTAACCATGATTCTTCTGAATATATGCAGAATCCGGAATCCAACTTTTATGTGGGGAATTACAACCGAAACAACAATGTGATGTCCAATACATACAATCCAGCTTGGAAAAAGCACCCAAATTTTTCATGGAGTAATCCCAACAATGCTCTAAACCAGAACAATCAGAATGCACAAGCATTAGGATTCCAACAAAATATGCCACGGCAACAATTGCCGCAGCAACAACCAACAACATCTAGTTCTTTGGAAAATTCTCTCAATGCTTTTATGTTGAAAACTGAATCTTATATGGCTGAGATAGTAACTTCATAAAAAGAACTGATGCTTTTATTAACAGGACCGAGATGAGATTACAAAACCAAGAGGCGGAAATCATATCATTGGAAAATCAAGTCAGAAAATTTGCTCAAAACCTGAATACTAGACGGCAAGGAGGCTTACCTAGCGATACTAAAGTCGCAAGAGGATCTGGCCATGAGCAATGTAAAGCGATCACCACTAGAAGTGGCCAACAACTTAAAGAGGCTCAAGCTCGCTCATCAAACAAAACTCCACAAAAAGAACAAAACAAATTTAGCGGCAAAGCCTCAGATGCTAAACCAGGAATTGCCGCGGCAACCAGCGATAAACATGCCTCGGCAACTAGCGATAAGCACGCCGCAGCAACCCTAGTTGATGATGCCTTGGCAACTCCAGTTGCCTCGGCAATGCCGTCAATCAGGTTCCAGACCAATGAAAGGATCGAAGATATCTGACTTCCACCACCATTCCCACAAAGGTTGAAGCGACAAAAGCAAGAATATCAATTCAAGAAGTTTCTTAATATCCTAAAGCAAGTCCACATCAACTTGCCATTGGTTGAGGCGATTGAACAAATGCCAAACTATGCCAGGTTTCTGAAAGACATTGCGTCCAAGAGAACAAGGCTAGGAGAGTTTGAAATAGTTGCCGCAACAGAGGGATGCATGGCAATGTTGCACAATCGTATGCCACCCAAGTTGAAGGATCCCGGAAATTTCACAATACCTTGTTCCATCATAAACCACTATGTCGGGAAAGCATTATGTGACCTTGGAGCAAGCATAAACTTGATGCCTAAATCAGTTTTCCAGAAACTAGGAATTAGGAAGGCAAGACCTACAACAGTTATGCTACAGCTAGCCAACATATCCTATGTGCATCCAGAGGAAAAAATCAAAGACGTACTGGTAAAAGTTGATAAATTTATTTTTCCTGCTGACTTTATTGTTTTCGATTGTGAAGCAGATGAACATGCACCTATCATTCTCGGGAGACCCTTTCTAGCAACAGGGAGAACCTTGATCGATGTTGAAAAGGGAGAACTCACAATGAGGGTGAATGACCATCAAGTTAAACTAAATGTGTTCCAAACACTAAGGCATGCCGATGATCCGAAAGAATGCCAACTTCTTCATGCACGACAGAGTTTAACTTCGACGAGGAATTTAGTTGCCTCGACAACTACATTGCCGATCAAGAGGAACCTGAGGAGTATAAAGAACCGATCGATGAGGAACAACAAGAAGAGGCAAATTAGTTAGTCAATCGACCAAGTACATACTTTGAACCACTGGATTACTCAGGTAAGGAAGGTAAATTCGAAAAGCCCTCCATTGAACAACCACCAATTCTTGAGTTGAAACAATTGCCAGGACAACTAAAATATGGTTACTTGGGAACCGATAATACATTGCCTGTAATTATTTCCTCTAAGTTACAGCCTGAGCAGGAAAAGAAACTAATCAAAATGTTGATGCCACATAAGAAGGCAATAAGGTGGGCAATTGCCGACTTGAAGGGAATTAGCTCGGTAGTGTGCATGCATAAGATTTTGTTGGAAGATGATCACAAACCTTCGATTGAGGCCCAGAGGAGACTGAATCATGCCATGAAAGGAGTTGTAATGAAAGAAATCATCAAGTGGCTTGACGCAGGCATTATACACCATATCTCGGATAGTACATGGGTAAGTTAGGTACAATGTGTACCAAAAAAGGGAGGTATAACGGTGGTAAGTAATGAAAATAATGAACTCATTCCAACCAGGACTGTGACCGGTTGGAGGGTTTGTATGGATTATCGAAAGCTAAACAAAGCCACTAGGAAAGATCACTTCCCATTACCCTTTATTGATCAAATGCTTGATCGTCTTGTAGGTAAACCCTTTTATTGTTTTCTTGATGGTTATTCAGGTTACAATCAAATTTCCATAGCACCAGAAAATCAAGAAAAGACAACCTTCACATGCCCATACGGTACTTATACTTTCTGAAGGATGCCGTTCGGATTGTGTAACGCCCCGACAACCTTCCAAAGATGCATGATGGCACTCTTTTCAGACATGGTCGAAGACTTCCTTGAGATCTTCATAGACGATTTTTTGTTTTTGGTAATGACTTCGAAAGTTGCCTCGGCAATTTAGAGAAGAAGTTGGTAAGATGTGAAGAAACCGATTTAGTCCTTAATTGGGAAAATTGCCATTTTATGGTAGATGAAGGAATAGTGCTCGACCACAAGATTTCATCCAAGGGAATTGAAGTAGACAAAGCCAAGGTGGACGTGATCGAGAGATTACCCCCACCAAGTTCGGTTAAAGGAATCTGAAGCTTTCTTGGACATGCAGGTTTTACAGGAGGTTCATTCATAATTTTTCTAAGATTACTAAACCCTTGTGCAATTTGCTTGAACATGATAAAGTCTTCAATTTTGATGATTCTTGCGCCCAAGCATTAAAAACCCTAAAGGAAAAACTTGCCTCGACACCCTTTGTCATTCCACCCGATTGGACGCTACCTTTTGAGCTTATGTGTGATGTAAGTGATTTCGTAGTAGGAGCAGTCCTAGGCCAACGCAAAGGTAATACCTTTTATGTGATATACTACGCTAGTAAAACTCTTAATAGTGCTCAAGTGAATTACACAACAACGGAGAAAGAGTTAGTAGCCGTAGTTTTCGCATTTGACAAGTTTCGATCCTATTTGATTGGTACAAAGGTAATTGTTCATACAAACCATTCGACAATTAAGTATCTATTTGCTAAAAAGGATGCCAAACCTCGTTTGATTCGTTGGATAATGCTTTTACAAGAGTTTGATATTGAAATTAAGGACATGAAAGGAACAGAAAATCAAGTGGCCGATCACTTATCACGCTTAGAACGCAATAGGGAGGAGGACGCAGATTTAGAGATATGAGATGCATTCCCGGATGAGTAACTGTTAGTTGCCTCGGTAACCCTTGACGCACATGTCTCGGTAACCATGGACGCGCATGCCACGTCAACTCTAGACGTGCACGCCTTGGCAACCATGGAAGCAGTTGCCACGGCAACACATGCCTCGACAATACCATGGTACGCAGATTTAGTTAATTTCCTTATTTGTGGTATTTTACCCTATGGCCTTACTCACCAAGGGAAGAAGCGGTTTCGCCATGATGTTAAGCATTACTTTTGTAACGAGCCTCTTTTGTTTAAACAATGTGCAGATCAGGTTATATGCCAATGTGTCCCTGAAGATGAGCAGCAAAATGTACTCCAGCAATGCCATTCTTCACCCTATGGAGGACATTTTGGAGGAACACGTACCGCGGCCAAAGTTTTGCAATCCGGTTTGTATTGGCCAACACTGTACAAAGATGCCCAAGAGTTTTACAAGCAATGTGATCGTTGCCAGATGATGGACAATATCTCTAGACGATATGAGATGCCGCTCCAAAACATCATCGAGGTGGAATTGTTCGATGTATGGGGGATTGATTTTATAGGACCTTTCCCATCTTTATTCGGCAACCTCTACATTCTACTTTTCCCGGGAAAACTGAAATCAAGATGGTCGGGACCATTCGAAGTTGTCAAACCATTCTCCTATGGTGCTGTGATAATCAAGTCCATCACTGACGAACATGAATTCAAAGTCAACGGACAAAGATTGAAGCACTACAACGGTGCCCATGTGGAACGTAACAAAGAAGTGGTCACCTTAGGATATGCATGAGCATGCTCTCCTTTCGATATTTTATTTTTATTTTTATTTTTTTGAACTATTTTTTATTTATTATTTTCGGTTATTTTTCTTTTTAGGATAGATTTATTTATTTTCTTTAAGATTAAAACTACATCTTTCTTTCATATTTATCTAATTGTTTTTTTTTAATTTTAAGTTTAAGAATTTCTTTGCACATCTTTATTTATTTTTTTATTAGTTTATCTTTAATTTTAATCCTTATTTTATTTGTTTTTGAATTGTAGGAAAAGAGTTCAAGATAAAGAGGAATTTTGATTCGAGAAGGAAACTTCTTCAACAAGGAAATTAATGGGCTAAATCTAAGGCTTATATTAAGCCTCCAATTTACCCTAAATAAACCCTATATAACTGGTCAAACTCTTCCCCTCCCCTAAACACCCTAGACGTCACCTTCCCCCAATCTAAACCCTTGTTTTCTTTCTCTCAAAATTACTCCCACCTACCATATTTACTACATATCTTTTCTATTTAACCCATCACCCGCCAAAAACATGTTGCGCGTAATAAGTGCTACGCAATTGTGAAGTATACACGTCACAAGTAATAAAGTGATATGATAAGTATCGAGTATCATCTCCACAAGGATTGGTTTGGGCCACTTTGCCTTAGTTATCGCACTGTAAAAGTAAAAACACAATTAATAATTGTAGGAGCTCTAACTAACAAATAAAATAAAAGAGCAAGTAAATAAAATAAAGATGTAATCAAGTAAGAGGGAATAGGCCAGGTTATCGTGAGTTGAGGTGTGATAGCTGATTGGATCGTCTTGGTAAAAGAGTGCAATGGCAACTCGGTTGCCTTGGCAACTAATCGAACTGGTTGGGCAACTGCTTGGGCGACTGGGCAGCAACTTCAAGGTTCGGCAGAGCGTTCTTCAATGGTTTCTTCTTATCCCTAAGTCGAAACTCTAGCTAATTGTGCATGCCTTGACAATACATCCCTGCGTGAATCAAGGGTGAACAACAACCAATCTTGCGCTCCTCTTAGCCGTTGGAATCCTTAACTTATTCCTAAGCTGGATTAATCTTCACCATTGATTGATTGAATAAAGACCATACTCATTCGTTTCTTGAATCTAACTCTCCTGATATTAGATAAATATATAGAATTACGAGATCCTCTCCTAATTCACTCGCAAAGAAGAATAAAAACCAAGAATGAGTAAACCTTGAATTGAAAGTGCAAACTCTTATTACCTAAACAAAATCCAATTGTTTCTCACAACAACAAAACACAATAACCCCAACCAATCAAGTTAGTTCATGGTTGGATTCAAAAGATATACAAAGAATAATCCCCAAACCATGAATCTAATGGAAGCAAAGAAGAAGAAGAAGAAGAAATCGATCAGCACTCTTTGGAAAATCTCTCCCAATCAAAATCTCCCCTCTTGAACTCTCTTGTCGAAATATCTCCCTTCTTGCTCTTTGTTGAAATTTCTCTCTTCTCTCCCCATGGAGTTGACGGCTTGGTCCTCAATTTATAGGGCTAGGTCAAAGTCTTTTTTTTAGGAGGAAGTTAAGTTGGAATTAAATATCTTTAAAGAATATAATTCTTTATTATATTTAAATTCTTTGTAGAACCTCTCCTATCTTTTTGGGATTTAATTTCTCTTTAACCTCTTCATGGAAATCAAACTCCTTTCGCATTTAACTTTGCTCCACGTCATCTTGGGCTTATCTAGTCATCAATTTTGACTACCATATCATCTTATCCCTTATCTAAAATTGCCCTGGCAACTAGCTCGGCATCTCCTTCATGAATTGCCCTGGCAACTGGTTCCAACCTTGCTTTGGCAAGTGATTATGCACACATACACAAAACACACCAAAGCAGTATCTTTTTCCATAAAATTAAGCAAAATATGAAATCAAGCTTGTCCACCAAGGAAACAATGCAAACATGCATGAATGGCTAATAATACAACTAATATGAGCCTAAGTCTAGCAATAATATGAATAAAAAGGGTGACTAAAATAGTACTTTTAGACACTTAACACCACTCACAATGTTGAAATAATGATGATATCAAGTATGGGGATCATACATGTAGTTATCACTATGAGCCATGTTGTGACTGTCACATAATAATCCAAGAAACATGCTCATAGTGGGTCAGTCCAGTATGTCATTCTCTAACACATGCTTATGTATTGATTTTGACATCTCCATGCCAATGAAAACACTTTGTCATCAATCAACTACATCTTAGCCTTAATGCATTACTTTTGTCCATTCCCACAATAATACTTGACTAAGGACATTTAAGAATAACCATATTATTCTAAGGAATTTATTATAATTCAATTTATTTAGGCACGTAGAATTGTAACTGAAAATAATAATGGCAATGCCTCTTTATGAATTAATAAGGTAAAAACAAATGTCATTTACAATCATCTTATGATTGGTCTTTGGGCATACTCTAACACCACTAACAAGAAAGTTAACAATGTTAGTATACCATGGTAAAGCTGTGGCTTTAGTAATTTCTCATCAGGGAATTCTTCCTTAATGTCATATGAAACATCTGTATCACATGCATTAACTAGCCAAGAAAGATGGTCAGCAACCTAATTTTCTGTTCATTTCCTATTGACTACCTCAATATCAAATTCTTGCAGAAGTAAGATCCATCTAATAACTCTAGGTTTAGAGTCTTTCTTAGATACTAGGTATTTAATGGCATAATGATCAGTATGCACAATAACCTTAGTACCTATTAAATATGACCTAAATTTATCAAATGCAAACACAACAGCAAGTAATTCTTTTTTAGTAGTGGTGCAGTTTACTTGTGCCTCATTGAGTGTACGACTAGCATAATATATAACATGAAAAACCTTGTTTCGTTGTTGACCAAGAAGAACACTTACAACATAGTCGTTTGAATCACACATTAATTTAAACGGCTGGGACCAATCAGGAGGTACTACCACTAGTGCTGAGATAAGCTTCTTACGTAGGGTTTCAAATGCAGCATGGAAATGCTCATCAAATTCAAATGCCATATTTTGATCTAGTTGCAAGCAAAAAGGTTTTGAGATCATGGAGAAGTCTTTAAAGAATCTTTTGTAGAACCCAGCATGACCTAGAAAGCTTCTAATAGCCTTGTCATAGGCTAGATGAGGTAGCTTTTCGATGAATTTAATCTTGGCTCTGTCCATTTCAAAGCCCTTTATTAGAAATATGATGGCCTAGGATAATGCCTTCTGTCACCATAAAATGACACTTCTTCCAATTTAAAACTAGGTCTTTGTCTTCGCACCGTTGCAACACCTTTTTGAGATTACCTAGGTAGTGGTCAAAGGAGTCTTCATAAAGTGAGAAATCAACCATAAAAATCTCTAAGAAGTCATCCACCATGCCTGAGAAAATAGACATCATGCATCACTAGAAGGTTGCTGATGAGTTGTAGAGTACAAAGGGTATTCGTGAGAAAGCATAAATGCCATATGGACAAGTGAATATCTTCTTTTCCTGATCATCAGGGGCAATAGCAATCTAATTATAACTAGAGTAACCATCTAGGAAGCAATAGTAGGGTTTCCCCGTGAGTTTGTCAAGCATCTGATCAATAAATGGTAGTGGGAAGTGATCCTTCTTTGTGACCTTGTTTAACTTCTTGTAATCAATAAAAATTCACCATCTAGTTATTGTTCTGTTAAGGAGGAGTTCATCAGCTTCATTTTTTATCATACTCATCCCTCTTTTCTTGGGTACACACTGAACTGGGCTCACCCACGAATTGTCAGAGATAGGATAAATAATTCTAGCGTCGAGCCACTTTATGATTTCTTTCATAACCATATTTTTCATGATAGGATTGAGTCTTTGTTGTGTTTCTATCGTACTACTCTTGTCATCTACAAGCAAAATCTTATGCATGCACAAAGTAGGGCTAATCCCTTTTATGTCAGCTATAGTTCAACCAATAGGTTTTTTTATGTTTGGACAAAACATTTAATAATTTAGCTTCTTGGACAGAATATAAACAAGCAAATAATGCAACATGCAATGTGTCATTTTCCCCTAATTATGGATATTTTAATTAGGGGGAGAGGTTTAGGAGATTTAAACTCTACATGATCCAAAGGCTCGAAAGTTCTACTTGGCCTCATAAGCACAACATTAGTTTGTTTGATCTCCATATTACCTTCTTTCTCAGCTTCATGCATGGCTCTATCAAAGTTAGCTTGTTCCTTAACAGTAAGCAAGTTGCTACAAAAGGCCTCAGGCAAACCTTCTTTAATAAGGTCTTCTTCGGTAACTATAAGCTGGCACTCTTCATAGCATCTACATACTTGATCGTGCTAAAGGCATTGAATGTGATCTTCTCATCTTTCACCTCCATGGTGAAGTTTCCATTCTCACAGTCAATCAAAATTCATCTGGTGGCTAGGAATGGTCTCCCAAGATGATGGGAGGAATTCTCATCAGTTTCACAGTCCAGGATGATAAAGTCTGCTGGGAAGATAAACTTATCTACCCTCACTAGCACATCTTGAATTCTGCCCTCGGGTGAGATTTGAGATCAATCGGCCAACTAAAGGATTACTAATGTAGGCCTTGTTGTTCTCATCCTTAGTTTTTTAAACATAGATTTCGGCATCAAGTTCACATTTGCACCGAGATCACATAAGGCATGACCAGTATAGTTGTGGCCTATAGAACATGGAATGGTGAAGCTGGCAGGGTCATTCATCTTGGGTGGCAAATCACTCAGCACAACAATGAACTTACCCATATTAGTGACAATTTCAACATCACCCACCTTTCTCTTCTTGGTGATAATCTCCTTCAGAAACTTTGCATAGATAGGCATCTGATCAGTGGCCTTTAGAAGTGGTACATTGATGTGCAACTGTTTGAGCATCTCTAGAAATTTTTTATACTGGACATCCTATTTCTGAGCTTTCAACCTTTTTGGGAAAGGAGGTGATAGTCTGGGCTCGTCTTGTAACTTAGGAAAGAGGTGTGCCTTCATCTTAGTCTTCCTTGCCTTTAGTAGCAAGGTTGCTCATTGTATCAAACACATGAGTTGATTCCTTTGGTGCATGAACATCGATGGATGACTTGCTTGGAGTAGCGTTGCACATAATAAGTGCTCCGCAATTGTGCAAGTGTACACGTCGCAAGTTATAGTATAAAAGATATCGTCTCCACAGGGATTGGTGCCACTTCAAGAATCTAATATCTTGCACTGTAAAAGTGAAAACACAAGTAGGTGATTGTAGGAGTTCTAACTAACAATTAAACTAGAGAGCAATAAAGTAAAAGAAGATGTAATCAAATGAGAGAGAGTAGGTCGGATTATCATGAGTTGAGGTGTGATAGTCGGGAGGATCGTCTTGGCAAAAGAGTGCAGTAGCAACTCAGTTGCCGTGGAAACTAGCACAGATAGGTTGCCTTGGCAACTAGTAGAACGGTTGCCTGGGCAACTAACTGGGCAATTGTTTGGGCGACTGGGCAGCAAACTTCAAGGTTCGGCAGAGCGTTATTCAATGGTTTCTTCTTATCCTTAAGTAGAAACTCTAGCTAATTGTGCATGCCTTGATAATACATCCCTGCGTGAATCAAAGGTGAACAACAACCAATGTTGCGCTCCTCTTAGCCGTTGAAATCCTTAAACTTATTCCTAAGCTGAATTAGTCTTCACCATTGATAGATTGAATAAAGACCATACTCGTTGGTTTCTTGAATCTAACCCTCCCTATATTAGATAAATAGATAGATTTATGAGATCCTCTCTCAATTCACTCACAAACAAGAATAAAAACCAAGAATAAGTAAACCTTGAATTGAAAGTGCAAACTTCTATTACCTAAACAAAATCCAACCATTTCTCACAACCACAAAACACAATAACCCTAGCCAAATATATTTAGTTCATGGCTAGGTTCAAAAGAAACACAAAATAAGGTTCTCCTAATATAAACCTAATCGAGCAAGAAGGAAAAAAAGATGAAGATGTTGAAGCCTCTTGTCGATTTCTCTCCTCTCAATCGCACCTCCCTCGCCTTATTGGAGTTGGCGGCTTGGGGTTCTTTAAATAGGAGACGACTAGGTCAAAGTTTTTCTTGGGGAGGAAGTCAAGTTTGAATTAAATACTTTTAAAGAATATAATTCTTTATTATATTTAAATTCCTTCTAGATCTTCTCCTATTTTCTAGGGATTTAATTTTTCTTTGACCTCTTCATGTTGGGTATATCTAGTCATCAATTTCAGCTGCCACATCATCTTATCCATTCTTGTCGACAATTTCCCTGGCAACTAGCTAGGCATATCCTTCTCGCACTGCCCTAGCAACTGGTTCCATCCTTGCTCTGGCAACTAATTCTGCACACACAAAAACAACTACCGGCAGCACCTTTTTTCCACAAAATTAAGCAAAATATGAAATCAAGCTTGACCACCAAGGAAACAATGCAAACATGCATGAATGACTAATAATGCAACTAATATGAGCCTAAGTCTAGCAATAATATGAGTAAAAAGGGTGAATAAAATAGTACTTTTGGACACTTAACACGCCCCCAAACTCGAACTATTACTTGTCCTCAAGCAATGCAAGCTACTAATTACCCGCCAAGACTTTAGTTTTCACAAACTTAGCTTTGAACTTGATTTCAATCCTCAGAACCGTGGTACAAGTATGATTGACTTTTCATTTTTTCGGACAACTTAGGAGTTACTCGGAATCAAACTATAATGCTTGTGAGTGTGTGCAGAGTTGTGTGCAAGTTGATTTTTCGGATTCTATGTGAACAAGAGGTTTTCAAATTACTTCCTTGGGTTCTTTTAACATGTTTCAACTAGAGCCGGTTTTGGGCACCTCTAGTGATTTGTTTAGTTTTCTTAAAATTTTCTTTTATTCGACTAGAGCCGGTTTCGGGGAACCTCTAGCGATCAATTTTTTAGCACATACTAGAGCCAGTTTCGGGCACCTCTAGCATTCATCCAATTTTTATTTTATTAACCCAATTTTTTAACTATCAACCTAAGTTTGCTAGAATTCCTTAAATCAATCCGGCCACAATAGTGTTTTTATCAAGTTTAGCATTATAGTAGGATTCTAAGTGTTTTTCCATGGTTATCCTAGAATAAAAAGTTCTATCAATTAAGTACATTAGCAATGTCATCATCGGAAATTCATCAAGTCTAGGCAATTCTTGTTCCAACGAAAGGCATGGCAAGCAGTTTATGTGTCCTATATACAATATTTAAGGTAAATGCAACTAAACATGACAACTAACTAGTAACAATCCCCCCCAAACTCGAGTGAGGCATTGTCCTCAATGCATGCAAAAAAAGAAAATAAAAATAAAAAAGTAAAAGGCAAACGATGACTTACTCCGAGAGCTCGTCGTCGTGGATGATTAGTTTCCTTTTGGCCGGTGTCTTGATTCTTTTGCTTGAACGCGGTGGTTGCTTCCTTGTTGTCGATGGTGGAACCGATCCTCATACGGGTGTGTCCTCATCGTCCTCTTCCTCAATGTTATTGGCTTTTCGCTTGGGCTTGGAGGATTCGACTACTGTGGTCTTTGTTGGTGCTATGGAGGACTCATCCGAATCTAAAAATTCGGACAATGATTTAGTATGAGTTGGTTCGGGCATAAGTGATTTACCTTTATCTTTTGCAGTGGTTGTCGGGGCATCTTCAGTCTTGGTTGCCGCAGTATCTTCAGTGTAGGTTGCCGTGGAAACTACTTCTGCAGTTGCCGTGGCAAGAATTTTGGCAGGAAAGATAGGGAACGACACTCGACTGTCTGGGTAATTTTCTAGGATGACTTGGGTGATGGCATTGTTGTGGTCCTTCATGTACCGCATGAACATTAGTTGGTGGGCTTCAATTTGCTTAAGGCGGTGTGCCAACGGTTGTAAGAGTGCTTGAAGTTGTCCTGGGGTTGCTGGCCGAGTTGCCTGGGCATCAGGAACTGCCGAGGCGGCAGGAGTTCCCGCGGTAACTATAGGCGTTAGGGATTTTACCGGTGCCTCTCCCATTAGCTTTCGGACTTATGCTCGATTCCAACCGAACTTTGGTAGTGCCTTTTCAACGATTGACTCACTTGGGACATGCATCTCCTTGCAAAGATTGGAGATTAGGCAAAGGAAGAAAAGAGAACCCTTGTCTTTTATGCTACATACAAAAATCTCATGACAAATAATTTTGCCAATGTTAATGCTACGATTATGCAAGATAAAATGTATGAGCAAAAGATACGGTGTATCAACTGTAGTATTGTGTGTGGTGGGCATTAAAGAAGTTTTAACAAACTTATTCCATAATTTTGCCTTGGGTTTAAGCTGAAGGCAGTTTACCGTGCCCATACATTTACCGTCATTCCAATGAGTTCACGGTAGAGTGAGGTCTTGAAGCACTTTGTCTAATTGCTTGGGCGTGAGTTGATCAACAAACGCCTGATGCTCGTCCTTCTCAATGTAGAGCCCGTAAAAGGCGTTGATACTCTCGGTGATTATGAAGATAGCTTTGTCGCGGACAAACACGTAGGGATTGTTTGGGTTAGGCGAGTGAGCATAGAATTCTCTTACCCATGAGATGTTGCCTAGTTCTGGTTGATGGCAAAAGATTTTCCACTTTTGGTGTGCGATTCTTTGGAAGATGAAGGGCTCAAGGCCAGAGTCTTGATGGGAATCGGAGTACTTGAAACCTTGTTCTTCACAAATCTTCTGGCTTTCAAACTTGGAGTGAAATCGTTCTTTAACCGCCGGTGTAGCAAGTCTCTTGTAAGTCGGCTCCTTGGAAGAACTTGGGTGCACCAAAGTCTTGAGTTTTGTTTCCATTGATGAACTTGGTTGTGAGTTGGGTCGAAACAAAGAAAAGAAAGCAAAAGGGATTTAAAGAGTTGCAAGGTTAAAAGTAGGAATAGGTTTCTTGGAAGTTAAAGGTGATGGGTTAAATAGAAAAGATGTGTGGTAAATATGGTAGGTGGGATTGATTGGAAAGAAAGAAAGAAAGCAAGGGTTTTAATTGGGGGAAGGGTGCGGCAAAGGGAATTGGGGAAGGGGAAAGGTCTTTGGCCGACTATGTAGGGAAATTAGGGTAAATTTGGGGCTTACTAGAAACCTTAGAGTTGGCCCATAAGTTCCCTTATTGAAGAAACTTCCTTCTTGAATCCAATTCCTCTTTATCTTGAACTCTTTTCCTAAAATTCAAAAACAAATAAAATAAGGATTAAAATTAAAGATAAACTAATAAATAAAAAAAAATAGATAAAGATGTGGAAAGATAGATAAAGGAAATTCTTAAACCTAAAGTTCAAAAACAATTAGATAAATACTGAAGAAATATGTAGTCTTAACCTAAAGGAAATAAATAAATCTATCCTAAGAATAACCGAAATAAAAAAATAAGTTCGAATAAAAGGAAAATAAAAAAAAAATATCGAAAGGAGAGCATGATCATGCATCTCCTAAGGTGACCACTTCTTTGTTACGTTCCACATGGGCACCGTTGTAGTGCTTCAATCTTTGTCCGTTAACTTTGAATTCATGTCTGTCAGTGGTGGACTTGATTATCACGGTA
This sequence comes from Hibiscus mutabilis, assembly GCA_019671005.1. NCBI lineage: Eukaryota > Viridiplantae > Streptophyta > Magnoliopsida > Malvales > Malvaceae > Hibiscus > Hibiscus mutabilis. The sequence goes on along the minus strand of CM033718.1, from coordinate 21,463,171 downwards.
CCGCGGGAGAATGGTTTGACTACTTCGAATGGTCCCGACCATCTTGATCGCAGTTTTCCTGGGAAAAGTTTCAGCCGAGAATTGAATAGGAGAACTAGTTGCCCTGGCATGAATTGTCTTGGCAATAGCTTCTTGTCATGCCATTGCTTTGTTTTCTCCTTGTAGATTCGTGCATTGTCATAGGCGAGTGCACGGAATTCTTCTATCTCATTGAGATCTAGTAAATGCTTTTGTCCGGCACTCTCCCAATCCATATTCACGGTCTTGATTACCCAATATGCTTTGTGTTTGGTTTCCACAGGTAAATGATAGGTCTTGCCATAGACAAGGCAAAACGGGGACATTCCCAGGGGTATTTTGAATGCGGTTTGGTAAGCCCAAAGTGATTCGTCTAGTCTTGTAGACTAATCTTTCCGGGAAGGATTGACAACCTTCGCAAGGACATTCTTCAATTCTCGGTTGAAAATTTCTGCTTGCCCATTAGTTTGTGGATGATATGTCGTGGCAATTTTGTTGGACACGCTAAAGTGTTGCAACATCTTGGCAATAAGTTTTTTGTCAAAGTGCTTGGCTTCATCACTGATAATTGCTCTCGGCATCCCAAACCGTGTAAATATATTTTTCTGCAAGAATCGTTGCACGGTCTTGGAATTATTAACGGGTACTGTAACGACTTCAACCTATTTGGATATGTATTCGACAGTAAGTAGAATATAGAGGTTGCCGAATGAAGATGGGAAGGGTCCCATGAAATTGATCCCCCATACATCGAACAATTCCACCTCAATGATGTTTTGGAGCGACATCTCATGTCGTCTAGAGATATTTCCCGTCCTCTGGCAATGATCACATTGCTTGTAAAACTCTTGGGCATCTTTGTAAAGTGTGGGCCAATACAAAATCGGATTACAAGACCTTGGCCGCGGTACGTGTTCCTCCAAAATGTCCTCCATAAGGTGAAGAATGGCATTGTCGGAGTACATTCTGTTGCTCATCTTCAGGGACACATCGGGTATAACCTAATCTGCACATTGTTTAAACAAAAGAGGCTCGTCCCAAAAATAATACTTAGCATCATGGCGGAACCGCTTCTTTCCTTGATGAGTAAGGCCTAAGGTAAAATACCACAAACAAGGAAGTTAACTAAATCAACTTGATTCTCTGTTCCTTTTCTGTCCTTAATTTCAATTTCAAACTCTTGTAAAAGCAATATCCAACGAATCAAATGTGGTTTGGCATCCTTTTTAGCAAATAGATACTTAATTTCCGAATGGTCCGGATGGACAATTACCTTTGTACCAATTAAATAGGATCGGGACTTGTCAAATGCAAAAACTACAGCTAGTAACTCTTTCTCCGTTGTTGTGTAATTCACTTGAGCACTATTAAGAGCTTTACTAGCATAGTATATCATTAAAATCTTACCTGTGTGTTGGCCTAGGACTGCTTCTACTGCAAAATCACTCGCATCACACATGAGCTCAAAAGGTAGTGTCCAATCAGGTGGAATTACAATAGGGGTTGAGGCAAGCTTTTCCTTATGGGTTTCAAATGCTTGGGCGCAAGATTCATCAAAGTTGAAAGCTTTTGTCCTGTACAAGAAAATTTCATAAGGGTCTAGTGATTTTGGAAAAATTATGAATGAACCTCCTGTAAAAACCTGCATGTCCAAGAAAGCGTCGGATTCCTTTGACCAAACTTGGTGGTGGTAATCTCTCGATCACGTCCACCTTGGCTTTGTCTACTTCGATACCCTTGGATGAAATCTTGTGGCCGAGCACGATTCCTTCTTCTACCATAAAATGGCACTTCTCCCAATTAAGTACTAGATCGGATTCTTCACATCTTGCCAACACCTTCTCCAAATTGCCGAAGCGATTGTCGAAGTCATTACCAAATACGGAAAAATCATCCATGAAAATTTCAATGAAGTCTTCGACCATGTCTAAAAAGAGTGCCATCATGCATCTTTGGAATGTTGCTGGGGCATTGCATAATCCGAATGGCATCCTTCGAAAGGCACAAGTATCGTATGGGCATGTGAAGGTGGTTTTTTCTTGATCTTTTGGTGCTATGGCAATTTGATTGTAACCTGAATAGCCATCAAGAAAACAATAATAGGATTTACCTGCAAGATGGTCAAGCATTTGATCAATAAAAGGGTAAAGGGAAGTGATCTTTCCTAGTGGCCCTATTTAACTTTCGGTAATCCATGCAAACCCTCCAACCGGTCACAGTCCTGGTTGGGATGAGTTCATTATTTTCATTACTTACCACCGTTATACCTTCCTTTTTCGGTACACATTGTACCAGACTTACCCATGTACTATCAGATATAGGGTATATTATGCCAGCGTCAAGCCACTTGATGATTTCTTTCATTACAACTCCTTTCATGGCATGATTTAGTCTCATCTGGGCCTCAATCGAAGGTTTGTGATCATCTTCCAACAAAATCTTATGCATGCACATTGCCATACTAATTCCCTTCAAGTCGGCAATCGTCCACCCTATCGTCTTCTTGTGTAGCATCAACATGTCGATTAGCTTTTTTTCCTGCTCAAGCTGTAACTTAGAGGAAATAATTACGAGAAGTGTATTACGGGTTCCCAAATAAGCATATTTTAGTTGCCCTGGTAATTGTTTCAACTCGAGAATTGACGGTTGTTCAGTAGAGGGTTTTTCGAGTTTACCTTCCTTACCTGAGTAATCCAGTGGTTCAAAGTATATACCTAGTTGATTGGCTAACCAATTTGCATCTTCTTGTTTTTCCTCATCAATCGGTTCTTCATACTCCTCAGGTTCCTCTAGATTGGCAATATAGTTGTCGAGGTAACTAATTTCCTTGTCGAAGTCAAATTCTGCCGTGGCATGAAGAAGTTGTCATTCTTCTGGATCATCGACATGCTTTAGTGTTTGGAACACATTTAGTTTAACTTGCTGGTCATTCACCCTCATTGTGAGCTCTACTTTTTCAACATTGATCAAGGTTCTCCCTGTTGCTAGGAAGGGTCTTCCAAGAAAGATAGGTGCATGCTCATCTGCTTCACAATCCAAAATAATAAAATCAGCGGGAAAAATAAATTTATCAACTTTTACCAGTATGTCTTTGATTTTTCCCTTTGGATGCACATAGGATCTGTCGGCTAGTTGTAGCATAACTGTCATAGGTCTTGCCTTCCCGATTCCTAGTTTCTGGAAAACTGATTTAGGCATCAAGTTTACTCTTGCTCCAAGGTCACATAATACTTTCCTGACATAGTGGTTTCTGATGGAACAAGGTATTGTGAAACTTTTGGGATCCTTCAACTTAGGTGGCATGTGATTGTGCAACATGACCATGCATCCCTCTGTTGCGACAACTGTTTCAAACTCTGCTAGCCTTGTTCTTTTGGACACAATGTCTTTAAGAAACTTTGCATAGTTTGGCATTTGCTCAATTGCCTCAACCAACGGCAAGTTGATGTGGACTTGATTTAGGATATCAAGAAACTTCTTGAATTGATATTCTTGCTTTTGTCGCTTCAACCTTTGTGGGAATGGTGGTGAAAGTCGGATATCTTTGATCCTTTCATTGGTCTGGAACCTAATTGACAGCAATATCGGGGCAACTGGAGTTGCTGAGGCATCGTCAACTGAGTTGTCATGGTATGCCTATCGTTGGTTGCCTCGGCATGTTCATCTGGGGTTGCCGTGGCATTCCCTGGTTCAGCCTCTGAGGCTTTGCTACGAATTCATCTTGTTCTTTTTGTGGAGTTTTGTTTGATGAGCGAGCTTGAGCCTCTTTAAGTTGTCAGCCACTTCTAGTGGTGATCGCCTTACATTGCTCGTGGCCAGTTCCTCTTGTAACTTCAATATCGTTGGGTAAACCTCCTTGCGGTCTAGTATTCAGGTTTTGAGCAAATTGTCCGACTTGAGTTTCCAATGATTTAAGTGCCGAATCTTGGTTTTGCAATCTCATCTCAGTCCTGTTAATAAAAGCATCAGTTCTTTTCATGAAGTTACTATTCTCAGCCATATACGATTCAGTTTTTAACATGAAAGCATTGAGAGAATTTTCCAAAGATCTAGATGTTGTCAGTTGTTGTTGTGGGAATTGTTGCCGTGGTATATTCTACTGGAATCCCGATGCTTGTGCATTATGATTGTTCTGGTTCAGAGCGTTGTTGGGATTACTCCATGAAAAATTTAGGTGCTTCTTCCAAGCTGGATTTATGTGTTAGACAACACATTGTTGTTCCGGTTGTAATTTCCCACATAAAAGTTGGATTCTGGATTCTGTGTACATTCAGAAGAATCATGGTTACCACCACATAACTCACAAAAGGAAAATACTACCTTGACCTCTTGTGTGTTGTTTTGTTTCTGCATTTTCTGGACCATCTTGGTTAAAGTGGCCAATTGTGCCGAAATTGAGTGATGATTCCAGTTCATGTATCGTGGCTTGGCGTCTAACTCCTCCTCTTCTAGAAGTTGGGAACTGATAATCATTCTTGGCAAGTCTGTTCAAAATTTGTATTTCTTATTCCGGCGAGCTGTCTAGGAGTATGTCGTTTGCCGAGGCATCTAGCATCATCCTTGTTGGTGTATTCACAGCATTGTAAAACATCGTCACTTGTGTCCATACTGGGAATCCGTGTATGGGACATTTGTGTAGAAGTTCTCTATATCGCTCCCAAGCCTCGTACATGGATTCGTCATCTGCCTGCCGAAAAGAAGTAATTTTGTTACGAAGCTTATCAGTTAGATTGGTAGGATTAAATCGAGCAAGGAAATCACGACATAGATCGGTCCAAAATCCTATTGATCTGGCCGAAATACTATCCCTCAATGAATAGGGGAATAATCTTAGTCGTAATACATCTGAGGTGACTCATTGTATTTTGAATAAATTGCAAATCTCGAGGAAAGATTTAAGATGTTGTCGTGCATCTTCAGTTGTTGAGCCTCCAAATTGACCAATTGTGTTGATCATATTGAACATCACCGGTTTCAACTCAAAGTGGTCGGCTTCAATTTCAGGTGTGACAACTCATGGATTAAGTCTTTCAAGATCTTCCTCTAGATAGTCTCGAACAGTTCTGTTTCGTGCAAGAATCACTTCATCTCCTGCTAGAACATCCTGATTGTCGTTGGCATTCACATTGTCATTTTGATTAGCCATTGCTACTCTTAGCCTTCATCTGAGTCTTTGCAAGGTACGTTCGATTTCTGGATCAAAGGGATATTCTGGTGTAGTTCGTCTCGCCCTGGTCATATACCAATGCAAAACCAAAGTTTGTTAACCCTTCAAATTTTAAACAATAAAAATAAAAAAGTGCAAGAAAATAAAAACAAAGTTGCTATTGCCAATCCCCGGCAACGGCGCCAAAAACTTGTTGCGCATAATAAGTGCTCCGTAATTGTGCAAGTGTACACGTCGCAAGTTATAGTATAAAAGATATCGTCTCCACAGGGATTGGTGCCACTTCAAGAATATAATCTCTTGCACTGTAAAAGTAAAAACACAAGTAGGTGATTGTAGGAGTTCTAAATAACAATTAAACTAGAGAGCAATAAAGTAAAAGAAGATGAAATCAAATAAGAGAGAGAGTAGGCCGGGTTATCGTGAGTTGAAGTGTGATAGTAGGGAGGATCGTTTTGGCAAAAGAGTGCAACAGCAACTCAGTTGTCGTGGCAACTGGCAGAGATAGGTTGCCTTAGCAACTAGTAGAACGGTTGCCTGGGCAATTATTTGGGCGACTGGGCAGCAAACTTCAAGGTTCGGTAGAGCGTTCTTCAATGGTTTCTCCTTATCCCTAAGTCGAAACTCTAGCTAATTGTGCATGCCTTGATAATACATCCCTCCGTGAATCAAAGGTGAACAACAACCAATCTTGCGCTCCTCTTAGCCGTTGAAATCCTTAAACTTATTCCTAAGCTGGATTAGTCTTCACCATCGATAGATTGAATAAAGACCATACTCATTCGTTTCTTGAATCTAACTCTCCCAATATTAGATAAATAGATAGATTTATAAGATCATCTCCCAATTCACTTGCAAACAAGAATAAAAACCAAGAATAAGTAAACCTTGAATTGAAAGTGAAAACTTCTATTACCTAAACAAAATCCAACCGTTTCTCACAACCATAAAACACAATAACCCTAGCCAAATAGATTTAGTTCATGGCTAGGCTCAAAAGAAACACAAAATAAGGTTTTCCTAACATAAACCTAATCGAACAAGAAGGAAAAAAGATGAAGATGTTGAAGCCTCTTGTCGATTTCTCTCCTCTCAATCGCACCTCTTCATGTTGGGTTTATCCAGTCATCAATTTTAGCTGCCACATCATCTTATCCATTCTTGTCGACAATTGTCTTGGTAACTAGCTCGGTATATCCTTATCGCACTACCCTTGCAACTGGTTCCAGCTTTGCTTTCACAACTAATTCTGCACACACAAAAACAACTACTGGTAACACCTTTTTTCCACAAAATTAAGCAAAATATGAAATCAAGCTTGACCACCAAGGAAACAATGCAAACATGCATGAATGCTAATAATGCAACTAATATGAGCCTAAGTCTAGCAATAATATGAGTAAAAAGGGTGAATAAAATAGTACTTTTGGACACTTAACAAGTAGGATCTACTATAGAGCTTCCACCAAACTTGGCTTTTCTCCTTAACTGCGTGCCACTACGAATAGTGATGGCATTACATTGCTCTGCATTAAAGGCTTTAGTGAATTCAGTATCACTAGGTAAGCCACTGCGTTGTCTTGTCTTTAACATCTGGGCAATTTTCCCTACTTGAGTCTCAAGGGACCTTATCGAGGTAGTGTTGTTTTGTATGATCGAATGCTGATTTTACAGCATGGCAGCCTACATTGCGTGGATATCACTATGATTCTTCAAGTGGGATGCTTGATCATGCATAGTGACACGGGCAATTTCCATAAACTATTGATAAGAATTATCAAAAGAATTAGAATTGGAGTTAGAAGCTCACTGGTTCTGCCTTTGAGTCTTTTAGAATCCAAGAGGTTCAATGTGGACGGTTGTGCTCGTAAATTTCCCTTATTACCTCCCCAACAAAAATTTGGATGTTGTTGTCACCCAGGGTTGTAGGTGTTGGAGTAGGGATTGTTGTTTCAGTTGGTGTTCCCTACGTAGCAACCATATTCCTGTTGGTTTGGGCATTCGCTTGACAAATGTTCCCCCATCACAATGCTCACACGTGTATTATACTACATCTGCCTCACGGATATTGGTAGGTCCCTGCATGTTCTTGAGCAAGTTGGTGATGGTCAAGAGTTGAGCTGCAATAGTCTGGGACTCATCTAACTGAAGTGTTCCAGCTGCTTTAGGTCTAGGCTTCAATTGCCCTCGTGGGAATTGGTAGTCGGTGTTGGCATTCTGTCAAGTGTCTTGAAAGCCTCGTTAAGTTCTCTATCGATCAAGGTACCATTAGCTGATGAGTCAATCATCATCCTTGTTTGTGCATTTATGCCATTATAGAATGTCATGACCTCTAGTCAATCTGTAAATCCAAGGATTGAGCACTTTCACTGTAAGTCCTTGTATCTCTCCCATTCTTCTTACATGGACTCATCATCATACTGTTGGAAAAAGATGATATTGCTTCGCGCCTGGGTGTGCATGTTCGGTGGATCATATTTGTGCAAAAATTTAATGCACAAGTCGTCCTAGGATGTAATGGATCCTGCGGAACAAGTCTTCAACCATGCTCTGGCTCGATCGCGCAAAGAGAAAGGGTATAACTTGAGTCATAAGACATCGGTAGGTATGTTTGGTTACCTAAAACAATCATAGACTTCCAAGAAAGCTTGGATATGTTAGCGAGCGTCTTCTGTTGCACGTAATAAGTGCTACGCAATTGTGCAAGTATACACGTTGCAAGTAATAAAGTGATATGATAAGTATCGAGTATTGTCTCCACAGGGATTGGTTTGGGCCACTTTGCCTTAGTTATCGCACTATAAAAGTAAAAACACAATTGATAATTGTAGGAGTTCTAACTAACGAATAAAATAAAAGAGCAAGTAAATAAAATAAAGATGTAATCAAATAAGAGGGGATAGGCCAGGTTATCGTGAGTTGAGGTGTGATAGTCGATTGGATCGTCTTGGTAAAACAGTGCAATGGCAACTCGGTTGCCTTGGCAACTTGCGTAGCTGGGTTACCTTGCCAACTAATCGAACAGTTGCTTGGGCAACTGGCTGGGCAAATACTTGGGCGACTGGGCAGCAACTTCAAGGTTCGGCAGAGCATTCTTCAATGGTTTCTTCTTATCCCTAAGTCGAAACTCTAGCTAATTGTGCATGCCTTGACAATACATCCCTGCGTGAATCAAGGGTGAACAACAACCAATCTTGCGCTCCTCTTAGCCGTTGAAATCCTTAACTTATTCCTAAGCTGGATTAATCTTCACCATTGATAGATTGAATAAAGACCATACTCATTCGTTTCTTGGATCTAACTCTCCCGATATTAGATAAATAGATAGAATTACGAGATCCTCTCCCAATTCACTCGCAAACAAGAATAAAAACCAAGAATGAGTAAACCTTGAATTGAAAGTGCAAACTCTTATTACCTAAACAAGATCCAATTGTTTCTCACAACAACAAAACACAATAGCCCCAACAATCAAGTTAGTTCATGGTTGGGTTCAAAAGATATACAAAGAATAATCCCCAAACCACGAATCTAATGGAAGCAAAGAAGAAGAAGAAGAAATCGATCAGCCCTCTTTGGAAAATCTCTCCCAATCTAAATCTCCCCTCTTGAACTCTCTTGTCGAAATATCTCCCTTCTTGCTCCACTCTCTTTGACGGCTTGGTGTCCTTTAAATAGGAGATGGCTAGGTCAAAATCCTTCTTGAGGAGGAAGTTAAGTTGGAATTAAATACTTTAAAAGAATATAATTCTTTATTATATTTAAATTCCTTCTAGATCTTCTCCTATATTTTTGGGATTTAATTTCTCTTTGACCTTTGCATGGAAATCAAACTCCTTTGGGATTTAACTTTGCTCCACGTCATCTTGGACTTATCTAGTCATCAATTTCGACTTCCATATAATCTTATCCCTTATCAAAAATTTCCTTGGCAACTAGCTCGGCATCTCCTTCATGCATTGCCCTGGCAACTGCGTCGGCATCTCCTTCATGCACTGCCCTGGCAACTGGTTCCAGCCTTGTTTAGGCAAGTGATTCTGCACACACACAAAAGCACACCAAAGTCGCATCTTTTTCCACAAAAATCACCAAGTTATGTAATCAAGCTCAACGATGGAAAGAAACATGAATTAATGCATGAATGACTAATTATGCAGCTAATATGAGCCTAAGTCTAACAATAATATGAGTAGAAAGTGTAATAAAAATAGTACTTTTGAACACTTATCACACCCCCAAACTCGAACTATTTCTTGTCCTCAAGCAATGCAAACTAACAATTACCTACCAAGACTTTAATCATCAAAGACATGCTTCAAACTTGAATTCAAACCTCGAAACCATGGCACAAAGTATGATCACCTTTTAATTTTTCAAATAGCACAAAAATTACCCGGAATCAAACTATAATGATTGTGACAATGTGTGTGTGTAGTTGTGTACAAGTTGATTTTCAAGATTCTATGTGAACAATAGGCTTTTATCAATTTAATTACCAGGCATTTGTTTTTATTTTCACTAGATTCAATTTCGGGCTCCTCTAGCAAAGTAAGCAATTTCTCATTTTATTTTAGTCGACTAGAGCCAATTTCGGGCACCTCTAGCGATTCTTTAATGTGCATTGACTACTAGAGCCAGTTTTGGGCACCTCTAGCAAGAATTGAACTTTTAATTTTCAATTTTAAATTTACCCAAATTTTAAGCAACCTAAGTTCACTAAGTTTCTTTCAATCAACAAGCCACAACCGTGTAAAAAAATCAACGTCATAGTGAAATTCTAAGTTCTTTTCATGCAATCCTAAAATTAAAGGTTCTTTCAATTAAGTGCAGTGGCAAAAATTCATTATTGGATATTCAACAAGTCTTAAGCAATTAAATCCAATTAAAGGCATGGCAAGTAACATATGCAACCTATATGTGATTGCTAAAGATAAATGCAACTAAACATGAAACTAACTAGAAACCAACACCCCCCAAACTTGAGAGAAGCATTGTCCTCAATGCATGTAAAAGTGAAACAAAATTTAAAAGAAACTAAATGAAATGAAATAGTCAGAGAGGTCGTCACCTCGAGTGATAAGTTTCCTTTGTGTCGTTTGCTTGATTCATTTTTCGGTCGGTGTTGAATGCTTGTGGCTGGTACCGCGTGAATAGCATTGCTTTGATTTGATCCATGTTTGCCGAGGCAGGTTCACTTGCCTGGGCATCAGTAGTTGTCGAAGCCATTGTTGTTGCCTGGGCATCGCCAGTTTCTGTTGCCGTGCAACTACTGAGGTAGTTGCCGGGGCATCCTCTGTTGCGGTTGTTGTGGCAAGTAGTCGGCAGTGAATTTCCTTAGCATGGTGGTTGTGAGTCTTGTTGTGGAAAAGAAAAGAAAACAAAGAAAACCTAGAAACTAAAAATAATGGAGAAAAATAAAATAAAATATCTCCTAAAATTCTAAAAATAAATAAAGAAAAAAATAACAGAAAATAAAATAAAGTTCCAAAAAATTAAAAACAAAAATTAAAGATTCTTAAAAAGAGCATTTTCATGCATCTTCTAATGTTACTGCATATCTAAGAAAACTTGAGGAGGGTCATTTCCGATACTTCTTATAGTCCATCCGTACCCTCCATCGAGTGATAATATTGCCCAGAAAGAGTTGGGCCGATGTGCTTGCAGCTACTCCCTTTTGTGTTACCATGGTGGACGTGTCTTTCTTTCATGTTCCCTTGCAGTCCATGCACATCTTCCACCTTGCTACTGTTCCTGAAGGCATGAATATATTATTAGGAAAAATTATATCAACATCCAACCATTTAATTACCTCATTCTCGTCGGGCTCCATCATGGTTGGATGTAGCCTTCGTTGTTGTGGCAATTGCTGCTCTAGCCAATTGTCATGGCAATCAATTGCCAAAATTTGTTGTAAGTCAAGAGAAGAACCAATTTTCTAAAAAGCTTTACGAATCCAAACACCTTTTTCTTTTGGCCTCTCAAACATCTCCATCAGTAGAGATTTCGATGGCTTCAAATCTACCAACATTGGTTCCTCAAGACATACCTGCAATGGATGAGGTGAGTTTTTAAAGAATTCAAAAGGTTCAACCATTACCTGCTCATATTCCATTGGCAAAGTACTATCATATCGTTGATCTTGCATGTGGTCGTGCAATTGCCGTGGCAACTGTAGATGAGAACAATCTACAAATTCCTGCTTCAACATCAACGTTGTAACCTTCTGGGCATCAGGTTCCTCAGAATTTGTTGTATTATTGTTGTTCTCAGCTTCATTGAGTGTTGTCACAACATTGCTCTGTTTAGGCTCCTCAATCATTGCCGAGGCAATTTGTTGCTCAGGCTCATCATGTGTTGGGCAGTCTCTCTCATTGGCATCCTCTTGACTCAGAGGTTCTAGTTGTTCCACACACATCAAGGACCTCTCTTCGCATTGCTCCTTATCCTCTTGCCTTGGGACGTCAGTATCCCCATGAATGGATTGTTGGTGCATGTTATCCAAGGCATATGTGGATCTCCTCAATTGATCTTCTAAATCCCCAAGGTTACATCCCACGGAGCTATCCTTGCATTCATTTTCTTTGATAGCTCTCGAATCTCTTCAATTGATCCGTCAAGTTTAGCCAAGGAAGCTAGCAACGTTTCCTCCAAGGAATTGGAATGTTCTTGAAAAGGACTACATTGCCATGGCATGTCTATTGCTGCAGCAAAATTGTTATGGTAAAAAAAATTTGAGCTTTTTTATCATACCATGAAGGATTTTCCTGCTGGTTCCATCTATGGTTCTCCATGTAGTCACATGCACCTAAAATGTGAGGGCAATTTTCAAACACATGATGTTCTCCACAACAAGTGCACGAGTTTTCCACGGTATATGCTTTTCTCGGTTGGTATAGGTAATCATCGAAGGGTGCAATAAACTCTTGATTGGATTGATTCCTATCTTCCCATATCAACTCTCGAATAGGTCGGCTTTTATTTCCTGACATGTTGATGTCCCTTAACTTGTAGCGCACCTAAAATTTTTTTATATAAAACAAACAAAAAGAAAAGTTAGTAAAACTAAAAAAATGCAATAACAAAAACAACTAACACCAAATGCCAATCCCCAGCAACGGTGCCAAAAACTTGTTGCGCGTAATAAGTGCTACGCAATTGTGCAAGTATACATATCGCAAGTAATAAAGTGATATGATAAGTATCGAGTATCGTCTCCACAGGGATTGGTTTGGGCCACTTTGCCTTAGTTATCGCACTGTAAAAGTAAAAACACAATTGATAATTGTAGGAGTTCTAACTAATGAATAAAATAAAAGAGCAAGTAAATAAAATAAAGTTGTAATCAAATAAGAGGGAATAAGCCAGGTTATTGTGAGTTGAGGTGTGATAGCCGATTGGATCGTCTTGGTAAAAGAGTGCAATGGCAACTCGGTTGCCGTGGCAACTTGCGCAGTTGGGTTGCCTTGGCAACTAATCAAATGGTTGCCTGGGCAACTGCTTGGGCGACTGGGCAACAACTTCAAGGTTCGACAGAGCGTTCTTCAATGGTTTCTTCTTATCCCTAAGTCAAAACTCTAGCTAATTGTGCATGCCTTGACAATACATCCCTGCGTGAATCGAGGGTGAACAACAACCAATCTTGCGCTTCTCTTAGCCGTTGAAATCCTTAACTTATTCCTAAGCCGGATTAATCTTCACCATTGATAGATTGAATAAAGACCATATTCATTCGTTTCTTGAATCTAACCCTCCCGATATTAGATAAATATATAGAATTACGAGATCCTCTCCCAATTCACTCGCAAACAAGAATAAAAACCAAGAATGAGTAAACCTTGAATTGAAAGTGCAAACTCTTATTACCTAAACAAAATCCAATTGTTTCTCACAACAACAAAACACAATAACCCCAACCAATCAAGTTAGTTCATGGTTGGGTTCAAAAGATATACAAAGAATAATCCCCAAACCATGAATCTAATAAAAGCAAAGAAGAAGAAGAAGAAATCGATCATCCCTCTTTGGAAAATCTCTCCCAATCAAAATCTCCCCTCTTGAACTCTCTTGTCGAAATATCTCCCTTCTTGCTCCACTCTCTTTGACGGCCTGGTCTCCTTTAAATAGGAGATGGCTAGGTCAAAATCCATATTGAGGAGGAAGTTATGTTGGAATTAAATACTTTAAAAGAATATAATTCTTTATTATATTTAAATTCCTTCTAGATCTTCTCCTATCTTTTTGGGATTTAATTTCTCTTTGACCTTTTCATGGAAATCAAACTCCTTTGGGATTTAACTTTGCTCCACGTCATCTTGGGCTTATCTAGTCGTCAATTTTGACTACCATATCATCTTATCCCTTATCAAAAATTGCCCTGGCAACTAGCTTGGCATCTCCTTCATACATTGCCCTGGCAACTGCGTCGGCATCTCCTTCATGCACTGCCCTGGCAACTGGTTCCAGCCTTGTTTAGGCAAGTGATTCTGCACACACACAAAAGCACACCAAAGCAGCATCTTTTTTCACAAAAATCACCAAGTTATGTAATCAAGCTCAACGGTGGAAAGAAACATGAATTAATGCATGAATGACTAATTATGCAACTAATATGAGCCTAAGTCTAACAATAATATGAGTAAAAGGGTAATAAAAATAATACTTTTGAACATTTATCATCTTCTCGTGAAGATCCTCCAAATTGTTCGATGTTGTTGAGCATGTTGAACATAATGGGCTTTAGCTCAAAGAAGGTTGTCCCTAGATTAGGTACCACGATCGGTGGAATAAGTTTGTTGATAACAGGCTCAATGATATCTCTAATATGTCTTCTGGGCCTGGCAGATGGTTGCCTAGCTTGGCCATTGAGTGTCGCTCTAACATCTCCTCGCCCATCGATTAGAGGTACGTCGTTTGGATTACGTTCGTTCTCAAGGGGTTCCTTAGTGGTAGATAATTTTCATTCACCATCGACTTATTATCCCGTATAAGCCTCTGAAAGGTTCTTTCGATTTCAGGATTTAATGGAAGAATAGGTTCCTCGATGGAACTTTTGGTTATGCACTACAACACACCCGAGAATAAAAACAAAAATTAAATGCAATAAAAATAAAATTCCTATCAAGTAATAAAGTTAATGCTTGTTGAGTAGTGATGCATGATAAGTGTTCAAAAGTACTTTTTTTTACACTTTTTACTCATATTATTGTTAGACTTGGGCTCATATTAATTGCATAATTAGCCATTCATGCATTAATCCATGTTTCCTTCCATCGTTGAGTTTGATTACATAACTTGGTAGCTTTTGTGGGAAAATATGCTGCTTTGGTGTGTTTTCTGTGTATGTGCAGAATCACTTGTCAAAGCAAGGCTAGAACTAGTTGCCAAGGCAATGCATGAAGGAGATGTCGAGCTAGTTGCCAAGGCAATGCATGAAGGAGATGCCAAGCCAGTTGCCAGGGCAATTGTCGACAAAGAATAAGGTGATATGGTAGTCGAAATTGATGACTAGACAAGCCCAAGATGACTTGGAGCAAAGCTAAATCCCAAAGGAGTTTGATTTCCATGAAGAGGTTAAAGAATAATTAAATCCCAAGAAGATAGGAGAAGTTCTAGAACGAATATATATATAATAAAGAATTATATTCTTTAAAGATAATTTAATTCCAACTTAACTTCCTCCTCAAAGAAGAACTTTGACCTAGCCCTATAAATAGATCACCAAGCCGTCAACTCCAAGGGAGAGAGAGGAGAGAATTTCGACAAGCTTCAAGGGGAGATCTCGACAAGAAGGCTTCATCCATTCTTCATCTTTTTCTTTCTTGTTCAATTAGGTTCATGCTAGGAATTCTTTGTCTTGTGTTTCTTTGAAACCTAGCCATGAACTAAATCTATTTGGATATGGTTATTGTGTTTTGTGGTTGTGAGAAACAATTGGATTTTGTTTAGGTAATAAGAGTTTGCACTTTCTATTCAAGGTTTATTCATTCTTGGTTCTTATTCTTGTTTTCAAGTGAATTAGGAGAGGATCTCGTAACTTCATCTATTTATCTAATATCGGGAGAGTTAGATTCAAGAAATGAATGAATATGATCTGTATTCAATCTATTGATGGTAAAGATTAATCCGCTTAGGAATAAGTTAAGGATTTCAACGGCTAAGAAGAGCGCAAGATTGGTTGTTGTTCACCCTTGATTCACGCAGGGATGTATTATCAAGGCATGCACAAGTAGCTACAGTTTCGACTTAGGGATAAGAAGAAACCATTGAAGAACGCTCTGCCGAACCTTGAAGTTGCTGCCCAGATGCCCAAGTAGTTGCTCAACTAGTCGCCCAGGCAACCATCGATTAGTTTCCAAGGCAACCCCGTTGTGCAAGTTGCCACGGCAACTGAGTTGCCCTTGTACTCTTTTACCATGACGATCCAATCGGCTATCACACCTCAACTCACAATAACCTGGCCTATCTCTCTCACTTGATCTCATCTATTCTTTTACTTTATTGCTTTCTAGTTTAGTTATTAGTTTAAACTCCTATAATCTTCTACTTGTGTTTTCTTTTACTTTTTACAGTGCAAGAGATTAGATTCTTGAAGTGGCACCAGTCCCTGTGGAGAAGATATCTTTTATACTATAACTTGCGACGTGTATACTTGCAAAATTGCGTAGCACTTATTATGCGCAACAAGTTTTTGGCGTCGTTGCCGGGGATTGGCAATAGCGACTTTGTTTTTATTTTCTTGCATTTTTTTCTTGTTTAAGATTCAAAGGGTTTAAGAGTATCAATGGCTAATCAAGACGGCAATATGAATCAAGATGTACCAGCAGGAGGAGGAGTGATTCTTGCATGAAACAGAACTATTCGAGACTATCTTGAAGAAGATCTTGATGGACTTAATCCAGGAGTTGTCACAACTGAAATTGAAGCCGACCACTTTGAGTTGAAACCGGTGATGTTTAATATGATCAACACAATTGGTCAATTTGGCGGCTCAGCAACTGAAGATGCACAACAACATCTTAAATCTTTCCTCGAGATTTGCAACTCATTCAAAATACACGGAGTCACCCCCGATGTTTTACGATTAAGATTATTCCCCTATTCATTGAGGGATAGGGCGAAAGCATGGTTGAATAGCATTCCTTTCAGATCAATAGGATCTTGGACTGATCTTTGTCGTGATTTCCTTGCTCGGTTTAATCCTACCAATTTGACTGATAAGCTTCGTAACGACATTACTTCTTTTCGGCAGGCAGATGATGAATCCATGTACGAGGCTTGGGAGCGATACATAGAACTTCTACACAAATGCCCCATACACGGATTCCCAGTGTGGACACAAGTAACAATGTTTTACAATGCCGTGGATACACCAACAAGGATGATGCTAGACGCCTCGGCAAACGACATACTCCTAGATAAGTCGCTAGAGGAAGCAATACAAATTCTAAACAGGCTGGCCAAGAATGATTATTAATTCCCCTCTACTAGAAGAGGAGGAGTTAGACGCCAAGCCACAATACATGAAATAGGATCATCATACTCAATTTCGGCACAATTGGCTACCTTAACCAAGATGGTCCAGAACATGCAGAAACCAAACAACACACATGAGGTCAAGGTAATGGATTCCTTTTGTGAGTTATGTGGTGGTAACCATGATTCTTCTGAATGTATGCAGAATCTGGAATCTAGCTTCTATGTGGGGAATTACAACCGGAACAACAATGTGATGTCCAATACATACAATCCAACTTGGAAACAGCACCTGAATTTTTCATGGAGTAATCCCAAAAATGCTCCAAACCATAACAATCAGAATGCACAAGCATCAGGATTCCAGCAGAATATGCCACGGCAACAGTTGCCGCAGCAACAACCGACAACATCTAGTTCTTTGGAAAATTCTCTCAATGCTTTTATATTGAAAACTGAATCTTATATGGCTGAGAAGAGTAACTTCATAAAAAGAACTGATGCTTTTATTAACATGACCGAGATGAGATTGCAAAACCAAGAGGCGGCAATCAAATCATTGGAAAATCAAGTTGGACAATTTGCTCAAAACCTGAATACTAGACCACAAGGAGGTTTACCTAGCGATACTGATGTCGTAAGAGGAACTGGCCATGAGCAATGTAAGGCGATCACCACTAGAAGTGGCCAACAGCTTAAAGAGGCTTAATCTCGCTCACCAAACAAAACTCCACAAAAAGATCAAGACGAACCTAGCGGTAAAACCTCAGAGGATGAACCAGGAATTGCTGCGACAACCGGTAATAAGCATGCCTCGGCAACCAATGATAAGCAAGCCTCGGCAACCGACAATAAGCATGCCTCGGCAACCAACGATAGGCACGCCACGGCAACCCCAGTTGATGATGCCTCGCCAACTCCAGTTGTTCCAGCATTGCCATCAATCAGATTCCAGACCAACGAAAGGATCAAATATATCCGACTTCCACCACCATTCCCACAAAGGTTGAAGCGAAAAAAGCAAGAATATCAATTCAAGAAGTTTCTTGATATCCTAAAGCAAGTCCACATCAACTTGCCATTGGTGGAAGCAATTGAACAAATGCCGAACTATGCCAAGTTCCTTAAAGACATTGTGTCCAAGAGAACAAGGCTAGGAGAGTTTGAAACAGTTTCCGCAACAGAGGGATGCATGGCCATGTTGCATAATCGTATGCCACCCAAGTTGAAGGATCCCGAAAGTTTCACAATACCCTGTTCCATTGGAAACCACTATGTCGGGAAAGCATTATGCGACCTTGGGGCTAGCATAAACTTGATGCCTAAATCGGTTTTCTAGAAACTAGGAATCGGGAAGGCAAGACCTACAACAGTTATGCTACAGCTAGCCGACAGATCCTATGTGCATCCAGAGGGAAAAATTGAAGACATGCTGGTAAAAGTTGATAAATTTATTTTTCCCACTGACTTTATTATTTTGGATTGTGAAGCAGATGAGCATGCACCTATTATTCTCGGAAGACCATTCCTAGCAACAGGGAGAACCTTGATCGATGTTAAAAAGGGAGAACTCACAATGAGGGTGAATGACCAGCAAGTTAAACTAAATGTGTTCCGAACACTAAGGCATGCCGATGATCCAGAAGAATGCCAACTTCTTCATGCCACGGCAGAGTTTAACTTCGATGAGGAATTTAGTTGCCTCGGCAACTACATTACCGATCTAGAGGAACCTGAGGAGTATGAAGAACTGATCGATGAGGAACAACAAGAAGAGGAAAATTGGCTATTTAATCGACCAGGTACATACTTTGAACCACTGGATTACTCAGGTAAGGAAGGTAAGCTCGAAAAGCCCTCTATTTAACAACCACCGATTCTTGAGTTGAAACAGTTGCCAGAGCAACTAAAATATGTATACTTAGGAACCGATAATATATTGCCTATAATTATTTCCTCTAAGTTACAGCCGGAGCAGGAAAAGAAGCTGATCAAAATGTTGATGCTACACACGAAGGCAATAGGGTGGACAATTTCTGACTTGAAGGGAATTAGCCCGGCAGTGTGCATTCACAAGATTTTGTTGGAAGATGATCACAAACCTTCAATTGAGGCCCAGAGGAGAGTGAATCATGCCATGAAAGGGGTTGTAATGAAAGAAATCATCAAGTGGCTTGACGTCGGCATTATATACCCTATCTCTGATAGTACATGGGTAAGTCCAGTACAATGTGTACCTAAAAAATAAGGTATAACGGTGGTAACTAATGAAAACAATGAACTTATTCCAACCAGGACTGTGACCGGTTGGAGGGTTTGTATGGATTATCGAAAGCTAAACAAAGCCACTAGGAAAGATTACTTCCCATTACCCTTTATTGATCAAATGCTTGACCGTCTTGCATGTAAAACCTTTTATTGTTTTCTTGATGGTTATTCAGGTTACAATCAAATTGCCATAGCACCAGAAGATCAAGAAAAGACAACCTTCACATGCCCATATGGTACTTATGCTTTTCGAATGATGCCTTTCGGATTGTCTAACGCCCTGGCAACCTTCCAAAGATGCATGGTGGCACTTTTTTCAGACATGGTCGAACACTTCCTTGAGATCTTCATGGATGATTTTTCTATTTTTGGTAATGACTTCGACAGCTACCTCGGTAATTTAGAGAAGGTGTTGGCAAGATGTGAAGAAATTGATTTAGTCCTCAATTGGGAGAAGTGTCATTTTATGGTAGATGAAGGAATAGTGCTTGGCCACAAGATTTCATCCAAGGGAATTGAAGTAGACAAAACCAAGGTGGACGTGATCGAGAGATTACCCCCACCAAGTTCGGTTAAAAGAATTCGAAGCTTTCTTGGACATACAGGTTTTTACAAGAGGTTCATTCATAATTTTTCTAAAATCACTAAACCTTGTGCAATTTGCTTGAACAGGATAAAGTCTTCAATTTTGATGATTCTTGCACTCAAGCATTTGAAACCCTAAAGGAAAAGCTTGCCACGACACCCATTATCGTTCCACCAGATTGGAAGCTACCGTTTGAGCTCATGTGTGATGCAAGTGATTTTGCGGTAGGAGCAGTCCTAGGCTAACGCAAAGGTAAGACCTTTCATGTGATATACTACAGAGAAAGAATTACTAGCTGTAGTTTTCACATTTGACAAGTCCCGATCCTATTTGATTGGTACAAAGGTAATTATTCATACGGACCACTCGGCAATTAAATATCTATTTGCTAAAAAGGATGCCAAACCTCGTTTGATTCATTGGATATTACTTTTACAAGAATTTGATATTGAAATTAAGGACAGGAAAGGAACAGAAAATCAAGTGGCCGATCACTTATCACGTTTAGAACGCAATAGGGAAGAGGACGCGGATTTAGAGATATGTGATGCATTCCCGGACGAGCAACTTTTAGTTGGCTCGGCAACCATGGGTGTGCATGCCTCGGTAACCCTCGACGCCTCGGTAGCCCTTGACGCGCACGCCTCGGTAACCACGGATGCGCATACCTCGGCAACCCTCGACGCCACAGCAGCTCTTGACGTGCACGCCTCGGCAACCACGGATGTGCATACCTCGGCAACCCTCGACGTCATAGCAGCTCTTGATGCGCACGCCTCGGCAACCATAGATGCACATGCCTTGGTAATTTTGGGAGCAGTCGACACGGCAACACATGCCTTGGCAATACTCTGGTACGCAGATTTAGTTAATTTCCTTGTTTGTGGTATTTTACCTTATGGCCTTACTCACCAAGGGAAGAAGCGGTTCCACCATGATACTAAGCATTACTTTTGGGACGAGCCTCTTTTGTTTAAACAATGCACAGATCAAGTTATACGCCGATGTGTCCCTGAAGAAGAGCAGCGGAATATACTCCGACAATGCCATTCTTCACCCTATGGAGGACATTTTGGAGGAACTCGTACCGCGGCCAAAGTTTTGCAATCTGGTTTGTATTGGCCAACACTGTTCAAAGATGCTCAAAGACTTTTACAAGCAATGTGATCATTGTCAGAGGACGGGCAATATCTCTAGACGACATGAGATGCCGCTCCAAAACATCATCAAGGTAGAATTGTTCAATGTATGGGGGATCAATTTTATGGGACCTTTCCCATCTTCATTCGGAAATCTCTACATTCTACTTGTCGTTGACTACGTGTCTAAATGGGTTGAGGCAGCTACAGTTCCCAATAACGATTCCAAGACTGTGCAACGATTCTTGCAGAAAAACATATTTACACGGTTTGGGATGCCGATAGCAATTATCAGTGACGAATGCAAGCATTTTGACAACATACTTATTGCCAAGATGTTGCAACGCTTTGGTGTATCACACAAGATTGCCACGGCATATCACCCACAAACCAATGGGCAAGCAGAAATTTCCAACCGAGAATTGAAGGGTATACTCGAGAAAGTTGTAAATCCCTCTAGGAAGGATTGGTCATTAAGACTAGATGACGCACTTTGGGCATATCACACTACATTCAAAACACCTTTAGGTATGTCCCCCTTCCGACTTGTCTATGGCAAAACATGCCATCAACCGGTGGAAATCGAACACAAGGCATATTGGGCAATCAAGACCGTGAATATGAATTGGGAAAGTGTCGGACAAAAGCGTTTATTGGACCTCAACGAGATAGAAGAATTTCGTGCACTCGCCTATAACAATGCATGAATCTACAAGGAGAAAACAAAGCAATGGCATGACAAGAAACTATTGCAGCGACAATTCATGTCAGGGCAACTAGTTCTCTTATTCGATTCTCGGCTAAAACTTTTCTCGGGAAAACTGAAATCAAGATGGTTGGGACCATTCGAAGTTGTCAAACCATTCTCCCATGGTGCCGTGATAATCAAGTCCATCACTGGCAAACATGAATTCAAAGTTAATGGACAAAGATTAAAGCACTACAATGGTGCCCATGTGGAACGTAACAAAGAAGTGGTCACCTTAGGAGATGCATGAGCATGCTCTCATTTCAATATTTTTTTTTTATTTTTTTATTTTTATTTTTAATTTTTTTCGAACTATTTAATTTTTAATTTTTATTATTTTCGATTATTTGCTCTTTTAGGATAGATTTATTTTCTTTAAGATTAAAACTGCATCTTTCATATTTATCTTTTTAAGTTTAAGAATTCCATTACACATCTTTATTTATTTTCTTTTATTAGTTTATATTTAATTTTAATCCTTATTTGATTTGTCTTTGAATTGTATGAAAGGAGTCCAAGATAAAGAGGAATTTTGAATTAAGAAGGAAACTTCTTCAACAAGGAAATTAATGGGCTGAATCTAGGGCTTATATAAAGCCTCCAACTTACCCTAAATAAACCCCCTAGCTGTCACCCTTCCCCTAAACCGAAACCCTTTTTTTCTCCTTTCCAAAAATAATCTCACCCACCATATTTACTACCTATCTTTTCTATATAACCCATCACCATTAACTTCCAAGAAACCTATTCATACTTTTCGTCTTGCAACTCTTTAGTTTCTTTTATTTTCTTTTCTTTGTTTTACAAAACTCACAACCAAGATCATCCATTGAATCCAAAAGTAAATTTTTGGTTCATCCAAGTTCCTCCAAAGAACCAAGATACAAGAAGTTTGCTACACCGGTAGTTCAAGAAAGATTTCACTCCAAGTTTGAAAGCCGGAAGATTTGCGAAGAACAAGGCTTTGAATACTCCAACTCTCATCAAGATTTCAACCTTGGACCATTCATCTTCGAGAGGATTGCACATCAAAAGTTGCAAATCTTTTGCCATCAATCAGAACCGGGTAACATCTCATGGAATTCTATGCGCACTCACCTAACTCGGATAATCCTCATGTTTTTGTTCGTGACAAGGCCATACTCATAAGCCCCGAAAACATCAACACCTTTTACGGGCTCTATATTGAGAAGGACGAGCATCAAGCCTTTGTTGATCAAATCACGCCCAAGCAACTCAATAAGGTGCTTCAAGAACTCACTCTACCGGGAACTCATTAGAACGACGGTAAATACAAGGGCACGGTAAATCGCCTTCGACTTAAACCCGAGGCAAAACTATGGAATAAGTTTGTTAAAACTTCTTTAATGCCCACCACACACAATACTACCGTTGATATACCACGTCTTTTGCTCATACATTCTATCTTGCATAATCGCATCATTAACATTGGAAAAATTATTTGGGATGAGATTTTTGTATGTAGCTCAAAGGACAAGGGTTCTCTTTTCTTCCCTTGCTTAATTTCCAATCTTTGCAAGGAGATGCATGTCTCAAGTGAGTCCACTGATGAAAAGGCCCTACCAAAGTCCGGATGGAATCAAGCACAAATCTGAAAGCTAATGGGAGAGGCACTGGTAAAATCCTCAAGGCCTCCAATTGTCGTGGCAACCCCTAATGCCCAAGCACCTAATGCCCGGGCAACTCGGCCATCAACCCCAAGACACTTTGAGGCAATCTTGCAACCATTGGCGAGCCACCTTAGGCAAATTGAAGACCGGAAACTAATGTTCATACGGTACATGAAGGAGCACAAAAGTGCCATCAACCAAGTCATCCTAGAAAAGTACCCGGACAGCCGCGTGTCGTTCCCAATCTTTCTGGCCGAAATCCTTGCAACGGCAACTAATGAAGCAGTCACCACGGCAACCGCAATAGATGATGTTGCGGCAACCTACACCGTAACCAACCCTGAAGATGCCACGGCAACCAACCCTAAAGATGCCATGGCAACCAGAGCTAAAGACGTCCCGACAATCACCGCAAAAGCCAAAGGTAAAACACATATGCCCGAATCAACTCCTACGGAATCATTGTCTGATTTTTCAGATTCAGACGAGTCCTCCATTGCACCAACAAAGACCTCACCAATTGAATCCTCCAAGCGAAAAGCTAATGACATTGATGAAGAGGACGATGAGGACAACCCCGTACGAGGATCGATTCCACCATCGGCGACAAGGAAACAACCATTGTGTTCAAGCAAGAGAATCAAGACACCGACCAAAAGGAAACTAATCATCCACGAAGATGATCTCTCAGAGTAAGTCCTCATTTGCATTTTACTTTTCTTTATTTTTATTTCTCTTTAATGCATGCATTAAGGACAATGCCTCACTCGAGTTTAGGGGGGTTGTTATTAGTTAGTTACCATGTTTAGTTGCATTCATCTTAAGTATTGCATTTAGGATACATAAATTGCTTGCCATGCCTTCAGTTGGAACAAGAATTGCCTAGATTTGATGAATATCCAATGATGACTTTGCCAATGCACTTAATTGATAGAATTTTTATTCTAGGATAACCATGTAAACACTTAGAATTTTACTATGATGCTAAATTTTGATGAAACACTGTTGTGGTTTGATTGATTTAAGGAATTCTAGTGAACTTAGGTTGACAGTTAAAAAAATTGAGGGATTAGAATAAAAATTGGATAAATGCTAGAGGTGCCCGAAATTGGCTCTAGTATGTCCTAAAAAAATTGATCGCTAGAGGTGCCCAAAACTGGCTGTAGTCGAATAAATTAATTAACTTAAGAAAACAAAACACTAGAGGTGCCCAAAACCAGCTCTAGTTAAAACATGTTAACAGAACCCAATTAAGTAATTTGAAAACCTCTTGTTTGCATAGAATCTGAAAAATCAACTTGCACACAACTCCGCACACACTCACAAGCATTATAGTTTGATTCTGAGTAACTCCTAAGTTTTTCGAAAAATGAAAAGCCAATCATACTTTGTGCCCCGGTTCTGAGAATTGAAATCAAGTTCAAAGCTAAGTTTGTGAAAATTGAAGTCTTGGCGGGTAATTATTAGTTTGCATTGCTTGAGCACAAGCAATAGTTCGAGTTTGGGGGTGTGATAAATGTTCAAAAGTACTATTTGTCTTATCCTTTTTACTCATATTATTGTTAGGCTTAGGCTCATATTAGTTGCATAATTAGCCATTCATGCATTAATCCATGTTTTCTTCCATCCTTGAGCTTGATTACATAACTTGGTAGTTTTTGTGGGAAAAGCTGCTGCTTTGATGTGTTTTGTGTGTATGTGCAGAATCACTTGCCAAAGCAAGGCTAGAACTAGTTGTCAGGGCAATGCATGAAGGAGATGCCGAGCTATTTATCTAATATCGAGATAGTTAGATTCAAGAAACGAATGAATATGATCTTTATTCAATCTATTGATGGTGAAGATTAATCTGGCTTAGGAATAAGTTAAGGATTTCAACGGCTAAGAAGAGCGCAAGATTGGTTGTTGTTCACCCTTGATTCACGCAGGGATGTATTATCAAGGCATGCACAAGTAGCTAGAGTTTCGACTTAGGGAAAAGAAGAAACCATTAAAGAATGCTCTGCCGAACCTTGAAGTTGCTGCCCAGATGCCCAAGTAGTTGCCCAACTAGTCTCCCAGGCAACCATCGATTAGTTGCCAAGGCAACCCCGTTGTGCAAGTTGCCACGGCAACTGAGTTGCCCTTGCACTCTTTTACCAAGACGATCAAATCGGCTATCACACCTCAACTCACAATAACCTAGCCTATCTCTCTCACTTGATCTCATCTATTCTTTTACTTTATTGCTTTCTAGTTTAGTTATTAGTTTAAACTCCTATAATCTTCTACTTGTGTTTTCTTTTACTTTTTACAGTGCAAGAGATTAGATTCTTGAAGTGGCACCAATCCCTGTGGAGACGATATCTTTTATACTATAACTTGCGACGTGTATACTTGCACAATTGCGTACCACTTATTACGCGCAACAATGCACTTTAGAGTAAGTATACTCATCATTTCAAGTAATAAAGTGAGAGTAGAGGGTCGAACCCACGAGGATTGGATTGATAAATACGAGGTTATCGTACTTAGGAATTTGTTTGCAAATAAAGGTAAATGTCGGTTTAAGGTGAAAACTAAATAATCTGATCTAAATATTGCAAAAATAAGACAAACAGTTACAATGACTTAGCAATTAATTATGGAGGTTGGCATTATTGCTAAGAATATATGTATGATTACTTAACTCAATGCTACAGCAACGGGCGATACATGTCTGCGTAAACCCTAAGCTACTTCATTAACTCGACAAGATTTTCTAATGAACTTCTGACTCTCTTGATGCCTAGAAGTTAATAACTTTGTAATTAAGGTGATATATGTATACGTTTACCCTAACTACTATATTATTTGTTTAAGAACTTCATTTTAGTCGTTAAAACCCTAAACTTATGTCTAAGATAGATTAGAACTAAGTTGAGAGCTTAGCTCTACTGCTCATGTTTGTATAACTTAACTCTCTTGAATATTAAGCCATATATCAATAGTTAATATGCCTCTCTCGAATAGCTCTTACAATTAACTACGCATTAAGCACATGAACAGAATAGATGCAGATGAAAACAACAAAAGCATTGAAATGAAAATAATCAAAATATATAATCATGGGACTCAATAATCCCAACTAAAAATTTTAGCTCAAGTCTGAGTGTAAAGCAACCATAATTAAAAGTATAGTATGGCAATTTATCAAACAAAAGAAAAGAAATAAGCCGAAAGTCCTCGACAAAACTCCTTCTGTGCCGTCCAACTATGTTGCAGGCCTTCTCCCCGTTAGCCTCTCTCGATGGCTTTGTTCAATGAGAAGAATCGTCTAGCTTCACCCCAGTGGTTCTCCGCAAGGTCAGACTAGGACTGACGTCCGAATTGTGCTCTCTTTATCGATCGGCTCCCCTTTGAGTAGCGTCTAAGTCTTCTTTATATAGGCGGTGAAACTAGGGCTTCAGTACCATAAAGTGCACGACTTCATTAAAGAAAATCAATTATTTCCCACTCATTAAATGTTGCTTATATGGGAGAAGCAAAGGAAGATTCATCTCCAACTTTTCATGCCTTGTCAGCTCCAGCCATGCGATCTACTTCTCTCCTGCTCCAGCTGTCCTCTAGCATCCTGCACATACTCCACAAAACACCACCTTTCCATGAAAAGAACCAATATACATGACAATTTAAGCACATGCGGTGTAACTCCCTATCTACATGCAAATATGTACATTCTAACCTAAATGCATACTAAATGAGCTTGAACATATGCAAAATACAAGGAATAAGGGCATATAAAATAGAACATTTACGCACTCATCAGTTATCAGCAGTGAATTTACATACTAACATCAAATCTCGTGTAATATCTGGTACATGTAGCAATTGATCAAATATTAAGGGTCGAGAAACAGTAGATAGCACAGATTTGCAAGTATGATTATTGGGAAGAGAAGAGCCATCACCTATATGAACCTTACCCTGGTCTATATATTGTTGACCACTACGAATTAGAGACTAATCATAGGTGACATGGTGAGTGGCACTGGAGTCAGGTTACCATTTGGATGGCACAAGAATGAGCGTATTGACCTAAGGTGCATCTAGCATGTGAAGAAAAAGAAGAAAAGGCTCAGAGGAAACATATGGGGAGTAATTTGATTCAGGATTATCATGAGAGTGTGTGCTTCAATAGCTGGTTTGGCCTGAACATTGAACCCTTGATTTAATCTGTACCAACATCGATGTGATAAATGACCTAGCTTCCCACCTATTTGAAATTGTACCCTAGGTCGCCCTTTGAATCTGCCACCAGGTCTAGTACGATCACCACGAGCATGATTGTAGGTGTAATCTTGATGAGAAACTTGCTCAACTGCATCTTGATCAAATGTGGTATTGTTAATTCCAATTGATAGTCACAATGGATCTTCAAGGCGCGTTTCTCCATCAGAAAACAATAAAACTGCACCATCAAAAGAATATGGTTCTTTGCTTGTTGTGATAACTGCCACAATCAACTCGAACTTGGAGGGAATCCCATTAAGAATTGTTGCAACATATTCAATCTCAGAAATAGGTCTACCACAAATAGTAAGAAGCTCACAGATTTCTTTAATCTGGGCTATATAGCTACTGATTGAGATATTTCCTTTCCTAAGATAACCTAATCTACAATGCAGATGCATCACACATGTTGTGGAAAATTTCAAGTAATGATGCACAATAGTTTTCGAAATAGAGGAGGAAGATTTGATCTAACAAGATGAGGAAGAATACATGTACTCATCATGAAAAACAACCACGAAGCAAGAGAACTATCTTTTTTAATGAACCGTTGATGGGTAGGATTTGGTGTTTCAACACCATCAGCTCTAACCAAAAACTTCACCGGAGGAGTTAACTCATCATCACGATAATGCTGCAATCCTTGACCTTGAACCATCAAAAGCACTTGTTGTCGCCATAGAAGGAAGTTACTATCATCGAGGTAAACATTGATCTGCTTGTTGAAGAAGCCTTGATTTGCGGAAGCATCATCAAAGGAGAGATTCGCAAGACCAAGAATTTTAGCATCGGCTGATGTGATGACAAAAGATTTGTAACAACAAAATAACAAGGTTTACAACTCTAGGATCGAAATGGGGAATGATACCAAGTGAGGAAAGCTTTTAGAAACTCAATGAAGAAGATAACACTCGAGAAAGAAAACACATAAAATCATAAAGAAGAAATGTAGAGTAGAGATAAAACTAAGTTTCATTATTCATTAATGGTGTGTTTTCCAGTTTACTAATAGAAGCTATATATAAGGTGAGCTAAGCCACAACTGCATGAATAACAGTTATGCCAAAGCTGCCCTAAGCTAACAACAAATTGTTACAACCAAAATGCCAACTAATTGCCTTATGATTTCTATTATCTCTAATAGTCATGTTAAATATGGCCATGTCTGGTTTAAATGTAATCAATGTCCAATTTTCCTCACTTCATTCTTCTATGATATGTTTAGTTTTGTGTCGCATGTTGTCTGTAAATTTGCATGAAAAGAAATAAACGTGAGTTTAAATTTTACTTTTTAACTAAAATCTAAATCATATATTTTTCTTATTGATAAATTCTATTTCTGCCAAAAGAAGAAAGTAAAACCTTCATTTTTTTGCTCGACAAAGCTGTAAATTTTATTATAATTAAAAGTTGATCCGAAAGAGAGCATCATTAAAAACCTCCATATCCTAAATGGAGGAAAAGAGTACTCACTTTCGGACCTCATACAGAATACCCTCGAATGAACACAACAAGAATAAAACATCAAATGCCCTACCCTAGTTACATATTGTTACCTCATGAATAAATTGCAAAAAAACACTAAAATGAAAAACCTTCCTACTGTAAAGTCCAGTCAACTATACAAAAGAATAATTCTATAACATCTTCAACCTTGCTAAAACCATGGAAGAATGCTCTAAGTTTTGAGAGAGAGAGAGAAAGCTTTAGGGGCTGGGTTTAGGAATAAGGAAAATTATATAAAAATATGATCCTTGGGTAATAGGCTTTCCATTGATGATCTAAAATTTTAAAATCGAGCAAGAATTGGAAGATGGAGATTCTTAGAGTATTTAGGAGAAGCCTGGGATGATATTCTTTCGGTTGGAATAGTGAAGGAAATAAGAGTGAAAATTAAAGAGAACTATTGCATAATGAAGAGTTAGAGGAAATGATTGATGATGAAACATGGACTGTTGGGAAAGGAAGAGACCAAGACATTAGTTAACAATGAAGAAAGGTGGTAAACTTATGATTAAGGTGAATTGTTTAATTTAATTACAATATTTAAATTTTAATTATTGGGTAAGTTGATAACATAGTTTTAATTTGTTAGCTTGTTCATCAATGATGAGCCCGAAAATAAATAAGGGCTTACGAATGCAGTTGGAAGCTGATTGATTTTTATAAAGGAGAGCTTAAAAGAAAAAAGATAACTTTGGAGGCTATGGTTCGATATTGTCTTCAAGGTGAGTGTAGTTCGAGTGTCGAGTTTAGTTCGGTACCTTCCCGATTGTATATGTCTTTGGATTGCATAATTGTAAATGTGTTTCTATGTGCTAGCTCAATTAGAGCAACTTTTGGTGGCAATGTATGGTAATGGTAAGCTTATATGACTATTTATTTTTTATATGTTTATTCCAATATGATCTGAATTGAACACGTAACTTAAGTTAAGTTCCTATGAAAATTTATCATGTTTAAGTACACTATGGAGTTTAAAGCTCATCTTCGATATAAAATGTGAATTAAATGACATTCTTGGATACAAGTTAACTTTAGGTATAATTGGCATGTCATAGAATTTATTGAGCTCATGTACAGGTATGGATTACGATCATTTGGTGTTTAGGAGGGATGTGTTTGGTCACATGCGATAATTGGGTGAATTGACCTTCTTTGTTTATATACGATAGTTTTTTGAAATTCGTGCATACACGTGTTACATGTAATCCAAGGAATTATATGAAATTCTATGTTTAAATGCTTAAGGTTTTGCGATTTTAATTAATTGGTTAACATTGATGCATAACAAGTTTGAAAGCATGTCATTTCAACTTTGTAGTAATTTGTATAAAAGTTTATATATTTTTAATTGTATTGATGTCATTGTTTACTTCCTCACTAAGCTATATAAGCTTAATTTGTTTCATTGCATGCATTTCAAGGACAAATTCACAGTAGCCATCACTCGTGCTTAGACGTTGCAAGTCACTCGTTGTCCATTTTGAGTAATGTATCTCCTTTTGTCTAACTCCTAGATGGTGACATATGAACTCATTATAATTTGATGCATAAATGGTTAAGTATGATTTGTCGTGTTATAATCTTAGCTAAGTATTCGAAGTGTAAGAATTATATGTAAATTTAGTTGTGCTATGCCATGTGCTATGTGTGATTCATGATAGGAAGCATATAAGTTACATTTGGATGTTTGTTTATATGTTGACTTACATATAAATCATCGACCAGAGGTTTAGAATTGTCAAATGGTAAGTTTTATTTTACAATTGTTGTTCAAGTAGGTAAATAACATTTGATATGTATGTGTTAAGTAATAGAAAGACAATCTTAGTTGACCTTTGCTTTGTTTATGGTGTTCTTGGTAATGTTTTAATAATTAATTCTCTATTACAATAAATT
This sequence comes from Hibiscus mutabilis, assembly GCA_019671005.1. Lineage (NCBI taxonomy): Eukaryota > Viridiplantae > Streptophyta > Magnoliopsida > Malvales > Malvaceae > Hibiscus > Hibiscus mutabilis. Next base: position 21,432,489 of record CM033718.1, on the reverse strand, counting down.
TTGTGTCTTATATTGTAGGTTTGATGTTATGGTCATGGAACACTTATGGAAATTGGTTAAAAGTGTTTCTTTTGATTTCCCTCACATTTCCAGCCTTATAGTGTTAAAATGCCTTACAGACCTTCCACTATCGGTACCTAGTAGTCTTTACTAGAATAGTAAAGGCACATAACAATACCCTTAATATTTTTGTACCGGTACGGCTCTTCTATACTGATACCCTACCTACCATACCGATACTCAGCCATTAAGTATTGGTATTTGTAGCGATGTCCCCTCTCGCTAAAAAAGTGGATTTTCGAAGTGTTTGTGATTTTTCGGATATAAAACGTTTATTCCGTAGGGGTTTTAAAAAATCGCATTTTATTTAAAAATTGGAGTCGCCACCGGCCACTTAGGTAGGCCGGACACCATAAAACCAGAGATTTAAAAATTATTGAGTTCGGGAGTCGGTTACGAATAGGGAAGGATTAGCACCCCCCACACCGCCCAAAATTGGTACTTTAATAATTACCGCTTTATTAATATTAGATTTTCCGGATTAAAGTGACGATTAGTTTAAAATTTGGTTATAATTGCGAATAAATTTTAAAGGCCCCGTTATCCGAGAGTAAACGCCCAACCACTATCACTACGCCTGATACTGGCCCCGTTTACGCTCGGATAAAAGGGCACCGCATTGACAATTTATATATCATTATGCAACCTTAGTGAGCAAAGTATAAAACATGGCAAATAATTTAAATACAATAAATATTAACATAACAGAATACTAATCTAACATAAATAAGATACTAAACTAAAACATACATATACATATCAAGCTTAATAGTAGATAAAAACAAATTTAACATGTCACAATAACAAGGCATGAATAAATACATGTATGGACAAAAACATATATTTCAAGAAGACATACATATTAGAAATAAAACACATTTCAACACATATAGAGCAATATATTATACATAAAAAGAAAATATACTAACACGTAACCTAAAAGCCAAGAAAACATACAATACGTACTAAAATACAAAACATGTTGTGTACGAGCCGACTAGAACATAATATGCGTAATACGAATAACCGAACAAATACATAAAGATACATAATCATAATAAACTTAACACACATATACATGTAAACATAAAAATACTAGGCATATACGAGGGATATATAATAAGGCAAAAGACTACATCAACATATACGATTATAATACGAACATGAATATTTACATGGAAACAGGACTGAAATGAAAAGAAATAAACATCAGTGGCAGAAATTAAAGGACAATAATATGCAATTTAAGGACGAAATTACAAAACCAAGAAAGCTTAGGAGGACTGAACATGTGATTTGACCAAGGGGCAAGCCCAAAGTGCAAACATTCAAAACGCGGAAGGACTAGGGAGGTAATTTTACCATTTAAAAGTCTAATTTAACAAAATTAGGGACTGAATTGAGACTTTTCGAAAATGCAGAGGGACTGATAGTGTAGTTTACCCGCGTGGTAAACCCAAAACGAAAAGAACGTAAACGTGGAGGGACTTTCCATGACATTAAACCCTTTTGAAAATTATTACACATCTAATCCAGCTTCTTTCTTACTCCTTTAGTCATTTCCCAGTTTCATTTGAAAGAAACAATTTTCCCTTGTTTATTTTCCCTCAAAAAACCAAGAAACCTCCCTAAGTTTTCATCCAAACTATATGAGTTCGTGAGTCCATCGCGAACTCAACCGTCGTTTCCAGAATCTGGTGACATTTCAGTCGTACCGGCCAACTTGGACAGCCACCAGCTGAAGCTCGCCAACGCCGGTGGGCCTCAAACCCCGTCCTAAAGCGATCTCCTTTTCAAACCGAACCTAAATCCGATTTTTAAAGTTAAAAGAAACCCCTATCTTAAATCTAGAAAAAAATCGATACAAACTGTTTTTCTTTTGTATAAACTGAAACAAAAACTTCCCCTTTGATCGGCTCACTACATGGAGTTTATTGCCGGCCAGGGGAGGTTCGCCGGCGACTAAGGTAAACGTCTCTCTTCACTCTCTTTTTCTTTTCATATTATTCTTTTTTTACTCAACATGCAAAGAGGAAGAAAGAAGCAAAAATACCTTTCTGGGAAACTCTCTCCCTTTTTTTTATTTCCGATTCAGATCCCCTTGCCTTTTTTGTTATACCAGATTTTCTGATACATATATCCTTTTACATACAATAAAATAAAATCAACTGCTTCCTGGTTGCTTGCTGTAAAATTTTTCCCCATGCTTTCCTGTCCCTTTTTTGCAGGTTACCACGACGGTGGTTGTACGGTGGCAGAGCCAAGGACGGTCACCGTTGATCTGGGCACGTGGCGGCCATTAGTGAGGGCGCGTGGAAGGCGAAGAGTTACGGCCTTCGTGCCACGCGCGCGTGGGAAGGTGATTAGCCCGTGCGTGGGTTTACACGACAGATGAAAGGTCCCCTTCCTTTTGATCTGGGCCGTTGGATCAAGCCTTGATCCAACGGCTTAGATTGCGTAGCTATACGGAAGAAAAGATGATATTAGGTCACCTGGGTTCTAGGATTTTAATTAGGTTTGGGTTTAGGTTAACAGATTATGCTTATGTAAACATTAATACATTTTTGGGTTTTATGTAATTTACAACTGGGCTGTTAGCATTTGGGTATTATTTTATTTAGCTTCTGTCTTAACATAGCCTAATAATACTAATATTAATAATATTCATAATAATAATTATAACAATAATATCGTATATGTATACACACAAGCACACACATGAATAACTACATACGGGTACACATACAAAATATCATCCATAACACACGTAATTAAAATAACATACCAACTGGTATATAATGGCTTAATCACACATACTTAGTATGAATATGCACGTACTGACATATATACTAACAATACACATATAGCACACATACACCACATATCGTATTATACATGCATTTACACATATCACACATATATTACACGCATATTAATAACAAACATGTTCATATGTAAACATACAATAGCAACACTAATTAATTATTATATTAGTATATTAAAATATTAACAGAAATAGATAAAAATGAGTGATTACAGTTGCCCCTCTTTGCTTGTTCTCATGGAATGAGAACAAAGCAAAGATTCATAAGCACTCATTTTTATCCGACTTCCCTGTCTGTAGCCTTGGAATCACGTGTTCTTCTAGAACTCTTCGTTCTTCCTCGGCTGAATCTTCAGGCTCGTAAGTCCTTCCTATATATAGCTTCTTCCCCCTCCAATCTTGGAGCTACAGGCTCTTCCTATATAGAACTGATAAGTGTTCAAAAGTACTATTTTTATTACCCTTTTTACTCATATTATTGTTAGACTTAAGCTCATATTAGTTGCATAATTAGTTATTCATGCATTAATTCATGTTTCTTTCCACCGTTGAGCTTGATTACATAACTTGGTGATTTTTGTGGGAAAAGATGCTGCTTTGGTGTATTTTTGTGTGTGTGCAGGATCACTTTCCAAAGCAAGGCTAGTGCTAGTTGCCAGGGCAATGCATGAAGGAGACGCCGAGCTAGTTGCCAGGGCAATGCATGAAGGAGACGCTGAGCCAGTTGCCATGGCAATTGTCGACAAGAGCAAAGGTGATATGGTAGTCGAAATTGATGACTAGACAAGCCCAAGATGACGTGGAGAAAAGCCCAAACCCAAAGGAATTTGATTTCCATGCAGAGATTAAAGAATAATTAAATTCCAAGAAGATAGGAGAAGTTCTAGTAGGAATACAATTATAATAAAGAATTATATTCTTTAAAGATAATTTAATTCCAACTTAAACTCCTCCTCAAAGAAGGACTTTGGCCTAGCCCTATAAATAAGAAGGAGATTTCGACAATTCCAGGGAGAGCAAGAAGAGGGAAAATTTTGACAACTCCAAAGGGCAAGAGGAGAGAAATTTCGACAAGAGAGCAAGGGGGAGAGAGTTCGATTTCTTCTTCTTCTTCTTTGCTTCCATTAGATTCATGGTTTGGGGATTATTCTTTGTATATCTTTTGAACCAAACCATGAACTAACTTGATTGGTTGGGGTTATTGTGTTTTGTTGTTGTGAAAAACAATTGGATTTTGTTTAGGTAATGAGAGTTTGCACTTTCAATTCAAGGTTTACTCATTCTTGGCATTTATTCTTGTTTGCGAGTGAATTGGGAGAGGATCTCGTAACTTCATCTATTTATCTAATATCGGGAGAGTTAGATTTAAGAAACGAATGAGTATGGTCTTTATTCAATCTATTGATGGTGAAGATTAATCCGGCTTAGGAATAAGTTAAGGATTTCAACGGCTAAGAGGAGCGCAAGATTGGTTGTTGTTCACCCTTGATTCACACAGGGATGTATTATCAAGGCATGCACAAGTACCTAGAGTTTTGACTTAGGGATAAGAAGAAACCATTGAAGAACGCTCCGCCGAACCTTGAAGTTGCTGCCCAGACGCCCAAGTAGTTGCCCAAATAGTTGCCCGAGCAACCATCGATTAGTTGCCAAGGCAACCCCGCTGTGCAAGTTGCCACGGCAACTGAGTTACCCTTGCACTCTTTTACCAAGACGATCCAATCGGCTATCACACCTCAACTCACGATAACCTAGCCTATTCTCTCTTTTTCTTTCATCTATTCTTTTAGTTTATTGCTCTTAGTTTACTCGTTAATTAGAACTCCTATTATCAATTGTGTTTTTACTTTTCACAAAGGCAAGAACTTAAGCAAAGTGGCCCAAACCAATCCCTGTGGAGACGATACTCGATACTCATATCACTTTATTACTTGCGACGTGTATAGTTGCACATTTGCGTAGCACTTATCACACGCAACAAGTTTTTGGCGCCGTTGCCGGGGATTGGCAATTGGTGTTAGTTGTTTTTGTTATTGCATTTTTTTCTCTTAGTTTTACTAACTTTTCTTTTTGTTTGTTTTATAAAAAAAAATTAGGTGCGCTACAAGTTAAGGGACATCAACATGTCGGGAAATAAAAGCCGATCTATTCGAGAGATGATGTTGGAAGATATGAATCAATCCAATCAAGAGTTTCTTGCACCATTTGATGATTACCTATACCAACCGAGAAAAGCCCAAAGAACTTATATCGTGGGAAAATCTTGTGCTATGTGTGGAGAACATCATGTGTTTGAAAATTGCCCTCACATTTTCGGTGCATATAACTACATGGAGGACCATAGAGGGAACCAGCAGCAAAATTCTTCATGGTATGGTCAAAAAGCTCGAAAATTTTTTTACCATAACAATTTTGCCGCAGCAACAGATATGCCATGGCAACGTAGTCATTTTCAAGAGCATTCCAATTCCTTGGAGTAAACGGTACTAGCTTCCTTGGCTAGACTTGATGGATCAATTGAAGAGATTCGAGAGCTATCAAAATCTATGGATACGAGGATAGCTCAGTCGGATGCAACCTTAGGGGATTCAAAAGATCAATTGGGGAGATCTACATATGTCATGGATAACATGCACCAACAATTCATTCCTAGGGATACTGACGTCCCAAGGCAAGAGGATAAGGAGCATTGCAAAGAAAGCTCTCCGATGTGTGGGGAACAACTAGAACCTCAAAGTCAAGAGGATGCCAATGAAAGAGACTGCCCAACACATGATGAGCTTGAACAACAAATTGCCTCGGCAATGATTGAGGAGCCTGAACAGAGCAATGCCGCGACAACACTCAGTGAAGCTGAGAACAACAATACTACAGCAAATTCTGAGGAACCTGATGCCCATAAGGTTACAACGTTGATGTTGAAGCAGGAATGTGTAGATTGTTCTCATCTACAATTGCCACGGCAATTACACGACCACATGCAAGATCAACGAGATGATAATACTTTGCCAATGGAATATGAGCAGGTAATAGTTGAACCTTTTAAATTCTTTAAAAACTCACCTCGTCCATTGTAGGTATGTCTTGAGGAACCGAGGTTGGTAGATTTGAAGCCATCGAAATCTCTACTGATGGAGATGTTTGAGAGGCCAAAAGAAAAAGGTGTTTGGATTCATAAAGCTCTTCAGAAAATTGATTCTTCCCTTGACTTAAAGCAAAATTTGACAACTGATTGCCACTGCAATTGGCTTGAGCAGCAATTGCCATGACAACAAAGGCTACATCCAACCATGATAGAAGTCGACAAGAATGAGGTAATTGAATGGTTGAGAATGGATATAATTTTTCCTATTAATATATTTGTGCCTTCAGGAATAGTAGCAAGGTGGAGAGTATACATGGACTACAAGCGAACAAAGAAGAAAGACACCTCCACCATGGTAATGCAAAAGGGAGTAGCTGGGAGCACATTGGCCCAACTCTTTTTGGGCAATATTGTCACCCGATGGAGGGTACGGATGGACTATAAGAAGTATCAGAAACGACTCCCCTCAAGTTTTCTCAGATATGCAATAACATTAGAAGTGGTCACTTTAGGAGATGCCTGAGCATGCTCTCCTTTCAATATTTTCTTTTTCTTTTTATTTTCATTTTATTTTTAGGAGATATTTTATTTTTCTTCATTATCTTTAGTTTCCAGGTTTTCTTTTCCACAACAAGACTCACAACCACCATGCCAAGGAAATTTACTGCCGACTACTTGCCATAGCAACCACAACAGAAACTGGCGATGCCCAGGCAACAACAATGGCTTCGGCAACTACTGATGCACATGCAAGTAAACCTGCATCGGCAAACATGGACTAAATCAAGGCAATGCTATTCACGTGGTACCAGCCACAAGCATTCAACCACTGACCGAAAATTGAATCAAGCAAACGGCACGAAGGAAACTCATCACTAGAGGTGATGACCTCTCTGACTAACTCATTTCATTTAGTTTCTTTTAAATTTTGTTTCACTTTTACGTGCATTGAGGACAATTCTTCTCTCGAGTTTGGGGGGGTGTTGGTTTCTAGTTAGTTTCATGTTTAGTTGCATTCATCTTTAGCAATCACATATGGTTGCATATGTTACTTGCCATGCCTTTAATTTGATTTAATTGCTTAAGATTTGTTGAATATCCAATGATGAATTTTGTCCACTGCACTTAATTGAAAGAACCTTTAATTTTAGGATTACATGAAAAGAACTTAGAATTTTACTATGATGCTAAATTTTTTTTACACGGTTGTGGCTTGTTGATTGAAAGAAACTTAGTGAACTTAGGTTGCTTAAAATTTGGGTAAATTTGAAAATTAAAAGTTAAATTCTTGCTAGAGGTGCCTGAAACTGGCTCTAGTAGTAAATGCACTTTCTTGCTAGAGGTGCCCGAAACTGGCTCTAGTAGTTAATGCACATTAAAGAATCGCTAGAGGCGCCCGAAATTGGCTCTAGTCGACTAAAATAAAATGAGAAATTGCTTACTTTACTAGAGGTGCCCGAAATTGGCTCTAGTGAAAATTAAAATAAATGCCCCAGTAATTAAAAGCCTATTATTCACATAGAATCTTGAAAATCAACTTGTACACAACTACGCACACACATTGTCACGAGCACTATAGTTTGGTTCCGGGTAATTTTTGTGTTATCCGAAAAATTAAAAGGTGATCATACTTTGTGCCACGGTTCTGAGGTTTGAATTCAAGTTTAAAGCATGTCTTTGATGATTAAAGTCTTGGCAGGTAATTGTTAGTTTGCATTGCTTGAGGACAAGCAATAGTTTGAGTTTGGGGGCGTGATAAGTGTTCAAAAGTACTATTTTTATTACCCTTTTTACTCATATTATTGTTAGACTTAAGCTCATATTAATTGCATAATTAGTTATTCATGCATTAATTCATGTTTCTTTCCACCGTTGAGCTTGATTACATAACTTGGTGATTTTTGTGGGAAAAGATGCTGCTTTGGTATATTTTTGTGTGTGTGCAGGATCACTTGCCAAAGCAAGGCTAGTGCTAGTTGCCAGGGCAATGCATGAAGGAGACGCCGAGCTAGTTGCCAGGGCAATGCATGAAGGAGACGCCGAGCCAGTTGCCATGGCAATTGTCGACAAGAGCAAAGGTGATATGGTAGTCGAAATTGATGACTAGACAAGCCCAAGATGACGTGGAGCAAAGCCCAAACCCAAAGGAATTTGATTTCCATGCAGAGATTAAAGAAGAATTAAATTCCAAGAAGATATGAGAAGTTCTAGTAGGAATACAATTATAATAAAGAATTATATTCTTTAAAGATAATTTAATTCCAACTTAAACTCCTCCTCAAATAAGGACTTTGGCCTAGCCCTATAAATGAGAAGGAGATTTCGACAATTCCAGGGAGAGCAAGAAGAGGGAAAATTTCGACAACTCCAAAGGGCAAGGGGGAGATAGTTCGATTTCTTCTTCTTCTTCTTTGCTTCCATTAGATTCATGTTTTGGGGATTATTCTTTGTATATCTTTTGAACCCAACCATGAACTAACTTGATTGGTTGGGGTTATTATGTTTTGTTGTTGTGAAAAACAATTGGATTTTGTTTAGGTAATGAGAGTTTGCACTTTCAATTCAAGGTTTACTCATTCTTGGCATTTATTCTTGTTTGCGAGTGAACTGGGAGAGGATCTCATAACTTCATCTATTTATCTAATATCGGGAGAGTTAGATTCAAGAAACGAATGAGTATGGTCTTTATTCAATCTATTGATGGTGAAGATTAATCCGGCTTAGGAATAAGTTAAGGATATCAACGACTAAGAGGAGCACAAGATTGGTTGTTGTTCACCCTTGATTCACGTAGGGATGTATTATCAAGGCATGCACAAGTAGCTAGAGTTTTGACTTAGGGATAAGAAGAAACCATTGAAGAACGCTCCGCCGAGCCTTGAAGTTGCTGCCCAGACGCCCAAGTAGTTACCCAGCTAGTTGCCCAGGCAACCATCGATTAGTTGCCAAGGCAACCCCGCTGTGCAAGTTGCCACGGCAACTGAGTTGCCCTTGCACTCTTTTACCAAGTCGATCCAATCGGCTATCACACCTCAACTCACGATAACCTGGCCTATTCTCTCTTTTTCTTTCATCTATTCTTTTAGTTTATTGCTCTTAGTTTACTCGTTAATTAGAACTCCTATTATCAATTGTGTTTTTACTTTTCACAGTGCAGTAACTTAAGCAAAGTGGCCCAAACCAATCCCTGTGGAGACGATACTCGATACTCATATCACTTTATTACTTGCGACGTGTATACTTGCACATTTGCGTAGCACTTATCACACGCAACAAGAACCCTTCACTCTGAAGCCTCGAGTTATGAGTCCCTCCTATATAGAACTTTTCACTTCGAGACATTAAAGCTTGGAGTCCTTCCTATATAGAACTCTTTTCCTTCTGTAGCGAAGTCTTCTTTTTTGTATCTATCGCTAAAATAAAAATATGGCTTTTTCGAATGATGTTTTTGAAAGGTGTTTGGATATAAAATATTTATTCCGTGGGGTTTACAAAAAAAACCTCATAAAAAAATGGAGTCGCCACCGGCCACTTAGGTAGGCCGGACACCACAAAACCAGAGATTCAAAAAGACAGGGTTCGGGAGTCGGTTACGGATGGGGAAGGATTAGCACCCCCACACCGCCCAAAATTGGTACTTTAATAATTACCGCTTTATTAATATTGGATTTTCCGGGTTAAAGTGACGATTATTCTAAATTTTGGTCATAATTGCGAATATATTTTAAGGGTCCCGTTACCCGAGAATAAACGCCCAACCACTATCACTACGCTTGATACTGGCCCCGTTTACGCTCGGATAAAAGGACTCCGTATTAACAAGTTATATCTTGATATGCAATCTTAGTGGCAAAAACGTAAAACATGGCAAAATATTTAAACATAATAAATATTGACATACCAGAATACTAATTTAACATGAATGATATTTTAGACTAAAACATGTATATATATACATATTATTCTAAATAATAGATAAAAACAATTATCATGTGTCAAAATAACAAAGCGAGAATAAGTACATACAGATTTAACAAATACTTCAAAAAGACATGCATACTGGTAATAAAACATATTTCAACATATATGAACAATATATTATACATGAAAGAAGGCACATTAACACGTAACCTAAAAACCAAGGAAACATGCAATACGTAAAATATGCAAAACATGCTTTTTACAAATCAACTAGAACATAACATGCTTCAATACGAATAATCAGATAAAAAACATGAATGTCATACTTAACACATATATGTACATATAAACATAAAATACGAGTCATATACGAGAGACATAAAATAAAATGATATCAATATATACGATTATAATACGAACATTAGTATTTACAAAGAATACAGGACTGAAATGAAAGAAAAACAAAAGTCAGTGGCAGAAATTAAAGAACAATAATATGTAATTTAGGGACGAAATTGCGAAACAAACAAAACCTAAAAGGACCAAAATTGTAATTAGACCAAGGGGCAGACCCAAAGTGAAAAATTCAAAAACGCGGGATGATTAAGGGCGTAATTTTACCATTCGGAAACTGATTCGGTGTAATTTAGGGACGAAATTGTAATCTTTTGAAAAATCAGGGGGACTGGAACTGTGATTATACCATGCGGCAAGACAAAAATGAAAATATTGAAAACGCGGTGGGATTAAGTGTGTAATTTACCCATTTCAAAAATAAAAACAACTATAAAAGCCCCCCTTTAAGGCCGAAATCAAAATTTTGGCCATTTGTTTCATTTTCTGTTTTTTCAGAGTTTTTGTTCTTCGTTTTCTCTCATCTTGTTCATATAATACCCAGAATCCGGCGGTCGGCCGCCGTGCTCTCCGCCTCCGGCAGCCACTAACCGGCGCCGACGAGCCTCCAAAATACACCAAAACAACCCCCTTGTCGTCCTCAATACGAATCCGTGGCTGGATTCAGATGATACCCTTCTTTTTACCCTAGATCTAAGAAATAAGAACCCAAAAAAAATATTTTTTAGACCAAAACACAACTACAAAGGGTCTTCTCTTCCCTTTAGTTCACCAGATCTGGCTTGAGAAGCCGAAATGCTTGTCACCGAGAGAAGGAAGACCCACAGACAACGCCGGTAAGACTACTTCTTTTTTGTTTCTGTTTTTTTTATTTCTATTTCGTATATGCATGTAAAGAAACAAGTAAGAAAAAGAGACAAGTGTTTACCAATGGACCCTTTTTTTTTATTATCTCGACTGGTTACAAATTTTTTGTCTTACAAGATCTCTCTCTTCTCTTTTTGTTACTACTCTCTTTTTTTTTTGCTCCTCTTTTTTTTTTGCTAGCTAATCACTCCGTTACAAAAGCCCCGTTTCATATATATTACTGCCTCTGTTTTTTGGTTGCAAGTTGCATCTTTTTTTTCAGATCTGACATTTTGCTTGTTGTCTTTGGCATAATCTGACGCTGGGATCAATATCGGGCGGTGGCGGTGTGGTCATCGATCGCGGCGGCCACCAGCGTTTTCGGCCGTTAGATCGGATCGATCGATCTAACGGTCGAGATGGCTTGAAGAACGATCGGCTGGATGAAGCCTCGATCGATGAGACGACTTGAGATTTCGCCACGTGGAGCTCCGCGATCGAGGAGTCGAACGCGTGGATCTTACGCGTGGGATATTAAAGCGTCCGCGCGTGGACCACACGCGCGCGCGTGGCACTCGAACGGTCCATACGTGTGGAGCACGCGCTGGCGAATATTTTTGATTTCCATTGCATCGTGGCCATTGGATCGGATCTTGATCCAACGGCCCACGATTACGCATTGTGTAATTAAATGGGATTGATTTGGGCCAAACGGGCCTTGTAATTGGATTTGTAATTGGACTGTAATTTTTTATTTGGGTTTAATATATTTAATTTTTTCATTTTGTCAGCCCAATAATAATAATAGTATAATTATAACAGCAATACATATACATACGAAAATATATACTTATATTATATGATCATTAATTAATATAATATTCTAGTATACGTACGTATAATCATACATATAATTAACATAACATCTAAATATTAATCAAATACGCTCATACTCTAGATACATACGCGACATACATATACCCCTAATACGTATACATAGCTTATACATGCACACACCACCTTATATTAGTAACATTCATATAATAAATATACATGCAATATTAATATATTTACAAGTGAAAATGAGTGATTACAGTTGCCCCTTTTTGCTTGTTCTCATGGAATGGGAAACAAAGCAAAGATTCATAAGCACTCATTTTTATCAGACTTCCCTATTGTAGCCTTGGAAAAACGAATTTTTTTGGACATTTCCGCTCTTCCTTGACTGAATCTTCAGGCTCGTAAGTTCTTCCTATATAGAGCTTCGTCACCTTCCGATCTTGGAGCTACAGGCTCTTTCGACATAGAATCCTTCGCTCTCATTTTTATCAGACTTCCCTGTTTGTAGCTTTGGAAAAACGAATTCTTTTGGACATCTCCGCTCTTCCTTGGCTGAATCTTCAGGCTCGTAAGTTCTTCCTATATCACCTTCCGATCTTGGAGCTACAGGCTCTTTTCGACATAGAACCCTTCGCTCTCATTTTTATCAGACTTCCCTGTTTGTAGCTTTGGAAGAACGAATTCTTTTGGACATCTCCGCTCTTTCTTGACTGAATCTTCAGGCTCGTAAGTTCTTCCTATATAGAGCTTCGTCACCTTCCGATCTTGAAGCTACAGGCTCTTTTCGACATAGAACCCTTCGCTCTCATTTTTATCAGACTTCCCTGTTTGTAGCTTTGGAAGAACGAATTCTTTTGGACATTTCCGCTCTTCCTTGACTGAATCTTCAGGCTCGTAAGTTCTTCCTATATAGAGCTTCATCACCTTCCGATCTTGGAGCTACAGGCTCTTTTCGACATAGAACCCTTCGCTCTGACATCCCGAATTATGAGTCATTCCTTTCACTTTGAGACAATAAAGCTTGGAGTTCTTCCTATATAGAACTCTTTGCTTTCAACGCTGGTTTCTTCTATATAAAACCTTTCGCGCCACTGATGGATTCTTCTGACTGGGATTTCCTCCTATATAGAACTGCTAGTCTTCGAATCCTTGAGCCGTCAGTCCTTCCTATATAGAACTTTTGGCGTCTGAAGTCTCAGAGCTGCAGGTTCTTCCTATATAGAACCTTTCACTCTAAGACAATGAAGTTCGAAGCCTTTCCTATATAAGACTCTTCGCTTTTGACACAACAGGTTTCCTATATAACCCTGTGTCATAGGTGAATTGCTTTGACTGGGAGTTCTTCCTATATAGAACTGCGAGTCTTCACCTTGGAGCCATCAGTCCCTCCTATATAGAACTTATTGGCGTCTGGAATCTCAGAGCTACAGGTTCTTCCTATATAGAACCTTTTTCTCTAAGACAATAAAGCTCGGAGCCCTTCCTATATAGAACTCTTCACTTTCGTCACAGCAGGATTTCCTATATAATCTTGCGTGTCATGGGTGAATTGCTTTGACTGGGAGTCCTTCCTATATAGAACTGCGAGTCTTCACCCTGGAGCTGTCAGTCCTTTCTATATAGAACTTTCAGCTTCTGAAACCTCAGAAAGAAGGATTCTTCCTATATAGAACCTCTCTCTAGAACTTGAAAACATGTGTCTTTTGTATGTAAAACATTGTTTTCTCATTTAGGATTCACACCGTGACGGTCTTCGATGTCTCTTTGGATCTGCAGATACCTGTCTGAGACGAAAACAAAATGCTATGACAAATGAATGAATTGACATGCTCCTGATTCAAGTAATGCTTGACTATTCATTATGCATGAGAGTCAATCTCTGGGTGGGCTTGTTTTGGTCCTTATTTGATCTTGATGTTCGCTTTATCCTTTCTTACGGGCATCGATACCCCGTTTCACTGCCAAGTTCAACCATCTCGACCTTTCTCTTTTTTCAATTCCGACTTGGAATTCTAAAGTGCCCTTTCGGGTTTTCAATTTAGAGATTTTTTTTTTGAGAGGGGTGCCCTTCTGGTTTTCACCCAAGAGATTTCTTTTGTTATCTCGTATGCCTTTCTTGAATAGATATGACATGTGCCATTGGTTATTCTACCAGTTTGTCTGAAGCTTCCCGCCTTCTCTATCGACAGCCATTATGTAGGGAACTAAAGGACGGAGTTAACATCGTTTTCTTTGATCACCTGCATTTCCAAGGTTAAATCATAGTAATGCTCCGAAATCTCTTGTTTCATTATAAGCCTATGTTATCTTATTTGACTAAAATTGACAAGAAGGCCAGGAATGGATGCTCAAAAACACGGCTTTATTACGATTAAGGGCTTCGAGATATCTTGAAAAGAAAGGTATGACACACATGAGTTTAAGTATGAAAATACAAGATCTCTCATTATCTTCGATATGAATGATACATGACCCTATCAACCGGTGTAGAATTTTTTTCCTGAAGCCTTCTCTTCACAATGTTCATGAAGATGCCCTTCTCTTCGGATATTCAACTTTTCAACTTACCCGAGCCGCCCTTTGCGGGTTTTCAACTGGAGTCCTTCCTTTGCTTCAAGACGCCCGGTTTTAGGTTTTCGTCCTGAGCTCTCCAAATTTTTTTTTAGAGATAATATTTCTTGACGACATCAGAATTTATGGGATTTTTCAGCTCGTCCCCGTCCATTTCTGTTAGGATCAGGGCTCCTCCTGAGAAGGCCTTTTTTACGACGTACGGCCCTTCCCAGTTGGGCGTCCATTTTCCTCAAGAATCTTTCTGGATAGGGAGGATTCTCTTGAGTACCAGATCCCCTTCTTTGAATTCTCTTGGGCGCACCTTTTTGTTGTAAGCCTGTACCATCCGCTTTTGGTACATCTGACCATGACAAATGGCCTTTAGTCTTTTTTTCGTCAATGAGATTTAGCTGGTCGAATCTGGCCTGCACCCATTCAGCTTCTTCCAGTTTTACTTCGTTTAAGACCCGGAGGGACGGAATCTCTACCTCAATTGGGAGTACTGCTTCGGTACCATATACCAAGGAGTAGGGCTTTGCCCCCGTTGATGTGCGGATGGACGTCCTATAGGCGAAAAGGGCAAAATGCAACTTCTCATGCCAATCCTTGTAGGTATCCGTAGTCTTTGCTATGATCTTCTTTATATTCTTGTTTGCTGCTTCCACTGCTCCATTCATTTTAGGATGATAGACTGTGGAATTATGGTGTGTTATCTTGAATTGAGTGCACACGTCCTTTACCATTTTGTTGTTCAGATTGGAAGCGTTGTCGGTGATGATCCTCTCTGGCAGTCCGTATCGACAAATAATTTATTTCTTTAAGAACTTACAAACTGTAGTCCTGGTGATATTGGCGTAAGACGCTGCCTCTACCCATTTAGTGAAGTAGTCTATGGCGACCAAAATGAAACGGTGCCCATTGGAGGCTTTCGGATGGATCTGCCCGATGACGTCCATGCCCCATGCTGCGAAAGGCCACGGAGAATTCATGGTGTGTAGAGGTGATGGGGGTGCATGAATCTTGTCAGCGTAAATTTGGCATTTGTGGCATTTCCTGGCGTAATCGATGCAATCTCCCTCCATGGTCAACCAGAAATAACCGTACCTCATAATTTTCCGGGCTATAGACAGCTCGTTGGCGTGTGTTCCACAGATCCCGTCATGTACTTCAGCTAAGATTTCCTTAGCCTCTCGGGCATCTACACACCTCAGCAATGTTTGATCATGACTTCTCCTATATAGGATTTCCCCATCTAGGATATATTTTGTTGCCATTTTCTGAGCGCTTTTCTGTCATTATCGTTTGCCCCTTCTGGATACTTTTGAAGCTTGACATATTGCAGGATGTCATAGTACCATGGATTTCCGTCAATTTCTTCCTGTATATTACAACAATGAGCAGGTTTTTCAAACGTCTGCATCTCAATGGGCTTCATTTCTGCCCCGGTGTTTGTTTTAAACATGGATGCCAAGGTTGCCAATGCATCTGCCATCTGATTTCCTTCTCGGGGTAGGTAATTGAAGCTGACCTTTTCGAACTCTTTGACAAGCTCTTGGATCCATTCGTGATATTTGACCAACTTCGGGTCTCTGGTTTCCCACTCCCTGCGCAATTGGTAAATAACTAGGGACGAATCTCCGAACACTCGAAGTTCCTTAACCTTTCTTTCGATGGCTGAGTTCAGTCCCATGATGCAAGCTTCGTATTCAGCTATATTGTTTGTGCAGAAGAATTCCAATCTGCTGGTGAAAGGATAATAGACGTCCTCAGGTGAAATTAGCACTGCCCCTATCCCATGTCCGAGGGCGTTGGAGGCTCCATCGAAGTAAAGTTTCCATGACATATCATCTGAAATCTCTTCTTCGGTTGTGATGCACATTAAGTCTTCATCTGGGAAACTAAAGTTCAATGTCTCATAGTCATCCGAAGCACGACTAGCCAGGAAATCTGCTACGGCGCTCCCCTTTACAGCTTTCTGATTAACATATACGATGTCGAATTCGGATAAGAGCATCTGCCATCGGGCCATCCTTCCTGTTAGTGCTGGTGCTTCCATTAAGAACTTTAATGGGTCTAGCTTGGATATCAACCAGGTAGTATGGTACAACATGTACTGTCTAAGCCGCTTGGTAGCCCAAACTAAAGCACAACACAGCTTCTGTACTGGCGGGTACCATGTTTCGCAATCATTGAATTTCCTGCTTAGGTAATAGATGGCTTGCTCCTTTTTTCTTGACTTATCGTGTTGCCCCAGTACACATCCCATTGAATTCTCGAAGACCGTTAAGTAGAGAATTAGTGGTCGACCAGGTACTGGAGCGACTAAAATTGGAGCGTTTGTCAGGTACTTTTTGATCTTTTCTAGGGCTTTTTGACATTCTTCATCCCATACGCCAGGATTATTTTTCTAAGAAGTCTGAAGACCGGGTCGCATTGATTGGTTAATTGGGAAATGAAACGAGAGATATAATTCAGCCTCCCCAGGAAACCGCGGACTTCCTTTTGCGTGCGGGGTGGTGAAAGGTCCTGGATGGCTTTCACTTTATCGGGATCAATTTCAATCCCTCTTCTGCTTACTACGAACCCTAGGAGTTTTCCAGAAGTAACGGCGAAGGTACATTTGGCAGGATTGAGCCTCAGTTGGTACTTCCGTAGTCTTTGGAATAGTTTTCTCAAGTTCTGTAGGTGCTCTCCCTCTGTTCGGGATTTGGCAATCATATCATCCACGTATACTTCTATTTCTTTGTGCATCATATCATGGAAAAGAGTCACCTTTGCTCTTTGGTATGTTGCCCCTGCGTTCTTTAGTCCAAATGGCATCACCTGATAACAAAAAGTACCCCACATGGTTATGAATGTGGTTTTCTCCATGTCGTTAGGATCCATCTTTATCTGGTTGTACCCTGAGAAGCCGTCCATGAAGGAAAACCATGAATGTCCTGCGGTGTTGTCAACCAGCGTGTCAATATGTGGCAAAGGGAAGTTGTCTTTAGGGCTAGCTCGGTTCAGATCCCTATAATCTACACACATACGAACTTTCCCGTCTTTCTTTGGTACTGGTACAATGTTTGCAACCCATTCGGGGTATTTGGCTACTTCCAAGAATCCCGCATCAAATTGTTTTTTCACTTCTTCTCGGATTTTTAACAACATATTTGGTCTCATTCTCCGAAGTTTTTGCTGTACTGGTTTGCACTCCGATTTTGTTGGCAATTTGTGCACCACTATGTCGGTATTCAACCTTGGCATATCTTGATAAGTCCAGGCGAAGACATCCTTGAATTCCTGAAGTAGGGCTATCAGTTCATGCTTGGTTTTTGAGGAAATCGTCGTTCCTATTTTTATTTCTTTCCTCGCTTCTTCAGTCCCCAAGTTGACAATTTCTGTTTCTTCTTGGTGGGGCATAATCTGCCTTTCTTCGTCGTCCACCATTCTCTTTAACTCTTCCGGGACCTCAATTTCTATTTCATCATATCCTCCCTCAATTTCCTCTGAGACCTCAGGGCATTCGAAATTTACTCCAGGATTGGATCCGGTATCATTCATATCGTCAATCATGAGCGACCTGCATTAAATGAGAATGAATTGTATTGGGAAAGAGACGGCTTTACATGAAGGGAATGAATATGAAGAATGCATGAATGGAATAAATGAGACTTTGGTCATTTTTAAGAAAGTGGGGATATTTTCATTTCAATCAAAAAGTTAACATAGGTGCCCCATACAAGAGATCCCCATTGTCTATGGGCAAAAACAAAAGGTTGATTCGAGCATTACTACGATCTATTTCCTAAAACTACAGGTAGATCAATGCAGCTCCAGGTTATCGAGTGTTTCCCGGGATGGCAAGGGCGGATGTTGGTCAACATTTTGCTACCTCGGTCCTTTTCAAATTATCATGTTGATGTACATCCTTTCAAATGTTTTCTTGAGTATTTCCTCTGGTTAAGTTCATCATTTTTCTTCATTGCCTCTCCAATATCTTGACCTGGCTGGTAGAACCCTCCGGAGATGAAAGTGGCTTTCAAACTAGGAAAGGACATCGACCTCCACGGAATGTCTTCTCCTTTAGATCTGGCTTTTCTTTGCTCCTCCTTTCTCTTATATTCTTCTTTCTTCTGTTGGACACTTGGTTGGTAACCCAGCCCGAAACGATCTTTCTTGGTTATCATATTCCTGGGTCTCAGGTTTCCTTGAAATTTCTTTCCCAGCCCTTTTCCTATTTTGGCTCCTCGGCCCAGAGTTTCTGCGACGGTCATCTTGGTACAATTAGATAACCTGGGGTAAGGGATCCGGCTTCCTTCTGAAACGAATGTGGCATTTACTAGTTCTAATGCTCGGAACGAGCATTCTGCGGCATCTTCATCATTTTGAATGTAGGGGGTGTCTGATGTCACGGAAGCAACAAATTCATGTTCTGCTTCTACGGTGACCAATTTACCTTCAACTACGAATTTTAGTTTCTGATGCAATGATGATGGGACAACTCCTGCGGAGTGGATCCACGGTCTTCCCAATAAGCAGCTGTAAGATGGTTTTATGTCCATCACCACAAAATCGATCACATATTCAGTTGGTCCGATCAATAGGGGCACCTCAATTTTCCCCATTGTCCCTTTTTGCGTACCATCAAAGGCTCTTACCGAGTTGTAGCAAGGCTTTAGGTGCGAACCATCTATTGGCAATTTTTGCAGGGTTACCATAGGCAAGACATTCAATGATGACCCGTTGTCGATCAGTACGCCTGGTAATACATACCCTTTGCAGTGGGTAGTGATGTTAAGGGCTTTGGTAGACCCCATTCCTCCCTCCGGGATCTCATCATCACTGAACGTGATATGATTATAGGCAGTAATATGCCCCACTATCCTGTCCAGGTTTGTTACAGAAATGTCCTGGGGCACAAAAGTTTGATTCAGCACTTTCAATAGCGTCTCCCGATGCTTCTCTGAACTCAAGAGTAATTCCAGCACTGTGATCCTGGCCGGTTGTTTCCGTAGTTGTTCCACTACGCTGTACTCGCTATGTCTCAAGAACTTTAGAAATTCTTTGGCCTGGGCCTCAGTTACCGGTTCATTTATCTTTTGGGGAGGTTCTTCTCCAAATATCTGCGTAGGGCTAACTGCTGAATTCTTCCCCCTATCTTTTTCAGCTGCTCTCAAAGCCTCAGAGGAATAACATCGGCCGCTCCTTGTGAAATGGCCTGCTTCACCAACGTTCACATCGTTCTGGCTTTGTCGGTCTTCCAGCGTAGGCTCTTTTACCTGTTCGTGTTCTAATTTTTCTGGCATGGTCACATTCGCGGCATAATTCCAGGGAATTTGTCGCATATCTTTGAATGGGAATAGAGATGGTGCTGAAATGACGATCTTGGGATTTATCTTGCTGGTTTCTCCTTGGGAGACACCTGCATTCCCTATTCTGGGAGAGATGATAAAAGGTCTATCCTTCCCGTATCTAGCTTTGGGGCTATCTGTCATGTGTACGTCTGATCCCTTCCCCATGGGTTCCTCAAAGAATTCAATTTGTTTTTCATTCATCAACTTCTGCACCAATTTCTTGAACTCTTCACATTCATGGATATCATGCCCTTCAGTCTGATGGAATTCGCAATACTTTCCACATTCCTTCTGCCTTATTATCATGCCTTTGTTGATCGTACAAGCCATGCATAATTGTTGAAATATCCACCATAAAGGAGACTTGATTTCTGACACGTCATCCTTTATCCTCCTGGTAAAGCATTCTTCTATGACGTTTACCCCTCTGCTCCCATGATTAGGTAGCGGGTTGTTGGCTACGCTTGGCTCTTCAAACTTCAATATCCCAGAATCGATTAAGTTCTGTACAAGCTTTTTGAAGGCAAGACAGTTCTCAGTGGGATGTCCAGGGGTACCGCCGTGATAGTCGCAATGCGCTCTTGGGTTATACCAAGGCGGGAAGGGCGGATTGACAGGATTAACGATGTATGGTCGGACCAAGTCTTCTTCATACAACTGGGAATAAAGCTCTGAGTATGAAACAGGTAGGGGAGTGAAAGTTCTCCTCTCTTTATCCTTTCTGGTGACCCTCTCATCTCTTTGATTCGAATTTTGTGTTTTTCCCACAGGTGCTTGTGGCTGTGAGACTGTGAAGTTCTTCGGGGCGGTATAGGTGCTGGTGGTGTTTACTTCATTTCTCTTGTTATACTTTCGAGACCCTTCCCCACCATCTATTCTGCCGCTCTTGATTGATTGCGATTTCGAGAGACTCCCAGATCTGATTAAGTCGTGGCTCACTGTGTTGTGTTATTAATGAGGCGGTCAAAGAGTGCCCCTTTCAGTATTGACAAATAATGGCGTGATTTCATGCTCAGGGATAGGTGGCTGCATTTGGGCGGCCACTTCTCTCCACCTCTGGGCATATTGTCGCGAGCTTTCATTGGACTTTTGCCCCATATTTTCTAACATGATTCTGCTAGGGATCATATCTCATTTATGTTTGTATTGCTCGGAAAATGCTTTAGACAAATCTTTCCATGTTTTAACATTTGCTTTGCTTAACCGAGTATACCAACGTAACGCCGCTCGATTAGACTATCCACGAAACAATGGATCAGTAGCTTTTCATCTTTATGGTAAGCCGCCATTTTTCTACAATACATCGTTATGTGTGCAGAAGGACATGTGGTTCCGTCATATTTATCGAACTCTGGTGTTTTGAATTTTGGCGGCAAGACAAGATCAGACACCAGACTTAGGTCACTAGCGTCGTTTCCTGATTCTTCATTTGATTGTAACGCTTTAAATTTTTCTTCCATGAGGCGAAATCTTTCTTCCCATTTTTTCTCTACCTCATTCCTAATTCTTTCGACCATATTCAGGTCCGGCACTTCTTCTTCATAAAGTGCTTCAGTATCGAGGGGTTGAGTCTTAGGAGCCCCTATTTGGAAGCTGGAAGACATTCCTGCAGGGTCAATATACACCTTCCTAGTCTGGTTTGGTGCAGTTGGTTGAACCTTGAAGTGAGCCGGGGTACCTTCTGGTTCTGGAACATTTTCTCCTTCTACTCGTTTTCCAAGACTTTTTGCCAGCAATGCAGTTATGTCAGATACTATAGGTGTTTGTCTGGGCCTCTTCAAGCCTTGACTCGAGCTCTCTTTGGGCCTCTTCAAGCCTTGACTCGAGCTCTCTTTGCCCTCTTTCTAGACTGATTATTCTTTCTTCCATGAGCTTTCTTTGTAGCCGGGTAAAGTATAGGTGATGAATGATTGCGGGTTAACTACATACAATGCCACAATATTCATATTGTTAATATGGTTGCAAAAAATAAATGCATGTACAATGAAGCAAATGTTATGATGCAAATGCAAGAATGCATGCAGACAAGGTACTGATTCCGCTGGTAATCACCCTTTTGAATTACTTCCACGGGAATTAAAGGGTCCTGATTACAACAAAATTTGTGTTACAAAGTAAAGATCCTTAGTACAAAAGATCTAATTATAACACAGAGTCCTATAGATAGACTCTAGCTCTATCTCCTAACTTTCCAATTGCCTTGAGCAGCTTGAGGAACCTAGGAGCTTCTTCCATTCCCGAGGCTATAAAAGGTCGGAGTGTCTCAGCCTCGACAGCTAAATCATTTACATGTCTGGCGACCCGTTGTATGTCCACCATTAGGTTTGCGTAGTACTGGTCTCTGTCCTGTACCATTCGAGCAGCGTCGCGTAATCTCTTATGCCAATAAGTGTCTCCTCCGGCTGCAGCCTCCTCGAATACATTAATTCTTTCCTTGTAATCCTCCACAACTGCTTCGAGGGACCCGATTCGAGCTTGTAACACATCCACTTCGCGTTCTCTTTCTTGCAGCTCCGTGAAGTTATTCCTGCGGCAGTACATTCGAAGTGAGTGTTCGACTTCCGCCACCTTTCTTTTTAATTCATCATTTTGACTTTGGCTTTGCCTCAACCTTTGAATAGTGTCATTGTACAGTTTCTGCATCTCTAACAGTCTATTTCGACTATTTACGGATTTTCTTTTCCATGCGGCGACACTTTCTCTCTCATAATGAACAGCCTGTTTTCCCTTGCTGATTTCTTGTCTGAATCTTTCTTTCTCTTGATCAATGGCCTTCTTGGCGGACCGTTTTTCTTCCTCCATAGCCAAACGGTAGCTTTCAATCTCTTTCTCGATCGCTCTTTTGTTAATTTCTCGTTCTTCTTCCACCAAACGGATGCCGTTCATTCTTTCTCTTTCCACAGCTATGAACTGACTCCGGCCGGCCTTTTGTATTTTTGCCTGTAATAGGAGGGCATCTTTTTGATAAAGAGTATTCTTGTCATTCAAATATGCATTTAATTTCTTCAGTTGCCTAATGATCCCATCCCGCTCGTCAACTTCTAAGCTTGCTTTATAGAGTTCGCTCGCATGTTGGGTCTGTTGAATGTCCATTTTCTTTTTAACTTCCTCGAGTTCACTTCTTAAGATATCGGCTTCGGACGGTACCACCCTTGTAAGCTCTTCGAGTGACACTGCTGGTCCTTGATCAAATTCAGGAATCACATTATTAACCCTCAAACGTCTCCAGAGATCGTAATATGGGGTAGTCATGTGCTCGGTATCTCCTTCCACCCTGATCCGATAACAATGATCCCAGGCCCTCATGATGGTCTGTATTTTTCCTTTGAACTCTCCTTTGAAAAGAAATTCAGTTTGGCTTAATCCGGCGGTATTGGGAATGAACTGTCGTGATCCGAACTGCCGAGACACTAAAAGTGGAGCACAAGCGATCCCTCCATGCAATCCCAACATCATTAGCCAGTTGAAGTCACCACAACTGTATAGAAAATAATTAACTTTACCGAGCCATGGGACCCTCCATGCTATGTCTTCATCTTGAATGTTCCTGAAGAAACTGGTCCACATTTTTGTTTTCAAATCTTCTCGCCATTCCTTTGCTAAGTATTCTCGTAAAGGCGAAAAACCTTGGAAGGATATCCCCGGCAGGACCCGCGTCGACGTCTTCCACATGTGACTCTGGATCCATACTTGCAATAGCTGTGCGCAGCCTCGAAAACGTCCTTCTTCATGTTTCCGGCTAGCGTTTAAGGAAATGAAAGTCTCGACCAAGATTGCTGGTACCGGGTTTGCTTTCCGTTTCACTCGCTCAAATAAATCCAGAATGGCTATGTCAATGTTCCCGAGTACTCTGGGAAAGATCACCAAGCCATATATTCTTAAAGTGAATAGGTCCATTTTCTTTGCCTCGTCTGGATGTGTCGATATGATGTCCCGAATACTTTCCCATGCAAAGACTGTATTATCTCCTCGGATTTGAAGGAGGCCACTAACCCAATCGTCACTCATTCCCGCAAAGGTTTTGAGTTTCGCAATGTAATTCTGATTCCTTGGAGGCTTCGCGTAGATCCAATCTTCCTGGATATTTCTCTGGTTAAGTAAAGCAGTGTATTCTTCTACCGTAGGCATCATGTCCTGCCCATTAAAGGTGAAGCAGCAAAAAGCCGGATTCCAAAACTGGACTATAGCTCGGAGTAGGGGCTGGTTAATCCGAACATATAATAGCTGCGCGATGTCACCATAACTATCACTAAATAAGTCTTGTAGCCTTCGGTCCCATCTTTCCCAAATGCTTTGAAGATCCCACAAGTCGTTTTGTTGGAGACTCACATAGGTGTATCCAGCTATTACGCGTTCGTTAGGCAGACTGTCCCCTTAGATTTTCTGGTTGACCTCTGACCAATGTCTGACTGACAAATTAAGCTCTTCTTTCCTAAGACACATTTTTTCCATGGTGAAAGACTTTCTGATCAGGCAAACCACTTGATCCAGTACCTTTATGCGATGCAAATGCAATGATGTATAAGAAAAAGAACAAAAGAGAAAAGAAAACAAGTCAGTACCAGATAAAATTGATAAATATATAAATAAAATGACAAAATTAAACAGAAATAAACACACAAAACAACCCTATTTATCCCGTCTAAAACCTAAGGTTATCCGCATGGCTCTAACAGGGTGGGTTTCTATGTTCTCTACATGCAGTTTTGGTTCTAGGAGGTACCCGAACTGTCCTTGCTGTCCCCTACTAAGGGTAGCAAGGCCCCCGATTATAGGCTCCTTTCAACCGGGTTCAATTCAGGGGGACCCATTCACTTATGCCCGTACGAAGGAACGATATCCTTACGAAAGCATAAGGTACTCGAGCCCCGAAGGTACTTGCTAGGCCCATACGGGAGAACGATATCTCCACGAAAGCATTAGCGTTTTCCCCCCACTTAAAAGGACGGGTTTATATGCCATATTTTAAATGCGTTAAAATAAACGCGCAATTATGACCGAATGTTAATTTAATAGTCACTTTAATCCGAAACTTCCAATATTAGTAAAGCGGTAATTATTTTAAAAGCTTGACTCTCATTTGTTCTTTTTTTTAAAAAAAACAAAAATTGTCCCCAGCGGAGTCGCCATCTGTAGCGAAGTCTTCTTTTTTGTATCTATCGCTAAAATAAAAATATGGCTTTTTCGAAGGATGTTTTTGAAAGGTGTTTGGATATAAAATATTTATTCCGTGGGGTTTACAAAAAAAACCTCATAAAAAAATGGAGTCGCCACCGGCCACTTAGGTAGGTCGGACACCACAAAACCAGAGATTCAAAAAGACAGGGTTCGGGAGTCGGTTACGGATGGGGAAGGATTAGCACCCCCACACCGCCCAAAATTGGTACTTTAATAATTACCGCTTTATTAATATTGGATTTTCCGGGTTAAAGTGACGATTATTCTAAATTTTGGTCATAATTGCGAATATATTTTAAGGGTCCCGTTACACGAGAATAAATGCCCAACCACTATCACTACGCTTGATACTGGCCCCGTTTACGCTCGGATAAAAGGACTCTGCATTAACAAGTTATATCTTGATATGCAATCTTAGTGGCAAAAACGTAAAACATGGCAAAATATTTAAACATAATAAATATTGACATACCAGAATACTAATTTAACATGAATGATATTTTAGACTAAAACATGTATATATATACATATTATTCTAAATAATAGATAAAAACAATTATCATGTGTCAAAATAACAAGATAGGAATAAGTACATACAGACGAACAAATACTTCAAAAAGACATGCATACTGGTAATAAAACATATTTCAACATATATGAACAATATATTATACATGAAAGAAGGCACATTAACACGTAACCTAAAAACCAAGGAAACATGCAATACGTAAAATATACAAAACATGCTTTTTACAAATCAACTAGAACATAACATGCTTCAATACGAATAATCAGATAAAAAAAATGAATGTCATACTTAACACATATATGTACATATAAACATAAAATACGAGTCATATACGAGAGACATAAAATAAAATGATATCAATATATACGATTATAATACGAACATTAGTATTTACAAAGAATACAGGACTGAAATGAAAGAAAAACAAAAGTCAGTGGCAGAAATTAAAGAACAATAATATGTAATTTAGGGACGAAATTGCGAAACAAACAAAACCTAAAAAGACCAGAATTGTAATTAGACCAAGGGGCAGACCCAAAGTGAAAAATTCAAAAACGCGGGATGATTAAGGGCGTAATTTTACCATTCGGAAACTGATTCGGTGTAATTTAGGGATGAAATTGTAATCTTTTGAAAAATCAGGGGGACTGGAACTGTGATTATACCATGCGGCAAGACAAAAATGAAAATATTGAAAACGTGGTGGGATTAAGTGTGTAATTTACCCATTTCAAAAATAAAAACAACTATAAAAGCCCCCCTTTAAGGCTGAAATCAAAATTTTGGCCATTTGTTTCATTTTCTGTTTTTTCAGAGTTTTTGTTCTTCGTTTTCTCTCATCTTGTTCATATAATACCCAGAATCCGGCGGTCGGCCGCCGTGTTGTCCGCCTCCGGCAGCCGCTAACCGGAGCCGACGAGCCTCCAAAATACACCAAAACAACCCCCTTGTCGTCCTCAATACGAATCCGTGGTTGGATTCAGAGGATACCCTTTTTTTACCCTAGATCTAAGAAATACGAACCCAAAAAAAAATATTTTTTAGACCAAAACACAACTACAAAGGGTCTTCTCTTCCCTTTAGTTCACCAGATCTGGCTTGAGAAGCCGAAAGGCTTGTCACCGAGAGAAGGAAGACCCACAGACAACGCCGGTAAGACTACTTCTTTTTTGTTTCTGTTTTTTATTATTTCTATTTCGTATATGCATGTAAAGAAACAAGTAAGAAAAAGAGACAAGTGTTTACCAATGGACCCCTTTTTTTGATTATCTCGATTGGTTACAAATTTTTGGTCTTACAAGATCTCTGTTCTCTTTTTTGTTACTACTCTCTTTTTTTTGCTCCTCTTTTTTTTTTGCTAGCTAATCACTCCGTTACAAAAGCCCCGTTTCATATATATTACTGCCTCTGTTTTTTTGTTGCAAGTTGCATCTTCTTTTTCAGATCTGACATTTTGCTTGTTGTCTTTGGCATAATCTGAACGCGGGGACTGAATATCGGAGCGGTGGCGGTGTGGTCATTCTGCCAGCGGCCAGACGTGTTTTCGGCCGTTAGATCAGATCTGATCTGACGGTCGAGATGGCTTGAAGAACGATCGGCCTGGATGAAGCCTCGATCTGATGAGACAGCTTGAGATTTCGCCACGTGGAGCTCCGCAGTCGAGGAGTCAGAACGCGTGGATCTTACGCGCGCGTGGGATATTAAAGCGTCCGCGCGTGGACCACACGCGCGCGTGGCACTCGAACGGTCCATACGTGTGGAGCACGCGCCTGGAAGATATTTTTGACTTCCATTGCATCGTGGCCGTTGGATCAGATCTTGATCCAACGGCCCACAGTTACCTGCACATTGTAATTAGATAAGGTTCAGATTTGGGCCAAACGGGCCTTGTAATTGGATTTGTAATTGGACTGTAATTTTTTATTTGGGTTTAATATATTTAATTTTTTCATTTTGTCAGCCCAATAATAATAATAGTATAATTATAACAGCAATACATATACATACGAAAATATATACTTATATTATACGATCATTAATTAATATAATATTCTAGTATACGTACGTATAATCATACATATAATTAACATAACATCTAAATATTAATCAAATACGCTCATACTCTAGATACATACGCGACATACATATACCCCTAATACGTATACATAGCTTATACATGCACACACCACCTTATATTAGTAACATTCATATAATAAATATACATGCAATATTAATATATTTACAAGTGAAAATGAGTGATTACACCTTCAACGCTGGTTTTTCCTATATAAAACCTTTTGCGTCGCTGATGGATTCTTCCGATTGGGAGTTCCTCCAATATGGAACTGCTAGTCTTCAAACCCTGGAGCCGTCAGTCCTTCCTTCATAGAACTTTTGGTGTCTGAAATCTCAGAGCTACAGGTTCTTCCTATATAGAACCTTTCACTCTAGGGCAGTAAAGCTCGGAGCCCTTCCTATATAGAACTCTTCGCTTTTGACACAATAGGTTTTCCCTATATAAAACCTTGTGTATCATGGGTGAATTCCTTCGACTGGAGTTCTTCCTATATAGAACTGCTAGTCTTCACCTTGGAGCTGTAAGTCCTTCCTATACAAAACTTTCAGCTTCTGAAGCCTCGGAGCGGAGGATTCCTCCTATATAGAACCTCTCTCTGCAGGCGCTTGGAAACATAGGCTTTTGTATGTAGAACCATTGTCTTCACATTTGGGATTCACACCACGATGGCCATCGATGTCTCTTTGAATCCACAGATACCTGTCTAAGATAAAACAAAATGCTATGACAAATGAATTGACATGCTCCTAATCCTAGTGATGTCTGACTATTCATGATGCATAAGTGTCAATATCTTGGTGGGCTTGTTTTGGTCCATATTCGATCTTGTTGTTTACTTTCTCCTTTTTCACGGGCGTCGGTACCCCACTTCACTGTCAGGTTCAATCATTCCAACCTTTTTTTTTCTCCATTTACGACTTGGAATTCTAAAGTGCGCTTTCGAGTTTTCACTTTAGAGAGTTTTTTTTGAGGGGTGCCCTTCTGGGTTTTCACTCAAGAGATCTCTCTTGTTATCTCGCATGCTTTCCTTGAATAGACATGACGTACGCCATTGGTCATCCTATCCGGTTGTTTGAAGCTTTTCGCCTTCCCTATCAACAGCCGCTATGTAGGGAGCTAGAGGGCGAAGTTAACATTATTTTGTTTAATCACCTGTATTTCTAAGGTTAGATCACAGTAATGCTCAGAAATCTCTTGTTTTACCATAAGCCTATGTTAACTTATTTGCCTGAAATTAACAAGAAGGCAAGGAATGGATGCTCAAAAACACGATTTTATTGCGATTAAAGGCTTGGGATATCTTAAAAGAGGTATGACACACATGAGAAAGAAGAAAAGTTAAGTATGAAATACAAGATCCCTCATTATCTTCGACATGAATGATACATGATCCTGTCAACCGGCTTAGAATTTTTTTGCCTGAAGCTTCCTCTTCATGATGTTCATGGGGATACCCTTCTGTTCGGATATTCAACTTTTCAATTTACCCGAGCTGCCCTTTACAGGTTTTCAACTCAGGTCCTCCCTCTTCTTCAAGACGCTCGGTTTCGGGTTTTTGCCCTGAGCTCTCCATTTTTGTTCTCTTATTATTATTATTATTTTCTTTTTCTTTTCTTTTTTCCTTATTTTTTTCTTTTCTTTTTTTTTCAAAGATAGTATTTCTTAACAGCATTAGAATTTACAGGATTTTTCAGCTCGTCTCCATCCATTTCTATTAGGATTAGGGCTCCTCCTGAGAAGGCCTTTTTTACCACGTACGGCCCTTCCCAGTTAGACATCCACTTTCCTCGAGAATCTTTCTGGATCGGGAGGATTTTCTTGAGCACCGGATCCCCTTCTTTGAATCTTCTTGGGCGCACCTTTTTGTTGTATGCCTGCATCATCCGCTTTTGGTACATCTGACCATGACAAATGGCCTTTAGTCTCTTTTCATCAATGAGATTTAGCTGGTCGAGTCTGGCCTGCACCCATTCGGCTTCTTCCAATTTTACTTCGTTTAAGACCCGAAGAGATGGGATCTCTACCTCGATGGGGAGTACTACTTCGGTACCATACACCAAGGAGTAGGGTGTTGCCCCCGTTGATGTGCGAATGGACGTCCTATAGGCAAAAAGGGCAAACGGAAACTTCTCATGCCAATCCCTGTAGGTACCCATCGTCTTTGCTATGATCTTCTTTATGTTCTTGCTTGCTGCTTCCACTGCTCCATTCATTTTAGGACGATAGACTGTGGAATTATGGTGTGTTATCTTGAATTGAGTGCACACGTCTGTCATCATTTTGTTATTCAGATTGGAAGCGTTGTCGGTGATAACCCTTTCTGGCAATCCATATCGACAAATAATCTCCTTCTTTAAGAACTTACATACTGTAGTCCTTGTGATGTTGGCGTAAGATGCTGCCTCTACCCATTTAGTGAAATAGTCTATGGCGACCAAAATGAAACGGTGTCCATTGGAAGCTTTTGGATGAATCTGCCCGATGACGTCCATGCCCCACGCCGCGAAAGGCCATGGAGAATTCATGGTGTGTAAAGGCGATGGGGGTGCTGAATTTTGTCAGCGTAGATTTGGCATTTGTGGCATTTCCTGGCGTAATCGATGCAATCTCCCTCCATGGTCAACCAGAATAACCATATCTCATAATTTTATGGGCTATAGACAGCCCGTTGGCGTGCGTTCCACAGAGCCCGTCATGTACTTCGGCTAAAATCTCCTTCGCCTCCCGGGCATCCACACATCTCAGCAATGTCTGATCATGACTTCTCCTATATAGGATCTCCCCATCTAGGACATATCTTGTTGCCATTTTTCTGAGTGTCTTTCTGTCATTGTCATTTGCCCCTTCTGGATACTTTCGAAGCTTGATATATTGCAAGATGTCATAGTACCATGGGTTTCCATCAATCTCTTCCTGTACATTACAACAATGAGCAGGCCTTTCAAACGTCCGCATCTCAATGGGCTTCATTGCTGCCCCGGTGTTTGTTTTAAACATGGATGCCAAGGTTGCCAAGGCATCTGCCATCTGATTTTCTTCTCGGGGCAGGTAATTGAAGTTGACCCTTTCGAATTCTTTTGTGAGCTCTTGAATCAATTCATAATATTTGACCAACTTCGGGTCCCTGGTTTCCCATTCCCCGCGCAATTGGTAAATTACTAAGGATGAATCTCCGAATACTCGAAGTTCCTTAATCTTTCTCTCAATAGCTGAGTTCAGTCCCATAACGCAAGCTTCGTATTCAGCTATATTGTTAGTGCAGAAGAATTCCAATCTGCTGGTGAAAGGATAATAGACGTCCTCAGGAGAAATTAGCACTGCTCATATCCCATGTCCGAGGGCGTTAGAGGCTCTATCGAAGTAAAGCTTCCATGATTTATCATCTGAAACCTCTTCCTCGGTTGTAATGCACATCAAGTCTTCATCTGGGAAATTAAAGTTCAATGCCTCATAGTCGTCCGAAGCACGACTAGCTAGGAAATCTGCTACGGCACTCCCCTTTACGGCTTTCTGGTTAACGTATACAATATCAAACTTGGATAAGAGCATCTGCCATCGGACCATCCTTCCTGTTAGTGCTGGCGCTTCCATTAAGAACTTCAATGGGTCTAGCTTGGATATCAACCAAGTAGTATGGTACAAAGATATATCTTGTCTAAGCCGCTTGGTAGCCCAAACTAGAGCACAACACAGCTTACAGATCAAGCGGTACCGCGTTTAAATCATTGAATTTCCTGCTTAGGTAATAGATGGCTTGCTCCCTTTTTCTTGACTCATCGTGTTGCCCCAATACGCATCCCATTGAATTCTCAAAAACTGTCAGGTAGAGAATTAATGGTCGATCTGGTACTGGTGCGACTAAAATGAGAGTATTTGTCAAGTACTTTTGATCTTTTCTAGGGCTCTTTGACATTCCTCGTCCCACACACCAGGATTATTCTTTCTAAGAAGTTTGAAGATCGGGTCACATCGGTCGGTTAATTGGGAAATGAAACGAGAGATATAAGTCAACCTCCCCAGGAAACCGCGAACTTCCTTCTGAGTGTGGGGTGGTGAGAGATCCTGGATGGCTTTCACTTTATCTGGATCGATCTCAATCCTTCTTCGGCTTACCACGAACCCTAGGAGTCTTCCAGAAGTAACGACGAAGGTACACTTGGCAGGATTGAGCCTCAGCTGGTACTTTCGTAGTCTTTGGAATAGTTTTCTCAAGTTCTATAGGTGTTCTTCCTCTGTTCGGGATTTGGCAATCATGTCGTCCACATATACTTCTATTTCTTTGTGCATCATGTCATGGAAAAGAGTCACCATTGCTCTTTGGTATGTTGCCCGCGTTCTTTTAGCCCAAACGGCATCACCCGATAACAAAAAGTGCCCCACATGGTTATGAAAGTAGTTTTCTCCATGTCGTTAGAGTCCATCTTTATCTGATTGTACCCTGAGAAGCCGTCCATGAATGAAGACCATGAGTGTCCTGCAGTGTTGTCAACCAGCGTGTCAATATGTGGTAAGGGGAAGTTGTCTTTAGGGCTAGCTCAGTTTAGATCCCTATAATCTACACACATACGAACTTTCCCGTCCTTCTTTTGAACCGGTACAATGTTTGCAACCCATTCGGGGTATTTGGCTACCTCCAAGAACCCAGCATCAAACTATTCTTTTACTTCCTCTCAGATCTTTAACAACATATCTGGTCTCATTCTCTGAAGTTTTTGCTGTATTGGTTTGCATTCCAATTTTGTCGGCAATTTGTGCACCACTATGTCGGTATTCAACCTTGGCATATCTTGATAAGTCCAGGCGAAGACATCCTTGAATTCCTGAAGTAGGGTTATCAGTTCGTGCTTGGTTTTTGAGGAAATCATCGTTCATACTTTTATTTCTTTTCTCTCTTCTTCAGTCCCCAAGTTTACAACTTTTGTTTCTTCTTGGTGGGGCATGATCTGCCTTTCTTCGTTGGCCACCATTCTCTTTAACTCTTCCGGGACCTCACATTCTATCTCATCATATCCTTTCTCAATTCCCTCTGAGACCTCAGAGCATTCAAAATTCACTCCAGGATAGGATCCGGTATCATTCATATCGTCAATCATGAGCAACCTGCATTAAATGAGAATGAATTGTATTAGGAAGGAGTCGGTTTTATATGAAGGGAATGAACATGAAGAATGCATGAATGAAATAAATGAAACTTTGGTCATTTTAGGAAAGTGGGGATATTTTCATTTCAATCAAAAAGTTAACATAGGTGCCCCATACAAGAGATCCCCATTGTTTACGGGCAAAAACAAAAGGTTGATTCGGAGCATTACTCTGATCTATTCCTAAAAACTATAGGTAGATCAATGCAGCTCCAGTTATCGAGTGTTTCCCCGGGACGACAAGGGCGGATGTTGGTCAACATTTTGCTGCCTTGGTCTTTTCCAGCTATCATGTTGATGTACATCCCTTCAAATGATTCATTGAGTATTTCCTCCTGGTTGAGTACGTCATTTTCCTCAATTGCCTTTTCAACCTCTTGACCTGGCTAGTAGAATCCTCCGGAGACAAAAGTGGTTTTTAAACTAGGAAAGGACATTTGTCTCCACGGAATGTCTTCTCCTTTAGATCTGGCTTTTCTTTGCTCTTCCTTTCTCTTGTATTCCTCCTTTCTCTGTTGGACACTTGGTTGGTAACCCAGCCCGAAACGATCCTTCTTGGTTATCATATTCTTGGATCTTAGGTTTCCTTGTAATTTCTTCCCCAGTCCTTTTCCTACTTTGGCTCCTCGGCCTAAAGTTTCTGCGACGGTCATCTTGGTACAATTAGATAACCTGGGATAGGGGATCCGACTTCCCTCCGAAACAAACGTGGCATTCACTAGTTCTAATGCTCGGAACGAGCATTCTGCAGCATCTTATCATTTTGAATGTAGGGGGCGTCTGATGTCACGGAAGCAACAATCTCCTGCTCAGCCTCTACTGTGACTAATTTACCTTCGACTACAAATTTTAATTTTTGATGCAACGATGAGGGGACAACTCCTGTGGAGTGGATCCATGGTCTTCCCAACATGCAGCTGTAAGATGGTTTTATGTCCATCACCACAAAATCAATCACATATTCAGTCGGTCCGATCAATAGGGGCACCTCAATTTTCACCATTGTTTCTCTTTGCGTACCATCAAAGGCTCTTACCGAATTGTGGCAGGGCTTTAGGTGAGAACCATCTATTGGTAGTTTTTGTAGGGTCACCATAGGCAAGACGTTCAAGGCTGACCCGTTGTCAATCAGTACACCAGGTACTACATACCCCTTGCAGTGGGTTGTGATGTTAAGGGCTTTGGTGGACCCCATTCCTCCCTCAGGGATCTCATCATCACTGAACGTTATATGATTATAGGCAGTGATATGCCCCACTATCCTATCCAGATTTGTCACAGAAATATCCTGGGGTACAAAAGTTTGATTTAGTACTTTTAATAGCGTCTCCTGGTGCTTTTCTGAACTCAAGAGTAATTCCAGTACTGTGATCCTGGCCGGTTGCTTTCGTAGTTGTTCCAATACGTTGTACTCGCTATGTCTTAAGAACTTCAGAAATTCTTTGGCCTGGGCCTCAGTTACCGGCTCATTCATCTTCGGGAGAGGTTCTTCTCCAAATATCTGCGTGGGGCTAACTGTTGTATTCTTCCCCTTATCTTTTTTAGCTGCTTTCAAAGCCTCAGAGGAATAACATCTGCCGCTCCTTGTGAAATGACCGGCCTCACCAACGTTTACATCGCTCTGGCTTTGTTGGTCTTTCAGCGTAGACTCTTTTACTTGACCATGTTCTAGTTTTTCTGGCGTGGTCACATTTACAGCATAATTCTAGGGGGTTTGCCTCATATCTTTGAATGGGAATGGGGATGGTGCTAAAATGATGATCCTGGGACTTATCTTGCTGGTTTCTCCTTGGGAGGCACCTGCATTCCCTGGCCTGGGAGAGATGATAAAAGGTCTATCCTTCCCGTATTTAGATTTGGGGCTATCCGTCATGTGTACGTCCGACCCTTTCTTCCCTATGGGCTCCTCAAAGAATTCTATTTGTTTTTCATTCATTAATTGATGTACCAATCTCTTGAACTCATCGCACTCTTGGATATCATGTCCTTCAGTCTGGTGGAATTCGCAATACACTCCACATCCCTTCTGCCTTGTTATCATGCCTTTGTCGATCACGCGGGCCATGCATAACTGTTGAAATACCCACCGTAAAGGAGATTTGATTTCCGACACATTATCCTTAATCCTCCTGGTAAAGTATTCTTCAATAACATTTACTCCTCTGCTCCCATGATTAGGCAACGGGTTATTGGCTATATTCGGTTCTTCAAATTTCAATATCCC
Source organism: Hibiscus mutabilis (assembly GCA_019671005.1). Lineage (NCBI taxonomy): Eukaryota > Viridiplantae > Streptophyta > Magnoliopsida > Malvales > Malvaceae > Hibiscus > Hibiscus mutabilis. The sequence goes on along the minus strand of CM033718.1, from coordinate 21,397,518 downwards.
CGAATCGATTAAATTCTGCACAAGTTTTTTGAAGGCAAGGCAGTTCTCAGTGGGATGTCCAGGGGTACCGCCGTGATAGTCACAATGCGCGTTCGGATTATACCAAGAAGGGAAGGGCGGATTGATAGGAGTAACGATGTATGGACGGACCAGGTCTGCTTCATACAACTGGGAATAAAGTTCTGAGTACGAAACAGGTAGGGGAGTGAAAGTTCTTCTCTCTTTCTCTTTTCTGGAGATTCTCTCATCTCTTTGATTCGAGTGTTGTGTTTTTCCCACAGGTGCTTGTGGCTGTGAGACTGTGAAGTTCTTCGAGGTGGTATAAGTGCTGGTGGCGTTTACTTCATTCCTCTTGCTATACTTCCGAGACCCTTCCCCGCCATCAATTCTACCACTCTTAATTGCCAATTCAAGGGACTCCCCAATCCTGATTAAGTCAGCAAAGCACTGCGGTGTATTATTAATAAGGTGATCAAAGAGTGCCCCTTTCAGAGTATTAACAAATAACGACATAATTTCATGTTTCGGGAGGGGTGGCTCAATTTGGGCGGCCACTTCTCGCCACCTTTGCGCGTATTGCCGTAGACTTTCGTTGGACTTCTGCCCCATATTTTCCAACATAATTCTACTGGGGGTCATATCTGTTACATGCTTATATTGCTCAGTAAATGCTCTTGACAGATCTTTCCATGTCTTCACATTTGCCTTGCTCAGCTAGGTGTACCACCGTAACGCCGCTCCAGTTAGGCTGTCCTGGAAACAATGGATCAGTAGCTTTTCATCCTTAAGGTAGGCCGCCATCTTTCGACAGTACATTGTTATGTGTGCGGAAGGACACGTGGTTCTATCGTATTTGTCGAACTCTGGCGTTTTAAATTTTGGCGGTAGGACGAGATCGTACACCAGACTTAAGTCGCTAGCGTCATTTCCTGATTCTTCCATAGATTGTAACGTTTTAAATTTTTCCTCCATGAGGCGAAACCTCTCCTCCCACTATTTCTCTACCTCGGTCCTGATCCTTTCAACTATGTTCAGGTCCGGCACCTCTTCTTCATAAAGTGCTTCAGCGTCGAGGGGTTGAGTTTCAGGTACCCCTATTTGAAAACTAGATGACATTCCTGCAGGGTCGATATACACCTTTCTAGCTGGGTTTGGTGTAGTTGGTTGAACCTTGTAGTGAACTGGGGTACTCTCTGGTTCTTGAACGGTTTCTCCTTCCACTCTTTTTCCAAGACTCTTAGCCAACAATGCGGTTATGTCGGATACTATAGATGCTTGCGACTGTGCAATCTGGTCACTGAGGCTTCTTTGAGTCTCTTCAAGCCTCGCCTCGAGCTCTTTTTGCCCTTTTTCTAGACTGATTATCCTGTCTTCCATGAGCTTGCTTTGTAACCGGGTAAGGTATGGATGATGAATGATTGCGGGTTAACTACACACAACGCCACAATATTCATAATGTTAATATGGTTGCAAGAAAATAGATGCATGTATAATGATGCGAATGTCATGATGCAATGCAAGAATGTATGCAGATAAGGTACTGATTCCGCTGGTAATCACCCTTTTAAACTACTTCCATGGGAATTAAAGGGTCTAAATTACAACAGAGTTCGTATTACAAAATGAAGATTCCTAATACAAAGGAGCTAAATACAACACAAAGCCCTATAGATAAGCCCTAGCTCTATCTCCTAATTTTCCAATTGCCCTGAGCAACTTGAGGAACCTGGGAGCTTCTTCCATTTCCGGGACTATGAAAGGTCTGAGTGTTTCGGCCTCAATAGCCAAATCATTCACATGTCTGGCGACTCGTTGTATGTCCACCATCAAGTTTGCGTAATACTGGTCCCTATCATGTATCATCCGGGCAGCGTCACGCAGTATCTTTTGCCAATAGGTGTCCCCTCCGGCTGCAGCCTCCTCGAACACACTAACTCTTTCCTTGTAATCCTCGACAGTTGCTTCGAGGGACTTAATTCGTGCTCGTAACACGCTTACTTCACGCTCTCTTTCTTGTAGCTCAATAAAACCATTTCTTTGGCAGTATATTCGAATGGAGTGTTCAACTTTCGCCACCTTTCCTTTTAATTCGCCATTCTGACTTTGGCTTTGCTCCAGACTTTGAATAGTGTCATCGTACAGTTTTTGCATCTCCAACAGTCTATTCCAGCTACTCATGGACTTTCTTTTCCATACAGCGACGCTTTCTCTCTCATGATGGACAGCTTGTTTTCCCTTATTGATTTCTTGTCTGAATCTTTCCTTTTCTTGATCAATGGCCTTCTTGGAGGACCGTTTTTCTTCACATTTGGGCCAACCGACAGCTTTCTATATCTTTCTCGATCGCTCCCTTGTTGATTTCTCGTTCTTCTTCCACTAAACGGATGCCATTCATTCTTTCTCTTTCCACGGCTATGAATTGACTCCGGTCGGCCTTCTGTATTTTTACTTGTAGTAGAAGGGCATTTTTTGATAAAGAGCATTCTTGTCGCTCAAATATGCATTTAATTTCTTCAACTGCCTAATGATCCCGTCCCGTTCGTCAACCTCTAAGCTTGTCTTATAGAGCTCGCTCGCATGTTGGGTCTGTTGGATGTCCATTTTCCTTTTAATTTCTTCGAGTTCATTCCGTAAGATGTCAGCTTCAGACGGTACCACCCTTGTAAGCTCTTCGAGTGACACTGCTGGTCCTTGATCAGATTCGGGAATCACATTATTAACCCTCAAACGTCTCCAAAGATCGTAGTCTAGGGTAGTTATGTGCTCAGTATCTCCTTCCACCCTGATCCGGTAACAATGGTCCCAGACCCTCATGATGGTCTAAATTTTTCCTTTGAACTCCCCTTTGAAAAAAAATTTAGTTTGGCTTAACCCGGCTGTATTGGGAATGAACTGTCGTGATCCGAACTGTCGAGACACTAAGCGAGCACAAAGCGATCCTCCGTGCAATCCCAACATCATCAGCCAGTTGAAATCACCACAACTGTATAGAAAATAATTAACTTTACCGAGCCATGGGACCCTCCATGCTATGTCTTCGTCTTGAATGTTCCTAAAGAAACTAGTCCACATTTTTGTTTTCAAATCCTCTCGCCATTCCTTTGCTAAGTACTCCCGTAAAAGAAAAAACCTTGGAAGGATATCCCAAAGCAGACCCCTCGTCGGTGTCTTCCACATGTGACTCGAATCTATACACCTAATAAATGTGCGCATCCTCGAAAATGTCCTTCTTCATGTTTCTGGCTAGCATTTAAGGAAATGAAAGTCTTGACCAAGATTGCTGGTACTGGGTTTGCTTTCCGTTTTACCCGCTCAAACAAGTCCAGAATGGCTATGTCAATGTTCCCGAGTACTCTTGGAAAGATTACCAAGCCATATATTCCTAAGGCGAACAGGTCCATTTTCTTTGCCTCGTCTGGATGTGTCGGTATGATGTCCCGAATACTTTCCCATGCAAAAACTGTATTGTCTCCTCGGGTCTGAAGCAGGCCATTAACCCAATCGTCACTCATTCCCGCAAAGGTTTTGAGTTTCGCAGTGTAATTCTGATTCCTCGGAGGCTTCGCGTAGATCCAATCTTCCTGAATATTTTTCTGGTTAAGTAAAGCAGTGTATTCTTCTACTGTAGGCATCATGTCCTGCCCATTGAAGGTGAAGCAGCAAAAAGCCGGATTCCAGAACTGGACTATAGCTCAGAGCAGGGGCTGGTTAACCCGAACATATAACAGCTGTGCAATGTCGCCATAACTATCGCAGAACAAGTCTTGTAGTCTTCGGTCCCATCTTTCCCAAATGCTTTGAAGATCCCATAAGTTGTTCTGTTGGAGACTCATATAGGTGTACCCTGCTATTACGCGTTCGTTCGGCGAACTGTCCCCTTGGGTCTTCTGATTGACCTCTGACCAAAGTCTGACTTACAAATTAAGCTCTTCTTTCCTAAGACACCTTTTTTCCATGGTGAAAGACTTTCTGCTCGGGCAAACCACTTGATCCAATACCTTTATGTGATGCAAATGTATGATGTATGAAAAAAACAAAAGCGAAAAGAAAACAAGTCAGTACCAGATAAAATTAATAAATATATAAATAAAAGGACAAAATTAAACAGAATAAACACACAAAACAACCCTATTTATCCCGTCTAAAACCTAAGATTATCCGCATGGCTCTAAAGGGGTATGTTTCTATGTATTCCCTACATGCAGTCTTGGTTCTAGGAGGTACCCGAATTGTCCTTGCTGTCCTCTACTAAGAGTAGCAAGGCCCCCGATCATCACCCATTATAGGCTCCTTTCAACCGAGTTCAATTCAGGGGGACCCATTCGCTTATGCCCGTACGAAGGAACGATATCCTTACGAAAGCATAAGGTACTCGAGACCCAAAGGTACTTGCTAGGCCCATACGGGAGAACGATATCTCCACGAAAGCATTAGCGTTTTCCCCCCACTTAAAAAAAACGGGTTTATATGCCATATTTTAAATGCGTTAAAATAAACGCGCAATTATAACCGGATGTTAATTTAATAGTCACTTTAACCCGGAATTTCTAATATTAATAAAGCGGTAATTATTTTAAAAGCTTGACTCTCATTTGGTTTGTTTTAAAAAAAACAAAAATGTCCCCAGCGGAGTCGCCATCTGTAGCGATGTCCCCTCTCGCTAAAAAAGTGGATTTTCGAAGTGTTTGTGATTTTTCGGATATAAAACGTTTATTCCGTAGGGGTTTTAAAAAACCGCATTTTATTTAAAAATTGGAGTCACCACCGGCCACTTAGGTAGGCCGGACACCATAAAACCAGAGATTTAAAAATTATTGGGTTTGGGAGTCGGTTACGGATGTGGAAGGATTAGCACCCCCACATCGCCCAAAATTGGTACATTAATAATTACCGCTTTATTAATATTAGATTTTTCGGATTAAAGTGGCGATTAGTTTAAAATTTGGTTATAATTGCGAATAAATTTTAAAGGCCCCGTTATCCGAGAGTAAACGCCCAACCACTATCACTACGCCTGATACTGGCCCCGTTTACGCTCGGATAAAAGGGCACCGCATTGACAATTTATATATCATTATGCAACCTTAGTGAGCAAAATATAAAACATGACAAATAATTTAAATACAATAAATATTAACATAACAGAATACTAATCTAACATAAATAAGATACTAAACTAAAACATACATATACATATCAAGCTTAATAGTAGATAAAAACAAATTTAACATGTCACAATAACAAGGCATGAATAAATACATGTATGGACAAAAACATATATTTCAAGAAGACATACATATTAGAAATAAAACACATTTCAACACATATAGAGCAATATATTATACATAAAAAGAAAATATACTAACACGTAACCTAAAAGCCAATAAAACATACAATACGTACTAAAATACAAAACATGTTGTGTACGAGCCGACTAGAACATAATATGTGTAATATGAATAACCGAACAAATACATAAAGATACATAATCATCATAAACTTAACACACATATACATGTAAACATAAAAATACAAGACATATACGAGGGATATATAATAAGGCAAAAGACTACATCAACATATACGATTATAATACGAACATGAATATTTACATGGAAACGGGACTGAAATGAAAAGAAATAAACATCAGTGGCAGAAATTAAAGGACAATAATATGCAATTTAAGGACGAAATTACAAAACCAAGAAAGCTTAGGAGGACTGAACATGTGATTTGACCAAGGGGCAAGCCCAAAGTGCAAACATTCAAAACGCGGAAGGACTAGGGAGGTAATTTCACCATTTGAAAGTCTAATTTAACGAAATTAGGGACTGAATTGAGACTTTTCGAAAATGCAGAGGGACCGATAGTGTACTTTACCAGCGTGGTAAACCCAAAACGAAAAGAACGTAAACGTGGAGGGACCTTCCATGACATTAAACCCTTTTGAAAATTATTACACATCTAATCCGACTTCTTTCTTACTCTTTTAGTCATTTCTCAGTTTCATTTGAAAGAAACAATTTTCCCTTGTTTATTTTCCCCCAAAAAACCGAGAAACCTCCCTAAGTTTTCATCTAAACCATATGAGTTCGTGAGTCCATCGCGAACTCAACCGTCGTTTCCAGAATCCGGTGACATTTCGGTCGTACCGGCCAACTTGGACAGCCACCAGCTGACGCTCGCCGACGCCGGTGGGCCTCAAACCCCGTCTTAAAGCGATCTCCTTTTCAAACCGAACCTAAATCCGATTTTTAAAGTTAAAAGAAACCCCTATCTTAAATCTAGAAAAAAACTGAAAAAAACTGTTTTTCTTTTGTATAAACTGAAACCAAAACTTCCCCTTTGATCGGCTCACTACATGGAGTTTATTGCCGGCCAGGGGAGGTTCGCCGGCGACTAAGGTAAATGTCTCTCTTCACTCTATTTTTCTTTTGATATTATTCTTTTTTTACTCAACATGCAAAGAGGAAGAAAGAAGCAAAAATACCTTTCTGGAAACTCTCTCCCTTTTTTATTTCTGATTCAGATCCCCTTGCCTTTTTTGTTATACCAGATTTTCTAATACATATATCCTTTTACATACAATAAAATAAAATCAACTGCTTCTTGGTTGCTTGCTGTAAAATTTTTCCCCATGCTTTCTTGTCCCTTTTTTGCAGGTTACCACGACGGTGGTTGTACGGTGGCAGAGCCAAGGACGGTCACCGTTGATCTGGACACGTGGCGGCCATCGGTGAGGGCGCGTGGAAGGCGAATAGTTACGGCCTTCGTGTCACGCGCGCGTGGAAGGTGATTAGCCCGCGCGTGGGTTTACACAACAGATGAAATGTCCCCTTCCTTTTGATCTGGGCCGTTGGATCAAGCCTTGATCCAACGGCTTAGATTGCGTAGCTACACGGAAGAAAAGATGATATTAGGTCACCTGGGTTCTGGGATTTTAATTAGGTTTGGGTTTAGGTTAACAGATTATGCTTATGTAAACATTAATACATTTTTGGGTTTTATGTAATTTACAACTGGGCTATTAGCATTTGGGTTTTATTTTATTTAGCTTCTGTCTTAACATAGCCCGATAATACTAATATCAATAATATTCATAATAATAATTATAACAATAATATTGTATATGTATACACACAAGCACACACATGCATAACTACATACGGGTACACATACAAAATATCATCCATAACACACGTAATTAAAATAACATACCAACTGGTATATAATGGCTTAATCACACATACTTAGTATGAATATGCACGTACTGACATATATACTAACAATACATATATAGCACACATACACCACATATCGTATTATACATGCATTTACACATATCACACATATATTACACGCATATTAATAACAAACATGTTCATATGTAAACATACAATAGCAACACTAATTAATTATTATATTAGTATATTAAAATATTAACAGAAACAGATAAAAATGAGTGATTACAGTATCCTATGACCCACCTCAACAAGAATTTTGAAACTTTATATTTTGATCATCATCTGTTAAAACAAGGTCCATAAAAGCTCATAATCTTTTTAATTCAATCATAATATGATCTAATTCGGCAAAGAAATGTTTCAGTAAAAGTTTTCCGTTAGGTCTCTAAACTTTAAAAAAGTTTCACTTTAAACTCTTAACTTTTAAATTTTTTCTAATTGGTCCGAAATGATTATTTAGTTAATAAACCACTTTTAACTCTTTGTTAATTTTATAATTGTTTGATCTATGCTTATTTTGTTATTACTTCAATTCTCTAATTCTTTATTTTCAATTCTTGTGGCATCTCCACCTAATTTTCTACTAGACCATATCCAAAAAGGATTGAGAGAGTGTAACACCCCCTACCCCAGGTTAGTAGCAAACCGGCTCGGGAGCGTTACTAATGCAAAGACAAGGCAATACAATACAAGAACAAAGCAAGGATTGATTAACCTATCCATATTAGATGAGTTACTTAACTAGTAAGCATCCAAGCATACCTAACTTATCAAGCAAGCAAACTCACATTTTGATTTCAAGACATCATAGGGCATTCGATTAAGCCATTAAGTTGTTTCCTTTCATGCTTACATTATAGGTTACTACTTTCATGATTCAGTTTGCATATTCGATCCTTGATATCCTACACATTTGAATGACCTAAGGCAAGCAAGCATGGTTTGACTTATACTACTTTCAATTCAAGCAAGTCATGAAGCATTTCATGTAACTTCAATTAGACATGATCATGTCAATATACATTTGCATGTAACTAGTTTTCAAACATATAGACCATTCGGCAATCATCATAGAACTCACAAAACACTTACATCATGGTATGTACACACACACAAGTGACCATATAGTTCCCAAGGCAATTCGAATGGTTCAATGTAAACTAGATCAAACACTTGATCATTTCACTTGTATCATCATATGCGCAGCAAACATCTTTCCATTACATGTAATTTAAGTTCATTACATACCTGTTCACATTGTCAACCAAGTTTATAACATAGTAGACCCATTCAAGAACACACATATATACAAGTTCAAGGATTCCCAAAATGCATGATCAAGATAAACTCTATACAATATAGTGCCACCAATCTAAGAGATATACAAAACAAGTATGAAACCATACTTTAACTTTGCTTATGTTTTGACTTTAGTTCAAGAAATAAGGCTTCAAGATCAAGCAACACTCGAATCCTTTATCCTATAGGTTGGGAAGAATGAAGCAAGAGTGATAAGTACAAGAATGTACTTAGTGAGATAATAACTAGTTCTAACCATTTGTTATATCAAGTTATGTGTCAATTGAACAAGAATGATCCTAGCTAAGTATTTCAAGCATTAGAGTGATCCTAGCTAAGGATTATAGCATTCGGTTAGTATAGGATACAAGAAACATGGAATCATACTTCATGCTTTCATATCAAGAATCAAGCAAATCATACTTACATAACAAGTAATCAAATAAGTCATGCTTACATGACAAGTAACATACAATTCATGGCTTTCATGTCAAGTAACATACAAATCATGGTTTTCAAGACAAGTAACATGTGATATAGGATTGTTATTTCATTTGTTATCAATTAAACATAACATTTCAAGCAAGTTCCTTAAGCAATCGATCTCATGCCACATGACACATACAAGCACCAATGTTACCACTTAAGCAGGCTTAACAATCGAAACATACATGAATTTAATGATGTGATCAAGTTTCATGCATTACTTTAATCATTCTTCCCTTATAGATCAAGATCATATTAAGTTCATTAAAACATTACAAGAATATAGACATGCTTGCATTGTTTAGGACCTAGTCCTAACCCTAGGAATAACTACACTCACTATACTCCAAGCTTAGCTAGTCTTGGATCCACACTCCTTTGTTTTTGGCTTTAGGATGTTCCACTCTTTCCATATCCACCAAGTCTACTCCTGGTTCTAACACATTACACAAGTATATACATGTTAATACAAGTTCACATAATCATTCAATCAAAGCAATGTTACAAGTACACAACATATACAAATCTGGCAGCATGTTCATATATTTTCTTTACTATACATAACTACACTTATCTTATACTTTAATTCATGAAAAACAATGCAGAAATCAATGTCCCAAAACTGTTTACAAAACAGTTTACAAACTGCCACAAAACAGTGTACAATTCCCTAAACTGTTGTCACTAGGCATCATGTAGTCTGTTCACTTAAACATGCATAACTTTCATTCCGTACGTCAGAATTTCAATTGGTTTACACCGTTGGAAAACTAACTTAACTTTATTTCTAACCATATAGGCCTTGCATTTTAGTTATTTGCCAATTAATATAGTTTTCAACTTAAAAACAGGGCAATTTGCTACACTGGACAGTTTGCACTGTCCCTAGTGTTTCTTCTCTACAATTCTTTATGCAATTCAGAATTCAGTTCTGTTTTCTCCTAATGATTTTAGACATTTCAAGGTATTGTCCATAAAATATTCATCCTTAAATTCATTTTATACAATTTATGGTGATTTTTCAAAGTTACTGCCCAGGACAGAGTATTCTGGGCAGATTGCACTAGGTTGAGTTTCTAGTTTCATAACTCATTTTAACAAGGTTCTAACATGAAAATTCAACCTATTTTCATGTTCTTGCATGTCTAGGTCTGTCTAATTCACCTAGAAAAGTGTTTAAAATATGGCATTATCATGTTTAATTCAATTTGATCTATTTGATCAACATCATTAATCCAATTCACCATTTGATCAGTCCATTACCTAGTTTTAACTAATCCAATTAGGTGCATTCATTTTCCAGCAACTTATTTACTCTATTCAATCCTCAATTCATCTACCAACATGATCAAAACAGGGCATTACATTCAATTAGCATGCTTAAACATTTTCACTAGTAAGATAGTCCCTAATCAAAGCTGTTTTCAACCATACACATTCACATTCAATTTAGGCAACAAGAACATCACAACTTAATATTCAAGCTACAATTCTAGATAAGTTTCAAGCATTCTATAACATGTAGGAATCAAAACACATTCAACAACCTAGATCTCGAACAAGGGAATAGCAAGAAGAAGAACTTACATTCATACACATGCAAATAACAATTTGAGCACCAAAGAAAGCATTACTTCAAGATTTCCAAGTAGTTAGCTATGAAATTCTCTCCTTCTCTCTTCAATGGTGCTTTAGTGTTTGAAGATCAATTGAAGGAGATGGGATTTAACCCTAGTGGCCAGCCATGTTCTAATTAGGAGGACATATGGATTGTCCACAATCACATTTAACTTTTCCATGAAATCTTGAATTTCTATTATAAATTTATTTTGGTCCCTTTCTAATTTAGTCTTCTTCTTTCTAATTCTCATAATTTGCTCCCTATTCTTTCAGTTTAATTAGCACATAACTTAATTAGTCAATGGCTTAGATAGTGGTAACTTTCCTAGGCCAAGTTTAGGGTGTTACAATTCTCCTCCCCTTAAAATAAATTCGTCCTCGAATTTACCTGAATCGAATAGGTGAGGATATTGCTTCCTCGTGACTTCTTTAGATTCCCAAGTTGCCTCTTCTACCTTGTGATTTCTCCACAAGAATTTGACAAGAGGAACAGTTTTGTTCTTGAGCTTTCTAACTTCACGATCAAGAATTTGGATTGGTTTTTCTTCGTATGACAAGTCATGATTCAATTTCACTTCTTCGGGTTCAAGGACATGAAACGGATAAAATCTATACCTTCTGAGCATAGATACATGAAAGACATTGTGGATCTTATCGAATTCACTAGGGAGTGCCAATCGATAAGCCACTGGACCAATCCTTTCAAGGATTTCGAATGGTCCAATAAACTGAGGGCTGAGCTTTCCTTTTCTTCCAAAGAGATACTTTGAGGAAGACTTTGTCTCCAACATTGTGTTGAATCTCTCTCTTTTTCAAGTCTACATAAGCTTTCTGCCTATCAAAGGCTGCTTTTAATCGATCATGAATGATCTTCACTTGTTCTTCGATTTCTCTAAGCAATTGAGGTCCTAAAACCTTGCTTTCTCCCAATTCAAACCAGCACAAGGGAGTTCTACATTTTCTTCCGTATAGAGCTTCGAAGGGAGCCATCTGGATAGATGTCTGGTAGCTATTGTTGTAAGCAAACTCTACTAGGGGTAGAGATTTCTCCCAATTCTTTTCGAAGTCTATTACACAAGCACGTAGCATATCTTCGAGCACTTGACTGATTCTTTCAGATTGTCCATATGATTGAGGATGAAAGGCTATACTAAGGTGCAATTTAGCTCCTACAACCTTCTGTAAAGAATTCCAGAATCGAGAAGCAAATATGGGGTCACGATTAGAGATTATAACTGCAGGTACACCGTGTAATCAAATCACTTCACGGATGTATAGCTCGGCTAAGGTTTCCAAGCTCATGTTCATTTGAACAGGGATGAAGTGAGTAGACTTTGTGAATCTATCAACAATCACCCATACAACATCATTCTTTCTTGGCGTGGAAGGAAGACCAGTAACGAAGTACATTGTAATCCGATCCCATTTCCACTAAGGGAATTTGATTGATTGGAGCAATCTAGTAGGTACTTGATGCTCGGCTTTAACTCTCTGACAAGTTAAGCACTTTGAAACAAAGTCTGTGATAGTCGATTTCATGTCTGGCCAGCAGTATAGTAGCTTAATGTCTTTGTACATCTTAATTGATCCCAGGTGAATCAAGAAAGAGCTTTGGTGAGCTTCTTGTAACATCTCTTGTGTTAGTTCTTCATTGTTAGGAACACACACTCTATTTATGGAATAGAGGAGTCCATTCGACTTGAGGGAGAAGTCAGAATTAGACTCAGAGTCTATCTTAGATATGATCTTATGGAGATCTAGATCAATTTGTTGGAGTTCTTTAATTATCGAGATCAAGCTAGATTGAACTTGTAGTTCAGACAAGAATTTCCGTCCTTTGGATAAACAGAAATGAGCATTGATAGCCAAATAAGCTACAAACGAATGGACAAGATCATTAAGGAAAATTTTGAATAGTTGCTTGCAAGACAAGAAAGGTTCAATTCAAATGGATTACTTGCAATCCAAGTAAGATTAAATTTGAATGAATTATTCTAGGATTTAGATTTAAGGGTTTACCCGAGTATGGTCTGCGACTAAGGGCATCAACAACCACATTTTTTTCCCCAGATGGTAGTCGATAACCAAATCGTAATCTTTAAGCAACTCTAGCCATCTTCTTTGCCTCAAATTCAAGTCTTTCTGAGTCAGGAAGTATTTGAGACTCTTGTGGTCTGTGAACAGGTTACATTTCTCCCCGTACAAGTAATGTCTCCATATTTTGAGAGTAAATACGATGGCTACCAATTCTAGATCGTGTGTAGGGTAGTTTGACTCGTGTGGTTTTAGTTGCCTTGAAGCGTAAGCTACCACTTTTCCATCTTGCATTAGAACACAGCCTAGTCCCGAATGAGATACATCACTATAAATAGTGATTTTTTTGCCCGGTTCTAGTTGGATGAGAACCGGTGCATGAGTTAGAGCTTGTTTAAGTTGATCAAAGCTTCGTTGTTGGTTCTCTGATCAAACAAAGGGTGTGTCTTTACGAATTAGCTTAGTCAAGCTTGCAGCAATAGATGAAAATCCCTTGACAAAACGCTGATAATACCCGGCTAAACCGAGAAAGCTTCTGACCTCACCAACATTCCTCAGAGGTCTCCAATTCAGGATGGATTAAATTTTGCTCATGTCTACTTTAATCCCCTCTGCCGAGATAACATGGCCAAGGAACGAGACTTTCGATAGCCAGAATTCACACTTAGAGAACTTTACGAACAATTGACGTTCTCATAGAGTTTGTAATACAATTCGAAGGTGTTCAGAATATTCTTCCTTATTCTGAGAATACACCAGAATGTCATCAATGAAGATGACCACAAACTTGTCAAGATATAGCTTGAATACACGGTTCATGAGGTCCATGAAAGTAGCCGGAGCATTCGTTAACCCGAATGGCATTACAAGGAATTCAAAGTGGCCATATCGAGTACGAAAGGCTGTCTTGGGTACATTTTCTTCTTTTACCCTCATTTGGTAGTATCCCGATCGAAGATCGATCTTTGAGAACACCAAAGCATCCTTGAGTTGATCGAAGAGATATTTTATCCTTGGGAGAGGATACTGATTCTTGATAATAAGCTTGTTCAATTGTTTGTAGTCAATACAGAGTCTCATAGTCCGGTCTTTCTTTTTCACGAACAAGACTGGAGCACCCTAGGGAGACGAGCTAGGCCGAATAAAGCCTTTGTCTTGTAGCTCTTGGAGTTGCTTCTTGAGTTATTTCAATTCAATAGGTGTCATTCGATAAGGTGTGATGAGCACCAAAGCAAGCATTACTTCAAGAATTCCAAGTAGTTAGCTATGAAATTTTCTCATTCTCTCTTCAATGGTGTTTTAGTGTTTGAAGAGCAATTGAAGGAGAAGAGATCTAACCCAAGTGGTCGGTCATGTTCTAATTAGGAGGACATGTGGATTTTCCACAACCACATTTAACTTTGCCATGCAATCTTGCATTTCTATTCTAAATTTATTTTGGTCCCTTTCTAATTTAGTCTTCTTCTTTCTAATTCTCACAATTTGCTCCCTATTCTTTCAATTTAATTATCACATAATTTAATTAGTCAATGGCTTAGATAGTGGTAACTTTCCTAGGCCAAGTTTAAGGTGTCACAAGGGAGACCCTCTGTAACATCCCCAAAATCGATTCAATAGATAAGCGAATTTACAGCGATCAAAATTCACTTTTTCGACAATTAAGTATAGTTTACCCTATTTTTAATTCAAATCAATTTAAATAAAATAATATTATCAACAATAAAAGATGTTAGACTAAATTATAAATTTTATAAACATGTAGGGGTTAATTTAGGATCAAATATAATTTTTAGAAACCAAAGTGAACAGAAAAAAATATGAGACTTGATATGTCATTTATCCTTTTCATTAAAGTCATGTGAATATTAACCTAGTCAAAACTTGCGCACTTCATGTTTTTATTCCTACAAGACTTTAGCTGTGCTTGGTTCGTGGAAAAGATCATTACCAGTAGGAATAATCTTTTCTGGAATCACATGCCCACGTTTACTTTGGAAGAATTCCCACCGGGAGGTAATAATACATTCCTACAGTAACATTTTTTTTGAGTTTTTATCCGAAATGTCATTTCCTTTGTTTTTTTAGATAGTAGACAATCCGGTCATTTAGGAAAAAAATGCCCTTTAAATTATAGAGTTATTTCAACTTCATCATTCCTTTACTTTCTTAAACTTTGTAAAATTCCTAGAGAGGAATGAAAAAACTCAACTCTTCTCTTGTTCTTCTCTCCTAATACCTCTTCACCCACTCTACTTTTATCTTGAACATATTCACTCCTTTTTACTTCTATTTTTTTTGTTTCCATTTTCTCCCGAATTAGTTCCTTCTTTGTAGTTGAAGTTTTTTTAAAATGTTACTCAAATTTCTGCAATTTCTTAGTTAATCTCCCTCTTGAATCACATTGGCTTTTGTCTCTTTCTTTCAAAAAATATTTTTTTTTTGAAAGAAGGTGTAATTCCACTTTCAAACGTTTTCTCACCTCCTAATCACTCTCTTGCTAATACAGGGAAAACTAAGAAATATTGTACATGGTTGTTTTGGTATCTATTTTCTCGACAGTCTTATCGAAAATTACAACTAAAATTGTTCAAAATTATTAGGAAAACAAGCTAACATGTTGTGTATATATATATGAGTAAAATTTTAGATTGATTGGTGCATGAGTATACCCGAATCTACTTTTTAAGAATTTGCAATGTTCTAATTGTTAAACTCTAGTGAAAACATGACTTGGAAGAGGAAGATTTGTTACTAGATTTTCTAAAATCAACAACTAACTAGGAGACTTCTTTACAGGTGAATAGGTTCGAATATATGCCTTAATTTCTTACCAGATTTTGCTTAAAATATTTTGTATTCATTTTACCCTGTTTAGGGGCTAATATATGGTTATGAGTCAATTACGAGACTAAAATTTGATGTTTAAGGCAAGTAATAGCTATTGTGTTGTAGCTGTTTATTTATGTGTTATTTTGATTTTGTTAAAAGGCTCACACGTGCTATCTTATGTGTTACAAACAACCTAGATTGATAAAAATGGTCCAGATTTTTTTAGTGTAATATGCAAGTTGTGTGCTGAAAATTTAATAGAATGTACACTATATTAAAAGTGTGTTAGTAGCCGTTAGAATAGAAAACAATTAGTTAAATTTAGTCAAGTAGAACTTACACTGGTGTAAATGTGTTATAGTTAGTTAGTTGTAGTTAAGTAAAACTTATACGATGTAAATGTGTTATAGTTAGCTATAGTTAGTTAGATGTAGTTAAGTAGAACTTATATCGGTATAAATGTGTTGTAGTTAGTTGTAGTCAAGTAGAACTTATACCGGTGTAAATGTGTTATAGTTAGCTATAGTTAGATAATTAGCTGTAGCTAAGTAGAACTTATACTGGTATAAATGTGTTATAAACATGCACTTGTTCAATCAATAAAAATAGTGTAATTTTACTGTTTCTTACTTCAATCTTGAATCGAAGTTTAGTTTCTAGTAAAATAAGCTAGTGTAATGCTTGAATTCAATGACTCGTGTACTAAATCATTTTGTGTTGTTATGTTCTCAATTTAATATTGGAAGTTTAACTTGATACAAAGAAAATATATCACAAGGACAATTTGGTAAAATATGCATTTTGGTAATCTTATATTCCCCACAACTAGTCACTAACATCTTACATTCATGCCAAACAAACCAAACAAGGAAATGTAACATTCTCTGTAATGTGTCTGGTAATGTTACATTCCAGAAATCTTATTCCAGAGGTAATGGTATATTCCGCGAACCAAACACTCTCTTAAGTGCCACGTTAAAAAAAACATGTATATTTTAGGTGTAAAAAGTGCAATACGCCAAAAGATAGATGAACATTATTGTGGCATGCTCTGATTGGTCAAATGTTGTCCTATGATGTAAAAAAAGGGTGATTGGGTAACATTTGAAACTTGACGGGACAGATACAAAAACAAAATTAGATACAAAGTTGGAAAACAAGCATGCTTTAGGATTAAAAAAATGTGCTTTAAGCTTCTTCTTTTTTTTATCTTGCCCCGACCTAAAATTCTTGACTTCATCCATGAAATAATCTTCACAAGACCAAAGTTTTTTAAGTTTGATAGAGCAAATAGTGAAATAACTATTCATCCTTAAAATTGCAGACAAGGACGATCATTCTGGTTTTTCTTCAATAATTATATTTCCTATTTTATAACCATTCCCGTTATGGAAAGTCCAAAGCCAAAACAGAGAAAATTGGAGATGGAAAGCAAACTTCAAATCAAGAAAAATGGAGGTAAGTGTGTTGAAGATAGGAATCTGTTGGGCTGTTATTTTTATGTTATGGATAGTTAGTTTGTTAGATTAATTAGTTGATTTGTTATAGATTGATTAACTCCTTTGTATAAATACATGGGTCATGTACTCACAGTTTGGTAATGGGCAATATAGCAATTTTACATGGTATCAGTTTAGCCAGGTTAATAACCCATTTCTGTCTGTTTGGGTTTTCGTATTATTTGGCCCATTTCTGAATACTCTATCGCTTTAGTTTTTTTCCAATTTCTTTGTTTTGTTCTTCTCTTTTGCCCCACTTGAATCATGCCGCCGGCAACTGATCTCCCTTGTCCGCCGGAATCTATTCCTACCATCATCAACTTTAATCATCCACTTTATCTACATCCATCGGACACGCCTGGTTCTCTTCTCTCAACTAGTTGGAGTCGAAAATTACAGTGTTTGGAGTCGGTCTTTGAATATTGCGCTCCTCGCCAAGAACAAGCTAGGGTTTGTTGATGGCGAGTGCACCCGTGACAGTGTTGTGGCGGCGTTGCAAGCACAGTGGGATCGCTGTAACGCGATTGTTCTTTCTTGGATACTCAATGCTGTGAGCAAAGAGTTGTCGACCGGCATCGTCTTTGCCTCTAGTGCCTCGCTCGTTTGGAAGGACCTCAAAGAGCGGTTCAATAAAACCAATGGATCGCGTATCTTCTTTCTCCATTGTGAGATTGCGACGTTAACTCAAGGTGACTCGTTAATTTCTCTTATTTCACTCGCTTGAAGTTGTTTTGGGATGAGTATGCCTCTCTTGTGCCGTTTTCTTCTTGCTCTTGTGATTCTTCTCAGCAAAATTTGAAACACGTTCAACAGCAACAGTTGTTTCAATTCTTAATGGGATTGAATGACAAATAAAATGCGATTCGAAGTCAATTGCTCCTCATGCAGCCCCTGCCCCCTGTAAACCAAGCCTATTCGATGCTGGTTCAAGAGGAGACTCAGCGGCTTCATCTCTCGGGCGTGGCTCCTATTCCTGATTCCTCGGCTATGTTTTCTAGTGTGCACCAGATCTCATCAGTGTCTGGTAATCCTTCTCGTCGTCGATTTTCTGGCACTTGTGATAACTATGGCATCAAGGGCCACAAACGCGACCAATGTTATCGGCTCATTGGGTTTCCCCCTAATTACAAGTTTGGGCGCAAGAAACGTGCTCCTACTGCTTTAACCGTATGCTGCTCCTACGTTCACAGTTTTAGAGGTCATTTCTACTTCCTCTGCTTCAAATCAATCTTCCTCTGCTGTTCCTGCACCTACTTCTCCTGTTCCTATTTTTACACAAGAACAAAATAGGCAAATCCTGGATCTTCTTCATCAACCCGATGTGAATTTGGCAGGTAATGCTGGTAAGTTTGATTCTCCCTCACATTCAATTTCTTCGATTTTGGATTCTGGTGCGACTGATCATGTTTTATCTGACTTTAATTTTTTGAATAACCCTGTTGCTTGCTCCCATCGCATGGTCTATCTTCCAAATGGTAAAGTTGCTTCTATTACTCATGAGGGCTCGTTTTCTTTTGATGCCACTCGTGAGCTTTCCAAAGTTCTTTTTGTACCTCATTTCAATCATAATATCTTGTCTGTTTCCAAACTCACTAAGGATTTACATTGTTCAATCATCTTTTATTCTGACTTGTGTCTTTTGCAGGATCTCTTCAATGGAAGGATCATGGGGATTGGTAATGCTGTTGGAGGCCTATACATTTTTCATTCCTTTGTTTCCCATCTTGGTAACTCTGTTTTAGCTTCTACTTTGATACAATTTGATTCTGTTTGTATCAATTCTACTTTGGTTAATAAAACTCTTACTTGGCATGCTAGATTGGGCCATGCCACTATCACTAAACTGCATAAAATGCCTTGTTTTTTTTATTCTAAATTTGCTTTTGAATGTTTAAATGACTGTTTTGTTTGTGCTCAAGCAAAGCAGTCTCGTTTGCCTTTTCCATCTAGTGTTTCTAGGGGCAGATAAACCCTTTAGCCTTATTCATATTAATCTTTGGGGACCCTATAGGGTTTCCACACATAGTGGGCATCGTTTCTTCCTTACAATTGTTGATGATCACACACTCATATGACTTGGATTTATTTACTGAAACTAAAGTCTGATGCTATTTTGCACCTTAAATCTTTTTTTGCTTATATCAATACACATTTCTCTGCTCCTGTTCTTACAATCAGAAGTGATAATGGTTCTGAGTTTTTCAACTCAGAATGCTCTTCTCTCTTTAATTCCTTAGGCATTACACATCAAATCTCTTGTATCCATACTCCCCAACAAAATGGGGTAGCAGAAAGAAAACATAAACATATACTTGAGGTTGCTAGGGCTTTTAGATTCCATTCTAATGTACCTGTTAAGTTTTGGGGAGAGTGCATCAAGATTGCTTGTCATATTATCAATAGAATTCCTTCTTCTGTTCTGAATTGGAAATCTCTTTTTGAGATTCTTTTTCACAAAGTTCCTGATATATCTCACTTTCGTATTTTTAGTTGTGTTTGTTATGCAAAGACTCTAAAAAATCAAGATAAGTTCTCTTCTTGGACTACTCCTTCTGTTTTCTTGGGTTACTCTTCCACACAAAAAGGTTGTGTTTTGTTTAACTTGATTGCTAAATGTTTCTTTGTCAACAGAGATGTTAAATTTCTTGAGCACATTTTTCCTTTTAAATTTCATGTGTCCTCTTCTCCTTTTTTTTGTTCCTTCTTCTCCTGATTTTAATGATTCTGATTTTCTTACTTTGCACTCTCCGCCATATATTTCTAATCATGTTTGTGATTATCCCATTGAATCTGCTGCAGCAGATAATTTTCATGATTCTAATGTGCCCACTGAACCTGTTTCTTCTGAATCTGTTCTTATTGATCATGTTCCTGTTAAACCTCTTCCTCCTCGACGGTCATTTCGTATTTCACAATAACCAGGATGGTTGAAATATTTTGTTTCTAACTATCCCTCTTCTAATTCCTTTACTTCTAATTCCTTTTCTTATTCTCACATTCCTTTCTCTACACAAGTTTTTATTTCAGCCACTTTTATTATTGAGCCTCAATCTTATTCTGAGGCCCTTTAGGATCCTGCTTGGGTCCAAGCAATGCAGGAAGAAATTCAGGCTTTAGAGTTGAATGAGACTTGGTCAGTTGTTCCTCTTCCTGCCGGGAAGGTTCCTATTGGCTGCAAGTAGGTTTATCTAGTGAAGTATCAGGCTTCTGGGGAGGTTGAACGATACAAGGCCCATTTGGTGGCCCAAGGGTATACTCAGCAACGTGGGATTGATTATCTTGATACTTTTTCACCTGTTTCCAAAATGGTCACTGTTCGAACCACTCTTGCTCTTGCTCTTGCTTCTTCTAATCAATGGCTTGTGTATCAAATGGATGTCCATAATGCGTTTCTGTAAGGGCATCTAAATAAGGAGGTTTATATGGATCTTCCTCATGTTTTTTGCAGCCAGGGGGAGCGTATGGTTTCCAGGCTGCAAAAGTCATTATATGGACTTAAACAAACCTCACGACAATGGAACTTGAGATTAACAGAGGCCTTACTGCTTGCTGGTTATGTTCAGAGCAAGATGGATTACTCATTGTTTACAAAAAAGAAGGTGGCAGCATTGTTGTACTGCTGATTTATGTGGATGATTGGTTGATAACATGGAATAATATGAAGATGATTGAAGAATTGAAAGGTTCTTTGAACCAAAATTTTAAGATGAAAGATCTAGGTGACCTAAAATTCTTCCTTGGGATTGAAGTTCTAAGAGCCAAGGAAGGGATACTTCTTACTCAAAGGAAGTATGCATTAGAAATTATCAATGATATTGGTCTAGGAGGAGCTAAGCATGCTTTGACACCCCTAGAGCATAATGTAAAGCTTACAAGTGCAGAATTTGATGACTGTGTAAAAAGGAATGAAGATGATGGGTTGCTGCCAGATGAGACAATCTTCCAAAGATTGATAGGGAGGTTAATTTACTTGACCCACACACGACCAGATATAACCTTTGTTGTACATCACCTCTGCCAATTTGTACAAAATCCTAAAGAATCTCATACGGATGCTGCACTTAGAGTTGTGAGGCATATCAAAAAAGATCCTAGAATGGGGTTATTATTCAAGGCTACAAATGATAGTAAGATTGTAGCTTTTTGTGATGCTGATTGGGCAGCATGTCAAATGTCCAGAAAATCAATAACATGTTTTTGCATTAAGATTGGAGAATCTTTAGTTTCATAGAAATCTAAGAAGCAAAGCACTATAGCAAGACCATCAGCAGAAGCTGAATATAAAAGCATGGCTATGATTACTTCAGAGTTAGTTTGGTTAAAAGGATTGCTTGAAGACTTGGGGGTGACAAAGGTGGAGCCTGTATTATTGTTTTGTGACAACAAGGTAGCGTTGCAGATTGTAGCTAATCCAGTATTCCATGAGCGCACGAAACACATTGAGATTGATTGACATTTCATACGGGAGAAGATCCAAGGTCTCATACAAGCTGTGTATGTGCCATCCTCAGAACAACCAGCCGATACAATGACCAAGGCGTTGAGCTCTCAACAGTAAGACAAGTTGATTTCCAAGTTGGGGATGAAAAATATTTTCCTTCCTGCAACTTGAGGGGGAGTGTTGAAGATAAGAATCTGTTGGGCTGTTATTTATATGTTATGGATAGTTTGTTAGATTAATTAGTTGATTTGTTTTAGATTGGTTATCTCCTTTATATAAATACATGGGTCATATGTTGGAGAATGCCCAAAGACGAATCATAAGATGATTATAAATGTCATTTGTTTTTACCTTGTTTATTCATAAAAAGGCATTGCCATTATTATTTTCAGTTACAAATCTACGTGCATAAATAAATTAAATTATAATAAATTCTTTAGAATAATATGGTTATTCTTAAATGTCCTTAGCCGAATATTATTGTGGTAATGGACAACAATAATGCATTAAGACTAATATGTAATTGATTGATGATAAAGTGTTGTCATTGACATGGATATGTCAAAATCAATACATAAGTATGTATTAGAGAATGACATGCTGGAATGATCCGCTATGAGCATGTTTCTTAGATTATTATGTGACAGTCTCAACATTGCTCATAGTGAAACTATATGTATGATCCTTAGACTTGAGATCATCATTATTTCAACATCGTGAGTGACATATTTTGATACAGTCAAACGTGTTGTAACTAACTATACTATAAAGATTAATATTGGATATGTCACAATCTATGTAGTGAGATATGGTTAATTAAGATAAGATTTGTCCCTCATACATAATATGAGTAATATTATAGGCCACTTGATTGAGTGAGACTAGAAATGCATGGTTATGCTCGAATAAGCTGATATGAGATATCATAGTTATTTGTTTATAATAGTCTACTCAAGATATCAAAAAATATTAGATGGACTATACAAGTGTGGTTGTTCCATGACTTGTGTTCAATCTAGATATAAAGGATAAAATGATGTAATACATGAAAAAGAGTTAATAATAAAAAAGGTTATGTCGAATCATGATTTCTTGTAACTTAGGTGACAATGATATATTGTTAGATGCCACTCATTGTTTGTAATAATAGAAATGTTCTAATATTTACTACTAACATTACATGAACCTACAGGGTCACACTCACGGTTGAAATGAACATATATTAAATGAATTATATATGTACAAATTTGTTGTACACGAATTTAGTTAAATTAATATATATTTGGTATATATAATTTAACTATTAGGTAATATTAAAAGAATAATGATTGTAATTATGACTCTTTTAATATATAAATAATATAATTTGATTTAAATTAATATATATTTATTGAAATTCTAATTAAATCAAATTAGGATTATATATATTCAATATATATATTAAATTTTTAATTAAAGTTGAATTGGGATTATATATATTAAAATCCTAATTAAAGTTAAATTGAGATTATATACATTTAATATATATATATATATTAAAATCATAATTAAGTTGAATTGTGATTATATATTTAATATATACATGTATATATTGAAATCCTAATTAAGTTGAATTGAGATTATACATATATTTAATATATATATATATTAAAATCATAATTAAAGTTAATCAACAAGATCTTTGCCGATAAGGTTTGAAATATTATATGTTAATTGTTAACATATTTAATATGGAGTTTTAGGTTTTTAGATGTTAAGTGTTAACATACGCGGGTTATAGTTATATATTAGACTAATAGTTAGTCTATAGATTTCGTGTGGGAAAGTAACAAAAGTTGTTTTAGTAAAAGAAACCTCATGGATTTTAAAATCCTAAAAAAACGCGATAATGTTGATAAAAATTATCAAATTGTGATGTTTTTTACACAACAATTAAGATGTTGATCTTAAAAAAAAAATCTCGTCGCTGACCAGAACCCCTTAAGGAGCTTGACCCTTGCGTAGGAAATTTCTGGTAAGACATTAATAACAAATCGTGTCGTTATTATGTTTGATATGTACGGTGTTTGGAATGCATAGCTATAGCCCAATAACCCATCTAGTTTTATTTATAAAGTTTTATAAATACGGCCTGCGTGTCGTGCCTTTCTCTACTTCTATTGTAATTCTTTTCTCATCTTACTTCCACGTATGTAAAACGAGTTTAAAATTGTAATCTATACAAAGAAGCATGGATCGGAGGAACAAAAAAGTATGGACAGAAAGATGCTTGAGAAGTGTTTTTATCCTTAGAATAATTTGGTTCTCACATTGGCTTGGGCGGCCACTTTAGGATATGGGCTATAACTATTGCATTCATATTTACTGCCTTTTATGTATGTGATAAAATATTAAGTCTTTTATTGTTTCCCAATGTTAACCCTCGTTAAAGTCTAGATCGATACAATGTAGGTTATGCTAAAGTGAGGTGCTTGTATCTATCTTGGCCAAACGTGAAGAATAAGCAAGTGATATTCGTTGGTTGTAATATTGGTTAAAGACTTAACTAGGCTACTCTAATATGATTAGAAAACCTAAAAGTTAGTTATTTGGATAATAATAAGATGATTATGAATAAGAGTTGTTCACCAAATGAAGGAGTTACATGAGATGTAATTAGCAAGTGTTGCTTATCTAGATACACCATAATCTTAAGAGAAAAGCCAAAACTGACTTAAGAGAATGTGAAATTTGGATCATTGCCTACTAGAAAAATTTTACAGAAAGTAATTTTGACATTAATATTTGAGGGTTATTAATTTTAATAAAAAATAGTGGGAGTATAAAGACATTTTATAAACAAACTTGGTAAAAGTACTCAAAATTCCTATTTTATTGTTGTAGACTTATTATGGCAAATACAAATTTGTTATCATTGCGGTCGGTCCTTGAGAAGGACATGTTGAACGACATAAACTACATTGATTGGTCACTCGAAGAAAAATGTTTCCATTGTATATTTTAGTGTTTAAACAAGATAAGCAACACTATTAGTCTATAGATTTCGTGTGGGAAAGTAACAAAAGTTGTTTTAGTAAAAAAAACCTCATGGATTTTAAAATCCTAAAAAAACGCGATAATGTTGATAAAAATTATCAATTTGTGAGGTTTTTTACACAACAATTAAGATGTTGATCTTAAAAAAAAAATCTCGTCGCTAACCAGAACCCCTTAAGGAGCTTGACCCTTGCGTAGGAAATTTCTGGTAAGACATTAATAACAAATCGTGTCGTTATTATGTTTGATATGTACGGTGTTTGGAATGCATAGCTATAGCCCAATGACCCATCTAGTTTTATTTATAAAGTTTTATAAATACGGCCTGCGTGTCGTGCCTTTCTCTACTTCTATTGTAATTCTTTTCTCATCTTACTTCCACGTATGTAAAACGAGTTTCTGAAATTGTAATCTATACAAAGAAGCATGGATCAGAGGAACAAAAGTATGGACAGAAAGATGCTTGAGAAGTGTTTTTATCCTTAGAATAATTTGGTTCTCACATTGGCTTGGGGCGGGCAACTTTAGGATATGGGCTATAACTATTGCATTCATATTTACTGCCTTTTATGTATGTGATAAAATATTAAGTCTTTTATTGTTTCCCAATGTTAACCCTCGTTAAAGTCTAGATCGATACAATGTAGGTTATGCTAAAGTGAGATGCTTGTATCTATCTTGGCCAAACGTGAAGAATAAGCAAGTGATATTCGTTGGTTGTAATATTGGTTAAAGACTTAACTAGGCTACTCTAATATGATTAGAAAACCTAAAAGTTAGTTATTTGGATAATAATAAGATGATTATGAATAAGAGTTGTTAACCAAATGAAGGAGTTACATGAGATGTAATTAGCAAGTGTTGCTTATCTAGATACACCATAATCTTAAGAGAAAAGCCAAAACTGACTTAAGAGAATGTGAAATTTGGATCATTTCCTACTAGAAAAATTTTACAGAAAGTATTTTTGACATTAATATTTGAGGGTTATTAATTTTAATAAAAAATAGTGGGAGTATAAAGACATTTTATAAACAAACTTGGTAAAAGTACTCAAAATTCCTATTTTATTGTTGTAGACTTATTATGGCAAATACAAATTTGTTATCATTGCGGTCGGTCCTTGAGAAGGACATGTTGAACGACATAAACTACATTGTATAATCTCGCGATTAGTCCCTCCTCAATCTTAATCACCACATACATGGATGATCAAGGATTGATTCATTCATCTTAAGGAAACTTTGATAGATAAAAGAATGAAAGAAAACTCATCGGTTGATTGACAAGCCAGCACCTCCCCATCTTCTTCCTCTAGCCACCTTAAGCACACACCTCCATTGAAGGTGAAATCAAGCTTTGCTTTTCTTAAGTTCATCAATCATAAATCGTAGCAATCGATTGGGTAATTAATTTTCCTCAATCAGTTTATCAAATCCATGGCTAAATCGTGTTTAATCTTGAGTCCAAGGATTGAGTTAAACCCTAGAGACTCCCTAGAGATGTTATGGCTTGTTTATTATCGTTTTCATAGTTATTGAGTTGCTATGATTTTGTTATCGATATTGAAATCCTTGTAATCTCGATTTTGTGTAGCTCAAGATAATCAAGGTGAAGAATCACCAAATCCTCCCAATTCTACCAAATCTAAGAACAAGAGAGTTGTCATCCGGGAGCCTTGAAAGCCTCAGAATCATCAATGAGTGTAGTCAGAGTCAAGGGATTGGCTAGGTACCTTCCCCTAATTTATGGATGTTGATTTATTGCGTTTCCATTATTGGCCAAGGTATGTTGCATTGAAAACCTCGTAGGAGGGATCATCGGTAAGCTCCGGTAAGCTTATTATGCTACCAAGTTGATCATTGAGTTATCATGTGATCATTGATATTATGAGAATTGAATTAAGTCATATTGAACATGTCATAGGATCATTATCATTGCTATTGCATTGTTATCATTATTGCTATTGTTATTGATATTGATATTAAAAAGTATAGATATTTATGAGTACTGAATCCTTGGATACAAATGGACATGGGATACAATTGGCATGCCATAGAATTCATGAGCTCATTGGTAAAGAGTGGACTACGGTCCTTGAGCTAAGGCTCTTACTGGTGATGTTGGCGGGATTCAGTGGTGCTGGTCTTGTCGGTGATGTTGGCATATATTGACCATTCATTGTTGGCGATGTTGGTTGGGAATTCGCGTATCCATAATACATGTCGATCCAAGGAAAATATGTGAATAAGTATCGCATGTATTGTTATAATATATTTCGAGATGCATTACATTGATATATACATGTCATGATCTTCATTGATGTTCATGTTGTTGTTCATGACTACATCACTAGGCTAAGTAAGCCTAATGCATCTCATTTCCATGCATTTTCAGGTTGAAGTATAGTTGGATCAAGGATCGGAACGAGGAACTTTTTGGAAGCTAGTCACATTCCCTATATGTAATGTTAATCTAGTCCTTGAACTCCTAGAATGGTGGCATATGGTTTAGACAAGTTGGTTTAGTCATATTTTGCATGTATATGTGGTCCACTATGTTAAAAGGGTTAAAATGCCCATTTTAGTCAGGTTAGTGTTTTGGTTAAAAGCACCAAATATGCATATTTGGCCTAACTAGTTAAAATATGGTGAATGGATTCATTTGATCATGAAATTTTACATACTAATATATTTTAGTGTTTAAAAGTTTTGGTAAAAATTCATTGCATTTGGACATCGTTCAATGGGTCAAATTAAGTAAAAACCAAAAGAAATCTATCATTACAGTGCAGGCGTACCGATACAAGTCAAGTTGTTTCAGTACAACCTTGCATATTTGGTCGGTTAAAGCTTAAGTCAACTAGGGCGTAATACAGGCTCAAGATGTTTTGGTATGGAAGTTTACAGTAAGCATCGTTAGCATCTGAGACTTGAAACTATGCACATCAGTATCGATACGGCCCTAAGCATATCGAAACAAGGGTCAATGGTCAAGTCAAAGTAGGTCAACCCGTATGGATACACCTTTAGGTGTTTCGATACGGTGTCTGTTAATTTCGTTATCCCGTATCGATACGGATCAACCTGTATTGAAACGAGGTTTGAAAGTTTCGAATTAAGGCTTAAATCATGCATACCCATATCAATACATCCCCTTGGTGTTTCGATACAGTGACAGTTAATTCTGTTAAAGGGCTATGAACACTGTTTTAAAAAGTTTACAAATTGATCACTAAATATAACATGGTTTAATTGAATTAGTTAATGAACCCCAAATGTTATGAAAATTTGTATGAACCCTAGTTACCTGGTAAATTGCATTGTGGTATAGTTAATTTTAAGAAAGGACCCTTAAATTATAGAAATTATAGTTTAGTCCCTAAAGCTTGCATAAGACTGAAATTAGTCATTAAATTGTAAATCCAAGCATAGTATTGATTTTGTAGCCTATTATATTGGTTATGCATGGTTAGTCAAGCATGTTATTGATTGATTATCGGATTATGATTCAATTTCATCATACCGTTCACCGTTTTGTTCACCGATAGCGTTCTCTGACCCGGTTCTCTACTAGGCCGGAAGGGGGATGTTACACTAAACTTATCTGAACTCAATTTACAGGTACACTGAATGATTTATCTAACCTGAAAAAGTATTCTTAGGTGCCCTCGGAACTGATTGACAGAGAACGTCCAGTGAAAAACAAAGAGAAGATTTTCATCTCAGGTACAAGTCCATCAACCATGATAGATTCCTACGCGACTCAGTTCTGAAACGATTTCTCTTTATTTCTCAAGTTACGTTCAGAAGAAATAGCTCCAAAAGGGCATATAGTTTTGACATTAAGGGGCACAAGAACACCAGATCCGACCCCAGACGAAAGTTGTTCACTGTGGGACTACCTAGGTCAGGCATTTCAGGATTTGGTTGAAATGGTACGTGTTCAACTTTTTTCAGCTTAATAATATGTGGTCATTCATAAGTATAACTAGAATCAGTGCTTTTGAATGCAGGGCTTGGTTGAAGAGGAAACGTTAGATGGCTACTACACTCGTATTATGAACCTTGCCCCGAAGAGATTCAAGCCGAGGTAGAGAAAGAAGGTTTGTTCGTCATTGATCATCTTGAGGATGTAGCAGTACCATGGGGTTATATCAATGGAGGAATCAACTATCACAGAGCACTGAGTATGAGAGTAGTCAACGAGTCGATGATTCAGAGTCATTTCAAAGCAGATATCATGGATCGGTTATTTCATAGATTTACTGAAATCATGGCTGCAGATACAAGGAAATGGAGCATGTTAGCTTGGTTATTTCTTTAATAAAAAATTCTTGATCATTTGTATTTTGTGGTATGGTTACAAGGTTCAGGATAGTTTCGATTTCGGTTGTTGATCTTCAACTTCTATTGTCATTGGACCAATTTGATTACTTGAAATATAAGTTAAATATGCAGATTTTGTAGAAAAAGTGAATTTCATGGCCAACACTCAACACTATTGATGTCTTTGAATTATCGGTTCTAGTTTTAATACCAAAAATTAGTAAAGCTGGTATAGATTTTAGTGTTGAAATTGTCAAAATCAATTGAACAAATCAAGAAATGTTGCTCACTATGAGATTTACAAGAAAAAAGGTTTTTATTGAATACCAACTCAGGTGATTACAAGAGGAAGCTAGGTCTGCTTTATATAGCCTTGTACAGAAGGATAAATACACTCTTAACAAACCCTAAGCCGTTATCAACAGCTTAACTGCATTCTTAACAGCTAACCTCTCTCAGATGGCATACACACCCTAGCTATACTCCAATGTTCTCCCTGCTTCTTCTACTGTTGGCTTCTGTAGGTGTAACTACATTGATCTTTTGTCTAAAATCTTCAAAATATGCCTTTGACAAAGGCTTAGTAAATCCATCAGCCACTTGATGATTGGTTGAAACATAGTTTATCAATAACTATTTTGCCGCCACCTTCTCTCTTACAAAGTGTATATCAAGTTCCACATGCTTCGACTTGGCATGATACACTGGATTAGCACTCATGGCTATTGCGCTAGTATTATCAGACCAAATTGTTGGCACTTTATCTTGTTTAACACCCAAATAACATAGTAAAGCATTCAACCAAGTTACTTTAGATGCTGCATTAGTAATGCTTTTGTACTCAGCTTCAAACGTGGATCTCGAAACTAAATTCTACTTCTTTGAGGACCATGAAACCAGATTGTCACCAAGAAACACACAATTTCCTATTATTAAATGTCGATCATCTGTGCTTCTTTTCCAATCAGCATCGACAAAAGCTGTTACAGTGAACTTGGCTGAAAAAGCAGGGAATACCAATCTATAGTCCAAGGTGCCTGCCAAGTATCTCAGATTCTCTTGACTGGCATCCAACGTTCCTCACACGCTCCTGTTTACTGATTCAAACACTGTGTATGAGACACCATTTCAACTTGTTTTTACTGATTTATGGGGTCCTCCTCATGTGTCCTTATGTGGTTTTTGATATTATGTAAGCTTTGTGGATGCATGCACTAGACACATATGGCTTTACCCGTTAAAAGATAAGTCTCAGGCTGTTACAACATTTCAGCAATTTCAAGCAATGGTTCGAACTTAGATCAATGTCCTAATTAAAGAAGTACAAAGTGATTTGGGAGGTGAGTATCGCAGCTTGTCGTCTATGTTGCTTAAGGATAGAATTAAGCATCGGGTTACATGTCCTCACATCTATGAGCAAAACGGAGTAGTTGAGAGGAAACATAGACATGTGATAGAATTATTCTAGCTTAAGCATCATTGCCTATGCATCTATTATCCTATGCAGTGTCTATGGCAGTGTATCTGATTAATCGAATGCCAACCAAGGTGTTTAAAGGCATATCTCCTTTTGAAGCTTTGTATTCGAAGAAGCCTGATTATGGATTTGTCAAAGTCTTTGGGTGCATGTGTTTTCCTTACCTAAGGGATTTTCAACGATATAAGATGGCATTTCGATTACAGGGGTGTTAGTCCACATCACAAGAGGTATATATGTATGGAAAGTAATGTTAGAGTATATATCTCTAGACATGTATATTTGAACAGTCACATTTTCCTTTTGCAGATAAACTCACTCAGCCATCTAAGGAGAATCAATCTGAAGGGGGCTCAAACTCAGGTCATAACCTGTTTGTGCCTAAAGGTGACAGACAACATGGCACTACAGCTCAAGATCATGCTGCATCCAGTGAGCAATATTAGAATCAAGGAGTAGAGTCTCCTGGCCACTCTCAGAATTAAGGGTGTGCTTCTTCAGAAAGTAAGAGAAGCATGAGACAATCTCCACTGAGTCAGATGAGTCAAGCAAATAAGGGGTCAAAACCTCAAGAAGCCATGTCCAATTCACCTGCTCAAGTGGCTAGTGAACAGGATGGAGATGATGGTTCAACAGTTCACAATCAAGTGACTGATGTGTCAGATGTACCGACTAACTTGGATAATGCACCAAATGCACAAGCAGATGCACAAGATAATGGTGAGCATCGAGAGAATCATACTAAAGTAGGAGTAAGAAAGCACCCAATGGTGACACGCAGCAAGAATAAAATTTTCAAACCAAAAAGTTATATGGTTGTTCGAGAAGTTGATACAGTTGAACCTATGAGTGTGCAACAAGCCTTGGAATTTTCTAATTGGAAGGCAGCAGTGATGAATGAGCTGGAAGCATTAGAAAAGAATGAGACATGGTCATTGGTTGAGTTACCTGAGGGAAGATTAGTTGTAGGTTGCAGATGGCTCTTTAAGCTCAAACACAACCCTGATGGATCCATATATAGATACAAGGCTTGTCTTGTAGCCAAGGGCTACTCCCAAGTGTCTAGGCAAGACTTTCAAGATACGTTCAGTCATGTGGTGAAAACTACCACGCTGAATGTAATTCTTTTCTCTTGATGTGACTAACAAATGGAGGCTTAGGGAAGTTGATGTAAACAACGCCTTCCTAAATGGTGACATGGATGAGGCAGTGTTCATGCAACAACCCCTCAAGGTTTGAACAAGTGAGGGCTGATGGCACGAGGCTAGTGTGCAAGCTATAGAATGCCCTCTATGGGCTGAGGCAAGCTCCAAGAATTTGGCACACTAAACTGAAGGACTTTTTGGTGCACATTGGTTTTCGAAGCTCAAGGGTAGACATATCACTCTTTTTGAAGGACTCGAATGAAGTATATACATACATGTTAGTGTATGTAGATGACATAATTCTAACAGGTGCATCAGAAGAAGAGGTTGATGAAGTAATAGTATTGTTGAACAAATAGTTTCTTTGACTGACTTGGGAGAATTAAATTTCTTCCTAGGGATTAAAGTAGAAATGAAAATGCTTTAATTCTAAGTCAGAAGAAATATATCAGTGACTTGTTGGTGAAAAAAAAATGGACCATGCAAGCTCAAACCCTACAATCTCTAGAGAATTGTGGAGCTGCAAGCATCGGTGTAGGGTTTGAGCTTTCGTAATCCATGTTTGTTTTCACCAACAATTCACTGATATATTTCTTCTGATTTAGAACCAAAGCATTTTCATTTCTACTTACTTTGATCCCTAAGAAGAAATTTAATTCTCCAAAATCCTTCAAAGAAAACTTCTTGTTCGACAGTACTATTACTTCCTCAACCTCTTCTCACGTGGTAGGCACACCCTAGCTATACTTCAATACTCACTTACCTTAGCAACCAAAAACCTCTTTAGTCTTTACAAACTTCACCCTTACATACCCCTCTTGGTTTAGTTAATTTATACTAATTTTTAATGTTGGAGCATACATAAGGACACAAAAAAGACAAGAGATTTTTGTTCCCAAGCAAAGACAAATTTTATCAAAAAAATAGAAACATTACTGGGAAACGTTGGATCCCGTTAAACTAAAATTACCAAAAACATCTTTGTTTGTATCTCTCTTTACTTTTATCCTTCGCTTTATAACAATATAATAAAAATTATATTAAAAGGGAAAATATACGATGCACCGCGGTTGAAACATTTTGTTTCTACAAGCGCCCTAATTTCAAGGGTTAGGGATCTAGATTAGGGTTTATAGTTTAGGTTTAGGGGTTTATAATTTAGAGTTTATGGTTAGAATTTAGGGTTTAAAGGTTAGAGTTTAGGTTTTAGGGTAATATGGTAGGGATTTAGGTTTTTACCTATAATCCCTAAATTCTAGCCCTAAACTCTAAATTCAAACAACAATCCCTAAATTCTAAGCACATAAACCTAAACCCCAAAACTATGAACCCTAAATAAATCCCTAACCCCTAAAATTAGGGCGCTTTTATTTTCACCTCTAGTGCATAGTAAAATTACCCATATTAAAAATGCATAATAAGATTTTTGAAAAATAATCAGAGATACTCTTGATCATAATATTAAAAAATATTTTGTTAAGCGTTCTTTTCTTTTTATATATAATATCTTAAAACATTAGTCTACATTTATCATATTCAAGGT
This sequence comes from Hibiscus mutabilis, assembly GCA_019671005.1. Taxonomy (NCBI): domain Eukaryota; kingdom Viridiplantae; phylum Streptophyta; class Magnoliopsida; order Malvales; family Malvaceae; genus Hibiscus; species Hibiscus mutabilis. The sequence continues at coordinate 21,364,537 of CM033718.1, read as the reverse complement.
TAGAGTTTAGGGTTAGTGTTTAGATTTTAGAGTTTAAAGTGTAGGGTTTAGTTTTTAAATTTTAAGGTTTAGAATTTAATATTAGAGTATAAGGTTCTAATTTTTATTAGTGTTGGGTATAAAAGGGACAAAAAGCAAAAAAAAATTGTTCTTTGCATGGAACGTTTGGTCATAAATACATAGGGATGATATGTATATGAATGACATAAATAGGGATCTGATGAAACATTTCTTAGTACTAAGTACAATATGAGTACATTGGATCCTATAAAGCACACTAAATTACTAATGATCCATTATGTGCCTAGTCATCTACAACGAACAAAAATCTTCTTCCATTTTTGGTGTATCGTTGTATGTCATCACAAAAATAATTAAATTATAACCCTTAATTTAAAATTTTAAATTTAAAACCCTAAAAAAATACACCATACACTTAATTATCTAACTCTAAACTTTAATCCTTAACCTAATTTTTCAGTGTGGGGGCGTAAATAGGGCACCAAAAATGGCACATAGCATTTCTATTCATCTACGACGTGCAAATTGTATGTATTATGTTGCACCCTAAATTTAAGGCTAGATGAAATCGTAAGTTGGTGAATCTTTTGGGTTAAAATTTGTAAACTAAAGGACCTGATTGAATAAAAATTAGAATCTGGTGGCTTAAATGACGTGTCATAGTAATTTAGGGTCTGAATTGAGATTATGGAAAACCTGACGGCTTGAATAAATGAGTTTTTAGCAATATGGGGATTGATTTGATCTTGGAAGAAACTTGCGAGACAATTTTAAGAAACCTAAAGAGAGTTCTCGTAATACCCTTAAGACCGAGTTAGTTTTAAGTTTATAATTTGATAAATATTAATAGGAATTATAAGATATGCACAAGTCCCTTATGGCTTTCAAGTTTATGGTTTATGATTTACGATTTTGTACTAATGTGTTAGGGTGTAAGGTGTAGTTTAGGGTTAGTGGTTTATGTGATTAATTTGTATGGTGTAAGGTGTAGTTTAGGGGTTGTGGTTTCTGTGATTAAATTGTATGTTGTAAGGTTTATAGTTCTCTTGCTAGTAACTAAGGCAACAATCAACAAGGCATTTGGATAAGGGTTACTGGTTTACGTTTTAGGGCTAAAATTTTAGGGTTTAGGGGATAAACTAATGCTTTTCGACATACTTCTGTTACACTCCTACCTGAACATGCCAGTTCAGATGCATGAGAGAATTTAAATAGTCACATTGAACTCTGTCTCCTATTTCTGCGAATTCCATTACCCCATGACAACAACAACCATACACGTGTTTCAAACGTCGTTTCTCCATTAATGCTTAATGGCTGATTAATACCCCAAATACTGAACGACATATATTTTTAATTTCTACAAGTAACTATAATAAAATTATGATGTTATTTTTTGTTCAATTTAGTCCATAAAATTATATTTTAATGTAATTGTCAGGGTATATTTTTAAATTTTGTAATTTAGTAAAAACCCTATAATGTTTCTAACATACTTCAAAACGTATAAATAATTATAAGAATTGTAAAACTACAAGACCTGACCTATACTTTCTGTTTAAGTGTCCGTGAACGAGCTTATAAATGACTCTATAAACACCTAAATTGTACCCCTAAACATGCTTATAAAGAAGCTTATAAAAGTACATAAACAAACGATATACCCTCTGCTTACTTCCAGATCTGAGAAGACAACCGGTGCTTTTCTTAAAGTTCAGGGGTCTATTGGTGCCTAGTACCCTACCCCTAAACATTCTTTGACCAAGTTGGCAGATAAACACACTTCTTGGATTTCCTCTACCTACTGATCCTCATCATCAACAATGGTAGGCGCTTCAGCTCTGGTTACATGCGGTGGTCTTCACCTCGCCTCCATGATTAAGGCATAGAAATTAGTTACCTGCAACCTCGAACAAAAAGTCAAGAAGGTTTTGATCACTTGAAAAAGACCACTCATTTTTCAGATATTGTGATTTTTCGTCCATCTTGAACAAAAACATGGAAGACACGTCTCACCAATAATGTTAACCCACTAAAAGCATCTACTGATGATATAAATGCAACTACGTATACCAACAAACCACAATATCTGGGAAATGTCTTCGTAAAAGAATTTTTCGGATACATCATTTGTTACCATTGATAGCTATAGTTGACTTTTTTTCTTCACTTATGGGTTTTCTTACCTTCACTTATGCCTTATTTATAGGGGTTTCCTCACGTCCTGCAAAACACGTGGATCTTTGGCACGTTTTTGAGGGACCTCGTGTTCTGCAAAATGCGAGGTCACCAAAGATTCCTGATGTGATAGTACCAGAGGTCGTAAATTTGGCATGTCATTAGACCTAGCGAGACCAGAGATTCTTAACGCGAGGTCAGAGATTCCTGACGCGAGGTCTTCTAATGTGGTAGATTTGTGGGTTATTTTTGAAAATAAATATTTAAAATGGGTTTTAATATAAAATTGCCCATAGACATGTTCTAAACGCCCTTCCCCATTAATGCTTAATGGCTGATTAAAACCCCCAATATTGAACCACATTTATTTTTTAATTTCTACAATTAACTATAATAAAATGAAGATGTTGTCATTTCAATTCAGTTTAGTCCATAAAATTATATTTTAATTTAATTGACCCATATTTATTTTTAAATTTTGTAATTTAGTCCAAACCTTATAATGTTTCTAACTTACTTCAAAACGTTTAAATACTTATAAGAATCTATTTTTTGCCTGAACATAAATTGGAACATGAACATTAGGCATAAATGAATGTTTAAATTGTCCTAACTTATAATACATAATTGGATCAAACAAAATGGAACATGAAAAGTTCAAGGTGCAATTTTTACGAGCAAATTCTCTAAGTAAAGGAAAATATAAACTGAAATCATTAGGAATACATGTTACATTTTAGGTATGAAATGGAAAGTTCGAAATCGTGTGCCAATGTTCGCAACTCGTCATATGACTGCGAAGGCACTTTTCAGCGAAGGCGCTTAAAATTTTATTCTTGAATTTATGCAATTTTATTATTCAGTTTATTATTTCAATCGTGCTTTGAAATCTCAGGAATATATTCCTAATATGATAAGTATAATTAATGGGGTACCCTACCATGCCTTACGTTAGACTCGCCTATACAGAGCCTCAAATACATAATTTAGGGTTTAGGTTTAAAGTCTAACTTGTTAAAAATAAAATATATCACAAGGAAAATACAAAGTTTGTATTGGGACTAAGTAATCTTATATCCCCTCAACCAAACATGTAATCTTACATTCTAACAAAAATAAACAACTAATCAAAATACTATGTCTGTTGCTGGTAGGACATTATGGGGTGTAGAGACCAATGAATTTTGAGACATGCACCTGCATAACCACCCAGTGTTGGTTTGTATTAGGGCTTTACAATTATTGTGATAGTTCCAGCGCAAATCAACAGCTTCGACAGTCCTCAACGGTTAGGTGCTTCTCACTTGAACCTGGACGGGATTTGAGAGCCAATACATACAACAAGCAAAGTAAATACCATTGATAATATAAGTATGCCCATTGTAATTGTGTAGAGACCAAGGAGTTCTGCATCATGCAAGTGCATATCCAACCACTATCGGTTTGTTTCAAGCTAGCATTGCAGTTCTTGTGATAATTCCAGACCTTTTCATAAGAAAACATGACAGAAGTAAATGAAAACCAATGTCAGATTTCTATAAGGTAAGGTTGCTTACCACATCTCTGAGACTCTGATCTGAATGGGGTACCTGCGGATGTAGTTCCAAACAACAACAAACAATAGTATTTGAAAATCTTGAGACCAAAGAAACAAGGTTTTCAAAATACTATGTTTGTTGCTGTTCATCCCTACAAATGGCTAAACATAGCCTTCAAATACCATTGTTTGTCGAGAAGAAAAACCTAAAGACAAACAAAAACTCCTCCAAGCTCTAAAAAATGAAGTCCCTGCATAGTTTCCATCGCCTCTAGTTAAGAACATAAACCACACATATATAATACTTTAGAGACTAACACTAGAAAGGAAAGAATTGCTAATGAATGAGGGTAAGACACAAGGGACACAAAGGAGTCCTATTTATAATGGAAACAAGAATATCGAAGTCGGCGTTTATGATGTATTTATAATGGAAAATAGATTTTGACGGGGATATGGCCCTGTAACACCCCCTTCCTAGTCTGGTAGAGAATCAGGTTGGGTGTTACCGAAAACTTATTTAGAGATCGGAAGACGAAATCAGAGTTTGGTACTTGTTCAGAATGTTTTATTAGTCATTCTCAAAGCTTATCTAACCTATTCGATACTAGTTGTATTAGAGTCGAGGTAAATTTTAACTTTTACAAACTTAGGGACTAAATCATAAACTTTACAAATTAGCGATCTTAACCCAAATTTTTTATTACTGACTTGTAATTAAACTTACCAATTATTAATCTACGAAGACCCATTACTATCGGATATCGTTAACCTGATTAATTAGATTGTATAGTTATTAGTGACCAAGTTGCAAACTGCGTAATTTTAGATACGCTAAGGGCCTTATCGATACGCTAAGCCTAATTTCAGATTTCCAGATTCGAAGGACGTCAAACCCGTACCGATATAGCTAGTCCAGTATCGATATGCATTGACCGCGTTGACTCCGTACCGATACGCTCTATGACTGTATCGATACCTTTTTCCCACTCAGATTCCAGTGACCAAAATTTGTACCAGTACGCCCTAACCGTATCGATAGCCATGTTTTCTTTTAGCCAAATTATTCTTGATCATATCGATACGCCATCACCCTTATCGATACGCTTTGACCTGTAATGACAGAATTTTACTGGTTTTTATTTGAATTACCCAGGAAAACGTTATTCAAATTTTACCAGCAATCTTAAAATAGTATTTCTAATCGCATGTCAAATTTTAGATGCTTTCATATCCATTTACTAAGATTTTACTAATTAGTGCATTTACTCATTTTAGCTAGGTTACCAACCCTAAAATATACCATATTACACATACATCACTTAGGCTATTTTAGGCTTATACAAACATATCAAAATACGTCATTTCAACACGTCTAGACCTTACGCCACCTCACTAGCAGTTCGAAAATAAAAGCAAACATACATATGGTAACAGAGGTGACTTGCAATCGTAGATTACACGATTAGAGCTCAGAATGCTTCAAGGTCCTGAAATGCATGAGACACGCACACATGTTAGGCTTATATAGCCTAGTGAGGTAGTCATAACAAGCGTAAAAATAATCAAGTGACAAGAATAGCATGCTATGATCATGAACAACATATTATCATACTTGAATAACATAATTACTCTATTAATTACATGAGTCTCATGCTTAATTCATTTACCATACTTTCACATAATCATAGGAAAACTTAACACATATCAATTCCCTTGGACAATGTAACAAATAGATACACGGATTCCCCTTTACACCAAAACATATATCAGAAAATAGGCCATAGCCTTGAGCCGTAGCTCTAGATAAATCCCTTACACAATCCATCCTTATCTCCCCCACATATAGGTCGTAGGCCCATAACATAGTCCACCCTTACTTATATGAGCTCAAATAACCCTATGGCATGTTAATTGTATCCAAAACTCACAAATGTCTAGGGTTCACATAGATCAATGTATTTTCTTACTTTGTGCCCGTAGGCCATAATATATCATAAACGAAAGTGAGTTGTAGCTCCATAGCATATCATAGTACATGTGTACATCGAATCATCACATAGCCATTTCAATTTCACTTAACATAACATATTTTTTCATGCTTCAACATATCATTTCCATAGTTCATTTATATAGGATCATATGTCACATGTATAACCATATCAAAATAACACAAGGGCTTATCCAATCTTAACATTCAAATTTATAGCCGGTTGCTCTACTTGAGCTTTGACACAATGCATAGCAAACTACAATAATGCAACGGGGTGGCACTGAGCCTATCCAATGACACGACTACACTCACCTTGATTACGAGGCTCTCGAAATGAAATTCTGATGTGCCTAGCTTCCTTTGGGGATGACAATGAGTCTGTCTCCAACACTTGAGCTAGCACAAATTAAGGGTCAAATTAGAGTTTGAACTAAGGATTCAAAAACATATTTCGAACTTACCAGAGTTTAGGGACAACATCGAATTAACAAAATCAAATTAACAAAATCAAACTCCTAATTCATGGGTTTCCACATGAACCGAGAAAGCCTAATTTCGAAATTAAGCTCCAACGAAGATTGGAATCATCAAATCGAATGAGGGGTTTTGCTTACCCAGCTATGAGCTTTCAAACGGGGTATTGAAGTCGAACGATGATCGAGGATTGCATCGAGGTGCTAGCTTATCTAGGGGTTGAAGACAACAATAGAGGAGCTTGCTTATTTTGGTAACAATGAGGGTTTAATTTATCAGGAGGTTTAAGGATAGAAGGATGAAGGAATAAAAGCTTCTCTCTTTTTTATTCATATAAAAACTACATCAATTCTTTTAATGATTGCCCACCAAAGTTTGGACCAATTAAAGCATTTATCTTGGGCAAGGGTTTGCTCAATTCAATGTCATCATCTAATCACTTCTTTCCACTTTGATATAAATCATCTTTCTGATGATTTCATGTGGGAGTGGTCAAGCAAGGAGGTGAGTAAGCACCTTGCTTACTTTCCTTTCAATTTTGACTTTGAACATATTCAAAATAGGGGACCGTATCGATACGTTCGTGACCGTATCAATACGCTCATGCCCAAACAGATAAGTTAGTTAATGGCGGTTGGGCCGTATCGATACTGGCCTGACCGTATCGATACGCCTAGCTTAGAATTTGCATCTTGGCTTTGAATTTCGTACAAGAAAGTTCATCCACTCAAATAGGACCAAATTGTGATTTCATTACAAAATAGAGGTACAAAATTTAACTATTACAAACATGTATCACATCAGATTCAAAATTTCTGATCATCGAAACCTACTTTCGACTAGGCCGATTTTCAAGATGTGATAGGCCCTTTGTTTGCCATGCTTACATTTAAATCAGTTTCAATACTAATTACCTAAAAATAAATCATTACTATAATGTTTAAAATTTTAGGTTTAACGTGGAAGGTTCGAAACTGTAAATATATACGTTCGATACTCCTCTTTGTGTATTTTAAGTTTCAAATGAAAGGTTCGAAATTGTAAATACACACATTCAATCAAATAATTTGTCTATTCAGTGTTACAAGTAAATGCATGTCTATTCAATGTCTGGTTTTAAAAGATTGCATTAGCAATAATATAAATGTGTGGTATATAGATTGTAGACAATAGACTATATAATGGTTGAAGTTAATGTCATACACAAAGCTAAACACTAAACCTTAAACCATATAAATTAATCTCGTAAACCACTAACCTTAAAGTAGACTAAACACCTTATTTCCATACACATTCATCTCTTAAAGTAATAACCCTACACTTGACCATAAACCCTAACAACTATGTACAATATATCCTAAACCAGAAACCATCAACCTTAATGCCATGAAAATACATCTCCTAAACCTTAAACCATAGAAATTAATCTTCAAAAGATGCATGTTCCCAATATAAAAGAGTCTTTTCAATGACAGTTTCCCTTAGGTAATCTGACAGGCTATCCCTTTCATGTTTGGTTGTTACTATTTTGAGTTAATATTTTGATTTTGGTATGATTTTACTTTTGATATGGTAATCTTTACGTGATATACTCTAATCTTTGGGGATTAATGTTTTCAATAGAGGAATTAAAACGTTCAAGCAATAAATGTGGCATTTAAAAGCTTGAAGAATACGAAAAAGAATTTATTTTAATAAAGCACGCTCAATGAAAAATACATTAAATTATCGGTTCAAACCAATAGTTTAGTTTTGATTTACAGTATACTTGTATAAGTAACCAGGCTTGTGTAAAATTTATTTTACACAGCCTGTGTATCAAATGTAAACCCTAATTTTAATATGGTCATCATATTTCTGTTTGTTTTAGTTTTTTTATTTAATTTTTATGGCTACAGGGATCAATTTGTACGAGTAGAGTCTAACTAAAGGAAAATGAGAAGTTCAAGGTTCAATTTGACTGAAATCATTACAAATACATGTTGCATTTTTTGTATGAAATAGAAAGTTCACAAGTCGTCGTATTACTGCAAAGGCACTTTCTGCGAGTCCTTCACATTTGGGTCAATTTAAAATTATAATCGAAATGGCAATTTTCAAATAAAACGGGAATCATCATTTCTCACTGGAATATGCTTATGCCATGGTGTGGCTGCAAAAGGGTTGTGGAGCATTTCCAGACCAGTACTCACTAGAATTTGGGTCTGTTGTCATTTTCCAGTGCAAAGCAAATTGGAACTGCTTCACCATGTAAAACTGGAATTGATCAGATTCCTTGAATATAAGCATATGCTACTACCGGTACATGTCACGGTGGTGGCCGCAATGGTTCAAACCCGACAATCCGATCTGCAATCTCTGCGTCACGATGTAGTTCCAAACAGCAACAAACAATAGTATTGGAAAATTGTGAGAGAAAAGTTTTCCAAAAACTATGTCTGTCGGTGTTCATCCCTACAAAATGGCTAATCATATCCTTTCAAATACCATTATTTGTCGACTCGAACAACCTAAATAAACAATCAGAACTCCTCCCAGATCTTGAAAAAATAAAGTAGTCTCTGAATAATAGTACATATAGAGATGAAAACTAGGAAGGAAATAGTATAACAGAGTCGGTGATTAGGGTTCGAAGCTAAGAACTGAAAAGACTCCTATTTATAATAGGAATACAATATTTTATATTTTCACATGTTTCGGTACGTGTAATCAAGTTGCGAACCAATGTTAATGAAAAATAAACCTAAAATCTTACAACCATAATATTTATTTGTAAGCTATTCCGCCTGACACATCAACTAAAAATACCTATATGCTGCTAACGTATCAGAACGGGTTATAGAAAACCGAAACATACAACGAAAAGATGCGTAATTTCTTGGGAACATGTGTCTTTTTAAATTTCGAACCAAAAAATAGGTGTTTCAAAACCTATAAAAAACTCAAACTGAAATTATTAGTAATAAGTGTATTATTTTAGGGTTTAAGGATTATAGTTTGGGTTTAGTTTTTTAGGGTTGAGGTTTAATTTTGATTTATTGTTGAGGAACTAAAGGGATACGGCCCAAATAGGTCTAAAGGGATACGAACCAAATAGCGAGGAATGAATCACAACTGTTGCATGTTGTCATAGCTTAGTTGGAACCTTGAATACTAGACAATGTTTACTGTTTTTAATTTATGCAATTTCATTTCACCTATATTGCAATTTCTTATTTTTTCTTGCTTTCATTCTACACAAGCAACAAGAATTTTAATATTTAAATAGAATAAAAAATTGTGTTTCTAAATTTTCTATAGGTAAGAAAATAAATTAGACACATGACATATTTTTATAGAAAGAAAACCTTTGAGTTAGGTTTTTTGTATACAAAAAATAAATTAGACAAATTGGCATATTTCTATACAAGGTACGAAAACCTTTGAACATTTTATTTTTTTTCTATTTATATGAACCCTAAACCAACCATAGTCAATTTAGGTTTTTATAAATAATTGGATCAAATAAAAAATTTATTTTAAGGTGGCCCAGCTCCAATGGTAGTCACGCAATCACGACGTCGCGTCGGCGACAATCTCGCCGCCGAAGGGTGTCTAACGACAGCAACCTCTGTAATGGCAATAGGAATAGTTAGTGTCTTTTATTTTTTAAATTGGCTATGTTTCTAATTTGATCCAATTATAAAAAAAATTAAAAATAGTATATATGTGAAAAATAATTTAAATGATTTTTTACAAAATACTTATTAGTTATATGTTCAATCCTTCAAATTTTTAATCCTCATTAAATAGTTTAATGGTGTTAAGCATTAGCAGTGTTCAGCGATGTTCGCCACTGGTTGTAGAATTTTGCACTTTCTTATTCCTTTTAGGAAAATACTTTGAACCACAAGCTTTTGTAAACTTTATTTTACACAAGCCTTTCAATTTTAGAGTATAGGTTTTTAGGTCAGGGTTTAGAGTTTTGGTGTTAAGTGTGTACGGTGTAGAATTTACGGTTTATAGTTAAAATTTTATGTTTAGGCTTTGGTAACACCCCTTCTCGGCCTGGTCGAAAACCGGGTCGGAGTGTGTTACAACAATACAATAGCGGTACAATAATTCAATAATTCGATTCGAGGCTATATTTATCAAATTAGGACCAATTTTAAAATTTTACAAGTTTTAGGGACTAATCTATAAATTTAGTATTTTAAAGGTCCTTTACTAAAATTAACCCTACTACATTGGACTTTAGTCTATAATCAGTGATCTTGTAAATTTTCAGATTGATTAGAATTCATTTACCCCTTCAATTAACTCAACCAATATTCAACGATCAATATGCAATGTTTCAATCTTATTCTAATTAATTTATAATTGATTTACCTGTATCGGTATTGATACTCGTGAGGCCGTACCGGTACACCTATGTCATGATTGTTAAAATGGTTAAGAATCAATGAGTCTGTATCGATAAGGTGACTATCTGTCGATACGCAATTCATGTCTTACAATTTATCAAATTGCAGTGCCCAAAATTCGTATCGATACAGCTCCAGACGTATGCGCCCTACCCCCGTATCGATGCAATTTTTACAACCAATTACAGTGTTGACTTTTCGTATTAATACACCCCTTTGACGTATCGATATACCACATTGACCATGTCCAAATATGCATACCCGTATCGATACGCCATCACCCGTATTGATATGCTTTGCACTGTAATGATAGAACTGGTATGGTTTTTAATCAAATTGAGCTATCAAATTATGCCCAAATTTAATGAAATTTCACCGGCAAGTTTTTAACATGATAATCTACTAGCATGCCAAATTTCATGATCATAAGAATCCATTTAGTAGGTTTTCACCTATTTAAGCCAAATATGCATATTATGCCATTTTTAGCCAATAACAAAATGTCTTTTACGGTCTTTAACACTAACACAACACTAAGACAATACATACATATCAAAAGGTTTAAACATAACTAGTCTAACTACTTTTCAACCCTTCAGGAGTTTATAAAGACAATAACTTTAGCCTTGTAGTGACTTTGCCAAAGCTTCCAAGTAGCTCCGATCTCAAACCGATATCTCTCTTAACCGGAAATGCATAAGATGAGATGCATTAGGCATACTTTACCTAGTGAGGTAGTCATAAACAATAACAAAAACAATGAAATGTATATCGACTCATGCTTTAACAATATCAATGCAATAATTTGAGTTCAATAACAGTTATATCATGTTTCACTATAAATCCTTGGATCGAATCAAGATAGTGGATACGCGAATTCCTACGCCTCACCAAATAAATGAATGATCTAATTCCTCCGCCTTGCCAAATGACAAACATCACAAACATCCCTATGGCTCACCACAATAAAGGTCGTAGCTAAGGACCGTAGTCCACCTGTACCAATGAGCTCATGAATTCTATGGCATGCCAATTGTATCCAATGTCCTTTCGAATCCAAGGTTCGGTAGCTTCATCAATGTTCAATATTCAAATAGCAATGTCAATGATCAATATTTCAATGCCAATACTAATGGTCGATGCTTCAATATGATGTTAATAAGCAATGTTTCAATATCAATGCTAAAATTCCTATTTCATTACCAATGATCAATAACAATAACAATAGTAATACCCATAACAATGGCAATTTCAATGAAAATATTGATGTTCAATGATCAATGTTCATTATTTCAATGCTTCGATTACAACTATAATAATAGCAATGTTCCAATGGACGATAATTCGATGCAATGACTTGCCAATACTTAGCAATGTAAATCTCCTATGAGATTCAATACGATAACCTTAAACACAAAGTTAGTTATACGAAAATCAATATCGATGGAATTGGAAAAAGGCACCTAGCCTATTTTTGAGACTCTGACTACACTCACCTCAATTCCAATACTCCTCGACTCTCGAATTGCTATTCCTTTGTTCCTAGCTTTTGATGGAGATAATGATTGATCTTTCTCCAATTCTTGAGCTTGGTAAAAAAAATAGTGATAAAATCGATTTCCCTCAACTGAATTGCTTGCCAAGTGGTTGAGAAGTGGTAATTTGGGTGATGGTGGTGGAAGCAAAAAGATAGAAAAATAAACACAAGGATTTAGAGTGGTTCGACTTTCTTACCAAAGCCTATATCCACTACCTTAGCTTTCTACTAAGGATTTTCTCAAATTCATTAATGAATTTCGTCCCCCTTTTCTAGGATTAGGAGGCAACCCTTACACACTCAAAGCTTTCTAACCCAAAGCTTGAGTAAACCCTCTTTTACAAAGATAAATGAATAACAAACTAGGAAAACCTCTAAAGGCAATATGTTTGCACAATTAAGCACTCACCCAAAACCTAAAACACTTGAGAAAACATTACAATGAAAGCTCACAAGTGTTGTTTATGAAAGAATGTGAAAATTAAGCACTAAGACTTGATTACAATCATTTTGATGTTGGGAAATTGATCATTAATTCCTTCATATGCTTCTTGAGGTCTTTTATACTCCCAATTGAGTTTCTAGCCGTTAGGAGATCGTTGGGATTGAATTGGAGCCGTTGAGGACTTTATTTCTCGCAATAAATGTTGTTTTGGAGCACGGTGTATCGATAAACGGGTGCCCGTATCAATGCAGTCCTCTTTGGGAAAGAGCCATTGAGCCTGAAATTATATAGGCTTATTGGTACGCTTATAGGCGTATTGATATGTAACTGTTTGGAAAATAGCCATTGGGGAGTTTAAACTCAGGCGTATCGATACGCATTGAGGCTTATGGAAACGATCCTTCACGTATCAGTACAGAAAAGCCTGTACCGGTACGATTTTTGGCTAATGGAAAATTACTATAGCTAAAACCCTAAAGCGTATCAATACGGGTGTATACCGTATCGGTATGATTCTGAATAAAACTTGGGTTTTGCTATTTAAAATGTTTTGAATCTTTCCAAAGCCTTATAAAAACACATCAAACATATTTTCAAGTTATTTGGACTTAAAATATTTTTTGAAATCTTTTCAATTTAGTCCAAAACTATTTTTCAATTATTATATCAAAACAAAAATCTTAATAATCTCCCCATTTTTGATTTAATAAAACCAACTTGAAAATTTTGTTTTTGTGATTCTCCCCCTTTATAAAATAATTTTTGAACAAGAGATATAAACTTAAAATAGTTAAAAGCCCCCTTATTCATTCGAAAATTCAATTTTTCAAACCATTTCCTCCCGTTTTTGTTATATCAAAAAGAATTTTGAAACTTTAAGTTCAAAATAAAAATGGAGGCTTAAAATTTTGACAATTTTAAAAAATGTTTTAAAAATGGATCCCCCTTACTCAAGCATCAAACAAATGTTAGTCAACAATTCATGATTATCTAGTTGAAATTAAAGAAAATAAATCAAGATAAACAAACAAACATTCAACTACATTTATCACTTGAATTAAAGGTAGGATGTGAAGCCGCCTTCTTCAAGTGTTCTTCCTAGTGTGTATAGAGCTTCCATGTTTCATTAGTTTGTTGATCAATGCTCCATCACACCTAAAACACGACAATCACAAATGTTTTGGTATCCAAATTGCTTTGGATCCATAGGCACTAGTAGCACAAACTTTAGTCCCCTTAGGAATCCATTTTTCAATTTCATCCTTTTTATGTGAAGTAATTAGTCCTTTTGGGACAAAATACTTCAAAAACATTTTCCTTTAAAAAATCTAGGGGTACTAGATTGTCTTTAGTAAAAGTTTGATATGTTAAAATTATCTTTCTTTTCAAAACTCTTACAAATCAAATCCATTTCTTTCTTAAGATCATGTATTCCCATTTGATTATCTTTTTCCAAACTTTGAATAAAATTTTGTAAATTCAAAACTTTAAGTTCAAAATCTTTGATTTTTGCTTCAAATTCCAAATTGGTTTTCAAAAGTAAATTATTTTCAGTTTTTAATTTTGAAATCATCTTTTTTTTTTCGAAAATGAAGCCTTGAACTCAAAAACCAATTCGTCATAGGCTTCTTGTAACTTATCAAATGAATAAGAGTTTGAACTAGATGAGTTAGAAGTTACCTCACCCTCGTGAAGGGTCATGAAGCATAAGTGGGCTACCTCAACGTCGGTGGAGTCTTCTTCATCACTCCATGTTGCCACATATGTTTTCTTTGAAGATGATCCATTTTTGTTAAAGTAAGGGCAATTGTATTTGGTGTGCCTCATCTCCTTTCATTTATGGTTCTTTTGGGGATCCTTCATCTTCTTCATTGATTCATGCTTGGATTCTTTCATTTCGCTCTTCATGGATTGCTTGAAGAAATAAGTCATCTCTTCATTTTCACTTTCCTCCTTAATTGAATCATCTTGATGGCTTATGGAGGATGGAAGAGCAATGATGTTTATATCTACTCCTTGGCCTTTGATCTTCTTCTCCTTCTCCTTTCTAAAGGGTTTGAGTGTTAGAGTATGCCCAAAGACCAATCATAAGATGATTGTAAATGACATTTGTTTTACCTTGTTTATTCTTAAAGAGGCATTGCCATTATTATTTTCAGTTACAATTTTATGTGCACAAATAAACTAAATTATAATAAAGTCCTTAGAATAATATGGTTATTCTTAAATGTCCTTAGTCGAGTATTACTGTGGGAATAGACAACAATAATGCATTAAGACTAATATGTAGTTGATTGATGACAAAGTGTTGTCATTGACATAGAGATGTCAAAATCAATACATAAGTATGTGTTAGAGAATGACATACTGAACTGACCCGCTATGAGCATGTTTCTTGGATTATTATGTGACAGTCACAACATTGCTCATAGTGATAACTACATGTATGATCCTCAGACTCGAGATCATAATTATTTCAACATCGTGAGTGGCATATTTTAATACAGTCAAACATGTGTCGTAACTAACTACACTATAAAGACTGATAATGGACATGTCACAATCTATGTAGTGGGATATGCTTGATCAACATAGAATTTGTCCCGCCTACATAATATGAGTAATATCGTAGGCCACTTGATTGAGTGAGACTAGAAATGCATGGCCATGCTCGAATAAGTTGATATGGGATATCATAGTTATTCGTTTATAATAGTCAACTCAAGATATCAAGAAATATTAGATGAACTATACAAGTGTGATTGTTCCATAACTTGTGCTCAATCTAGATATAAAGGAAAAAAAGGATGTAATACATGAAAAAGAGTTAATCACGAAAAATGTTATGTCGAATCATGATTTCTTGTAACGTAGGTGACAATGACATATTGCTAGATGTCACTCATTGTTTGTATTATTAGAAATGTTCTAATATTTACTACTAACGTTACATGAACCTACAGGGTCACACTCACGGTTGAAATGATCATATATTAAACGAATTATAAATGTACAAATTTGTTGGACACGAATTTAGTTAAATTAATATATATTTGATATATATAATTTAACTATTGCATAAATATTAAAACAAAAATAATTATTGTAATTATGACTCTTTTAATATATAAATAATATAATTCGATTTAAATCAATATATATATATGTATATATATATATCGGAATCTTAATCAAGTTGAATTGGGATTATATATATTTAATAAATATATATATATATATATATTGAAATCCTAATTAAATTTGAATTGGGATTGTATATATTTAATATATATATATTGAAATCCTAATTAAGTTGAATTAGGATTAATATATATTTAATATATATATTAAAATCCTAATTAAAGTTAAATTGAGATTATATATATTTAATCTTTTTTGAAATTATATATTTTCAAGTTGTTTGGACTTAAAATCATTTTTGAAATCTTTTCAATTTAGTCCAAAACTATTTTTCAATTATTATATCAAAACAAAAATCCTAACAAATAGGGATTGTTAGAATCAATACAACGATATCGAAATTGATATTTAAATTCGGAATAGCTATTAACTATAGGATTTCCATGGATTATGGTTCTAACATCTTGAATTTAGCCTGAAGGCTCTATAACTTTAATTTTGAAATTAAACTTAATATATCCATAGATTCAATCAATTGTTTGGGGAATTCATTACCTAGTCAATAGCTATACAATACGATTAAGAAATCAAAAGAAATTTGATTTTAAATTCAAGATCCAATGGAGGTGCTTGCTTGGCAAAGCTTAACCAGGTAAGTTTTTCCTTCTTTTTTTTTCCCTTTTTAATCATCAATAGTGTAAAATTTCCTTACGGTGAAGGAAACTAATTCCTATCACCCACGTATGTGGTGATGAGTCTTGGGGAGGGGCTAATCACAAGGTTATCCCTTCAACTCCCTAAGTTTTAAACTTTTACCCTTAAACTTCAAATTTTCATGATTTAGTTGCTAAATGACTTCTAATAAATTCAATAAGGTCCCTAATCGATAAATTGACTCAACTAGAGTCCATTATCAATGCAATTGACCAGACGGTCAAAGTCAATACAATATTTGGACCTTTACAGTGTAGGGTTTCCAATCACCGGAACCCAATTCCGACTATACCAGTTTTAGGGATGTTACAACTCTCCCCTTGAAAAAAAATTCTCCTCGAATTTTTACCTAAAGAGATGAGGGTATTGCCGCTTTATTGTCTCCTCTAGTTCCCAGGTTGCTTCTTCAACGATGTGGCTCCTCTAGAGTACTTTGGCTAACGGTACAGATTTGTTGCGAAGTCTTTTAACTTTCTTTGCAAGAATATGAACCGGTTCGTCTTCATAAGATAAATTAGATTGAATCTCTACAAATTCAGTCTCAATGATATGCGGAGGGTCGGAACGAAACTTTCAAAGCATCGATACATGAAATACATCATGGATCTTGCTTAGTTATGAAGGTACAATAATCGATAAGCCACATGGCCAACTTTCTTGATGACTTCCAAAGGTCCAATGTATCGGGGACTCAACTTCCCCTTCTTGCCAAACCTCAGAACCTTTTTCCATGGTGAAACCTTGAGAAAAGGCTTTTCACCAACTTTATATTGAATACCCCTTCGTCTTTGATCAACATAGGCCTTTTGTCAGTCAAAGGCAGCTTTCAAACGATCATGGATGATGGTAACTCGTTCTTCGGTTTCTTGAAGTAGGTCAGGGCCCAACATCTTGCCTTCACCGAGTTCAGACCAACACAATGGAGTTTTGCAACGTCTTTCATACAACGCTTCATATGGTGCCATCTTAATGGAAGCTTGGTAGCTATTGTTGTAGGCAAACTCAATGAGAGGTAGGGATTTCTCCCAAGATCCACCAAAATCAATGATACATGCGTGTAGCATGTCTTCCAAAATCTATACGGAATGATTCAATAACGATACACATTTTCAATGATTCAAAGGAAATAATTCTTGATGATTTCCTGAATTACCCTTTTTGACTGGCTATCAGATTGAGGGTGAAAAGCAGTACTAAGATTAACCTTGGTGCCTAGAGCTTCTTGCAACGTCCTCTAGAATCGAGAAGCAAAACAGGGGCCTCAATTGGAGATGATAGATTGTGGTACTCCGTGGAGTCGAATAACTTCCTTGATATACAAGTTAGCCAACTTAGGAAGACCGTAGTCCATTCTAATCGGTAGAAATTGTGCTGACTTGGTGAAACGGTCTACAATGACCCAAATAGCATCATGTTGAGCAGGAGTTAGGGACAGACCATTAAAAAAGTCCATGGTGATCTTCTCCCACTTTCATTGTGGTAATTCGACGGGTTGTAATACTCCGATAGGGACACGATGCTCACCCTTGACACGTTGGCACGTGAGACACTTAGACACAAAATTAATTATAGCTTGATTCATGCCTGGCCACAAATAAAGTTCACTAAGATCCTTATACATATTCACCGAGCCCAGGTGAACAGAGAATGAACTCGATTGAGCTTCTTTAAGAATATCAGTATGAAGAGATTCATCATTGGGCACATAGACCCAATCACGAAAACATAGAAGTCCTTCAGAATTTAATTATAAAATAAGGATTATCTTGAAACTTAGAAGCAATAGACTGAAGTTTGAAATCTTGGATTTTCAATGTTTTGATTCTTGAAATGATGGTAGACTGAACGTAAAGTTCAGCTATGAGACAATGATGTTTCCAAAGTCGAAAGTGAGCATTAATAGCTCGAGGGGCTACAAAACAAGGATTTTCCAATGAATCAATGTGCAAAGCAATACAAAGGATTCAATTGGTCGTTAGCGATGCTTACCAGGCAAAGGTTTGCGACTGAGTGCATCAACCACAATATTGGCCTTGCCCGAATGGTAATCAATAACAAGATCATAATCTTTAAGTAGTTCCATCCACCTTCGTTGCCGAAGATTCAACTCTTTCTGGGTCAATAGATATTTAAGGCTCTTATGATTAGTGAAAAGACAACATTTCTGTATGTAAAGATAGTGTCTCCAAATTTTCAATGCAAATGCAACTGCAACCAACTCTAAATCATGAGTAGGGGAATTCATCTCATATGGCTTTACTTGCCTTGAAGTGTAAGCAATGACCTTGCCTTCTTGCATCAGTACACATCCTAACCCGAGATACGATGCATCACTATATATTGTGTAGTTTTTTCTAGACTCGAGTTGGGTTAGGACCGGTGCGTGAGTCAAGACTAGTTTCAATTGATCAAAGTTTCTTTGTTTTTCCTCGGTCCAAACAAACATAGTTTTTTTCCGTAGTATCTTAGTCAATGGAGCTGCTATCATGAAAAATCCCTTGACAAATCTTTTATAATAACTAGCAAAACCAAGGAAATGTCTCACCTCACCAATATTCTTCGGTGAATGCCAATCAAGAATAGCTTGAATTTTCTTCAGATCTACCTGGATGCCCAAAGCCGATACAATGTGCACAAGGAAGGCAACTTTGGTAAGCCTAAACTCACACTTTGAAAACTTGGCAAATAACTACTTCTCCCTAAGGGTTTGAAGTACAATACGAAGGCGATCTTGATGTTCAGCAACATTCTTGGAATATAAAAGGATGTCGTCAATGAATACCACTACGAATTTGTCAAGATAGGGCTTCAACACCCGATTCATTAAATCCATAAAGGCTATCGGTGCATTGGTTAGCCTGAAGGGCATCACCAAGAATTCATAATGACTGTATCTTGTACGGAAAGCAGTTTTGGGTACATCACATTCTTTGACTCTCATCTGATAATACCCAGACCTTAAATCAATCTTGGAAAACACAGAAGCATCCTTTAGTTGATCGAATAGGTCGTCTATCCTTGGCAATGGATACTTATTCTTGATGGTTACCTTATTTAACTGTCGGTAATCAATGCATATTCTAATAGAACCATCTTTCTTCTTTACAAAGAGGATCAGAGCTCCCCAAGGTGAAGAACTCGGTCGAATGAAGCCTTTATCAAGCAAATCTTGAATCTAGGCTTTTAATTCTTTCAGCTCTACGAATGTCATTCGATAAGGTGAAAATGAAAATAGGGCAGTTTCGGGTTGCACTTCGATTCCAAATTCCACTTCACATGTTAGAGGTAAACCCGAAAGCTCATTAGGAAAATGTCAAGAAATTCACACATGGTTCAATGTTTGGCAATCGAGGTTCATCCTTGGCTTCCAATGTCAAACCATACAGTGAAAGGTTTCAGGAGTTCATCAAAGCAATACTCTTCTTGCCAAGGCCTCAAAGATACAACTTCATCTTACTACAATCTACCCATGCTTGATGTTTACTAAGCCAATCCAAACCCAATATGGCATTAAACTCATGGATCAGCAAGACCAATAGATCGGCCTAAAATGGAATCCCTTGGATCATCAAGGGACAATTCTTACACACAAGATTCACGGTGACACAATCACCCAAAGGATTTGTTACAAATATTTTTGATATTATGGGTTCAAAGGACATTCTATGCTTTTTAACGAACTCGGTACTTATAAAGGAGTGAGTAGAAATAGGATCAATCAATGCATATAAAGAATGTGAATACAATTCAATGGTACCTGCAATGACATCAGGTTCATCCTCCTCCACTTTACTCCTCACATTGTACATCTAGGCAGGTGCCTTTGATTCTTGTTTGTTCGATGGTTTTCCCGAGCCACTAGGTCTCCTTGTAGCTCTCGATGATCCTTGTCTTGATCCCTTGCCTCGAAAAGATTGAGTAGGGGAGGCAACAGCAGCCGGTGTAGCAGTGGACTTTGTGGCTTTGAGTGGACAATCACATATAAAATGACCTTGTTCACCACAATAGAAACAGGCTCTGGATTGTTAACGAAATTGCCTCGTAGGATGCCAGTTCTAACAGTAGTTGCAAACAAGGTATTGAGAGCTTCGACTCAAGCCTCTAGTGCTATCAACTGAGGCAACCTTAGCAAAAGACTGAGCCACAGATTGAAGCCTCTCAATGTTCCCAGAATGGGAAGGTTGTGGGTATACATTCTACTTAGGGCCTTGATACTTCCATTTCTTGTTCCACAAAGGAGGTCGAGAATCATCTCTGAACCTCTTCTCAGATTTGCCCAACCCACTGGTCTTTTAGGCTTTTTGCGCTACCTCAGTAGCTTTAACTTGGATCACAAGATCTTGAAAATCGATGATGTCCAATGCAGTGAACATAGGGCGTAGCTCATCACTAAGCCTGACAATGAACATCCTACACTTATCTCCATCCTTGATAAACTCATCACCATATCTGTAGTACTTGCAGAAATCATGTACTGCTCAATAGGTCGGCCACCTTGCTTGAGATGGAGGAAATGATGTGCCTTTCTGCGAGATAGTACTCGTTGATATACTTCTTTCAGAATTCTTGAAGTAAGAACTCCCAATTTATAGTTTCCTCAGACAAGAATAGTGGTCTCCCACCACTGTAGTGCTTCGTCGGCAAGCAAAGCAAGGGTGCACTATTAAGTGTGTAAAAATACCTTATTTTTTACCTTTTTTACTCATATTATTGTTAGACTTAGGCTTATTTTAGTTGCATTGTTAGGCATTCATGCATAATTTCCTATTTTCCTTTGCTATTGAGCTTGGTATTGCATTTTGGTTGGTTTTCGTGGAAAACTTACTGTCGGTGTGCATTATTTTGTGCACTACAGGATTGTCGTGACAAGCATGAATTACCGTGGCAATTAAGTAGAATATTGAAGGGATTGTTGTGGCAATTAAGAAGAATGTTGAAGGAGTTGCCAGAGCTGATTGCCGACGATATCTGGATAAGTTCACCCAATTTTAGGATAAATACGAAAAGCAAGGGATAAATCCCCAGATTTGGATTTACACGCAAAATGGGATAGGGATAAATGCTCAGATTTTGAAGAGTTTTCTTAGAGATAAAGATAAAAGTGATTAATTATCTCTTATTCAAATTAATTCAAGCTTATCCCTATCCTCATCAACAACAAAGTTGATCGCATCATATCTTTAAATAGAGATAAAAAAGTAGATTTTGGGGGTTCGACAAGGGAGAGAAAAAGAGGGTTGATCACACAACTCCATCTTCTTCTTCATTGTAATTTCATGCGACTCATGTTGGGGGATTACTCTTTTGTATTTCTTTTAAACATAACCATAAACTAATTTTTATTGGCTTGGGTTATTAGGTTTTTGTGGTTGTGAAAAGCGATTGGATTATTTAGGATTTTGATTGCAATTAAATTCAAATTCTGTTTATTCTTGGTTCTTACTTTTGATTTCGAGTGAACTGGGAGAAGATCTCGAGAGTTATCCATTTATCTAGACTCGGGAGAGTTAGATTCAAGAAACGAATAAGCATGATCTTTATTCAACAAATCATTGATGAAGGTTAATCCACCTTAGGAATAAGAGTTGAATTTCAATGGCTAAGAGAAGCGTAGATCGGTTGTTGTTCACCCAAGGTTAATGGCAATGATGTATCACCAAGGCATGTACAATCAACCAGTTCTTCAGTTAGGGATAACAAGAAGGCATTGAAGAACGCTTCACCGATCTTTGAAAGAAGAAACCTAGTTGCTATGGCAATCGAACCAGTCCCAGTTGCCACAACAATTCAGCTGGTCTTAGTTTCCATGACAATTGAGTTACTGCCACAATCAATTGCCACGACAATCCATTCAACCATTGCACCACTACTCACGATAACCCAGCCTACTCTCTTATTCGATCACATTCATCATTTATTTACTTGCATATTTATTTTACTTGTTATTTCCAAACTCCTATCATCACTACTTATTTATCTTTTCAGTACAAGAAGTTAGAACTCAGAGTTTCACCAATCCTTATGGAGACAATATCTATACTATACTATACTATACTATACTATACTATACTATACTATACTATACTATACTATACTATACTATACTATACTATACTATACTATACTATACTATACTATACTATACTATACTATACTATACTATACTATACTATACTATACTATACTATACTATACTATACTATAACTTGCGACGTGTATACTTGCATCAATTGCGAAGCGCTCAAAACACGCAACACGCACTCTAGCTTGTGCTCTTCCGAACACTATAATTTCTTATTCAGGACTTTTAAGGTATTGTCTAACCAATACTCAGCAATTTTAGGGTTGTCATCATCCTGTACAGTGAAGGTATAGGCTCGGTGCTGCGATAACTTGTCGATAGGAGCCCAAAAATATTGGATAACAAGTGCAATAGGTTGCACAATTTGTCCGGCTCTCATTGAGGTCATGAATTTCTTGAACATGTCAGCCATGTTCTGATAACATTCAACCTGAGCAGCCGGCACCCCTAGCTCGACATTCTGAGGTGAAAGATTAGGTGGATTCAGAGTGTCTCCCCCTTATCTCCTCGCCATGTGTCGAGGAGCTAGTAGCAGGCTCGTTTATGTGAGCTTCATTAGTTTCGTACAAAACTATAACAAAAAGAGATCGAATTAGTCAGCAAGTCACTGTATATACACTATAAGTAACCCCATGTGGAAAAGTAACACAATAATGATGCAATAGGCTTTGGTTTAGTCCTAGAATCGACTAAACTCTAACTCTGATACCACAAATGTAACACCACTTTCTGGCATGGTCGAAAAATGGGTTGGTGTGTGTTACTGATAGATAAAACAATTATCGGTGCAATGACTTGTAGTCAATAATCGATAAACTGGTGATGCCATGCTTTAAAACAATACAGTAGCAGTACAATAATTGAATAATCTGATTCGAGGCTATATTTATCAAATTAGGACCAATTTTAAACTTTTACAAGTTTTAGGGAATAATATATAAATTTAGTATTTTGAATATCCTTTACTAAAATTAACCATACTGCGTTGGAATTTAGTCTATAATCAGTGATCTTGTAAATTTTCATATTAATCAAAATTCATTTACCCCTTCAATTAACTCAATTAATATTCAATGATCAATATGCAATGTTTCAATATTATTCCAATTAATTTATAACTGATTTACCTATATCGGTATCGATACTCGTGAGGCCGTACCGACACGCCTATGCCATGACCGTTAAAATGGTTAAGAATCAATGAGTCTGTATCGATACGGTGACTATCTGTATCAATACGCAATTTATATCATATAATTTATCAAATTGCAATGCTCGAAACTTGTATCGATACAGCCCCAGACGTATCGATACATGTTTACCTGTTTTGATACGTCTTACCCCCGTATCGATGCAATTTTTACAACCAATCACAGTGTTAACTTTTCGTATCGATACGCCCCTTTGACGTATCGATGCACCATGTTGACCAAAGTTTACCATGTACAAATATGCATACCCATATCGATACACCATCACCTGTATCGATACGCCCTACACTATAATGACAGATTTGGTCTGATTTTTAATCAAATTAAGCTATCAAACGATGTCCAAATTTAGTGAAATTTCACCGGCAAGTTTATAACATGATAATCTACTAGCATGCCAAATTTCATGATCATACGAGTCCATTTAGTAGGTTTTCACCTATTTAAGCCAAATATGCATATTATGCCATTTTTAGCCAATACCAAAATGTCTTTTAAGGCCTTTAACACTAACACAACACTAAGACAATATATACATATCAAAAGGGTTAAACGTAACTAGTCTAACTACTTTGCCACGTTTCTAGGAGTTTATAAAGGCAATATACATTACTTTAGCCTTGTAGTGACTTGCCAAAACTTCTAGCTAGTTCCGATGTCAAACTGATGTCTCTCTTAAAATGAAATGCATGAGATGAGATGCATTAGACATACTTTGCCTAGTGAGGTAGTCATAAACAATAAAAAACAATGAAATGTATATCGACTCATGCTTTAACAATATCAATGCAAAGATTTGAGTTCAATAACAATTATATCATGTTTCATTATAAATCCTTGGATCGAATCAAGATAATGGATACATGAATTCCTACGCCTCGCCAAATTAATGAATTGTCTAGTCCCCCTGCCTCGCCAAATGACCAACATCACAAACATCCCTTCGCCTCGCCACAATAAAGGTCGTAGCCAAGGACTGTAGTCCACCAGTACCAATGAGCTCATGAATTCTATGGCATGCCAATTGTATCCAATGTCCTTTTGAATCCAAGGTTCGGTAGCATCATCAATGTTCAATATTCCAATAGCATTGTCAATGATCAATATTTCAATGTCAATACCAATTGTCGATGCTTCAATATAATGTCAATGAGCAATGTTTCAATATCAATGCTAAAATGCCTATGCCAATATCAATGATCAATAACAATGACAATAGTAATACCTATAACAATGGTAATTTCAATGACAATATTGATGTTCAATAATCAATGTTCATTATTTTAATGCTTCGATGACAACTATGACAATAACAATGTTCCAATGGACGATAATTTGATGCAATAACTTACCAATACTTACCAATGTAAATCTCATATGAGATTCAATACGATAACCTTAAATACAATGTTAGTTATACGAAAATCAATATCGATGGAATTGGAAAAAGGCACCTAGCCTATTTCCAATACTCTGACTACACTCACCTCAATTCCGATGCTCCTATAGCTCTTGGATTGCGATTCTTTTGTTCTTAGTTTTTGACTGAGATGATGGATGATTTTTCTCCAATTCTTGAGCTAGGTAAAACAACATGAATTGTTAGAATCGATACAACGATATTGAAATTGATATTCAAATTCAGAATAGCTATTAACTATAGGATTTCCATGGATTATGGTTATAACATCTTGAATTTAGCATAAAGGCTCTATAACTTCAATTTTGAAAATAAACTCAATATATCAATGGATTCAATCAATTGCTTGGGGAATTCATCTTACCCAGTCGATAGCTATACAATACGATTAAGAAATCAAAAGAAACTTGAGCTTAGATTCAAGCTCCAATGGTGGTGTTTGCTAGGAGGTTGAAGACAATGGAGGTGCTTGCTTGGCAAAGCTTAACTGGGTAAGTTTTTCCTTCTTTTTCTTTTCCCTTTTTAATCATCAATAGTGTAAGATTTCCTTAAGGTGAAGGAAACTAATTCCTATCACCCACATATGTGGTGATGAGTCTTAGGGAGGGGCTAATCGCAAGGTTAGCCCTTCAATTCCCTAAGTTTAAAACTGTTACCCCTAAACTTCAAATTTTCACGATTTAGTCGCTAAATGACTTCTAATAAATTCAATAGGGTACTTAATCGATAAATTGACTCAATTAGAGTCCATTATAAATGCAATTGACCACACGGTCAAAGTCAATATAATATTTGGACCTTTACGGTGTAGGGTTTTTGATCGTCGGAACCCAATTCTGACTAGATTGGTTTTAGGGATGTTATAGGTTTAGGGTTTAAGGTTTAGATTTTAGGATGCTAAGGTCTGTGATTTATATTTTTATCCTACATTCCCACAAAATAAACCAAACAACATAATCAAACCCCTAACAACATTTCTGATAATCCTTATTAAAAACACTACTAACGAAAGAAGAACATTTCTAAATCATGCAACCAAGTTTCAGTACTATTATATTTAAAGATCAACTTAAAATGTAAGAAAAAACGGTTAAATTGTAGGTTTGTTATTTAGTTTCGATCATGATTAAATGTCATATGTTGCAGTGTTTGCTATCAAAGTATCAGAACTGGTATTTAGGTTGTGACACCTTCAAAATATTTGAACTTTGAATTATAACATTTTTAGTTACAAACTAAACACTTATAACCTTTTCGCTTTCCGTTCTCGCTTCATTTTTCATTAAAAGTTGTGCAACTTATGCCCTATTTACGTTACTTAACGTGGAATATATATATAGCACCGCTGAAAGGTAACCCTCAAAAGAAAATTAATGCCCTTCTCACTCAGTTGTGCAAACCGATTGGATTCCTCCTTTCCTTCTCTTCACAAAATTTGAATTGGGACTTTTCACTTTTTTTCTTTCACCCACTACTCCTTCTAAACAGCATCTGCGAATCCCCTTTGTTTACAATTTCAACCTGCAAGATTCGAAGGTATTTCTGGAAACCGTAGGTTTTTTAAATAGCCTTGATTCTTCTTTTGTTTTCATTTACTTTCCATGTCTGACCATTCATTTTGAAGATATGGTTGCTACTATTGATGGGTTTTTTTTTTCAAATTTCGTGATTATTTTGTTTATTTTTTTATAGGAACGCTAAACCAGTTCACAAAGAGACTACTGGAAGTACGCAAAGGTATATTTCTAGAATCCCTAACTCTGTTAAAAACCCTTTGTTTAGTTTGGTTCTTCTTTGGTTTTCATTTACTTTCTATGGATGACAGTTGCTCTTGAATATTTGGTTGATATAATCCCTTGGCTTTCATTTACTTTCCATGCATTCCAATCCCAATTTTTTCCATGCCTTAGCTTTGAACTTTGAAATTGGTTGATATTATCGATGGGCTTGGCTTCATTTCAAAACACGATTCATATAACTGATGGGTTCCTCTAAATTCTCTTATGTTTTCATATATTATTCATTGATGACGTTGGCCGAATTCTTAAATTTGTGATGTTGATCGACTTCCAAACAATTTCTTTATTTCTTACAGGATCTCTAAACCCAAATCCCACTGAACTCTTATTCACTCTACCCATTAACGATGCATCAACCAAACATCAACGAACCGATGATCCAACACCATCTTTTAATGATTCATGTTTTAGAGACATCGATGCAATGACCAAATATTATAAACATTTCCATGCCAGACAAATTCGTAAAGAACATGTGTGGCCATGAATTTCCTTCAAAATGAAACCTTCAGCTTTAACATGCAGTCAACTTTCAAGAAATGGGGTTGGAATACTTTTCTTAACATCCAACCGAGGGTTTGTGAAAGACTTGTACGGGTCTTTTACAGTAATGCCACAACTGTAAAAGACCCAAATTAATCTGAGATCATTGCCATTAACTCTTTTGTTATGCATAAGGAACTCTCTATCAACCCCAATCAATTGTAGATGATCTAGGTATTGAAAATAAAGGCCCTTATGATGAAACTGATATCAGATCTATTAAAAAGTACAATGGGTATAGCCCCAAAATGTAATCCCCTAAACCTGGCCTAAAAGAAAAGACCGAATTTAAGAAGTCACCATTAAAAACTTTCCCCTCAAGTAACAAATTTTTAGGTTAAAATAATTATAAAACTTAATTATTATTAAATATCAATAATTGTAGTAAAAATATTACAATTATCAATAAATCTCAAATGTTAAAGCACATTCTGTTAATTTAACATAAACAACTAAATGAAAATCCAGAAATGCATGCAAAAACATAATCCCAAAATTTATTTTCCAAATGTTTGATTACATAAATGTCCCAAATCATAAAATGATAATTTGAAAGTTTAAATAGATTAGTTCATATTGATAAAATATCCAAGTAAAATGTGAGATGCTCCAAGTACCGAGTCGCCTAAGAATCTGAGTATCTGAAAGAAGAAACTATGGGGTGTAAGCTAAAGAGCTTAGTGTGTCTCTAAAATGCAAACAAACCCAAAATCAAAATAGTATTTTTATTTTTTTCTGATAAATTCTTTTAAAAACACAATAAATCTAATAACTTCAAATCATAATGATATGATGTATAATGCATATGAAAACTCAATACCCAATCTTCGATACACCATCTAAAGAGAAAGGTTCCCCAGAACCTACTCTCTCCATCGTCACCATCCGATATAGAACTCAGCCTGAAGGGTGGAACCACTGATCCGAAGCAGAATTCAGAAGGGTGAAACCACTGAACTTCCCCGAACAATCTCAAACCATGTACCCATAATGATATGGTGTTGATTTCAAAATTTGAATCTCATCCGAACAATTCTAGAAATTCGATATTTTACGATTCCGAAAATCTGATACTTCACAATTCAGAACACATAATAAATCACACAAGATATAAAAATCTCGTTTCACACATGTACATAACATAATAAGAACCACACAAGTTTATAGCACAAGAAGAGACACACATTTAGCTGGCAAAAGCTCTAAAGTTGAGAAGGGCGAACATCATGCTCATATCTAAGCCAAATCAGAACGCGTAAACCTCGAAGAACGTACATGATCAGTCTAAACAACATATGGTGGTAGCATGTCAGCCTTGAAGTCAATATCTGAACACGAGAATAACTCGGGTCAAACCGATATTCAATTCATTTAAAATTACTAAGTACAATAAATTGTACATTGTAAAACAGAGCCTTCTAGTTTAAATTTGACAAAACGGGCAGCAAATTTGAACTCAAGACGTCGAAAAAAGGTTAAGATAAAGATTATCGAAAAAAGTCAACTCTAATAAAAGTCAATAAATAAAAGTCAGCTTTCCAAGGTCAACGATCAACATTAACTTGACTAATCGTGGTCAACTGGTCAAATTGGTCAAACAGTCCAAGGTCAAAACCGATGGTCCGGTTCACTCAATCAAGATCCGGTTCGACTCAGATTGTCGGTTTAGTTCACAACTGTTCATGTCACACAGTCCGATTTGATCATATTATAACCAATTTGGGTCATGGTCATACACTCGGTTCAGGCTCATGTGTTTGGGTAACGCAATGGACCATGTCTACTGGCCCAACCGATTTGGTTTCTCATTTGGGCTCACAAGATCACAGACGTATACGGACTCTCATGGTTTTGTATTCAACCAAGTTACACAACCCATTTCTGATTGTCCTCACAACTCTTGGCCAAAACTAATGGCCCAACACAGACACAAGGGTTTCACCCTTTGATCACAAGGGTTTCCAGAATTCCTTAGGCAGCGGCGGCACAACAATGCGACGGCGGCGGTGCAACAAGCAAGACGGCAGCAAGGAGATTACGACGGTGGCCAACATAACGAACAGCATCGACTGATCTTAGACTTGCTCGACGACGCGATCACATCCAAACCACGAGAAGATAGAGGACAGCGGAGCAAAGGTTCGACCAAATACTGAAGGGTTTTGCTCCTTTTCCGAGCAGCTAAATGATGATGAGGACGTTGGGTGTACGGAAACACTGTGGTAAACTGTGGCAAAAAGAGAGAAACGAACGGTTTCTCACCGTTCTTTCACTAACGGCGGCCAACACCGCTATTCGGATGGTTGGGTTATGCTCGCGATGGGAAGACGAACAAGATGACGATGGCGATGCGCGACACGGACGGTGGAAAGATGGTCACCGGAGCTTCACCGGAGAACAAGGGAGAGGGTGAGGGAGAGATATCGTGAGAGAGGGGGGTGAGGTGAGAGCGGCTGTGGCCAAAAGGAATATGAAACGGCTGCTAGGGTTGAAAAACATAGCTATATAGCTTGACCAAAAGGGTAAAAATCAAGGGAAGGGCCCTCATTTTAACCCGCATTTCATCATTACCCTCATAATCTGATTTTTATTAAAATAGCCACTGAAATATGGTTTTTACCCAATTGAAACATAAATTGAAATTAGGTTTTGAAGAAAAAATTCCCAAATTCTAGGGTTTTAAATTAAGGATTTTGAAATTAGGTATTTCCCAAATTGAGTAAATTTTGGGGTGTTACAAAAAATCTTCATTTTGAAGAGAGAATCTTTCACCTTATTGTGCCATGGTTTTTTCGATCGTCTGGTGGGAAGGTAGGAACAATCCGAGAGATTGATTATTGGTGGCTTAACAAATGTTGAACTGAGGTTTCTCCTGACATTGCTAAATTTCCCCCTAGATAGTATCATTTGTCACTAAGGGCCATGGGGCCTCAACCTCTTTTCCATATGTTTGTGTCCTTACACACATTTTTCACACGAATGATGTCGATTTTTCTTTGAACCCCTTGTCCCTTTAAAGGAAAAGATTGACGAACATTCGGCCTACAAATGCGGATACAACTTTGATGAAAAAGAAAAGCGTTAGATTTATAAGGACACAAAAGATGTCGCCAATGCAGAAAATGAGGAAGAACATTTCACTTCGCCTGTCGAACATGTTTATGTAAAACAAGTTCCAGAGGAGATTACGATGAAGTCACTGCTAGAGTACATGGTTACTTGTCGTGAACATGTTGATTCACATTTAGCTGACCTTTGTAATCATGCTGATTCTCAGTTTGCTGAGCTTCGTAAGCGTGTTGATTCTCAGTTTGCTGAGTTTCGCAAGGAAATGGCCTCCCTTCATCAAGAATTCAATACTCGCACACAAGACAACTTACTAGAATTTTAATATCATGACTTTTTGAACTTGTTAATATTTTTGGAATTTGATGAGGATTTTTTATAGACTTCATTTTATTTTATTTCACTTACATTTCTGCAAATATAAACTTGCATTATTTTTACTCTAACACTTCTAGTAGTTACACATACTTACTCAAGCTCTGATACCATGTGAGAAATGAGTCATGGTGGCCGGAGAAGATGAACGTCGGTGAACAACGAACAATAAAATATGAAAAGCTAGAGTTTAATGATAAAACAAAAATAGTATTTTCAACAGAGAGCAATGTGTTTCTTTGTATTTTCTCTTATTATTCTTCATCAAATGTGTATGAGATAAGCCTTTAAATAGGCTGATACAGAGTTTCAGTACAACTAAAATTATACTTTTATCTATAATTTAAATAATATTTATCCTTAATTTAAATAAGACTTCTAGTAAATCTAAACCACTGACTTAGAAATAAACTCTAATTACACATTAAATTAAACTCTAACACTTCTTGTCAACTTACACCCCCTCAAGCTCTAAC
The DNA here is from genome assembly GCA_019671005.1 of Hibiscus mutabilis. Classification (NCBI taxonomy): domain Eukaryota; kingdom Viridiplantae; phylum Streptophyta; class Magnoliopsida; order Malvales; family Malvaceae; genus Hibiscus; species Hibiscus mutabilis. Next base: position 21,333,122 of record CM033718.1, on the reverse strand, counting down.
ACTTCTTGGATAACTTACACTCCCCCTCAAGCTGGTGAGCAAGTGTAGTAGAGCACCAGCTTGGATCTTGGATGTGATGCTCTACTCATATTTCTTTGCTGTTTTTTAGGGAAAAAAATCTCCCCTTTTTTGGGACCCATTGAGTTGAACAGCTAGGACATACCCATGTTATTCTTTGAACGGCTATTGTTGAAGATTTGCAAACGATGTTGATGGTTTCTGCATCCTTCTTGAGATGTCTACCAACTTTACTGTTGTTATTGGTTTTTGCACCCTCCTTAGATGTCTTCCACCTTTCCTCTGTCAGTGATGATCTTTTTCAGGTTTTTGCATCTTCTGAGATGTCTTCTAGCTTTTTCTGTCATTCACGAACTAAGTAGCTGCTTCTATTCAACAATGATCACAGAAATCTACACTCCCTCAAGTTGGTAGTTGCACAAACTATAATTCTAGCTTGGATCTTTGATGTAGAATCCCTTAAAAATATTATCTAGTTTTTAAGGCTTAACTAGAACATCTTCTCATATATTTTATAATTGAAGGCTGAGATAGAACTAGATAGTTCTTAAGGCTAAACTATAACCTTTCCCTATCTTTTACAATGGATGGCTAAGATAGAACCAAATAGTTTTTAAGGCTAAACTATAACCTTTTCATATTTCTTTTTGATTGGCTAAGATTGAACCATTAAATAGAGAACAAAATAACAAAATTAAATAGTAAAAATTTCACCATAGATTTAAGATTCCAACGAGAAAGAAGCCAAGGAACGAGTGTGGCCAAATGACAACAGCGGAAAAAATGATATGCATCTAAAAAAAATTAGATCGTCAATTTGATTCAGATCAGAGATGGCAGCAGTGGTGACGACATCAGGATCGTTGTTGTCTCTAATACCATGTGAGAAAGGAGCCATGGTGGCCGGAGAAGATGAACGCCGGTGAACAATAAAATATGAAAAGCTAGAGTTTAACGATAGGACAAAAATAGTATTTTCAACAGAGAATAATGTATTTCTCTGTATTTTCTCTTATTATTCTTCATCAAATGTGTATGAGATAAGCCTTTAAATAGGCTGATGCAGAGTTTCAGTATAACTAAAATTATACTTTTATCTATAATTTAAGTAATATTTATCTTTAATTTAAATAAGACTTCTAGTAAATCTAAACTACTAACTTAGAAATAAACTCTAATTACACATTAAATTAAACTCTAACACTTCTTGTCAACTTACACTCCTCCTCAAGCTTTAACACTTCTTGGATAACTTACACTCCCCCTCAAGCTGGTGAGCAAGTGTAGTAGAGCACCAACTTGGATCTTGGATGTGATGCCCTACTCATATTTCTTTGCTGTTTTTTAGGGAAAAAGTCTCATTTTTTTGGGACCCATTGAGTTAAACAGCTAGGACATACTCATGCTATTCTTTGAACGACTATTGTTGAAAATTTGCAAACGATGTTGTTGGTTTCTGCATCCTTCTTGAGATGTCTACCAACTTTACTGTTTTTATTGGTTTTTGCACCCTCCTTAGATGTCTTCCACCTTTCCTCTGTCAGTGATGATCTTTTTCAGGTTTTTGCATCTTCTAAGATGTCTCCAGCTTTTTCTGTCATTCACGGACTAAATAGCTACTTCTATTCAACAATGATCACAGGAATCTACACTCCCTCAAGCTGGTAGTTGTACAAACTAGAATTTCAGCTTGGATCTTTGATGTAGAATCCCTTAAAAAATATTATCTAGTTTTTAAGGCTAAACTAGAACCTCTTCTCCTATCTTTTATAATTGATGGCTGAGATAGAACCGATAGTTTTTAAGGCTAAACTATAACCTTTCCCTATCTTTTGCAATGGATGGCTAAGATAGAACCAAATATTTTTTAAGGCCAAACTATAACCTTTTCATATTTCTTTTTGATTGGCTAAGATAGAACCATTAAATAGAGAACAAAATAACAAAATTAAATGAGCAGAAATTTCACCATAGATGTAAGATTCCAATGAGAGAGAAGCCAAGGAACGAGCGTGACCTAATGATAACAGCGGAAAAAATGATATTCATCTAAAAAAAATTAGATCATCAATTTGATTTAGATCAGAGATGGCGGTAGTGGTGACGATATCAAGATCGTTGTTGGCTCTGATACCCTGTGAGAAAGGAGCCATGGTGGCCGGAGAAGATGAACGCCGGTGAACGATGAACAATAAAATATGAAAAGTTAGAGTTTAAAGATAGAACAAAAATAGTATTTTTAACAGAGAACAATGTGTTTCTCTGTATTTTCTCTTATTATTCTTCATCAAATGTATATGAGATAAGCCTTTAAATAGGCTGATACAGAGTTTCAGTACAACTAAAATTATACTTTTATCTATAATTTAAATAATATTTATCCTTAATTTAAATAAAACTTCTAGTAAATATAAATTACTAACTTAGAAATAAACTCTAATTACACATTAAATTAAACTCTAACACTTCTTGTCAACTTACACTCCTCCTCAAGCTCTAACACTTCTTGGATAACTTACACTCCCCCTCAAGCTGGTGAGCAAGTGTAGTAGAGCACCAGCTTGGATCTTGGATGTGATGCCCTACTCATATTTCTTTGCTGTTTTTTAGGGAAAAAATCTCCCCTTTTTGGGACCCATTGAGTTGAACAGCTAGGACATACTCATGATATTCTTTGAATGGATATTGTTGAAAATTTGAAAATGATGTTGCTGGTTTCTGCATCCTTCTTGAGATGTCAACCAACTTTACTATTGTTATTGGTTTTTGCACTCTCCTTAGATGTCTTCAAGCTTTCCTCCGTCAGTGATGATCTTTTCTGGTTTTTGCATCTTCTGAGATGTCTTCCAACTTTTTCTGTCATTCACGGACTAAGTAGCTGCTTCCATTCAACAATGATCACAAGAATCTACACTCCCCTCAAGCTGGTAGTTGCACAAACTAGAATTCTAGCTTGGATCTTTGATGTAGAATCCCTTAAAAATATTATATAGTTTTTAAGGCTAAACTAGAACCTCTTCCCCTGTCTTTTATAATTGATAGCTGAGATAGAACCAGATAGTTTTTAAGGCTAAACTATAACCTTTCCCTATCTTTTACAATGGATGGCTTAGATAGAACCAAATAGTTTTTAAGGCTAAACTATAACCTTTTCATATTTTTTTTATTGGCTAAGATAGAACCATTAAATAGATAACAAAATAACAAAATTAAACGAGTAGAAATTTCACCATAGATGTAAGATTCCAACGAGAGAGAAGCCAAGGAAACATTATTCACTTCTATTGTGTATTGCAATCACAAGTTTGCACTTCAACTGTACCACGGGACAACGGGAAGAGATTTTATGGTGACAAGAGGCCTGTAGGTTTTAAGTAACAAGTTGCGTTACTGTTCTAGTGTTTCAATTAATGCATTATTCTACACATTTTTATAACCTTTTTGTTTCTTTAAATGGATGAACAATGATGGATATTCAATCGATGTTGAAGAATTGAGAAATTGGGTTCCAACCTTCTTCGCTGATAAAAGGGAAATTACAATTCATAATGCCAAATTGCAAAAATTGGTGAATATGGATGAAGTAACAAGGTTGTACAAAAAATGGAGAAATTTCAAGTCAAAACAAAAAACTTAAAAAAATAATGTGATGTTTTACAAGTTTGTTATGAATAATCATCCTGTGTTACATTCTGATAAAAAAATTCATCTACAATGTGAACACAATCTAACTTACCTTTTCCAGAAACAAACAATGATTCAAAACGTTTGGAAACTAACAACTGCTTCCTTATCATCAATGTAATGCGACTATCGTTAACGAAAAATTATATCATGGATCTGACTTACCACATTAGCCATGATCCCATCCAATAAAAACCACCGACTTCACATTATTTTGCTCCATCATTTTTTCCAACCAATGAATCTTCACTAATGTTTTCCCATATCATTTAAAAAATAGTTTTTGGAAGTTATAATATTATTGGATTAATGGCATGGAAAATAATGGTAAAGTGAGTGTTTTTATTGGATGGGACCATGGATGATGTAGTAAGTTAGGCGCATGATATAATTTCCCTTCATCAACACATGTAAAGAATCTCTTATGCACGTCGCTGGCACGTCATCTCGTTATCAGGATTCTCTACTGTACTAGCCTAACATGTCTTCTCTTGTCAGGAATCATAGCTGTAATATAGCTAAGAGAGTTACAATACTCAAACATTAATAAAATGTACACATTCATGTACAGATTCGATACTAATTGTCTACAATGTTCACATTCTTTTATAGTTACATGTTTATATGTATTTAGGAGTATCGAAATGTATATAAGAGTTGCAATACTTATAATGACAATGCCACCTTAAATGTTACAATATTGTGTAATATTTGACGTTCATGTTCAATAATATCGAAACACGAAGTATAGTTTCGATACTTATCGATGCTAAAACGATGCCGAACGTGTTTAACGATGTACTCAGCTCTGATTAAGCAGGTTGACAACTCTCATTACATTTGGACATTTGTTCGAGGAATTGAGAGAAAGATGATCACCAATACAAACATAAATTACATCAAAAAGTATGATATGAAATTAGATGCATGGTTTATTGCTACTAAGCTAGCTTAGTTCAGTTAAAATGAACGAAAGAAAAGTCTTTTTCCGTACTGTCATAGTCTGTAGATATAACAGATGTGACGTTCAATTCCTCAATTTTTTTTCTCATGTCATCTCCTGGAATTACGTACAACAACAACGTTTGTGTCTGCGGAAGGAGGAGAACCTCATCAGATTCTTGATGAACTAACACCTTCATCAAATTTTACATACAACTTGATGTTGGTACCCCCTACACAGTTGTATCTCCTAAACATCTTGCGAAGGTCGCTTGCATTACATATCTATAGCATGTAAGGAGCTTAAGGGTCGGGCTCATCGACGGAGATTTTGGCTTTCAATGAACATAATTTCTTCTTTGTTGATTTGCTAACCTCTGTGGAAATCAACTCAAACAAATCATCCTTCTTGATGTTTTCTATTAAATGAAGTGTTAAGGTATGTTCCTAAAAAGAAAACGATTGTGAAAAATCTTGCCATAAAAAATATTAATAAAGAATTTCTGTACACTATGGTAGTGTAAGAATATTTATAGAGGATTTCTAAGGATAAAATTAGGGTTCCACACCTAAAATGTTACTAGTATTTAGTTTGGGGTTCGTCACCTAAAATGTTATCGGTTATCAATTTGGTGTTCGGTACCTAAAATGCTAATGAAATTCAGTTTAGGATTCGACACTTAAAATGTTACCCAAAATGAGTTTTAGCCTCGACACCTAAATTGTTATCGAAAAATTAGTTTGGGGTTTGGTACTTAAAATGTTATAGCCAACAAGTTTGGGGTTCGTGACTGTCAACGAAAATTAGTTTTGTGTTCTGAATCCAAAATGTTGGTGGAAATAAGTTTGACATTAGAACCCTAAAATGTTAATGAAATTCAGTTTCATGATCGACACCTAAAATGTTACCTAGGTTTCATTTTAACTCTAAAATGTTAATGAAATTGAGTTTTGTGATCGACACCTAAAATGTTACTTACATTCAGTTTGGCAATGATGAACCTAAATTATTACCGAGATATTGAACTTTTTAAGTTGAGTAAAACATTTCATTCGCCACCTAATATGTTACCAAAAAGGAGTTTTAGTGGTTATAGAACCTAAAATATTTTGATCATATTACACTTTCTAAGTTCAAAGGGAAACAATTAACTTGGCACCTAAAAGGTTAGAAAAAACCAGTTTATGGGTAAAACATTTCATTAGCCAACTGAAAATCTGAACCAAAACCTGTTTGAATTGGCTGGTAACCTGTAATTGGGAAAACAAGTGTCACCGTATAGTAGCCATATTTTAACCTGCCGCACAGCAGACCCACCCCAAATTCTAAAAATAAAACAAATTGAAATTACGACTAAAAGTCTCATAAATGAATATTTTATTATAAAAATAAACTCGAGATTTGTACCTATTAATTTGAATGTTAGTTGTTGTTAATCAATCAATTGGTCTAGTGGGATAAAACACTAGATTTTTTAAGCAATGTCATGGGTACAAATTTCAACGTTGTGAATGGAGTAATTGAGTTGGGATCGGGTCATCCCATAATGGACCTTTGTAGTACCGTATCTAGATTAGTCAATCAATAAATTAGATATCGATAGTTAAAAAAATAGGTGATTAATTGATGAATTATCAACTTGTGTATCAAATTGAAAGAGTAAAATGAGAGCCCTTGTTTGGATATTATACCATAATCAAACTTCAGGGCTAGTGAATGAGGAAAATGGATGAAATGTGAGGGCCTTAAGTGTTGATAACACTATTTTTTTTCTGAACGAAGAACTTTAACTGAATTTCATTAATCAAAAGGAAGAATTACAAAGTATAACGCACTCTAAATCATGAATATCCGTGAAGATAAAAACATCAGGAATATTAAAGAGCGTGAAAGATAAAACTAAACACAATCATTCCTAAGAAAACTTGTTTCGTCTTCCAAATGTAATTTCAGCAAAGATAAACTTTAACCAGAAAGCTCCATGTATCACACATTCTTTCGTTGCGAGTTCTTGGAACATCGACAAACTACCACAAGGGAGACCACTGATTATCTTGTGACTTGAAACGCTAGGTAGTACTTTTTATCTAAACGCTAAATTGCCATAACATCAGACAAATATTGTCACAAAGATAGACAAATCCTGCAAAAAAAAAAATAGACAAACAAACTGTCATACAAACAGGCGAAAAATAACTAGAAAAACATATGTAAAATGACTTTGGGCAAAGCAAAACAAAGAAAAAACGAAACAAATTAAAAAGAAACACATGATTCCTCATCAAAACAGAAAAATCTTATTTATATACAATTAAAGTACACGCTAGAAACTGGTCGACAACATGAAAACCGTCATTGAAAAAATTTTTGATAAAGAAGAAAAATTTAAAAAAGGTTTTTAGAAAATAACTACTTCCAAGAAAAAATTAAAAAAAGTGGGAGAGATTACAACAAAATTGATAAGACTATTTTTTTATTTTAGTCAAGGTTTCCACTACCGATAGCAGTGATTAATCTCCTCGCCGCGGGTGCTCTTACTAAGAGATAAACGGCTGGCCATGAAATGTACTCTATTCCCGTTGATTGATAACATTATTTTTAAATGTTAGTACTTGACATGTTTGGTAACATGCACAGCATTAGATCATCCTACGGAATTTTTCTAGCCATTAATTAATAGTAATTAACAAAATTAATATTATTTTCTTTAATTTCTCCCATTACCTTCCACTTACTCTTTTCACCTTAGTTTTGTTCATCCTTTGATCCAAGAAAAAAAAAAAGGAAAAGAACTCCGCAGTCTCCTTAGTCATTATCTTTTCTCTAAGTATTATAAATTTATATAATTTTAAACATTAATAATTCGTTTAATATAAATATTGACTCGTTCATTTATTTATAGCACGTCCATATTAACTTTTGTACCACGTATAAATTATTATTCTCCTATTGTATTTGTATTGTGACATAATTTATTTTACATTTTGTGTAATGTCTTGTAAAGTAAATTTTATTTCTAAATCTATTTACTTAGGAAATTTTAAAATGATTCATTTTACTTATAATTTGAATTATTACATGAACCTTACAAATTATTTCAATATCATCAGTACAAAATATTATGTCGAAATCATTCCCCCTAAAACATAAACCCTAACCTCTAAACATTAAATCCTAACCTTAATTCTTAAATTCTAAACCCCTAAATCTCACACCCTAAACCGAATCCTTAAACCTTAAAACTAAGACACTTATAGAAACTAAAAGTTTCCGTCGTCAGTGTATTGAACATAAATTCTTAAATTAATAGTATTTAAAATAGTTTTCAAGAATAGTAAAAAATAGTGAAAACTCATAAATCAAACTTTTTTTATATACCGATGTGATTATACGTTTGTACATGTTCATATTTTTTCTTAAACCTTTGACAAGTCACACACACATTGCACACACAAGGGCTCGAACCTGGGTCTCCTAGAATGAACATTATCTTCTTTTCCACTTGTTTGGTTCACTCATGAATCAACTTAGAAGTGAAGGTATAGATTTTATTTTATTTTTTGACACATCAACCATACAATTTTACTGATAAACAAAAGTAAAACTAAAATATAACCTAATAGAGATTTTTAAACATTAAAAACAACAAAAAAGAAAATGATAAACCTAAAAAGAAAATATAAGCGTTGCACCAGTCAGACCAGACACCTCCTTTTTGCACCAAAGGAAATCTCTGTGGTCCATTGTAGGAATGGCCTCTGGAGTTGCCGAAACACGAATTAGATAAAATCCTCAAAATCGACAACAACCTTTAACGTTTATTCACAAAAATGATGATCCGCTACATATTACATCGACAAACAACCTAAAAGGGGATCAAACACTACGTTACCACTGACAAACATGAATCAGAAACAATCTTCGTGAGGGTCATTGTACAAACACAAAAAACTCGCAAAAATAACCATAAAAACGTGTCATAAGGAAGAGACGTGTCATAAAAGTAGAAAAAATCGCACAAAAGAAAAAATTTGCCAAAAATATACGAAAAAATAAAACAAATAAAAATTTAAAAAAATATATGAATCACCGATAACTTAAACGTTGTATTTAAATATTTGCATATATGATATAAAGTTTATTAATTAACTTTCATGGCCAACCGTTTATCTCTTAGTGAGAGCACCCGTGGTGAGAGAATTAGTCACTGGTATCGACGGTGAATACCTTGATTCAAAAAAAAAAGTTTATTAATCAACCTCGCAATTACATATTTGCGTATATAATCGGACAGCTTAAACGCCGTATTTAAATGGTTTCTGATGCCATACACCAAATTTAGTTATTGTATTTATTAACAAACATGGAAGGAAAAATCCCGTTTTAGAACTCAACTGAATGATTATGAAGAAAAAGTAGAGTTATCATTTTTAAAATATCAAATTTAAATAGTTGGCGTGTATGATATACGTCTTCAAATTGCTAAAAGTAAAAAATAAATAATAGTATGTATCGCATTAAAATATTAAAAAACCCATCTTATCAATCATTTAATGTGAGACAATTAATGTTTGGAAAGGACAATTAATGTGTGGGCTGATCTTTTTGAGGGCGTTAATACGGCAAATTTAATTAAATATTGTTCTTTAATTTTTTTCTAAACAATATGACACTTTCTATTTTATTTGTAATAATATAGTTATTTATTGTAGTAAATTAAAAATCGGATTGTATTTAATTCGTCTTTGAACAGTATTTTTTCATGTTCAAATTAAACTATTAAAGTCAGACTGCTTGTAATCAGACTTCCAACAGTAAAAGTGATAAACATTGTTCAAAGTCGGGTTGTCATTGATCCGTCTTCTAGCTAATCATTAACTTTGAGTGTATTTTCTAGATAAACATTGCTCAAAGTTGGATTGTTCCAATTCGACCTCTGGTTGCTACAGTAAACAACCATATTGTTGGAAATAAAGTGGAGAGTGTCATATTGTTAGAAAAAAATTAGACCACAATATTTGGGTAATTTCACCGTGTTATTATATAAAAAATCTATTTTAATATTTATTTACAAAAATGACCCACATTCAATGTTATTTAGAAAAATGACTCCCAAATTATCCACGTAAGGCGACCTCGCGTTCCAGAAAATACGACATAGAATCTCGCTTTCTACACAGAGCGATGTTCGTCCCACATGGGTTGCCTTTTCAAATTCTAAAATTTAAAATTATCGGATAAGACCTCGTGTTTCTCAAAACGCGAGGTCTCCGAAATATTGAAAAGTCACATTAATATATCGCGGTAATTACTGTAGGGGCACCATTAACCATTTCATAATTTTTTTTAAAAGGTTATTAATTAAAATCTAACTTAATTGACTTAATTTTGTTAGTGTAATATATATATATATATATATATTATGAAGTATTTGTTAGTGTAATATATATTATAACTATTTAGTAATTTGAAGTAATTATTTAATAATTATATGAAAATTTTGATTAGTATTTAAAATTTTGTATTAGTAATTAGTTATCCCAATTAAGATAGTGTTGATTTTTTAATTAATATAAGAAATCAAAATATGATTCTAATTCTAAAAATAAGGATTTAAAAAATAAAAATAATTTGAACTAATTATTTGTAAGATCTTAATTTTTTAAAATATGATTTTAGTACATGGAAAATTCGATCTATTTGTAAAGATCCTAATTATTTCAAAAGATCTTATAGTATTGTAATTTGACCTAATTATCATTAAATAAGAATCTTTAATAAAAATCTTTGATAAAAATCCTTATTTTCCTTCATATTTATTAAGATCAAGATATTGTATAAAAAATATATTATGTTAAAGAAAAAATGGTATTTAAATTTTATTAGAATATAATATGTTGTATTAGTAATTAATTATCCCAATTAAAATATTCTTTATTTTTTAATTACAGTAAGAAATCAAAATCTTATTTGAATCAGGAATTAAAGTATGGTATTTAAATTTTATTAGTATTTAAAATTTTGTATTAGTAATTAGTTATCCAAATTAAAATATCGTTGATATTTTAATTACAGTAAGAAATCAAAACCTGATTCGAATCACCAAATAAAGATTAAAAAATAAAATTAAAAACCCTAGGAACTCGCTATCTACAGTTGGAATCCGTTCGAACTGATTTGTCGCAGCTTTTCAACAGACCTCGCGTTTTGCAGATAACGAGGCCCATTGACATCGCTTCGTATGGGTGCGAGAACTCCTATAAATAAGGCTCATTCTTTCAACTTTTTATCATATCAAATTCTCTTCTCTTGTTCTTCAATTACTATTCTCCCCCTCAGTTGTTTTTATTTTTAAAGTGTTCGAATTTTCGGTAGTATGGCGAGATTATTGAGGCTCGACGACAAACACTTCTGGAATTTTTGGCGCTTAAACCTCGATGTAAGTTTTTAATTACAATTTTTTAATTATTTTTTTAATTATTAATATTTTATTTAGTACTTTATGGATTTTAAATTTTACTTTGAAGGGGTATGAACGTGCCTTGAATTGTTTCATGAACCGCACGGGACCACTGCATTCGGATATTGTCTCTTATTTGCATGCATTCGATTTTGGCCATGTTTCCCACCTATTTGGCGGTCCAAAGTTGAATCGTCCGTTGATTAACGCATTACTAGAGAGGTGGAGGCCCAAGACACATGCATTTCATCTTCCCTGCGGCGAGACAACTATTAACTTGCAAGATGTTGCATTTATTCTCAGTCTGCCCATTGACGGCGAGATTATCACCGGGATTGGAGAGGCAAACTGGTCGGCCGTGTATGAAACCTTGCTTGGACTGAGGCCGGAGGAGAATGATTTGGATAAAGGCAAACTGAGAATAACATTTTTGGACAACAATTTGACCAACCTACCCCCAAACGCTGATGAAGAAACGAAGATGGTATAATTTTTTATTTTTTATTTATTGTGAAATTTAATTTTATAGAAAATAATTTAATATTGAAAAAAATTGTTTTTGCAGCGGTTTGCTCATACCCATATTCTACGAGTTATTGGGGGGTCTTGATGGCAGACAAATCTCGCAACAAGGTCAATTTGATGTGGTTGCCTCATTTGGAAAGTACCATGGACCAAAAAAACAAATGTCGGGGAGGGGCAGTGTTGGCATATCTATTTCAGGAGTTATGCAGAACCGTCGACTCAGACAGACGTGTCATTGGTTGCTGCAGTCTGGGGCATGAATTTGAATGCTGTTTTTAAGCCCGACGCCTCGAAACCCGACCCCATTCCAATTCCCACTTGTTCAGAGGTACTAATAAATATTGATTTTATTATATTCTTTTTATATTAGAACATTTAGAATTGTTTTTTTGAATTATAGGTGGTTGGGTCAGTTAACACACGTATGGCTACCAACCACCTAGCAGGATTATCGACTGTTGATCGATAAGATAGATGGGGTAAATTTCCAGGCTCAAATTTTTTTATTTAAATTTTGTAAATCAGAAAATTTTTAATTGATTTTTTTAAATTCAGTTTATCTAATTGATTTTACATATTTTTTATAGTTTCTATGGACGTCGTACGGGGGTCTTGATATTCGAGCATGCATTCCGCCTGAAATAATATTGAGTGAGGGCGTTTGGATTTTGGTGGTTCCGCTTATACACTACAAGATAGTCGAGTGACATCCTACCGATTGTGTGCTATGGAAATTCAACTATGTACAAGGGATTTCGGATATGCCACCCAATTTGGACACATTACCCAAGTTAACGTGACAAGGCAAGACGGAAGTCCATTAGGGCCAACATCACGCGGACTGGATGATGTAGTGGATGCCTTGTTTGGGTAAGCGGCCCCGTTCTATGGAATCCATTGGGAACTATAGCGTTACCTATGAGTATATGGTGTGGTACCATCAAAATAGGAAGCCGCGTATATCCCGGAGAAGCGAGAACGAGAAATAGTTGCACCTCCTCGAAATCATCCACCGACATAGTGTCCCCTGAAGCAATATGGTTCCCGTACGGGGGGAGGTGGCCAGAGAAAAGGAACACACGCTCCTAGGGCATCATCATCGGGAACAGCGCAAGCACCTGCCCAGCCAGAGACACCGGTGGCAGCACCTGTATTCTAGCAGTCACATTTCTCAATATTTCACCCCACGGGTAGTAGTCTATTGTTTCATCAAATGGGGAGTCCATTAGAAGGTTTTTTCACGGATGTGTTTCATCCACTTATAGTGGATCCCTAGTCTATAATTCGACACAGTTCGGATTTGGTATTGTGGATCAAACCTCACAGCAGAGCCTATTCTTCACCAGCCCTAGTGTGAGTGGTGGGACTCGTATTTCATTTGGGGATGATGATGATGATGACGATACTGATGGTGGTGCCAATGTTTGAAGGAATCCGCGTCGAGATCGTCATCCACAGCAGTGCAGTATGGATGGACATAGGCGTCATTAGGATGATTATGTAATTTACAAACGCGGACCGCGTATGCAAATCCAATTCGAGAGTCTAAAGTAAGGAAGATCAGCAGGATAACTATCGACCGACTACTACTTGACAAAAGGATGATTATTCAATGTAATACTGCAAGTAAATGATGCCAAGAACGTGTCTTTTTACGTGCATGTATGCACGGTCAGCAAATAATATAGTAGTTAGTTGAGTATCGTATCCATAGGGATTGTCTAGGAATTAAATACCACAATAGTTACTTATGAATTGGATGATTTCAGATTTTAATTAAGAAAATAATTTAAAGAAAATGAAGTAAATGATTGAGGGAATAGGCAAACACTTATGTCAAGATGATTGATTGTAACATCCTATTTTTGATATAGGAGAAAGCCATGTATTGATTCTTAAGCAATTGAATTAAGTGACTATAATTGAAAGTGTGAAGGACCTATTCAAAATTTAAGTAAACTAGGAGTTAAAAACCGAAGTGACCAAATAGTTAGTTGGCAATAGTTATGGTTTGCATGGTAAGTTAGTTTCATTCAAGGGATAAATGAGTTGGCATGCTAGTTCAAGGGCACGTGTAAGGCCAATTAAATCCTTGCTGGGAACCAAACAAATGATAACTATCATCTTCACTCTTCTTAGGCCGAAAAATTGAAATTTAGAGAGAGAGAAAAGAATTGTTCTTGACATCTATCTTGCTTGAATTTCGGTTAGATTGGAGCTCAAATTATGCTTACATGCTTGAAGTTGTAAGTTTTCTATGTGTTATCCTCTTGAATTGAAGTGTGACTTAGTATAGTCTAATCGAATCAATTCTTGTTTGATGATGATGATGGTGATTGGTGTTGCTTGATTGTTTCGGCTTAATAGAAAGTTAGATAGAATTGAGGTTGAATTAAGCATGTTTTGACAAACTAGAATGGTAATGACTAAATCTATAATCATAATGATGACTCAATATGTTAGAATTACACGAATTCAACATGAAACAATGTAATTGAACTAGATTAAAAAGAAAAGAGAAAACTGCCCTGTTCAATCATGATCTTTGATGAAACTATTTTGGGGATTGACAATGTACAATAGCTTGAACTACAATTAAATAACAAAAAATGGAATTATTGTATCACAAGATTATGATGATGTTAGTACATAAGGGAAAGGGTCTTAAAAAGGGAATTTTGATGATTGAATTGTGATTTGGAATAGGAATTGAAACTGCCTATGCTGTACTGCACCTTACCAAACCGTTCTGTGGAAATATGGAAAATTATGTAATTGTTTAAAGCTATTAAGTCTTAATTGGCATCATAATAACTTAATAACTAGCCTATTGATACATGGATGTTCATAATTGAGAGTTAAGAATTGCTTAAATGAACAATTGTGAGCAGAATACCATTGAGCAGTTTTGAAATGTTGAATCATTGAGGGAAGGGCTGTGTCGAATAATTATATATGTCCAATGTCTAGAAATGATTAATGAGGGAAAAATTAAGGGTTTGGGTTGAAGAATTTATAAAGAACCATGAGAAAGTTTACCTTAAGAGTTGCTTGAGCATGTGTGTGATAAATAGAAATAACTAAATGATGAAGAAATGATTTTAATACCCCATTGAATTGTTATTGAATTTAGACAAGGGAGTTGATGAAGGGGATAAGAGGCTTAAAAGAGTGGTGATTCTAGATCAGAATTAGCTCGGTGTAGTTGTGAGTATATTTATGTTTAAGTAAACATGAAATTGTTGAATGTTTTAAAGTTACTTGGTTGCATGGCAAGGCTTAAATTGCCTAAGAATTGCTTGGAGTTGCTAAGGTTGGTAAGATGATAGTAGCCAAGGTAAGTGGATCAATTACTTGTATCTTTTCTTTAGTTAGTTCATGAATTGGTTCCTTGAATTGCTTAATGGAAAATCTAGTGAAAATTGGCTACGCATTTGATTGGTTATGAAGAATATAGATCGAATCACCAAATAGCTCTCATGTATGTTTCAATAGTACTCGGTGCTATTGCTTGAGAAGGAAATGATTAAGAAAAAGACTATATGCTTTAATGGTACTGATTACCGTTGCCTGAAAGTCCTTAAACAAGACATATGCTTCAATGGTACTAAATACCATTGCCTGACAATGCTTAAACAAATAGTATTTATGTTTCAATGGTATTGGGTACCATTGCCTGATAATAATTGAATGATTAAATTATATACATCAATGGTGTAATCCACCATTGCCCGATAATTCCAGATTGAATAACTATACATTCAATGGCATACGTCCATTGCCTGATGATGTTGAGCGAATATGCCTTCTATGATTTATCTAAACAATCCATGTTAAACGATGCTTTACGTCTATGTTAAGTTTGGTTACTAAATTGATCAACTATGGTAGTTGCTTGATGACACATACTTTTGAAAGCACAGTTTTGCTAATTTGTATTTGTATCGGAATGAGCTTCCTGCCAAGTGATGTTAGATCTTACATTTATATAGTTAACTATGTTTGAAGCCTACAACCTAATTACTCACCCTGTTTCTTTTCAGGTGAAGCATGTTTGTAGTTAAAGTCGTGGAGATAAAGCAAGGTCACTAGAGGCAACAAAAGTATGTTATGTTTTGTTATGTAAACTCCTAGAAGGTGGCACTAGCTAGAATTCGATGCTTGAGAATCTTTAGATTTGCTATGGTGGGATGCAATTATACACTAGCAAGATTTATATATATATATACCTTGTGTTTGGATATTGTTTGGTAAATTGTTGATTTGGTTAGATTAGCTATGGATGAATCTTTGATTATTGTAGTCTCATTCTTGGGATTGTTTCGATTGCTTGTAAGACATATAAAGTGGTTTTTCATCATGATTATAGCATGAAGTTAGGAGATCGAATGTCCTAAGTAGATAATTCAAAGATAATGCTCAAAAATGATATTGCTCGTGCGTTCAAGTGATTAAATGAATTCATAACTTGTAGGAACTTTGAAAATTCACCTAGTCTTTATTTAGTTTCACAGATATCAACTTAAAACTACAAACTATTAACGGATTATTGAAGGATTATGATAGTCTTCCCTACTTGAAATTGTCCTATAACTGTTTTCTAGGCTGTATTAAGGATAACTTGAATCTTATGTGGTTTACTTGATGCTTCTTGATGCTTAAACATTGTGTTATATGCTTGTCCACCAAATGTCTCACATTGAGTCCTCCTCTTCGTGTACTAGCTTGTTAGTCAAGTTAGATTGTATTCTCCTAGATCGTCACTATCTTCTAGTCCTGGGGTTTGGGGTACTGCATTGATGGGCTTGGCAAGGGATGTTTGGATTTCACGCTGGCGATGGCAGCAAGTAATAACATTCAACCTTGGTTTTATTGCCGAGAAGATTTTAAGTTAGCATTGCCTCTGTTGATGACAATACTCTAAGTTAATCATTTTTAACACCTACATGTCTATAGTGATATTTTCAAATTATTAACTTGGAAAAGCTTTAATCTTTACTCCTTAGGGGTAGATTTACTTCTGAAGTAAGCTCGTCTACTTGAACATCTTTTGTCGAAGTTTCACTCCTTAGTATTTGGGCATTAATCTTTATCTCCTAAGTCAGTTAAGATATTAAGGGATAATGAGCATTCAATGCCAACTGCCGTACGGCATAAAATACGGGAAAATTAAGCACAAGCAAAATAGGAAATAAAGGCAATGTATTTAATTATTAAAAACATAAAAGCTAAGCGTTCATCGCAAAACACCCTTAGCCAACTTAAAAGATTAGTTCATGGTTAGGGAAACCAACAAACTACTATCGTTTTTAAACACCATCATAAAAATTATAATTAAATCTAAGAGAAATGGACTAAAACATGAGATCCGTCAATCTAACCCTTCAATGATCTAGAGCTCTCGAAAACAGCCTGGTTCAAGCCTCGGTTTGCCTCTACTCTCTCTTTAGATGTCTATATATAGGCGTACGTGGAATCTCTAGTTAGGGTTAGGGTTTTGAAAGTTTGTTACCACCATTGTAGTCACGTTATCTTCTCTTTGAATTAGGGATGACCTGGCTTTGACTCACAACTATTTGACTGGGCATCAAACTCCCTTCTTTTGCGGGCTAACCTTGGCAATCCCTTTTCCTGCATTTTGCCAACTGTACTCAGTGTTTTTCTTTCTTGCATTCTACCAATTGCGCTCTGAACCTGCTACAACTTGCACACCACAACAATAAAACACCATTCATTATGGAAATAAAATTGGTGCATTCTTTAAGTCCTAGATGCAAATGAATGAAACTACTAGCAAAATGTATTAATATGTACATAAAGTTAAGAAATAGCATGGCAATATAAGCATGAAAAGTACAAATTTTGGAGAGTTAGCATTCCTCCAAACCTAGCTCATTGCTTATCCTCAAGTAATGCAAAACTATAAACTATAAAAGAAAAGTAAAGAAAGGTAAAGTGCAGCGTCAATTTTTTTCCTGATTAACAATACAAGCTAACAAGTAAAATATGGCCGTAGTTCTATTCTCAGATATCTCAGAGTAGTAATGCCAACAGAACAGTAAATTAAAGGGCAATAATATAAATCTAAACTAAGGTCATGAAGTGTTCATGAAGTGCGTGTGGTTTGCATCAAGTATCTCTCAACTCCCTTAGTCAATTTTACTACCAAAACTCATAATATTTTTTTTCTTTTATTAACCAAGGGTTTTTTATTTGGAAATATGTTTAGGTTTGGGTCATAAAGTTGTTTGGCGTGAGAAGTAAGAGGGAGCATACCATGAACCCCCCACGTTAATCCAAATATTACTAAGCTTACGCATTACACTCATATCCTAAAGTTTTAGCCTGAGAACTAAGAGGGACCAAACCACGTAGCCCCAAGCTATGTAATATCTCTAAGGCAGAGAAGAGTTCTAAAATTTTTCTTACCTTTGGCAAAACATTGTTGCCTTATTCTTTATTTTTACCCTGGCATAATTTTTTTTATTTTTTCTTGAGTTTAGATTCAAAAATCCTAAGTTTGTCTTGGGAATTAGATGCATACTACGTGTTTAAGTGAGACTAATTTCTCTAAGTTAGAGATCAATTATCAAGCAACTTGGCATTACTAAATCTACTGGCTCATGTTAAATTGGAGATTTGAAATTCATCATTGAACAAGGTCATACAAGGAAAAAAATCTAACTATTCTAGCAATGTGATTGGCAAAATTATCAGTTCAAAATTAAGGCTTGGATTTTTTTTATTTTTTAATGGTTTGGTATGCATGTAATACCCCACGCTGACCTATAAGGAATTATCGGACTAAAAGTAGACAGTCTAACTCGTCTACCAAGTTAGAGTTCAAATTGTTTTAGATTCAAGGCTTAAGGTAGAAGTAAACATTCGAAAGAAATATAGTCAACCACCTAAAAGGTATTCAAGAATTGAGGCTAATCCAATCAAGAAAAAAAGGAGACTATTAGAGGACAAAAATCATACAATAAATGCATACATGTTATTATCATTTGTATCACATGATTCATATCAGATTACACATACTAGTCAATCCAAATTTCAATAGATGTATCATAAGCAACCAATATCATTTCACATAGCATATTATTCAAAACATGTTCATAGCATCATGTTCTTATAACAAAACATTATATTGAATAATGACATACCTGGCATCCAAGCATTTCATACAAAAAGAATTACCAAAACAATTCTATTATTCCAAAGAACTAGATCGACTTATACCATTACCAACCATGATTATACAAATACATACGATGATTAACCATTTGTATAATTAAATTTCAAGTCAATTTCAAGTCAATTTCAAGCTCCTATTACCAACAATATCTATCAAGCAGCAACCTACTCGTATAATCACATGCCAAACAATCACATACATAGCAATTTCATATAATGGTTCTAGACAATTACCAATCAATCTAAGCATTCATCGAAGCATTCATATCAACCAATTACAAGGAATACATACATTAAATGTACATATACAAAATCCATCAGAATTGTATCATTTACTTACATACATACAAGCCAACTAACCCTGTCCAGATTAATACATATAAACCTCTATTCTAGTGCCACCCTTTTTGGAGTTAACAAAATATAATTGCAAAACATACATTTTAAGTTTCGGGTGACCTTGCTTGATCTCCTTACTAGAGCTGGCAGGGAATTAACCTGAGAAATATAATAGGGTGAGCAGTCAGAGAGGTAGTCTTGCAAGCAATTCAATTAACAAGTGTACGCAATAGTAAATATATTCACAATCAAGCTATCAGAATTGGTTGACTATCAATCAAGACTACTTTGTCATATCATTATTGCCAAATCGAACATGCAAGTTCATTATTTCACATACAGTTGTCATATATTTATTCATTATGGTCACAATTATACATCATTTTATACAGAATTTGCAATTCTAGCAATCCCTAGAGGTTGATCCAATATCAGGTAATTAATCAGAGATGTATATGGTATAAGCAACCATAGTTGAAACCTATAACACATACTAGAATTTATTCAAGAATTTCCAATGTAACTACTTCATTAGCAGGCAATGATATTCATGTCATTGAATTAGTCACTTTTATATCGAACATGGGTACAATTGTACCTTTCAGGGGACCTTGTCCTAAATTTCAGGCTGAGCTCAGAATATATGTCCTATTGGCATGCCAACAAACTACGAGTCTCTTATATCATGACTCACTACTAACATTTATCAATTCGGACAACCTTTATATCAGAAAACTAATGTACAATCAATACACATAATGCTACAAAGCATCTATCTAGTCACATTTTATTCTTCATCATCCGAGTTTACCTTGATGCTTACTTTGCCAAGGTTCAACCCATTCCAAGCAACTAGACATTTGTGTCTAGCTGAGCATTCAAGTATTTAAGCACACAAATAATCATTGGATTATACATAAGAATTCATAATACACTCACAACTACTCTGAGCTAATCTTGTTCCCGTATAAATAGCCCTTTTTACCTTTGATCTTCTTGATCCGATTCTTTCTTGTCTAGTAAGAAATCAATGATATATTAGAATACTTTCACACACACACACACTCTACTTAACTATATATCAAAACTTTTCTCAACAAGCATTTTTAGACTTAAATCTCTTTTAATATTCATACCTAGTCTCCAATTAAACAATAGAAGACCCAAATTACTAGCTCTTATTGCAACATTCATCAAATCCATCAAAATAATCTCCAAATCATAGTGTCTATAACAGGGTAGACCAAAACTATTTTCAAAGGCTCCTAAACAGCCCCTAAGCCGTTCTCTAAATGGTTCCTCAAACACCTAACATTTCCATTATTTCATTAATTATCTTCAAAGTAAGAATTCCAAGCATCAAACACTCATATCAAGCTCAAAATCTAGCAATATTGTTCTAAATACATCCTTCACTACAATTTAAAACAGATCCTAAATGGCATTTATGATCAAGGAAATCAAATTCCCTAAACCGATACGTGTTTTCAACATGCAAGAATCGCACTCCATCAGCCAATCTTCAAACCACAATCAAATAACAGAATCGAAGCAAATAAACATCAAGAAAACTTACATTTAAACAAGCACACAACACTGTGAAAGTATAGTCTCCCAATTAGATTGAAATTCAAGCAAAAATCATCACCATGGCCACGAGCTCTCTTTCTTACTCCCACAAATTTATTTTCGGTATTAGGGAGAAATGGGAAAGGAAATGACCATTTGTTTGGTCAAAAATCCATGGTGTAAACAAATCTTACATGTGGTCACTCCAAGTCACGCCACCTCATCAAACCTTTCTATAAAATCATCTTTCCATGTAATACCATTATATATAAAAGTTAACTAAATAGTCACTTCCATTTGGTACTCAAGTTAGTGCTTTAATTTGATTTGGTCCCACAAAGAAACCTAAATCAACAACTATTCGATCTTTTAACAAAGCTAATGACCACTCTAATAAACAAAAATTCTAGGATGTTACGATGCATGGTTCTACCTAATCTACATGGCAATAACAAAATGCAAACTTAAACTTAAAAATTAAAAATGAATGTCATGGAAATAAATGCATTGTCCTCAATGCATGAGAACACATATATACAAATGCCATGTATTCTAAAAATGAAAAATATAAAACTAAGTAGTTAAGGGGATGATGAATCCTCTTCAAAATGTTCGACATGAATGACACGAGTCTTTCTTTTGATGAAGTTGCCTCGATTTGGTGCTAAAGATTTCTTCCTTTTCAACTATGGCTTCGGGGCAGCAGTAGAGGCTTTCACTTCTTACAGGACCTCTTCAATTACCTTTGTCGGCTCAGATGTGGCGAGAGTAACATGGCGGCTGAAGAGGCTAGAGCCACTGGTGCCAAATTATTCTTGGCAGACAGGTTTTCATTAGACTCAACATCGATAGGTTGTGTATCAATTCTGGCAGAATCTAAGTGGGCAGGTGATAATGGTGTTGTGGCATTAGATTCCTAGATTATAGTATGAGCAGACTGAGGGCTAGTTGGCATTCCTTTTGGTGCATGGAGCTTAGTTGGGAACTCTTGATATTGTGGCAAAGGATTGGTGGATATGCTTGCAAGTGTTATCCGTAGGGCACAGTCTCTAGCCCTAATATATTTCCAGAGCGCCAAATTTTATTCCTCAGCCTTCTTGAACTTCTATAGAAGGAGTTTTTGGCGTTGATAGATATATGAGTGTAATGCCACCGCATCAGCTGATATTTGTGTGGAAGGTTCAGCCTTTGGCGTTCTGGTAGTAGATACAGGTTGGGTAACTTTTCCCTTGCCCTTTTCTTTAGCCTCCCTAGCAACCAATTACCCCAAAGAGCAAGGGTGATGCTTTCGTTGCATTTTTGGACGTTGTCAGAGTCGAGTGTTGGCACCTTATACTGCATGCAAGTGGTGGAGATAAGTGAAGGAAAAATTAAACTACCACAATTCTTACTAACACACTTGTACGTGTCGTCAATGATCAGGCGAACTATATTGATCTTCCTTCCTATCATGATTGAGCGCAGCAATGCCATCCTGTCCTCTGACTCTATTCCATTGTGTATGGTCGGCATCAGATTGGCCTTCAAGAAATGGTTTCATTCTCTTGGATGTGGTCTTAATACTAGCCTATTCATTGTCCTCTTGCCTTTGGAGAAGACATTCCACTTTGTGCCTGGTTCGCATAAATCCTTCAACAGCAGCTGTCTCTTGGCACCATCCATGGATTCGGTGAATGCTGAATGCTCCTCTCCAGCTCCATCTAATTTGAACATCTGATTTATGTACCCATCATCAAACTAAACATATTGGTTTCGAACGAAAACGAATGGTGAGGTCTTCGTGGTGTGGTGGGCGTAAAATTCTCGAACAATTGTTGATTGAACTTTATATAGATGATGACAAAAGGTCTCCCAGCCATTTTTCTTGACGATGGCAGCCACCTCTACCGAATATCCCATATTGGGTTCATTCTTGAAATTGAACCCCTTTTCATAGTAAAAGGTTCACGCCATGTAGTTCTCTTCATACTTCTTCTTTGTCTCATCATTGAAGATGATTTTGAGAGGGGATGATGAAGATGCCATTGAGGATTTTTTTGGGGGAGGAATTTATCAGAGTGGAAAATGGAAAAAATGTGCGTTCTTGCTTTTTCTTGCTAACTTGAAAGAGAGGAAAATGGAAAGATTCTTGATTAAGGGGGAGATGGGAATTAAATAGAGTGTAATGAGGCGGTTGGGATGGCTTAAAGTGGAGTAAGTGGAGATAATGATGGGATTGGGCAGTTGAGACGTGTATGGGGAGTGGGATAATGATGAGTTTGGGCGAGTAGGAGAATGACAGCGTAAGAAACGGGGCACAACTAGAATTAGGTTAAAATTTCAAACTTTAGAATTTTAAGATAAGCAACTAGGGTTTCCTACTCAGCAAGAGTTAATCTCTTTTGGGCCTTCTCTAACTAGAGTCCACGTGTTACCTTGACTTATTACGATGGATGTTTGAATGACAGCCTATCTTGGCATACTGCCTTGGCAAAATTACATGTGCTAACACTCACAAAACCTTTTAAAAAAGAAAAAAATAAGATAAATAAACCAAAATACCAAAAAGAAAATAATTATCCTAATTATTTACAGTGGTCATTCTATGATGGCAAAATTTACTGAATCTCTTCTAGGAGAATAATCGCCTTGGAATTACTCTGACTTCCTTCCTAATAATGCTTGTACCTTTGGTCATTCACTTTGAACGTTGTCCATATTTTTAAGTCATTGATGTTTACTGCTCCATGAGCATAAAGTTTAACTACTTCAAAGGGTCATGACCACTTGGATTTGAGTTTACCTGGAAACAACTTAAGCCTTGAATTGAACAACACTTTTCCCAACTTCAAATAGTCATGGCAATATTCTACTGTCATGGCACCTCGTTGTTCTTTCTTTATAAAGCTTGCCATTTTTATAGGCTTGTGCTCTAGACTTCTCCAGCACATTCAGATATAACAATTGCTTCCCATCTGCGGCCTTCTATTCCATGTTTAATTGTTTGGTTACCAATAAGCTTGGTTTTCTAATTTCACCGGAAGATGGCATGACTTCTCAAACACCAGATTGTATGGGGAAGTCCCTAAGGGTGTTTGGAAATATGTCCTATATGCCCACAAGGAATCATCTAATCTCAAAGACCAGTCATTCTGAGTTGGATTCACGGTTTTCTCCAAGATATTCTTGATCTCCTTGTTTGAAATTTCTACTTGGCCATTTGTTTGAGGGTGATAGGAAGTGGAAATTCTTTGCTAGATTTTGTACCTGCATAGAGCTTTAATGATTAAATGTCATTTAAAATGGGTACCTTCATCATGTATGAGGGCTCTAGGGGCACCGAATCTGGTAAAAATATGCTTGTGCAGGAACTTGGCGACGATCTTGGCATCATTTGATTGGAGAGCAACAATCAACCCACTTTAAGATATAATTTACTGCCACAAGTATGTATAAATTTTCAAACAATGAGGGAAAAGGAACAGTTCCACATGCATGATATTTTGAAGTGGTAATTGATGTCTACTGGAAATGTTTCTGGTTCGTTGGCACCTGTCACATGACTTGGCGAAATAATGGGCGTCCTTTAATAGTGTTGGCTAGAAAAATCCTGTCTGCAACACTTTGGCTGCTATCTTCATTCCAGCAAAGTATCCTTCGTATGGTGCTGCTAGGCAAAGCTGAAGAATGTTTTGTTGTTCTTCCTCTTTCACACAACGACAAATAATTTGGTCGGCACATTGTTTGAACAAGAACAACTCATCCCAATAGTATTACCGAATATCCCCCAGAAAATGCTTCCTGGCATTACTTGACAAGTCTAGTGGCATTATATTGTTGACCAGGTAATTGATTATGTCAGCATACCATGGAATAGTAATGATCACAAGAAACTGTCATCAGGGAAATCATCTCTAATGGTAGTGGTGCTGCCATCCTCATGGTGGTGCTCTAAACGAGACAAATGATTAGTCACCAGGTTCTCACTCCCTTTCTTATCTCGAATCTCGAGATCAAACACCTGTAACAAGAGTGTCCATCAGATTAGTTTGGGCTTGACATCATTCTTGGACATGAGGTATTTGATTGTCGAGTGGTCTGTGTACAGCATGAATTTACTACCCACTAGATGAGAACTAAATTTGTCAAACCAAAAGACAACTGCAAGGAAATCTTTCTCAGTTGTTGTGTAGTTAAGCTGGGCTTCATTCAATGTATGGCTGGCATAATAGAAGGCATGGAAAATTTCTCCACGGCTTTATCCTAACACAACTGATGAGTGTTTAAAATTACTATTTTTATGACCCTTTTTACTCATATTATTGTTAGACTTAGGCTCATTTTAGTTGCATTATTAGGCATTCATGCATGTTTTAATGATTTCCTTCACTGTCATGCTTGATTTAATAATTTGGTTGATTTTTGTGGAAAAAGGTACGGGTGGTATGTGTTTTTGTGTGTGCAGGACCTAATTGCCCAAGCAAGTAGGAAATTGCCGAGGCAATTGACGATAAGAAGAAGGGAGCTGGCGATTTTGTTGGACAAATCCAACTAATTCGAGTTTATTACGAGGACAAATCCTAGAAGAATTGGAGATCAAATTCTAAGAGTTTTAGGAGGAATTTTTGGAGGAATAAAAATATAATAATAAAAGTGATTTATTTCTTTTATTCTATTTAATTCCAACTTAACTTCCTTCTTAAGAAAGACTTTGACCTAGCCAACTCCTATAAATAGAAGACCTAGCCGCCTACTTCAAAGGGGAGTTTTACTTGGAGAGAAAACTAGGGTTGTTCGACATCTTCTTCTTCTTTCTTCTTTATTCCATTTGATTCATGGCTGAGAGTTATTCTTTTGTATATCTTTCAAAACCAGCCATGAATTGATGTAAATTGGTTTGGGCTATTGTGTTTTTGTGGTTGTGAGAACGATTAGATTTGTTTAGGTATTTGAGTTTGTAATTTTTTTTTTAAAGTTTGTTCATTATTGGTTCTTAATTTTACGAGTGAATTGGGAGAGGATCTCGTGAATTCATCCATTTATCTAATATTGGGAGAGTTATATTAAAGAAATAAATGAGCATGGTCTTTATTCAATCAATCGATGGTGAAGACTAATTTGACTTAGGGATAAGTTGCGAATTTCAACGACTAAAAGGAGCGCAAGATAGGTTGTTGTCCACCCTTGGTTTATGCAGGGATGTATTATCAAGGCATGCATAATTAATAGTGTTTCGAGTTAGGGATAACGAGAAACCATTGAAGAACGCTTCACCGAACTTTGAAGGTTATTGCCGAATTGCCCAGACAATCGCTCCATTCCCAATTGCCCAGGCAATTGTAGAATTGCCCAGGCAATCTGACTGGATTCAATTGAAGAGCAATTGAGCTACTCCAGCACTCAATTACCACGACGGTCCATTCAACTATCACACCACGACTCACGATAACCTGGCCTGCTCTCTTAAATCGATCACCCCTTTCTATTTTATTTTTTTGTTTAGTTTATTTTACTTGATATTTATCTCTATCAATCTATTTCTTTTCTACGCAGTAACTTAAGAAAAGTGGCCCAAACCAATCCCTATGGAGACGATACTCAATACTTATCATATCACTTTATTATACGTGTATACTTACACCATTTGCGTTGCACTAAAAACACGCAACAAGTTTTTGGCACCGTTGCTGGGGATTGGCAATTGGTGTTAGTTGTTTTTGTTATTGCATTTTTCTTATTATTTTACTAACTTTTATTTTTGTTTGTTTTATCAAAAAAAATTCAGGTGCGCTACAAGTTAAGGGACATCAACATGTCGAGAAATAAAAGCTGATCTATTCGAGAGTTGACGATGGAAGATAGGAATCAATCCAATCAAGAGTTTCTTACACTCACAGATGATTACCTATACCAATCAAGAAAAGCCTATATCGTGGAAAACTCATGCGCTTGTTGTGGAGAACATCATGTGTTTGAAGATTGCCCTCGCAATCCCAATGCATATGGCTACAAGGAGGACCACAGATGGAACCAGCAGCAAAATCCTTCATGGTATGATCAAAAAGCTCAAATTTTTTTACCATGACAATTTTGCCACAGCAACAGATATGTCATGGCAATATAGTCATTTTCAAGAGCATTCAAATTCCTTGGAGGAAACATTGCTAGCTTTCTTGGCTAGAATTGACGAATCAATTGAAGAGATTCGAGAGCTATCAAAGTCCATGGACACGAGGATAGCTCAGTGGGATGCACCCTTGAGGGATTTATAAGGTCAATTGAGGAGATCTATATATGCCAAGGAGCAATACTAGGAGAGATCCCTATGTGTGAGGATCAATTAAAACCTCCAAGTCAAGAGCCTGCCAATGAGAAAGACTGCCCGAAACTTGATGAGCCTATGCAACGAATTGCCATGACAGTTATTGAGGAGCCTGAACAGAGCAACATCACGACAATATTCCGAGAGGCTGAGAAGAGTAATGCTACAACAGATTGATCGCATCCACCTTTGCCACAGAAATTGCACAACCACATGCAAGATCAATGAGATGAAAATACTTTGCTAATGGAATATGAGCAGGTGATGGTTGAACCTTTTGAATTCTTTAAAAACTCACCTCATTCGTTGTAGGTATTTCTTGAGGAGCCGGCACTGATAGATTTGAAGCCATCAAAATCTCTATTGATGGAGATGTATGAGGAGCCTAAAGAAAATGGTGTTTGGATTCATGAAGCTTTTTAGAAACTTGGTTCTTCCCTTAACATTCATAGAATTTTGGCAGATGATTGTCACAGCAATTGGCTTGAACAACAATTGCCATGACAATGAAGGCTATATCCAACCATGATAGAGGTCGACGATAATGAGGTAATTAAATGGTTTGGTGTTGATATAACTTTTCCTATTAATATATTCTTGCCTTCAGGAACAGTAACAAGGTGGAGGGTATACATGGATTACAAGGAAGGCACCTCCACCATGATAACGCAAAAGGGAGTAGCTTCAAGCACATGACCCAACTCTTTTTGGGCAATATTGTCACCCGATGGAGGGTACGGATGGACTATAAGAAATATCAGAAACGACCATTCTAAAGCTTTTTTATCTATATTTTTTATTTCCAATTTTGATAATTATGCTTTTATGTTTATTTTTAATTTTTTAGGATAAAAGTTTCAAGGGATAAGGAGTTTCCTAGCTTCCTTCTTCCTTTGAACTCTTAAGTTTTTCTTTCTTGTTTTACTTTGTTTTTCCAATCAAGAACCTACATGAACCATAAACCCATGGACAATTTCCAATCATGAACCATGCTCCGGTAATTGCCAAGGCAACTAAAAATGTCGCGACAAGTTCACATGCCTTGGCAAGCCTCGATAAGATTGCTGAATTACTCAGCTTTTTGGCGCAATGAATGGAGCGACTAGAGGCCCGACAACTACTTTTCATACGGTATAATGAAGGATCGCGATGTGGCCATCATACGAGTCAAATCAGAGAACTATCTCGATAGCACCATTCCCTTCCCAATTTTTCCTACCGAACTACTTGCTCCGGCAACTAAAGATTCCGTGACAACTGCTGTACAGAAAGTTTCTGCCCCAATGAAGTCGCCCCCTGCCAAGCAATAAAAGTTAAAGTGTAAAGCTTCTAACATCGATGAGGCCGCAAAGGAGGATGCACAAAGCGACAAGGTAGCAGAGACAAAGGTTCAAGAGGCACGACCAGCCACACGCCAATAACCACCACGAGCCGGAAAAAGAATCAAGTACATGACTCAAAAGAAACTCATCATTTAAGGTGACAACCTTTCCGACTAACTCATTTGCATTTTAATTTTAAATTTTATTTGCACGCATTGAGGACAATGCTTGTTTCGAGTTTGGGGGGTGTTTGTTTCTAGTTCATTTCATTTTTAGTTGCATTCATCTTTAGTAATAGCATATAGGTTGCAGATGTTACTTGCCATGCCTTTGATTGGATTTAATTGCTTGAACTTGTTGAATATCTGAGGACGAATTTTTGTCACTACACTTAATTGAAAGAACCTTTAAATTTTAGGATTGCATGAAAAGAACTTAGAATTTTACCATGATGCTAAATATTATGAACACGGTTGTGGCTTGTTGATTGAAAGAAACTTAGTGAACTCAGGTTGCTTCAAATTTGGGTAAATTTAAAATTAAAAGTTAATTTCTTGATCGAGGTGCCCGAAATTGGCTCTAGTTTATAAAAAAAATAAGAAATTGCTTGCTTTACTAGAGGTGCACAAAATTGGCTCTAGTAAAAAGAAAAATAAATACCCCGGTAATTAAATTGATAAAAGCCTATTGTTCACATAGAATCTTAAAAATCAACTTGTACACAACTACGCACACACATTGTCACGGATTATAGTTTGGTTCTGGGAAATTTTTGTACTATCAGAAAAACTTAAAAGGTGATCATACTTTGTGCCACGGTTTTGAGTTTGAAGGCAAATTTAAAGCATGTCTTTGATTATTAAAGTCTTGGCAGGTAATTGTTAGTTTTGCATTGCTTGAGGACAAGCAATATCTCCAGTTTGAGGGTGCGATGAGTGTTTAAAAGTACTATTTTTATAACCCTTTATACTCATATTATTGTTAGACTTAGGCTCATTTTAGTTGCATTATTAGGCATTCATGCACGTTTTAATGATTCCTTCACCGTCATGCTTGATTTCATAATTTGGCTGATTTTTGTGGAAAAAGGTATTGATGGTATGTGTTTTTGTGTGTGCAAGATCTAATTGCCCAAGCAAGTAGGAAATTGCTGAGGCAATTGATGACAAGAAGAAGGGAGCTACCGATTTTGTTGGATAAGTCCAATTAATTCAAGTTAATTACGAGGATAAATCCTAGAAGAATTGGTGATCAAAAGGAGATTAAATTCTAAGAGTTTATAGATGAATAAAAAAATATAATAATAAAAGAGATTTTTTTATTTTATTCTATTTAATTCTAACTTAACTTCATCCTCAAGAAAGACTTTGACCTAGCCAACTCCTATAAATAGAAGACTTAGCCGCCTACTTCAAATGGGAGTTCGACTTGGAGAGAAAACTAGGGTTGTTCGACATCTTCTTCTTCTTTCTTCTTTATTCCATTTGATTCATGGCTGAGAGTTTTTCCTTTGTATATCTTTCAAACCCTGCCATGAATTGATGTAAATTGGTTTGGGTTATTGTGTTTTTGTGGTTGTGAGAACGATTGGATTTGTTTAGGTATTTGAGTTTGCAATTTTAATTCAAAGTTTGTTCATTCTTGGTTCTTCATTTTGCGAGTGAATTGGGATAGGATCTCATGAATTCATCCATTTATCTAATATCGGGAGAGTTAGATTCAAGAAACAAATGAGCATGGTCTTTATTCAATCAATCGATGGTGAGGACTAATTCGACTTAGGGATAAGTTGCAAAATTCAACGACTAAAATGAGCGCAAGATAGGTTGTTGTCCACCCTTGGTTCACGCAGGGATGTATTATCAAGGCATGCACAATTAATAGTGTTTCGAGTTAGGGATAACGAGAAACCATTGAAGAACGCTTCACCGAACTTTGAAGGTTATCGCCCAATTGCCCAAGCAATCGCTCCATTCCCAATTGCCCAGTCAATTGCAGAATTGCCCAGGAAATCTGACTGGATTCAATTGAAGAGCGATTAAGATACTCTAGCACTCAATTACCACGACAGTTCATTCAACTATCACACCACGACTCACTTAAATCGATCACTCATTTCTATTTTCTTTATTTTGTTTTGTTTATTTTACTTGATATTCATCTCTATCAATCTATTTCCTACTCACGATAACCCAAACTAATCCTTGTGGAGACGACACTCGATACTTATCATATCACTTTATTACTTGCGACGTGTATACTTACACCGTTTGCAATGCACTAAAATCACGCAACAACAACTCTGACAACGTAGCCAATAGCATCACACATGAGCTCGAATGGCTCATTCCAATCTGGTGCCTCAACTATTGGGGCATTAATTAACCTATCTTTCAATTCTTGAAAAGCTTTCAAACAAGAATCATCAAAAGCAAAAGTGGTATTCTGTTCCAAAAGTAAGCATAAAAGTTTAGAAATTTTCTAGAAGTCTTTAATAAAGAGATGATAAAAACTTGAATATCCCAAGAAACTTCTAATACCTTTGTTGCAACCCTTTTTTCGAGCTCGACGTTTTATAAAAATGAAACAACAACGAAGTCACCACCAATCTTTTAAAAGGTGTGATTGGATCACCTAAAAATGGGTCAGTTTAATAAAATCATTTTATTTTGTTAAAACAACATTTTGGTCTGTGAAAACAAAAATAGGTTCGAAGTCGATTACGTGTGGAGAAGGATTAGCACCCCACAGCGCCCAAAAATTGGTACCTAGCTGATTACAAAATTTTTTAATATCGGAATTTGCAAGTTCGTATAAAATTTAACTCATTGTCCATTTATGAATATGATTCCATTTTAACGGCCCCATCATCTAAAAAGTGAACTGCAATCACCGCCAACATTTCTGGCGCTAATCAATCACTTCCTTTCGATGAGACACTGCATTAATTAAGTTCCACTTTTTAATCATACAAACAAGGAAATAATTAGCGTGTTAAATATTTTATTTACTCTAAGTTTGTGATTATTAACCTAAAATATATTCTACATTGATTTTACCTATTAGGGCTAAAGTATGGTAAAGTGTGTTTTATTGAGTAGAGTGGGTAGTGGTTTTTGCTTTTACATTTACAAGGCTCTAACTAAGACATTAAAGTACGTAATCCTAAGGGCTTTATTTAACCTAGAAATTTAATTAAAAACTAATGCTTAGGTAATTTAGGAAAGAATCGAATTAATAAAAAATCTGAAAACTAAAGTTAAACGATTATATTTACAAGATTTAAATAAATGCAAAACCTTAAACAAATTAGTAAAAAAATGAACAAAAGAAGTTTTTAAAAGGTCTGTGTATCATTCCTGTAGCGAAGGTCCCCTTTTTTGTGTTATATCGCTAAAAAAACGATGATGTTTGAAATGTTGTTTTTTTATACGAAAATATATACTTATATTATATGATCATTAATTAATATAATATTCTAGTATACGTACGTATAATCATACGTATAATTAACATGACATCTATATACGCTTATACCCTAGATACATACGCGACATACATACATACACCCCTAATACGTATACATAGCTTATACATGCACACATCACCTTATATTAGTAACATTCATATAATGCAATATTAATATATTTACAAGTGAAAATGAGTGATTACAGTTGCCCCTCTTTGCTTGTTCTCATGAAATGGGAAACAAAGCAAAGATTCATAAGCACTCATTTTATCAGACTTCCCTGTTTGTAGCCTTGGAAAAACGAATTCTTTTGGACATTTCCGCTCTTCCCTGGCTGAATCTTCAGGCTCGTAAGTTCTTCCTATATAGAACTTCGTCACCTTCCGATCTTGGAGCTACAGGCTCTTTCGACATTGAACCCTTCGCTCTTATTTTTATCAGACTTTCCTGTTTGTAGCTTTGGAAAAACAAATTTTTTTGGACATCTCCGCTCTTCCTTGGCTGAATCTTCAGGCTCGTAAGTTCTTCCTATATAGAACTTCTTCACCTTCCGATTTTGGAGCTACAGGCTCTTTCGACATTGAACCCTTCGCTCTGATTTTTATCAGACTTCCCTGTTTGTAGCTTTGGAAAAACGAATTTTTTTGGACATCTCTGCTCTTCCTTGGCTGAATCTCCAGGCTCGTAAGTTCTTCCTATATAGAACTTCATCACCTTCCGATCTTGGAGCTACAGGCTCTTTTCGACATAGAACCCTTCACTCTAAGACAATGAAGCTCGGAGTCTTTCCTATATAAGACTTTTTGCTTTCGACACAACAGGTTTCCTATATAACCCTATGTCATAGGTGAATTGCTTTGACTGGGAGTTCTTCCTATATAGAACTGCGAGTCTTCACCTTGGAGCCATCAGTCCCTCCTATATAGAACTTTTTGGCGTCTTGAAATCTTGGAGTTACGGATTCTTCCTATATAGAATCTTTCACTCTAAGACATTGAAGCTAGGAGCCCTTCCTATATAGAACTCTTTGCTTTCGACACAACATGTTTTCCTATATAATCTTGCGTGTCATGGGTGAATTCCTTCGACCGGGAGTCCTTCCTATATAGAACTGCGAGCCTTCACCCTGGAACTGTCAGTCCTTCCTATATAGAACTTCCAGTTTCTGAAGCCTCGGAGAGGAGGATTCTTCCTATATAGAACCTCTCTCTTGAGCTTGAAAACATGTGTCTTTATGTAAAAACATTGTC
Source organism: Hibiscus mutabilis (assembly GCA_019671005.1). NCBI lineage: Eukaryota > Viridiplantae > Streptophyta > Magnoliopsida > Malvales > Malvaceae > Hibiscus > Hibiscus mutabilis. Next base: position 21,300,045 of record CM033718.1, on the reverse strand, counting down.
TTCTCATTTGGGATTCACATCGTGATGACCCTCGATGTCTCTTTGGATCTGCAGATACCTGTCCGAGATGAAGACAAAATGCTATGACAAATGAATGAATTGACATGCTCCTAATCCTAGTGATGTCTGACTATTCATGATGTATGAGATTCAATATCTTGATGGGCTTGTTTTGGTCCTTATTTGACGTTCGCTTTCTCCTTTCTTATGGGCATCGATACCCCGCTTCACTGTCAAGTTCAACCATCTCGACCTTTCTCTTTTTTCAATTCCGACTTGGAATTCTAGAGTGCCCTTTCGGGTTTTCACTTTAGAGAGATTTTTTTTGAGGGGGGTGCCCTTCTGGTTTTCACCCACAAAATCTTTTTTGTTATCTCGTATGCCTTTCTTGAATAGACAGGACATGTGCCATTGGTTATCCTACCAGGTTGTTTGAAGCTTCCCGCCTTCCCTATCGACAGCCATTAGGGAACTAGAGGACGGAGTTAACATCGTTTTCTTTGATTACCTGCATTTTCAAGGTTAAATCATAATAATGCTTCGAAATCTATTGTTTCATTATGAGCCTATGTTATCTTATTTGACAGAAATTGACAAGAAGGCTAGGAATGGATGCTCAAAACACAGTTTTATTCTGATTAAGGGTTTCGAGATATCTTGAAAAGAAAGGTATGACACATATGAGTTGAGTATGAAAATACAAGATCCCTCATTATCTTCGATACGAATGATACATGACCCTGTCAACTGGTGTAGAATTTTTTGCCTGAAGCCTCCTCTTCATGATGTTCATGGGGATACCCTTTCAACTTTTCAATTTACCCGAGCCGCCCTTTGCGGGTTTTCAACTCGAGTCCTTCCTTTGCTTCAAGACGCCCGGTTTCGGGTTTTCGCCCTGAGCTCTCCAATTTTTTTTTAGAGATAGTATTTCTTGACGGCATCAGAATTTACGGGATTTTTAAGCTCGTCCCCGTCCATTTCTGTTAGGATCAGGGCTCCTCCTGAGAAGGCCTTTTTTACGACGTACGGTCCTTCCCAGTTGGGCATCCATTTTCCTCGAGAATCTTTTTGGATAGGGAGGATTCTTTTGAGTACCAGATCCCCTTCTTTGAATTCTCTTGGGCGCACCTTTTTGTTGTAAGCCTGCACCATCCGCTTTTGGTACATCTGACCATGACAAATGGCTTTTAGTCTTTTTTCGTCAATGAGATTTAGCTGGTCGAATCTGGCCTGCACCCATTCAGCTTCTTCCAGTTTTACTTCGTTTAAGACTCGGAGAGACGGAATCTCTACCTCAATTGGGAGTACCGCTTCGGTACCATACACCAAGGAGTAGGGTGTTGCCCCTATTGATGTACGAATGGACGTCCTATAGGCGAAAAGGGCAAAAGGCAACTTCTCATACCAATCCTTGTAGGTATCCGTAGTCTTTGCTATGATCTTCTTTATATTTTTGTTTGCCGCTTCCACTGCTCCATTCATTTTTGGACGATTGACTGTGGAATTATGGTGTGTTATTTTGAATTGAGTGCACACGTCCTTTATCATTTTGTTGTTCAGATTGGAAGCATTGTCGATGATGATCCTCTCTGGCAATTCGTATCGACAAATAATTTCCTTCTTTAAGAACTTACAAACTGTAGTCTAGGTGATATTGGCGTAAGATGCTGCCTCTACCCATTTAGTGAAGTAGTCTATGGCGACCAAAATGAATCGGTGCCCATTGTAAGCTTTCGGATGGATCTGCCCGATAACGTCCATGCCCCATGCTGCGAAAGGCCATGGAGAATTCATGGTGTGTAGAGGCGATGGTGGTGCATGAATTTTGTCAGCGTAAATTTGGCATTTGTGGCATTTCCTGGCGTAATCGATGCAATCCCCCTCCATGGTCAACCAGAAATAACCGTATCTCATAATTTTTCGGGCTATAGACAGCCCGTTGGCGTGCGTTCCACAGATCCCATCATGTACTTCGGCTAAGATTTCCTTCGCCTCCCGGGCATCCACACATCTCAGCAATGTTTGATCATGACTTTTCCTATATAGGATTTCCCCATCTAGGACATATTTTGTTGCCATTTTCTGAGTGCTTTTCTGTCATTGTCGTTCGCCCCTTCTGGATACTTTCGAAGCTTGACATATTGCAGGATATCATAGTACCATGGATTCCCGTCAATCTCTTCCTGTACATTACAACAATGAGCTGGCTTTTCAAACGTTTGCATCTCAATGGGTTTCATTTCTGCCCAGGTGTTTGTTTTAAACATGGATGCCAAGGTTGCCAATGCATCTGCCATCTGATTTTCTTCTCGGGGCAGGTAATTGAAGCTGACCTTTTCAAACTCTTTGACGAGCTCTTGGATCCATTCGCGATATTTGACCAACTTCGGGTCTCTGGTTTCCCACTCCCCGCGCAATTGGTAAATGACTAGGGACGAATCTCCGAACACTTGAAGTTCCTTAACCTTTCTTTCAATGGCTGAGTTCAGTCCCATGATGCAAGCTTCGTATTCAGCTATATTGTTTGTGCAGAAGAATTCCAATCTGCTGGTGAAAGGATAATAGACGTCCTCAGGTGAAATCAGCACTGCCCCTATCCCATGTCCGAGGGAGTTGGAGGCTCCATCGAAGTAAAGTTTCCATGACATATCATCTGAAACCTCTTCTTCGGTTGTAATGCACATCAAGTCTTCGTCTGGAAAACTAAAGTTCAATGCCTCATAGTCATCCGAAGCACGACTAGCTAGGAAATTCGCTACGGCACTCCCTTTTACGGCTTTTTGATTAACATATACGATGTCGAATTCAGATAAGAGCATCTGCCATCGGGCCATCCTTCCCGTTAGCGCTGGCGCTTCCATTAGGATCTTTAATGGGTCTAGCTTGGATATCAACCAGGTAGTATGGTACAACATGTACTGTCTGAGCCGCTTGGTAGCCCAAACTAGAGCACAACACAGCTTCTGCACTGGCGGGTACCGTGTTTCGCAATCGTTGAATTTCCTGCTTAGGTAATAGATGGCCTGCTCCTTTTTTCTTGACTCATCGTGTTGCCCCAGTACACATCCCATTGAATTCTCGAAGACCGTTAAGTAGAGAATTAGTGGTCGACCAGGTATTGGTGTGACTAAAATTGGAGCGCTTGTCAAGTACTTTTTGATCTTTTCTAGGGCTTTTTGACATTCTTCATCCCATACGCCAGGATTATTCTTTCTAAGAAGTCTGAAGACCGGGTCGCATTGATTGGTTAATTGGGAAATGAAACGAGAGATATAATTCAGCCTCCCCAGGAAACCACGGACTTCCTTTTGCGTGCGGGGTGGTGAAAGGTCCTGGATGGCTTTCACTTTATCGGGATCAATCTCAATCCCTCTTCTGCTTACTACAAACCCTAGGAGTTTTCCAGAAGTAACGGCGAAGGTACACTTGGCAGGATTGAGCCTCAGTTGGTACTTCCGTAGTCTTTGGAATAGTTTTCTCAAGTTCTGTATGTGCTCTTCCTCTGTTCGAGACTTGGCAATCATATCGTCCACGTATACTTCTATTTCTTTGTGCATCATGTCATGGAAAAGAGTCACCATTGCTCTTTGGTATGTTGCCCCTGCGTTCTTTAGCCCAAACGGCATCACTTGATAACAAAAAGTGCCCCACATGGTTATGAATGTGGTTTTCTCCATGTCGCTAGGATACATCTTTATCTGGTTGTATCCTGAGAAGCCGTCCATGAAGGAAAACCATGAATGTCCTGCGGTGTTGTCAACCAACGTGTCAATATGTGGCAAAGGGAAGTTGTCTTTAGGGCTAGCTCGATTCGATCCCTATAATCTACACACATACGAACTTTCCCGTCTTTCTTTGGTACTCACAATGTTTGCAACCCACTCACTGTATTTGGCTACCCCAAAGAATCCAAAGATCAAATTGCTTTTTCACTTCTTCTCGGATTTTTAACAACATCTCTGGCCTCATTCTCCGAAGTTTTTGCTGTACTAGTTTGCACTCCGATTTTGTTGGCAATTTGTGCACCACTATGTCTGTGTTCAATCCTGGCATATCTTGATAAGTCCAGGCGAAGACATCCTTGAATTCCTGAAGTAGGGCTATCAGTTCATGCTTGGTTTTTGAGGAAATAGTCGTTCCTATTTTTATTTCTTTTCTCGCTTCTTTAGTCCCCAAGTTGACAATTTATGTTTCTTCTTGGTGGGGCATAATTTGCCTTTCTTCGTCGTCCACCATTCTCTTTAACTCTTTCGGGACCTCAATTTCTGTTTCATCATATCCTTCCTCAATTTCCTCTGAGACCTCAGAGCATTCGAAATTTACTCCAGGATTGGATCCGGTATCATTCATATCGTCAATCATGAGCGACCTGCATTAAATGAGAATGAATTGTATTGGGAAAGAGACGGTTTTACATGAAGGGAATGAATATGAAGAATGCATGAATGGAATAAATGAGACTTTGGTCATTTTTAAGAAAGTGGGGATATTTTCATTTCAATCAAAAAGTTAACATAGGTGCCCCACACAAGAGATCCCCATTGTCTATGGGCAAAAACAAAAGGTTGATTCGGAGCATTACTCTGATCTATTCCTAAAAACTACAGGTAGATCAATGCAGCTCCAGTTATCGAGTGCCTCCCCGGGATGGCAAGGGCGGATGTCGGTCAACATTCTGCTGCCGCGGTTCTTTTCAGCTATCATGTTGATGTACATCCCTTCAAATGATTTGCTGAGTATTTCCTTCTGGTTAAGTTCATCATTTTTCTTCATTGCCTCTCCGATATTTTGACCTGGCTGGTAGAACCCTCTGGAGATGAAAGTGGCTTTCAAACTAGGAAAGGACATCGACCTCCACGGAATGTCTTCTCCTTTAGATCTGGCTTTTCTTTGCTCCTCCTTTCTCTTATATTCTTCTTTCTTCTGTTGGACACTTGGTTGGTAACCCAGCCCGAAATGATCCTTCTTGGTCATCATATTCGGGTCTCGTGGTTTCCTTGTAATTTCTTCCCAAACCCTTTTTTCCTATTTTGGCTCCTCGGCCCGAGTTTCGCGACGGTCATCTTGGTACAATTAGATAACCTAGGGTAGGGATCCGCTTCCTTCAAAACGAATGTGGCATTTACTAGTTCTAATGCTCGGAACGAGCATTCTGCAGCATCTTCGTCATTTTGAATGTAGGGGGTGTCTGATGTCACGGAGGCAACAAATTCATGCTCTGCTTCTACGGTGACCAATTTGCCTTCAACTACAAATTTTAATTTCTAATGCAATGATGATGGGACAACTCCTGCGGAGTGGATCCACGGTCTTCCCAATAAGCAGCTGTAAGATGGTTTTATGTCCATCACCACAAAATCGATCACATATTCGGTTGGTCCGATCATCAATAGGGGCACCTCAGTTTTCCCCATTGTTCCCTTTTGCGTACCATCAAAGGCTCTTACCGAGTTGTAGCAAGGCTTTAGGTGCGAACCATCTATTGGCAATTTTTGCAGGGTTACCATAGGCAAGACATTCAATGCTGACCCGTTGTCAATCAGTACGCCTGGTAATACATACCCTTTGCAATGGGTAGTGATGTTAAGGGCTTTGGTAGACCCCATTCCTCCCTCCGGGATCTCATCATCACTGAACGTGATATGATTATAGGCAGTAATATGCCCCACTATCCTGTCCGTGTTTTGTTACGAAATGTCCTGGGGGCACAAAAGTTTGATTCAAGATTTCAATAGCGTCTCCCGATGCTTCTCAACTCAAGAGTAATTCCAAAGACTTTGTGATCCTGGCTGGTTGTTTCCGTAGTTGTTCCACTACGCTGTACTCGCTACGCCTCAAGAACTTTAGAAATTCTTTGGCCTGGGCCTCAGTTACCGGTTCATTTATCTTTTGGGGAGGTTCTTCTCCAAATATCTGTGTAGGGCTAACTGCTGTATTCTTCCCCCTATCTTTTTCAGCTGCTCTCAAAGCCTCGGAGGAATAACATCGGCCGCTCCTTGTGAAATGGCCTGCTTCACCAACGTTCACATTGTTCTGACTTTGCTGGTCTTCCAGCGTAGACTCATTTACCTGTTCACGTTCTGATTTTCCTGGCATGGTCACATTCGCGGCATAATTCCAGGGAATTTGTCGCATGTCTTTGAATGGGAATGGAGATGGTGCTGAAATGACGATCTTGGGATTCATCTTGCTGGTTTCTCCTTGGAAGACACCTGCATTCCCTATCCTGGGAGAGATAATAAAAGGTCTATCCTTCCCGTATCTAATTTTGGGGCTATCTGTCATGTGCACGTCTGATCCCTTCCCCATGGATTCCTCAAAGAATTCAATTTGTTTTTCATTCATCAATTTCTGCACCAATTTCTTGAACTTTTCGCATTCTTGGATATCATGCTCTTCAGTCTGATGGAATTCGCAATACTTTCCACATTCCTTCTGCCTTATTATCATGCCTTTGTTGATCATACGAGCCATGCATAACTGTTGAAATACCCATCGTAAAGGAGACTTGACTTCTGACACGTCGTCCTTTATCCTCCTAGTAAAGCATTCTTCTATGGCGTTTACCCCTCTGCTCCCATGATTGGGCAGCGGGTTGTTGGCTACGCTTGGCTCTTCAAACTTTAATATCCCAGAATCAATTAAGTTTTGTACGAGTTTTTTGAAGGCAAGACAGTTTTCAGTGGGATGTCCAGGGGTACCGCCGTGATAGTCGCAATGCGCGCTTGGATTATACCAAGGCGGGAAGGGTGGATTGACAGGATTAACGATGTATGGTCGGACCAAGTCTGCTTCATACAATTGGGAATAAAGCTCTGAGTATGAAACAGGTAGGGGAGTGAAAGTTCTCTTCTCTTTATCTTTTCTGGTGACCCTCTCATCTCTTTGATTTGAATTTTGTGTTTTTCCCACGTGTGCTTGTGGCTGTGAGACTGTGAAGTTCTTCGGGGCGGTATGGTATTTACTTCACTTCTCTTGTTGTACTTTCGAGACCCTTCCCCACCATCTATTCTGCCGCTTTTAATTGCCAGCTCGAGAGACTCCCCAGTCCTGATTAAGTCGGCGAAACACTGTGTTGTGTTATTGATGAGGCGGTCGAAGAGTGCCCCTTTCAGAGTGTTGACAAATAATGGCGTGATTTCATGCTCCGGGATAGGTGGCTGGATTTGGGCAGCCACTTCTCTCCACCTTTGGGCATATTGTCGCAAGCTTTCATTGGACTTCTGCCCCATATTTTCTAGCATAATTCTGCTAGGGATCATGTCTGTTACATGTTTGTATTGCTCGGAAAATGCTTTAGACAAATCTTTCCATGTCTTGACATTCGCTTTGCTTAACTGAGTATACCAACGTAACGCCGCTCCAGTTAGACTATCCTGGAAACAGTGGATCAGTAGCTTTTCATCTTTATGGTAAGCTGCTATTTTTTTGCAATACATCGTTATGTGTGCAGAAGGACATGTGGTCCCGTCATATTTATCGAATTCTGGTGTTTTGAATTTTGGCGGCAAGACAAGATCAGACACCAAACTTAGGTCACTAGCGTCGTTTCCTGATTCTTCATTTGATTGTAACGCTTTAAATTTTTCTTTCATGAGGCGAAATCTTTCTTCCCACTTTCTTTCTACCTCATTCTGGATCCTTTCGACCATATTCAGGTCCGGCAATTCTTCTTCATAAAGTGCTTCGGTATCAAGGGGTTGAGTCTCAGGTACCCCTACTTGAAAGCTGGAAGACATTCCTGTAGGGTCAATATACACCTTCCTGGCCTGGTTTGGTGCAGTTGGTTGAACCTTGTAGTGAGCCGGGGTACCTTCTGGCTCTGGGATATTTTCTCCTTCTACTCGTTTTCCAAGACTTTTTGCCAGCAATGCCGTTATGTCAGATACTATTGACGTTTGTGACTGTGCAATCTGATCACTAAGGCTTCTCTGGGCCTCTTCAAGTCTTGTCTCAAGCTCCCTTTGCCCTCTTTCTAGACTTATTATTCTTTCTTCCATGAGCTTTCTTTGTAGCCGGGTAAAGTATAGGTGATGAATGATTGCGGGTTAACACTACATAGAATGCCACAATATTCATATTGTTAATATGGTTGTAAAAAATAAATGCATGTACAATGATGCAAATGTTATGATGCAAATGCAAGAATGCATGCAGACAAGGTACTGATTCCGCTGGTAATCACCCTTTTGAATTACTTCCACGGGAATTAAAGGGTCTTGATTACAACAAAATTCGTGTTACAAAGTAAAGATCCCTAGTACAAAAGATCTAATTATAACACAGAGTCCTATAGATAGACTCTAGCTCTATCCCCTAACTTTCCAATTGCCTTGAGCAGCTTGAGGAACCTAGGAGCTTCTTCCATTCCCGGGGCTATAAAAGGTCGGAGTGTCTCAGCCTCGACAGCTAAATCATTTACGTGTCTGGCGACTCGCTGTATGTCCACCATTAGATTTGCGTAGTACTGGTCTCTGTCCTGTACCATTCGAGCAGCGTCGCGTAATCTCTTCTGCCAATATGTGTCCCCTCCGGCTGCAGCTTCCTCGAACACATTAATTCTTTCCTTGTAATCCTCCACAACTGCTTCGAGGGACCCGATTCGTGCTTGTAACACACCCACTTCGCGTTCTCTTTCTTGCAGCTCAGCGAAATTATTCCTACGACAATACATTCGAAGTGAGTGTTCGACTTCCGCCATCTTTCCTTTTAATTCATCATTTTGACTTTGGCTTTGCCCCAATTTTTGAACAGTGTCATCGTACAGTTTCTGCACTTCTGACAGTCTGTTCCGGCTATTCATGGATTTTCTTTTCCATACGGCGACACTTTCTCTCTCATGATGGACAGCTTGTTTCCCCTTACTGATTTCTTGTCTGAATCTTTCTCTCTCTTGATCAATGGCCTTCTTGGCGGACCGTTTTTCTTCTTCCATAGCCAAACGGCAGCTTTCAATCTCTTTCTCGATTGCTCTTTTGTTAATTTCTCGTTCTTCTTCCACCAAACGGATGCCGTTCATTCTTTCTCTTTCCACAGCTATGAACTGACTCCGGTCGGCCTTTTGTATTTTTGCTTGTAATAGGAGGGCATCTTTTTGATAAAGAGTATTTTTGTCACTTAAATCTGCATTCAATTTCTTCAATTGCCTGATGATCCCGTCCCGCTCGTCAACTTCTAGACTTGCCTTATAGAGTTCGCTCGCATGTTGGGTCTGTTGAATGTCCATTTTCCTTTTAACTTCTTCGAGTTCACTCCTTAAGATGTCGGCTTCGGACGGTACCACCCTTGTAAGCTCTTCGAGTGAAACTGTTGGTCCTTGATCAGATTCAGGAATCACATTATTAACCCTCAAACGTCTCCAAAGGTCGTAATCTGGGGTAGTCACGTGCTCGGTATCTCCTTCTACCCTGATCCGGTAACAATGATCCCAGGCCCTCATGATAGTCTGAATTTTTCCTTTGAATTCTCCTTTGAAAAGAAATTCAGTTTGGCTTAATCCAGCGGTATTGGGAATGAACTGTCGTGATCTGAACTGCCGAGACACTAAAAGTGGAGCACAAGCGATCCCTCCATGTAATCCTAACATCATCAGCCAGTTGAAGTCACCACAACTGTATAGAAAATAATTAACTTTACCGATCCATGGGACCCTCCATGCTATGTCTTCATCTTGAATGTTCCTGAAGAAACTGGTCCACATTTTTGTTTTCAAATCTTCTCGCCATTCCTTCGCTAAGTATTCTCGCAAAGGCGAAAAACCCTGGAAGGATATCCCTAGCAGGACCCGCGTCGGCGTCTTCCACATGTGACTCTGAATCCATACTTGTAATAGCTGTGCGCATCCTCGAAAATGTCCTTCTTCATGTTTCCGGCTAGCGTTTAAGGAAATGAAAGTCTCGATCAAGATTGCTGGTACCGGGTTTGCTCTCCGTTTCGCCCGCTCAAACAAATCCAGGATGGCTATATCAATGTTCCCGAGTACTCTGGGAAAGATCACCAAGCCATATATTCCTAAAGCAAATAAGTCCATTTTCTTTGCCTCATCTGGATGTGTCGATATGACGTCCTGAATACTTTCCCATGCAAAGACTGTATTATCTCCTCGGATCTGAAGGAGGCCATTAACCCAATCGTCACTCATTCCCGCAAAGGTTTTGAGTTTAGCAGTGTAATTCTGATTCCTTGGAGGCTTCGCGTAGATCCAATCTTCCCCGAATATTTTTCTGGTTAAGTAAAGCGATGTACTCTTCTACCGTAGGCATCATGTCCTGCCCATTGAAGGTGAAGCGACAAAAAGCCGGATTCCAGAACTGGACTATAGCTCGGAGTAAGGGTTGGTTGATCCGAACATATAATAGCTGCGCGATGTCGCCATAACTATTGCTAAATAAGTCTTGTAGTCTTTGGTCCCATCTTTCCCAAATGCTTTGAAGATCCCACAAGTCGCTACATTGGAGACTCACATAGGTATATCCAGCTATTACACGTTCGTTAGGCGATCGTCCCCTTGGATTTTCTGATTGACCTCGACCAATGTCCGATGACAAATTAAGCTCTTCTTTCCTAAGACACCTTTTTCCATAGTGAAAGACTTTCGATCGGGCAAACCACTTGATCCAACCTTTATGTGATGCAAATGCAATGATGTATGAGAAAAAGAACAAAAAGCGAAAAAGAAAACAAGTCAATACCAGATAAAATTGATAAATATATAAATAAAATGACGAAATTAAATGTAATAAACACACAAAACAAGCCTATTTATCCCGTCTAAAACCTAAGGTTATCCGCATGGCTCTAACAGGGTAGGTTTCTATGTTCTCTACATGCATTTTTGGTTTTAGGAGGTACCCGAATTGTCCTTGCTGTCCTCTATTAAGAGTAGCAAGGCCCCCGATCATCACCCATTATAGGCTCCTTTCAACCGGGTTCAATTTAGGGGGACCCATTCGCTTATGCCCGTACGAAGGAACGATATCCTTACGAAAGCATAAGGTACTCGAGCCCCGAAGGTACTTGCTTGGCCCATACGGGAGAACGATATCTCCAAGAAAGCATTAGCGTTTTCCCCCCACTTAAAAAGACGGGTTTTATATGCCATTTTTAAATGCGTTAAAATAAACGCGCAATTATGACCGAATATTAATTTAATAGTCACTTTAATCCGGAACTTCTAATATTAGTAAAGCGGTAATTATTTTAAAAGCTTGACTCTCATTTGTTTTTTTTTAAAAAACAAAAATTTTCCCCAGCGGAGTCGCCATCTGTAGCGAAGGTCCCCTTTTTTGTGTTATATCGCTAAAAAACAATGATGTTTGAAATGTTGTTTTTTTTACGAAAATATATACTTATATTATACGATCATTAATTAATATAATATTCTAGTATACGTACGTATAATCATACGTATAATTAACATGACATCTATATATGCTTATACCCTAGATACATACGCGACATACATACATACACCCCTAATACGTATACATAGCTTATACATGCACACATCACCTTATATTAGTAACATTCATATAATGCAATATTAATATATTTACAAGTGAAAATGAGTGATTACAATTCCCTAAAGTGGGTCAACACAATATGTGAATCAAGTTTCCCTTTATTTAAAAAAAATATGTAAAAACTAAAATTTAACTTAAAAAGGTTAAAAAGAAAAAATGGTTAAATGATACTAAAATTCCAACAAAAGAAATCAAAATAGTGACTGGATTAAAAAATTAAAACCCAAGACCAAATCTAGAGGTAAAAAATGGTTTCATTGAAAAGTTTGGAAAGTTGATGGCCGGTGGAACAAAAATAAATGAAAATGGGGTTTAATGAATGTAAATAGCCCAACTTATTTAAAAAACACTCTTTAAAATTTTCTTTCAAAATACATAGATCAAAATACTCCACTTTTATTTTTTTCTCAAGTGTTCTTGGTGTTCTTCAAGAATTGAAGAACACCGGGAACAAACCCCACAAATTTGAATCTACCTTTTTTAAAAAAGTTCCAAAACCAAACAAAAATTATTTTCCTCTTTTTTTAAAAAAATCAAAATTTTCCCCATTTATTCTAAAACTTCAATTTTCAACCATCCCTTCACTCAAATTCGGGTTATGGTGGTGGTAATTTAAAACCCAAGTAAGATAAGCATTTATTTACCTTTCAAACATACATTCAAAATAAAATAATACACATAAAAATAGTAAAATAAATACCTCAATAACGCTTCAAGCTTTTATTCCAACTTTGAATCAAACTACAAAGCTTGAGTATTTTTAGCGAACTCATGTATAGATCAACTGTGAAAAATTGTCTACAAACTATGTAAAATTCTCTAAAAAACTCTCTACAACTTCCCAAAACAAACTATCTATTTTTACAAAGGGGTTCAACCATTTATATTAGGTAATTTTCATACCCAAAATACAAAAATTCGAAATAAATAGATCCCTATTTTTGGATGATTTTTACCCTTTTCCATTTAATGCATATTTCATATTTGATTTAGAGCTGATTTGATTTGAATTTTGGGCTAATTATTTCCCTTTTCCATTTAATGCAGATTTAGTTTCAAGATGAAGATGATTCAATTTTGATTTCAGTTCGAATCTAAGTTGATTACTTCCTTTTTTATTTCCATATTAGAATCAAAACCCTAACCCTAATCCTTTTGTTCTTGTTTTGCAGTAGAATGGTTGGTAAAGAAGGCGACGGTGGTGCAGTAAGGTCGTAGGTAGTCTAGCAGAGGCGAGGTAACCGCCGGTGTGACGCTACGGCACTGCGAAGGGGCTGTGCGAGGGTGTGGTGTCACACCTGCAGCTTCACGCAGAGATGCGGAGGCGGCAGCGGTGCAACGCGGGTCATGGCGTGAGTTGGTGGAGGCAGAACGATCGCTGACGCTTCTCATCGATCTAGGTATGGCCAAAAGCCATGGCTGTTGGCATGAGGAGGAGCTAATCAGGGCTTTAGCAAGAGAGGATGAGCCATGCACATGGTGACACGAGTGGAGGGAACCACCCCTCTTTTCATCTAATCCAATTTGGACTATTGGATCCATACCCTTGATCTAACAGTCCGATTAAGCTGCACATGGGATACAAAATGGGTTAGCTAGGGTTTTTAAAATGGGCCAAGTGGGCTAGTAATGGGTCCTTATTTATTTAAAATGGACTATATTTATTTAAAACAGACCCCTTTATTTTCATTTTGGGTTTTATATATAACAAGGATATAAAATAAAATAAATAAAATATAGAATAAAGTAAATAAAAAAAAATAAAGATGGTGAAAATTAAGGAACAATAGCTGCCCCTCTTTGCTTATTCCTGTAAAACAATGATGGAGTAAAGAATGAAAGGCACTAATTTTTGCCGATCGCCGATTGTAAAACACTTAACCCCTTTTCAAGGCTCCCTGTGAGTTCCGAATTATTCATAAGGGAATCTACATCTTGGATGTTTTCAAATGATATTGGCATTTTAATCTTCTCCATCACGCCTATTGTCATCGGGGAATCCTAATTTGACCTGAATTGTCCCGAATGTGGAACACATATTTATCGAGTCAAATTTCTTGATTATGCCTCAAAACTTAACAACAGACTACGTCAGAATCCCTATACTTTTTAGGTCATTTTCAGAGTAATGCACAAAAATCTTTTGCATATTTTAGCGATGTTGACCAAATGGTTCTTATCCCAATATAATATGTTTATGCATATGGAGGAGAATGCAAGCAAGAAATGTCTTAAAAAAGAAACTTCATTAATATTATGGCAAACATGCAAGAAGGGTACAAAGTGAAAGAGTTAGAAAACAAGTATCCAGATATTAAGGGCCAAAACTTCCCATGTCAAGACACTAGAAGCGGTTCTGAATACTTCCTTTGTCGAGAAGATTTTTTCAACCATGATGATGTCTGAAGATATGAGATTTCTTTTGAATGCCAAGTCTTTGAGGGAGTAATTTGTTGTCTGCCTCATTACAACAATTTTGAGCCACCCTTTTCAAGTTTTCAACTCGAATCCACCTTCAGTTTCAAGACTCCCTTTGTGGGTTTTCATCTTAAAACCCCTTTCCTTTTCTTTTTTCCTTTTTTTCTTCTTTTTTTGTTTCTTTTTTGTTTCTTTTTCCTTATTTTTCTCTTTTTTCCTTTTCTTGAAGAGCTCTTTTTGGGTTTTCGCTTTTTGCTTTTCCACTCATAGTATTTCTTGAATGAATCCGAATTCTCAAGGTTCATAAGTTCTTCCCAGTCCATTTTAGCTAAGATCAATACTCTTCCAGAGAAAGCTTTTTTATGACGTAAGGCCCCTCCCAGTTAGGCGTCTATTTTCCTCGAGAATCTCTCTAGATTGACAACATTTTCCTTAGGACCAAATCTCCCTCTTAGAATTATCTCGGGTGAATTTTCCAATCGTGAGCCTGTATCATTCTCTTGTGAAACATATGACCGTGGCAGATGGTTTTCAGTCTCTTTTCATCAATAAGGTTCAGTTGATCGTATCTTGCTTGGACCTATTCATCTTCTTCCAGCTTTGCTTCCATTAAAACCCGGAGAGATGGAATTGCAACCTTAATTGGTAGCACAGCCTCCATCCCATATACAAACAAAAATGGCGTTGTCCTAGTAGAAGTTCGTATTGCAGTTCTATAAGCATACAACACAAAATGGAAACTTCTCATACCAATCTTTGTAAGTGGCGGCCATCTTCACAACTATTTTCTTGATATTCTTATTAGCAGCCTCTATTGCCCTATTCATCTTTGGGCGATATGTCACTGATTTGTGATGGTTGATCTTGAACTGTTCGCAAACCCCAGTTATCATTGTGTTATTCAAAGTAGAAGCATTATCTGTGATGATTCTCTCAGGTAGGCCGTAACAAAAAATAATCTCTTTCTTCAAGAATTTACAAACCATTGACCTAGTAACATTTGCTTATGAAGCCATTAAGATAAACTTGTGCCCATTTGATTCTTTAGGATGGATTTGACCATTTACATCCATGCCCCAAATTGAAAAAGGCTAAGAGTCATCATGACATGGAGTGGTTATGGAGGTGTATGGATCTTGTTAGCATATACTTGACATTTGTGACATTTTTAGGCAATTGATGCAATCACTCTCCATGGTGGACCAGTAGTACCCAAAGCACATAATTCATCGGTCCATGGTGAAATCGCTAGGGTGGGTCCCACGAACCCCTTCGTGAACCTCATCCACGATCGTTTGAGCTTCTCTGTGGGCACACATTTTAGTAATACTTGATCTCAACTCTTCTTGTACAAGATTTCTCCATCGAGTACATATTTGCCGCCCATCCTTTTGATCGTTGTTGCGCATAATAAGTGCTATGCAATTGTACAAGTGTACACATTGCAAGTTGTAGTATAAAAGATATCATCTCCACAGGGATTGGTGCCACTTCAAGAATCTAATCTCTTGCACTGTAAAAAAAAGAACACAAGTAGAAGATTTTAGGAGTTTAAACTAACAACTAAACTAGAAAGCAATAAAGTAAAAGAAGACGTAATCAAATTAGATGGAATATGCCAGGTTATCGTGAGTTAAGGAGTGATAGCCGATTTGATCGTCTTGGTAAAAGAGTGCAAGGGCAACTCAGTTGTCGTGGCAACTTGCACAGCTGGGTTACCTTGGCAACTAATCGAATGGTTGCTTGGGCAATTGGCTGGGCAACTGTTTAGGAGGCTGGGTAGAAACTTCAAGGTTTGGCAGAGCGTTCTTCATTGGTTTCTTCTTATCCCTAAGTCGAAACTCTAGCTAATTGTGCATGCCTTGACAATACATCCCTACGTGAATCAAGGGTGATCAACAACCAATCTTGCGCTCCTCTTAGCCGTTGAAATCCTTAACTTATTCCTAAGTCGGATTAATCTTCATCAATAGATTGAATAAAAACCATACTCATTTGTTTCTTAAATCCAACCCTCCCTATATTAGATAAATAGATAGAATTACGAGATCCTATCCCAATTCACTCGTAAACAAGAATAAAAACCAAGAATGAGTAAACCTTGAATTGAAAGTGCAAACTCTTATTACCTAAACAAAATCCAATTGTTTCTCTAAACCACAAAACACAATAACCTTAGCCAAATAGATTTAGTTCATGGCTAGGTTCCAAAGAAACACAAAACGAAGTTTTCCTAACATAAACCTAATCGAACAAGAAAGAAAAAGATGAAGATGGTTGAAGCCTCTTGTCGAATTCTCTCCCCCTTGCACCTCTTGTCGAATTCTTTCCCATTTTCACCTCTTGGAGTTTGACGGCTTGGTCCTCAATTTATATGGCTAGGTCAAAGTCTTTCTTGAGGAGGAAGTTAAGTTGGAATTAAATACTTTTAAAGAATATAATTCTTTATTATATTTAAATTCCTTCTAGATCTTCTCCTATCTTCTTGGGATTTAATTTCTCTTTGACCTCTTCATGGAAATGAAACTCCTTTTGGGTTTAACTTTGCTCCACGTCATCTTGGGTTTATCTAGTCATCAATTTCGCCTGCCATATCATCTTATCCCTTATCGACAATTGCCCTGGCAACTAGCTTGGCATCTCCTTCATGCACTGCCCTGGTAACTGCATCGTCATCTCCTTCTTGTATTGCCCTGGCAACTGGTTCCAGCCTTGCTTTGGCACGTGATTTTGCACACACAAAAATAACTATCGACATCACCCTTTTTTTCACAAAATTAAGCAAAATATGATATCAAGCTTAACCACCAAGGAAACAATGCAAACATGCATGAATGGCTAATAATGCAACTAATATGAGCCTAAGTTTAGCAATAATATGAATAAAAAGGGTGAATAAAATAGTATTTTTAGACATTTAACACACCCCAAACTCGAACTATTGCTTACCCGTCAAGACTTCAATTTTCACAAACTTATCTTTGAACTTGATTTCAATCCTCATAACCGTGGCACAAAGTATGATTGGCTTTTCATTTTTTGGAAAACTTAGGAGTTACTCAGAATCAAACTATAATGCTTGTGAGTGTGTGGGAGTTGTGTGCAAGTTGATTTTTCAGATTCTATGCAAACAAGAGGTTTTCAAATTACTTCCTTGGATTCTTTTAACATGTTTTAACTAAAGCCGATTTTGGGCACCTCTAGTGTTTTGTTTTTAGTTTTCTTAAGTTTTTCTTTTATTCCACTAGAGCCAGTTTCGGGCACCTCTAGCGATCAATTTTTAGCACATACTAGAGCCAATTTCGGGCACCTCTAGCATTCATCCAATTTTTGTTTTAATCCCCCAATTATTTAACTATCAACCTAAGTTTGCTAGAATTCCTTAAATCAATCAAGCCACAACAGTGTTTCATCAAGTTTAGCATCATAGTAAGATTCTAAGTGTTTCCACGGTTATCCTAGAATAAAAAATTCTATCAATTAAGTGCATTGGCAAAGTCATCATCAGATATTCATCAAATCTAGGCAATTCTTGTTCCAACTAAAGGCATGGCGAGCAATTTATGTATCCTAAATGCAATACTTAAGATGAATGCAACTAAACATGATAACTAACAAGTAACAATCCTCCCAAACTCGAACGAGGCACTGTCCTCAATGCATGAAAAGGAAAGAAAAAGAAAAAGAAAAATTAAAGTGCAAACGATGACTTACTTCGAGAGCTCGTCGTCATGGATAATTAGTTTCCTTTTGGCCGGTGTCTTGATTCTTTTGCTTGAACGTGGTGGTTGCTTCCTTGCTGCCGATGGTGGAATTGATCCTCGTATGGGGGTGTCCTCATAGTCCTTATCATCCTCTTCCTCAATTTCATTGGCTTTTCGCTTTGGCTTAGAGGAGTCGACTGGTGTGGTCTTCGTTGGTGCAATGGAGGACTCATCCGAATCTGAAAAATCAGACAATGATTCAGTACGAGGTGATTCGGACATAGATGCTTTACCTTTAGCTTTTACAGTGGTTACCGCGACATCTTCAGTGTTGGTTGTCCTGGCAATTGCTAGGGCAAGCACTGTGTAGGTTTCCGCACCATCATCTGTTGCGGTTGCCATGGCAACCGCTTCTTTGGTTTCCGTGGTAATGATTTCAGCAGGAAAGATAGGGAACGACACGCGGTTGTCCAGGTAATTTTCCAGGATGACTTGGGTAATGGAATTGTTGTGGTCCTTCATGTACTGCATGAACATTAGTTGTTGGTCTTCAATTTGCCTAAGGTGGTTCGCCAACGGTTGTAAGAGAGCTTCAAGTTGTCCTGGGGTTGCTGGCCGTGTTGCCCGGGCATCAATTGCCTAGGCGTCAAGGGTTGCCGAGGTGGCAGGAGTTGCTACGGCAACTTTATGCGTTGGGGATGTTACCGGTTCCTCTCTCATTAGCTTTCAGATTTGTGCTCGATTCCAACCAGACTTTGGTAGGGCCTTTTCATCGGTGGACTCACTTGGGACATGCATCTCCTTGCAAAGATTGGAAATTAAGCAAGGGAAGAAAAGAGAACCCTTGTCTTTTGTGCTATATACAAAAATCTCATCACAAATAATTTTTCCAATGTTAATGATGCGATTATGCAAAATAGAATGTATGAGCAAGAGACGAGGTGTATCAACGGTAGTATTGTGTGTGGTGGGCATTAAAGATGTTTTTACAAATGTATTCCATAATTTTGCCTCGAGTTTAAGCCGAAGATGGTTTACCGTGCCCTTATATTTACCATCGTTCCAATAAGTCCCTGGTAGAGTGAGTTCTTGAAGTACCTTGTCAAGTTGCTTGGGCGTGGGTTGATCAAAAACGGCTTGATGCTTGTCCTTTTCAACGTAGAGCCCGTAAAAGGTGTTGATACTTTCGGGGCTTATGAGGATAGCCTTGTCGCGAAAAAAAACATAAGGATTATCCGGGTTAGGTGAGTGAGCATAGAATTCTCTTACCCATGAGATGTTGTCCAGTTCCGATTGATGGCAAAAGATTTGCCACTTTTGATGTGCAGTCCTTTCGAAGATGAGTGATTCAAGGCCGAAATCTTAATGAGAGTTGGAGTATTCGAAGCCTTGTTCTTTGCAAATCTTCCAGCTTTCAAACTTGGAGTGAAATCATTATTGAACCGTCGATGTAGCAAATTTCTTGTAGCTTGGTTCTTTGGAAGAGCTTGGGTGTGCCAAGAACTTGATTTTGGATGC
The DNA here is from genome assembly GCA_019671005.1 of Hibiscus mutabilis. NCBI lineage: Eukaryota > Viridiplantae > Streptophyta > Magnoliopsida > Malvales > Malvaceae > Hibiscus > Hibiscus mutabilis. The sequence continues at coordinate 21,280,883 of CM033718.1, read as the reverse complement.
CATGGATAATCTTGGTTGTGAGTTGGGTATAAACAAAGAAAAAAAAGCAAAAGAAACTAAAGAGTTGCAAGGTTAAAAGTAGGAATAGGTTTTTTGGAAGTTAAGGGTGATGGGTCAAATAGAAAAGATAGGTAGTAAATATGGTGGGTGAGATTGATTGGAAAGAAAGAAAGTAAGGGTTTTGATTGGGAGAAGGGGGCGGCAAAGGGAATTGGGGAAGGGTTCGACCGGCTAATAGGGTTTATTTAGGGTAAATTGGAGGCTTAATATAAGCCTTACGTTTAGCCCATTAGTTTCCTTGTTGAATAAACTTCCTTCTTGAATCAAATTCCTTTTTATCTTGAACTCTTTTCCTATAATTCAAAAACAAATAAAATAAGAATTAAAATTAAAGATAAACTAGTAAATAAAATAAAAAGAAATAAATAAAGATGTGCAAAGAAATTCTTAAACCTAAAATTCAAAATAATTAAATAAAGATGAAAGAAAGATGTAGTCTTAACCTAAAAAAATAAATAAATCTATCCTAAGAATAACCAAAATAAAATAAAATAAATATAAACCAAAATAATAAGTTTGAAAAAACTAAAAATAAAAATAAAATATCGAAAGGAGAGTATGATCATGCATCTCCTAAGGTGACCACTTCTTTGTTACGTTCCACATAGGCACCGTTATAGTGCTTCAATCTTTGTCCATTAACTCTGAATTCATGTTCGTCAGTTGTGAACTTGATTATCATGACACCATGGGAGAACGGTTTGACTACTTCAAATGGTCCCGACCATCTTGATCTCAGTTTTTCCCGGTAAAAGTTTCAGCCGAGAATTGAATAAGAGAACTAGTTGCCCTGGAATGAATTGTCGCGATAATAGTTTCTTGTCATATAATTTCTTTGTTTTCTCCTTGTAGAATCGTACATTGTCATAAGCGAGTGCACAAAATTCTTCTATCTCGTTGAGATCTAGTAAACGCTTTTTTCTGGCACTCTCCCAATCCATATTCACGGTCTTGATTGCTCAATATGCTTTGTGTTCGATTTCCACTGGTAAGTGACAGGTCTTACCATAGACGAGGCAAAATGGGGCCATTCCCAGGGGTGTTTTGAATGTGGTTTGGTAAGCCCAAAGTGCTTCGTCTAGTCTTGTAGCTAGTCTTTTCGGGAAGGATTGACAACCTTATCAAGGATATTCTTCAATTCTCGGTTAGAAATTTTTGCTTGCCCATTAGTTTATGGATGATATGTCGTGGCAATTTTATGTGACACGCCGAAGCGTTGCAGCATCTTAGCAATGAGTCTGTTGTCAAAGTGCTTGCCTTCATCACTGATAATTGCTCTCGGTGTCCCAAACTGCGTAAATATATTTTTCTACAAGAATCATTGCACGGTCTTGGAATCGTTGGCGAGAACTACAGCTGCCTCAACCCATTTAGACACGTAGTCGACGGTAAGTAGAATGTAGAGGTTCCAGAATGAAGATGGGAAAGGTCCCATAAAATCAATCCCCCATTCCTCAAACAGTTCCACCTCAAGGATATTTTGGAGCGGCATCTCATGTCGCCTAGAGATATTACTCGTCCTCTGGAAACGATCACATTGCTTGTAAAACTCTTGGACATCTTAGTACAGTGTTGGCCAATACAAACTGGATTGCAAAACTTTGGCCGCGGTACGTGTCCTCCAAAATGTCCTTCATAGGGTGAAGAATGGCATTACCTGAGTATATTCTACTGCTCCTCTTTAGGGACACATCGGTATATAATCTGATATGCACATTGTTTAAATAAAAGAGGCTCATCCCAAAAATAATGCTTAGCATCATGGAGGAACTGCTTCTTTCCTTGATGAGTAAGGCCATAAGTTAAAATACCACAAACAAGAAAATTAACTAAATCAACGCACCAGGGTATTGCCAAGGCATGTGTTGTCGTGGTAACTACTTTCGTAGTTGCCGAGGCATGCGCGTCTGGAGTTGTCGCGGCGTCAAGGGTTGCCGAGGCATGCGCATCAGTGGTTGCAGAGGCATGCGTGTCTAGAGTTGCCGAGGCATCAAGGTTTGCTGAGGCATCGAGGGTTGCCGAGGCACGTGCAACGGTGGTTGCCGAGGTATTAGGGGTTGCCGAGGCAACTAACAGTTGCTCATCCGGGAATGTATCGCATATCTCTAAATCCGCGTCCTCCTCCCTATTGCTTTCTAAGAGTGATAAGTGATCATCAACTTGAATCTTTGTTCCTTTCATGTCCTTAATTTCAATGTCAAACTCTTGTAAAAGCAATATCCAATGAATCAAATGAGGTTTGGCATCCTTTTTAGGAAATAGATACTTAATTGCCGAATGGCCCGTATGAACAATTACCTTTGTACCAGTCAAATAGGATCGGAACTTGTCAAATGCAAAAACTACTGCTAGTAACTCTTTCTCCGTTGTTGTGTAATTCACTTGGACGCTATTAAGAGTTTTACTAGCGTAGTATATCACATGAAAAATCTTACCTGTGCGTTGGCCTAGGACTGCTCCTACCGCGAAATCACTCGCATCACATGAGCTCAAAAGGTAATTTCCAATCAAGTGGAACGAAAATGGGTGGCAAGGCAAGCTTTTCCTTTAGGGTTTTGAATGCTTGGGCGCAAGATTCATCAAAGTTGAAGACTTCATCCTGTTCAAGCAAATTACACAAGGGTTTAGTAATCTTAGACAAATTATGAATGAACCTCCTATAAAAACCTGCATGTCCAAGAAAGCTTCAGATTCCTTTAACCGAACTTGGTGGGGGTAATCTCTCGATCACGTCTACCTTGGCTTTGTCTACTTTGATTCCATTGGATGAAATCTTGTGGCCAAGCACAATTCCTTCTTCACCATAAAATGGCACTTCTCCCAATTAAGGACTAAATCAGATTCTTCACATCTTGCCAACACCTTCTCCAAATTGCCGAGGCAACTGTCGAAGTCATCACCAAATACTGAAAAATCATCCATGAAGATTTCAAGGAATTCTTCGACCATGTCTGAGAAGAGTGCCATCATGCATCTTTGGAAGGTTGCTGGGGATTGGCAATAGAGACTTTGTTTTTATTTTCTTGCACTTTTTATTTTTATTGTTTAAAATTCGAAGGGTTAACAAACTTTGGTTTTACGCCAAAAACTTGTTGCGCGTAATAAGTTCTCCACAATAGTGCAAGTGTACACGTCGCAAGTTATAGATAAAAGATATCGTCTCCACAGGGATTGGTGTCACTTCAAGAATCTAATCTCTCGCACTGTAAAAAATAAAAGAACACAAGTAGAAGATTGTAGGAGTTTAAACTAACAACTAAACTAGAAAGCAATAAAGTAAAAGAAGATGTAATCAAATGAGAGGGAATAGGTTAGGTTATCGTGAGTTGAGGAGTGATAGCCGATTGGATCGTTTTGGTAAAAGAGTGCAAGGGCAACTCAGTTGCTGTGGCAACTTGCGCAGCTGGGTTGCCTTGGCAACTAATCGAACGATTGCCTGGGCAACTGTTTGGGCGGTTGGGCAGCAACTTCAAGGTTTGGCAGAGCATTCTTCAATGGTTTCTTCTTATCCCTAAGTCGAAACTCTAGCTAATTATGCATGCCTTGACAATACATCCCTGCGTGAATCAAGGGTGAACAACAACCAATCTTGCGCTCCTCTTAGCCGTTGAAATCCTTAACTTATTCTTAAGACGGATTAATCTTCATCAATAGATTGAATAAAAACCATACTCATTCGTTTCTTGAATCTAACTCTCCTGATATTATATAAATAGATAGAATTACGAGATCCTCTCCCAATTCACTCGCAAACAAGAATAAAAACTAAGAATGAGTAAACCTTGAATTGAAAGTACAACTCTTATTACCTAAACAAAATCCAATTGTTTCTCTCAACCACAAAACACAATAACCTTAGCCAAATAGATTTAGTTCATGGCTAGGTTCCAAAGAAACACAAAACAAAGTTTTCCTAACATAAACCTAATCGAACAAGAAAGAAAAAGATGAAGATGGTTGAAGCCTCTTGTCGAATTCTCTCCCCCTTGCACCTTTTTTCGAATTCTCTCCCCCTTTTCACCTCTTGGAGTTTGATGGCTTGGTCCTCAATTTTTATGGCTAGGTCAAAGTCTTTCTTGAGGAGGAAGTTAAGTTGGAATTAAATACTTTTAAAGAATATAAGTCTTTAATATATTTAAATTCCTTCTAGATCTTCTTCTATCTTCTTGGGATTTAATTTCTCTTTGACCTCTTCATGGAAATCAAACTCCTTTGGGATTTAACTTTGCTCAACGTCATCTTGGGTTTATCTAGTCATCAATTTTGGCTGCCATATCATCTTATCCCTTATCGACAATTGCCCTGGAAACTAGCTCAGCATCTCCTTCATGCACTGCCCTGGCAACTGCATCGGCCTCTCCTTCTTGTATTGCCCTGGCAACTGGTTCCAGCCTTGCTTTGGCAAGTGATTCTGCACACACAAAAATAACTAACAACAGCACCTTTTTTCCACAAAATTAAGCAAAATATGATATCAAGCTTAACCACCAAGGAAACAATGCAAACATGCATGAATGGCTAATAATGCAACTAATATGAGCCTAAGTCTAGCAACAATATGAATAAAAAGGGTGAATAAAATAGTACTTTTAGACACTTAACAATCATTTTCTTATCATTCTCAGTTGCTTGTGGCAAATATTCTTGGGATTTTACATACTGCAAGATGTCATGGTACCATGGAAGACTATCTGCTTCCTCTTCTATGTCATAATAATGTGCTGGGGAATCAAATATTTGCATCCTGATTGGCGTCATTATAGAACCCTCACTAGCCTTGAACATTGTAGCTAGAATGGCAAGAGCATCAACCATTTGATTTCCTTTCTCGGGATATATTTAAGGTGACTTCGCCAAACTCCTTGGTCAGTTCGAGAACCAACTTATGGTACCCAACTAGTTTCGTATCTTTTGTTTCCTATTCTCCCTGAATTTGATAGATGATGAGTGTGAAATCCCCAAAGACTCTTAAGATTTCATTTTCTTTTCGATGGCTACTTGTAGCCTCGTATGTAAGCCTTATATTCAGCCAGGTTGTTGGTGCAAAAGAATTTTAGTCGATTAGTGAAAGGATAACAACTTCCTTCTGGTGAATCTAGAACAACCCAATTCCTCACCTCAAAGCATTAACAACACCGTCAAAATTCATTATCCAAAACTTTCTCGGGTCATCATCGTCCTCCTTAGTTGAGATACACAACAGATCTTCATCAAGAAAGTTAAAATTTAATGCTTCATAGTCATCACAAATGTGACTTGCCAAAAAATCTGCTATGGCGCTTCGTTTCACTACCTTCTGACTTACATACTGGATGTCAAATTTTGAGAGTAACATCTGCCAACAGGCCAATTTTCATGATAGAGTCGGTGCCTCCATCATAAATTTTAAGGGATCTAGCTTTAATATTAACCATGTGGTGTGATATAACATATATTGCTTGAGTCTCTTAGCTGCTCATACCAAGACACAACACAACTTTTCAATCGGATAATATCTAGTTTCATAGTAGGTGAAGTTCTTACTTAGGTAATATATCACCTTTTTCTTTCTTCCATTTTCATCTTGTTGCTCCAATACGTATCCCATTGAGCTTTCATAGACTGTTAGGTACAAGATCAAGGGTTTCCTTGGGACAGATGGCACTAGTATTAGAGGGTTTGTCAATTGCTTCTTGATTTTTTTCTAAAGCTACTTGACATTCTTCATCCCATGTACCCAGATTATTCTTTCGAAGTAGTTTGAAAACGGGATCACATTTATTCGTCAACTGGAAATGAAACATGCGATGTAATTCAATCTGCCTAAGAAACCCTAAACCTCTTTTTATGCTTTAGGGGGAGGAAGTTCTTGTATGGATTTGATTTTATTTGGGTCAATCTCAATTCCCCTTTTACTTACGATAAAACCTAGCAATTTCCCAAATGTAACCCCAAAAGTAGACTTGGTAGGGTTAAGCTTTAACTAGAACTTCCTCAGCCTTTGGATGAGTTTTTCCAGGTTCACAATGTGCTATTCTTCTGACCAAGAATTGGTGATCATATCATCCACGTATGCTTCTATCTCCTTATGGATTATGTCTTGAAATAAGGTCACCATGGCCCGTTGGTAAGTTGCCCCTGCATTCTTCAGCCCAAAAGGCATCACCTTATAGTAGAAGGTTCCCCATAATGTCACAAATGTGGTTTTGTCCATGTCTCTTAGACACATTTTGATCTGGTTATACCTTGAGAAACATCCAAAAAGAAGAAGAGTGAATGGCCTGATGTGTTATCTACCAGGGTATCATGTGTGGTAAAGAGAAATTATCTTTAGGGCTTTCCCGATTGAGATCTATATAGTTGATGCACATACGCACCTTCCCATCCTTTTTCGGTACTAGAACGATATTAGCCACCCATTCTGAATACTTTTCCACTTTGAGGAATCTGACGTCTCTGATCTTTAGAAGCATTTTAGGTCTCATCCTTCTGAGCCTCTATGTATGGGCTTGCATCCTGTCCTTATGGGAAGCTGGTGTGCTACAATATCTTTGTTTAGTCCATGCATATCTTGATACGACCAAGCATATACGTATTTATACTCTTGTAGGAGCTCAATTAAATTTTGTCGAGTTTCAGCGTTGATGGTGGTACCAATCTTCACCTTACGTTTTCTTCTTTAGTTCCAAGGTTCAAAACTTCCAATTCTTCCTTGTGGGGTAGCATTTGTTTCTCTTCACTTTATATCAACCTGAGCATATCGTTAGGCAGATCATATTCTTCTTCATCATCGCAATTTTCAACCTCTTCTAAACACATGGGCAATTCAAAATCAACTTCCAGGTATGATTCAGGGTCATTTATGCCGTTGATATCTGGAAACCAAAAAATAAAAGAGATCGAATATATATAAGGGTGACAGAGAAACAAATGAATGAATGGATGGAATGATTTTTGTTTTGTTTTTTTTGTGCCTTTTGTAGTGTTTGGTTTATATATTTACAAAAGAACGTTTGCCACACAAGTTTCATTGGAATGCATCTTTTATTAATGATAGTAACCATAATGGTTTAACATAGACCTTTTACAAAATATCCCTTATTGCCTTCGGGCCTAAGGCAAAAAGGGTTGATTTTGAGAATTACTCTGTAAATGATTTAAAGACTACACGAATTTCCTCAGCAGTCCAATTGTTAAGCTTAGAGCAGGGGCGGATCATAGATAGTTACTTATTTCCTTCATCCTCGTCTATTATAGCATTGATGCTCAGATCCTAAAAAATCTCATCCAGGCCACTCTTTCCCTTCTTATTCTCAACACCAGGGTTCACGAAGCCTTAGGATATGAAATTGTGACTCAAAGGCGGGAATGTTATTGGTTCCCACATAACTTCTTCTTCGTTCAACCTCACCTTCCTTGTTTCCTGCTTTTTCTTCCTTGCAGCCTTTCTTTGCAGAGCACTGGGCTTGTAGACCAGCCCAAATTGGTCTCTCTTCTTAGGGATAACCACAAGGTACAACCTTCTTTCGAGTTCCTTCCCAAAAAATTTATTGATTTTGCCCATTTTCCAAGGGTTTCCTTCACCTGCATCTTGGAACACTTATATAGTCCTTGTTTAGGGGACCTTACTTCCTTCAGTGACGAATGTAGCATTGATCAGCTCAAGGGTTCTGAAATGGCACTCAAGTGCCCCTTCATCGATCTCAATATAGGGCGCGTCGGTTGACACTGAGGCGATGATATCTTCTTCAGCACCGACGGTCACCAACTAACCATCAACCATGAATTTCAACTTCTAGTGCAATATAGAAGGGACTACGCCTGCAGTATGGATCCAAGGGCGCCCAAGGAAAAAAATGTATGTGGGTTTAATATCCATACCACGAAGTTAATGTTAAAAGTGGATGGTCCAATTTGTAGGGGCACCTCTATTTTTCCCAACACGTCTCTTTGGGTTTCGTCAAAAACTCTAATTGTGTTCTGATAACCTCTCATGTGAGAGCTTTCAACTAGTAATTTCTCCAGGGTTGCTAATGGTAGAACATTTAGGGTTGGTCCATTATCAATTAGGACTCCTGGTAACATATATCCTCTACACCGAGTTGAGAAATTGAAAGTTTTGTATTTCCCTCTCCCACCCTTTGGAATTTCTTCATCACTGAATGAGATGAAATTATCCACTGCAAAGTTACTGACCAACCTGTCCATCTTGTCGGTCGTTATTTCTTTCAGCAAAAATTTTTGATTTAAAATCTTCAAAAGGATATCTTGGTGACCCTCAGAGCTCTATAGTAATGAAAACATAGATATACGTGTTGGGAGCTTATGAAGCTATTCTACCACACAATATCTTCAGGAACTCTTGAGCTTCTGATTCCTTCACTGGCTCATGATACATCGAGGGTCGTTCTAAAAAAAATCCTTCTTGCCTTCTTTTTTTTGGTTCGTTGGATGCGGCCTTCCTTTGGGATACATCCCTGTCTTCAGCTACTTGTGGCGAGTAACATCTCCCATTCCTTGTGAAGTGGCCCACCTTATTGACTGGTTATTCTTTAAGCTCCTCCTTGGTCGATGTGCTTCATGGGGTTGTCACCATGCAAGCATAGTTCCAAGATACTTGCTTTCTATCCTTATATAGAAAAGGGGTTGATGCCTTTATTATTACTCTTGGGGCTGCATTCAATGATGGTTCACTGACTCTTGCCTTGACCTTGATTACCAAGGGCTTAATTATTGTGAATTTTTTTCTATTTGGAGACTTTTTCGATGCACATACATCTGATACTTGGTTCAAATTTTCTTTCTCAAAGAACTCAAGCACTTTGTTATCCATCTTAGTTTGGACCAACTGTCTAAACTCTGAACAAAACTGAATCTCATGTCCTCCTTTTCTATGGTACTCACAGTAAAGTTCACCATCACATCTTATACCTTGGCCCCCTTTTTCTAGCATTTCAGCCTCAACCATTTTGGCCCATACCCATCTCAAAGGTGCCTTGACCTCCAAGATACATTCTTTAATCAATTTGCCTTCATCTTCAATCACTGCGTTCACCCCATCTTTCTGGTGATTCGGCAATGGATTCTCTTTTTCTTCAGTCGTGTCAAAGGAAAGCATCCCTGATTTCCGTAGATCCTTTACTACTCTTTTGAAAATAGTGCAATTTCAATAGTATGCCCTATGTTTCCTGCGTGATGTTCGCATTGTGCCTTTTCATTATACCAAGGTGGGTATGGGGGTAAGAAAGGAGGAACATGTCGTTGTAGTACTACTCATGCTTCAACCAATTCTGAGAATAATTTTGCGTAAGTCATACGAATGGGAGAGAAGTAAGCCTTTTTGTTCCCTTGATATTTTCGCTCATCTTTGGGTGGATTTAAGGCCACCGAGCTTGCAGTTGGAACATTAGGCTTACTGAGGACCAACCATTTTGAATAATTGGGATTATAGACATTTGTCATGCTGCCCTCATTATCCCTTTTCTTATATGATTTCTTTGTATCACCTCTATCAAGTTTCCCACTCTTGACAACCGTTAGGATCAACTCTCCATTCATTAGCATATCTGTGAAGCTCTTAGATGTATAGTGCATCATCCGATCATAGAAAGCACCTTTCAAGGTTTCTCCGAACATAGAGGTAATCTCATTTTCTAGCAGTGGCAGCTGAACTTGAGTGGTCACATCCCGCCATCTTTGTGCATATTGGCGGAAACTTTGATTATGTTTTTACTCTATTCCTTGCAAGACGAGCCGGTTCAGGACTATATTAGCGACATGCTTTTATTGCTCATTGAATACCCTCAAAAGATCTCTCCATGTTCGTATATTTGCCCGGCTAAGCTGTGTGTACCAACGGGACGTAGATCCTGTCAGGCTATCTTCAAAAGTGTGAATCAAGAGCTTCTTATTACCCAGATACATGGACATCCTTCGGTATTACATGGCCAGATGTGTTGTAGGGAAAGTGGTTCCATCATATTTGTTGAAGTTAGGGTTTAAACTTCAGAGGAATCACCAAGCCAGACACCAAACTTAGGCCTCTGTCGTCCATACTGCCGTGGATGTTCCCTTCTTGGAAGACTTTAATAATCCCCTCCAATTTGTCACAACGATCCTATAGTTTTTTGTTTGCCTTGGCCTTATCATCAATTTTGTCAAGGTCAGGTACCTCAATATCTGGAGTTCCTTCATTATTAATGTCTGACTTATTTGTTATACGAACAAAAGATTCCCTTTAATGAAGTGGGAATTTGACTTTGGACGAGGTTGATCCCTTTTGAGCTCCAAAAAATTGGGGTGGGGCATTGACATTTTCTACTTCTTCACTATCGTTTGGGTCCTTAAATCCTAACATGGCTACAATCTGACTAATAGTTTTCTTGTGTGCTAGTTCAATCTCTTGCTTCATATCATTTTCTACATTATCTAGCCTATCCTGAGTGCTTTTGTGGTTGACTTCTAAGCTCGTCAATCTACCCTCTGTGTCCATTGCTTTGGTTTGGGCACAAGTACCGTACTTGTGTATAGTTTTAGCTATTGTGAAAATTCTGTCATGTAATTTACTTTAGTTAATTACGAAGGGATATATGCAATGACACAGACTACGTTAATGCAAACAAAACAAAAATAAAGATGCATGAATTCATGATACGAACTATACTAATGCAAAAAAATAAATATGCATAAATAAAACCGAAAAACATTGATCTCATAAGTATTTGCATTAGAATTAGCTTTTATTGGATATCAAACTTCCTTATTACAAAAAGCTCTTACATTTCTACGAATACATCTCAGGCCGAACACCTAGCTCTTTTATTTCTTCAATCAGCCACATGAGTCTTGGACCCACTTCTCCAACTGGCTTGATGTACTGGTGAAGGGCTGTGGCTTTTATTGCTAACATCACCACGTGCTTAGTCACATCTTGAACCTGGGTCATGACGATCTCATCAAATTTATCTCACTCTTGGAACCTCCTAGCATTGTCCCTAAGTCGAGTGAACCAGTAGTCGTTGCCCCCTCATTGGTATCCTCTAAGACTAGAATCTCCATCCTGTACTCCTGAATGATGGTCCCTATATCTGCTATTTGCTCGTTTAGTGTATCATTCTCACTCTGACTGGCCTAGAGCTCCATATAGGTGTGATGATTCTGGATCCTACATAGCGAATGATTCAGGTGTACCATCTTGGCTTGTAACTCAACAACAAAGGCTTGGCTCTACTTCAGGTTCTCTTGGGTCCTGTCGCACATGCTTTGTAGTCCGCACACACGGATCTTGCTGTCATGGGCCTTCCTCTTCTATTCAGTCATATTTTCTCTTTTTTTTTTCAAAGGCCCGCTTGACACCTTGTTCCCCTTTCTTCTTCTCTTGTTTTAGCATTTGCTTGCACTTTGAAACGTCTCTTTTTTTGCGCTCCCTCTCCTTTCCTATGGCTTGCTCGATTTCTTGCTTCCACTGCTCATGCGTCTTTCACAAATCTGCATTTCAGACTATTGTCTGAAACTTGAGGAAATTGGCTCTCTAAACCTTAAATTTTTCTTCCAGACTCTTGTATAATTTCACGACCATGTCTGTCTTCCCCTTGTATTTTCCCGCTTCTAGGATTGCCTCGTACAAGTCTTTCTCATGCTATTCCTATATGGCCTCCATCTTGGCCTTGGCCCTTTTTAGTTCATCCCTCAAAATGTCTACTTTAGATGGGACCACCCTCAAATGCTCTTCAACAGGTTTAGTTTGCCCAGTCGGTGGTAGAACTTTATCATTCACTATCACATGACTCCATACATCATAGTCAGGGGTGAACGTGCACTCATTATTGTGCTCTATCTTCATAACATAGCAATGCCTCCAAGAATCATTAATAGTTTGGACCTTCTCCTTGAATTCCCCTTGGAATGCGAACTATGATGAACCAAGGCCCGTAGTAAAGGGGACAAACTTTCGAGAGCCATACTATCGAGACACAAGTAAGGGACCACAACCAATTCCACCCTATAAGCCTAACAGCATCAAGTGATTACAATCACCGCATCTATATAAGACCTTGGTGTGGCCCATCCATAGAAATCTCCATATGATATCATGATCACGATGATCCCTGAAAATGTTGACCCACTTGCCCTTCTAGGCAACCGGCCATTCTTTTGCCAAAAACTCCCGAAGCGGCGAGAAGTTTAGGGAGAACACATTAGAAAAAGTCAAAGTCAGACACTTCTAGAAATGACTAAGGGACCAAACCTAAAGCAATGGTGCACATCCTCAAAAACGTACACCCTCTATCTTCCGGTAAACATTTAAAGAGATGAAGGTTTCTGCTAGCACTGCTGGCACCAGATTAACTTCCCTTTTCAACTGATCAAAGAACTCTAGTAGAGCCACATCAATATTACCCAGGACCTTAGGGAAGATGATCAAGCCATAAATTGCTATAGCCAAAAGATCCACTCTCTTCTCTTTGTCTGGATGAGCAAGGATTGTTTTCCAGATACTCGACTAAGGGAAAGAAAAGCTACCCCATCTCTTCTGTATCAATCCTTTGACCCATTTGTTGCCCATTCCAACAAAAGACTTGAGCCTTAAGTGAACGTTCTTGTTTTTAGGAGGTTTAGCATATACCCAATTCATCTTAACCTTCTGCATATTGAATAGGGCCAAATAATCTTAGAATGTAAGCATCATGTCCTCCCTATTGAAGGTAAAGCAACAGTATCCCAGATTCCAGAATTGGACCAAAGCCTTGACGAATAGTTCATCGAATTTGACATAAAATAGATAAGCTATATCGCTATAGGTCTCATGGAACGATTACTTTGTCGCATAGTTAAAACGATCCCAAATCTCTCACAGCTCCTACAAATTATTCTATTTGACACTGATGTGGGCATACTCTGAAGTCTTTGTCTCATGACCTACTGTCAAACTATCTTCGTGTGCTCGTTGGTTGACTTCAGACTAGTGACGTACATCTGTATTATCTTCTTCCTCTTTTCAGAACCTCTCATCTATGGCAAAACCGTTTTCTAATAGAGCAAGTATCTCAAGATCCATCTGCTTCTAAATAAGGAATGATGATGCATGCAAAATAAAACATGAAAAAAGAAAAAGATTAGTACACCAAATAAGAAACAAAACCTAAAAGGTTCAAAACAATTTCATTGTACGAATAGTAACTGGGCAACGCATTCCAGCACTTCTAGACATATCTTTGCGGACCATTCTTACGAAATGATTTTGACCAAATTCTAGTTCCTAAGGCTTTCCACATGGCTTTAACTAGGCAAGCTTCTATATTCACACACATGGTTTGGTTCTAAAAGGGTCTTCGAGCTGTCCATTCTGTCCCCTACTAAGGGTAGCAAGGCCCTTGATTCTCACCCATTATAGACTTCGAACGAACCAAGTTCAACTTAGAAGGACCCATTTCCTATGTCTTCATGAAGGATCAACATCCTTATGAAGACGTAGGGCATATGGGTCCCGAAAGTACTTGCTAGGCTCATACGGAGAATCAATATTCTTACATGAGCAAAGCGTTTACCCCTCACTTAAACAATCGGGTCAAAGCTCGTTGTAGAGCTTCATTAAGCTTTAAATGAGTAAGATGAGATCATATTCATAAATGGACAATTAAGTTAAATTTTACACGAACTTAGCAAATTCCAACAGTAAAACAAAGTGTAATCGGCTTGAGGCTTGACTCTTTTTTGTAAAAATAAAAAGTTTCCCCCAACGGAGTCGCCAAGCTGTCGCAACCCTTTTTTCAAGCTCGACGTTTTATAAAAACAAAACAAAAATGGATTCGCCACCAATCTTTTAACAAGTGTGATTGGTTCACCTAAAAATGGGTCATTTTAATAAAATCATTTTATTTTATTAAAACAACATTTTGGTCTGTGAAAAACAAAAATGGGTTCAGAGTCGGTTATACGTGGGGAAGGATTCGCACCCCCACAACACCCAAAAATTGGTATCTAGCTGATTACAAAATATTTTAATATCGAAATTTGCAAGTTCATATAAAATTCAACTCATTGTCCATTTATGAATATGATTCCATTTTAACGGCCCCATCATCCAGAAAGTGAACTGCAATCACCGCCAACATTTCTGGCGCTAACCCATCACTTTCCTTCGACGAGATACCACATTAATTAAGTTCCACTTTTTAATCATGCAAACAAGGAAATAATTAGTGTGTTAATTTTTTATTTACTCTAACTTAGTGATTATTAGCCTAAAATATATTCTACATTGATTTTACCTATTAGGATTAAAGTACGGTTAAGTGTGTTTTATTGATTAGAGTGAGTAGTGGTTTTTGCTTCTATATTTACAAGGCTCTAACTAAGACATTAAAGTACCTAATCCTAAGGGCTTTATTTAACCTAGTAATTTAATTAAAATCTAATGCTTAGGTATTTTAGGAAAGAATCTAATTAATAAAAAAACTTGAAAACTAAAGTTAAACAATTATATTTACAAGATTTAAATAATTGAAAAACCTTAAACATATTAGTAAAAAATGAACAAAAGAAAATTTTAAAAGGTCTGTGTATCCTTCCCTAAAGTGGGTCAACACAATATGTGAATAAAGTTTCCCTTTTTTAAAAAAATATGTAAAAGCTAAAATTTAACTTAAAAAGGTCAAAAAGAAAAAAAAGGTTAAATAATACAAAAATTCAAACAAAAGAAATCAAAACTGTGACTAAAATTAAAAAATATTAAAACCCAAGACCAAATCTAGAGAAAAAAAGTGGTTTAATTGAAATGTTTGGAAACTTGTTGGCCGGTGGAACAAAAATAAATGAAAATGGGGTTTAATGAATGTAAATAGCCCAACTTATTTAAAAAACACTCTTTAAAATTTCCTTTCAAAAGACATAGATCAAAATACCCCACCTTTTTTTTCTCAAGTATTCTTGGTGTTCTTCATGAATTGAAGAACATCGGGAACAAACCCCACAAATTTGAATCTACCTTTCTAAAAAGGTTCCAAAACCAAACAAAAATTGTTTTCCCTTTTTAAAAAAATCTAAATTTCCCCTCTTTCTTCTAAAACTTCAATTTTCAGCCATCCCTTCACTAGAATCCGGGTGATGGTGGTGCTAATTTTAAAACCTGAATAAAATAAACATTTATTTACCTTTCATGCATACATTCAAAATAAAAGAATACATATAAAAAACAATAAAATAAATACCTCAATAACACTTCAAGCTTTTATTCCAACTTCGAATCAAAGTACAAAGCTTGATTATTTTTAGCGAACTCATGAGTAGATCAACTGTGAAAAATTGTCTATAAAGTGTTTAAAATTCTCTAAAAAACTTTCTCCAACTCCCCAAAATAAATTGTCTATATTTACAAAGGGGTTCAACCTTTTATATAGGTAATTTTCATACCTAAAATACAAAATTTTGGAATAAATAAATCCCTATTTTTGGGTGATTTTCCCCTTTTCCATTCAAAGCATATTCAAATTCAATTTGAAGATGATTTGATTTCGATTCTAATTTGAATCTGAGCTGATTCTTTCCTTTTTCTTGCCATATTATAATCAAAACCCTAACCCTAATTCTTTTATTCTTTTTTTTGCGCAGGAGGTTAGTGAAGAAGGCGGCCAGGGCAAGACAGGGTCGCAAGCAGTGTGCCAGAGGTGAGGCAACTGTCGATGTGACGCTGCGGTAATGTAGAAGGGCTGTGTGAGGGCGTGGCGTTGCACTTGGAACTTCGCGCAGAGGTGTGGAGGCAGTAGCGGCGCGACGCGAGTCGTGGCGTGAGCTGGTGGAGGTAGAATAATCATCGGTGCTTCTCGTCGGTCTAGGGATGGACGAAGGCCGTGGTTACCGGCATGGGGAGAAGCTGGTCGGGGCTTCAGCGGGAGAGGTAGAGTCATGCGCGTGGGTTACACGCCCTAGGCGCATGGCGGCGTGAGTGGGGGGAACCGCCCCTCTTTTCATATGATCTGATCTTGACTGTTAGATCCATGCCCTAGATCCAGTAGTCTAGGTTAAACTGCAAATGGGATACAAAATGGGTTAGCTAGAGTTTTTAAATTAGGCCAAGTGGACTAGTAATGGGTCCTTATTTATTTAAAATGGACCTCTTTATTTTCTTCTTGTGTTTTATATATAATAAAGCTATAAAATAAAATAAATAAAATATAGAATAAAATAAATAAATAAAAATAAAGACGGGGAAAATTAAGTGGCAATAACCCTTAACACTTGTGGGTGGTGGTAGTTGTTTGATTACCTATACCTTTGCTTTGTCTACTTCTAGTCCATTCTTGGTCACTTTATGCCCGAGGACTATGCCCTCCTTCACCGAGAAGTGGCATTTCCCCCAATTTAGGACCAGGTTGGTCTCAATGCATCACCGAAGAATAAATTCCAAACTTTAAAGTCATTCCTCGAAACTTTTGTCAAAAATAGAGAAGTCATCCATGAAGACTTCTAAGTTATTCTCGATCATATCCGAGAAAATCGACATCGTGCAACGTTGAAACATTGTTGGAGCATTACACAGTCTAAAGACCATTATTCTGAAGGTGAATGTCCCATATAGACAGGTGAATGTAGTCTTCTCCTATTCGTTTGAAGCAATGGCTATTTGATTATATCACAAGTAGCCATCCAAGAAGCAATAAAATGCCTTCCCTGCCAATTTATCCAACATTTGATCGATAAAGGCTGTGGAAAATGGTCCTTCCAGGTGACATTATTTAACTTCCTGTAATCCATACACACCCTCCAGCCCGTCACAGTCCTCGAAGAGATCAACTCATTTTTTTTGTTCTGAACCACGATCATTCCACCCTTTTTCGGCACACATTGCATTGGGCTGACCCACGAACTATCAAAGATGGGATAAATTATCTCGGCATCCAACCATTTTATATATTCTTTCTTGAATACCTCCTTCATGCTGGGGTTCAGTCTCCTTTGGGCCTCAATTGTTTTGCAATGGTAATTCTCTAGAATAATTTTGTGAATGCAAAATTGTTGGGCTTATCCCTTGTATATCAGCTTGGGTACACCCAGGGCTTGCTTATAATTGCCCAGTGCCTCTAGCAATCTTTCCTCCTCGTCTTTAGTCAAATCAACAACAATGATCACTGGAAAAGTGCACTCCTCTCCCAAGTACTCATATTTGAGGTGACTTGGCAATTGTTTCGGTTCCAAGTTCGACGGCTCCTCAATAGATGGCTTTGGTGCTCTGATCTCCTTGTCATCCAACTCAAGTAGCTTAGGTCTCCAATAATAACTCATGACTTCATTCAGCATGGTTGATTCTTCACTCATCATATCTCTAACGCCCCCGTCTTGGGCCTAGGAGTTCCTAGGTTGATTAGATGGTCTGGTGGACTAGGATTAAAGATTCGAGTCGGATTCAAGAAAAAATCAGAATAAATATTTTTGTGTGAGAAAATATATGAGAAAATATCCTAAAATCATTATTTAATATATGGATATTTTTCGTAAATTCAATTTTGAAATGTGGAATTTGGAAAGTGGACATTTTGGCTTGTGACCAAAATGTAAAGAATGAAAAACTATTTTTAGTGACTATTTTGTAAAAGGGTCAAATCTTAAAATTTATAAGGAGCTAATTTACCAAATGTTTTAATCTGATTTTTCTCTCAATTTGGATTATTTTAAACAAGTTTTATTGATGAATTAAAGGGGATTTAATTAAGAAAATATAGTTATTCTCCTAAAACCACTTTTGACGTAACTATTTTCTCTCAAGCTTTTCTCTCATAGTTTTTTCAGCCAAACACTCTCTTTTGCATCAAAGATATGAGGTAATGTTCTATATTTCTTAAATTCTTGATCTAATGGATTCTTTAATCTTGTTTTCCAAAATCTCATTGTTTTCCTTTGTTTTTCAAGAGTAGAACATCCAATTGAGAGGAAATTCACTCATTAGAGGTAAGGTTCAATCTTCTCCTCTAATGAATGGTTCTTTACTAAAATTCCCAAGTATTTGATCCTTGTTTAATATTTTGTAATAAGTTTTAATGATTTAATTATGGAAAAATGATTAAATCAAGGTTTAGTTGATGTGATTAAGTGATTTTCGTTTTGGGTATGTTTTCCTAAGTTCTTGATTGGTTCTAATCATAATTCTGATGTTTTATAATATTAATAAGTTGGTTTTAACATTGGAATCCCAAAAATAAGTGAATCTCTAATTTTCTAGGTTGTTAGTTATGAGTTTTTTTCGAGGAGTTATGGATGTTTTATGAATGCTAGAGTATAAGGATGATGTTAGGTTGTTTTTATGTTAATTGAAGGTAATTGATGGATTAAACCTTTAGATTTTGGCTGGGTTAAGTTTGGAAGGTGTTTGATGCTGATTTGTGTTGTTGTGGACGGGTTTTGGTTAGAGTTGTTGAGGATTAAAGTTGCTAAGTCTTTGAATGCATTTAGATGCATTGAATCCTCTATTTTTGTGTGGTTAAATTAGGGGAAGCTGGCCCTCAAGCTTGCGGCACCGTTTCGGAAGCTTTGGAGGAGTAGTTCGTATCGGTGGACGAAGTCTTGTGTAGTCGGTGAGTGAGAACATGGAATTCAGCTTTGAAATGGTTTAAAGGTTATTTTGGGAGTTTAAACTTAGCTTGAAATGTTGGTTTAAACTCAAATGTAAGTATGATGATATTTCTCCTTCAGACGTGTTTTGGCGAAATTGATTTTATGTACTTGTTTTTGAATTACATGGTACCTATTGTTTAAGCATGTTTAAGTATGTTTTATACTATTTTTTATCTCATATTGATGATGGATGCATTTGGAAGTCATCCATGTAAGTATGAGGAATACTTGTAAATGCATGGTTTAATGTATTGGAAATGGTTTTTGAATGATGCATATAAAAATAGTGAGGTACATGGTTAATAATGAATTATATTGGCAAGTGATGTGGTTTAAAACGTTATCAGATATAGTTGGCCGGCCAAAGGATTGATAGTGCAATATAATAAGTCGCCTTGAGTGTTGAGGGGTTTATGTGTACCGAATACTCCACCACGAGTACCCTAACGATCGTGGGGTTATATGGTACCGAAAACTCCCGTTAGTGGATTATATATATAACAAATGATTGGGTTGTGATGGTACCCAGTTGTGATCGTACCTTAATTTCGGTTGAGATAGTATGAAGTTTTGAGAGGACCTTTATTGAATCTGTTTATTCGATGTAATATTTTGTGAAGTAGAACTTGGGTTATGATGACTTGAAAGCCAATATAATTGATAATGTATCATGTTGGTAGATTATGTTGTATAATGTTGGTTTATACATGTTTACTCTTTAAGCCTTGCATATGGGTTGTTGTGCATGAGAAAGCTTAAATTGAGGGTTTGCAAATGGGGATTTTCTATTGATCCATGATACATGTTGCATATGGTTTAATATGCAAACTTTTGGAAATGTTAAGTGCATGGTTTGTAAGGCATAATGTTTTGAAAGATGTTTAAATGAGATTTTCAAAGTGGCTTTGATAACCAGTTTTAATTGCATTTATGGTCTCGAATATGTATTATTTGCAAATCTACAGTTAAGTTTCGAAACCAAATGAACAAGTTTTGAAACCTTTTAAAGCTGGTACCGTAACTAAGAGGCAAACTTTTGCTACTAGAATGAAAGTTTTGAAACCTTAAAGAGAGGTTTCGAAACCTTTTGCGAGGATATTTATGCAAAGTTAAAAAATATTTTGAAATATTACAGTTTGGTCCTTAATATCGTATGTTTTTGAATGATTTTTTGAGCTAAAATTTGGCAAGCAAGTATATATTCTAATTAATTTAGGATTGGTAACTCAAATTTTTAACTAAGTCCCTGTTACTTTCTAGATTTGCAATTTGGTCCCTAAATTGCAAATATACGCAATTGGATGTCAATTCAACGCCCGATTCAGTTGAGATTTCACCTACTGCCAGCATGCACACCATAGAACATAATGTTTCATGTAGACAAGATAAAAATAAAAAATAGACCTAATTTTAGTTAATCGTTTTGGGTTTGTTTTGACAAACCAAATATAGCTCACTCAGTTTGGTCAAGCGTCTAGGCCAGGTCGAAGGGGTTACATTTCGTGGTATTAAAGCCAGGTTTGCAATAATTGGGGTGAGTTTATGATTATTGGGATGTTGTTATTGATTGATTATTTTTGTTTGCTATGAACGGTGATTGTTTATATGTGCGTTGATTGTTTTATGCCTTGTTGGAGATATCTTGTGGGACACATTGCCTTATCACTACAAATTGAAATGGAAGTCTCAGATCTTTGCTTCAAGCCAGCCAAACTATTTTTGTTTGATGTGATTATCATGCCTTAGATATATTAGTACGATGGGACCAGGGAGAGAATTGAGGGCTAGCATGAATGTTGCAGCCGTTGGGCAGGGTAATGAGGAGATGTTATACTTCTTAGGGGTTTACCACCTCCTCCACCTAATCCATCTTAGGACTGGAGCAAGTACCGCCTGCACCAGTTGGGCCGGTGTTGGGTGATATGGCACCTTGGTTCAGGCTATGACCAGAGTATTTCAGGCTACTATTGCTGGAGTGCATGCGTCTGCACTAGCTGTTGGGCAGATGTTACCTCCTCAAAGGTACTATTTTTTATGCCTATTTTACAATGCCTTTGCTTTCTTTTGAGTACTTTTAGCCGCATTTAGTTGTTAAATTCATGCATTTACATAAAGAGTTAGGATTTGTGTCTATGCCAGTGTGAAGGGTTGTTTCTTGGCAATATTGCAGGCAGAGCAGAGCAAGGCAACGCATGAAGGAATGCTAGAGAGAATGCCGAGATGCTCTTAGCACATATGGACCAACTAATGCCAAAGCTTCAGTTGGTAAAGAAGAGGAATTTGATGCCAAGCCAAGTAGCTTTTGAACCCGAAAAAATAGGACCAGATCAAGCTACGAGAAAATAGCAATTGGATCAATCTCCGAAAAAAATAGCGGGAAAATAGTGCCAAGCTTGGTTGGCAAAATGATGCCAAGCTTGGTTGGCGAAGTAGTGACGGTAGATGACGTCAGCCCTAACCTAATCAACTCACATTCAAACTTTAGATAAGATGATCACATCTCTTATCCCTTGAGCATTCAAAATTCAAACTCAAGAGCTTATCCTACGTCTTCCTTGCACGCCTATTTAAAGAACGATCAAGCAAGCAATTGAGGAGAATTTTTGGGGATTTTTTGAGAGATTTTTTTGGAGTGATCTACGACCGGCTACACCAAGGAGACATGATTCAACCAACTTGACTGAGAGCCTAGATCTTGAAGGGCTGCATGGAGAGACCCATTCTCTTTGTTTAGTTATTTTTATTCTCTTTTGAATGATGATGTGTTTGCAAAACGTTGAAGGTTTTTTGGTTGATACCCTCACCATGAACTAATTTAATAGTTGACGGGGGATGTTCACTTTGAACGTTGTTTTTATGTTTAGTTTTTAATAATGAAAATGTGACGACATTGTTTTCCCTATCTGGCATGTTCTACAATGTTTTATCAAAATTGTGCCAAGAGAGAGCTGACATTGTTGGCTTATTGAACCTTAATATCTTAACAGACTTATGGGGCAATGATCTGTTGCCAAATACTAAGGTGAGATACTTCGAAAGAAGATGTTCAAGTTGATGAGCTTACTTCTAAAGTGAATCTACCCCTTAGGAGTATAGTTTGGGACTTAATCAATCGATTTATGAAAAAAAATCACTATAGAGATATAGGGGTTTTTACATGGTTAATTTAGGGCATTGACCATCGAGAGAGGCAGTGCTAATTTTGAATCTATTCATTAAATGATGCTAAGGCATTACATTATTAAAGATTGGCATGTCATGAATTGCGTGAAAACTAGGCATCCCTTGCCAATTCTCATCATTCATTTTAAACATTCTCAATGCTAACATTGTCTTATTTTTATTTCTTTTCTTTTAAACTGTTTTTGAAACCAATTTCAAGTCAAACAACTTCCCTTTGACGAGTAAACAAGCAAGGCAATCAAACTCTTGGCCAATCCCAGTGGGATTGATACACAACTCATTGTTGTATTACTTGCCAACAGTGTATACTTGCACACAAAAGACTAAATCTTGACACTATTTTATACATTTCCAATACATTTTCTACTCCTTTTTGCCAAGCACTCTCATAGTCGAACAAGTTTTTTACGTCGTTACCAAGGATTGCAACGGAGTTTATTATTTTTCGGATTTTTACTTGTTTTCTTTTTGTTTTTATTTTATTTCTTTCTTTTGATTGGTGTATGATCAGAAACTACCCTATGGTGGAAGATTGACTATACGACCCAAAAATTTATAGAACCTTGCGAAGGTTAAAGAAAAAGATTTGAGAGATGGCTCAATAAGGCAATGGAGGAAATGGTGTGTTAAACAATGATGAAAATCCACCCAATAACAATGGGATACCACCAGCTCCTGTTACCCCAGCTGTTAATGTAGAGGAAGAGAAACCTATTAGAGAACACTCGGCACCAAACGTTGACAATCTAATGTCAGGACTAATTGGTCATGGGGTAAATACACCAAATTTTGAACTTAAACCGATAATAATACAAATGCTTTTGAATGTATGATAATTTGATGGAGCACCTACTAGAGATCCGAGGCAACACTTGAAGCAATTCATAGAAGTTTACCAGCTATTTCAATAGCCTGGAGTATCGAAGGATACATTGAAACTAAAGTTGTTTAGATTTTCCATGAGAGATAGAGCAAAAGCATGGCTAAGTTCTTTGCCACTTGATTTTTTCACTTCATGGGGAGATCTATGCCAAAAAAAAATTATTACGATTCCAGCCACCTAAACTCACTGCCAAGCTGAGGGATAAGATCATCACATTTAGGCAGGCTAACGATGAGATCCTATATAATGCCTGGGAGAGATATAAACACATGTTGAGGAGATGCCCTATGCATAGATTTCCAAAATGGACCCAAATAGAGATTTTACAATGGACTTATTGCGGAAACTAGAACAGTTGTTGATGTTCGGCAAATGGTTCATTGCTTGACAAAAACTACACAGAGGCAATTGGCATTCTTGAAAGGATTTCAATAAATGACTTTGAATATCCTACTGCCAGACTTTGAATATCTTACATCCATCCACGCTGAAATTTCCAACCCTACTACCATGGTGAGAACCTTGCAAAAGAGCAATGAGGTCCAAGAAATGAAGGTATTAGCCTCATTCTGTATGATATGTAAAGAGGATTATCTCACGGAAGATTTCCCTACCAACCCTGAGTCAGTATATATGGCAATTTTAATCGTAATTATAATCTAAATTCCAATACATACAATGTAGGATGGAGGCAACACCCAAACTTAGCTTGGGGAAATCAATGAGGTAATCAATACAATGCCCAACATCAAAACAACAGTGCCCAACATCAATACAATGCCCAACGTCAGAACAATTCCATGTCAGGGGTCAACCAAAATGTCGTGCCACAGCGGGCACAAAATAATTTTTATGCAGGGTAAAGGAACAACTAGGGGACTTTGACAGATTATATGGAGAGGAGTGATGCAACTATCCAGAGTATGGCAGCATCTATATGAAACTTGGAGGTACAGATTGGAGAGATTGCCAGTGCCCTTAACAACAGACCCAAGGGAGTTTTGCCAAGTGATAGAAAGGATGCCAGGCAAAACTACAATGAACAATGCAAAGTTGTAACTCTTCAGAGTGGAAAACAATGTGAGGCTGAACCGGCTGGCAAGCAGCCAAATAGTTGCCAAGAGAAGGAGAAAGTACCAGTAGATGAGAGAAGAAAGAAGCAAACATAAGCGATGCCAGACCGCAAGCTGATGCAAGACCTCAGTCGGATGCCAGCAAAACCTTGGAAAAGCTAGGGGTACCAGCATATGCCTATCCACCTCCACCATTTCCATAAAGACTACAAAAGCACAAGCAGGATCACAAATTTAAGCGCTTCTTGGAAGTCCTTAAACAATTTCAAATCAATCTACCATTGGTGGATGTAGCGATGTCCTCTTCGCTAAAAAACGAGTTTTCGAAGTGTTTGTGAATTTTTCGGATATAAAATGTTTATTCCGTGGGGTTTTAAAAAACCGCATTTTATTTAAAAATTGGAGTCGCCACCGGCCACTTAGGTAGGCCGGACACCATAAAACCAGAGATTTAAAAACTGTTGGGTTTGGGAGTCGGTTACGGATGGGGAAGGATTAACACCCCCACACCGCCCAAAATTGGTACTTTAATAATTACCGCTTTATTAATACTGGATTTTTCGGGTTAAAGTGATGATTAGTTTAATATTCGGTTATAATTGCGAATAAATTTTAAAGGTCCCGTTATCCGAGGGTAAACGCCCAACCACTATCACTACGCCTGATACTGGCCCCGTTTACGCTCGGATAAAAGGACACCGCATTGACAATTTATATTCCATTATGCAACCTTAGAAAGCAAAATGAATACAAAGCGATAAAAATATAAATAAATACTAATATAATAAAATAATAATCTAACATAAATAAAATACTAATCCGAAACATACATATATAAATATTAATCTAACTCATAAAAAAACATATCTAGCATAAATAAAATACTAACATTCATAAATATTAATTTAAAACACAAATAAATATTATTCTAACAGATAAATAAAAATGAATCTAACATAAATAAAATATTAATATAAAACACAAATTTAAAACATATTAAATACTAATCTAAAACATAAACATACAAACTAAAAAATAAGACTACAATTTTAAAATAACTAATACTTCATTAAATTATAAAAATTACAACACTAATAAAAATGGAAGAAAATATACCTAACTAGGAGCTCGAATAACGAACCCCGACTGAACCCCACCGAGATCTACCACGACCTCTCCAAAAATATTAACTAGATCGGATCCTAAAATAGGACCCTGATCGAATGTTGGATCGAACCAACTGGGGCCGAGGGCACTGCCCCCAACCCCGGCCAGCCTTGCGGCCGGCCATGGCTCCCATGAATTGGGTGCCAATTCATGGCAAATTTGGCCATTTTGCGTGTAATTTGTTGGGAGTGAAATTGGCTGCCCCCATGCCTTGTATTTATAGGCATGGGGTGGGTGAAATGGGGTGTTGCTCCACGTATTTTTTCCTCTTTTTTAATATTTAACATTTTTTATTTATTATTATTTTTTTTAATTTTTTCATTAATTTTATATTAATAATAATATTATTAAAATACTAATAACACTAAAACCCGGTCAAAAATGAGTGATTACAGTTGCCCCTCTTTGCTTGTTCTTGTGAAACGAGGACAAAGCAAAAATCAAAAGCACTCATTTTTGACCTACTTTCTTGTCTTTGGCTTCGGAATCACGTGTTCTTCTGGAACCCTTCGCTTTTCCATAGCTGAATCTTCAAGCTGGTAAGTTCTTCCTATATAGAACTTATTCACTTTCTGATCTTGGAACTATAGGTCCTCCCTATATAGAACCTTCCATTCTGAAGCCTCGAGTTATGAGTCCCTCCTATATAGAACTTTTCATTCTGAGACGGTAAAGCTTGGAGTCCTTCCTATATAGAACTCTTCACCTTCAACGCTGGTTTCTCCTATATAAAACCTTTTGCGTCGCTGATGGATTCTTCCGACTGGGAGTTCCTTCTGTATAGAACTGCTAGTCTTCAAATCCTGGAACCGTCAGTCCTTCCTATATAGAACTTTTAGCTTCTGAAATCTCAGAGCTACAGGTTCTTCCTATATAGAACCTTTCACTCTAAGACAGTAAAGCTCAGAGCCCTTCCTATATAGGACTCTTCGCTTTCAACACAACAGGTTTTCCCTATATAAAACCTTGTGTATCATGGGTGAATTCCTTCGGCTGGGAGTTCTTCCTATATAGAACTGCTAGTCTTCACCCTGAGCCGTCAGTCCTTCCTATATAGAACTTTTAGCTTCTGAAATCTCGGAGCTACGGGTTCTTCCTATATAGAACCTCTCACTCTAAGACAGTAAAGCTTGGAGCCCTTCCTCTATAGGACTCTTCGCCTTCAACACAACGGGTTTTCCCTATATAAAACCTTATGTGTCATGGGTGAATTCCTTCGACTGAGAGTTCTTCCTATATAGAACTGCTAGTCTTCACCCTGGAGCTGCAAGCCCTTCCTATATAAAACTTTCAGCTCCTGAAGCCTCGGAGCGGCAAATTCTTCCTACATAGAACCTCTCGCTACGGGAGCTTGAAAATATAGGCCCTTCCTATATAGAACCTTTATCTTCAAATTTTTCTTTTCTCTTTTTCCTCTTTTTCCTTTTTCTGCTCTCTTTTTTTTCTTTTTCTTCCTTTTCTCTTCTCTTCTTTTTTCTATCTGTTGATATCTTTGGACTTACGCTACTAAGGTAGCTGAAATCTTTCTTTAATTTTGGGATTCACGCCGAAAATGGCTACCGATCTTCAAATTTTAGGGACTCACGCCGAAGGTGGCTGCCAAACTTTCTTTAAATTTTAGGGACTCACGCCGAAAATGGCTGCCAAACTTTCTTTAATTTGGGGCTCACGCTGAAAATGGTTGCCAAACTTTCTTCAAATTTGGGGACTCACGCCGAAGGTGGCTGCCAAAACTTTCTTCAAATTTTTGGGACTCACGCCGAAGGCGGCTGCCAAACTTTCTTCAAATTTTAGGGACTCATGCCGAAGGTGGCTGCCAAACTTTCTTCAAATTTTAGGGACTCACGCCGAAGGTGGCTGCCAAAACTTTTTTTTTATGAAATCCACTTCTTAATACTCTTTGATAATTCTTCAGGTACCTGTCCAAAATAAGCAAAAACTGACATGCCCCTATCTATATGATGCATGCAATATAATGCTTTCTTTCTCCTTTTTTTCTCTTTTCTCTCTTCTAATTTTCTTTTTCTTTTCTTCTTTTTTCTTTTTTCCTTCAATTTCTTCTTCTTTTTTCTTTTTCCTTTTCTTTTTTCTTCTCCCTCTCTTTCTTTCTCTCTTTTTTTTTTCTTTCAGCCTTTTTTTTGTTCTAAAATCTTACACCCTGAAAGGTAGCTCCTCAGATTTCTTCATCTCTTTACTTCTTCACTGTAGGCTCTTAAATCCTCATTTGAACATGCTTTAAAACCTTTTGTGCGAAAGGCTGTCTTGTCTTAAGGGTTATCACTTGTCTTCATAAATGATCCTCTAGTTCTTATATTGTTCTTATAAGAACCATTGTCATCTTCTTCGCTTGGCGTTGCCCCATTCAACCACGGGCTCCACTGCTTTGAATTTTCTGACCCATCATACAGAGCCTTGATCTATTTCTAGTCACCAGGGTGAGCCAAAATGCTTCCATCCCCTGAGCTCATACTTGATCTTCTCGTAGCACTTCAACGGGAACTAACTCTCAGTCCCTATTCTTTAAATCTCATCATCATTCATTTATAAAGTAATGCAAAAGGCAATTTACTTGTGTATATTTCAAAAAATAATGATTGCTTGAAAAGATAACAGTCATTTCAAAAATCACAACTTGGACGGGATACCAAACATTTTGAAAACATTGTTTGGAACAAATGGTAAACATCTTTTTCTTTTCTTCTTCATTTTTAAGGACCAAGCATTTTTTTTAATAAAATAATGCTTGGAGAATGGTAAACAAAATTCGGAGTGTATTGCCAAACATTTTTAAAAACTAATGTTTGAGGGAAATGGTAAACATCAAAACTTTGGGAAAAAATGTCAAACCTTTTAAAACCTGTTTGCCCCCGAAATATCAAACACCATAGCGCATCTGCTTCAAGTTGCCAGAGATCAACTCTAATGAAGCACATATTTAGAAGATCTTGACCATTGTGGAGATATATGCCAATGTATAGTTTCTTCTGGTCTAATAGGCTTTTGAGAGGAACAACCCTACCTAGTTTCTACCCCGTTTAAGGTGGCACTCTTAATCTCACTATCTCACCAAGCCCCATCCTTCCCTCATTTGGGTGTCGATCAAGCACTTCGAAGTTTGACGTTCCTTGAAGCAAAGTTAACCCTTATAGGCGGAATGAAATCTAAAGACATTCTCATTCAACTTGGATATCTATGGATGACCAGAATGGTCTTTGGGGCTTGTAATGTAGGCCTTTGGTTTATGGTTAAGTGAAACAATATTTCTGTACTTGTGTAACTTGGATATGCCCATTATTCCTTCCCCTTTCTGGATCACTCTAGACTGCCCGTTTTCGGGTTTTCACCCTAGAGTTCATTTCCTTTCTTTTTACTGTAGGCTGCCTTGCATTCTGGCTATATACCGATGTTCGTTTTCTGTTCAATAATGTTTGATCCTCCAATACTCCTCGAAATTGAGATTTCTTGAATGAAAGACTACGAATACATTTCTGGGAATTATTGTGATTGGCACGCCCAGATAAAATGTTATTCTTTCTTTCTTCTTTTCTTTTCTTTTTTCTTTTCTTCTTTTTCACTTTTTCTCTTGGATCGCTCTAGACTGCCCATTTTTAGGTTTTCACCCTAGAGGTCACTTCCTTCTTCTGTACCTTCGGATCAGTGTATTTTGGTTGGATATTGATGCCAGCATGCTCAGGCAGACTACTCTTTTTCTTCATTTTCAGGATCACTCTAGACTGCCCATTTTTTGGTTTTCACCCTAGAGGTCATTTCCTTTTTCGAAATTGGCAATCTTCGGGCCGACTTGTCTTGGCTTGGCTTTAATTCGAGCTTCTATACTTGAAATGTGGATTCCTTGTGTCTCTTGCTCATAGTTGAAGTCTTGTTCTTGTATTGATTGATCTGTGTGTAAAGCATATACAATATTCATTCTTTCTTTTTCTTTTTTCTTTTCTTATTTTTTCTTTTTTTCTCTCTCTTTCTTATTTTTTATTTTATTTTTTCTTTTCTTCTCTTTTTTGTTTTGTTTTGTTTTCTTTTTCTTTTTTGTTTTAGACTGCCCATTTTGGGTTTTTAGCCTTGAATCTCTTTCTTCTTATTCAAGTCTATAAATGTATCCTCGAATCAACACGTATCTATACTGGGTATTGATGATATCTTCTGCTCGAAGTTACTTGCCTCTCTACAGCTCTTCTGATATTTACTCGATATGGATTGCTTCGGCCTTCTAATTACCATTTCTCTTCTTTTCTTTGGTTTTTCATTTGGACATATCCTTGTTTTCAACCACTTTCTTCTGATGATTTTCTGATCTTCGTATCCAATCTGTTTGGACTCATCTCTGTCTTCTGGTAAAGTAAAAGAATATCATTCGTTGTCAAATTCACAAATGTCCTGAGAATGCCTTCAGGGGGTAGAGGCTTAGGGTCAACTTTTGTTTCAAGGATCTTAAACGACAAGTGCTTGAGAAGATAAATTCTTAAAATGGGAACTGCCCATTGTCTAAACACTCGCTTTGTTCCTCTGTTGGCCTAAGTAAACTAGCAGATACTCACATTTACAGTATCCCCACAACATTCAATCTCTTCTAAATATATGCAACTTAGAGTTGATCTTTGGGTCTGAAGCAAATGTATTGTTGCATTCAAAATTTGAGGACCTGGTATAGAAATGATATATACATATGTCGATTCAAAAATGTGTATATATGCATATGGGAGAACAAAAAATACCCTATAAAATGTTTACAAAATCAAAAATGTAAAAATGCTTTTTTAATGGAAATGTGATCTGTTATTCTGACAAATGATGAGTTTTTTTTTCTGTTGAGAATTTCTTTGTGAAATGATGAGAAAACCGTAGGGACCTTTGTACTATCTCTAGGGTATTAACTCATTCCGACCCTTTCAAGGTGCCACTTCTCTTGTTTTTCCACCTCTGAATCAACTCTCTCGTCACGGTCCCATCATTGATCAGCTTCTTGATCTCCTCCAATAACGGTCTACATTTTCTGGAGGGATGCCCCGGTGCCCCCGTATGGAACTCGCATGTGCTACTCGAGTCAAAACTATGGGCAGACGGATCAGGTGCAATCTTCATCGGTCTAGGAGCAAGATAGTGACCCCCTACCAAATGAGGCCATATGTCTGAGATGGATGCTTCGAACACTTCCCAATTTGCGCTTGTCCGAGGAATTTTCCATGATGACCCCGTTGTGTTAGTCTGTCTTCTTCTTTTACGGCCATGAGAACCTTGAAAGTGGTACCCATTTATCTCATTCTTTCCTTCTGCTCCTAGGCATGTCTAGTCTTTTAAACTTAGGTCCCGGAGTGCATGTTCGATTCTCTATCCAACTGTCATGAAGTCCTCAAAGCTGGTTTTCATTTTCCCAAGCACCTTATCAAAGAAGAAATAAGAAAGATGGCATGGAAGTCGCTTTCCTTTTCATCTATGGAAGGCTGCACCTGGGTCGCTAAACACATACACCTCAAAGCACATTCCTTGAAGCTTTCATCAGGTTTCATCTTCGTACCCTGAAGATACTGACGACTTGGTGCTAGGTCCAAAGCATATCATATCATGGTAGGTTCTGCTAGACTGTCGGGGAAGTAGTGGATCGGTAATTTTCAATGCAGCCCTCCATTTTTTGCAGAATATGGTCACGTGAATCTTGGGGCATCTTATTCCGTCATCATGTGCAAATCTGGGAATCTGGAAGAATGACCAAACTAGGGTTCAAACAGAGCTTTCTTGCATTAAAGGCATCAAACTTCTTTTTTTCTCTCTTTTTCTCTCGAGTCCATCTTCTAACTGCTCGAATCTTGATTTTTGAGTATGTTCAATTCTTTTATTCACAATAAAATTCTAATTGTTCTTTGGATTACCCCCAAAACTTTTATGCAAGGTAAGGATAATGATATGTAAAATATGCAATCCTAAAATATAAACATGAATGCAATAAGGTATTGATTCCAAAAGTGATCCCCATAGAACGACGTTCATTGAGGCCAAAAGGTTTCATTATATCAGATATTAGATATTTACAGTTACTGATAAGCTTCAGTGCCTACTTTCTTAACTTCATCAGTAGTCCGGTCATCTTGCCTCTGTAGTCCAACATTTGGTCCATGTTCTGACAAAGCCTGCCACCTTGTTGAGCTGCCTTACCTGCTCGAGTAATATCAATCTTCGGGTCTTCATCTATCCCCTGCTTAGTCTTTCATAGCTTGGAAGTTGCCCTTTCCAACTGAAGAGTGTTGAATTGTCATTGCTCTGTCGTAAACTTGTTTCTAAAACTCTTGTTAATGACTAAGTTATTCTGTAGCTCATCTCTGGAGACTATCGTACCTATTCCCAATTTCCTCAAACGTACCTGATAACATCCTGACTTGATTCTTGCTTGACTAGTTTCTCTTCTTTCAATATTCCGAGTTGTCTTTCAACTGAACAACACCGTTCATCTATTCTTTAAAGGTGACCCAATCTGATATTCTTAAACACTCAGGAAAGCTTTTGATAATCATTATGCAAATTCAGTTTTATCCAAGTTATCTCTCTCTTATATGAGCTGGCTGAACTAGAAAGAATATCCCTCTCCTGGGATACCCCTATCTCCGATCTTCAAATTTAACTCGCTTGAGTGACCCATTTCGGTATTACTCGAACTTTGTCCTGGATATCGATTCCTCCTCAACTTTGCCCCTCGGGTGATTGTTAGCTCACTATAGAATTGAGGAACTCCATCTTCGAAACCTAAAATCTTCATCGTGATAAGATCTTGAACTCATTCCTCAGGGCCTCGCAATCCTCAATACCATGACCTAAACTTCCTAAACGGCAACTGCCTCTAGCACGTGTGTCGTAATCTCTCGGATAAGACGGTTTCTTCGCTAGAGACTTCACCGAGGTAATAAGGCTCTTGTCGATGAACATTAGGAGTAGTTCGGTGTACCTCACAGGAATCGAGATATACTTCTTTTCATTACTTGCTTCTCAAGTTTCTTCTGGACCGAGCTCTATTTTTTTGAAAGCCTGACTCAAGCATACCTTCCGCCTGTTTATTGATGCAGATCACAAAAAAGGTTCAATTTTGTCGTATTTGGCTGACTTGGATGTAGAATTTTGACTATCTCGCTCTCTGTTCTGATCCTTAATCGGTTCTTCATTCGGTTTGATGGATCGCTTAACTTTCGTCAAAGTATTCATCTGATTCATCACGTCTTCCCTTTGCTTCTTTCAACTCTTGCACTTTATTTTGCTCATTACCAGTACTGTGTGTCCTTGCCGTGTCTGACCTGAAGTCTTTAGATGGTTCCTCTTCTATTGTCTCCGATCTTGTTCTGGGACAAAACCCTGGATCCGTGCCCTCTAATATCTGACCAGACGACCCTTTGCCAATTATGAATGATTTCTGAGATTTGAGGAACCACTTCGGGAATCAATACCCTAAAAATGCGAGAATGCATGCAAATGCGATGTTGATTCTCGAACAGTCTTTGAAAAACTTTCAATAGAGAAAATGTATGTTTGCAATAAATTAATAATGAATTACAGGCAATAGTTGAATTTATTCTGGAGACCTTGACTTCGGGAAGCAAAACCTGTGCTCCACGTCTCGACGTCGTCTTCAGGATGATGGATGACTTCGTCTTCTCCTCTTATTCTATTCTATGGGCTCGTAACGTCGTGATCTTTATTTTTGTGGCTTCTGAAAAGGACATCAGACAATATATTTTCTTCTGTAGATCTGGGTACGTCTAAACAGGGATGAATTCTATCGATCTTAGGGGAGTACTTTAAAACTTTTTGGGGTTTAAATTAAAATTTTCAAGGATCATTTGGTTTAAAAACTCCCCCTTTTTATTATCAAAAAGTTTCAACTTACTTAAAAAATAAAACTTTTAGGTTTCTTTTTGTTATTATTATTATTCTGAAAGTTTTATGAGGGAAGAAGTTTCAAAGCAAAATAATAATATTTTCAATTTTTTTTTCTTTTTTTAGATGAGTTAAATTAAAATCTGAGATTTTTTTTTAAAAAAATGGTCAAATGTGAAGATTTAAAATTGGGGTTCTGCGGCCCTGACTGAATCTTCTGCGTCGCACGTGCCTTACTATCGTACCGTCTTCTTTCGTGATTGGTCTTTGCTCGGCCTAACTTGATACTGTAATATTATCGTTTCTGGCAAAGCATACTTTTTCTATTTTGAAAGCCTTTTAATGAATTGTTCTTAAATCAACACCATGATATGCAACATGAATGCAAATAAAGGTGTTGATTCCGCTGGTAATCACCCTTTCGAACGACTTTCATGGGAATTAAAGGGTCCAGATTACAAGAAAGGTCCATATTACAAAAGGAGTCTCTATTACAAAAAGAGTCCCTATTACAAAAAGTCTTAATTACAAAAAAAAGTTCTACACATAAGCCCTAGCTCTACCTCCTAGCTCCTCGACAGCTCTGAGCAACTTGATAAACCTTGGTTCTTATTCCATGTCCGGGGTTACGAAAGGTCGGAGAGTCACGGCTTCGGTAGCTAAGTCATTCACAAGCCTTGCAACTCGTCGTATGTCCACCATCAGGGTCTCGTGTGTATACTTTGGCATTACACGCTTGCTCAGCAAATTGTTACTTCGGATCTGTTGATTAATCTCTGATCGATGCCGCGCGACTGGGTCGATAACGTCCTTCCTAAGACACCTTTTTTCCATGATGAAAGATTTTCTAATCGGGCAAACCACTTGAATCAACGCCTCTATGTAATGTGGATGCAATGATAATGCAACAAAAGCATGTGTAAAATAAAAATAAAACACAAAAAATGAGTTAGTACCTGATAAAAATAATAAATACATAAATAAAAGGACAAATAAAATAAAATAAGGTAAACAAACAAAAAACCCTATTTATCCAGTCTAAAACACCTGAGGTTATCCGCATAGCTCTAAAGGGGTGGGTTTCTATATGTTCTCTACATGCAATGTTGGTGCTAGGAGGTACCCGAATTGTCCTTGCTGTCCTCTACTAAGAGTAGCAAGGCCCCCGATCATTACCCATTATAGGCTCCTTTCAACCGGGTTCAATTTAGGGGGACCCATTCGCTTATGCCCGTATGAAGGAACGATATCCTTACGAAAGCATAAGGTACTCGAGCCCCGAAGGTACTTGCTAGGCCCATACGGGAGAACGGTATCTCCACGAAAGCATTAGCGTTTTCCCCCACTTAAAAAACGGGTTTATATGCCATATTTTAAATGCTTTAAAATAAACGCGCAATTATAACCGAATTTTAATTTAATAGTCACTTTAACCCAGAATTTTTAATATTAATAAAGCGATAATTATTTTAAAAAGCTTGACTCTCTTCTTGTTTTCGAAAAACAAAAAATTGTCCCCAGCGGAGTCGCCATCTGTAGCGATGTCCTCTTCACTAAAAAACGAGTTTTCGAAGTGTTTGTGAATTTTTCGGATATAAAATGTTTATTCCGTGGGGTTTTAAAAAAAACCGCATTTTATTTAAAAATTGGAGTCGCCACCGGCCACTTAGGTAGGCCGGACACCATAAAACCAGAGATTTAAAAACTGTTAGGTTCGGGAGTCGGTTACGGATGGGGAAGGATTAACACCCCCACACCGCCCAAAATTGGTACTTTAATAATTACCGCTTTATTAATATTGGATTTTCCGGGTTAAAGTGATGATTAGTTTAATATTCGGTTATAATTGCGAATAAATTATAAAGGCCCCGTTATCCGAGGGTAAACGCCCAACCACTATCACTACGCCTGATACTGGCCCCGTTTACGCTCGGATAAAAGGACACCGCATTGACAATTTATATTCCATTATGCAACCTTAGAAAGCAAAATGAATACAAAGCGATAAAAATATAAATAAATACTAATTTAATAAAATAATAATCTAACATAAATAAAATACTAATCTGAAACATACATATATAAATATTAATCTAACTCATAAATAAAAACATATCTAGCATAAATAAAATACTAACATTCATAAATATTAATTTAAAACACAAATAAATATTATTCTAACACATAAATAAAAACGAATCTAACATAAATAAAATATTAATATAAAACACAAATTTAAAACATATTAAATACTAATCTAAAACATAAACATACAAACTAAAAAATAAGACTACAATTTTAAAATAACTAATACTTCATTAAATTATAAAAATTACAACACTAATAAAAAGGGAAGAAAATATACCTAACTAGGAGCTCGAATGACGAACCCCGGCTGAACCCCACCGAGATCTACCACGACCTCTCCAAAAATATTAACTAGATCGGATCCTAAAATAGGACCTCGATCGAATGTTGGATCGAACCAACTAGGGCCGAGGGCACTGCCCCCAACCCCGGCCAGCCTTGCGGCCGGCCATGGCTCCCATGAATTGGGTGCCAATTCAATTGCCAATTCATGGCAAATTTGGCCATTTTGCGTGTAATTTGTTGGGAGTGAAATTGGCTGCCCCCATGCCTTGTATTTATAGGCATGGGGTGGGTGAAATGGGGTGACGTGGAGCAACATGCTCCACGTATTTTTTCCTTTTTTTAATATTTAATATTTTTTATTTTTTTTATTATTATTTTTTTCCATTAATTTTATATTAATAATATTATTATTAAAATACTAATAACACTAAAACCCGGTCAAAAATGAGTGATTACAGTGGAAGCTCTGGAACAAATACCCAAGTATGTCAAATTCATGAAGGACATCTTATCCTGAAAGAGGAAGCTGGGTGATTTTGAAACTGTAGCTCTAAGTGAGGGATGTAGTGCAATGATACTTAATCAGTTGCCACCAAAGCTGAAAGATTCGAGAAGTTTTACTATTCCCTGTACCATTGGCAATATATTTATGAGTAAGGCACTGTGTGACTTGGGAGCCAACATCAATTTGATGTCAATGTCTATTTTCAAAAAGCTTGGCGTAGAAGCAAGGCCTACCACGGTGACACTCCAGCTAGAAGACCGATCTTTTTCACATCCTAAGGGTAAGATTGAGGATGTGTTGGTAAAGGTAGACAAATTCATATTCCCAGCTGATTTTATCATTTTAGATTATGAGACAGATGTTAATGTCCCAATTATATTGGGAAGACCTTTTCTTGCTACTGGTAGAGCTTTGATTGATGTACATAAAGGAGAATTAACAATGCGTATGAATGACCAGTAGGTTACATTTAATGTGTTTCAAGCTTTGAAATGTGCAGATGAATCGGAGGAATGTCAAGTTGATGAAATGATAGTCCATTTCTAAAGCAGACATGGCACAAATGTGCCAAGATGCAGATGATGATGCCATGGAATTGGATGGCAATGATGAGATGAGTAAGGAGCCTGAAAAAACTTTGGAGACTGAAAAGGTGAGCTATTTTAAGCCACTGGAGTTGGCTGGCGGAGAAATTAAGGCACCCAAGCCATCAATTGAAGAACCGCCAGAATTGGAGTTGAAACCATTGCCAGACAATCTCAAGTATGCTTATCTAGGTAAACACTCATGATCATGAGGAAAGATTGAAACATCCCTAATCCAGCTTAGAAGAAAATCGAGCTAGGAAGTGTTTTACCAACAAAAACTAACGACTTTCTAGAAAGATTTAGTTCAACACAATAAACATGCCTTTGGAAAACTGGTAAATTAAAACTTTTCAAAATTATTCTTAATTAAGGAAAACCACTCACATTCATCTCTAGAAAATCAGATAACAAACTAAAAGATAATCATGCAATGTAGATCAAAAAGAAAACAATAATAAACTTCCAGATCGTTAAATCAACTTTATAAGTTAGCTTGAAAATTAGAAACAGGTTTTAAGCCTAGTATTTTTAACCCTTATTGTTCTTACAAGAGTAGGTCCGTCCAAATTAATATTAGCTAGAGAGCATACAAACAAGGGCCCCAGAGAAACTTAAACAACAAGAAACCCTCTTAACTAACATTATAAAGACACTAAACATATGCTCCTCTCCAATTTCTTATCTTAATTCTTCATTCTCCAAAACTCATTCAATTAATATGGATAAGCCAACCACTCGAATTATTTAACTTGTCATTTAACAGAATTGCCAAAACATCAATAGAAGCTATCTATAACAAAAGTATACAATTTACCACCATTAATCATGTTGATTATTCAAACACATTCAAGGTTTCTATACAACTAAATAGATGAATTAGACTCACGTCCTTGATTTTAAATCCTCATCTT
The DNA here is from genome assembly GCA_019671005.1 of Hibiscus mutabilis. Taxonomy (NCBI): domain Eukaryota; kingdom Viridiplantae; phylum Streptophyta; class Magnoliopsida; order Malvales; family Malvaceae; genus Hibiscus; species Hibiscus mutabilis. The sequence goes on along the minus strand of CM033718.1, from coordinate 21,243,684 downwards.
ACCATCTAGGAGTATTTAAGGAAGTTCATAACGTACTTCCTACTACTTGTGATTCTGCCCAAGCTCAGTAGATAAACGAGAATAGGTTACCCTGAAAGGAATGAGAGAAACAAGGTAAGCTAACGCTTAGTGAGGTAGAAGAATCCTAAACAGTTATCATATTTCACATTATTAAAAAAATCACACTTATTGCTCAAGGTTTCTGATTTTGAGCAAGTTTCAGAGTGGTTGAAAGATCACATATTTAAGCCATCCTGATTCAAAGTAAGTTTTTTCGTATTATAACATCAACCTATACATTCAATGTTACTTGTAGTACAAGTTATCTTATAATATCAATCTTTACATTTTGCCTACATGGTTTAATTATCACACAATCCATAATTTCACAAAATCGAGTCAAGGGTTCTTTAAAACCTAAGGCAGTAAGTATATTGTACCTCAAACATGAGGATTTTATCACTCCACCATTTAGCATGTGCATTTGTTTATATCAAGTAACAATTGATAAGCAAACATCTTTTCAATACTTGTCAGTTCTTACATATAAGCATTTAATTTCCAAGGAAATCATTTTACTTGACATGCGAGCCATTACTAACTCCCTATTCTTGACTTATAAACTTTCTTTTATATTAGCTTTCCATCTCTAACTTGTTTATTTTTCGATTAACAAACACTTTATCAGCTTAATATTACAAGATCAAAATGTCACTCAACTGTGAAATAACTTTTAATATTATGAAGATTTCTTAATCAATTCTTTTACAATTTTCCTTTATTTAATCATTGCTATAGCCTTCTAAGTTTACTGAATTATAAATCCAATATCATGTTACATTCACATTGCTTATTATTCAAGTCTCCGTATGTTTATCTAAAGATCCATTTAAAACACATTAGCATCCAAATTAGTCCATTTAAAAAAGATAAATCCTACCGATCATGAACCCAGGAAATAGCTTATACTCTATGCTAATTCATTTTACTGTGTAACATATAGATCTATTAGAATATTAACCAGATTTATGACTTGATTCTTATCTATTCTTCAACTATTTTTAAGTATGACCTGTGTTAACATAAAGTGAGTTATCATGCTCTTGGTGTAATAGTGATCATTCGAGTTTATTAGCCATGCTAAAACTTTTGAATCGGATATAATCACATTTTTAAGGTCTCATGATAAACCTAGCAAAGCGTAGATTTTCAAATTACCAACGTATCGCATATTTGTTACAAGTATTTTAACAAGGAAACTATTCATTTATTAAGATATCCCACAATCGTCTATATATATTCATATGTATACTATTTGATACTTAGGTTCTAACAATAAGTTCTTTGATCCCTTTCATCTATAAATTCTCATTACTTCTCTTTTAGTATTATTTCCCTAAGTCATGCAATATGTACCTTGTAAGTTATAACTTACTATCTTATTACATGTATTACATACCATACCAGACATTCCACTTTACAATTTAACATGCAAGAACACACACCATACAATTATCAAATAACATCTCGAGAACATTATATAACTTCGTTATTTTCTTAGACACAGTCTTTATGTTTTAAATTCAATCCTAAACTTTAGTAAGGATTCGGTAGTTCAAAATTCAAGTTTGCTAATCTACGTACATACACCATCATACAATGATGTTCAAACATCATGTTTAGAATAACAACTCATTTGCACACAAGCATATATGTACACATTTGCTAGTAAAGCATACTACATAACATAGGCAATGAAACGAACTCATACATTCAGCTTTGCATCCCAAGCAAGTAATTCTAATTCTTCATACAACATGATAAAATTTCCATCCAATAAATGTTACCAATCGACAACTTCAATAAAGCATATGTATATGAAATTTTAGATCGAAATACAATCATTTACTCTTCCATTACTTTACGAGTCTTTACCCAAAGCTTATCTATTCAAGAAGGTTTGTCAAATTCATTAGTTATACTTTTAATGATAAGTAAGGCATCTCGATTTCCTTCTTATTATATTTTATATATTCTTGTTTTAATTATCATAGCCTTGATAATCGATTCACAGTCTAGGTACACGAATCTTCAACCAAATTGTCGCCAAATATATGGTACCACTGTACCGGTCAATCCCTCCTATTGTCACCAAGTGACCACACAACTTCCCTCCTACTGTCACCAAATAAGGACCGTAGTCCACCCTAAACACGAGCTCATGGATCCTATGGCATGCCAACTATACCTAAGACTGACTCGAAACCAAGGCTTTCATCTTAATCTTATCACATCCGATACATTATGAGCATAGCTCCTTATTGTAATCACATATCAATATCTTTATTACCCTCACCAATTCGGGTATGTAATCACCTCACGTGACTTCGTTTTTGTATCATTTCTGATCAAATGGCATTTTAGCCAAGCTTACTATCTCATATAAACCAAACATGAACTTTCATGTAGTCATATTTACAAGCTTATATTAGCTTAACACATATAAGAATATTATTCATTCATATCAATCAATAAATAAGTTCACATGATTTATTCAATACCTCCTTCTCTTTTATTCGCATAATTCATAGCAAGAATTTCTATCAATAATAACTCTAATTCCAAGTTTGGTAACATGTTTCAATCTAGAAACAATTAAGTAAAGCTCCCTTTTTCTTATCATCACACCAACAAGCTTATCACACTTTAAATCAATCATGTTCAACCATATTTTTACGCATGAAATTTCACATTAATGGCAATGTGTAGTAAAGATTTCTGTCAACTTGAAACAGTCTTTAAATCACACAATTCACAAATATTCAACCACATTCGTACATAAAACATACCTTGTAATCCATGCTTTATAAGCACAAGTGTAGCAAATTAAGCGAATCAATGAAAGTATGATCGGGATAGTTTCAATCTATCCTGAGACTTTAACTACACTCACCTTTTATCCTGAAGTTACAAGATACCTGAATCCACACTCTCTCAATTTCCAAACATTTCTAGCTTCCATGACTTTTATCCTCCTCCTAACCATGATATAAATCCCAAGTTTAAATATCAAACATGAACATCAATTTCAACTCATTTACTATCATTCCAATGCAACCATTCATGCATAAATATATTCACACAATTCAGTCCTTTAATGTTCTTATTTAAATAGAACAACTTATAACTCATGTATGTGCATTTTTCACATATCAAACAGCCCAATCAAAGTTATATTCAGGCAAACAACTTCATTTGTTATGTCTATACAATTTCATATATAAAACCATTCCATACTCATATATATATATATATATAATTACAGCAGCCCAAACATTCGTACATTTTACATATGATCAAAACAGTTTCCATTTTACTCATCTTGTACAAAGCAGCCACCCCTAAATATTATAACAGATTTTCCCCTATTTTATAAATCACCAAAACAGCCTTATTCCTTACCGATTTAACCACCTTTTTATCCAATTCTCATGTTCACAAATTGATAATTTATGTGCACACAAAGATCATTAAAACAATCCCATAAATACATTAATATGTCGACAGCCCATATGTATATATATATATATGCTCACAGCAGTCCTTTAAGGCCATAAAAACTGTTCCGATTTAAAGTAAAACAGTCTCTTAGTTAGGCTTAATTAACAGTCCTTTAAAGCTTGTAAAACAGTCCAGTTTTTCAGATATAAAACAACCCTTAATTTTTTGTTTTTCCCAGCTACTCAGTCGATCTCATAACAGCCTTGTTATGTTATTAAAACAGTCCTTAATCTGTTTGTATCAACTGAAATGGCCACAAATTAATTCTAACCAATTTTATCTAATCATATTGTTTTTAACTAATTGTTTAACCGGTCCAATTGAACTATTATACGTAAGTATATTCTTACTTTAAGCTTGTCATCAATTATAATACCAATTGTAATTCATTCAAACACTCAATTTACTATACATTTCATTACAATCACAACAGAATCTATATTCATGTCGTTCGATTCAACCTAGAACTTTTATAACATGGTTTAAAACTCTAACAATTCAAGCAACATCCTTCATGCATAAACATCCATCGAAATTATTAGAATCCTAACCATCCTAATGTTCAAATTCAAGCATTACAACCATTCTAACTATTTTACAAAATTCCAGACAAGAGAATTCTCACATGCATCATCAAAAGAACTAAAGATTCATAAATTATCTTAACAATCCAATTGGAGAGAGTGAATGGAACAGTATTTCACCTTCCTTACAAGCAATCAAATTGTCTCCAAGAAATTGACCAAAATCTAACTAGATCTTCAAACATTCATGAATTTCTCTCTCTCTCAAGATGTTTCGTTTGTGACCCAAGGAAGAAGATGGTTCTTCCTTAATTACACTATGTCGAGACTTCCCCCACATCAATTAGCTTCTTTTTACTCTTGTCAAATGTAAGGTGTCCTTGAATATTTTAATGTTTAGCATGCAAACCTTTTTAGATTCTTAAGTATTCGGTTTAATCCCTCCTTCAATAGGTCACTCAATTTTTCCCTTTATCCATTTTAGTCCTAAAATCTCTTGTTTAATCTATTAGGTGACCTTAATACAAATGGCTTGCGACCAAAATTTATAGCCCAAGGCTCTAATTAAATCTAAATTTATAAATTTTTCTAACCACTTGCATTAGGACCGGTAACCTTCTACCAAGCCCAACTTTGGGGTATTACAAAGATTACTGGAAATTCTAAGCAATTACAAGAAAGCGTTGGGATGGACCTTGCTAATATCCGAGGAATAAGCCCAACCATTTGAATGCACAAAATCATCTTGGAGGAATATCACGGTAATACCATTTAGGGTTAGAGAAGACTAAACCAGAGCATAAAAGAGGTTGTTAAAAAGGAGATTATCAATTGGCTGAATGACAGGATAATCTATCCCATTTTCGATAGCTTGTGGGTCAGCTGGGTGCAATGTGTGCCAAAGAAATGTGGCATGACCGTGGTGCAAAACAGCAAAGAAGAATTGATTCCCTCCAGGACTATCATAGGATGAAGAGTGTGCATGGACTATAGGAAGCTGAACAGTGCCTTAAGGAAGGATCACTTCCCATTGCCTTTCATCGATCATATGTTATACAGGCTTGCAGTGTTTGGCAAGACATTTGAGGAATGTCTTCAGAGTTTGGAGCAAGTCTTAAAGAGATGCATTGAGACAAACCTAGTGTAACGCCTCGATTTTGGTACTAGGAGTTAGCTGAGTTTAGGCTAGACGGTTCGGTCGAACCGGTTTCGGCGAATTAGTCGAGTTTCTGGATTTAATTGATTTGAAGGATTTTTGGAGGAAATAAAATAGGGGGAAATGTTTTAAATTCATTACTTAATATATAAATGATTTTGGTGGAATCAGTTTTGGAAAAAAATATTTTGGAGGTTTGACATTTTGGGACAAGTGACCAAAATGTAAAGTTTAAAAACTATTTTAGTGACTAATTTGTAAAAGATCAAAACTTTGAATCTTTAAGGAGCTTTTGACCAAGAGTCTAATTCTGACTTTTTCCCTCTTAATTGACTTATTTTAAAGTGGTTTTAATTGGTAAAAAAGATGGGGAAAATTAATTACTCATTATTTTCTTAAAACACATTTCACGTAACTAACTTTTCTCTCAACCATTTTCTCTCAAATTCTCTCCAGCCAAACATCAGTTTCTTCTTCAAAGATTTTAGGGAAAATACATCATTAGAGAAGTAGGGGAGTTGGATCCAATAGCTTTGGAAAAGGATTTGATTGATTCGGAGGCTTGAATCGCTTTGGCAAAGCAAGCGAGGCGTGTCGGTGAGTGGAAACGAGTTTTAGAGCTTTAAAAAGGTTTAAAAGTGATTCTTTTGGGGGTTTAAATTAAGCTTGAAATGCTGGTTTAAATTCGGAAGTAAGTATGATTGAATTAGCTCTCGGTTCTCGGCTTTTTCCCATTGTTTTGATAAACCATGCTCATGTTTAAAGATAAAATTTGTTACTTATTGATATATATGTTTTTATGATTTGAGAGATGATTCATGTGATCCCATGAGATATTTGAGAGATGATTCATGTGATCCCATGAGATAGATATATGGTTTTGAAAGAGTTTATAACTTGTTGAGAAAGTGCTATGCAATGATATTGTTTTTGAAATGGGATGAGCCTTGGTTTATGGTTATGCATCGAAAAGTAGTAAGGTAACATGGTTTTAAAGTGTATATTGGCAAGTGATGATGCTTATTATAATAGGATATAATTGGTCGACCAATAGAATGAGAGTGTACTATAATATATATAAAAATTCGTACGTGGGCCAAAATCTTCGGTACACAATGAGGGTAGTTCCATTGTGTTGCAAGTGATTGGGGTAGTGCCATCACCACGGGCAATAGGGTAGTGCCATCACCACGGGCAATGGGGGTAGTGCCAACCCAGCTGAAGTGTGCAATATCGTGGGTAGTATCACCATGAGACTTGATGGGGTCGTAGCCATCCGGGGATGGGGTTGTAGCCATCCGAGTCACTTAATTGCCGATATAAGAGATTACATATATCTTGGTTGCAAAGAGATTTTTATTACGAGTTTTATACATGAGATCCTATTTTGAGAAATGCTTTATAATGTTCAAGCATGAGAAGTGGCATGGATATTTGCATTGGATTTAATGCATTAGCTAAATGATACATGTGTCTTGAAAGGTAGATGATTTTTCTTTACCGAGTTTAAAAGCATGGGGTAGATTTGAGCATGATGAGAAATGGTTTGTTGAAAAAATGGGTTTTCGAAAGGCATTGTTAATGGTTTTCTTTTGAGCATCCCCCACTAAGCTTATTGCTTACGCTCCCATTTCTTAACTATGCAGATCAATAGCTTGTTGGGTAGCATGGAGGCAAGAGTAGAAATCCAAGAGGTTCACTTAGCTCAAGCATGGTTTTCAACTAATCGATAGTAATAAATTTGGTAATGGGAGGGTACCTATATGGTTTGGGAGAGTATGTTGTGAACTCTCTGGTGTATGGCAAGTTTGCATTGCCTTATTGGTTTTGTAAATGGCCATTAATGTTTGGTTTGAGCTTTGGTATGGTTTTTGGTGTTTAACTTGGCTTGTAAATAGGGTGCATGCCTATAGATTTTTCTTTTTAGAATGTGATCATGTTTTGATGTTGTTATTGGTGCTTTTGGGTGAGGATTGATCTGTGAATATGTTATGTTTACCATAGAAGCATGTTAGAATGGCTTGAATATCTTTATGGTGTGTTTAATCAGCAAATTAAAATATTCCAAGACCAGACATATCGGTACACGAGATACCGTATCGGTATGGGTAGGCTAAATCAGGCTTAGTGTATCGGTACTGAAAGACTCGTATCGGTACGGTCTTAGAGGAAAATGGTTGGGCGTATCGGTACACGGGGTCGTATCAATACGGTTTCATGCTAATTAGAATTTTGGTATAATTCATACCGATACGGGGAAATAGGTGTACTGATTCGGTGTTAGGTAAGTTGGTTATTTGGAATCTTATGATGTTATGTTTCTTACGTTTTAGTCCCTGAAAGTTGTGAATGAAATTGAGAGTGTTTGGATGTTCAAATTCAGTTGAAATTTGACATGTGAGTATGAAACCTGACTAATTGAATATTGGTTACTTTAATTTCACCATAAGTCCCTAATATCCTTGAGTTTTGCAAAATGGTCCCTAACTGACCACCGGAGCAATCGGATGTCGATTCGACGCCTGATTGAGTTGAGAATTCACCTGATGCTAGCTTGTACGCATAGAATAATAATGTTGCATCTAGAAAAGAGAAAAAAACAAGGGTCGTTTATTGAAGAGAAACTTTCAGGGTTTTCTTCAATACTCCTCGTGTAACCTGTTCGATCCGGTATTGCGACTAGGCCGGGTCGAGAGGGTTACATTTTTTGGTATCAAAGACAAGTTTTGCAAAAGTAGGGGAGTTAAGTTGATTGTTTCTTGATATTACTATGTTCAGTGATTGTCTTGGGTGATGTTTGATTGCTAATTGTTTGAGTGATATGCACGGTGTTTGATAATATGTTGTGTACGCTATTATGTGATGATTTGGCTTAGGCATTTGGGTACCCTTTTCCATTATTACTATTGATATAAAGAGATTTTATTTTAAGACTTGAGCGTCTTGGATCCTTTCTTCTGGCTAGCCTAATTGTTTTCATTGTTGCATTTATACGTTAAAGATCCATTCTATTTTCATAACGGGACTGAGACGAGAGCCTAGAGGTAATGCACGTAATGTTGTTGCAGAGGATGAGCGTAATGATGTTGTGCCACCCCTCCTCCTTCTGGTGGTGATGGATTTAGAGTTAGAGTTGAAGCTGGTGCGGGAGGTGTTGAACCTCAGGCAGTACAAGGTCAAGCTATCGGTGATATGACACTGTTGATCTAGGCTATAGCTGGGCTATTCTGGCTGCGGTGAGGGGTATGCATGCGGTTGCACCATAACCTACAATTAATCCTGGTTTACCTTTGGAGCTTTTATGAAGTTTAGGTGGTACAGAGTTTAGAGGTTTATCTCCGGAGGGTTCTGAGGCATGGTTTGAGAGTACTCAAAGGATTCTTGGGCATATAGAGTGTACGAATGTGTGTAAGTTGGGTTGTATGGTATTGTTACTTTAGGGAGATGCTTATTTGTGGTGGACCACCACTATCACGGGGATGGAACTTGTTAAGGTGACGTGGGAGTTCTTCGGAGTTGCTTTCCAGAGGAACTTTTTGGGCACTTAATATCAAGATGAGAAGAAATGAGAGTTTATGGTCTTGGTGCAGGGTAACATGTCTGTTGCAGAGTATGAGGTTCAGTTCGTACGGTTGAGCCAGTATGCTCCTGAGCTGGTTCCCGACGAACAGAAGAGGTGTGATCGCTTTCGATATGGTTTGGTAAAGAAAGTGAAGACCTATATGTTGGCTTCTAAGTACATAGATTTTGATGTCTTGGTCACTCGTGCTAAGGACATTAAGCAGAGTTTGGGTTTGTTCTCTCACTCAGGGAATTCTAGTTTCAGTAAGAGGGTTGCTGAGTTTGATGGTGGAAGGGATCGTTTCAAGAGGCAGCATGATAAGAAGTGTCATTCGAATCAAAGGCACGGTGGTGGTGGTAACATAGATCACGGGCAGCAGGGCCAGAATGTTGTGGTTCATTTACCTAAGTGTGGCCATTGTGGGAGGCGATATTCTAGAGAGTACTTGGGTACTCTCGATGTTTGCTGGAGTTGTAGTTCACAGGGTCATCTAAAGCGTGATTGTCCTTAGTTAGCTAGACAGGCACTGATGCGTGCTGTTGAGCCATAGATGGGTCGTGGGCGCCGAGGTAATTTTCAGTGTAGGGAGGATGGTCAGAGGAATGTTGCCCATGTTGTTGCAGTTCAACCTGAGGGAGGTGAACTAGCTAGGGTGTATGCACACCACGAGGGAAATAACGATACAGATGTGATCGCATGTATCTTTACTTTGCAATCTTTGTCATTACTTTCTTTGATTGATTCTGGTTCCACACATTAATATATGTTGAGTGAGCATGCACAGTTGCTTGACATACCAGTTGAGTTTCTAGATGTAGGTATGCAAGTGACGAGTTCTTTTGGTGAGACAGTCATTGTTATGAAGTTGTATAGGAAATGTCCATTGATGGTTCAAGGACATGTGTTTGCGGTTGATAGGATGGAGTTAACTTTTTATGGTTTTGATGTTATCCTTGGTATGGATTGGTTGACCGAGTATAGGGCTATGGTGGATTTTGAGACTAAGCGTGTTTCATTGAAGATTTCTAACAATTATGAAGTTGTGGTGGTGGGAGAGAATATTAAGTTCTTTTCCAACGTTGTTTCAGATATGGAAGCGCAAAAGTTGTTAAAAGTAGGATGTCAGGCATACTTGGTGTATGTTATGAATCCAAATATGAAGGAGGCACGTCCCCAGGATATCCAGACTGCTTGTAATTTTCTGGAGGTGTTTTCGTAAGAGTTGTTTGGTTTGTCGCCTAATAGAGAGGTGGGGTTTTGTATTGAGACGTATGCGAATACGGCTCTGGTGTCCACTACTCCATATCGCATGGTACCTAAGGAGTTAAAGAAGTTGAAAACGTAGCTTCAGGAGTTTTTAGACCGAGGGTTCATTCGGCCTAGTATGTCACCATGGGGTGCACCGGTGTTGTTTGTGAATAAGAAAGCTGACACTATGAGGATGTGCATCGATTATCGGCAACTAAATAAGTTGATGATTAATAATAAGTATCTTTTACCATGAATTGTCGACTTATTCGATCAATTCCGTGGTGTAACGGTGTTTTCCAATATTGATTTGAGATCAGGATACTATCAGTTGAAGGTGAAGGATATGGATGTACTGAAGACAGCTTTTCCCGCTATGGGCATTATGAGTTCTTGGTGATGCCGTTTGAGTTGACGAATGCGCCTGTAGCTTTCATGGACATGATGAATCGGATTTCCATGAGTTCTTGGATCAATTCGTAGTGGTTTTTATCGATGATATCCTTGTATATTCACATACCGAGGAGGATCATGATAGGCATTTATGGATTGTGTTGCAAGTTTTGGTGAATAATCAGTTGTATGCTAAGTTGAGCAAGTGTGAGTTTTGGATTAAAGAAATGGTGTTTCTTGGTCATGTAGTATCAGCGAAAGGGATTCGTGTAGATCCGCAGAAAATTAAGGCGGTTGTGAATTGGAAGCAACCTAAGACGGTGTTGGAGGTTCATAGTTTCTTGGGTTTGGTAGGATATTATCGTCGTTTCGTGGATGTTTTTTCTAGGGTTGCTACTCCATTAACAGAGTTACTGCAAAAGGATGTTAAGTTTGAGTGGACAGAGGCAAGGCAATAAGCTTTCTTGAAGTTGAAGGAAGTTTTGACCTGAGCTCCGATCTTGATTCAACCCGATTCAGGAAAAGAGTTTGTGATCTATAGTGATGCGTCCTATGTAGGGTTAGATTGTGTGTTGATGCAATATGGTAGAGTTGTGGCTTATGCATCTAGACAGTTGAAGGTGCACGAGCGCAATTACCCTACGCATGATATTGAGTTGGTTGTATTGGTATTTGCGTTAAAGATTTGGAGACATTATCTTTATGGTGAGAAGTGTGTGGTGTTCACGGATCATAAAAGCTTGAGATATTTGATGTCGCAGAAGGAGTTTAATCTTAGGCAACGAAGATGGTTGGAGTTACTTAAAGATTATGATTTGACGATCGAGTACCATCCTGGCAAGGCTAATGTGGTAGCTGATGCTTTGAGTAGGAAGGTAGATGTAGAGTTGAGGGACATGTTTGCGCAGTTGAGTTTGTTGCGAGATAGCAGGTTGATAGCTGAGTTGCAAGTGAAACCTTCCTTAGTCCAGTTGATCAAGGAGAAGAGGTTGTTAGATGATTCATTGGTACCGCATGTTACGGACATTGCAGAGGGTAATCAGACGGACTTTTGTTTTAATGATGATGGTGTTTTGTGTTTTAGGAGTCATATAGTTGTGCCGGAAGATGCTGAGTTGAGGCGCTCGATTTTGATTAAAGCGCATAGTAGTCTTTTTTCTATGCTTCCTAGTAGTACTAAGATATATCATTGGTTGAAGAATAAGTACTATTGGGTTGGTTTAAAGAAGGATGTTGTTGAGTTTGTAAGTAAGTGTATGGTTTGTCAGCGCGTGAAAGCTGATCATCAGTTTCCTTCCGGGTTGTTATAAACTTTGAAGATACCGAAATGGAAATGGAAGAGGATCACGATGGATTTCATGACGGGTTTGCCTTTGACCCCGTCAAAGAAGAACTCTATTTGGGTGATTGTGGATCGCTTTACGAAGTGTGCACGTTTCATAGCTGTACATACTACGTATTCGCTGGATATGTTAGCAAAGTTGTAGATTGTGAGGTTGCACGGGGTGCCTAAGTTTGTTGTTTCAGTTCAGGATTCGCGTTTACATCAAGGTTTTGGGAGTGTTTACATAGGGCCTTGGGTACACGGCTCAATTTTAGTACTTCGATCATCCTCAGACGGATGGATAGTCTGAGCGGGTTATCCAGGTGCTTGAGGATATGTTGCAATGTTATCTTTTAGATTTCCAAGGTTCTTGGGAGAAACAATTGCCTTTGGTGGAGTTTGCTTATAATAGTAGTGTAATCACTCATTTTTGTCCGAGTTGTAGTATTATTAGTATTATAATAATAATATATATAAAAAAACAGCAGCAAATAATAAAAAATTGAAAAAAAATTAATGCATGGATGTGGTGGCTCCACGTCAACCCCACAACCACCCCCTTTGCCTATAAATATAAGGAATGGGGCAAAAAGTAGGAGGAGCCGACAGTGGTGCCTAATAAGAAAGCCATGCTCTCGGGCTGCCAAGGACCGGGGCAATGCCCTCGATCTTAACCAGTTCGATCAGAGTCCTATTTTGGATCCAATCTAGTTAATTTTTGGAGAGGTCATGGTAGATCTCGGTGGGGTTCAGTCGGGGTTCGTCATTCGAGCTCCTAGTTAAGTATATTTTCTTTCCTTTTTATTTGTGTTGTAATTTTTATGATTTAATGAAGTAGTACTTAATTTAAAATTGTGTTTTTAGTTTGTATGCTTATTTATGTTTTAGATTAATATTTATTATGTTTTAAATTTATGCTTTATATTAATATTTTATTTATGTTAATTTTTTATTTATGTGTTAGATTAATATTTATGAATGTTAGCATTTTATTTATGTTAGATTTGTTTTTATTTATGAGTTAGATTAATATTTATGTATGTTTTAGATTAGTACTGTATTTATGTTAGATTAGTATTTTATTATGTTAATATTTATTTGTAATTTATTGTATTTAAATTATTTGCCATATTTTATATTTTGCTCACTAAGATTGCATATCGAGATATATAAATTGTCAATGCGGTGCCCTTTTATCCGAGCGTAAACGGGGCCAGTATCAGGCGTAATGATGGTAGTTTGGGCGTTTACCCTCGGATAACGAGGCTTTTAAAATTTACCCGCACTTATAACCAAATTTTAAATTAATCGTCACTTTAATCCGGAAAGTCTAATATTAATAAAGTGGTAATTATTAAAGTACCAATTTTGGGCGGTGTGGGGGTGCTAATCCTTCCCCATCCGTAACCGACTCCCGAACCCAAAGTTTTCAAAATCTCTAGTTTTATGGTGTCCGACCTACCTAAGTGGCCGGTGGCGACTCCATTTTCAAAATAAAATACGGTTTTTACAAAACCCCACGGAAGACATTATTTTCAAAACAAAACAATAGATAAAACCCGTTTTTTAGCGAAAGGGACATCGCTATAGATGGCGACTCCACTGGGAGACTATTATTTGTTTTTCAAAAACAAAAAAGTGAGTCAAGCTTTTTCAAATAATTACCACTTTAATAATATTAGAAGTTCCAGATTAAAGTGACTATTAAATTAATATTCGGTTATAATTGCGCGTTTATTTTGGCGCATTTAAAATATGGCATATAAACCCATTTTTTAAGTGGGGGGAAACGCTAATGCTTTCGTGGAGATATCGTTCACCCGTGTAGGCCTAGTAAGTACCTTCGGGCCTCGAGTACCTTATGCTTTTATAAGGATATCGTTCCTTCGTGAAAGCATAAGCGAATGGGTCCCCCTAAATTGAACCCGGTTGAAAGGAGCCTATAATGGGTAATGATTGGGGGCCTTGCTACTCTTAGTAGAGGACAGCGAGGAAAATTCGGGTACCTCCTAGAACCAAAACTGCATATAGAAACCCACCCCTTTAGAGCCATGCGGATAACCTTAGGTGTTTTAGACATGATAAATAGGGTTGTTTTGTTTGTTTACCTTATTTAATTTGTCCTTTTATTTATGTATTTATTATTCTTATCTGGTACTAACTCATTTCTTTTTGTGTTTTATTTTTATTTTACACATACTTTTCTTGCATTATCATTGCATCCACATTACATAGAGGCGTTGATTCAAGTGGTTTGCCCTATTAGAAAATTTTTCATCATGGAAAAAAGGTGTTTTAAGAAGGACGGCATCGATCCAGTCGTGCGACATTGGTCAGAGATTAATCAACAGATCCGAGGTAACAATTTGCTGAGCAAGCGTGTAGTGCCAAAGTATACACACGAGAGCCTACAACAGAATGATCTGTGGGAGCTTAAAGAGATTTAGGAAAGATGGGACCGAAGACTACATGACCTATTTTCCGACAGTTATGGCGACATACCCCAGCTAATGTATGTTCGAGTCAATCAGCCTTTACTTCGAGCCATTTTCTAACTTTGGAATCCCGTTTTTTGTTGCTTTACCTTCAACGGCCAAGACATGATGCCCACTGTAGAAGAGTACACAGCCTTGATCAACAAGAAAAATGTTCAAAATATTGGATTTATACGAAGCCGCCAAAGAAGTAGAATTATCCATTGAAGCTCAAAATCTTTGCCGGGATGAGTGACGATTCAGAGTCGAGGAGACAGCCTAGCCTATGCATGGGAGTGTATCCGAGACATGATACCCGCACACCTGGATGAGGCGATGAAGATGGACATGTTCTCTTTAAGGATATAGGGTTCAATCATTTTCTCGAGGGTTCTTGGAAACATCGACGTAGCTATCTTAGATCTGTTTGAATGCATGAAGCGAAAGGCGAACCTGGTACTAGCGATTTTAACCGAGACTTTCATTTCCTTGAGTGCGACTCAAAAACATGTAGAGAGATATATCTGTAGAAGTCTTCTTTTCTGGCTCTAGAATCTGGACCCTTTAATTCCTATGAAAGTCGATCGAAAGGGTAATTACCAGCGGAATCAACGCCTTTATTTGCATTCATTCTTGCATTTGTTGATTATTGTTACAATTTTTACATTTCGTACATTGCATCACCCCAGAAGCACGTGCATGCATCTCATTTGTATAAAATCATACACCAAAAAAAATTTTCATAAATTATTTTTAAGAAAAGGTAAATCCTTTTAAGGACATTTTTTAAGAATGGACTTTTATATTCTTTCAACCAAATTTATAAATCCAGCCCTTTCATAAGGGCAATTAAAAAAATGAATGAATGAACATTTCAATTTGTTTTAACAAGTTCTTAGATCCAGTCCCTTCACAAGGACATTTTTGAGTTTTTTTCATCCTCCCACGAGAATAAATTTTTTAGCAACGCTTTTTTTTCAATCATTTCACAAATACACTTGTTCAGTCCTTTCATAAGGACATTATTTCGAAAATAATAATAAGAGTTTCTTTTTCAATCCTTTCACAAGGACATCTTTTAATATGACCTTTAATTTAGTCCTTTCATAAGGACATTTTTCAAAGGAAATATTTCTCAATTAAATCTTTTCATAAGGATATTGTTAAAAAAATGGATTTCTCAATTCTTTCCTCTCTTAAGATTTTTTCTTTTTCTCAAAAAAAAAACAAACCAAACCAAACAAAAAACACAAAAAAACAAAAAAGGGAAGAAGAATTTCTCAGTTGATTTTCTCAAAAACATAATTTTTAAATCTTGCCATTTCTCAAGGATCATTTTTTTCTCTCTCAAAAATTTCTTAAAGATATTTTAATCCTACCAGTCTTAAGAACGTTTTTCATAGTTCTTAAGAAGCATTTTTTATCAATTCTATCTTTTCAATGATTTTTTTCTGAAAATAGGAGAATTCCTTAATTCTATCCCTTCTTAAGGATGAAAAAAATAACATGATTTTTTTAAAGTTAATTGTGAGTTTTCATGCTCACAAAACTGGAAAGAGTTCCATAGAATTTAACAAGTATGACAGAAATGTTGGCATAACGTGGTTAAACACGGTAAAATTTAAGACAATAGATAATTCAAGTATCCATCGAAAAACCATTTTTATGAATGGTCAAAGGAAAATAAATCCTTTGGAAAAATCCAATTTCATAATTGGTATAAATTGATTGTACTCAGGGGAATAGTACAACTAGCCCGGAGCAAACGGCTACCGGTAAAGGCAACTCAAAACCATTGATCCCTGTGCATTTGGGAAAATGCAAAAGAAGTCTATAAACAAAGCTGCAAATTAAATTTTCACCAAAAATCCATTTTCGAATGGTCAAAGGAAAATAAATCCTTTAGAAAAAATCCAATGTCATAATTGGTATAAACTGATTGTACCCAGGGGAATGGTACAACTAGCCCGGAGCAAACGGCTACCGGTAAAGGCAATTTAAATTCGTTGATCCTTGTGCATTTGGGAAAACTGCAAAAGAAATCTATAGGCTAAGTCATATTTTTTTCAGAATGAAGTTATTTTTGTCGTAATGAAATTTTCATTTATTCATAAATCATATTTGCATTCTTTGTTCATTGTTACGGGATAGTTTTTTTCCCATACGCATATACACATATTTATGAAAAAAATACACATTTACATACCATTTTTTTATTATTAGGTCATTGTGAATGCAAGTATCTGCTAGTCCATTTAGGCCGATAGAGGAACAAAACAAGTTTGTAGATAATGGGCAGTTCCCGTTTTAGGAAATTTTCTTCTCAGGCACTTGTTGTTTAAGATCCTTGAATCGAGTGTTGACCCTAAATTTCTACCCTCTGAAGACTGTTTTGATATCCATGTATGGGATGATGAATGGCATTCCTTCGATCCCCTTCGCAAATAATAGAAAATATCCATTTGTTGTCCCCTTTTGAGCCTGTTCGTTTCTTTTCATTTGAACCCAAACCAAGGATCACCCCCACAATAGGGCAAAGAAGAAGAAGATTTTGTTCAAATTTCCCGGTTTTGACCACATTAAAAAGATGGCACTCCATGAATAAGCGCAAGAGATGAGAATCAATGTCCTAAACACGAAGATCAAGAGAAATATCAGAATAAGCCAGTAAAAGAAATTTTTGCTCAAACGGACTGGCTAAACCAAATTGAAAGTGTGCCAACAAGAAGTTTGAAACAATGAAGATTAAAAGCACCATCATAAAGTGCAATAAACGATAACAAGAGAAGATTTGGTTACATGTGAATAAGAAATGCATCAACATTCATTCAAGATGCAAGATACAGATTCCAAAGCTACAAAGAAAGAAATAAACTCTAAGGTGAAAACCCATAAATGGGCAGTTTGGAGCGATCCAAGAAATAAATCAAAGAAGTTTTTATTTGAGCACATTCTGATCAACAAACGCATAGAAGATATTTTAACCAGAAGATGATCCTTGGTTTCATCACCCTTAAATACTCATTTTGGGCCTATATATCGTTTCTTTCATAACCATGAACCATAGCCTATATTATAAGCCTACAAAGACCATTCAGATCATATGTGGATATCTAAGTTTGGTAAGTTTGTCTTTAGATTACATTCCACCTATAAGGGTTAACCTTTCTTCAAGGAACATCAAACCTCGAAGTGCCTGGTCGACACCCAAATGAGGAGAGGATGGGGAGCATAGTGAGTGGTGAGATAAAGAGAGCCACTTTGAATGGGTTAGAAATTAGGTATGGGAAACCTTCCTCTCAAAAGCCTAAATGGACTAGGGGAGACCATACATATGCTTATATCGCCAAAATAGGCAAGATTTTTTAAATAGGCAAATTTTCTAATGCATTTGTTATTTTAGGATCGAACATTAATTGACATTTTTGTCGATTCTTTTAATCTTTATTATTTATTCCAAACATTAGTTTTTCAAAAATATTTGACAGTTTTTTAATTTTAATTTGTTTAATACATATCGTTTACTCCAAACATTCATTTTTCAAAAATGTTTGGTATTTTCCTCTTTACCATTTCGTCTAAACATCAATTTTTAAAAATGTTTGGCATTTTTTCCTAAATTTCTCAGTTTATTTCCAAAATACTAACCTTTTTATTATAGGGACCAAGAGTTAGTTCTCGCTGAGGTGTTGCAAGAAGATTAAAGATGAGTTCAGGGCATGGGGGCATTTTGCCAGCCATAATGGTAAGAGAGATGAAGACTCATCATGTAGGGTCAAAAAAAGAAAAAGAAAAAAAGAGAGAGAGAGAGAGAAAAAAAAAAGAAGAAGAAAAAGAAGAAAATGAAAAAGAAAAAGAAGAAAAAAAAAAGATTATCTCACGATTTCAAATCAAGATTTTGAATTCTCGAGCCATCACATTTGATGGATTTCTTTTGATGTCAAGTCAGATAGAACCGGGGCATCATTTTAAAACATATTTTTCTTAAAATCAATTTCACAATTTTATCCTTTCATAAGGATGTTTTTCTTAAAACTTAGATTTCTTAATCTAATCCTTTCTTAAGGATGTTTTTTCTTAAAACATAGATTTCTTAATCTAATCCTTCCATAATGATGTTTTTCTTAAAAATAAATTTCTCAATTTTATCCTTTCATAAGGATATTTTTCTTAAAACCAGTTTCTTAATTTAATCCTTTCTTAAGGATGTTTTGCTTAAAATTGAATTTCTTAATTTTATCCTTTCATAAGGATGTTTTTCTTAAAACTTAGATTTCTTAATCTAATCCTTTCTTAATGATGTTTTTTCTTAAAACTTAGATTTCTTAATCTGATCATTCCATAAGGATGTTTTTCTTAAAACTAAATTTCTCAATTTTATCCTTTCATAAGGATATTTTTCTTAAAACCAGTTTCTTAATTTAATCTTTTCTTAAGGATGTTTTGCTTAAAATTGAATTTCTTAATTTTATCCTTTCATAAGGATGTTTTTCTTAAAACTTATATTTCTTAATATGATCCTTTCATAAGGATGTTTTTCTTAAAGCTTGGATTTCTTAATCTGATTCTTTCATAAGGATGTTTTTCTTAAAACTAAATTTCTCAATTTTATCCTTTTATAAGGATATTTTTCTTAAAACCAATTTCTTAATTTAATCCTTTCATAAGGATGTTTTTCTTGAAACTTAGATTTCTTAATCTAATCCTTTCTTAAGGATGTTTTTTTTTAAAACTTAGATTTCTTAATCTGATCCTTCCATAAGGATGTTTTTCTTAAAACTAAATTTCTCAATTTTATCATTTCATAAGGATATTTTTCTTAAAACCAGTTTCTTAATTTAATCTTTTCTTAAGGATGTTTTGCTTAAAATTGAATTTCTTAATTTTATCCTTTCATAAGGATGTTTTTCTTAAAACTTAGATTTCTTAATATAATCCTTTCATAAGGATGTTTTTCTTAAAGCTTGGATTTCTTAATCTGATTCTTTCATAAGGATGTTTTTCTTAAAACTAAATTTCTCAATTTTATCCTTTTATAAGGATATTTTTCTTAAAACCAATTTCTTAATTTAATCCTTTCATAAGGATGTTTTTCTTGAAACTTAGATTTCTTAATCTAATCCTTTCTTAAGGATGTTTTTTCTTAAAACTTAGATTTCTTAATCTGATCCTTCCATAAGGATGTTTTTCTTAAAACTAAATTTCTCAATTTTATCCATTCATAAGGAAATTTTTCTTAAAACCAGTTTCTTAATTTAATATTTTCTTAAGGATGTTTTGCTTAAAATTGAATTTCTTAATTTTATCCTTTCATAAGGATGCTTTTCTTAAAACTTAGATTTCTTAATATGATCCTTTCATAAGGATGTTTTTCTTAAAGTTTGGATTTCTTAATCTGATCCTTTCATAAGGATGTTTTTCTTAAAACTAAATTTCTCAATTTTATCCTTTCATAAGGATATTTTTCTTAAAACCAGTTTCTTAATTTAATCATTTTTAAGGATGTTTTGTTTAAAACTGAATTTCTTAATTTGATCCTTTCATAAGGATGGTTTTCTTAAAACTAAATTTCTCAATTTTATCCTTTCATAAGGATATTTTTCTTAAAACCAGTTTCTTAATTTAATCCTTTCTTAAGGATGTTTTCTTTAAAATCAATTTCTTAATTTGATCCTTCCTAAGGATGTTTTCCTTAAAACTGAATTTCTTAATTTTATCCTTTCATAAGGATGTTTTTCTTAAAACTTATATTTCTTAATATGATCCTTTCATAAGGATATTTTTCTTAAAACTAGTTTCTTAATTTAATCCTTTCTTAAGGATGTTTTGCTTAAACTTAGATTTCTTAATCTGATCCTTTCATAAGGATGTTTTTCTTAAAACTAAATTTCTCAAATTTATCATTTCATAAGGATATTTTTCTTAAAATCAGTTTCTTAATTTAATCCTTTCTTAAGGATGTTTTGCTTAAAACTAGATTTCTTAATCTGATCATTTCATAAGGATGTTTTTCTTAAAACTAAATTTCTCAATTTTATCCTTCCATAAGGATGATTTCTTAAATCTCTAATTTTATCCTTTTATAAGGATATTCTCTTAAAATTCAATTTTATTTTTATTTTTATTTTGATCCTTCCATAAGGATGATTTATTTTTAACAAATTTCTTAATATAATCTTTTCATAAGAATGTCTTCTCAAGACTAATATCTAAGTGCATACAGGTCAAAAAGGTGGCCGAGGAAGAGCGAAGAGTTCCAGAAGAGCTCGTGATTCTGAGACCACAAACAGGAAACTCGAAGAATTCGGCCAAGGAAGAGCGGAAGATTCTAGAAGAACACGTGATTCCAAGGTATCGGATAAAGAAGCAGTGAGATCATTGATACTTGCGTCACCCAAGAACGGAATACCCATGCTGAAGGCGAAGAGTTCTATATAGGAAGGACTTGTAGCCCATAGACTTTATCGAAGAGAATTTGTTTTTTCCAAAAAGCTCGTCAGAAGAAGAGAGAATAGTTCTATATACGAAGAACATGCGGCCTCGAACTTCTGATTTGAAGATTTTGTCTTCCCCAACGAATCCTCTGTTTTGAAGACCGGTGTTTGAAGAGTTGGCCGAAGAAGAACAGAAAGTTCCAGAAGAACCTGTGATTCTGAAGTCAAGGACAAGGAAATAAGACAAAAATGAGTGTTTTTTATCTTTGCTTTGTTCTCTTTTTACAAGAACAAGCAAAGAGGGGCAACTCTAATCACTCATTTTTGTCCGAGTTGTAGTATTATTAGTACTATTGTAATAATAATATTAATATATATATATATAAAACAGCAAATAATAATAAATTGCAAAATTGAAAAAAAAATTAATGCATGGATGTGGTGGCTCCACGCCAACCCCACAACCACCCCATTTGCCTATAAATATGAGGCATGGGAGGGCAAAAAGCAGGAGGAGCTGGCAGTGGTGCCCAATAAGAGAGCCATGCACTCGGGCTGCCAAGGACCGGGGCAATGCCCTCGGTCCTGTAATCACTCATTTTTACTTGTAAATATATTAATATTGCATGTATATTTATTATATGAATGTTACTAATATAAGGTGGTGTGTGCATGTATAAGCTATGTATACGTATTAGGGGTGTATGTATGTCGCGTATGTATCTAGAGTATGAGCGTATTTGATTAATATTTAGATGTTATGTTAATTATATGTATGATTATATGTACGTATACTGGAATATTATATTAATTAATGATCGTATAATATAAGTATATATTTTCGTATGTATATGTATTGCTGTTATAATTATACTATTATTATTATTGGGCTGACAAAATGAAAAAATTAAATATATTAAACCCAAATAAAAAATTACAGTCCAATTACAAATCCAATTACAAGGCCCGTTTGGCCCAAATCTGAACCCCATTTAATTACAATGTGCAGGTAACTGTGGGCCGTTGGATCAAGATCTGATCCAACGACCACGATGCAATGGAAGTCAAAAATATCTGCCAGGCGCGTGCTCCACACGTATGGACCGTCCAAGTGCCACGCGCGCGTGTGGTCCACGCGCGGACGCTTTAATATCCACGCCTTCTGACTCCTCGACTGCGGAGCTCCACGTGGCGAAATCTCAAGCCGTCTCATCCGATCGAGGCTTCATCCAGGCCGATCGTTCTTCAAGCCATCTCGACCGTTAGATCAGATCTGATCTAACGGCCGAAAATGCGTCTGGCCGCTGGCAGAATGACCACACCGCCACCGCGCCGATATTCAGTCCCCGCGTTCAGATTATGCCAAAGACAACAAGCAAAGTGTCAGTTCAGATCTGAAAAAAGGAAGATGCAACTTGCAACCAAAAACAGAGGCAATAATATATATGAAACGGGGCTTTTGTAACGGATAAGCTAGCAAAAAAAAGATTAGCGAAAAAAAAGAGAGAACAAGGGTAGTAACACAAAAAATAGAGATCTTGTAATACAAAAAACCCTGAAAGTTGTAAACATCGAAGATAATCAAAAGGCAGTCCAGTGGTAAATTTTTGTCTCTTTTTTTTTCTTACATGTTTTCTTTACATGCATATACGAAAGATTAACAAAAAAAACAGAAATAAAAGAGAAGAGTAGTCTTACCGAATCGTTTTTGGGTATTCCTTTCCTCTGTGACAAGCCTTTCGGCTTCTACAAGCCAGATCTGGTGAACTAAAGGGAGGGGAAGACCCCTTGTGGTTTTGTTTTGGTCTAAAAAAAAATATTTTTGGTTCGTATTTCCTAGATCTAGGGCGAATAGGGGAATATCCTCTGAATCCAACCTAGGATTCATGTTGAGGACGAAAAGAAGGCTATTTTGGTGTATTTTGGGAGCCTACCGGCGCCGGTTAGCGGCGGCCGGCGGCGGAGAACACGGCGGCCGGCCGTCGGATTCTGGGTATTGTAAGAACAGGCGAGAGAAAAAGATGAACCTAAGCTATTCGAAAACTGAAAAATGAAACAAATGGCCAAAAATTTGATTTCGGCCTTAAAGGGGGGATTTTATAGTTGTTTTTATTTTGCTAAATGGGTAAATTACACACTTAATCCCACCGCGTTTTCAATATTTTCATTTTTGTCTTGCCGCATGGTATAATCACAGTCCCAGTCCCCCTGATTTTTCAAAAGATCACAATTTAGTCCCTAAATTACACCGAATCAGTTTTTGAATGGTAAAATTACGCCCTTAACCATCCCGCGTTTTTGAATTTTTCACTTTGGGTCTGCCCCTTGGTCTAATTACAATTCTGATCCTTTTAGGTTTCGTTTGTTTATAATTTCGTCCCCAAAATACATATTATTGTTCTTTAATTTCACATCACTTTTTGTTTTTCTTTCATTTCAGTCCTATTTTCTTTGTAAATATTATTGTTCGTATTATAATCGTATATGTTGATATTATTTTATTTCATGTCCCTCGTATATGACTCGTATTTTATGTTTGCATATATATGTGTTAAGTATGATATTCATGTTTTCCGGTTATTTATATCAAGCATGTTATGTTTTAGTTAATTCGTACATGGCGTATTTTGTATTTTATATTTGTATGTTTCCTTTTTTAGGGTTACATGTTAGTGTACCTACCCCTTTTGTACGATATGTGGACTTGTATATGTTGAAATATGTTTTATTACCAGTATGCATGTCTTTTTTGAAATATTTGTTCGTCTATATGTATTGATTTCTGCCTTGTTATTTTGACACATGATAGTTGTTTTTATCAATTATTTAGAATAATATGTATATACATATACATGTTTTAGTCATAAAATATTATTCATGCTAAATTAGTATTCTGGTATGTCAATATTTATTATGTTTAAATATTTTGCCATGTTTTACGTTCTTGCCACTAAGATTGCATATCAAGATATAACTTGTTAATGCGGAGTCCTTTTATCCGAGCGTAAACGGGGCCAGTATCAAGCGTAGTGATAGTGGTTTGGCGTTTATTCTCGGGTAACGGGACCCTTAAAATATATTCGCAATTATGACCGAATTTTAAAGTAATCGTTACTCTAATCCGAAAAATCCAATATTAATAAAGCGGTAATTATTAAAGTACCAATTTTTGGGCGGTGTAGGGGTGCTAATCCTTCCCCATCCGTAACCGACTCCCGAACCCTGTCTTTTTGAATCTCTGGTTTTATGGTGTCCGGCCTACCTAAGTGGCCGGTGGGACTCCATTTTTATGAGGTTTTTGTAAACCCCTACGGAATAAATATTTTATATCCAAATACCTTTCAAACACACCTTTCAAAAATCCTCGTTTTTATTTTAGCGATATTTGGACAAAAAAGGGACATCGCTACAGATGGCGACTCCGCTGGGGATATTTTTTGTTTTTTCGAAAAAAAACAAATGAGAGTCAAGCTTTTAAAATAATTACCGCTTTATTAATATTGGAAATTCCAGATTAAGGTGACTATTAAATTAACATTCGGTCATAATTACGCGTTTATTTTAACGCATTTAAAATATGGCATATAAACCCGTCTTTTTAAGTGGGGGGAAAACGCTAATGCTTTCGTGGAGATATCGTTCTCCCGTATGGGCCTAGCAAGTACCTTCGGGGCTCGAGTACCTTATGCTTTCGTAAGGATATCGTTCCTTCGTACGGGCATAAGCGAATGGGTCCCCCTGAATTGAACCCGGTTGAAAGGAGCCTATAATGGGTGATGATCGGGGGCCTTGCTACCCTTAGTAGGGGACAGCAAGGACAATTCGGGTACCTCCCAGAACCAAAACTGCATCTAGAGAACATAGAAACCCACCCTGTTAGAGCCATGCGGATAACCTTAGGTTTTAGACGGGATAAATAGGGTTGTTTTGTGTGTTTATTTTTGTTTAATTTTGTCATTTTATTTATATATTTATTAATTTATCTGGTACTGACTTGTTTTCTTTTCGCTTTTTGTTCTTTTTCGCATACATCATTGCATTTGCATCACATAAAGGTACTGGATCAAGTGGTTTGCCTGATCAGAAAGTCTTTCACCATGGAAAAAAGGTGTCTTAGGAAAGAAGAGATTAATTTATCAGTCAGACATTGGTCAGAAGTCAATCAGAAAATCCAAGGAGACAGTTTGCCAAACGAACGCATAATAGCTGGATACACCTATGTGAGTCTCCAACAGAACGACTTGCGGGATCTTCAAAGCATTTGGGAAAGATGGGACCGAAGACTACAAGACTTGTTCTGCAACAGTTATGGCGACATCGCACAGCTGTTATATGTTCGGATTAACCAGCCCCTACTCCGAGCTATAGTCCAGTTCTGGAATCCGGCTTTTTGCTGCTTCACCTTTAATGGGCAGGACATGATGCCTATAGTAGAAGAATACACTGCTTTACTTAACCAGAAAAATATCCAGGAGGATTGGATCTACGCGAAGCCTCCAAGGAATCAGAATTACACTGCAAAACTCAAAACCTTTGCGGGAGTGAGTGACGATTGGGTTAGTGGCCTCCTTCAAATCCGAGGAGATAATACAGTCTTTGCATGGGAGAGTATTCGGGACATCATATCGACACATCCAGACGAGGCAAAGAAAATGGACCTATTCGCTTTAGGAATATATGGCTTGGTGATCTTTCCCAGAGTACTCGGGAACATTGACATAGCCATTCTGGATTTGTTTGAGCGGGTGAAACGAAAAGCAAACCCGGTACCAGCAATCTTGGTCGAGACTTTCATTTCCTTAAACGCTAGCCGGAAACATGAAGAAGGACGCTTTCGAAGCTGCGCACAGCTATTACAAGTATGGATTCAGAGTCACATGTGGAAGACGCCGACAAGAGTCCTGCCGGGGATATCCTTCCAAGGTTTTTCGCCTTTATGAGAATACTTAGCAAAGGAATGGCGAGAGGATTTGAAAACAAAAATGTGGACCAGGTTCTTCAGGAACATTCAAGATGAAGACATAGCATGGAGGGTTCCATGGCTCGGTAAAGTTAATTATTTTCTATACAGTTGTGGTGACTTCAACTGGCTGATGATGTTGGGATTGCATGGAGGGATCGCTTGTGCCCCGCTTTTAGTATCTCGGCAGTTCGGATCACGATAGTTCATTCCCAATACCGCCGGATTAAGCCAAACTGAATTTCTTTTCAAAGGGGAGTTCAAAGGAAAAATTCAGACCATTATGAGGGCCTAGGATCATTGTTACCGGATCAGGGTGGAAGGAGACACCGAGCACATGACTACCCCAGATTATGATCTTTGGAGACGTTTGAGGGTTAATAATGTGATTCCTGAATCTGATCAAGGACCAGCCGTGTCACTCGAAGAGCTTACAAGGGTGGTACCGTCCGAAGCCGACATCTTATGGAGTGAACTCGAAGAAGTTAAAAGGAAAATGGACATTCAACAGACCCAACATGCGAGCGAGCTCTATAAGGCAAGCTTAGAAGTTGATGAGCGAGACGGGATCATTAGGCAATTGAAGAAATTGAATGCAAATTTAAGCGACAAAAATACTCTTTATCAAAAAGATGCCCTCCTATTACAAGCAAAAATACAAAAGGCCGGTCGGAGTCAGTTCGTAGCTGTGGAAAGAGAAAGAATGAACGGCATCCATTTGATGGAAGAAGAACGAGAAATTAACAAAAGAGCGATCGAGAAAGAGATTGAAAGCTGCCGTTTGGCTATAGAGGAAGAAAAACGGTCCGCCAAGAAGGCCATTGATCAAGAGAAAGAAAGATTCAGACAAGAAATCAGCAAGGGAAAACAAGCTGTGCATCATGAGAGAGAAAGTGTCGCCGTATGGAAAAGAAAATCCATAAGTAGTCGAAATAGACTATTAGAGATGCAGAAACTGTACGATAACACTATTCAAAGGTTGGGGCAAAGCCAAAGTCAAAATGATGAATTAAAAGGGAAAGTAGCGGAAGTCGAACACTCACTTCGAATGTACTGCCACAGGAATAATTTCGCTGAGCTGCAAGAAAGAGAACGCGAAGTGGGTGTGTTACAAGCAAGAATCGGGTCCCTCGAAGCAGTTGTGGAGGATTACAAGGAAAGAATTAATGTGTTCGAGGAAGCTGCAGCCGGAGGGGATACCTATTGGCAGAAGAGATTACACGACGCTGCTCGAATGGTACAGGACAGAGACCAGTACTACGCAAATCTAATGGTGGACATACAACGAGTCGCCAGACATGTAAATGATTTAGCTGTCGAGGCTGAAACACTCCGACCTTTCATAGCCCCAGGAATGGAAGAAGCTCCTAGGTTCCTCAAGCTGCTCAAGGCAATTGGAAAGTTATGAGATAGAGCTAGAGTCTATCTATAGGACTCTGTGTTATAATTAGATCTTTTGTACTAGGGATCTTTACTTTGTAACACAAATTTTGTTGTAATCGAGACCCTTTAATTCCCGTGAAAGTAATTCAAAAGGGTGATTACCAGCGGAATCAGTACCTTGTCTGCATGCATTCTTGCATTTGCATCATGACATCTGCATCATTGTACATGCATTTATTTTTTACAACCATATTAACAATATGAATATTGTGGCAGTTCAGTGTGTTAACCCACAATCATTCATCACCTATACTTTACCCGGCTACAAAGAAAGCTCATGGAAGAAAGAATAATCAGTCTAGAAAGAGGGCAAAGAGAGCTCGAGACAAGGCTTGAAGAGGCCCAGAGAAGCCTTAGTGATCAGATTGCGCAGTCACAAACATCTATAGTTTCTGACATAACTGCATTACTGGCAAGAAGTCTTGGAAAACGAGTAGAAGGAGAAAATGTTCAAGAACCGGAAGGTACCCCGGCTCACTACAAGGTTCAACCAACTGCACCAAACCAGGCTAGGAGGGTATATATTGACCCTGCAGGAATGTCTTCCAGCTTTCAAATAGGGGCACCTGAGACTCAACCCCTCGATACTGAAGCACTTTATGAAGAAGAAGTGCCGGACCTGAATATGGTCGAAAGAATTAGGAATGAGGTAGAGAAAAAATGGGAAGAAAGATTTCGCCTCATGGAAGAAAAATTTAAAGCGTTAAAATCAAATGAAGAATCAGGAAACGACGCTAGCGACCTAAGTTTGGTGTCCGATCTTGTCTTGCCGCCAAAATTCAAAACGCCGGATTTTGATAAATATGACGGAAGCACATGTCCTTCTACACACATAACGATGTATTGTAGAAAAATGGCGGCTTACCATAAACATGAAAAGCTGCTGATCCATTGTTTCTAGGATAGTCTAACTGGAGCGGCGTTACGTTGGTATACTCAGTTAAGCAAAGCAAATGTCAAGACATGGAAAGATTTGTCTAAAGCATTTTCCGAGCAATACAAACATGTAACAGACATGATCCCTAGCAGAATCATGTTAGAAAATATGGGGCAAAAGTCCAATGAAAGCCTGCGACAATATGCCCAGAGGTGGAGAGAAGTGGCCGCCCAAATCCAGCCACCTATCCCGGAGCATGAAATCACGCCATTATTTGTCAATACTCTGAAAGGGGCACTCTTTGACCGCCTCATTAATAACACAACACAGTGTTTCGCCGACTTAATCAGGACTGGGGAGTCTCTCGAACTGGCAATCAAGAGCGGCAGAATAGATGGTGGGGAAGGGTCTCGAAAGTATAACAAGAGAAATGAAGTAAACACCACCAGCACCTATACCGCCCCGAAGAACTTCACAGTCTCACAGCCACAAGCACCTGTGGGAAAAACACAAAATTCGAATCAAAGAGATGAGAGAGTCACCAGAAAGGATAAAGAGAGGAGAACTTTCACTCCCCTACCTGTTTCATACTCAGAGCTTTATTCCCAGTTGTATGAAGCAGACTTGGTCCGACCATACATCGTTAATCCTGTCAATCCACCCTTCCCGCCTTGGTATAATCCAAGCGCGCATTGCGACTATCACGGCGGTACCCCTGGACATCCCACTGAGAACTGTCTTGCCTTCAAAAAGCTTGTACAGAACTTAATCGATTCTGGGATATTGAAGTTTGAAGAACCGAGTGTAGCCAACAACCCGCTACCTAATCATGGGAGCAGAGGGGTAAACGTCATAGAAGAATGCTTTACCAGGAGGATAAAGGATGACGTGTCAGAAATCAAGTCTCCTTTACGGTGGGTATTTCAACAATTATGCATGGCTCGTGTGATCAACAAAGGCATGATAATAAGGCAGAAAGAATGTGGAAAGTATTGCGAATTCCATCAGACTGAAGGGCATGATATCCAAGAATGTGACGAGTTCAAGAAATTGGTGCAGAAATTGATGAATGAAAAACAAATAGAATTCTTTGAGGAGCCCATGGGGAAGAAGGGATCAGACGTACACATGACAGATAGCCCCAAAACTAGATAAGGGAAGGATAGACCTTTTATCATCTCTCCCAGGATAGGAAATGCATGTGTCTCCCAAGGAGAAACCAGCAAGATAAATCCCAAGATCGTCATTTCAGCACCATCTCCATTCCCATTCAAAGACATGCGACAAATTCCCTGGAATTATGCCGCGAATGTGACCATGCCAGAAAAACCAGAACATGAACAGGTAAAAGAGCCTACGCTGGAAGACCAACAAAGCCAGAACAATGTGAACGTTGGTGAAGCAGGCCATTTCACAAGGAGCGGCCGATGTTATTCCTCTGAGGCTTTGAGAGCAGCTGAAAAAGACAGGGGGAAGAATGCAGCAGTTAGCCCTACGCAGATATTTGGAGAAGAACCTCCCCAAAAGATAAATGAACCGGTAACTGAGGCCCAGGCCAAAGAATTTCTAAAGTTCTTGAGACATAGCGAGTACAGCGTAGTGGAACAACTACGGAAACAACCGGCCAGGATCACAGTGCTAGAATTACTCTTAAGTTCAGAGAAGCATCGGGAGACGCTATTAAAAGTGCTGAATCAAACTTTTGTGCCCCAGGACATTTCTGTAACAAACCTGGACATGATAGTAGGGCATATTACCGCCTATAATCATATCACATTCAGTGATGATGAGATCCCAGAGGGAGGAATGGGGTCTACCAAAGCCCTTAACATCACTACCCACTGCAAAGGGTATGTATTACCAGGCGTACTGATCGACAACGGGTCAGCATTGAATGTCTTGCCTATGGTAACCCTGCAAAAATTGCCAATAGATGGTTCGCACCTAAAGCCTTGCTACAACTCGGTAAGAGCCTTTGATGGTACGCAAAAAGGAACAATGGGGAAAATTGAGGTGCCCCTATTGATCGGACCAACTGAATATGTGATCAATTTTGTGGTGATGGACATAAAACCATCTTACAGCTGCTTGTTGGGAAGACCGTGGATCCACTCCGCAGGAGTTGTCCCATCATCATTGCATCAGAAATTAAAATTTGTAGTTGAAGGCAAATTGGTCACAGTAGAGGCAGAGCATGAATTTGTTGCTTCCGTGACATCAGACACCCCCTACATTCAAAATGATGAAGATACCACAGAATGCTCGTTCCGAGCATTAGAACTAGTAAATGCCACATTCGTGTCAGAGGGAAGCCGGATCCCTTACCCCAGGTTATCTAATTGTACTAAGATGACTGTCGCAGAAACTCTGGGCCAGGGAGCCAAAATAGGAAAAGGGCTAGGGAAGAAATTACAAGGAAACCTGAGACCCAAGAATATGACAACCAAGAAGGATCGTTTCGGGTTGGGTTACCAACCAAGTGTCCAACAGAAGAAAGAGGAATATAAGAGGAAGGAGGAGCAAAGAAAAGCCAGATCTAAAGGAGAGGACATTCCGTGGAGGTCGATATCCTTTCCTAGTTTGAAAGCCACTTTCGTCTCCGGAGGGTTCTACCAGCCAGGTCAAGATATTGGAGAGGCAATAAAGAAAAATGATGAACTTAACCAGGAGGAAATGCTCAGTAAATCATTTGAGGGGATGTACATCAACATGATAGCTGAAAAGGACCGCGGCAGCAAAGTGTTGACCAACATCCGCCCTTGCCATCCCGGGGAAACACTCGATAACTGGAGCTGCATTGATCTACCTGTAGTTTTTAGGAATAGATCAGAGTAATGCTCCGAATCAACCTTTTGTTTTTGCCCATTGACAATGGGGATCTCTTGTATGGGGCACCTATGTTAACTTTTTGATTGAAATGAAAATATCCCCACTTTCTTAAGAATGACCAAAGTCTCATTTATTCCATTCATGCATTCTTCATATTCATTCCCTTCATGTAAAGCCGTCTCTTTCCCAATACAATTCATTCTCATTTAATGCAGGTCGCTCATGATTGACGATATGAATGATACCGGATCCAATCCTGGAGTAAATTTTGAATGCCCTGAGGTCTTAGAGGAAATTGAAGGAGGATATGATGAAATAGAAATTGAGGTCCCGGAAGAGTTAAAGAGAATGGTGGACGACGAAGAAAGGCAGATTATGCCCCACCAAGAAGAAACAGAAATTGTCAACTTGGGGACTGAAGAAGCGAGAAAAGAAATAAAAATAGGAACGACGATTTCCTCAAAAACCAAGCATGAACTGATAGCCCTACTTCAGGAATTCAAGGATGTCTTCGCCTGGACTTATCAAGATATGCCAGGATTGAATACCGACATAGTGGTGCACAAATTGCCAACAAAATCGGAGTGCAAACTAGTACAGCAAAAACTTCGGAGAATGAGGCCAGATATGTTGTTAAAGATCCGAGAAGAAGTGAAAAAGAAATTTGATGCTGGATTCTTGGAGGTAGCCAAATACCCCGAATGGGTTGCAAACATTGTACCAGTACCAAAGAAAGATGGGAAAGTTCGTATGTGTGTAGATTATAGGGATCTGAATCGAGATAGCCCTAAAGACAACTTCCCTTTGCCACATATTGACACGCTGGTTGACAACACCGCAGGACATTCATGGTTTTCCTTCATGGACGGCTTTTCAGGGTACAACCAGATAAAGATGGATCCTAACGACATGGAGAAAACCACATTCATAACCATGTGGGGCACTTTTTGTTATCAAGTGATGCCGTTTGGACTAAAGAACGCAGGGGCAACATACCAAAGAGCAATGGTGACTCTCTTCCATGATATGATGCACAAAGAAATAGAAGTATACGTGGATGATATGATTGCCAAATCCCGAACAGAGGAAGAGCACCTACATAACTTGAGAAAACTATTCCAAAGACTACGGAAGTACCAACTGAGGCTTAATCCTGCCAAATGTATATTCGTCGTTACTTCTGGAAAACTCTTGGGGTTCGTAGTAAGCAGAAGAGGGATTGAGATTGACCCGGATAAAGTGAAAGCCATCCAGGACCTTTCACCACCCCGCACGCAGAAGGAAGTCCGCGGTTTCCTAGGGAGGCTGAATTATATCTCTCGTTTCATTTCCCAATTAACCAATCAATGCGACCCGGTCTTCAGACTTCTTAGAAAAAATAATCCTGGCATATAGGATGAAGAATGTCAAAAAGCCCTAGAAAAGATCAAAGGGTACCTGACAAATGCTCCAATTTTAGTCGCACCAGTACCTGGTCGACCACTAATTCTCTACTTAACGGTCTTCGAGAATTCAATGGGATGTGTATTGGGGCAACACGATGAGTCAAGAAAAAAGGAGCAAGCCATCTATTACCTGAGCAGGAAATTCAATGATTGCGAAACACGGTACCCGCCAGTACAGAAGCTGTGTTGTGCTCTAGTTTGGGCTACCAAGCGGCTCAGACAGTACATGTTATACCATACTACCAGGTTGATATCCAAGCTAGACACATTAAAGTTCTTAATGGAAGCGCCAGCACTAACGGGAAGGATGGCTCGATGGCAGATGCTATTATCCGAATTCGACATCGTATATGTTAATCAGAAAGTTGTAAAGGGGAGTGCCGTAGCAGATTTCCTGGCTAGTCGTGCTTCGGATGACTATGAGGCATTGAACTTTAGTTTCCCAGACGAAGACTTAATGTGCATCACAACCGAAGAAGAGATTTCAGATGATATGTCATGGAAACTTTACTTCGATGGAGCCTCCAATGCCCTCGGACATGGGATAGGGGCAGTACTAATTTCACCTGAGGACGTCTATTATCCTTTCAGCAGCAGATTGGAATTCTTCTGCACAAACAATATAGCTGAATACGAAGCTTGCATCATGGGACTGAACTCAGCCATCAAAAGAAAGGTTAAGGAACTTCGAGTGTTCAAAGATTTGTCCCTAGTCATTTACCAATTGCGCGGGGAGTGGGAAACCAGAGACCCGAAGTTGGTCAAATATCACGAATGGATCCAAGAGCTCGTCAAAGAGTTTGAAAAGGTCAGCTTCAATTACCTACCCCGAGAAGAAAATCAGATGGCAGATGCATTGGCAACCTTGGCATCCATGTTTAAAACAAACACCGGGGCAGAAATGAAGCCCATTGAGATGCAGACGTTTGAAAAACCTGCTCATTGTTGTAATATACAGGAAGAGATTGACGGGAATCCATGGTACTATGACATCCTGCAATATGTCAAGCTTCGAAAGTATCCAGAAGGGGTGAACGACAATGACAGAAAAGCGCTCAGAAAAATGGCAACAAAATATATCCTAGATGGGGAAATCCTATATAGGAGAAGTCATGATCAAACATTGCTGAGATGTGTGGATGCCCGAGAGGCGAAGGAAATCTTAGCTGAAGTACATGACGGGATCTGTGGAACGCACGCCAACGGGCTGTCTATAGCCCGGAAAATTATGAGATACGGTTATTTCTGGTTGACCATGGAGGGAGATTGCATCGATTACGCCAGAAAATGCCACAAATGCCAAATTTACGCTGACAAGATTCATGCACCCCCATCACCTCTACACACCATGAATTCTCCGTGGCCTTTCGCAGCGTGGGGCATGGACGTCATCGGGCAGATCCATCCGAAAGCTTCCAATGGGCACCGTTTCATTTTGGTCGCCATAGACTACTTCACTAAATGGGTTGAGGCAGCGTCTTACGCCAATATCACCAGGACTACAGTTTGTAAGTTCTTAAAGAAGGAAATTATTTGTCGATCACGGATTACGAGAGGATCATCACCGACAACGCCTAATCGAACAACAAAATGATGAAGGACGTGTGCACTCAATTCAAGATAACACACCATAATTCCACGATCTATCGTCCTAAAATGAATGGAGCGAAGGAAAGCGACAAACAAGAACATAAAGAAGATCATAGCGAAAACTACGATACCTATAGGGATTGGCATGAGAAGTTGCCTTTTGCCCTTTTCGCCTATAGGGCGTCTATTCGCACATCAACGGGGGCAACGCCCTACTCCTTGGTGTATGGTACCGAAGCAGTACTCCCAATTGAGGTAGAGATTCCGTCCCTCCGGGTCTTAAACGAAGTAAAACTGGAAGAAGCTGAATGGGTGCAGGCCAGATTCGACCAGCTAAATCTCATTGACGAAAAAAGACTAAAGGCCATTTGTCATGGTCAGATGTACCAAAAGCGGATGGTGCAGGCTTACAACAAAAAGGTGCGCCCAAGAGAATTCAAAGAAGGGGATCTGGTACTCAAGAGAATCCTCCCTATCCAGAAAGATTCTCTAGGAAAATGGACGCCCAACTGGGAAGGACCGTACGTCATAAAAAAAGCCTTCTCATGAGGAGCCCTGATCCTAACAGAAATGGACGGGGACGAGCTGAAAAATCCCGTAAATTCTGATATCGTCAAGAAATATTATCTCTAAAAAAAAATTGGAGAGCTTAGGACGAAAACCCGAAACCGGGCGTCTTGAAGCGAAGGAAGGACTCGAGTTGAAAACCCGCAAAGGGCGGCTCGGGTAAGTTGAAAAGTTGAATATCCGAAGAGAAAGGCATCTTCATGAACATTGTGAAGAGAAGGCTTCAGGCAAAAAATTATATGCCGGTTGACAGGGTCATGTATCATTCATATCGAAGATAATGAGGGATCTTGTATTTTCATACTTAAACTCATGTGTGTCATACCTTTCTTTTCAAGATATCTCGAAGCCCTTAATCGTAATAAAACCGTGTTTTTGAGTATCCATTCCTGGCCTTCTTGTCAATTTTAGTCAAATAAGATAACATAGGCTTATAATGGAACAAGAGATTTCGGAGCATTACTATGATTTAACCTTGAAAATTGCAGGTGAACAAAAGAAAACGATGTTAACTCCGTCCTCCAGTTCCCTACATAATGGCTAGGGAAGGTGAGAAGCTTTAAACAACTAGGTAGGATGACCAATGGCACATGTCCTATCTATCCAAGGAAGGCACACGAGATAACAAAAGAGATCTCTTGGGTGAAAACCCGAAAGGGCAAAAAAACTCTTTAAAGTGAAAACCCGAAAGGCGCTTTAAAATTCCAAATCATAATTGGAGAAAAAGAAAGGTTGAGATGGTTGAACCTGACAGTGAGGCGGAGTATCGATGCCTGTAAAAAAGGAGAAAACGGACGTCAAGATCAAATAAGGATCAAAACAAGCCCACCCAGAGATTGACTCTCATGCATCATGAATAGTCAAAGCATCGCTAGAATTAGGAGCATGTCAATTCATTCATTTGTCATAGCATTTTGTTTTCGTCTCAGACAGGTATCTGCAGATCCAAAGAAACATCGAAGACCATCACGGTGTGAATCCCAAATGAGAAGACAATGTTTTTACATACAAAAAACACATCTTTTCAAGCTCCAGAGAGAGGTTCTATATAGGAAGAATCCTTCGCTCTGAGGTTTCAGAAGCTGAAAGTTCTATATAGGAAGGATCGACAGCTCGGGGTGAAGACTTCATGATTCTATCTAGGAAGAACTCCCAGTCAAAGCAATTCACCCATGACACGCAAGATTATATAGGAAATCCTGCTGTGTCGAAAGCGAAGAGTTCTATATAGGAAGGGCTCCGAGCTTTATTGTCTTAGAGTAAAAGGTTCTATATAGGAAGAACCTGTAGCTCTGAGATTCCAGACGCCAAAAAGTTCTATATAGGAGGGACTGATGGCTCCAAGGTGAAGACTCGCAGTTCTATATAGGAAGAACTCCCAGTCAAAGCAATTCACCTATGACACAGGGTTATATAGGAAACCCGTTGTGTCGAAAGCGAAGAGTCTTATATAGGAAAGGCTCCGAACTTCATTGTCTTAGAGTGAAAGGTTCTATATAGGAAGAACCTGCAGCTCTGAGACTTCAGACGCCAAAAGTTCTATATAGGAAGGACTGACGGCTCCAGGATTTGAAGACTAGCAGTTCTATATAGGAGGAACTCCCAGTCAGAAGAATCCATCAGTGGCGCGAAAGGTTTTATATAGGAGAAACCAGCGTTGAAAGCAAAGAGTTCTATATAGGAAGAACTCCAAGCTTTATTGTCTCAAAGTGAAAGGAATGACTCATAATTCGGGATGTCAGAGCGAAGGGTTCTATGTCGAAAAGAGCCTGTAGCTCCAAGATCGGAAGGTGACGAAGTTCTATATAGGAAGAACTTACGAGCCTGAAGATTTAGCCAAGGAAGAGCGGAAATGTCCAAAAGAATTCATTTTTTTCCAAAGCTACAAACAGGGAAGTCTGATAAAAATGAGAGCGAAGGGTTCTATGTCAAAAGAGCCTGTAGCTCCAAGATCGGAAGGTGACGAAGCTCTATATAGGAAGAACTTACGAGCCTGAAGATTTAGCCAAGGAAGAGCGGAAATGTCCAAAAAAATTCGTTTTTCCAAGGCTACAAACAAGGAAGTCTGATAAAATGAGTGCTTATGAATCTTTGCTTTGTTTCCCATTCCATGAGAACAAGCAAAGAGGGGCAACTGTAATCACTCATTTTTACTTGTAAATATATTAATATTGCATGTATATTTATTATATGAATGTTACTAATATAAGGTGGTGTGTGCATGTATAAGCTATGTATACGTATTAGGGGTGTATGTATGTCGCGTATGTATCTAGAGTATGAGCGTATTTGATTAATATTTAGATGTTATGTTAATTATATGTATGATTATATGTACGTAAACTAGAATATTATATTAATTAATGATCGTATAATATAAGTATATATTTTCGTATGTATATGTATTGCTGTTATAATTATACTATTATTATTATTGGGCTGACAAAATGAAAAAATTAAATATATTAAACCCAAATAAAAAATTACAGTCCAATTACAAATCCAATTACAAGGCCCGTTTGGCCCAAATCTGAACCCCATTTAATTACAATGTGCAGGTAACTGTGGGCCGTTGGATCAAGATCTGATCCAACGGCCACGATGCAATGGAAGTCAAAAATATCTGCCAGGCGCGTGCTCCACACGTATGGACCGTTCGAGTGCCACGCGCGCGTGTGGTCCACGCGCGGACGCTTTAATATCCACGCCTTCTGGCTCCTCGACTGCGGAGCTCCACGTGGCGAAATCTCAAGCCGTCTCATCAGATCGAGGCTTCATCCAGGCCGATCGTTCTTCAAGCCATCTCGACCGTTAGATCAGATCTGATCTAAAGGCCGAAAACGCGTCTGGCCGCTGGCAGAATGACCACACCGCCACCGCGCCGATATTCAGTCCCCGCGTTCAGATTATGCCAAAGACAACAAGCAAAGTGTCAGTTTAGATCTGAAAAAAGGAAGATACAACTTGCAACCAAAAACAGAGGCAATAATATATATGAAACGGGGCTTTTGTAACGGATAAGCTAGCGAAAAAAAGATTAGCGAAAAAAAAAGAGAGAACAAGGGTAGTAACACAAAAAACAGAGATCTTGTAATACAAAAAACCCTGAAAGTTGTAAACATCGAAGATAATCAAAAGGCAGTCCAGTGGTAAATTTTTGTCTCTTTTTTTCTTACCTGTTTTCTTTACATGCATATACGAAAGATTAACAAAAAAAACATAAATAAAAGAGGAGAGTAGTCTTACCGAATCGTTTGTGGGTCTTCCTTTCCTCTGTGACAAGCCTTTCGGCTTCTACAAGCCAGATCTGGTGAACTAAAGGGAGGGGAAGACCCCTTGTGGTTTTGTTTTGGTCTAAAAAAAAATATTTTTGGTTTGTATTTCCTAGATCTAGGGCGAATAGGGGAATATCCTCTGAATCCAACCTAGGATTCATGTTGAGGACGAAAAGAAGGCTATTTTGTTGTATTTTGGGAGCCTACCGGCGGCGGAGAACACGGCGGCCGGCCGTCGGATTCTGGGTATTGTAAGAACAGGCGAGAGAAAAAGATGAACCTAAGCTATTCGAAAACTGAAAAATGAAACAAATGGCCAAAAATTTGATTTCGGCCTTAAAGGGGGGATTTTATAGTTGTTTTTATTTTGTTAAATGGGTAAATTACACACTTAATCCCACCGCGTTTTCAATATTTTCATTTTTGTCTTACCGCATGGTATAATCACAGTCCCAGTCCCCCTGATTTTTCAAAAGGTCACAATTTAGTCCCTAAATTACACCGAATCAGTTTCTGAATGGTAAAATTACGCCCTTAACCATCCCGCGTTTTTGAATTTTTCACTTTGGGTTTGTCCCTTGGTCTAATTACAATTCTGATCCTTTTAGGTTTCGTTTGTTTCGCAATTTCGTCCCCAAATTACATATTATTGTTCTTTAATTTCTGTCACTGACTTTTGTTTTTCTTTCATTTCAGTCCTATTTTCTTTGTAAATATTATTGTTCGTATTATAATCGTATATGTTGATATTATTTTATTTCATGTCCCTCGTATATGACTCGTATTTTATGTTTGCATATATATGTGTTAAGTATGATATTCATGTTTTTCCGGTTATTTATATCAAGCATGTTATGTTTTAGTTAATTCGTACATGGCGTATTTTGTATTTTATATTTGTATGTTTCCTTTTTTAGGGTTACATGTTAGTGTACCTACCCCTTTTGTACGATATGTGGACCCGTATATGTTGAAATATGTTTTATTACCAGTATGCATGTCTTTTTTGAAATATTTGTTCGTCTATATGTACTGATTTCTGCCTTGTTATTTTGACACATGATAGTTGTTTTTATCTATTATTTAGAATAATATGTATATACATATACATGTTTTAGTCATAAAAAATCATTCATGCTAAATTAGTATTATGGTATGTCAATATTTATTATGTTTAAATATTTTGCCATGTTTTACGTTCTTGCCACTAAGATTACATATCAAGATATAACTTGTTAATGCGGAGTCCTTTTATCCGAGCGTAAACGGGGCCAGTATCAAGCGTAGTGATAGTGGTTGGGCGTTTATTCTCGGGTAACGGGACCCTTAAAATATATTCGCAATTATGACCGAATTTTAAAGTAATCGTTACTCTAATCCGGAAAATCCAATATTAATAAAGCGGTAATTATTAAAGTACCAATTTTTGGGCGGTGTGGGGGTGCTAATTCTTCCCCATCCGTAACCGACTCCCGAACCCTGTCTTTTTGAATCTCTGGTTTTATGGTGTCCGGCCTACCTAAGTGGCCGGGTTCGTCATTCGAGCTCCTAGTTAGGTATATTTTCTTTCCTTTTTATTTGTGTTGTAATTTTTATGATTTAATGAAGTAGTAGTTAATTTAAAATTGTGTTTTTTAGTTTGTATGTTTATTTATGTTTTAGATTAGTATTTATTATGTTTTAAATTTATGTATTATATTAATATTTTATTTATGTTAAATTTGTTTTTATTTATGTGTTAGATTAATATTTATGAATGTTAGCATTTTATTTATGTTAGATTTGTTTTTATTTATGAGTTAGATTAATATTTATGTATGTATGTTTTAGATTAGTATTTTATTTATGTTAGATTAGTATTTTATTATGTTAATATTTATTTGTATTTTATTGTATTTAAATTATTTGCCATATTTTATATTTAGCTCACTAAGATTTCATATCGACATATATAAATTGTCAATGTGGTGCCATTTTATCCGAGCGTAAACGGGGCCAGTATCAGGCGTAATGATGGTGGTTTGGGCGTTTACCCTCGAATAACGATGCTTTTAAAATTTACCTGCACTTATAACCAAATTTTAAATTAATCGTCACTTTAATCTGAAAAGTCTAATATTAATAAAGCGATAATTATTAAAGTACCAATTTTGAGCGGTGTGGGGGTGCTAATCCTTCCCCATTCGTAACCGACTCCCGAACCAAAAGTTTTCAAAATCTCTGGTTTTATGGTGTCCGGCCTACCTAAGTGGTCGGTGGCGACTCTATTTTCAAAATAAAATATAGTTTTTACAAAACCCCACGGAATACATTATTTTCAAAACAAAACAATAGATAAAAACCCATTTTTTTAGCGAAAGGGACATCGCTACAAATAGCTATCAAGCAAGTTTACAAATGGCTTCATATGAAGCTTTGTATGGTAGAAAGTGTAGAACACCTCTTTGTTGGGCGGAAGCGGGGGAAAAGTTTATGTCTTTGCCAGCTATGCTGAAAGGAACAACGAAAAAAGTGAAGCTCGTTGTGATCAGTTGAAAGCAGCTTTGGATCGGCAAAAGTCTTACACAAATTTGAAGTGTAAGGAGATCGAGTTTGTGGTTGGTGATAAAGTGTTTTTGAAAGTTTCACCTTGGAAGAAGGTGATGAGGTTTGGTCGGAAAGGCAAGTTGAGCCCGTGGTTTATTGGACCATATGAAGTGCTTGAGCGCATTGGACTGGTGGCTTATAGGTTGAGATTGCCGCTTGAACTAGAAAAGATACA
The DNA here is from genome assembly GCA_019671005.1 of Hibiscus mutabilis. Classification (NCBI taxonomy): domain Eukaryota; kingdom Viridiplantae; phylum Streptophyta; class Magnoliopsida; order Malvales; family Malvaceae; genus Hibiscus; species Hibiscus mutabilis. The sequence goes on along the minus strand of CM033718.1, from coordinate 21,203,261 downwards.
TGATGTTTTCCATGTGTCCATATTGAGGAAGTATAGATCAAATCCGTCGCATGTGATATCGGTTGAGGAAGTCGAGTTGAATCTAGATTTTACCTATGAGGAGGAACCGATTAAGATCTTAGATGTAGGCAGCAAGGTTCTCCGTGGGAAGACCATAGAGTTGGTTAAAGTGTTGTGGCAACACCGAGGTGTTGAGGAAGCTACGTGGGAAAGGAAGGTTGACATGAAGAAGTAGGTCCCTTACCTTTTTCCACCAGGTAAATTTCGTGGATGAAATTTCTTAAGTGGGGGCGAGTTGTAACGCCCCGATTTTAGGCCTAGAAGTTAGTCAGGTTTAGGCTAGATGGTTCGGTCGAACCGGTTTCGGCGATTTAGGCTAGTTTCGGGATTTAATTGATTTGAAGGATTTTTGGAGGAAATAAAATAGGGAAAATGTTTTAAATCATTACTTAATATATAAATGATTTTGGTGGAATCAATTTTTGCAAAATTATTTTGAAGGTTTGACATTTTGGGACAAGTGACCAAAATGTAAAGTTTAAAAACTGTTTTAGTGACTAATTTGTAAAAGATCAGAACTTTGAATCTTTAAGGAGATTTTGACCAATAGTCTAATTCTGACTTTTTCCCTCTTAATTGACTAATTTTAAAGTGGTTTTAATTGGTAAAAAGGATGGGGAGAATTAATTGCTCATTATTTTCTTAAAACACATTTCACGTAACTAACTTTTCTCTCAACCATTTTCTCTCAAATTCTCTCCAGCCAAACATCAGTTTCTTCTTCAATGATTTCAGGGAAAACTCATCATTAGAGAAGCAGGGAATTGGATCCAATAGCTTTGGAAGAGGGTTTGATTGATCCAAAGGCTTCAATCGCTTCAGCAAAGCAAGTGAGGCGTGTCGGTGAGTAGAAAAGAGTTTTAGATCTTTAAAAAGGTTTGAAAGTGATTCTTTTGGGGGTTTAAATTAAGCTTGAAATGCTGGTTTAAATTCGGAAGTAAGTATGATTGAATTAGCTCTCGGTTCTAGGTTTTTTCCCATTGTTTTGATAAATCATGCTCATGTTTAAAGATAGAATTTGTTACTTACTGGTATGCATGTTTTTATGAATTGAGAGATGATTCATGTGATCTCATGGGATAGATATATGGTATTGAAAGAGTTTATAACTTGTTGAGAAAATGCCATGCAATGATATTGTTTTTGAAATGGGATGAGCCTTGGTTTATGGTTATGCATCGAAAAATAGTAAGGTAACATGGTTTTAAAGTGTATATTGGCAAGTGATGATGCTTATTATAATCGAATATAATTGGTCGACCAATAGGATAGAGTGCACTATAATATATACAAAATTTTGTATGTGATTTAAAATCTTCGGTACACAATGGGGGTAGTTCCATTGTGTTGCAAGTGATGGGGCTAGTGCCATCACCACGAGCAATGGGGGTAGTGCCAACCCAGCCGAATTGTGCAATATGGTGGGTAGTATGACCATGATACTTGATGGGGTTGTAGCCATCAAGGTGTCTGCATATCCGAACATTTAAAGGATAGAGTCGTAGCCATCCGAGTCACTTGAATGCCAATATAAGAGATTACATATATCTTGGTTGTAAAGAGATTTGGATAACGAGTTTTATACATGAGATCCTATTTTGAGAAATGCTTTATAATGTTCAAGCATGAGAAGTGGCATGGAGATTTGCATTAGATTTAATGCATGATCTAAATGATACATGTGTCTTGAAAGGTAGATGATTTTTCTTTAATGAGTTTAAAAGCATGGGGTAGATTTGAGCATGATGAGAAATGGTTTGTTGAAAATAAAGGGGTTTTCGAAAGGCATTGTTAATGGTTTTCTCTTGAGCATCCCTCACTAAGCTTATTACTTACGCTCCTTTTTCTTAACTATGCAGATCAGTAGCTTGTTAGGCAATAATGAGGCAAGAGTAGCAGTCCAAGAGGTTCACTTAGCTCAAGCATGGTTTTGAGGTAATCGATATTAATAAATTTGGCAATGGGAGGGTACCTATTGTTAGGAAACGCCGGCACACCTCATGGCACAGCAGAAAAATTATCCGATGATTACTACCAGAGATCCATGTACGAGGAACAAGGGTGAATAAGGGTGAAGAATTACCTCAAGTAATCTGGAATTTCACAATGAGTATAGGAGAATCCAAATAAAATCTGAGTCGTCACGGCAGCATTCCGACCTCTACGCAGTCCACTCGAATAAAACGAACAATTTTCTCTTCTCTAACTATTAGAGAGGATTTTTGAAAAAACATATCTTGGCTGCTAGACCTTATGCCTTTTTATGGTATTTAAAAACCTAATTCTAGTTAAATTTGGATTCTTTAAATATACAATATATTTAACTGAATATAATTAAATATGTAGAATCTCATTCTACTTTAATTAGGTTTCTTTTAGAGATATAAATATTTTAATAGTATTTGATAATTATAATAACTTATCAAATATTAACATATATATAAAAACAAAATTATCCATAATTACAATAATTATAACAATTTCGGTGTCTGACTAATTATGTGTACAAAAATTTTGTACATATGTTATCTAGTCGATATTTATTCGTTTCAATCATAGGGTGTGACCCTTGCAGGTTCATGTAATGTTAGCAGTAATATCCAGAACAATTCTAATATTACAAGCAATAAGTGCATCTAGCAATACATCAACACTACTAAGTTACATGAAATCGTGGTTCGATTTAACCTTTTTCGTGATTAACTTCTTTTATGTATTTCATCCTTTTTTCCTCATATCTAGATCAGACACAAGTCATGGATTAGTCACACTTGTATATTCCATCTAATGTTTCTTGATATCTTGAGTAGACTATTATAAACGAATAACTGTGATATCTCATATCAATTCATTTAAGCAGGGCCATACATTTTCTAGTCTTACTCAATCAAGTGGCCTATGATATTACTCTTATTATGTATGAGGGACAAATCCTATCTTGATCAACCATATTTCGCTACATGGATTGTGACATATCTAATATCAGTCTTTATAGTGTAGTCAGTTACGACACACTTTTGACCGTATCAAAATATGTCACTCACGATGTTAAAATAATGATGATCTCAAGTCTAAGGATCATACATGTAGTTATCACCATGAGCAATGTTGTGGCTGTCACATAATAATCCAAGAAACATGCACATAGCGGGTCAGTCCAGTTTGGCGTTCCCTAACACATACTTATGTATTGATTTTGACATCTCCACGTCAATGACAACACTTTGTCATTAATCAACTACATATTAGTATTAATACATTATTGTTGTCCAAGCCCACAATAATTCTCGACTAAGGACATTAAAGAATAACTATATTATTCTAAGGACTTTATTATAATTTAGTTTATTTATAGATACACATAATAATACTGGAATAATAATGATGACTTCTTATTAATAAACAAAATAAAATAAGCATGTCTTTTACAACCATCTCATAATTGGTTTTTGGGCATACTCCAACAATCTCCCACTAGCACTAAGACCAATTACTCATGTATCTAATACAAAGAGACTTAGTGTGACGCTCACGCTTCTGTTGTGTCAGAGGCTTTGTCAGTGGATCGGTGATATTGTCATCCGTTGGTACTCTGCATATTTCTATGTACCCTCGATCAATGATTTCACGAATGAGATGGCAACGCTTAAGTATGTGTTTGGATCTTTGGTGAGATCTGGGTTCTTTTGCTTGTGCGATGGCTCCATTGTTGTTGCAACGTAGATCTATAGCATTTGATATGCTAGGCACAACCTCGAGTTCAAATATGAACATTTTGATCCAAACAGCCTCTTTTGCAGCATCGCTTTTTGCAATATACTCGGCTTCTGTCGTAGAATCTACTACTGTATCTTTCTTTAAACTTTTCCAGCTTACAGCACCTCCATTAAGGCAAAACACAAAACCCGATTGTGATCGAGAATCATCTTTATTAGTTTGAAAGCTTGCGCCAGTATAACTTTTTATGCTTAGCACTTCCTCACCTCCATAAATAAGGAATGTATCCTTAGTTCTTAAGTACTTAAGGATGTTTTTGAATGTAGACCAATGACCTTCACTGGGATCTACTTGGTATCGACTTGTCATACTTAGTGCATATGATACATTTGTACGTGTACATAGCATGGCATACATGATAGATCCAATGGCCGAAGCATATGGTATCTTCCCTCTTGAGGCATTGAAGGACATATTTCTTTCGAGAGAGAAATGCCATGTCTCATAGGTAAGAATCCTCTTTTAGATTCTTCCATACTGAATCTTTTCAGTACTTTGTCTATTTATGTATTTTGACATAGTCCTAGGAGTCGTTTTGATCTATCTCTATAGATCTTGACTCCTAATATGTAGGTTGCTTCACCCAAGTCTTCCATAGAAAAACATTTTCCTAACCAAGTCTTTACAGATTGTAAGGTAGGTATGTCATTTCCTATTATTAGTAAGTCATCCACATACAATACCAATAATGTGACAGTGCTCCCACTAGTTTTATTGAAAACACATGGCTCGTCATCATTTTTAATAAAACCAAATTCTTTGATTGCCTCATTAAAACAAAGATTCCAACTTTGAGAAGCTTGCTTCAGTCCATAAATGGATCTTTGTAGCTTGCATACCTTGTGGGCATCTTTTGGATTGACAAAACCCTCAGGTTGTGTCATGTACACATCCTCATCTAATTTTCCATTAAGGAAAGCGGTTTTGACATCCATTTGCCAGATTTCATAATCATAATATGCAGCTATTACAAGCAATATCCGGATGGATTTAAACAAAGAAACATGGGAAAAAGTTTCATCATAGCCTATACCAAGAATTTGACAAAATCCTTAGCGACCAATCGCCCTTTGTATGTTTGTATATTGCCATCCATGTCGGTTTTCTTTTTGAAAACCCATTTGCACCCTATGCACTTAATTCCTTTGGATGGGTCAACCAAAGTCCATACTTGGTTTTCTGACATAGAATCCATCTTGGATTTCATGGATTCTAGCCATTTCTCAGAGTCTAGGCTCTCCACTGCTTCTTAATAAGTTATAGGCTCGTCTTGGTCCATAAGAAGAACATCTCCATACAATGTGACAAGAAATCCATATCTCTCAGGCGCATTGCGTTCTCTCGTAGACCTTCGCGGTGGTTGTGTTTCAAGAATGATTAGATGTTCCTCAAATATTTGTGGAACTTGTTGTTGTTCAATCTCTGTTTCAGTGATTTGTGGTTGATTTTGAATTTCCTCAAGTTCAATATTTCTCCCACTTCCTTTTTTGAAAATAAATTCCCTTTCAAGGAAGACTCTTGTTCTAGCAACAAACACTTTGGTCTCGGATGGATTGAAGAAATAATATCCTTTAGTTTCTCTAGGATATCCCACAAAATTAGACTTATGAGATTTGGGTTCAAGTTTTATAGACATATGATGTTTAACATAAACTTTGCATCCCCAAATTTTCATAAAAGACATATTAGGACGCTTCCCAGTCCATATCTCATATGGTGTCTTTTGAACCGATTTAGACGGAACATGATTTAGTGTCAAAATGGGTTGAGGTTGTTGCCCTACCAAGGAACAATGCCAAAGTTGTTGCCAAATTCTTGCAAAAACACATATTTACACGATTTGGTGCCCCCAGAGTGATTATTCATGATGAAGGTACCCATTTTAAATGCAATCTAATCTCTAAAGCTTTGTACAGATATAGAATTTAGCAGAGGATTGCCACGACATACCATCCACAAACAGATGTGCAAGCCGAGATTTCAAACTAGGAGATCAAGAATATCCTTGAAAAGACTGTGAATCCATCAAGGAAAGACTGGTCATTGAGACTAGATGAATCCTTGTGGGCTTACAGGACAGCATTTAAAACTCCTTTGGGTACTTTGCCATTTACACTCGTTTTTGGAAAAGCATGCCACCTATCGATGGAGATGGAGCACCGTGCATATTGGGCTATCAAAAAGCTTGATATGTCATGGAGAGTTGTTGGAGAAAAAAGGTTACTAGACCTAAACGAGTTGGAAGAGTTTAGAACACAAGCCTATGAGAATGCCAGACTCTACAAAGAAAGGACAAAACGCTGACATGACAGTAGGATAATGCCGAGACAATTCGAGGTAGGCCAACGTGTTTTGTTATTTAACTCACGACTAAAATTGTTTCTAGGTAAACTCAGATCGAGATGGTTGGGCCCTTATGAAGTTCTAAAATCCTATATCCATGGAGTTGTGGACATCAAGAATTTGAAGACGAGAGATATTTTTAAGGTGAATGGCCAACGTTTAAAGAACTATTTGGAAGGTGATCAAAAGCATGCCAAAGAGGTTATCTTCTTGGTATAGGTACCATAACTTCATCATCATGGTTTAGTTCTTTGTAAATATTAGGATTATATGTTTTTCTTTCAGCATTTTCTTTATTTATTTTTCTTCTTTTCGTTTTATTTTTTGATTTTCCTTTACTGCATTGAAAGGTTTTCCTTGAGTATGTGCAGATTTAGTGTTCCAGGGAAAATGCCAAGGTAGGACTTGGCATGAGACGCTGACATAATGAGAGAATTTTGCGTGCCATGCAGAACGCCAGCACAGAAGCTTGGCATGCGAAGGATTGGAATTATGTAAAAAGAGATTTGCCCTAGCTTGATTAATTTATCCCATTGAAGAGAGAGATTATTTTCCTTTCAACTTAACCCTAGCCGCCAAAATTGGATTAAGTTGAATTTTAAATTCAACTTAAACACCTTATCACTCTAATTTTTAAACCTATCCTATCACTTACAACCTTATCACATCACCCTTACCACTTAACCCCTTATCAAGTCAAATCTTTTTTCTTTCCATCATTATCCCCATTAAATTCAGATACTTTACTACACCCCATTAAACACTCAAACTCTTTACTTTCTACCTACCCTTACAGTTCAAAGAAACAAAACCCCTTTCACTTCTCTCTTTCTTTATCAAGCAAGAAACCAAGATTCATCTTTTCTCTTCTTCTTCCTTCGTCCAAACTGTCTCATGATTTCATCTCGTTTCAATGGCTTCTTCGTCAACTCCCTTTAAAATCTTTTTCAATTAGGAAATCTAGAAAAAGCATGAAGAAAATTTTGTTTCAAGATCCTTTTGTTATGAGAAGCACTTTGACTTCAACAGTGGCCAAACCGTGGGATTTCCCTCTAATTTCATGGTTGTAGTAAGCATGCACAAATGGGAACTCTTCTGCCAGCAGAAGGGGAAGGTTTATCTGAACATTGTTCATGAGTTCGATGCCCATTTGACCACCAAAGACAATCCCTTCTTGATGATTCGAGGTACTTTTGTGCATTTTGATGAGGGGTATATTAACACCATGTTTGAGTTGGAAGGTGTAGAGGATGAACATTTTGAGTATGTCGAGTCAATGACTATTGCCAAGAGAAAGAAGTTGCTAGAAGATTTGTGTGAACCAGGCACAGAGTGGATTGAGTCTGCCAACAGACACCGCACAATCAAAATATTGGCACTGAAATCTCAGTAAAGGGGGTGGAGCCATTTTCTAAAGGCAAATCTCATGCCAACAACCCACAACGAAATGGTGTCAGAGGAACATCTGGCGTTACTGCACTCAATAATTGTTGGCCAGAAAATCAATGTCGATCGGATCATCATCGAGGAGACTTATAAATGTGCTGGTAAGCCCAAAAGCAGTTTATTCTTTCCCTTATTAATTTCTAACATTTGCTTGAGGCATGGTGTGCCCAAGATCGATTCAGACAAAGGCCAAGAAATCAAGGGCACCACAATCACGTCGGCCCTATGGAGGCAACTCACTGCCACCGAATTGAAAGGCAAGGGTAAGAGGAAGGGAAAAGAATCGATGCCAAAACCCAAGATGCCGAAGGCAGAGCCTGATGCTTCCTTGCCAGCCACTGCAGTGGCATTACTCTCCTAGATCCACAACCGTCATGAGATTATTCTCTAGAAATTAGAGAGAGCTGATGAGCGAAATCTCAAACTCTGGCATTATGTTCATGCCATGGACGTTTCCATCAAGGAGACTCTTGAAGGACTGTCCCTAGATTTCCTGCCAGCCATCCCAGATTTCCCTGTAGAGATATTTGCCAATGATGATGCCATGCCAGCCAGTCCCTAATCAGCTTGTACCTCATATAATGCCACAGTGCAGTTATCTCCAGTTCAAGTTGAATCTGCTAGTACTGAATCCCAAGTTGAATCAAAGGAAACCAAAGCCAAGTCAACCAATGCCAAGTATAACAAAGCTAAGTCTACTATAAATCCTACCACAACACATGTTGAACCTGCTCAGTCCGATGTCACTGCTATTCCTACTGTGTCGGAACCTGTCAAGATTATGGAGGAAGTTCTCCTAGATGTTGGAGCTTCCACTGCCACCTTAAAGCCAAGCATGAAAGGAAGGAAAAGAATGGCCCCCGATCGTGGGACCTTTGTGAAAAGAAAAACCCATGTCACACGAGAAAAAGTCTCCGAAGAGGAGTCCTCTTCTTTCTAATCTCTTTTTCATTTTCATTTCATTCACATGTTCATGTATTTTATTTTTTGTTTTTTTCTGTTTTAATTGTATATGTGTGTTGTTTTCATGCATTGAGGACAATGAATATATTTGTTTTGGGGGTGTGCGTTGCCTCACGTTTATGTCATGCCATGCATTCATGTTTACATTTTTGTCACGCCATGTATGTCATATAAATTAGTTGCATGACAAACCACTAAAAAATGAAAGAAAATTTTGCCTCGATTTAATTTTGAAGAATGTTAACACTTTGTTTGGCAAGTTTAATTTGATCTAGATTAGTCTATCCGATGAAGAAATTTTAAATCTTTAGTTGCCTATGCCAGTAGAATAGTAATGCTAGGTCTACTTAGCAATTGATCTCTAGTTTAGGGAATTGAACTTTCACTTAACACGTACTATGCATCTGGCTCCCAAACAAACTTAGAACTGTTGAAACTAAGCTCAGAATAAAAAAAGAAAAAAAATTACCAAGGTAAAAAAAAGAAACTAATAAGGCAACAATGTTTTGCCAAGGCAAGAAAAAGAAAATAGAACTCCCGTCTCCCTAGAGATAAAAATTTACTTAGGGCTTCGTGGTTTGCTCCCTCTTAATTCTCAAGTCCAAAAATTTAGGGTATGAGTTGAAGAGTAAAAGCCTAGTAATGTCTGGATTAACATGGGGGTTCGTGGTACGCCAAAAAGTGTTATGAAGCAAGTTTAAATTAATGCCAGCAGAAACCCTTAGTAAAAAATGAAATGAAATTCTGAGTTTAGGTAGTAAATTGGACTAAGAGGGTGAAAGGATATTTGATGCATATTACCTACACATTGTGCACTCTTCATGCTCGTAGACTAGAGTTATATTGTTGCGCTTGAATTTACTACCTGATTGGCATTACTGTACTACGATACCTGAGGACAGAAATAGAGCCAAATTCTGCTTGCCAGCACTTGTTGGCATTCCAACCAAAATTTTGCCAAGGTAATATTTCACAGTTTTTGTTTTTGTTTTTACTTGCATTACTTAAGGACAAGAAATGAGCTAGGTTTGGGGGAATGTTATCTCCTTAAAAGTATTATTTTTTATGCCTATTTTACAATCCCTTTGCTTGCTTTTGAGTGCATTTAGCTGCATTTAGTTGTTAAATTCATGCATTTACATAAGGAGTTAGGATTTGTGTCTATGCCAGTATGAAGGGTTGTTTCTTGGCAATATTGCAGGCTTGGCATAGCAGTTGGCAAAGCAGAGCAAGGCAGTGCAGGAAGGAATACCAGAGAGAATGCTGAGATGTTGTTGGCACCTATGGACCAACTAATGCCAAAGCTCCAGTTGGCAGAGAAGAGGAATTGGATGCCAGGCCAAGTGGCTGTTGAACCCAAAAAATAGGACCAAATCAGGCTGCATGAAAATAGCAATTGGATCAATATCTGAAAAATAGCAGAAAATTAGTGCCAAGCTTGGTTGGTGAAGCAGTGACAACAAATGATGTCAGCCCTAACCTAATTAGCTCACATTCAAACTTTGGATAAGATGATCACATCCCTTATCCCTCGAGTATTCAAAATTCAAACTCAAGAGCTTATTTTGGGTCTTTCTTGCACGCCTATTTAAAGAACGATCAAGCAAGCAATGGAGGAGATTTTTTGGGGAATTTTTGGAGAGATTTTTTAGAAGTGATCAATGGTCGGCTACACCAAGGAGACATGGTTCAACCAGCTTGACCGAGAGCCTGGATCTTGTAGGTCTGCATCGAGATACCCATTCTCTCTCATTCTCTTTGTTTAGTTGTTTTTATTCTCTTTTAAACGATGATGTGTTTGCAAAACGTTGAAGGTTTTTTGGTTGATACCCTCACCATGAACTAATTTAATAATTGGTGGGGGATGTTCACGTTGAACATTGTTCTTATGTTTAATTTTTAATAATGAAAAAGTGTCGGCATTGTTTTCCCTATATGGCATGTTCTACAATGTTTTATCAAAACTATGCCAAGCGAGAGCTGGCATTGTTGGATTATTGAACCTTAATATCTTAACAGACTTAACGTGCAACGATCTGTTGCTAGATACTAAGGTGATACGCTTCAAAAGAAGATGTTCAAGTTGATAAGCATACTTTTGAAGTGAATCTACCTCTTAGAAGTATAGTTTAGGACTTAATCAAATTGATTTATGAAAAAAAACATCACTATAGAGATATAAGGGTTTATACATGGTTAATTTAGGGCATTGACCATTGATAGATGCAATGCTAATTTTGAATATGCTCGTTAAATGATGTCAAGGCATTACATTATTAAAGGCTGGCATGGCATTAATAGCGTGAAAACCAAGCATCCCTTGCCAACGCTCATCATTCATTTTAAGCACTCTCCTTGCCAACATTGTTTTATTTTTATTCCTTTCTTTTAAATTGTTTTTGAAACCAATTTCAAGTCAAACAACACTTTCCCTTTGACAAGTAAACAAGAAAGGCAATCAAACTCTTAGCCAATCCATGTGAGATTGATACTCAGCTTACTAATGTATTACTTACCGACCGTGTATACTTACATGCAAAAGACTAAATCTTGGTACTATTTTATACATTTCCAATACATTTTCTACCCATTTTGCCAAGCACTTTCATAGTCGAACAGCAGACGGGGTCGCAGTTGGAACACTTGCGTAGTCCGAGAGGAGTTGAGTTTAGAGGGTTGGCACCCGAGGCATTCAAGGAGTGGTTTGCCAGTACTGATCAAATTTTGGAACAAATGGGGTGCAATGATTCTTGTAAGCTGGGATGTGTTGTATCTCTGTTCCAAGGAGATACTTATAGTTGGTAGACTACCGTGACCGCAGATAAGGAACCTGGTGATGTGACCTGGGAGTTCTTTCAAGCTGCCTTTAAGAAGAAATATATGGGAGTTAGATACTTGGATGAAAAGAAGCACAAGCTCATGGCCTTGGTTTAGGGCAGTATAATCGTAGTAAAGTATGAGGTATATTTGTTCAGTTGAGCCAATATGCTCTTGAATTGGTACCGGGTGAGAGACGTTGATGTGACTGGTTCTGTTATAGAGTGGTAAAAGATGTTAAGACATATATTTTGGCTTATAATTACACCAATTTCGACGTGTTGGTTACACATACAAAGGACATTAAGCAAAAATTGGGCTTATCGGCATGTGTAGGAGGTTCTGGCTTTGGCTAAAGAGTTACGGATTCTGGTTCTATGCATTCATATATCTTATGTGAGAATGCACATTTGCTTAATATACCTGTAGAAGTGTTGGATGTGGGTATGCAAGTAACTAGTTCTTTTGGAGAAACGGTTGTTGCGATGAGGTTGTATAGGAGATGTCCTTTGACGGTTCAAGGTCACGTGTTTGTGATTGATTTAATTTGATGGAGTTGTTTGATCGAGGGTTTATTAGGCCTCGTATTTCACCTTGGGGTGCACCGGTGTTGTTTGTGAAAAAGAAAGATGGTACGGCGTGTGCATTGATTATCGGCAATTGAACAAGTTGACAATTAAAAATAAGTATTCTTTGCCACGAATTGATAATTTGTTTGATTAGTTTATAGGTTCTTTGGTGTTCTCTAAGATTGATTTGAGGTTTGGGTGTTATCAGTTGAAAGTAAAGGATATGGATGTGCCTAATACTACCTTTCGTACAAGGTATAGGCATTACGAGTTTTTGGTGATGCTGTTTGGTTTGACTAATGTAGCTATTGCATTCATGGATATGATGAATCGAGTATTCCATGAGTTTTGGGCTAGTTTGTAGTTGTGTTTATTGATGATATTCTTGTGTACTCTCGTATCAAGTAGGATCATGATAGACACTTGCGGATTGTGCTTCAGGCATTGATGGATAATCAGCTATATGCCAAGTTAAGCGAGTGTGAGTTTTGGCTTAGGGAGGTTGTCTTTCTTTGGCATGTTGTGTCAGCCGGAGGAATTCGAGTTGACCCACACAAGATTGAGGTGATGATAGGTTGGAAGTCACTTAAGTCTGTGTCAGATGTTCGTAGTTTCATTGGGTTGGCTGGTTATTACCGTCAGTTTGTGGATGGCTTTTCGAGGATTCCTGCTTCTCTAACCAAGTTATTTTAGAAGAATGTCGGCTGTGAGTGGACGGATGATAGACAACGGTCTTTTGAAAAGTTAATAGATTTGACGTGAGCTCCAATCTTGATTCAACCTAAGTCGGGTAAAGAGTTTGTTGTTTATAGCGATGTTTCATATGTAGACTTAGGTTGTGTGTTGATGCAAGGAGGAAAATTTGTGGCTTATGCATCTAGACCATTGAAGGTGCCCAAGCTCAATTATCCTACACATGATCTGGAGCTTGTCACGGTTATGTTTGCATTAAATATTTGAGGCACTATCTTTATGATGTGAAATGTGTTGTGTACATAGATCGCAAGAGTTTGAAATACTTGATGACGCAAAAGGATTTGAATCTTAGGCAACATAGATGGTTGAAGTTGCTTAAGGATTATGATTTGACGATTGAGTATCATCCAGGAAAGGATAATATTATGGTTGATGCCTTAAGTAGGAAGATGTTGGATCACGTCGGCACACCCCATGGCGCAGTGGAAAAATTATCCGAAGATTACCACCAGAGATCCATGTACAAGGAACGAATCGGGGTGAATAAGGTAGAAGAATTACTTGTTTAAAATCTTTCTAAATTTGGAGGAGATCGATATCCAATCACGATTCCACGATGTCGATTCCTAAGCCGCAACAATAACACTATGGCCACTACGTAGTTCACCAAGTTAAAACGAGCATGTAAAACTCTCTAAACAATTTAGAGGGTTTTTCCAAAAGAATTACTGATTGCTAGATCTCTCATGGCTTTATATAACCTTTGAAATCCTAATTCAACTAATATTAAGATTTCAATATATATAATCCTAAATTAACTTTAATTAGGATTACAATATATATATATATATTAAATATATATAATCCCAAATCAACTTAATTAGGATTTCAATATATATATTAAATATATATATAATCTCAATTCAATTCAATTAAGATTTCAATATATATATTAAATATATATAATCCCAATTTAACTTAATTAACATTTCAATATATATAATCTCAATTCAACTAATTGTGATTTCAATATATATATATATATAATCCCAATTCAATTTTAATTAGGATTTCAATATATATATATATATTAAATCAAATCGAGTTATTATTTATATATTAAAAAAGTCATAATTACAATAATTATTTTCTTTTAATATTTATCTAATAGTTAAATTATATATATATTAATTTAACTAAATTTGTGTACAACAAATTTGTACATATATAATTTGTTTAATATATTCTCATTTTAATTGTGGGTGTGACCCTGTAGGATCATGTAACGTTATTAGTAAATATTAGAACATTTCTAATATTACAAACAATGAGTGACATCTAGCAATATGTCATTGTCGCCTAAGTTACAAGAAATCATGATTCGACATAACTTTTTCGTAATTAACTATTTTTCATGTATTACATCCTTTTGTACTTTATATCTAGACTGAATACAAGTCCAGGAATACTCACACTTGTATAGTCCATCTAATATTTCTTGATATCTTGAGTAGACTATTATCAACGAATAACTATGATATCTCATATCAACTTATTAGAGCAAGGCCATGCATTACTAGTCTCACTTAATCAAGTGGCATATGATATTACTCTTATTATTTAGGAGAGACAAATCCTACCTTGATAAACCATATCCCACTACATAGATTGTGACATATCCAATATCAGTCTTTATAGAATAGTCAGTTACGACACACATTTAACTGTATCAAAAATATGTCACTCGCGATGTTGAAATAATGATGATCTCAAGTCTAAGGATCATACATGTAGTTATCACTATGAGCAATGTTGTGACTGTCACATAATAATCCAAGAAACATGCTCATAGCGGGTCAGTCCAGTATGTTGTTCTCTAACACATACTTATGTATTGATTTTGACATTTCCATGTCAATAACAACACTTTGTCATCAATCAACTACATATTAGTCTTAATGCATTATTATTGTTCATTCCCACAATAATACTCGAATATGGACATTGAAGAATAACCATATTATTCTAAGGACTTTATTATAATTCAGTTTATTTATGCACGCAGAATTGTAACTGAAAAATAATAATGGCAATGCACCTTTATGAATAAACAAGGTAAAAATAAATGTCATTTACAATCATCTTATGATTGGCCTTTGTGCATACTCTAACAAACTCCCACTAGCACTAAGACCAATCACTCATATATCTAATACCAAGTGACTTAGTTTGACGATCACGCTTCTGCTGTGTTAGAGGCTTTGTCAGTGGATCAATAATGTTATCATCTGTTTTTACTCTACATATTTCCACATCTCCTTGATCTATAATTTCTCAAATGAGACGGTAACACCTAAGTATATGTTTGGATCGTTGGTGAGATTTGGGTTCTTTTGCTTGTGTGATGGCTCCGTTACTATCACATTGTAGATCTATAGCATTCAAAATGCCTACACAACCCCTAGTTCAGATATGAACTTCTTGATCCTAACACCCTATTTTGCATCATTGCATGCTACAATATACTCAGCTTCTGTTGTAGAACCAGCTAATGTATCTTGCTTTGAACCTTTCCAGCTCATAGTGCATCCATTAAGGCAAAACACAAAACCCGATTGCGATCGTGAATCATCCTTATCGGTTTGAAAGCTGACATCAGTATAACCTTTTTTACTTAGCTCTTCCTCACCTCCATATATAAGGAATTTATCCTTAGTTCTTTTTAAGTACTTAAGGATGTTTTTAACTGCGACCCAGTGACCTTCATCGAGATCTACCTAGTATCGACTTGTCATACTTAAAGCGTATGATACATTTGGACGAGTACATAGCTCGACATACATGATAGATCAAATTGCTGAAGCATATGGAATCTTACTCATGCACTCTCTTTCTTGAGGTGTTTAAGGATACATTTCCTTCGAGTGTGAAATTTCATGTCTCATAGGTAAGAACACTTTTTGGATTATTCCATACTGAATCTTTTCAGTACTTCTTCTATGTATGTATTTTGACTCAATCCTTGGAGTCATCTCAATCTATCTCTACAGATCTTGACTCCTAATATGTATGTTGCCTCACGCAAGTCTTTTTATAGAAAAAAATTTCCTAACCAAGTTTTTACAGACTGTAAGCTAGGTATGTCATTTCTTATTATTAGTATGCCATCCACATACAGTACCAAGAATATGATAGTGCTCCCAGTAATTTTCTTGAAAACACGTGACTCATCTTCATTTTTGATAAAATCAAACTCTTTGATTGCATCATTAAAATGATGATTCTAACTTCGAGAAGCTTGCTTTAATCCATAAATGGACCTTTGTAGCTTGGATATTTTTTGGCATCTTTTGGATTGACAAAACCTTTAGGTTGTGTCATGTACACATCCTCATCTAGTTTTCCATTAAGGAAAGCAGTTTTAACATCCATTTGCCATATCTCATTGCCATAAAATGCAGCTATCGCAAGTAAGATCAAGATGGATTTAAACATAGCAATGGGTGAAAAGTTTTCATCATAGTTTATACCATGAATTTGACAAAAACCCTTAGCAACTAATCGCATTTTGAATGTTTGTACATTAACTTCCATGTCGGTTTTCCTTTTGAAAACCCACTTGCACCCTATGGGCTTTAACCCCTTCAGGTGGGTCAACCAAGGTCCAAACTTGGTTTTCTGACATGGAATCCATCTCGAATTTCTTGGCCTCTAGCCATTTCTCATAGTCTGGGCCGTCACTACTTCTTGATAAGTCCTAGGCTCATCTTGATCCATGAAGAGAACATCACCATGCAATGTGACAAGAAATCTATATTTCTCAGGCACATTGCATTTTTTCAAAGATCTTCACAGTGGTTGTGTTTCCAAAACTGATGAATGTTCCTCAACAACTTGTGGAACTTGTTGTTGTCCAATCTCTAGTTCAATGATTTGTGGTTAATCTCGAATTTCATTGAGTTAAATATTTCTTCCACTTCCTTTTCGGAAAACAAATTCTCTTTATAGGAAGATTCATGTTTGAGCAATAAAAATTTTTTCTCGATAGGATTGAAGAAATAATATCCTTTAGTTTCTTAAGGATGACCCACAAAATTATATTTATGAGATTTAGGTTCGAGCTTTGTAGATATCTGATGTTTAACATAAGCTTCGCATCCCCAAATTTTCATAAAATACATACTAAGGCTTTTCACAGTACATATCTCATATGGTGTCTTTTGAACTGATTTAGATGGAACACGATTTAGTGTGAAAGTAGTTGTTTCTAGAGATGTCCCCAAAAAGAAATTGGAAGATCAACGTGACTCATCATTGATAGAACCATGTCTAACAGTGTTCGATTTTTTCTTTCAAAAACTACATTCCATTGTTGAGTACCAAGAGCTGTAAGTTGTGAGACAATCCCACATTCCTTAGGAAGGTCATCAAACTCTAAGCTTAAGTGTTGTCCTCCTCGATCTGATCGAAGAGCCTTAATGCTTTTTCGTAGTTGGTTTTGTACTTCATTTTAAATTCCTTGAACTTTTCAAGGGCTTCAAATTTATGATGCATTAGGTAAATGTACCCATATCTACTGAAGTCATCTGCGAAAGTAATGAAGTATTGAAACCCTCCTTTGGCTTGTGTATTCATTGGTCCACATACATCACTATGTATTAATCTCAATAAATCACTTGTTCGCTCACTTTTACCATTAAAAGGAGCTCTGTCCATCTTTCCCAATAAGCAAGGCTCGCATACATAAAATTGTTTGAAAACAAATGAATCCAAAAATCCATCTTTACGAAGTTTTGAAATGCGTTTTTCACTTATGTGACCCAAGCGACAATGCCAAAGATAAGTTTGATTAAAGTCATTTTTTTGATATTTTCGTATTTATGTTGCAAATGGAATTCTCTTGATCCAAAATATAGATGCCATTTATTAATTGTGTCATGCGATAGAAAACATTATCGAGATAAAAAGAACAACAATTGTTCTTAATAATTATCTCAAAACCAATCTTGTCCAAACAAGAGATCAAAATTATGTTTTTAGTCAAACTAGGCACAAAATAACAATCTTGTAAACATAAATTAAGTCCACTAGGCAACGATAAAGTATGTGTTCATATAGCTAATGCAACAAATCTTGCTCCATTACCAACCCGTAGGTCCACATCTTCTTTCTTCTGATTTCTACTCTTTTGTAATCCTTGTACAAATGTACAAATATGAGAATCACGATCGGTATCCAATACCCAAGAATTAGGTGTTGATAAATTAATATCAATAACATAAATATATGAGGCGGATGCTACGCTTTCATTTGCCTTCTTGACTTTTTCAAGATAAATGGGACAGTCCTTTTTCCAATGACATGTCTTATTACAATGAAAGCATTTTTCTTTCAGTGACATGTCAAGAAAGTTCACATCGTTCAACTTGTCCTTCTCAAGGACCGATCACAATGATAACAAATTTGTATTTGCTATAAAAATTCTACAACAATAAAATATGATTTTTAGTACGTTTACCAAGTTTGATTATAAAAGGACTTTATACTCCCACTACTTTTATTAAAATTAATAACCCTCAAATATTTATGTTGAAAATACTTTCTGTAAAGTTTTTCTAGTGGAGAAGGATCCAAAATTCACATTCTCTTAAGTTAGCTTTCGTTTTTCTCTTAAGATTATAGTTTATCTAGGTTAGTAACATTTGCTAATTACATCTCATGTAACTCCTTCATTTGGTGAACAACTCTTGTTCATAATCATCTTATGATTACCCATTTAAGTCTTTAACCAATATTACAACCAACGAATATCACTTGCTTATTTTTCGCGTTTGGCCAAGTTAGATACAAGTACCTTGCTTCAGCAGAACCTACATTGTATCAATCTAGACTTTAACGAGGGTTAACATTGGGAAGCAATAAAAGACTTAATATTGTATTGAGAAGTTTTGTGAATATTATCTCGCCATTTAATATTTGATCTTACCAATTAACTGGCATTCATATCATACATTCATTTTATCACATATATGAAAAGCAGTAAATATGAATGCAATAGTTATAGCCCATATCCTAAGGTGTCCCATCCCAAGCCAATGGGAGAACCAAATTATTCTAAGAGTAAAAACACTTCTGAAGCATCTTTCTATCGGCCCACACTTCTGTTCCTCTGGTCCATGCTTCTTCGTATAGATTACAATTTCAAAAACACATTTTGCATATGAGGGAGTAAAATAAAAAGAGAATTACAATAGAAGTAGAAAAAGGCAGGACATGCAGGCCGTATTTATAAAACCTTATAAATAAAACTAAATATGTTATTGGGCTATAACCATGCATTCCAAACACCATGCATATCAAACATAATAACGACGCGGTTTGTTATTAAAGTCTTACCATATTGTTTCTACGTAGGTGTCAAGCCCCTTGCGAGGGTGTAAGGGGTGAAGCCCTTTTACGGGTCAAGGGGCAAAGCCACTTGCGGGGTTCTGGTGGTCCCACAACTACCGACATGGTTGTCGCTGCCTGGTTAGCTATGAGGAAATTTTTAAAGATTAGCATCTTAATTACTATGTAAAAACCTCACGATTTGACAACTTTTATCAACGTTATTGTGTTTTTCAAGATTTTAAAATCTACGAGTTTTTACTGAAACAACTCTTGTTACTTTCCCACATGAAATCTATAGACTAACCATTAGTCTAATATATAACTATAATCTACGTATGTTAACACTTAACATCTAAAACCCTAAAACTCAATATTGAATATGTTAACAATTAACATATAATATTTCAAACCCTATTGACAAAGATCATGATGATTAACTCTTAATCATCGATCTTAGGAACATCATTAACTGGATTAACAGATTAACCGTGATTGAATAGATTTAATCGTGCAAATATCATATATTAACTAAATAAATTGAAAAATAACATGTATCTCATACAATTACATCACCCAAGTAATTAAAACTCGAATTTGTATCGTGCAAGTGGCTCTGATACCACTATTGGGTCACATTGGCATACCCCATGGTGCAGCGAAAAAATTATCTGGTGATTACCACTAGAGATCCATGTATGAGGAACGAATCGGGGTGAATAAGGGTAAAAAATTACCTGTTTAAATTCTGGAATTCTAAATTTGGAGGAGATTGATATCTAATCACGATTCCACAATGTCGATTCTTAAGCCTCAATGATAACGCTCCGACCTCTACGTAGTTCACCAAGTTGAAACGAGCAAATAAAACTCTCTAAACTATTTAGAGGGTTTTTCCAAAGGCATTAATGATTTCTAGATATCTCATGGCTTTATATAGCCTTTGAAATCCTAATTCAACTCATATTAGGATTTCAATATATATATATATATAATCCTAATTTAACTTTAATTAAAATTACCATATATATATATATATATATATATATTAAATATATATAATCTCAATTGAACTTAATTAGGATTTCAATATATATATTTAATATATATAATCTCAATACAACTTAATTAGGATTTCAATATATATATATATATTAAATATATATAATCCCAATTTAACTTAATTAGGATTTTAATATATATAATCCTAATTCAACTAATTAGGATTTCAACATATATATATATAATTCCAATTCAAATTTAATTAGGATTTCAATATATATATTAATTTAAATCAAATTATATTATTTATATATTAAAAGAGTCATAATTACAATAATTATTTTATTTTAATATTTATCCAATAGTTAAATTATATATATATATCAAATATAAATTAATTTAGCTAAATTTGTGTACAATAAATTTGTACATATATATTTCGTTTAATATATGCTCATTTTAACTGTGGGTGTGACCCTGTAGGTTCGTGTAACGTTAGTAGTAAATATTAGAGCATTTCTAATATTACAAACAATGAGTGACATCTAGCAATATGGCATTGTCACCTAAGTTACAAGAAATCATGATTCGACAGAACATTTTTGTGATTAAATATTTTTCATGTTTTACATACTTTTGTCCTTTATATCTAGATTGGACACAATTCATGGAACAGTCACATTTGTATAGTGCATCTAATATTTCTTGATATATTGAGTAGACTATTATAAACGAATAACTATGATATCTCATATCAACTTATTCGAGCATGGCCAAGCATTTCTAGTTTCACTCAATCAAGTGGCCTACGATATTACTCCTATTATGTAGGAAGGACAAATCATATCTTAATCAACCATATCCCACTACGTAGATTGTGACATATCCAATATCAGTCTTTATTGAATAGTTAGTTATGATACAGTTTGACTGTATCAAAGAAATAATGATGATCTCAAGTCTGAGGATCATACATGTAGTTATCACTATGAGCAATGTTGTGACTATCACATAGTAATCCAAGAAACATGCTCATAGTGGGTCAGTAGAGTATGTCATTCTCTAACACATACTTATGTATTGATTTTGACACCTCTATATTAATTACAACGCTTTGTCATCAATCAACTACATATTAGTCTTAATGCATTATTGTTGTCCATTCCTACAATAATACTCGACTAAGGACATTTAAGAATAATTGTTAAGTGTGAAAAAATAGTATATTTTATGCCAATTTTACTCATATTATTGTTTAAACTTAGGCTCATTTATTTGCATTTGTTGTATTTCATGCATAAAAGTGTAATCCTTTTGTTTATTGGGCTTGTCCTTGCATTTAGTTGTTTTTTGGAGAAAATGTTGTTGTTTTGCTTTCTTTTGTGCAGGTACGAATTACCGAGTGGTTACCAAGGCAAGTCAGAAATAAATGCAGAATTTTTCAAGATATGCATAAGATAAAGCCCAGAATTTTTCAAGGTACGCTTGGCCAAAACCAAGTAGGAAAGATAATTTAGCATGAATGAATGAAAGACTTCATAGGATGACTCTGCTCATTAGGTTAGGGGTTCATTGTATGCTCCATCTTATCTTCAAGCCTAGGAAAGTAGTTGTGATGAGATGAAGCCCTAAATTAGCCATGGTTTGCTATTAATAAATTGCCTTGGCAATATTGTTGTTTATTAAAAAAAACTTCTTTGGAATCCTTTTGATTGACTTGTTCACAACTATGCTCACACACTTGCACCAATATCATGGTTTATTTTTGGGTGACATTTTGTGTTTCTTGAAGGTCGAAAGGTAATCAATTCTTTATTGCCATGGTTCTGAGGATTGAAGTCAAATTTGAAGCATGTTTTTGTGGTAAATGTCTTGGCAAGTAATTATTAGTTTTTGCATTGCTTGAGGACAAGTAATAGTTCTAGTTTGGGGGTGTGTTAAGTTTGAAAAAGTAGTATAATTTATACCATTTTTACTCATATTATTGTTTAGACTTAGGCTCATTTAGTTACATTTGTAGTATTTCATGCATAAATTTGTAATCCTTTTGTTTATTGGGATTGGCCTTGCATTTAGTTGATTTTATGGAGAAAATGTTGTTGTTTTGCTTTCTTTTGTGCAGATGCCAATTATCGAGTTGATTGCCGAGCGGTTACCGGGGCAAGTTGAAAATAAATGCAGAATTTTTCAAGATTCGCATAAGATAAAGCCTATAATCAATTTATGAGCTATTGAAGATGAAGATGAGAGAATCTTGGCTCCATTAATCTTGATTTACCTCCTCTTAAATGGGATGATATGCAAATAAGGATAGGAAACAAAAGTTTAAATTATTTCCTTATCTTTAGATAAGGGAATAAATCATGAATTATTTCTATATCTTTAGATAAGGAAATTAAACCTAAATTCTCTCTGCAAGATACGAAAAAAGCATCTTTTGAAGATCAAATAGAATTTTCCCCTTCTATAAATGGCTGATCACCGAAACAAAAAAAGGGGTTTGGGCATGAAAAGCTAGATTGTGATTAGGCTTTGAAGAGTTTAGGATTTTTCTCTCTCTTTAATGTCCAAGTTTATTTTCTTTGTGATTTCTTTTCACAGAGCGATGAACTAGATTTAATTGGCTGGGGTTGTTGGGTTTTGTGTGTTTGAGGATGAATGATTGATGTTGGTTTTTAATTCAAGATTTTCGGTGTTTATCTATTCTTGGCTTTCCATTTAATTTCAATTGAACTCGGGATAGGGACTTGAATGAATTCATTTATCTAAGTTCGAGAGAACTAGAATCATGAAACGAATTGGATACAGTTTCTATTTGAATTAGCCAATTGACAGAAACTAATTCGCCTTATGAATAAAGATTGAATTTTAGTGGCTAAGAAGAGTGCAAAGATCAATGATGCTCACCCAAGGTTAACGCATGGATGTAACACCAAGGCTTGCGTAAACATTAGTTCTTCAGTTAGGGATAACACGAAGGCATTGAAGAACACTCCGCTGAACATTGAAGGAGGAAACCCAGTTGCCACAGCAATCTACTAAACCTGGTTACCACGGCAGCCTACTTGCCTTAGCAATTACTAGCCACAGTAATTCATTTGGCAACTACACAGCTAGACTCAATAACCTACCCTACTATCATAATTTGGTTCATTCTTCCCTTTATTTACTTTTCTTTAATTTTTCTTTATTCTATTTAGTTAAAATCACAATCTACCATCATAGATTATTTCTCTTTTTAGTGCATGCAATTAAAAGACGAGCTTCTTCCAATATTTGTGGATACAATCTATATCTATATTATTACTTGCGACGTGTTCACTTGTACCATTCAGCACTTAAATCATGCAACACGTTTTTGGCACCGTTGCTGGGGATTGGCAATAGCGACTTTGATAATTTCTTGCACCTTTATTTCTTTTTGTTTTTTTTTGTACAAAAGGTTAACAATTTTGATTTTGTTTCTGTATATGACCAAAGCGAGACTGACAGCACCAGAATACCCCTTTAAATTGGATATCGAGCGAGTTTTTTGTAGAAGAAAGAGAGAGCTAAGAGCAGCAATGGCAAATCCACCTGTTGATCCAGTCGGCAATCAAAATACCCAGGGCAATCAGAATGCCATGGTAGGAGGAGGCATAACTCTAGCCGAGCAACCTGTTCGTGTACGGAATAGATCCATCAGAGATCATTTACATCCAGATCTTGATGATCTCAATCCAGGAATTGTCACTCTTGAGATTCAAGCCACACATTTGGAATTAAAGCCAGTGAAAATCAATATGCTTAATTCGATTGGCCAGTTTGGTGGCTCAGCAACTGAAGATGCCAGACAGCACCTCAGATCATTCTTAGAAGTTTGTGATTCATTTTAAAGCAAGGAGTTTATAAGGATGTCCTAAGTTTGAAATTATTCCCCTATTCACTGCGGATAGGGCAAAAACATGGATAAATAGTATCCCATCTGGATCTTTTGAATCTTTGACAGATTTATACCATAGCTTCCTTATTAGATTTAATTTTACAAATATGACTGATAAATTGTGTAATTACATTACTTCTTTTCATCATGCAGATGATGAGTCAATGTATAAGGCTTGGGATCGGTATAAGGAGCTTCTACACAAATGTCGCATGCACGGATTCAGAGATTAGACACAAGTAATGATGTTCTACAATAGAGTAAATGCATCGACGAGGATGATGATGGATACCTCGGTAAATGGCACACTCCTAGACAAGTCACCTGGTGAAGCTTTGGAGATTTTGGAAAGACTTGCCAACAATAATTATCTATTCCCAACCACTAGAAAGGGAGCAGTAAGGCAAAAAGACTCAACAATTGAGCTTGATTCATCAGATGTTATCTCAGCATAGTTGGTTGCATTAACCAATATGGTTAAGAACATGCAGCGACCCAGTAACACATAGGAGGTTCAGGTAATGGATCCAATCTGTGATTCTTGTAATGCTAACCATGATTCTTCTGAATGTTTGCGGAACCCATAGTCCAATTTTTATTTTGGAAACTACAACCGGAACAACAAGGCGTATTCCAACATGTACAATCCAGCATGGTGGCAGTTCCCCAACTTTTCATGGAGTAACCAGAATAACTCCAATAATCAGAACCGTCAGAATATAGAAGCATCAGGATTCCAACAGACCATGCCACGGCAACAGTTGCCGCAACAACAGTCGTCACCAGGTAGTTCTTTGGAAACTTCTCTAAATTCTTTTATGCTTAAAACTAAATCTTATATGGTTGAGACTAGTAATTTCATGAAAAAGACAGACGCTTTTATCAACAGGACCGAGATGACAATACAGAATCAAGGAGCAGCTTTGAAAGCATTGGAGACGCAAGTTAGGTAATTTGCCCAAGTCCTGAGTACAAAGCCATAACGCAGTCTGCCTAGTAACACTGAATTTGTACGAGGAACGGGCCATTAACAGTGTAAAGTGATCACCACTTGAAGTGGATGAAAGGCAAATGATGAACCTATCCAATATGAGGATGGTAATCAGCAGTAGAACAATCCCCCATTCAAAAAGATTTACATGGCAACAATGCCACAACAATCGTAGAGGATGGACCTTCAACAGTTGCCACAGCAAATCCACTAGCCGCGGCAAGTTCATCCAACAATGCCAATCCGGATGAGATGAGTACAGGCAAGAAGATCAGATTGCCACCAATATTCCCACAGAGGCTGAAGAGGCAGAAGCATGAATATTAGTTCAAAAACTTTCTTGATATCTTGAAGCAAGTTCATATCAACCTACCATTGGTTGAGGCAATAGAGCAGATGCCGAATTATGCTAAGTTCCTTAAAGACATTGCCTCTAAGTGAACTAGGCTGAGTGAGTTTGAGACAGTTGCCTTAATAGAGTGATGTATGGAAATGTTGTACAACCAACTGCCACCCAAATTAAAAGATCTATGCAATTTTACAATACCTTGTGCCATCGGCAATCACTACGTCAGGAAGGCACTGTGCAACCTTGGAGCAAGCATAAACCTTATGCCTAAATCTTTCTTTCAAAGATTGTGTATAGGGAAGACGAGACCCACTACAGTCATGCTACAGCTTATGGACAGATCTTATGTGCATCTAGAGGGAAAAATCGAAGACATTTTGGTAATAGTTGATAAATTTATTTTTCTCGCTGACTTTATTATTTTGGACTATGAAGTAGATGAGTTCGCGCCCATTATTCTTGGAAGACTATTCTTGGAAACGAGAAGAACCTTGATTGATTTTGAAAGGGGGAGCTCACTATGAGGGTTAATGATCAGCAAGTTATGTTGAATGTATTCAAAACCCTAAAGTATGCTAATGATCCAAAAAATGTCAAACTATTTAGGCCACTATAGAAATTAATTTTGCTATAGTGGAGTGTTTCCACGGCAATTATGTTATCGAGCCTAAAGAACTTGAGCAGCCGGATGACGAGACATAGCAGAAAGAAAATTGGATTTAAGTCGACTGAGTAAAAATTTTGAATCTTTGGATTACTCAATTAAGGAATGTAAACTCGAAAAACCTACCATTGAGCAACCTCCTATTTTAGAATTAAAATCATTGCCAGGACAAATGAAATATGTCTACTGGGAAAAGATAACACCTTGCCCATAATTATTTCTTCTAAGTTGCAGCCTGAACATGAAAATAAGTTGATTGACGTGTTGGCACAACACAAGAAGGTAATCAGTGGGACAATTGCAAATCTAAAGAGAATCAGTCTGGCAGTTTGTATGCACAAGATACTGTTAGAGAAAGGCCACAACAATTCTATTGAGGCTCAAAGGAGATTTAACCCTGCTATGAAGCAAGTCATGATGAAGGAGATCATCAAGTGGCTTAATGCCGGTATCATATATCCAATTTCCGACAGAGAGGCATGATTGTGGTAAGTAATGAAAGCAATGAACTCATTCCAACTAGAACGGTCACTGGGTGGAGAGTTTGCATGGATTTCCGTAAATTGAGTAAGGCTACTAGGAAAGATCATTTTCCTTTACCTTTTATTGACCAGATGCTTGACTGTCTTGCAGGAAAATCCTTTTATTGTTTTATTGATGGATACTCAGGTTATAACCAAATTGCCGTAGCACTGGAAGACCGGTAAAAAACCACCTTCACGTGCTCTTTTGGTACATACGCATTTTGGAAGATGTCGTTCAGATTATGCAATGTTCTGGCAACCTTCCAAAGCTGTATGATGGTGATTTTCTCTAATATGGTGGAATATTTCCTTGAAATCTTCATGGACAAATTCTCGGTATTCGGAGACAGTTTTGACAATTGCCTCAGCAATTTGGAAAATGTGTTAGCACGTTGTGAAGAATCTAACCTAGTTTTAAACTGGGAGAAATGCCACTTTATGGTGGATGAAGGTATTGTTCTAGGACACAAGAAAGGTGGATGTGATGGAGAAGTTGTCACCGCCTAATTCAATCAAAGGGATCCAAAGTTTTCTCGGACTTGCAGGTTTTTACAGAAGGTTTATTCATAATTTTTCTAAGATTTCTAAAACATTGTGTAATTTTCTTGAGCAGGATAAAGCCTTCAATTTTGATGATTCCTTTGCCACAGCGCCAATTGTCGTTCCCCTGATTAGTCCCTACCTATCGAGCTTATATGTGATGCAATTGATTTTGCGGTAAGAGCTGTCTTAGGCCAGCGAAAAGGTAAAATTTTCCATGTGATATACTATGCTAGCAAAACCCTTAATGGTGCTCAATTGAATTACACCACAACTGAAAAGGAATTGCTAGCGGTAGTATTCATGTTTGACAAGTTTTATCCTTACTTGATTGGTACTAAGGTAATTGTTCACACTGACCATTCGACAATTAAATATTTAATTGCTAAAAAGGATGTCAAACCTCGTTTAATTCGTTGGATATTGCTTTTACAAGAGTTTGACATCAAAATTAAGGACATTAAAGGATTGGACAACCAGGTTGTTGATCACTTGTCAAGGATGGAAGGGGTAGTAAAGATGATGATTCATTGGAGATCAGTGGCGTATTCCTGAAAAAGCAACTGTTAGCTACAACGACAACTCCTTGGTATGCTGATATAGTAAATTTTCTTATAAGCAATATTTTACCTTATAAACTTAGTTACCAGGGAAAGAAGTGGTTCCTACATGCTGCTAAGCATTATTACTAGTACGAGCCTATTTTGTTTAAACAATTTACATATTAGGTCTTACGACGATATGTTGTCGAGAAGGAACAACAAATTGTGCTTCTACAACGTCAGTCATCCCCCTATAGAGGCCATTTTAGAGGTACTCGCACTGCGGCCAAGGTCTTACAGTCAGGCTTTTATTGGCCTACTCTTTATAAAGATAGCCATGAATTCTACAAGAGTTGTGATTGATGTCAACGAACGAGGAATATCTCAAGGCGGCATGAGATGCCATTACAGAACATCCTCAAGGTAGAATTGTTCGGCGTGTGGGGCATCAATTTCATGGGGACCTTCCCATCATCATTCGGTAACTTATACATCTTACTTGTCATGTACTATGTTTCCAAATGGGATGAGGCAACTGTAGTTCCCAGAAATGATTCAAAGACTGTGCAGCAATTCTTGGAGAAAAACATCTTCACATGGTTCGGAATACCGAGGGAAATTATCAGCAATGATGGCTAACATTTTGAAAATAAGCTTATTACCAAGATGTTACAACACTTTGGAGTGACTCACAAAGTTGTCACGACTTATCACCAGCAGACGAACGAGCAGGTAGAAATTTCTAACCGTGAGTTAAAATTTATCCGTGAGAAGGTTGTTAATCCTTCACGAAGGATTGGCCTATAAGAATTGATGATGCACTTTGGGCCTACCGAACAACATTCAAGATGCCCATAGGCATGTCTCCTTACAGATTTGTCTTCGGCAAGACATGCCACCTACCGGTAGAGATCGAGCATAAGGCCTATTTGGCGATCAAAACAATGAACATAAACTGGGACCAAGCAGGAAAAAAGCGCTTACTGGATTTGAACGAGATGGAAGAATTTTGTGCAGTAACCTACGACAATGCCAAGCTCTATAAAGAGAATAGTAAACGATGGCATGACAAGAAGCTATTGCCCTGGTAATTCTTGCCAGGACAACTGGTGCTCTTATACAATTCCAAACTTAAAATGTTTTTGGGAAAATTGAAGTTAATATGGTATGGGCCATTCGAAGTAGTTAAATCCTACTCCCAAGGGGCTGTCATGACCAAATCAACTACTGATGGATGCGAGTTTAAAGTCAATGGACAGAAATTGAAGCACTATGTTGGTTCACACATTGAACGTAATAAAGGAGAAGTATCCTTAGGAGATGAATGAAAATGCTACTCCTAAGAATTTTTATATTTCTATTTTTTCTTACTTTTTGTTTTTGTGTTATTTTCGTTTTAGTCTTTTAGTTAATTTTTATCTATTTTTTAATAGATCAATTCGAAAACTATTGTGCCAGTTCTGATTTATCCTTATGAGTTACTTGCCCCGGCAACTAATGTTGAGTTGTTTAGTAACATTTGTCGTGGAAACCCCTGCCCCAGCTCCACGACAACAACCAAGGTGAGGCAGCAAACGCCTAAATCAAACAGCAAAAAAGACTCTACGAATTTGAGGTGGCGGCCTTTTTGATTAACTCATTTTCATTTCTTTTGTTTTGTTTTACATGCATTGAGGACAATGCTTCTCTCGAGTTTGGTGGGGTTTGTCTTATTTTTGTTTTTATTTGTCCCATGTTAGTTTGCATATGTTACTTGCCATGGCAATTACATGTTAAACTGCCAAAAATTTGTTGTGATATCCTATGATGAGATAAGCCACGACATTTAGATAAGAACACCTTAGACTTTAGGTCTAGCATGGAATTAACTTGAAAATCTGCTATGATGTTGCCTAATAATTACAATGATGTGACATGTCGATCTTAGAATTAACCAAAAAATCAAATAATACTAGAGGTGCCTTTCTGGCTCTAGTCGAATAAAATACCATGTGCTGCTACACATATCTGGTACGCTTGGCCAAAACCAAGTAGGAAAGATAATTTAGCATGAATGAATGAAAGGCTTTATAGGATGACTCTGCTCAATAGGCTAGGGGTTCATTGTATGCTCCATCTTATCTTCAAGCCTAGGAAAGTAGTTGTGATGAGATGAAGCCCTAAATTAGCCATGGTTTGCTATTAATAAATTGCCTTGGCAATATTGTTGTTTATTAAAAAAAACTTCTTTGGGATCCTTTTGATTGACTTGTTCACAACTATGCTCACACACTTGCACCAATATCATGGTTTATTTTTGGGTGACTTTTTGTGTTTCTTGAAGGTCGAAAGGTAATCAATTCTTTATTGCCATGGTTCTGAGGATTGAAGTCAAATTTGAAGCATGTTTTTGTGGTAAATGTCTTGGCAAGTAATTATTAGTTTTTGCATTGTTTGAGGACAAGTAATAGTTCGAGTTTGGGGGTGTGTTAAGTTTGAAAAAGTAGTATATTTTATACCCTTTTTACTCATATTATTGTTTAGACTTAGGCTCATTTAGTTACATTTGTAGTATTTCATGCATAAATTTGTAATCCTTTTGTTTATTGGGATTGGCCTTGCATTTAGTTGCTTTTATGGAGAAAATGTTGTTGTTTTGCTTTCTTTTGTGCAGATACGAATTATCGAGTTGATTGTCGAGCGGTTGCCAGGGCAAGTTGAAAATAAATGCAGAATTTTTCAAGATTCGCATAAGATAAAGCCTATAATCAATTTATGAGCTATTGAAGATGAAGATGAAGATGAAAGAATCTAGGCTCCATTAATCATGATTTACCTCCTCTTAAATGGGATGATATGCAAATAAGGATAGGAAATAAAGTTTGAATTATTTCCTTATCTTTAGATAAGGGAATAAACTATGAATTATTTTCATATCTTTAGATAATGAAATTAAACATAAATTCTCTCCGCAAGATACATAGAAAAAAGGCATCTTTTGAAGATCAAATGAAATTTTCCCTTCTATAAAAGGCTGATCGTAGAAACAAAAAAGGGGGTTTGGGGCGTGAAGAGCTGGTTCGTGATTAGGCTTTAAAGAGATTAGGATTTTTCTCTCTTTAATGTATGAGTTTATTTTCTTTGTGATTTCTTTTCATCGAGCCGTGAACTATATTTAATTAGCTCGGGCTGTTGGGTTTTGTGTGTTTGAGGACGAATGATTGATGTTGGTTTTTAATTCAAGTTTTTTGGTGTTTATGTATTCTTGGCTTTTCATTTAATTTCAAAAGAACTCAGGAGAGGGACTTGAATGAATTCATTTATATAAGTTCGGGAGAACTAGATTCACGAAATGAATTGGATACAGTTTCTATTTGAATCAGCCAATTGATAGAAACTAATTTGCCATAAGAATAATGATCAAATTTTAGTGGCTAAGAAGAGTGCAAAGATCGATGATGCTTACCCAAGGTTAACGTAGGTCTGTATCACCAAGGCTTGAGCAAACATCAGTTCTTCGGTTATGGATAACGCGAAGGCATTGAAGAACACTCCGTTGAACATTGAAGGAGGAAACTCAGTTTCCACAACAATCTACTAAACCTGGTTGCCACGGCAACCTACTTGCCTTAGTAATTACTAGCCACAACATTTCATTCGGCAACTGCATAACTAAACTCAATAACCTGGCCTACTATCACAATTTAGTTTCTTCCTCCCTCTATTTACTTTTCTTTAATTTTACTTTATTCTACTTAGTTAAAATCACAATTTACCATCACAGTCTATTTCTCTTTTCAGTGTAAGTGATTAAAATACAAGTTTCTTCCAATCCTTGTAGAGACAATCTATATCTATACTATTACTTGCGACGTGTTCACTTGCACCATTTGTGTAGCACTTAAATTACGCAACAATAACCATATTATTCTAAAGATTTTATTATAATTTAGTTTATTTATGCACGTAGAATTGTAACTAAGAATAATAATGGCAATGCCTCTTTAAAATATAAACAAGGTAAAAACAAATGTCATTTAGTAAGATTGGTCTTTGGGCATACTCTAACAAAAGGTTGTGGCAGAGTTAAGGGTGGTGTTTGCGCAGTTAAGTGTGACACAGGATGGAGGCTTGTTGGCCGAGTTGCAAGTAAAGCCATATTTGTCATAGTAGATTAAGAACAAGCAACCTTTTGATGAGGTGTTGGTACCACATGTTAAGGATATCATGGATGGAAATTCATCGGATTTTCAATTTAATGATGATGAGGTGTTGTGTTTCAAGGATCGGATGGTGATGCCTAATGATGATGAGTTGAGGCATACCATTTTGACCAAAGTGTATACTAGTCCTTTTGCTATGCATCCCGATAGTACTAAAATGTATCAAGGCTTGAAAGAGGAGTACTATTGGGTTGGTTTGAAGAAAGTTGTGGCTGATTTTGTTGCTAGATGCATGGTATGTCAGCGTGTCAAGGCTGAACATCAGTTTCCTTCTAGGTTGTTGCAACCGTTGAGGATACCAAAATAGAAGTGGGAAAGAATCACCGTGGATTTTGTGTTTGGGCTGTTGTTGATGCCAATTAAGAAGAATTCCATTTGAGTGATTGTTGATCGGTTTCTGAAG
Organism: Hibiscus mutabilis; assembly: GCA_019671005.1. NCBI lineage: Eukaryota > Viridiplantae > Streptophyta > Magnoliopsida > Malvales > Malvaceae > Hibiscus > Hibiscus mutabilis. Next base: position 21,171,064 of record CM033718.1, on the reverse strand, counting down.
TGTGCACATTTTGTGCTAGTGCATACAACGTATACCTTGGATAAGTTGGTGGATCTGTATATTGCTGAGATTGTGCATTTGCACGGGGTGCCGAAGTTTATAGTTTCAGATAAGGAACCACAGTTTACAGCAAGGTTTTGGGAGTGCTTGCATCAGGCTTTGGGTACACGGCTAAATTTTAGTACTTCATATCATCTTCAGACGGATGGCCAGTCTGAGCGTGTGATTTAGGTCTTGGAGGATATGTTGAGATGTTGCATCATTGAGTTCCAAGGAACCTAGGAGAAATAGTTGCCTTTGGTGGAGTTCTCTTATAACAATAGTTATCAAGCTAGTATACAAATAGCGTCGTATGAGGCCTTGTATGGTAGGAAGTGTCGCACGCCTTTGTGTTAGGCTAAGGTTGCGGAAAAGTATGTTTCTATGCCGGATGTGTTGAAAGACACAAATGTGAAAGTGAAGCTTGTCTGTGATCGCTTGAAGGCAACCTCAGATCGTTAGAAATTCTACGCGGATTTGAAGCGTAGAGAGGTTGAGTATGTTATTGGTGATTGTGTGTTCTTGAAGGTGTCACCTTGGGAGAAGGTGATGCAGTTCGGGTATAAAGGAAAGCTTAGTCTAATATTCATTAGATCGTATGAGGTTGTGGAATATGTAGGTCTTGTAGCATATCGTTTGAGGTTGCCTCCTGAGTTGGAGAAGATTCATGATGTGTTTCATGTGTCGATGTTGCGGAAGTATCGGTTAGATCCATCGCATGTTATGCCCATGGGGAACATTGAGTTACAGCCTGATTTATCTTATGATGAGAAACCTGTTGAGATCCTTGATTCTAGCAGTAAGGTTCTTCATGGCAAAACGATCAAGCTTGTGAATGTGTTTTGGCGACACCGTGGGAGAGTAATGTGGACATGATGAAACAGTTTTCGCATTTGTTTCCTTTAGGTAAATTTTGATGACAAAATTTCCTAAGTGGGGGGAGAGTTGTAACACCCCAATTTTGGGCCTAGGAGTTTCTAGTAGGTCTGGTGGAACGAGATTACAGATTTGAGTCGAATTCGGGATAAAAATCGAAATAAATATTTTTGTGTGAGAAAATATATGGGAAAATATCCTAAGATCATTATTTAATATATGGATAATTTTGGTAAAGTCAATTTTGAAAAGTGGAATTTGGACATTTTGGTTAGTAACCAAAATATAAAGAATGAAAAAAATAGTGATTGTTTTGTAAAGGAGTCAAATCTTAGAATCTTTCAGGAGGTAATTTATCAAATGTTTTAATCTGATTTTTCTCTCAATTTAGATTATTTTAAATGAGTTTTAATGAGTGAATTAAAGGAGATTTAATTAAGGAAATGTAGTTATTTTCCTAAAACCACTTTTGACTTAAGTTTTTCTCTCAAGCTTTTCTCTCAAAGTTTCTTCAATCAAACACTCTCTTTTGCATTAAAGATCTGAGGTAATATTCTTGATTTATTAAATTCTTGATTCTAATGGATTCTTCAATCTTGTTTTCCAAAATCACATTGTTTTCCTTTGTTTTTCAAGAGTAAAACATCCAATTGAGAGGAAATTCACTCATTAGAGGTAAGTTCCATTCTTCTCCTCTAATGAATGGTTTTTTACTGAAATTCCCAAGTATTTGATCTTTGTTTAATGTTTTCTAATAAGTTTTAATGATTTAATTATGGAAAAATGGTTAAATCAAGGTTTAATTGATGAGATTAAGTAATTTTCGTTTTGGATCTGTTTTGCAGAGTTCTTGATTGGTTATAATCATAATTTTGATGTTTTATAGTGTTAATAAGTTTGATTTAACATTGTAATCCCGAAACTAAGTGAATCTCTAATTTTCTAGGTTGTTAGTTATGAGTTTTTTGAGGAGTTATGGATGTTTTATGAATGCTGGAGGTATAAGGATGATGTTAGGTTGTTTTTTGATGTTAATTGAAGGTAATTGACGGATTAAACCTTTAGGTTTTGGCTGAGTTAAGTTTGGAAGGTGTTTGATGTTGATTTCGGTTGTTGTGGAGGGGTTTTGGTTAGAGTTGTTGAGGATTAATGTTGTTGAGTCTTTGAATGCATTTAAATGCATTGAATCCTTTGTTTTTGTGTGATTAAATCAGGGGAAGTTGATCCTCAAGCTTGTGGCATCGTTTTGGAAGCTTTGGAGGAGTAGTTCGTATGGACGGACGATGATTTGCATAGTCGGTGAGTGAGAACGTGGAATTCAGCTTTGAAATAGCTTAAAGGTTATTTTGGGAGTTTAAATTTAGCTTGAAATACTGGTTTAAACTCAGAAGTAAGTTTGATGAGATTTCTCCCTCGGTCGTGTTTTGGTGAAATTGATTTTATGCACTTGTTTTTGAATTACATGGTTCCTACTATTTAAGAATGTTTTAAGTATGTTTTATATTGTTTTTTATCACATATTATTATGGATGCATTTGAAAATAATCCATGTAAGTATGAGGAATACTTGTAAATGCATGGTTTAATGCATTGGAAATTGTTTCTAAACGATCTATATAAAAACAGTGAGGTACATGGTTAATAATGAATTATATTGGCAAGTGATATGGTTTAAAATATTATCGGATATAGTTGGCCGGCCATAGGATTGATAGTGCACTATAATAAGTCATCTCAAGTGTTGAGGGGTTTATGTGTACCGAATACTCCACCACGAGTACCCTAACAGTCGAACAGTTATATGGTACCGAAAACTCCTGTTAGTGAATTATACATCTAACCGATGATTGGGTTGTGATGGTACTCGGTTGTAACCGTACCTTAATTTCGGTTGAGATTGTATGAAGTGTTGAGATGACACTTGTTGAATCCGTGTATCCAATGTAATATTTTGTGAAGTAGAACTTGGGTTACGATCACTTGAAAGAAAATATAATTGATAATGTATCAAGTTGATGGATTATGTTGTATAATGTTGGTTTATACATGTTTACTCTTTAAGCCTTGCATATGGGTTGTTATGCATGAGAAAGCTTAAATTGAGGGTTTGCAAATGGGGATTTTGTTGTTGATCCATGATAGATGTTGTATATGGTTTAATATGCATATTTTTGGAAATGTTAAGTGCATGGTTTGTAAGGCATGATGTTTTGAAATATATTTAAAATGAGATTTTCAAAGTGGTTTTGATAATCGATTTTAATTGCATTGATAGCGGTTTGTTTTTTAGCACTCCTCACTAAGACTAGTGTGCTTACGCTCTCTTTGTTTTTTAGCACTCCAAGGACTTTAACTATTTGAAAGTACGGTTCTTGAATTAGACTAGTAGTAATAAAGGCAATGGGATCCATTGTTGTTTACGGGGTTATTTGCTAACTCCCATCATGTGCAAGCTTATATTGTTGTTCTGAATCAGCGTGATGCTTTATATGCTCGATTTTGATGTGGATTTACGTTTTGCACATTGACTAGGAAGCATGCCTATAGGTTTTCCTTGTTGATTACCTTTGTTGCCATGATGTCTATGCTTCCATATCCTAGTGATCTTTGGAATGTCTTTAGTGGGTATGATGTTTCAAGTATGTTGTTTTGTGAGTTATAGTGTTTGGGGCTGATTTAGTTTTGTTTAGGAATGTTCTAAAGTGTCTCGAATATGTATTATCTACAAATCTGCAAGTAAGTTTCGAAATCAGATGAATAGGTTTCGAAACCTTTTAAAGTTGGTACCGAAACCAGCCCCAAGGTTTCGAAACTAGGAGGCCAACTTTTGCTACTGGAATGAAAGTATTGAAACCTTAAAGAGAGGTTTCAAAACCTTTTGCGAGGATATTTCTGCAAAGTTAAAAAACGTTTTGAAACATTACATTTTGGTCTTGAGATTCGTAAATGCAATCGTATGTTTTTGAATGATTGTTTTGAGCTAAAATTTGGCAAGCAATCATGTAATCTGATTAATTGAGGATTGGTAACTCAAATTTTTAACTAAGACCTCGTAACTTTCCATATTTGCAATTTGATCCTTAAATTGCAAATATGCGTAATTAGATGTCAATTTGACGCCCGATTCAGTTGAGATTTAACCCGCTTCTAGCATGTACACCATAGGACATAATGTTGCATCTAGACAAGATACAAAGAAAAATGCACCTAAGTTTAGTTAATCGTTTTGGGTTTGTTTAAGCAAACCTAATGTAGCTCACTCAGTTCGGTCGGACGTCTAGGTCGGGTCAAGGGGGTTACAATGTCATCATCATCCTGTTCCATGGCATCAACATATGTGCCCTAGCAAAATTGTGCTATGTCCACATTGAGAATATACTCCATCAGCTCAACAGCTTGGCATTCCTCAGGTTCATCTGCACACTTAAGAGCTTGAAATACGTTAAACGTAACATGTTGGTCATTCATACGCATAGTAAGCTCACCTTTTTGAACATCAATTAAGGTCTTGCCCATGGTAAGAAATGGTCTTCCCAATATTATTAGGACATCAACACCAACCTCATATTCTAAAATAATGAAATCAATTGGGAATACCTTTACAAACACCTTATCAATCTTACCCTTTGGATGTACATAAGATCGATCTGTCAGCTGGAGTGTTATTGTGGTAGGCCTTGCTTCTCTAATACCAAGTTTCTTGAAGACTAACATTGGCATTAGATTGATGCTGGCACCCAGATCACATAATGCCTTGCCCATGAATTTATTTCCAATCGTTCAGGGAATAGTACAACTCCCCAGATATTTCAGTTTAGATGGCAATCTATTGGTTATCATTGCACTGCATCCCTCAATGAGAGCGACAGTCTCGAAATTTACAGTTTCCTCTTTTTGGACAAGATTTCCTTCATGAATTTAACGTAGTTGTGCATTTGTTCGAGAGCTTCCACCAATGGTATGATGATCTGCAGTTGTTTTAGGACTTCTAAAAAGCTCTTAAAATCTTAATCTTTCTTGTGTTTCTGGAACCTATATGGAAAAGTTGGTGGTGGGTAGGTAATTGTTGGCTCCACTAGTTTTTTCGATGTGATGTTGGCATCAGATTGAGGTCTGGCATTGCCAATGCTTACCTCCTCTTGCTCAGCTTCCTTAGGTTTATCTGTTGGCACCAACTTCTCATCTTGGCAAATAATTGGTTGTTTGACAGGTGTTTTATTCTCGAATTGTTTGCCACTTCGGAGGACGACTACTTTGCATTGTTTATTCCCTTTTTGCCGATCATTTTTGTATCACTTGGAAAAGTTTCTTAAGGTCTTTTACTGAGTGCATCGGCAATCTATCCTAGTTAGACCTCTAAGTTTCGCATAGATGATGCTAAACACTGAACAGTTGCATCATTTTGCTCCATATACTCCGTTAGAATATTCCCTTAGGTAGATCTCTGCCCTAGATAGAAATTATTTTGTGCTCTTTGTGGCATAGCATTCTGGTGGAAACATGTTGGTGCCTTAGTATTTTGACGCTAGGCATTGAATTGGTTACCTCCCTGATTTGCCCATGAAAAGGTTAGATGACGCTTCCAACCTACATTATAAGTATTGGAATGTGGTTTAATATTATGATTGTAATTGCCAACAAAATTTACCGATTATGGGTTTGTTGGGCATTCATCCATATTATGATCCTCTCCATAAACAGTGCATAATGGTTCTAGTGCCTTTATTTCTCGAACTTCAGTAGGCTTCTGCATTGTTTTCACTGTATTATTGAGGTTGGAAATTTGAGCATTGAGAGACAACAATGCATCAAGCTCTAATTTCCCAGCGAATTTTGTACCGGTTCCCAATCTGGCGGTATGGTATTGAAGATCATTGGTGGCAATCCTTTCGAGGAGGCCAAATGCCTCCGTGTAATTTTTGTCTGGCAACAAATTGTTTGCCAAAGCATCAACAACAGTCCTAGCGTATGCATTGAGTCTGTTATAAAATGTCTCCATCTAGGTCCAAGTGGGAAATCCATGCATGGGGCATCTTCTCAACATGTCCTTAAAATGCTCACATGCATCATAAAAAGTCTCATCATCAACCTGCCTAAAAGTAATGATTTCACTCTGCATCTTGGCATTAAGTTTAGGTGGATGGAATCTCAAAAGAAACTTCTGGCATAATTATGCCAACGAAGTAACTGAACTAGGTGGCAAAGAACTTAGCCACAATTTAGCCACACTAGGTTGCTAAAATAATTGGCAAACCTCCATAAATTGCTTGAAGAGCTACCTTGGGTCTCTAGTAGGTGCTCCATCAAACTAACCTGCATTTAATAGCGTATGGATCATTACCCTTTTAAGTTCAAAATTAGCTGTATTTACTTCTGGACTAATCAATCCTGGCATCAAATTATCCATGTTTGGTGCCAAGTTTTCTCTGATAGGTCATTCTTTTTCTACAGCAATAGAAAGCGTGGGTGGTATCTCTTCATGTCTTGCCGGATTTTCTTGATTGTTCAGGACACCATCAACTCCACCATTTCCATTACGAGCCATTTTTTGAAGTTCTCTTTTTCTCATGTGTAGGGTTCTTTCAATCTTTAGATTGTATAATAAATCTTCCTTCGTAGTGCAGCTCCTAGTCATACACCAAACGAAACAAAATAAGTAAAATAAACAAAAACAAGAAAAAATCAAAACAAGCAATTTCGTTGCAATCCCTACAACGGTGCTAAAAACTTGTCAATCGACTATTGCTTGGCAAAAAATTTGATGATTTAATGCAATAATGCAAGTAAATAATGCCAAGAACGTGTCTTTTTGCATGCAAGTATACATGGTCAACAAGTAATATAGTAGTGAGTTGAGTATCGTATCCGCAGAGATTGTTCATGAATTAAATGCCACAATAGTTACTTGTGAATTGGAACAAATGGGATGGTAAATGATTTCATATTTTAATTAAGAAAATGAAGCAAAAGATTCAGCGAATTGGCAAACACTGGTGTCAAGATAATTGATGGGCTTGGCAAGGGATGTTTGGATTTCACACTAGCTATAGTAGCAAGTGATAATATTCAACCTTGGTTTTATTGCCGAGCAGATTTTAAGTTAGCATTGCCTCTGTCGATGACAATACTCAAAGTTAATCACTTTTAACACCTATATTTGTATAGTGATGTTTTCAAATCATTAACTTGGCAAAGTTTCTCTCCTTAATATTTGGGAATCAATCCTTATCTCCTAAGTCTGTTAAGATATTAAGGGATAATGAGCATTCAATGACAACTCTCATATGGCATAAAATACGGTAAAATTAAGCGCAAGTAAAATAGCCAATAAAGCTAAGGTATTCAATTATTAAAAACCTAAAAGCTAAACGTTCATCGCAAACACCCCTAGCCAACTTAAAAGATTAATTCATGGCTGGGGAAACCAACAAAATACTATCATTTTTAAACATCATCATAAAAATCAAAATTAAATTTAAGAGAAATGGACTAAAGAAGGAGATTCGTCGATGTAGCCCTTCAATGGATCCAAAGCTCTCAGAAACAGCCTGGTTCGAGCCTCGTTTCGCCTCTACCCTCTCTTCTTCCTCATGACGCAACCTCTTCTGCTCAATCTTTAGACGTCTTTATATAGGCGCACATGAAAACCCTAGTTAGGGTTAGGATTTTGAAAGTTTGTTACAACCTTTGTAGGTGCATTATCTTCTATTTGAATTAGGGTTAACCTGGCTTTGACTCGCAGCTTTTTGACCAGGCATCAAACTCTCTTCTTTTTCCAACCGAGCTTAGCAATCATCTTTCTTGCGTTTTCCCAACTGCTCTCGGCATTTCTCTTTCTTGCATTCTGCCAACTGCGCTCCAGACTTGCTACAACCTACACACCACAGCAAGAAAACACATTCATTCTGGAAATCCAATCGGTCCATTCCTTAACTCCTAGATGCAAATGCATGAAACTACTAGAAAAATGTACTAATATGTACCTAAAGTCAAGCAATAGTATAGAAATATAAGCATGAAAAGTACAACTTTTGGAGAGTTAACAATAACAAATAGTTGTCATCTTGATCAGTCGAGAAGGCGTTAAATCTAACCTAAAAAATAAAAATAACGACCAAACAACTGATAAAAGAGAACGAAAACGTACCATAACGGCAGAGAAAAACATGTCATAAAGGCAGAGTTATTCTTATAAAAATTTAAAAAAAAAAGACTATTTCTAGTTTATGATATAGTATTGAACCAACCAAACAAAACAAGGACCCTAAAATTTATTATATTTATGATTATCTCTTATCTTCACATATCTGGAATGATTGGCATTATCATATCTACCATCCAATGTCATCTCACGTGTCACTTTTAGTTATTTATCTATTGAGAATTACAGATCAATTTCGATTTTCGAAATTAAGAAGTCATTTCCCACTGATTACTGAGGTTTGGATTGAGAAAATAACATTTCACTCATGATAACATTAATTGAAGCCGAGCAAAAAAATAACATTAATTGAATTGAAAGAAATTTAATTTTAAATGTTAGGCTCAAATGCACCTCATATCGGCCATGTAAAGGAAGGAATGGAGTAAGAGTGCATTTTCATTCCAAGTTTGAAGAATTTCCCCCAGAATTAATGGGTGGGAGATGGCAAGGACAGGGAGATGGCAAGGACAAGGAACAGCTATGATAATGGTGGGCAACAGCTTCAAAAGGGACCACCAATTATGCCAGATTACTCCATTTCCCACACAACCTACAATACATGCAATCTCAATTTCATGGTTAGGGGGTCATTTGTCATTTCCCAAGCTTACCCTAAATTGTTAACTCTATAACAGGGACAGACGCATGATTTTATGTTAGTGGTGAACTTATAAAATTTCAAGTAATAAACTTATGAAATTTTAGGGGGCAAAAATAGATTTTCAATAGAAAATACATCAAAAAATTTAAAAATAATCATATACAAATTCTAAATTTTTAAGAAGGCGACCGTTACTCATTGTATCCCCTCTCTATAGCCTACATTTATATGCAGATTCCAATTGACCAACTTCGGATTCACGTATAGTTGGATTAGAGTATGTTCCCACTAAACCACATGGGCAGCACCATATAATTATTCTAATCTACTCTAAACCCTAATAAAATACTATTCTAAAGGTGTAAGCTTTGTATTCTTTCAATTTCTAGCGTCTGCGTTGTTTGGGTATGTTTTATTGGTATTTTTTATTCTTTATATTTACAATTTGTACTCTAAAAAAATCAATTGTCATTTCCTTTTAGGAATTTCCGGTATTGGGGTTTGTTGGGATTTGCCTAACGAATACGAACCTTATAAATCACTAAACAATGACACGTGAGCTAACTCAGGTAACTTGAGCACGTCAAAAGCCTTATATACAAACTGCCCCTCTAACCAATAGGATCCTAGAATTGAGCAAATTCAGTGTATAATTTTATGCCAACAAAGCAATGCAGATTTGAATTTTGTATTAAACGGGAAAATTAAGAAATTTGTTGAGTTAATTAAATTATTTTATTTCCCTTTTATATATTTAGAGTCTTACACATTATTAATTACTTTTTAATATTTTGATATGTTTTTTTACTCGGCAATAGATGTTTTATTTATTAAAAAAATTAACCCAAATGTATGTCTCATTAAAACATTTTCTAACACTAAATGGAAGAAAAAACTACAACACATTGAGGGATGGGAATCAAAACAATACCATATCAGCACAAAACTGCTTCACCCTACCCAAAATCAATCAAACAAAGCAAAAACCCACCGTCATACAAATAATCAAAACAACACATGAAACCTCACCAAAACTAAAGCAACATTGCAACTACTTTTTTCTAACAAAAGACACCAAATTCTAACATTGAGAACTGTATAACTCGACCAAAACAATGCTCATAGAAATCGGCAACCCAAAGCATCAAGGCTCTAAAAATACTCTTAACTTCAAAGCAAACCAAAGAACTTCCCAAGTTAAAAATCCTAACTATACCGACCCTAATATACACCAAACATCATAAAATAGCCATACAATGAAGAATTAAAAAATTTACCCAGACCAATGCCACTTGACAAGAAGGCAAGCACATGCTCTAGCACTGATCGAAGCACCCCTTAAATTTTATCATGGTAAACAACGCCTCATATAACTCAAAACTCAGGCCCCAAACACTTTCAGAACGCTGAATTTATCGAGCATCTCTTGTCGACAAATCCCACCTAGCCACAAGATCTGCATCGAAGAAAGACGTCCAAAAAAGCTTCAAGCTTGTATTCTCCTTCTTTTTTTGTTTAATTCTTTTGATCGCCCGGTCTCGCTTCTTCCTTTCAACCTCCGACAATGCCCTATCTTGAAAATCCAATAAGGAATCGTACTTCTTGTCTCTATGATGGTAAATGGATTCATAGATTCAGATGAACCAAGGGAGAATTAATGGATTAAACTGAGGTAAGATGGATATTTGTATTTCCAGAGAAGAAATGAGGTGAAGACAACAGATAACAATCCTCAAAATCAGGCCTACCCAAACTGACCTAATTTTTTCCCTTTTAAAGACATAGGAACAACAAAAACACAGCAATTATTTAACTGAATAAACTGTAATTAAAAGACCCAATATCAATACTCTCTTCTTTGAGAAAAGCCCTTGTCCTCAAGGATTAAAATGAGGAAAATCTGCTTGAAGTTTGTGAAAAAATTCCCAAGTGGCATCTTCCGAAAAAGAGTTGGTCCATTCCACAAATACCTCAGTGACTTCTCTATTTCCCCTTTTAACCATTCTTCGATCCACAATCCTCAAAGGTTCATTCACCATTGTTCCATCATTCCCAATCACTGGTAAGTTTGATTGAACTGGCGCCGAACCAACATGTAACTTGAGCTGAGAAACATGGAAAGTTGGGTGCACCTTTGACTCCATTGGAAGTTGTAGTTTGTATGCAACTTTACCAACTTTTTCAACAATACGAAATGGTCCAAACCATTTAGGGCTGAGTTTCTGATTATTTCTAGCTTAAACCAAGTCCACCACAACAAAATGCCTATCACTTCGATGCTTATCTGCTTGTTTTTTCATCCTCCCTTGTGCTCGATGCAAGTAAAACTTAAGCATCATTATAGCCGATTCTCTAACTTGTAAAGTCCTATCAACAGAAGCAACCAATGATTCACCAGCCAAGTAAGGTAAATGAATAGCAGGTTCATGACCATATAGTGCTTGATAAGGGGTCATATTTATAGAAGAATGATAAGAGGTGTTGTACCACCATTCTGCTAATGGAAGCCAATTAACCCGTTCTCGAGGGTCATATGCAGCTGGCTCTCTATGGGAGCAGCTATATCTCTATTATTTTTAAAATAAATTTAAATTAGAAGGAATTTCATCTTTTAAAATTTTAATTTAATGTGTAAAAGTAAAAAATAATAATTTTGCATTTTTTTTTTAAATATTTTGAACCTCATTCTTTAATTTTTAAATCTGCCGTTGATAGGAGTGTTATAAATTTATATATAACTTATCATGTTAATATTTCATTTCATGTAAAATTTGACATATATGTGCACAAGAAGGGAACGCGAATATGAAGTCGAGAACAATTTATAAATATTTGAAAATATGGGGAAATTTATAATTTATCTATTTTTAAAATATATATAATTAAAAGGTAAAAAATTCTTGCCTGAGGACAAGAGTCCCTTCGAATTATTACGTAAATTCGTCCATGTTCTTGCATGTGTCATATTCATGTTCACTGTGTGTCTCAATTTATCTTACATTTACATAATTTATCATATTAATTCTATTTCCAAATCTTTTTCATATTGTGTTATCATTTTATGGAAGTATAATAAATTCATTTTTTCACATGTTGGTATAGCTGATTGGAAATGGCCATGGCCAAGGTACTGGTGTATCAAGTAGTGTCGGGCAGCAATGGTGTGCTCCTTTGGCCGGATGGTTGAAAATCAACCGTGATGGGGCCGCTAGAACGAGTGATAATATGGCGGTTGTGAGAGGAATGATCCACGACTACAAAGGTATGTGACATTTTGGTTTCACGCGTAGTATTGGCCGATGCTCTTTTATTACGGCGGAATTCTGAGCTATTCATGATGCCCATATTCATGCGTGGTCTCTTGGATTTTGAAAGTTGAAGATAGAAACAGATAGTTTGGAGGTTATGAAAATCTTGGATCGATCATCAGATGCTCTCCAAGGTTCAATTCTAGTTGATAATATCTTTGCTCTTCTTAATCGTCAGTGGTCTGTTGTGGTTCGCCATGTGTGTCGCGGGAAGAACAATGTTGCTGTAACACCCCAATAAATTAAATATAGAAGGAAAAAAAAAGATGAAAGGCAAATTTGAACCCATTGACCCTTGGCTTTGCAAACCTAAGTCTTAACCATTTAGCTAAGGTCAATCCTTTGCTCATAATCTTCCACAGATTTATTATAATCTATTTTCGGTAGTTGTACCAAAAATTAATTAAAGTCTGATCTGACTCCCCACCTACCCGAAATAAGGCCATTCGAATTTTGAAATTATCTAAGATCTCAAAGTTTTCTCTCACCTAACCCACCACCATCTTCAACTCTGATCTGCCCCACCATCGTGTCGTAACTCTCACCGCCACTGTCAACGTGATCGTCGCCTTATGCCGGACTCGTCCCTGACCATCACTCGTTGTGAACAGCCGTTGATTGTCGTGGAGATCCAATTAAAGCCTCGTCGAAACCTTCCCCAGAACCATTGTTGTTTTTCATTGTTCTTGGCCGTCTCCGTCGTCGGCAGAGCACGTTGATGGTGCAGGCGTGATCAGTGTGTGGAGGAGTACAAAACCCCTCTGACCGATCATCGTTTCGACACCGATAGAGGCCTCGTCAGAGCTACGCCATTTTCACCTTTTTCTTTTCCGATTTGGTAAGTTTGGTAAGGATTTCGGCATGTTTCCGATTTGTGATTATAATGGTTGTATTGTGGTGATCATTTTCGTCTTGTTTTCGGCCAAAATAAGGCATTTGGGGTCAGTTTCTGAGTCAACTCGTCCGAATCAACCCGTCTGAGTCAACTCAGTTGACTCTAACCATTGACTGTTGACCCATTTGACCTGTTGACTTTGATCGTTGACTTTTGTGTTGAATCTGACCAAAAGTTGACATTTTAAGAAAAGTCGTATTTTATGCTTTTCGACGTTCTGAGTCTGTTTCATGAAATTTTAACTCGAAAGCCTCCGAATCTGACCTTGAACCTGAGCATGCATATGTGTAGTATTAATCAGTTTAAGAGTAACATAATTGGGTTAAGGTCTGATTATGGTTATGTTAATTGAAGGCATTCGCATTGTCTTGTATCTGAATCTTGAAGGACGATGAGTTTGAGATAGAAAGTGATCGAAGGAAGTATAAGGGTTGATCGATGAGGCTTAGAGTTGAGGTAATACTTTACTACCTCTTGCATGCTTTACGGAACTTGTTGGTATTGGTTCATGCGTCAATGAATATGATTAATGCCTGGATATTTTAAACTCATACTGATTACGGTAAAAAAATGATATATGAGATAAGACCTGAATGACTCGAATAAGAAAATTGATAATTGGTAGGAAATTCTAAACTCAGTGAAGATATTAAGCAATTAACCTCAAAACCTTCAGTTCAGATTAATGCATGAAATACTTGGATGAAATGGCGAAAAATACCATTGAGGTGTAAAAAAGACCTGAATACCCTTAGAAGTGGAAATGATATGGGAATTCATATATGACATGATAGAATCCCTAATTCAAGTTGTTACATTTTCGATCTATTTGGAAAATTCTAAAATCACGTTTCTAACTTTCGAAATTGCGAAATGCCTAGATTTTCACAATTTCTAAATAAATGTCTGAAAACCTATTTCTTGGAAATACTCTAAATAAATATCGGAAGATCAATTTACTGAAAGTATACTTTATGAACGAATATATTGAAATGAGTAAAATATCCATAAGTTTTGAAATATTTGAAAATATTGTTAAACACCGAAACGATTGAAACACTCTCAGGCTCTGAAATAATTATAACACTTCAGAGACTTGGAATAAGTGGAACCTTTTCAATACTGAAAGTACTGATACAACTTAAATGACTATAATGCCCCTATGTGATATAAAGCTTGACTCATGTACGAAAGTCACTCCTCATATTGCTACAGTACATGGAAAATACCGCACAATTACATGTTCAATTTCTCGTAACATGTTCAATGATTGATTGGTGAAGGTGATTCATTTTGTTATACATAGTAGTTAGTTATGAGAAATGAATACTTAAGGTGTATCTATCCGGTTGAATGGTAAGCATTATAGTGATGAGTTTTGATTAGTTCAATGGACTTGGAAACTTGATGAGCAATTAGGATTCCTGAATTCTACAAACCAACGCTTTATCATTATTGGGTTGAATTACAAGATTGCCCTTATCAGATAAATGACTATAATGCCTTTTGTTGGCCAAAATGATAGGAACATACTTGATATATCGGATATCCCTAACGAACATGTTATATCAATTCTCGAATGTCTAGTTGGAGCTATTAGTTCTGATTTCTTTTGTTTAGGGACTTCGCTTCTGAAATCAGTTCGAAAATTTTTAGAAGATCCATGTCCCCTTTCTTCCGTTACTATGTGCCTCCATAAAAATAAACCGATCCATTTGGTGTGTTCCATGTGCACGTGAGTATTTCTCTGGTTTAAAATCAAGACTGACTATTTGTTTTGAAACATGACTCCTATTCATCTGGAAATATACCTTTGTTTCTGATATGAAAGCATGCTATTTGTGCTATGATATACTAGAAACATATGTCTAATTTATGTATTTACACCATTACTATTGTCTGCACTAAACTGATTTTTTGTGGTACTATTTAGGATACTATAAGAAGTCATTGTAGGTTTAGCGCTGGTAATTCCTTATAGACCCAAGGTCGCCCCTTGGGTAGGTTCCTACGCTTCAGCTAGGGTAATTCCTTATGGACCTAAGGCATCCCCTTAGGTTGGCTCCTACGCCCTATGGGCCTAAGGTAAGTCCTTATGGACCTAGGGTAAACCTTTATGGATGCAGTTTTGGGAACTACATATCGATGTACAGTTGCAGGTAGTTAGGTGCTTCAAATAAAACTTTCCTTCCTCATGTTAATCTACCCTATTAAATAAACTACCAATGTCTGAAACTCTTTATATGGTTACTATCAGTACTCAATAGAACACACCAAACTCCCTAGTCCAACTTTCGTAATCTATATCTCTTTTGATCATTCGAGCTATAGGCATTTTGTCTGGCACTCAGGTGATCAGATAAATAACAACCCTGTTATCTTCAAGTGTATTTTTGCTACGAATATCAATTCATATTTGAAACCTGTTGTTGCCTGGATCATCTTGTCAGTATTAGTGCATTGCCATATACCTCATTGTGCCTACTGCATCATTTGATAGTTTTGTATTACTAAACTTTTCTAAGCTCATGTTGTTTTTACCATCGCAGGTTAAAAGATCAACCACATTGCAAGTTATCGACATCAGTACGAGAGCTCCTTCGACATTGCTTGCGGAATATGGTACATATGTAATTAGGGGGCATGTATGTCACGTCTTGTTTTATATTGAGTCTGAAACTCGTTTCTATAACGTGTATTTATGAATATTGTTATGTTAAATGAATAATTTTTAAATTTGTATTTTTTTAGAATTTATTTTATGATTTTAAATGTTTTAACAATTTGTTTTATCTGAAATATGTGTGTCGCTCCAGTGACCCGAATGTGACGCCTCGAATTGAATCGGACAACCTGTATCAATTTCAGTGTTACGGTTGCGGATAAACTTGCATCCTTGAGCAGAGGCAAACCACTTGGAGAAACTATTTTTTGGAGCCCTCTGATTGATGTTGCGGAATTAGTACAACAAGAAATGATAACAGGATGTGGTGCTTTGATTTTATACGCCGGGTTTGTTGCTCTGTTGTCGAAGTACTCTCGTTATATATTGCAATTATCTCGACGTGCATTTTTTTCTTCATTTAAGTTTAGAATTTTTTTTAATGAGGCATATGGGAATAAACTCTCTTTTCTAGCCCGTAACACTGGAATATTGCCTTATAGTCCCTTTTAAAAATGAATTCTTAAATTATTGTAGTGATAAAATTGCACTTTGACCTCTCCTAAAGTTCAAAGTTCAATTTTGGTCTCTCGTAATAAAATTTCTGAATTAGCCCATGTGTTGGTAACTCGTGTTTTAAAATTTTAACATGTTCTATATTTATTCTATATATGTTTAATTATTCCATGTTTTAAAATGTTTTTGAGATCATTTAATTTTAACTTTAAAGTCCTTTACTTAAAATTTAACTCAATACATCTATCATATATATTAATATTATATTTAATATTAATTGTTTTTTCAAAACAAAACGAAAGTATATTCTAATTTTTATTTAAGAAAACTATTAATTAATGATTAAAAGCTTAAAGGGTGTTTATCTTCACACCTGCACTAAATAATCAATTTAGTTCTATTGTAAAAAAATATATTGCATTAAAGTGGACTGATATTGTAAATTTGCGCGTGCTTTATTCGATGGCTTAGGCCTCTTTTCAATTCACAAAATACTTGTAAATTATTAAAAATTGAACATTTTCATTAATAAAGTCTACAAATTTCTCACGTTAACATAAGTATACTGTTATTCTTTAAACATATTTTTAATAAAATCGACGTTGTATTAGAGGCACAATGACTTTTGAAGTAGCTTTTTATAATTTAAAATTGTTTTTTTTAACATGTACAGTTTAAAATTGTTGAGATGTATTTTTTACCGGATTGATATTCATGAATATTATTTTAAATTTCAATTTTTGACTTCTTAGATGCAACTTATACAAAGAAAATGACATTGATTTATGTTTCTCCATAATAAAACTCAAATTCTTATTAAATATTTACATAAAAATCATAATCGACTAAATAGCTATTAAAAAACCCAGATTGGTGTCGTTTTGTTTTATTAGTTGCTTCTAAAAACCAAATTTGAGGTCTAAAATAATGTTAATGAGCATCAATTTGTTATAGACAAAATTCCATCCGTTTTAAATCATAGGGGGAATCTCATAGGCTATTATTGCTCTAATTAATACAAGACTAAATCTATTGAAAATATGTTTAAAAGAATTTACAGAGTAATGATGACAAGAAATGATCGAAGATTTGTTCAATTAAGACATTTGGAGTTTTTAATATTTTTTTATCACTCTCTCGAACTTTTGATTTTTTTTATAATGTTAAGTACTTCTCAATATAGCTTTCGCACAAACCAACTTGCCTCTATGGTTAAAAGAATTGTTGTTGTTCTTTGTCAAATGGTTGAGAGTATATTTAAAATAAATACTACTTGTAATCAACTTAGCTTAATCAAAAAAAATGTTAATAGTTTTTATACATTTTAATATGAAAAAAACTTTAATACACATGTCATATAAACTTTAGTTTAGACAAGTCTTTTACTTTTAGAGGTTAGGGGTTTAGTTTAAGGCTTAGAGTTTAGGGGTTTGGATTGTAGATTTTAGAATTTAAAGTTAGTGTTTAGAATTTAGGGTTTAGGGTTTAGAATTTAGGGTTTAATTTTTTAAGGTTTAGGTTTAAGTTTGATTTATAATATAATTTTATATAACCTGTATATCAAATTTAAACCCTTTTAATATCTTATTGTTTTCAAATTTTAACTTCTAAATAAATTCAAATTTAACATTTTATAAATTTTGACATTTTTTATTTTTACTTATTTTTTTTGAAAATCTTAACATAATCTTTTTAATATTTTTATATTTAATATTTAAATTTCTTAAATTCTCAATTTTTAATTATATTTTATAAAAAAAATAAAGTAAGCCATCGAACTTTTTAAAAAATCAATTAAGCACTCAGACCTTCTAAAAATTTAATATTGTCCTTTTGTCATGTCATCATCATTCACATATGTATGGGCACGTCAACACAATAGACTACTATGTCAGTATTGTTAACGTTCACATCAGCACAATAATAGTCAATATTAGTTAAAGGATAAAATCGGTACAATTTGCAAGTTTAAATATACAAATGAGTGCATTTTTTAAATCAACTAAATTGATTATTTGATTTGAATTTGAAGACAAAATCATGGTTTAAGTTGTAGGGTTTAGAATTTAAGGTTAGTGTTTAGAATTTAGGGTTTAGGGTATAGGATTTAAGTTTTAAGGTATTAAGGTTAGGAATTTAAAATTTGTGTTTTATAAGGTAAAAACACAAGTTTGTGTAAAATTAGTTTTACACAAAATGTGTATCAAAGTTTTATCCTAAAATAATTTATTCTTCCTCGATAATTCAAGTTCGAATGATTTTTATCTACAAAAAGATAAAAATAGTATATGAGTATATAATACATTCAAAACTATAGTACTCTACAAAATAGATCGTTCATCTCTAAATAAGACTTCATCTATAACAATTGACATTACATCAAAATGTTTTCTTGTGGGAGAGAGGAGGATCGTCAATCGTGTTTCCACCACTTAACATCTCCAATGCAGTTGCAAACATTTTTTTTCTTAAAATTCAGATTCAATTGTTTCGACTAATTAAATAAAAATTAATAAAATGTAATAAAGTATAAAAAATTATTCAGTTGTTGCTTTTTTTGGGTTTTAACAAATTGCATAAAAAAAAATTTTATCCTATTAATTTAATTAATCAAATCATCAATCCTAAAATTTGTAAATTGCAACGTTAATGGGTAGATATTCTATCACTTTAGCTACAACAGCAATTTTGTTTTCTTAGTCTAGTCATTAGTATTGTTTACCAAGCGAAATAATCATTGTTAGTTGTTTTTTTTTTATCAAAGATCATTGTTAGTTGTTAATAAAGCAGAAATGTACCTCCTTTGAGCTAAACATGACTGTAGAGTAAAATTAAATTCGAAGAAACGAAGTTAATAATCAATTGGTCTAATATGAAAATATTAGATTATTTAAGCAAGCTCAGTGAATGTAGGAATTAAAAGTTAAGGGGCTGAAAACAAAAAAGCTTAACGCTATAAAAGGTTCTTAAACTTTTGAAAAAAGAATCAATTAAGCTCTTAAATTTTTTTGCAACTAATTAAGCCATTAAACCAAGAAATTGAAACAAGTAAGCCCTTGAATCAATTTTGACCATTAAATCTTGATAGTTTTTTTTATATGTTGCTGCAGTGCGTTGTGTCACAATGTCTCGACTTGACATTTTCAAAAAATATATTTTATTTAAAAATTATTTAAAAGGTCTAAAAATTCAAAAAAGCATATAAATATAAAATAATATTTTTGAAGAAACTGTAAATGTAACATAATAGAATTGTAGTGTATCATGTGTCAGTAACCTCTAAAGAAAAAAAAATTGTCAAGATTTAATGGTCAAAGGGTCTAATTAATTCAATTTCTTGGTCCAAGAGCCGTAAAAAAAATTCAGCGACTTAATTGATTTTTTTTAAAAAGTTAAAGGACTTTTTACACCTAAGCCTAAAAAGAATAAAAGGCTAAAAATTTCATTAGTAAGATTCAATTCACTAACTTTAAGTAAATCAAATTTAATTTCTCGTTACACTTTACCACTAAGACAACACCCACTATATAATATTAGAACAAATAAAATAAAATATAATTTAAAATCTTACGTGGCCAAATTGAAAAAAGAATAGACAGCAAGGGGAAACTACGGGGCTGGCCCCTGCCAGCCCCCATGTGGCTTTGCCCATGAGATCAAAGGTTCAGACTTTGATATTGTGAACGTAGAAAATTGTACTGAGAAAATTGTTCTCATAATAAATGTTTATAGTATTTAATCTGGATTAGTTAATTAATGAATTAAATATCGATAATTATAAAAAAAATTGAATAAATGGAGAAGTTTAGTTCAAGGGTATGATTTTATGCGTGCTTAAATAAGGCATGCACAAGTATAACCTTTAATTAATTAGCATGGTTCTTCTTATCAACTTTGGGATTGGTAAAAGCAAGCAATTAAGGGTAGCATGGCAACATTATTCTTATCATATTCTACTTTTCACATTGAGTAATTCTTTCTTTACCGATAAACTTTTAAATCATGCTTTACATAACTGGATCCCAGCTATTATCAGCCAATTTTAAGGCTTAACTTTTAAAGGACGTAAACGTGAATAAATACTCAACAATCGATTTTTTAGAAAATAACTTATGATAAAATTAAAATTAGTGAGCAAGAATATTTAACCGGTTGGTCAAGTTGTTCATCTTTATTACTTAGGAGCACCCTTTTTTTTTAGTGCATATGTTTTCCTTTTCACTAGGTAAAATTAGAATTAGAATTTGTCGAAAAATTAAAATGAATGCATTATTGTTTAAGGTCATACGCATTATAAAATTTGAAATTATTAAAATACTTTTAACATAAAATAGTTTAGGCATGGTCATCGTTTTTAACCTTAATTTATCGGTTTAATTATTTAAATTTTTATTATATTTTAATCTTTAAATTTTTATTTTTTGTTAAATCAATTCAAACGTGATGAAAAATAATGTTATTAGTATATTATTAATAAAATGGGTTGATGGTCAAAATGAACAGGGGTCGGAGATGGTAGCCCGATAGTGATCGAGATGCTTGTTCTGGGTCAGAGCTTGCTTATCGCTCTTGGTTTTGGGTGGTGATGGCGCTTGGAATGGTCGATCTCCCTCTCCTTCCTACTGCATGTCCAGTTTTATATTACCTAAACAGGTGTCGTAGTAGGGTTGTCGTGGCGCGTTGATTGGACAGGCTATGACTTGATGTCCTAGGTTCCCCTTGGCATCCATAGTGGGCATGTGTATAGCCACGTGGTCACCAGGTGAGGTGCGATGTTGCTCGTAGTCTCGTTTGTACGCCATAGATCGCAAAGGGTTTTACACAGTTCGTAGGTGGTCCTTCGTGTTGCGGTTCGTAGGCGTCGTGACACACACCATCGAGCGTCCCTTTTGTTACACCGTTCGTTGTCTTACTCATTCTAGTTTCGAAAAGTGGCGACAGGTGTTTATATGTACTACAAATTGCCCCCGGGTGAGGAAATGTTATAAAGTGACCTTGGCAAACCTGAGGAATTTTAAAGATGATGCGACACGTGAACCTGAGGAAAGAAAATGTTTTTTTAGTTGTTAATGGAATTTATTGACGGACCGATTGGTTTTTTTTGGGAGTAAACAATTGTATGTGAAGCATCACATGAAAAACCTCTTCAATAGCGAAACGTGTCGAGAAAGACACGGTTCTTAGTTATAAATGGGCTCTAGTTTTGCATTCTTGGGTTTTACTCTGCTTGTCTTATTTGTTGTTTGTGAGTTTTTGAGAAGAGTAAAGGAGAGGTTTGAGGAGGCAAATATAATCCTTTCTTTGTTAATGGTTGAGTCATCTGTTGTGGCGAGCGATGAGGTTTGTTATATTACCGCACTAGACGAGTTGCTGACGACGTTGGAGTATCGAGTTCTTCTTGCTGTTAACCATTTCTGTTATCGGTTCAGTGTGCCAGTTAGGACATTTCACCTGAGTGCATGATCTGATGAGGGGCGGTCATGGTTTTTGATCCCTTTGTTTGCTTTTGAAGCTGGGTTTCATTTGCCACTACATTCTTTCTTCGTAGAGTGGTTAAACTGGTTTGATGTAGCGTCAAGTCAATTAAGCATAACTAGTCGGTGGACTTTGGTGACTTATTTCTTGAATTGTAAGATTCATGAGGATAGACCTTCTATTAATGTGTTCCACTACTTTTATAATGTGATGGCTGACTATGAAAAGAATGTGAAGGGCTTTGTTACTATTTATCATCGAAGAGTGAAGAGGTCGTTGATGAGCAATTAGACTGACAATCTTCGTCTACATAGGATGAAGTATATCAAAGTAAAGTGTATTATTAAGAGTTTTCTATTCCCCGTAGTATGGCACCGACCGGTGAAGGATAGGGTAGTGCCACCTAATATTGGGAAAATGTCACCCGTTGAGCTAAAGCTTATTAAGAGGCTAGAAAGTGACCCACCCTATTATTTTGAGGAGGTATGCGCCTTTAGAAATGCTTGGGTACACTGCTTGAAAGGAAGAAGTCCCAATGGTTGGGACGAAGAAGACTTTAATGTATTTCCTGAGGGTTTTTTGGCGAATATACCTATTCATGTGAAGGTGTGGCCCTTTGGTGAAGGGGGTGATGAACGTGTTGTGAGGATTCTTTTAGGTGACAAGGAGGAACCATATAACTTATTTTAAGAGCATAATGGAGTACGTGCTCAGCCCTAGAAATATTATGAAGAGGATGCTCCCCTAGGATAAGTTAGTGGGGAAGCTACCCCACCACTCTAAGGGGTTGTGTTAATGTGAGCCCTTCTAGCTCAGATCGCAGCAAGAAGGAAAGAAACGCGTGGTTTTGAGTTCAATTGTTGTTTTCGGTTCAGATGGCGAGGGAGCTGCTTGCGTTTGGAACGCAAGTCGAAGAGGCAAATAAATACTGATAATAGTTTGATGTGTTTTGAAAGGAGAATGAATCTTTCCTACTTATATGTGTGTTGTGGTTCATTGATTAATTAAGTTTTTTCACATGCCTCACAAGGACCGTGGTACTAGACACTACACTCTTTGTGGCTAGTAGCAATCCATTGGGTTCGTAAGGGTCGATAGTCTTGGCGTCGTCAGATGCTTTTAGCAGCAGAGAAGCAAGTTCATCTTGCGCGATAACGTTAGTTAATGCAATGATGTCTTTGTTGAACATAGTTCCCATTAATTCTTATTTGGGTATTTTCCCTTATGGCCAAAATACCTATGTAAGGGTGCCAACGGATATTGTAGATGCATCACAGGAAAGCCTAGCAAGACGAATGAAGGCTTATAGCTAAAAAAAGTATCCTTTGGGTACCTAGGAAAAGGTGCTGGGAAAAAGGCCCGTGCTTGATGTTGAGGTTATCAACATTTTGCTTGAGTTAAATCGTGATGCTCCACCCACTCTATTTGGACTTCAGAGTTCCTCTTTCAAGGTGACGACTAGTGTTATTGATGGCACTGTTTTTACCGACTCAAGTGCTGGTCTATCTATTGCTTGTGCGCCGCTAGGTGTTTTAAATGATATGTTGTTTTTATTTTTAGTTTAGCAACTTTGCTACTTAGTTTGTGACAGTTTTCTTATTGAGCTTGTTTGCAGGACCAACTACTCTTGATTCTATCGTTATTCATTGTTCCATTGAAGGTATACCCCCGCGGTTGCGTCTATCGAGCCCACATCTTTTCCAGATGCTGTAGTGACTCATTCGGTGCTTTTTCCTAGGGAGGTTTCTCTATGAAAAGGTAGCAAACCCTTCACTTCATTAAGCACTTTTTATACATGGATGAGAGTGTCGAGGATAGAGCATTGGTTCCACCCTGAATCTGCTATTAGAGGGTTGTTTGAACTATATGCAAATAGTTGCGGTGCTTCTCCACCTTGTACCAGTATTAGGAGGACCGTTGATGTGGGTTGAGGTCTCATTCAAGAACTCGGTTGTGTTCAACTTAATATAGAAATGAATATAAAGGCCTTTTTTACAAAAAAAATAGGAAACTACGTTCATAACTGGATAGATACTCTAATCTTCTTGAGGAGAATGTCAAGCTGTGTTTGCAGGTGGAAAGTTATGCCACTCAATTAAGGGAGTTGTAAGAAAAACACAAGGCGGATGTTCGGGCGCGGGTATGAGACTTGTACAAGAAGTATGTAGAGAAGATTACTAAAAAACAGAAGGAGGGTGATCACACTCTTAGAATTAAGAATAAGTTGCTTGAGACCATGGAGCAGAGTTTTAAGACTGAGATCCGAGGTCTTAAAGAAAAGTTGGAGAAAATGAAGAGCGCAATAGATGAAAGCTTTGTAAATTTCACAAGAAAATTATCAGAGCTTAAAGAGTCACACAAGAATGAGATTATGGTATTGAAGGTTATCCATGATGTTGACGTGGTAGAGAAGGTTAAGATAGCTGCAGACATCACTTCTACCTTTATGGTTGAAGGGATGAAGAGATCACGAGATGTTGTTATTCTTAGTTTTTAACTAGCACGAGGTTCCTTTGATGTTAGGGGTGTGGAGTTTGACACCTTTTGCAAGGTAGCCATAGATTTTGACGTGAGAAACCCCTCTAGGCCCTCGTGGGAAAGCTCCGCCGCTAATTATAAAAGCATTGTAGTTTCTTCTGTGTTTGGTTTAAATGTGTCATCTTTCCTGAACGACCGCAGTGGTGTTTTGGGTGATTGTAGCAGGGGTGTATAACTTTTGTTTGTTATTTATTTCTTTGTTTTATCACGTGGGGGAAGAACTTGTTTTAGGAGTTGTTTTTGGCTATTTTGCTATTTTCTGTTCAGGTTGGGATGTATTTTGTTGTTACTTTTGTGACAGAGAGCCTATTTGAAATAGCTTTTATTGTAGAGAATCTGAAGAACCTTATTAAATTTTCAATTAAATTGCAATTCTAAAATAGATGAGAGTAACTATATTTCCTTATTGTGTGAAATAGAATGATTC
The DNA here is from genome assembly GCA_019671005.1 of Hibiscus mutabilis. Taxonomy (NCBI): domain Eukaryota; kingdom Viridiplantae; phylum Streptophyta; class Magnoliopsida; order Malvales; family Malvaceae; genus Hibiscus; species Hibiscus mutabilis. The sequence continues at coordinate 21,146,523 of CM033718.1, read as the reverse complement.
CTTTAGGTGGCTGATTCGTCCTCGCTTACTTTTTTATAAGTTTTAATCTCTGAGTTGAGGGTAAATGTAATATTTTATTTTTCCCCTTTTTACCTATCTTTGTAGGTTGGTGGATTTATGAGGCGGATATGACTCGACCTGTTAAGAGCTTCTCATCTCCTATTTGTGATAATTTTTCTGCTGCTGGCTGTGCTGGTATGGCGAACTGGCTTGTGTTGCTTGGGTAGCAATTGGTTATGCTAATGATATTCCTATAACGCTATGTTTAACCGTGTTTTTCTTGGATTAATAAGAACATGGTTCCGTTATTTATTCATGCAAGTTTTTGGATATTGGCGTGTCTAAGGGGTTTTGATATGGGTTTAAAGGATTTGTATTATGGACTATTGCGCAAGACGAGACGAATGCTTGTGACTTTGAAAAGAATGCTTCATGTTTGTTTTTTTTTCTTATTTTTTATTGGTTTGATTTGCGGTGATGTAGAAAATTCAGAGAAGTCTGAGATGAAAGATAAAATATCTGATTTGAAGTGATAAGTACATGTTCCTCTCTGCGCGGTTATTGATTGTAATTTTGAAAGTTGCATGATTTTAGTTATTTACTCAAGATTGTGGGGTTTGGGAATTAAATGCTAATGTTAGTCGCTCTCTATATAGGTATATATGAGATGTCGTCTCTTGGTATGCTCCTAGCCTACTATAAATAGGGCTCATTTGATCTGTATCTTTGAGAAAATATGTTTGTAGGAATTAGTGGCATGCCAAAATTGCACTTTGTAGATCCTGGGGGGTTGTAGCTTTGCAGTTTAAACTATTTACATCGTCAGACAATAGTATTCAGAAGGCTGTGACTAGCCATCTGTAGTAAGGAGTGCCAACGGTCAATGTATTCGGAAAATCTTGGGCCCAAGGCTTTTCTGAATACTATTGTTTATTGGTGCTGGTTACTATATCAGGAGGCGATGGTTGCTAGGCATGACATTGATGATGTTGATGTTTGTTTAGTTTTTGCAGGCTCTCGAATGTGTGTCATCAAGGCGATTGTTCGTTTTCTATTTGTGGCGCTTATGGTGTCGGCAACTATGGCAACAAACAATTCACACCAGATGATTCGTAGGGCAGAGATGAAGTGGGAATGAGAGAGATGGTTGTCATCTCTATGTAATTTGTCTATAACATTAAGAAGCCCATTTTCCTCTCAACGGAGGAGCTTGTTGTCAATTTATGGGCTTCTCCTAATCGAGTTCGCTAGAAAGGTTCTCAAGCGGTTCCTTATTTCCCTTATACAGATCTACATTTGTAATGTTTCATTTATTCTATTCGTGTAAGAAAGCTTGTTTTTGACAGTATTAAAGTGTTATCGTCATTCGGCTTGTCGTGATTCATTTGTATATGCATTAAATATTGAATGGATGAACATTTGCCCTCTGCATGTGATGGTTCTTAATTGTGGTGTTTCTATTTCCATATTTTCATTCGCGAATTTGGTTACTTTCTCAGAGTAGATTGTGCGCATATTTTCTTCCCTAAATCATATATTGCTTAATAATAATCGCACTTTCTCACTTGATTTGGCGAATGCATATGTGTGAATCATCAATAGATGTAATTTTTTACTCATTTTTATATAGGCCTTGAGTCTTCGCGATTTTGTGAGGCAAACGGGAGGTAAGCTTATGACCGTTTCGCAATTAGTTTCTCGGGAGAGTTTGCTTTGCTTTATTTCTCGCGAAATAACCTTACTTTTCGGGGTGGTCTGTATATTTGTGCAGTTAGATGAAATTGATAGGGCTTTTGCCCCCGAGTGATATTATCTTTGTGATTATATACTACCTCGCGTTTGCGTTTGTTGACCGTTTTATTGTGCTTTCGCTTGGAATTGATAGATATTTGTTTGTTTCTTTGCGTTAATAGTGATCGTGGCTTGAATGGGTTAACGGTGATGTGAACACCTCGCCTCTCTTTGGAGGAATGGTTTGTATCAATATGAGTTGCATGTTCTATGTGTATTCGTGTCATATTCTAGGTGTCATATTTTATAGGGATATGAGGCATATTATTATTTATGAATCTGCGTTTGAGAGTGGCAATCGCTTGTAATGTTTATAGTGTTGCGTCTATTGGTATTTGTTTGTTTTAGATAAGATCATTGTTTTGGGTTGGCCGGGGTGCTTCTGTTGACATCACGGTTGTTAACTCCTAGAAAGTACTGATTTTTATGTATTTTTTTACAATGTTTTTTCTTGTCTTTAGGTATATATGTTTGCATTTAGTTGATAAAATCATGTATTTTCATAAGGAGTTAAGAAGTTATTTTTTTGCCAGTGTGAAGGGTTGTTTTGTTGGCATTGATGCAAGATAGGAGCAAGGCAGGCTTGGTAGAGTAGCGTAGGAGCAGGAAGTAGGAAAAGCAGAGTCGTAGTAGGCAAAGTTGGACCAGAGATTGCCAAGCTCGGTTAGTAAAAGAATGAAGGCCGATGACGTGTCAAAACCTAATCAACTCAAATTCAAAAGAGGATAAAGAGATAAACATGCTTATCCTATTGAAGAAATACAGAATTTGTGTATTTTGTAAAGTTTATTTTTCTAAATAAATTGAATCATATAACTAATACATACATTACAGACTATTATAGGATAAGACTTTTAGATATATTAGGAGTCATACTGATGATTAATCTCTAACTCTAGCCTTAGGCAGATGACTCAACATATAACTCTACTAATATAATTTAACAACATTAACTTTAAATCGTATAAACTCACACTCCCCTTCAAGCTGGAGAGTATACATTGTATAATCCCAGCTTGAATAAAAATTTATCAAAAATGACTTTTGGCAATACTTTTGTAAGTACATCTGCCACTTGTTCTTCAGCTGGAACATATGTTAGTGAAGCCACCCCACTAGTCAGCTTCTCTGCAATGAAGTTTCTGTCTATTTCAACATGTTTAGTTCTATCATGTTGAATAGGGTTCTTAGCAATTTGAATAGCTGACTGATTGTCATAGAAAATCTGAAAATTTTCATCTTGAGTCATTCCCAACTCTTTGAGTAATTTCACTAACCAAATTCCTTCACATATTCCCAAAGCTAAAGCCCTGTACTCTGCTTCATCCCTACTTCTAGAAACCACTGTTTGTTTTTTACTCTTCCAAGTAACCAAATTACCCCATACAAAAGAGCAGTAACTACTGGTTGACCTTCTATTTGTCAATTCACTAGCCCAACTCGAATCTAAAAATACTTTAACAATTCTATCAATACTTTTCTTGAACATCAAACCATGTCTAGGTATACCTTTCAAGTATCTCAGAATCCTCTTTGTTGCTTTCATGTGTTCTTGCCTAGGGTCTGTCATGTGTTGACTAATAATATTCGTTGGAAAAAAATGCATGGTCTCGTTAGAGATAGGTAGATTAATTTACCTACCAGCCTTTGAAACAATCATTTATCTGCCTTAGGACCTAGTTCAACTTTGCTAAACTTTAAACCAACATCTATGGGTGTATCTGCTGGTTTACAGCCTAACAATCATGTTTTTGTGAGCAAGTCCAAGACATACTTTCTCTGGTTAATCACCAAACCTTCGCTAGACCTTGCCACCTCCATTCCTAGGAAATATATAAGTTTTCCTAGGTTTTTAATTTTGAATTCCCTACTTAGCGGTGCCTTTAACCTGCTCAATTCTTCATCATCATCACCTGTCATGATTATATCATCCACATAAGCAATTAAGATAACCTTTTTATTCATTGAGGTTTCCTTAGAGAACAAAGTGCGGTATGCCAAAGACTCTTTATACCCATTTTCCAGGATAACCCTGGTGAATCTATCAAACCATGCTCTAGGGGACTGTTTCAGGCCATAGAGTGACTTGCCAAGCTTGCATACTTTCTAAATCCGTCCATCACCTTCTAGCCAAGGTGGAATCTGAATATAAACTTCTTTCTCAAGTTCACCATTAAGAAACACAATTTTAATGTCAAGTTGATGTAATTGCCAATCACAATTTACAACTAAACTTAAAAGAACTCTGACAGAATTTAATTTGGCCACGAGAGCAAAAGTCTCCTTATAATCAACTCCATAAGTTTGTGTAAAACCCATGGCAACCAACCCGGCTTTATGTCTCTATATACTGCCATCAAAATTATATTTAATGGCAAACACCCATTTACATCCAACAGATTTTTTACCTTGAGAAAGATCAATAATGGTCCATGTACTATTCTTTTTAAGTGCCTCAACTTCTTCTTGAACAACCCTTTTCTACTTTGAATTCTACAAGGCTTCCTCAATAGTCTTAGGAATATGTTCTTCATCTAAACAACCTGTAAAAGCTTTAAATGATGGCATCAAATTCCCAAAAGCAACATACCTTTAAATAGAATATTTAGTACACTATCTCACCCTTTTTCTTTTAATAATAGGCACACAATCAAACTCAAGTAGGTGAGAAGAAATATTAGTATAATCATTACCTTCATTATCTTCACAAGTAGCTGAACTAAAACCCAATTCCTGGCAAATACCAAATTGCAAAATGGTTTCTGGAATGATTCTCTTTTTTATGGTGTAGATCTATAATTGTTTAGGGGGCTGTAGAGGAGATTCCGGTAAGTTTTGAGTAGCTATAGGAGTAACATTGGGTGAAGATAAATTAATTATGCTCAAGACACTTGTAGTAGAGTTGTCGTGGCGCGTTTATTGGACAGGCTGTGACTTGATGACCTAGGTTCACCTTGGCATCCGTAGTGGGCACTTGTATAGCCACGTGGTCACTGGGTGAGGTGTGATGCTACTAGTAGTCTCATTTGTTCGCCATAGATTGTAAAGGGTTTTACACAGTTCGCAGGTGGTCCCGCGAGTTGCAGTTCGTAGGCGTTATGACACTCACCGCTGGACGTCCCTTGTGTTACACCGTTCGTGATCTTAATCATTCTAGTTTCGATACATGGCGGCAAGTGTTTATAAGTATTAAGAAAATGATAGCATTTTTTATTTTATTTTTGTTTGTTATCTTCTGTCACTGCACTAATTAAATTTGAACGTAATTAAAAGTGTAAAAAAGTTGTTATTAGTATTTTAATAAAGATAAATTAATTATTTTTAAATTTATTAGTGATGTGACAAAAAATAGTTGGCATTAACTTAAAGATGTCTTTGTTGTTTCATGACATTTGGGTTAATTTGCAATAAAAAAGAGCATGAGAGTCAAAATAATGAGATAAAAGTTTAAAAGCTAAAACTAATAAATTTGAAGCGTCAAAAAAGTCATTATAAATTATTAAATATAAATTTATAATGCTAATGTATAATTTTATATAATCTTAATCTAAATCGATAACATTAATTTTGTCATGAATTTTTTTAGCAATTCATACTTAAAGAAAGAGGAAGCGGAAGTTTACTTTTACTGGGTCTAAAACTTATAGGTTAAGGGGAGGAAAGGTGTCAACTGGGTCGTGGATTTAAACGTATTTGAACCAATAATATTTCGCATTTATTTTTTTTATAAAGAACCCGTGAATCGATTTTAGTAAAAAAGGATGACATATTCCATTAACGTGACTTGAATTTGAGAGGACAAAATTCTTCGATCTTTTTTTAGTGCTTTTATTTATGCGCAATTACTAAAAATTAAACCTTAAGCTCTAATTTTATTTTTTAAATCTTAAATTTTAAACTTTAAATCCTACCAACTACATTCTACAAGCCACATCCTAAACTTTAATCATAAAACATAAATCCTAAACTTTATTTTTTTTAATATTAGGTTATAAATAAAGACACTCAAATGTGAAAGTGTATGTATTATTAAAGGCTAGTATATTCGAATATTTGTTTTACCAAATATACAACAACCACCAATGCACGAACTCTGCTCTGTTCTCCGCGCGTTAACTCCTCAATTTAATGCACTTCTCCTCTTTAATTCTCACGCCCGAATATGAAACATGAAAGGAGAAAGAAGAATCAACTGAATTGATTCAAGCATAAAATGAAGAATCAATTGAAGAAGTAGGTAGGTGAGGTGAGTCTCTCGCTACCATTCCTTCTTAACTTTTTGATTCCTCATTCTCTCTCAAGTATTTTTCAGTTTCCAGAAGAAAAATGTACATAATCTAATCACACTTCACAAAACAGCTCATTCGCCAATTCGTTTCTCTCATATAAATTCCGTTTTCCTTGTATTTATTTTGGCATTCTCTCCCTTTTCATCTTGAACAATTGAATCGCTTCTCATTTTGATAGTATATATTTATAAATTTTGACTAAAAAAAAAAGTGAGCGAATAAAGCATGACGGATACTCTTTGAGGTTACGGTATCCTATAAACCGGTGTTTTTAATCTATCCTTTAGCAGTTTAATTGGATGCTGCGCTGTTCTTAGCTCTGAATATTCGAAGATCTAAGAGTGATTATGTAATTCCAGTGCAGATCCTGGGAAAGAGCTTTTGATCCTTTGTAACCGCAGATTATTTTCATGTCTTTAAAGAAATCAGCTTTGACTTTTGCCGCGGAATGCATTTGGGGAGGCGTAACGGAAAAATTAAAAGCTCTTGTTAATTGGTCATGTTGAAGCACCTAACTTAGAAAGAGGTGAAAACGACCGAAAATCTAACCTTTAAGGCTTGTTTGTTTTGTTTGTTAAATATTGGCTCTGCTGTAATATAATTCCATGAAAGTTTACATAAAAAAGCAGGTTCAGATTTGATTTGAGAGGAAAGGAATGGCATCGTGGGAACATTTTGGAGAAATTGCAAATGTAGCCCAGCTCGCAGGCTTTGATGCAGTGCGGCTAATAGCAATGATAGTCAAAGCAGCAAGCACAGCCCGAATGCATAAGAAGAACTGCAGGCAGTTCGCTAATCATCTCAAGTTGATTGGTAACTTGCTGGAGCAGCTCAAGATCTCGGAGCTTAAAAGGTATCCCGAAACGCGTGAGCCGTTGGAGCAACTGGAGGATGCCTTAAGGAGGGCTTTCATATTGGTCAATAGTTGTCAGGATAGGAGCTATCTCTATCTCCTGGCCATGGGATGGAACATCGTATATCAGTTTAGGAAGGCCCAGAATGAGATCGACCAGTATTTGAAGATTGTTCCTCTTATCACTCTGGTGGATAATGCTCGAGTTAGGGTATTGACTTTTCTGCTTGTTGTTTTAATATTTCCCCCCTTAATTTTATTTTCCCTTATTTGCGTGACTCAAAACAATTTTGAAATGATATTTGGGGTTGGAATTGGTACTTGAAAATGAAGGTAAGCTTTAGACATGCACGCCGTGGCCCTTGTGATATTCGTTTGTTAAAATTCAGTGCTGTAAATACTATTGGCTTGTCTTCTTATGGATCTCTCCATAGCTTTTGGTTCTTCGTTTGGCCATTATAGATGAAGGATTTGCTACATTAGTCAGCCATTGAAGACCAACTTGTTTACATTTTAATATCTAGTTCTTTATATTTGTTTATTAGAGCTTGGGGAGGGTTGGGGTGGGTGGTGGAGACTGGAGAAGGCAAAAGAGGGAAGGGACAAACTTCATAGCTTCAGTCATAGATGTACGTCCTTTTGAATTCCTTTATAGCTTCAGTCATATCTTCCCCTGTATTTTAATGAAAACCTAAACCATTCAGGCCCATCAGCCTCTCTATAGATGAATCCTTTGGCCAAAATAGTTTGTATGTGGCCTCTGATTTTGTCAAAGATGATATAGATGATCAAGCCAAGAAAATGTACTGAATTATACACCAATGGGATAACTGAAAGGACTAAAATCTGCTGTAGTAGGACAGTATTTTAAATCTTTAGTTTGCCTGCTTTACTAATTTTCGGTTCTCCCAAACCTGCAGGAGAGACTAGAAGTTATTGAGAAAGATCAACGTGAGTACACATTGGATGAAGAGGATAAGAGGGTGCAAGATGTTATACTGAAACCAGATCCGTCAACAAATGATGCCATGATTTTGAAAAAAACTCTTTCTTGCTCTTATCCAAACATGTGTTTTAATGAAGCACTTCAAAAGGAAAACGAAAAGCTTCGACTGGAGCTACAACTATCGCAAGCTAATTATGATGTTCAGCAGTGTGAGGTAATCCAGCATTTGCTTGATGTGACAGAAGTTGCGGCTGTAACTTCTATTCCAGATAAGAGTTCATCCATGAAAGGGTCTAAGAAGGTAGAGCGTAATTACTCAGATGCTGATAGTGAGAAAGGTCATTCATATAATGAAAGCTCTCCTAAGAAACCTAGTTCGCTCACAACTTCTAGGTTAGTTTTCCTTTCACTTATATAGTCTTATGTTGTTGAAATGCAATTGTAGTTATATGCAAAACAACTTCCCATGTAGCAATGTCCTTTGCAACCTTTCCCCTTTATCCATTGGATTTATGCCTTAAAAGAGTTGAAAGCTGATGTATGCACTGTTAGAAAAGTAGAAAAAGTTTTTTTAACAGCCATTTTAATTTATAATGATAATTGATTTGCCTTCATTATTGTGATAAAGTTAAAAACTTCGGTTGTATTTTTAGTTGCCAACAACTGATCCCTACCATTTTCAAGGAATTTGGCATTTGAGTTACAGTCTTGGTGTATTTAAGTCCTCTAGCTTTTGAATTTTCCGGTTTGGTCCATCTTTTTATTACTTATATGTTATAATTTATATCATGTTTAACTTCAATCAATATTATATTTATATTGCCACAGTTTACGTACTTCATGTGCTCGGAGCTTAAATGTGGATTCTAAAAGTTTTATGCCTTACCTTTTTTCTCAGAAACACATCTTCCGTTTTATCAGGACATGATCTGCTCTCTAACAGGGGTTCCCATCGTTATGACGAATGGCATGCAGATTTGCTCGGTTGTTGTTCAGAACCATATCTATGTATGTCTCTCTTGCATCATTGTTGCCCCATTATTGTATGAAATGTCTACCTTCTACTCTGTTCGACTCGGTAGAAGTTACAAATTATACCTTGAGATAGCTAAGCTCCAAGAAAATGGATATGAACATTTATTTTAAATTTGGATTTTTGTTTCTTTTGCAGTTACAATTTTTAATAGGCTTAATAGTCAAATAGGTGTAAATTATACTTGTGGCTCACTTCTGGTGCCTAAATTATTTTTAGCTATAAATAGGTACCTAAATTTTTATTTCGGTTATTTTAAGTGTCCGACTGTTAAAAAAACCCGTTAACTAATTAAAATGTGACACGTGACATGTTTTTATTTTTATTTATTTTAATTAATTTATAAATAAAATTCAAAAGTTAAATAAATTTAAAAAATATCAGTTTTAATTTTTTACAAAATAGTCTAAAATCCCTAACCCAAAACTTAAAATCCCCAAATTGTTGTTGTTTTCGCCGTTGATTGCCTCGCCAGATACTACAACTACCGCCGCCGGACCACCACGACCATTTCTCTCAACCACCCATTGCCGGTAATCGATGGTAGGTGTGCCGATCGGCTTTCTTTTCGCGAGTTTAGCTTCCTTCGACGTTAGGAAGTTGATCGGCACACCTACAGTCGATTACCGGCAATAGGTGATTGGGGAAATGGTCGTAGTGATCCGACGGGGGATTTGGTGGCCGGCGGCGTGACCATCGGCGGCGGAATCGGTTAGGAAAGGGATTTCGAATTTGTGGGCCATTTTGTAAGTTTTTGAAATTTTACGGTTTTTTAAATAAGTTAATAAATAAATTAGATTTTAAAAAGAATTTTTTTTTAAAAGAGTAACGGTTGTTAACGGTTGGGCACTTAAAATGAACGAAATGAAGTTTAAACACAGCTAAAAATAATTTAGGCACCAAAGTGAGCCACAAATATAGTTGGGCACCTATTTAGCTATTAAGCCTTTTTAATAAGATTTATAGCGCATATATCTGTTGCAGAACTGACCTTCTGCATTTGCTGTCATGCATCTGGTCTCCTAAGGCACCTATATTCGTTGCAGGTATAAAGGCATTCTTCTGTCCTTGTGTTATACTTTCAAAGATTGGTACCGTAGCAACGAACAGGCACATGTGTAAGTATTATTGAACCATATTTTAATTTATAGTTATGCTTTACTTGCTTGGGTAAAAATCTTTGTGATCCCCATTTGTGCAAGAAGCCAAGAATTTGATGTGTTAAGTTCAATGTACCCTGATCATAAGGATAATGTGTTTTTAACTAAAGCATGCATCGCATTACTGGTTTTCTTTAGGAAAGGAAATTACATTCTCTCTTGTGGTCTTACTACTGAAAAGTGTTATACAAACAGCAAAACCTTCAGTTTTTTTTTTTTTTTTTTTTTGTTTGGTATTATTTCTACGCTAACATAGAACTTTCTTCAGCTTCTGCTGAAGCATGCAATGAATTGATGGCATATTCATTGATATTTTCATGCTGTTGCTACACATGCTGTGTTAGAAGGAAGCTTCGGAAGGCGTTGAACATTACGGTATTTTCTCTGTCAATGAATTGATAGCATATTCATTAATATTTCCATGCTGTTGCTACATATGCTTGTGCAAAGTATAAAACCCTGAATCATAAGTTCCTGCTATTTTAGTGCCATGGAAGAATATGGTATAGATGCTTTTATCTCGTCTTCATTGCTTATAGATTATAGTCTATTATCTCGAGCAGTGGCGGATCTAGAAATTATTTCTAGGGTGGACACAAGTTAAAATATTTTTTAAAATAACTACAAGTTATAAAAATTTTAAAATTTCAGGGTATGCACAAGTTAAAAATTTAAGGATTAATTCATAAAAATTAAAAGAATTAAAACTAAATTGTGAACTTTAAAAAATTTAGGGTGAACTTAATTCCTCCACTGATCCCGAGCATACATCAGTACTGCTATTTTGATCATAGCCATTAGCCATCACGAGCATATGGTTTTGAGCTGTCTGAACATGATTAGTACATGCCGTTGTATCCTTGCATATATAAAAAAAAAAACAGGCTAACATCTGATGATGCACTGCCATTTGGAAAAACGTGATGCTTCTAGGCGACATATATGCCTCCACGCGATTATATGATAATTACTTTCTCCGACCTTTTTCCCTTTGGCAGGGTGGATTTATTGATGATTTCCTCTCACATTTGATGTGTTGCTGTTGTGCCCTTGTTCAAGAATGGCGAGAAGTGGAGATACGTGGAGTTTATGGTATGTCCGATATGCACCAAGAACCACCAAACCAGAACATATTAGATCATGTTGGGTGATCTTTCTTTTGCCAATTGTGGTCTGGTTGCTTAATGTTGTAATAAACTTGGGAATTCATATGAACTTGCAGGTTCAGGGAAGACTAAAACAAGCCCTCCAGCCTCCCAATTTATGGAATCGTGAGTATGATTTTTTTTTTGTTCTTTACTTTTTTTTGGGAGGTTTAACATAGAACGTAACCTCCTTTATTTGCCATAGTGAAATTGAAACTGTACTATAAATACTGCGCCCTTTGCCTTTGAATCTACGGGTATGTAAATTAGTCCAATTGTTTGGGAGATTCATTCACCTCACGCTGTACCAAAAACTATTTTTTTAGTATAGTGGTTTCGGATTAACTGTATTACAAAGTTTACGCTTCAGAGACTGAATCACTGCCGAACTACAAAAACAGTACACTTGAACATTTACATCTTTATGCTCTTTTTTCTCTTGGATGGAAAAAGGGTCCGAAATTTTAATGAAATTCGAAAATTCGTATTCTCATCTATTTTTATATATATTATAAACGAAGAGATTCACTTGTACCGGTGTAAAATTAAGTGTGTTTTATATATTGTTGGTTTTTTTTATTATTTAGGATTGATATTTTATAAATTCAACCATTGAATTTTATGTAGTGTTCATGTATATCATACATAATCAAATTTTGAGTAGATTGAAAATACATAATTATTTAGTTTTTTTTAACAAATACTAATTTTAATCATAATTTTACTTAGAGCGGAAGAATAAAGACTCTAGGGAAAGGAAGGAGGTGCTCCTAGTCGGTCTAAAATTCATAACTTATGAAAATATGAGAAAACAAACATGAACAGTTTGATCAACCGATCAAATGTACTTGCTCACGTAATTATTTAATTTATTTAAAAATTTCAACCATTAAATATACATTAATAAAAGGAAAAAACTTTGATACACAGGTCGTGTAAACTTTAGTTTACACATACCTTTTAGTTTTAGGGATTAAAGTTTTAGTTTAGGGTTTAAGGTTTAAAGGTTTAGGTTGTAGGGTTTAGAATTTAAGGTTAATGTTTACAATTTAGTGTATAGGGTTTAAAGTTTAAGGTTTAGTTTTTTAGGGTTAGGTTGGGAATTTAGGATTTGGATTCTTATAATGTAAATACACAGGCTTGTATAAAATTAATTTTACACAGCCTGTGTATCAAAGTTTTACCCTTAATAAAAATATTACTTTAAATTAACATGACAAATATATTGGATTGGCTCGAAAATTTACGTACATACCATGTACTAGAGTTAATTCTTCGGGTATGTACTAGAGTTAAGTTTTTGCTGCCGCTAGGCTTTTTCTCTTCTAAAAACTTTTATTTTCTATCCTTCCCTACGGGTCGTTAGGCTTTTTCATATTTCTTTTTGTTTAATCGACATCAACATTAATTTTAGTGTTCTTTTTTTGTTTTTTTTATATTTTTGTTTTTGTTTTTTATTTTTTAAGTTTTTTTTTTCATTTTTTTATAAAAATTTATGCTCTTATGGCATGCGTTTTTTCTGTTTTTGTAGTATGTTTTTCATTCGCTTTTGTGATACGTTTCATATTTCGTTTGACACAATTTCAACATGCTTTAGCGGCCATTTGATGCTTGTATAAAGATCCTCACGGTACTGGTTTTCTGATTTGATCTATCGGTGGTCATAGAAAAGATTAATCCCACTCGTTTGATGGTTTGTTAGCTGATGTAATTAGAACTATGTAGCGGAACAATTTGTCTGATAATTTGGTTCGCTCACCACTTCTTATTTTTATCCTGTAAAGCGTCTCGTTTGGCTAGAGACAAAGAGATTCAAGAAGGTTTCTAAGTTTTAATGATATGCTAATCTCCATGGCAGTGTTTGTTTTATATATATATTTGTACGAGATTTTTAGAAGGTTAATTTCTATTTTTCTTTTTTTGATGTATTATATTTGTAATATCTTCTATGATGGTTAATACAATTCAGTTGTCATTGTTCAATAAATAAATATTTGACAGAATGATCTTTTTGACCTCAAACTTTTTTGTTTGATCATTTTAACCCTTAAATATTAACTACATACTTTTTTCTTCAAACTTTTTTTTGTCAAATTAACTCAAATATGACGAGCATTAACGGCGCATTTAAGTTGACATTAAGTACTTTGTTTTTTATGTCACATCATCAGAAAAATTATATATATATTACTCATACTAAAATGGTAATATCAACTTTTTCTTTTAAAATTTGTAATATTATTTTTGTAGTTTTTATGATGCGGCAAAGATGACAAAATAACTTGGGCAAAATAATGTTGTTGTTTTGTTATGTTTGAGTTAATTTGACAAAAATAATATTTCTAGAGCAAAGAAGAATGCAATAAAAATTGAAGGACTAAATTGATGAAATTAATAAAGTTAAGGGACCAAAGAGTTTTTTTGCCTAAATATTAATTTTAAATCAAATTGATTAAGATGTAATTATTTATTTAATTTTTTGATAATATTACTAATATATTATAACTTTTTAATTATTAATTTTAATTTTGTGATAATAATTTATGGTTAATTATTTCAACGTTTCAAATTATAACTTCAACCTTAAATCACTCCTAAATTTTAAGTTTTTTTAAATAAAAAATGAAGGCCAATAACAATTAATCAAACTAGGGACTAGCAAGTAAGGGGACCATGTAGATCCTATGTAAGCAATCTGGTAAGAAGTCGTGAACATAATAAAAAAAATCATGACAAATAACTATATTTGCCTTATGTTGAATTAGTTGGAAATCAACCACTCAAACTCTCTCGTGAGTTTCTTTTAATATATATATAGATATTACAGGGGGGGAGATTCACTTGTAACGGGGTAAAAACTAAACGAATTGTACATATCTTCGTGGTTTTTTATTTAAGATTGATATTTTATAAATTCAACCGTTGATTATACATGATTAAATTTTGAGTAAATTAAAGATGCATAACTATTTAGTTTATATAAAAGGTTTTTAACTGTTAAATATATATTAATAAAATATATTATTGTAGAACAACATGACAAATATATCGAATTTGCTCAAAAATTATGTGCATATTATGTATTATGGTTAATTCTTCGGGTATGTTGCGGGAGAGAATTTTTGATTTATTTGTTTAAATACAATAAATATTATGTAGAATGACCTATTTAGCCCCTAACTTTATTTGTTTAATCCTTTTAGCCATCAAATTAACCCTATATGATGGAACATTAACGAAAGTTGTCGTTAATTATTTTGTCTTTTTATGTCACGTCATCAAAAATTTTTAAAAAATTATTGTCTATTTACCCATACTAAAATGGTGATACCAACCTTTTCTTTTAAAATTTGTAATACTTTTTATGATGCGGAAAAATAACAAAATAACTTGCATCAACATTTTAATAAGAACAAAAAATAATGTTATCTTTTAAGAGCACAATAAAAGTTTAAGGATTAAAATGATTAAATTAATATAGTTAAGGGACTGAAAGTTTATTTTGCATAAATAATAATAATAATAATAATAATAATAATAATAATAATAATAATAATAATCTTGTGCACCATAAGAGTCCTTGCACCAGCTGTGTTGAGACTAGCCCATCTAACTAGTGGTGAATAAAACTCGAGTCAACTCGAAATATTGAATTTTTTACTTGACTCGGCATGAAAAATTCTCAACTCGATTTGGCTCAAATAGTAATTTTATAAATATTTTTAAATTCGAGTCGAGTTCCTCAACTCTATATGGTTATAGAAAGCCGTTTAAATTAGAACCAATTAGTACCATAAATATTATAAATATTTACAATTAAATTTGAATAAAATTTCGAATAACTCAACTCGACATGATTCAACTCGAATTACATAAACTCAACTTGAAAATTTTCAAATAAAATTTGACTTATAAAATAAAACTCATCAACTCGACTAACTTGAAATTTCTTCATTCGACTTAGTCGAATACTCATCTTGTCGTAGCAAGGGCCCGTCACGACTTTTAAAAATAGTAAACAAAACAACATAGTTGCTACCAATCTTTTTTCGAGATGTGATTGGATTGCCAAAAAATGGGTTATTTTAATAAAAGCATTTTATTTTATTAAAACAATAATTTTGGTCTGCGAAAACACAAAAATAAGTTCAGGAGTCAGTTACGCCTGAGGAATGGTGAGCCCCCCAAAGCGCCCAAAAATTGTTACCTAGCCGATTACAATTCGTTTCAATGTTGGAATTTGCAAGTTCATGTAAAATTTAATTTATCATCTATTTATGAATATGAGTTCATTTTAACGGCCTCACCATCCGGGAAATAACAATAATCACAACTAACATTTATAGCGCTAACTCGTTACCCCCTTTTGGTAAGACACCACATTGCAAATTAAATATCTCGTTATTAACCATGACATCAAAGAAACAAATTTATATTAGGGGTTGAGATATTTTTTTATTACTCTATGTTAATTAATGTTAACCTAAAAAGAGTTAAAAATGGATTTTATCTAAAGGTGTTCAAGTTTAGTTAAGTGCTACTTATTAATTTTACATTAAAGAAAAGACTATTTTACAAAGGTCAAAATTAAAGGCTCTAAACTAAAATATAAGGCTTAAATTTAAGAACCTAATCTTAAAGGTTTTCATCTAATCTAAAGATTAAAGAGGCTAGCATTTTTAAGTTTTAAGAAGGTGAGTTAAATTAACAAAATACACGATAATAAAAAAAGTGTAAATGGCGAAATTAAATAAATACAAAAGTTAGACAAATTATTAAAAAAGGGATAAATGAAAAAAATATATCCTTCCCTAAAAATGGGTCAACAAATGGGATTTGAGCCGACTTAAAAGAAAGAAAACAAATTAAAGTTGGAATAAGAAAAAAATGGTAAGATAACTTAAAAAACGAGGAATATTGATTAAAATGGTAAAAGAAGGGGTTAAATTTGTGATAAAATCAAAAGGGATTAAATTAATTTGAAAACAATGTCTAAATTGAAATGAAACAAATTTAAAAAATTAAATTGAGGAAAAAATAAAAAAAAGAAGGGGTCTGCTGCACGAAACCCGTGGAGAAGCGCGAATCTAAGACTGGATCCGGGTCGGATTTTTTGGATATTATAAATACAAAAAAAAAAACAGAAAAAATTTTGAATTGAAAAAGGATCAAACCCTCACTTCTCATTTTCTCTGAAATGTTCATCTGGGTTCTTCATTTTTTGAAAAACTTGTGAACTCCCCCCATGTCGGTCGCCATCTGTCGGCGTCAGCCATCGCTTGTCAGCGGCAGGAAAATAATTTTTTGAATCCTTTTTAATCCTGAATCCTTTTTTCAAAATACCAAAAACAATTAAAAAAATAAAAATACCATTTAAAAACTTTTCAAATCTCGTCCCCCTTTTAAAATTCCAAAATTCGGCCATCCTTACTCGAATCTCGGCGGCGGCGGTTCGTGATGCATGCAAGGTAAGCACTATCCCTTTTCTTTATTATAACTCGAAATTGCAAATAAATATTAAAAAACAGTAAAAAAATACCTTAGAAATGTATGCTCGATTGTTTGTTATTTCTAGAAATCGGTAATATAAGTAGTGAGTCTCGGCCTCAATTACAAAGGATGAATAGGTTTATATAGGTATTTTTATACCAAAAATACAAGTAAATTTGGAATAAAAAATCCCCAAAATATGGTTGATTTTCTTGCTATGTTTGCTTGATTACGCTCGATTCCTTGCCCCTTATGTTTGATTCTGAATTTGCTCTGATTTGGAACCAATTTCCTTTTATTTTATTTCCATATTCGATTCAGAAACCTAACTTTCCCCTCTTCTTTTTTTTTCTATTTTCGGTCGAGTGGGGAGGGACAGTCGCACAACGGCCGTCGGATGTAGGTCACAGAAAGAGAAGCGGCACGGTCATCCCGGCAGCCTTGCCTGGTGTCGCGGCTACCGGCACGAGCTTGCTTGCCTGGGCTATGGAGGAGCTGGGTGTGCGGACGCGTGAACCTCGTGCGCATAGGGGGTGCTGGTTGGTCTTCTCTCCAAATCCAATCTGAACTATTGGATCTAGTTTAGATCCAACGGTCAAAAGTTGGTTGTACATTGTAATACCCTAATTTTACCCGGGAATGAGTATATATATATATATATATATATATATATATATATATATATATATAATTAGATAAAATAAATATAAACCCAAAAAATGTAAATAGTCCATAAATGTCTATTTTCATAGATATATGTCCATTATACATAAAAACAAGGCCCAAATCTCATTTTAAAAGTCCAAATTTTTTTACAATCCAAAATCCTCTTTTAAATAGCTTTCCTGCCCAAATTCAATAAAGTCAACCCAAACAAACACAAAAACATTAGATTCTTAAGTTTTCTGCTCAAAAACTGCCACATGGCAAGCCCTAGTTGGTCCATTTCCCCTTCATGCGGGTGATGGTTTTGTTGCTACCAGCTGGTCGCTGATGTCAGCACCATGACGTCAGCTATGACCTCAAACTCTGCCCCCTATAAATAGAAGGGAAACTTTTGTCAGATTCATTAATATCAATCATAAAAAATATTAAATAATAAATAAGCAAATAAATATAATAATAATTAAGAAGAAAGAGAAGGCTTACCTTTTGGGGAAGCCAGACCACCATAGAAGATGGAACAGTCGCCGGAGCTGAGCCATCGGAGATGTGAACGGATGCCAGAGATACAGATCGTCGTCGGTTAACCATCATCGGAGCATCGTCGGAAGGTATATCATTCCCTAACCTTTTTGTTTTCCTGCAAAATATACAAAAAAGGGTTAGATTTGATTAAATAGCAAAAAGCATAAATGAAAATCTAAAAAATGGAAGTCGGAACTTATCTCGCGATGGCCGAAGTACTTTGAGAGAGGCAGAGTAGAAAATGAGAGTGTTTAGGTAGTTTTAAGACTATGTGGGTCAGAGATGGGTAAATCCTATCGGATTTGGGTGGATTTTAGGGTTTAGGATTAAAAACTTAGGATTTTTTTGGTTTTTTAGGGTTTCGGCCGGTGGCTGAAAACTGCCTCACAGCGGCCAGCCAGAGAAGAGATGGTGGTAAGGAGAATAGGCGATGGCCAGCTATGGCTTTACGTGATCTGAGGACGGCGGCTAAGGATCAAGCGGTGGTTGGGACGGCAGAGCATATCCAAAAAAGATGAAGTTCATCTTGTTCTTGAAGAACAAGGATGAAAATTCATATAAAAGCTTGGATTTTGATCTATTTTCGGCCTTAATTCTGGGCACGAGGTGTTGTTGGATAGAGGATTTTAGAGAGATAAAAAGGGAGGTCAAATAGAGCAAAATCAAAAAATGAGAAAGAAGGGGGAAAATTTCGGTCAATAAAGGCTTTATATAGCCTAAAGGAAACAGTGTCGTTTTGGCACTTGGGTCAAAGTTGACCCGCGCATGTTATCTGGGTAGGGTTATGACCTACGCCTTTCTTTTCGGATCTTCTTAGTTTGGGCCTCAAGTTTTGCCTTTGTTATAATTTGGTCTCTTTTATAATAAAATCAGGTTTACAGTTTGGTTTTCTTTTAATTAAGTCATTTATTTAATTGTCTTATTTAATTTACTTGCTCTAATTATTTGTATGATGCATGATTTAAATAGCATATAGTATATTTGATAGATAATTAAACATTTAGATTTAATTAATTATTAGAGCCTTAATACTAAGTTCTTTAATAAGAATTAAATAATTAAAATAGGTGAGACAATTGTAGAAAATAAATGAGTATTAAAGGGAAGCTTTGAAGTCCTAAGTTGGATAGTGTCTCATTGCAATGAAATGTTACCCAATGGGGCTTTTAAGTAGAACATTTGATACTCATTTAAACCTAGAAAATGATAATTAACCTAGTTAATTAGATTAAAGTTTTAATTAGGACTAGTATTTAAATAATTAGATTCATTAATTAAACTAGGAATATTATTTAATTTGAGGTTTTAGTATGAATAGTGCTCAAGCAATTGGGTGTTATCTCATAAATACCTTAAATTTAATAATTGTCATAGTTTTTAAACAATTCAATTAATTAGAGCTCTTTTAAGTTAGAACTTAAAACTAACAAGAAAATAATCGATCATGCATGAAAACCTTTTATGTTGGAAATATATTTTTGAATATGAATCAAAGTGTCCTAAAGTAACTGGGCGCCTCTAATCTCATATTCAAATAAAAATATATTTCCTTATGAAAGGATATCTCCATTTGGAATTTAAATCTAATTAATAATTAAGGATTAAATTAAATTCTAATTATTATTCTAAAAATGTCAAAGTGCCACGTAAAATTAAAGGGTATCGATAACGAACGTTTGTGGGCGTGTTGATCCTTTCCCGTACATAACCAACTCCCGAACCCAATTTTTAAGAAAATGAATCTCTTGTTGTTTTTATGGTGTCTGGTCTACAAAAGTGACCAATGGCGACTTCAAAATGTTTTCAAGATAAAATAAAGGAAAAATGTAATTTAACATGAAAAAAGTAATTTTTCTAAGATTAAATAAATAAAAGGCAAAACCCTAATTTTCAAACTAAATCGTTGAGCTATTTTCATACCCGGTTAAAAAATAGTCACGACACGCATAGGAGAAAAAAAATGTTTAGGGTAGTTTAAAAGTACTATTTTGGGCATTAGAGTGACCAAAACCATATCATAGCATTTTAAGAAAACACACCGGATACTCGGATGTTTAGGGTAGTTTAAAAGTACTATTTTGGGCTGTTGAGGTTTAAAAAGAGGTACCCTTGCTTCACATAGGAATTCATTTACGCCCAGATCATGAAGGATGTAAAACGCGGAAGGTTCCTTGACTTGCTTGCCTTGGCTATTTATGGGTTAGTGATATTCCCTAAAGTTTTAGGGCACATTGAGATAACCTTGGTGGACTTGCTAGCCCAGAAAAATATGAATCCGGTCACAACTATTTTAGCAGAAACCTTTAGGTCCCTGAATTTTTGCCGAACTCAAGGAAAGGGACGCTTCACCGGGTGTTCACAACTTCTTTACTTATGGTTGCAGAGTCATTTTTGAGATAATGAGAAGATAAGCAAACATCCAACATCTAGAGATCTGATCCTAATCAAAGAAGATACTAGAAAACAATGTCCGCGAAATGGGAAACGAGAAATATTGAGTGACCTTCTTTAAAAAATTCGCCGATGCTGACGTAACATGGAGAGCCCCGTGGATGTATCCAGTACCGATCCTATACAAGTACAAAAAATGGAGTGGGTTTCTCTCACAGGCCTATAGGGAGTTACCAGCTAGCCCCTTTGCTCGTACAACACCAGTTTGGGTCTCAACAGTTCATTCTAGTTACACACGGGTTGCATGAAGAAGAGTTCTCCTACACGGAAAATAATTCCACAAAACGAGTTATGGAGTTGACTAAGGAGTGGAAGCAAACATTCCGTATGAAAGTAGCTTTGTTTTCCAGTGTTGTGCCCGAGTATACCGATTGAAGGAAGCAAAGAATTGACAACATAGGCATTCCAATTTTGGTAAGCCCGTTAGACAATCCTCAGCCAAGGTATCCTTTTGACCGAGCTAGAAATTTATAAGCAAGACTTTGAGAAGAAAAAAGAAAGGCTGTGGAAAAGAGTCACTGAACTTGAAAGAAAGCTCATCGGTGGACAATACCAGAGGGAAAGTTATCAGAGAGAGGTAAAGACCTTGCTAGCAAAGTAAGAGATCCACCCGAAGGATGTACAAGAATTGACCCAAGAAAACAACCACTTGAAAGCTTGAGGGGCACGAGCTAATAGCTCTAAGGCCTCGAAGGAAGAAAGGGCACAACACAAGGAAATACAGAAAGAGCTTAAAGTTTGACAACGTAAAGCCCAAAAATGGTCTTCGGATTTCGATGGCATAAGCAATATCGAGTATGAATTGCAAGTTAATGTTTTCTAGAAGGGTTCAAAGATCTTGATGATGAGATTCGAGTGGATGTCCTAGAAGACTTGCTTCGACTGATAGAAAGAAAGGAAAAGCAAATTGTTCCTCACAAAGAACAACTAAAGATTGTGAACCTCAAGACCGAAGAGAAAAAGCGTGAAGTGAAGATTGGTACTACCATCACCACACAGACACGTCGGAGCTTAGCCAAACTTTTACACAACTACAAGGATGTATTCGCCTGGTCATACCAAGATATGCCTAGTCTAGATATAGACATTGTGGTTCATCGCTTGCCTATAAGGCCAGAGTGTCGTCCCATACAACAAAAGTTGCGAAGAATGAAGACTTATATGCTCTTGAAGATAAAAGATGAGATGAAAAAGTAATATGCCGCATGATTTCTGCAGGAGGCCAAGTATCCCGAATGGGTGGCTAACATTCTTATGGTTTCGAAGAAGGATGAGAAAGTTCACATGTGCGTTGATTACAGGGACCTTAATCGAGTAAGCCCTAAGGACAATTTTCCACTCCCACACATTGACACCTTGGTGGATAATACGACCAGTCACTCCCTATTTTTATTCATGGATGGTTTCTTGGGCTATAACCATATCAAGATGTGCCCTGAGGATAAGGAAAATACCACATTCGTGATGCAACGGGGAACATTTTCCATAAAGTGATGTCGTTCGGATTGAAGAATGCTGGAGCTACTTATCAAAGAACCATGGTGAATTTGTTCTATGACATGATTAAGGTATATGTAGACGACATGATCGTCAAATCCCGAATAGAAGGGAAGCACACCGAGAATTTGGAAAAAGCTATTCAGAAGATTGAGAAAATTTTAGCTCAAGCTCAACCCCACCAAATGCACCTTCAGAGTAACTTCGAGAAAGCTTTTAGGCTTTGTTGTAAGCAAAAGAGGGATCGAAGTAGGCCTTGATTAAGTGAAAGCAATCCAACAGCTTCCTCCCCCTCAAATGCAAAAAAAGGTTCGAGATTTCTTGGGAAGACTTAATTATATAGCTCGATTCATCTCTTAGTTGATAGAAAAAATGCAGTTCAGTGTTCAGTTGCTCAGAAAGAATAATCTTGGGGAATGGAACGAAGAATGTCAAATGGCGTTCGGGCAAATCAAGAAGCAATTGTCAAACCCACCGGTGTTAGTGCAACTCATTTTAGGAAAACCTCTAATCATGTACCTAACCATATACAAAAATTCAATGGGTTGCGTGGTAGGACAACATAACGAGACTTAAAGAAAAGAAAGGGCGGTCTATTATTTGGGCAAGAAGTTCACATATTGCTTGTCAAGGTATTAACAAATTGAAAATATGTGTTGTGCTCTGGTTTGGGCATCCAAAGGGCTCAGGTAGTACTTGTTGGCTAATATCCAAACTCGACCCTCTAGAATTCATGATGGAAGTATCAGCCCTGTCAGGAAGATTGGCTCGCTAGAAGATGTTGACAGAACATTCAATATGTCAGCCAGAAAACAGTAAAAGGAAGTGTCATAGCAGACTTTTTGGCAAGTCACGTCTCTGAAAATTATGAAGTTTTAGACTTTGATTTCCCTGGCAAAGACTTGATGTGCGTCACAACCGAAGAAGATGACCTAATTGATTTATGGGGCCCCAATTTCGATGGAGCTTCTAACGCTTTGGGTCGCAGCATCGGGACAGTCCCGGTTTCGCCGAAAGGTGATTATTATCCCTTTACTAGCTTTTTGAATTTTTTTAGCAACAACAATATGGCTGAATACGAAGCTTGTATTATGAGATTACGAGCTGCTATAAAAAGAAAGATCAAGGTTCTAAGGGTCTTTGAGGGTTCTACCTTAGTTAATTATCAAATCCGAGAAGAGTAGGAAATGAAGGATTCAAAGTTGATTGAGTATCAGAAGTTGGTCCTTGAACTAATTAAAGAGTTCGTGGACATTACTTCCAAGCACCTCCCGAGGGAAGATAATCAAATGGAGGATGCTCTTGCCATATTATCTGCGGCATTCAAGGCGAGTGAAGGTGGCAAGATGATGTCTGTCCAGATGTGAATTTCTGACTTGCCAGTACATTGCTATGACGTAGAAGAAGAAACAGATAGCTTCTCATTGTACCATGACATATTACAATACATTAAGCTACAAGAGTACCCACCCCAAGTAGTCGAGAATGACAAAAGAATGATCCGAAGAATGGCTACGAGATATGTCCTCAATGGAGAAATCTTATACAAGAAGAGTCGGGACCAAGTCCTATTAAGATGTGGGGGCACCAAGGAAGCCCAGCTAATTTTAGAAGAAGTTTAAGAGGGAGTTTGTGTGGCTTACCCTAGCGGGTTTACTACGGCCAGACGAATCATACAGCTCAGCTATTATTGGTCCAGCATAGAAGGAGACTACATCGATTATGGTCGAGAGTGCCACAAGTTTTAGATTTATGCCTAAAAATACATGCGCCACCGTAACCTCTCCATGTGATGGCTGCTCCTTGGCCCTTTTCGATGTAGGGCATGGATGTAATTAGGCAGATTCACCCAAAAGCTTTGAACGGACATAGGTTCATCATGGTAGCCATTAACTATTTCACCAAGTGTAGACAACTGTACATTGACCATTTGACTCAGCTCGAGAAATGATAAACCGAGCCAAAGATTTGAGAGAAAGGTTCCTCCCAATTAGGAAGACAGACAACATCTTTTATACTTCCTATATGAGGCAGTGGGCCAATATCAACAGGTTAGCCAGTTCTTCGGCTGTGTTCAAAGAGAGGTCGCAACCAGTACTAAAGCTCATCAAAGAATGAGAGCAGTCATAATAGAAAAACATTTTCTTTATTTTTGAGAATAATGTGTGCTTGAACCTTATGATCTATGAAGTGCACTTTTGATTTTGGAATATCAATGGTCTTGCATCATCATCATTCGCATCTTATTTATTCATTTTAAGGTTGATGAACAGGTGTTGTTATATCACGCCATGTTAAAGCTTCAAGCTAGGTAAGCTTCGTTCTCGTTGGTTCGAACCACTTATAGTTACTAATGCATTTTTTCATGGCACAATGGAAATTAAAAGCTTGGATTCAAACAAAGGCTTCAAGGACATGGCAAACATGAAAAACTCTGAGATAGATGGAAGTGATTCCCGAAAGAGGTCTCGTGGGGGTAAAAGAAAAATGGGCCATTAATGCAAATGATTGACATGATTGAATTGAAGGGGGCATCACCTTGCGTGAAGAAGGTTTTTATCCTTTGCACTTTCAAACGGGGATACCTCTTAAAGACATAAAGTCTCTTCTGCACTTTCAAAAGAAGAGCAAAACATCTTCTGCACTTCCAACAGAGATATCAAGACGTCATTCGCATTTTGAAACGAGATCATAAAATATATTCTCACTTTCAATTGAAGATCCAAAGTCTCTTCTTAGATTAAATCCACCGAGCATCCAGCACATTCCTTTAGCCTTGTGCCCCGCTTCAAGCGTCTAGCGAAGAAGCATGAACCATTCATCCACAGTAAACTCCCTGTTAGTTTTCCTTTTTTTCCTTTATTTTGCATTTATTTTCATGTAGTTGCATTGAGTGAAATGTTTTTCTCAAGTTTGGGGTAAGTTTTTCCATAGTTAATAACTAGTTTTATTTTATTTGCTATGGCATTGGCAGTTGGAGTATGCCGTTTGAATTTTTGATGATGTCCTATGATGATGACTTGTGCTTAATTAATATCAATGTGTTAAAATCTCTAGTGATTTAAACTTAGGGTTGATTCTGCTAAAAATTATACTTGACACGTTGCATGCTTTCAAACACTTAAAAAGCCTTAGGAAATTTTAGGTCGACTCTCTGATGCCTTAGCATAAATTGGTAATAATAAACTGAATGCTCAATGTTAGCATGAAGGCTAAAAACTGAAACTCCCTGTAATATTGAAAAAAAAGAATGAAAAAGATGAATTTAAATATAAACTCGATGCCAAAGGCAAACTGTTGAAGGACACCCTAATATGCTTTGCTAGCTTAGTACACTAGGTGAGTTGTGTTTGCTCCATTTAACTTTCCCTGGTAGCAACAATAGTACTAGTATAAGAGTGAATAAAAGTCTTCAAAGGATGACTCTGCTTGTAGGGCTCGGGGATGGGGTGTTTGCTCTACTTCATTTTCAGGTCTAAGAGTAGTGATAAGCTGAAGCCCCAAGGATATAATTTAATGAACTAAACAACTAAGGGAGTAAAATAATATGCTAAAAGGAAAAGAAAATGCTAGGCGAGAATAGAGAGCAATCCTAAAAATTCTTTAAGGTCATTAAGTATTGATTGTATGCAACACAACACACACTACACTTATAGTGGAATCGATCCTAGGAACGAATCTGTTAAGCTTTGTTATATTGCATACATCTTTTATCTTCTTTGAGGATTGAAAAAAACGATGCAACATGTTTAGATTGTTGATGCCATAGTATAGTTTCTTTTTTTTGCTTGTCATTACTTGAGGATAATCCATAAGCTTGAGTTTAGGGACGTGATACCTTTGTAAAAAACCTATATTTATGCCCTTTTATTTGAGTCGTTGTATGGAATCAAGCCCATATAGCTGCATTTAGATTTAGTTTGCATTAATTTTGGGAGTTTAACTTTGTGCTTCATCAATTTATATTTGGATGCTATTGATGGGAAATGTATGGTATTTTAGGGTGTTTGTGCAGGAAACTATGAAGTAGTAAAGTGCTAAAGCAGTAGAGTAGCGACCTCTCGTGATCACTAACTCATCACAATTATAACACATGATAAATTTTGACAGAGGCTATTTTCTGACTTTACATTACTTCAAGAATGAGGGGCAAGACACCCTGCATCATTTCAAGAAGGAGAAACAGAGCAAGACACCCTACATTACTTTAAGAAAAAATAGATTTATGCAAATCTCGATTCCTCAGTGGGGCAATTTATGTCGACCAGAGATTCAAGATCCTCAACTTTGATGAGTGCGAGAGGAAGAGATTAAAAACGCCAATACCATTCAAAGACATTCAAGATGGAAATAAGTTTTGCTGTGAAGATTCCTATACAAGAAGTTTAAAAGTGTTCATAAGAAGATTGAAGAACCATAAATACTACACTACCAATCAGAAGTACAAAATTAATGGATTGAGCGAGCAAATATGCGCAAATTAGATGTTTCCATAGATCAAGTGTTTTCCATGAAGCAAAGAGGGACGAGAGTCATATTGTTATTTTGAAGGAGCAGATTGCTTTACCAACATGGCGTCTGCAGGGAAACCTTATTTTCTGATTTGAAGCCTACCCATTCAGGCTCATGGAGAATGGAAACCTTATTTTTCAACAATAGCCTCTCCGTTCAGGCTCATGGAGAATGGAAACCTTTGAAGCCTATCCGTTCAGGCTCATAGAGAATGGAAACTTTTATAGCCTATCTGTTCAGGCTCATAGTGAATGGAAACCTTTATAGCCTATTTGTTCAGGCTCATGGTGAATGGAAACTTTTATAGCCTATCCGTTCAGGCTCATCGAGAATGGAAAACTTTATGGCCAATCCATTCAGGCCCAAGGAGAATGTAACCTTCATTTGAAGAATTATTTAGTTTGTCCACTGCTGCTCTAGAGGGGCACACCAATTTTATCCTATTTGTTTCTGCCGCTCTGGAGAAACAAGTTTTCTCACTAACTGAAGTCATTTGATTTGTTCACTGTCATTCCGGGGGAATAGGTCATTTGAAGAATTGTTTTGTCCATTGCCGCTTCGGAATGACACGCTAGTTGTACCTGATTTGTTTATGTCACTCTGAAGAAACAGGTCATTTGAAGAATTGATTTGTTCATTTCCGCTTTGGAATAACATGCAAATTTGTTTCTGCCGCTCCGGAGAAACAAGTCTTTTCATCGACCAAAGATATTTGATTCGTTCGCTGCCGCTTCGAAAGAATGGGTCATTTAAAGAATTATCTGGTTCGTCCACTGCCGCTCCGGGGGACATGCCAGTGTTACCTAATTTGTTTCTGCCACTTCGGAGAAACTATTTGCATCATCTCCATAAGAAACATCATCTGGTTCATTCAATGCCGCTTCGGAAGAATGGGTCATTTAAAAAAATCGTTCTTTGGTTTCTTCGCTGCCGCTTTGGAGGAGCAAATCGTCCAATCAATTCGGCCGGATAAAATCAGTACCTTTTGTTCTTTGCCCTATTCTCGTTTCACCGGAATGAGCAAAGAGGGGCAGCTGTAGTCACCTATTTTATCCAGTCCCCTTCATTCGTTTTTTTGTATATATGTATTATTATTAAACACAATAAGCGAAAAAATATAAAAATAGTTGATTAGAAAAATAAAAAAAGTCCATGTACATGAATAAAGGCCCAATTGGCTCAATTTCTTATCTGATTTATTAATGTATTTTAGTTTTTCTTGCAGACCACACAAAATCTTAATTAGGTCAAATATGAGAAGATTACAAGAGATCCCGCTCGACATGTATGGAAAGTCAAGCTATGTGCAAGGATTCTTCACTGTGGATTTATGGAAAATTTTTGATAGGATCCAAGCATTTTTGGGTCAGAGCGTCTTCTTACGTATTGACCTTCTTTTAGTTACCTTTCCAACGCATCTTGAAACGATTCAATCGGACATCGAGAGCTCAAGATATGCTCATTTTACTAAACTGCATACGGGTTCAATACGTGAATTTGATTTTATTACGGATTTTAAATTATTTTATTGAATATTTGTAATTAAATTCAAGCTTAGACATTTCCCCATTTGTTTTAACTCATTTAAGATCATATTGAATGTAAGGAAAGAGTTTGATGCCCAAGTAATGGCATTATTCCCTTTCCAAAATGTTGAGCATAATAAGGGAATATGTTTTTAGGGTTTTAGGATTTTTAAGGTTTCTTGAAGCCTATAAATAGGCTTCACCCATTGTAATTCGTGGACATTCACATTCACATCCACAACCACACATCATTCATCCTTTGTAACACATTGAGTTCAAGAGCAATACAAGTTATAGTGATTTTTGGAGGTATTCTACCTAACCGCTGCTTCTTTATTTTTTTATTTTTTCCCTTTGTTACTTGGTTTCGAATAAGGAGGAGAAAGGGTACGGGTTATCGTTAAGTGAAGCTCATGAATGATCCATCATCGCCGAGGGATGAAGGTGGCACCCCCACCGGAGTAAGGGCGGTAGTGGCAGCCCACTGTCGACGCACAGCGGCTGGCATCCATTAGTAGCGGTGATGCCGTATGGTTCGCAGTTCAACTCATACCCCATGTTGACAAGATCGCGCTTTGGTCCTATTGTTTGCAATTCCTTTACTTTAACCTTTTTTTAGTTCTTAAATTTTGATGCATTTTAATTCGTTATTTGATTCATATCTACCATGTTCTTTAATTCATCTTTATGCATTTTAACTCAGTAAAAGATTAAGGTAAATAAATCATTTAATAATTAATGCTAGCAAATAATTTAAATAAATACTCTTTAGGTTAGTTTCCTAAATTGATAGCTTAGATCTTTTTTCTCTTGTAAGAATTAGTTACCAATAATAAAATTTAATTAAATCCTTAGGCTTAGATTCCTAAATTGATGTATCTTAAAATAATAGATAATTTAAATACTTTTTTTACTCACCCTTAATTGTTGATAACATCCTTAGATAAATTTTCTTGAAAAGCTAAATAGTTTATTAATTATAAATATTGGTAAATAAAACTAACTTGGTAATTTTATTAAAAGGGTTAATAATTTTTTCTCCTTAATTGTGAATAAAACTCTTTAGGTAACTGTTAGAAAAATATATAAATTGTAAATAATTAAATAAAGCCTTTTAAGATTAGTTTCTCTAAACACATGCTTCTAAAAATAATAATTAACTTTGAAAATTAAACCACCCATAAAAGTAAAAAAGAACATAAAACTTCATTTAAAAAGGATTTTATTACATCATGAAAAACGAGATATTTTCTCAATTAGGGTTAATTCGGTCTTCCCCTAGTTGTTGGGGAACGGTTGAAACTCCTATGCGAGACTATGTTTTCAAATTCTAGGGATTAATGTCTTAATCCCTTTGCGTCTAAAATGACCGGGGTTTACTCAGTCGTGAGCG
This sequence comes from Hibiscus mutabilis, assembly GCA_019671005.1. Lineage (NCBI taxonomy): Eukaryota > Viridiplantae > Streptophyta > Magnoliopsida > Malvales > Malvaceae > Hibiscus > Hibiscus mutabilis. The sequence continues at coordinate 21,117,249 of CM033718.1, read as the reverse complement.
AATTCAGGTCATTTCTAGAACTTTGTGGATTTTTACATTATTCTCTGCATGTATGCATTCGGGTTACAAGAAAATATCAGTGATCAAGAAGTGCCGTTCTATGAGCATGATGGGGGTGCTAATCCTTCCCCACATGTAACCGTGCCCTCGAACCCTTGAGATTTTATAATCTAGATCTGGTTGGTCTTTTAGGTTTCCGGTCTGCCTAATATAATAAAAGAGACCGGTGGCGACACCGTTGTTACATGCATATATCAATTTCCACATGTATCAATGTTAACATCAAGCAACTTTCACATATATCATATAATGATTAAGTCACAACATATTGTAATGCATCAAAACAATAGGATGACCTTACCACACTTACCACATGGAGTTCATCTTGTAGGCTCTACTTGAGCTACTCAAATGATGACACAAAGTAATAAAAAAAATGCAACTGGGATGGCACCTAGCCGGTCCTGAGACACAACTACACTCACCTAGCAATCAAAGGCTTTAAGGTTCTCGGATAGCGATCCTCTTGCCGTTGGGAATGCTTGGTAATGAAGATGGTGAAGATGGCTTGTCTTCCACCACTTGAGCTAGTTCAAAATTAGGGAATTACATTAGAATCGAAACTAATGATTCACAAAAAAATTTCAAGCTTACCAAAGCTTGTAGACAACATCAAAAATAAGGAAATTAACCATCTAACACATGGGCTTAGCTTGAACATTCAAGACTTAAAATCTTGAAATTAAACTCTAAGGATTGATGGAATCATCAAATTGATATAAGGGTTCTACTTACCCAATTACAAGCTTTCAATTGGTGTACTGAAATCACACAAGGGTCAAAGATCAGATTGAGGTGCTTGCTTGATCTTATGGAAGAAGATGACAATGGAGGTGTGTGCTTGGTTTCTTCAATCAAAGTTTGAGTTTGGTTTCGGGAGATTCAAAATAAAAAAAGAGGTTTTTCCTTATTCATTTTAAGAAACTATACTCCCTAATCATTTCCCACCTCACCAAGGGCCAATAGGAAGGTTTCCCTTAGCCAAAGGTTTGCTTAAACCATTGATTATCACATTTTCTTACCCTTTTCCAACTTTTGACAATTGATGACTAATTGTCATCCGTTTCTGATCAATTTCATGTGAAGGGGTGGCAAGCAAGTAGGTGAATCATCCCCAATTTCCAATTCTTACAAATTAACCACTAAATCAATTTTTAATAGGGACCCGTATCGATACGACTAGGCTAAGTTGAGTAAGTTAGTTAAAACAGTTGGGCCATATCGATACATGTCCTACTGTATCGATATGCCTAGCTCAACTTCAACATTTTTAGCACTTCCAATAAAACCCCAACTTTGAATTTTCACAATTTAGTCACTAAATGACTTTTATTCCTTACAAAAAGACCCAACAACTTTAATTGAGTCCAATTAACTTTCATTACTTCAAAATAGGGTACAAAGATTGAGCCATTACATTATTCAGGCATTACCGGTACAAAATTTCTGATCATCGAAACCTAATTCTGACTAGACCGATTTTCGAGGTGTGACAAAAAAGAACGGAGTCAACTATTGCTTACGACGGGAAAGTGATGCATCTTGGGAACAAAATCAACTAATGCCTCTTTGCTTGAAGAGATATTTTGTTCAAGAGTGATAGGAACGTAGTCAACTAATCACTTTAATTGAGCATGGTGCCAAAGCGATAGGAACGAAGTCAACTATTGCTTACGATGGGAAAGCGAAGCGGTATGGAAACAGAATCAAGTAATGCCTTCTTCGCTTGAAAAGATATATTTTCAAAAAATAATAGAAATGAAGTCAACTAATGACTTTAGTTGAATACGATGCAGAAGCGATAATAACGGAGTCACTATTGCTTACGACAAAAAAGTGAGGCGGTATGGGAACAGAATCAACTAATGTCGTATTTCTTGAGAAGATATTTTGTTCAAGAAGTGATAGGAACGAAGTCAACTAATCACTTCAGTTGAACACTATGTCGAAGCGATATTTTGTTCAAGAAGTGATAGGAATGGAGTCAACTTTTGCTTACGACGGAAAAGTGAGGTAGCACAGGAATGGAATCAACTAATGCCTCCTTTGCTTGGAAAGATATTTTGTTCAAGAAGTGATAGGAATGGAGTCGACTAATCACTTGAATGGAACACGATGCCGATGGTATATGAATGGAGTCAAATATTGCTTATGAATAGAAAGTGAGGTGGCATGGGAAAAGAATCAAAAAATACCCTATTGCTTGAAAAGATATTGTGTCTAAGAAGTGATAGGAACGAAGTCAACAAATCACTTCAATTAAAAACGACACGGAAGCGATAGGAACAGAGTCAACTATTACTTACGACGAAAAAAGAGGCGGCATGGGAACGAAATCAACTAATGCCTCATTGCTTGAAAAGATATTTTTTTGAAGAAGTAATAGGAATGGAGTCAACTAATCACTTCATTTAAATACGATGAAGAAGCGATAGGAACAGAGTCAACTATTGCTTACGACGAGAAGCGAGGCGGCATGGGAACGAAATCAACTAATGCCTCCTTGCTTAAAAAGATATTTTGTTCAAAAAATGATAGGGACATAGTCAACTAATCACTTCTATTAAACATGATGCTAAAGTGATAGTAACAGAGTCAACTATTGCTTACGATGGGAAAGCGGCGCGGTATGGGAACATAATCAACTAATGCTTCCTTGCTTGAAAAGATATTTTGTTCAAGAAGTGATAGGAACGAAGTCAACTAATCACTTTAATTGAACATGATACAGAAGCGATAGGAACATAGTCAACTATTGCTTACGACGGAAAGCAATGGAGCATGAGAAAGAAATCAACTAATTCCTTTTTGCTTGAAAAGATATTTTTTTCAAGGAGTGATAGGAACAAAGTTAACTAATCACTTGAATTGAACACAATGTCGAAGCGATAGGAATGGAGTCAACTTTTGCTTATGACGGGAAAGCGAGGCGGTATGAGAATGACATCAACTAATGCCTCTTTGCTTGAAAATATATTTTGTTCAAGAATTTTAGTTTATAGATTCAACTAATCACTTAAATTGAACACGATGTCGGAGCGATAGGAATAGAGTAAACTATTGCTTACGATATGAACACGAGGTAGCATAGGAATGGAATCAACTAAAGCCTCCTTGCTTGAAAAGATATTTTGTTCAAGAAGTGATAGGAACGTAGTCAACTAATCACTTCAATTGAACACGATGTCGAAGCGATAGGAACTGAGTCAACTATTACTTACGATGAAAATCATTCGTGAAGCTAAGGCATTAAGAAGATATAGCATTGCTACCTTATTAGATACTTAGCCACACATCTATAACGGAGTGCTCTTGAGGTTTTCTTTTTACTGGTCAATTTTACTTATCTCGGGATTTCATCTCATTAAATATTTGACTTTGTCAGGATTTTAAAATCACTTTGTAATCACAAATTTTATCCTGGTCTTTTGACCCAGTTTTTTTTTCAAATATTTTAATTATCATTATTTATTAGTATTATTCTTATTATTATAAGTATTATTCATTAAACATAAAACCCAAAAATTAATAATTAGTATTAAAATAAAGCCCAAAATTAGTTAAATAAAATAGTCCCCATATTTCGACTTTTTGAATCCTCAACTAATGCAGAACGAGATTTAAGGAGGTCTTTTAATTATACACAACATTCAAGGGGCTATGTCTACACTTTTGGAATCCTCCAACGTTGGATTTGTGCCCCGTCATTAGCTCCATAACAATTTGAACCGTTAATTTTTCATGCACCCATGATCGTTGGATCCGATCTCCATTAACGGCCATGACACGACCACATCACCAATAAGAAAGCATTTGATTCCTCGAGCCTCACCAACCATCCGTTCCATGCCAGAGACCATGCCGCCGACTCTCCTTCAAGTTGCCAAAGCATGCAAAAATAACCAAAAGCAGGGCAAGAAGGCATGTCAGATTGGACCAAAATGGATATTTGATTTTTTATGTATTTTGAACTCGGTTATAAAACCAAGTGAATCTATTGTAATAGGGGGGATTATTCAGAAATCAATAGAAAAAAAGAAACTTCAAGCATTTTCGAGGTAAATTCTAGTCTCTTATTTGAATACAAAGAGGAGTGGGTTTTAAGTTTTTATACCTGGTTTAGTCTTCGGATTCGCCGTCGTTCTAGTGGTCAAGGCCACCGTCTCTGACGATGGGCAGTCTCGGTTTAAAAAATATTTTTTTAAAGGTTTTTGTTTTGTTTTTTTATGGATTTAAGGTGGTTTGAAATCTTGTTTTGAAAAAACAGTAACCAGATTTGGGTTTAGGAGCGAAGGATCTGTGATTTGGGTTGAGTTTTTGAGTCCTTCAGCGCCATCGAGCGGCAGTCAACGGTGGTCGATGACTTCTTGTAGCGGCCAGTATGGCGGAACACGCCGGAATCTAAAAATGGTGATGTGTTCATGAAGAACTCATGAAAAGTCGAGAGCTTTTAAAGAAATGGGTTTTGATCTGTTTTGTTGAGATGAAAACAAATGAAATCTGTTTTTGAGTTTTGGTTTATATACATGTGTCAAAGTGGCTTTATTTCCATTTTTAAAACCTTTTTCCTCTCAATAATCATCTCCGTTGTCCCTTTTATTTTTAAAATTATTCAATCTGATCACTTGTTTTCCATGTTTCAAGCCCGTTAATTTTGATTTTGTTTTGATTTAGTCCGAAGACCAATGGTATAATCACCCTTTTTTGGCTCTTCCCCTTTGTGCTTCATTTAATTTTCAGCTTATTTATTTCCTGTTTTTGTTAATTTATGCCTTGTATTGTGCGTTTTTATGTTTTGATCTTATATTATATTTGTTCCTTATCATTTTTTCTTTCTCTGTGCCGTATGCATATGTATGTATTTCTTTATGCGATATGGATGTATGCATAATGTTGTGGCCATCCCCTATATAGGGACAACCGAGTAGATATACCGTGGCTAGCTATGTATAAGGCCCCATGGTTGAGTAGGTAATAAGTTGTCCTCATTTCAATCATTGTTATGTTTAGGGAAAAGAGTCTCTATTTCCATAGTTAGGGAAGAATGTCCCCGTTTCAAGCATTTCAGTGTCTACTCGGGTCATTTCCATAAAGTTGTTTTCGCATATATGTAGGGGTGGACAGTCGGCAGAGTTTGGACTGATCCACTGGTACAGGTACGTATCCTACACACCATCGAGACGGCCCCTACCGCCCAAGTCGATGGTGTGGGTGAGTCTTCTTTTGTAACCCGAATATTTTCTTTTATTTAATAAAACTACTTTTTCCTTCGGGGAAGGTGAGGGTCGACTATGGGCATCCGCTATGCCCTACGGTATCGACTCGTGGCTTGAGGGATTATGTTGTGGCTTGAGACCTGACGCGTTGCTTGTTTTATCTTGAACAGATCTATAGAGAGCAAGGTTGACTCGGTCGGGAAGCGTCCCTTTCAAATGTCACACGGTTTACTTATCGAGCGAACAAAGATACACCGAGAACAAGGGCTGACTTGGTCGGGAAACGTCCCTTCCTAGTACCGCACGACCTACTTGTCGAGTGAACGAAGGTATGGTCGTGACACTTGGTATCAGAGCTAGGCTTTCGAGCCGGGTTGATGTGAATTTAAACTTTGTACGACGTTAGATGGTTGGACTCCACACCAAGCGCCCTCGTAAAAGGAGTGGGTTGGGCGAGTCAACAATGTTAAATAAATTGAGTGTTGGTTAGTGCACGGAGGTGCCTAACTATTGTTTCGGGCACAGAGGTGCTTGTTTATTATCTCCGCGCAGTGGCGCTCATTCCTTTAGCACAGTGGTGCTCAGTTGTGAATTTGTGGCATAGAGGTGCATATGAGTTTTATAGTGGAGCCAGCGCACAGAGGTGCCTGTCGGTAACCACTATAGCGATCGAAGCATACGCGGTACTCGATCTTTATATTGCACAGAGGTGCTAACGAGTTGGACCTGGTGGGATCAGTACACGGAGGTGACTAACCACCAAGGTTGTTTCAGTGCAAGAGGCACTTATTCCTTATTGTGCAGAGGTGCTAACGAGTTGGACCTGGTGGGATCAGTACACGTAGGTGACTGACGCTAACCACCATGGTTGTCTCAGTGTGGAGGCACTTATCATTTATTGCACGGAGGTGCAAACGAGTTCAAACATAGTTTCATCAGTTCACGAAAGTGACTGACGTTACACACTATGGTTGTTTTGGTGCAGAGGCACTCAATATGTCTTGAAGTCTTAGCTGGGTAGTCGTAGTGAAATCAGTACACAAGAGGTGTCTGTCGTTAATCACTATGTTTACCTCTGTATTGAGAAGCTGACTACTTGTGAATCGTTGATGCATGCCTGGAAATCTTATTACAAATAGTGCACAGAGGTGTCTGTCGTTAACCAAAAATGATTATCCTAGCATGATGTCACGTGGAAAATAACCCACTATGGGGCTCATTTATGTTCAGCGCAGAGGCGCTTGTTGTGTTGAAAAGAATAATGTTGTTGGTTTTGTGGCACAATAGTGCCTAACTTGATCATTGGGAACCTGACAATTATTTTCTTTCCTTGGCACAATGGTGCTTAGATGTGCTTGCAGGATACATGGGTGCATACTTACTTTTGAAATGGCTAAAAGTCGAAGCAATAGGTCGGTTGACCCTGCTAAATTTGAAGAGCTAGAAGCTGCAGTAGCTGTCATGAGAGCTCATATGGTCACGAGCGATCGTGTTAGGGAAATTGAGGAATCCCAACAGGAACTGGCGGATGCCATAAAGGAACTCAGTAATGAAGCAAAAGAAGCTATGAGTGACCTTAAGAATGAGTTGGCGGAACTCAGATGTCTTGTCAACCTAGTCCAAGTGGCCGTAGGCAATTCAACTGTAGGTGACAGGGTCCAGAGGGCTAAGGTCCCAGATCCCCAACGGTTTGAAGGGAACAGAGATGCCAAAGAACTTGAGAATTTCTTATTTGACATTGAACAATACTTTCGAGTAGTGCATACGACATCAGATGAGGACAAGGTCTCCACTGCCTCGATGTATTTGACAGGGGATGCCAAGTTATGGTGGCGGTCTAAGTTCGATGGCAATATGTGCTCCGTCAAGACTTGGGAGGAGATGAAGAAGGAATTGAAGAATGCATTCCTCCAAGAGAATGTGGAGTATAATGCACGGAAGAAGTTGAGAGATCTCTCTCACACAGGGGCAGTACGCGAGTATGTGAGAGAGTTTGCCGCGTTAATGTTAGACATCAAGGATATGGCCGAACAGGACAAAATGTTCTACTTCCTAGAAGGACTCAAATTGTGGGCGAGAACAGAGGTCCAGAGACAAAGACCGCAAAATGTGGTGGAGGCGATAGCTGCTGTCGAACGACTTAGTGATTACAGTGAAGGTTCCACAAAGCGTAAGGGCACACCTGCAAGTGGCGATGGCAGTAGTCAGAGCAATAGGAATGGTAATGTCAATGACAATAGTACTGGTAATGGCATTGACCATGGTAACGGCAATGGCAGTGGGATAGCAAGTTATAAAGTGGCACGAGTAGAGAAACCTTCAACTTAGGGAAGAGATAAAGGACAGAATAATGATTCCTCTAGGCGAGGGCTACGCTGCTTTCTTTGTCAGGGTCCCCACCGACTGGTAGAATGTCCATAGAGGAGTGCACTATCGGCACTGAGAACTACTCCAAAAGGTTTGGACCAGGTTGGCCACCAATTGGATGACAAGAGGGATGAACCAGCTAGAATGGGTTCTATTCGTTTCTTATATTCTATGCAAACAAAACAAGACAAGGCTAGGACAGAACCAAGGAGAGGCTTGATGTATGTGAACATAGTTTTGAATGAGAAAGTCACAAAGGCCTTGGTAGACACAGGAGCAACTGACTCCCTCATTTCTCCAGAGGAAGCGGAAATGTGCAATCTGACTCTGACCAAGGTTGTGGGGCGAATAAAAGCTGTGAACTCTGAAGCATCAAGTAAATGGGGAAGTGTAAAGAATGTGAAGACCAAGATTGGATCATGAGAGGGAAAGATTAGCTACTCAGTAGTCCCTATGGATGACTTTGATGTTGTCATAGGTTTGGACTTCATGATATGTGCGAAAGCTGTCCCCGTCCCTTCGGCGAGTTGTTTGATCTTCCAAGGAGAGCAACCAGGAGTGGCATAGGCCAAAATTCTTCCAAAGGCTACTGGGAAGACGTTGTCAGCAATGCAATTATACAGGGATGAAGAAGATGTGTCCGGGAAGCGTGAAGCTCAAGTCTGCCAAGTCGACGAGGACGTCGACAAATTAGGTGGGGGAGAATGTTGTGGCCATCCCCTGTATAGGGCCACAACCGAGTAGATATGTCGTGGCTAGCTATGTATAAGGCCCCATGGTTGAGTAGGTAATAAGTTATCCTTGTTTCAATTATTGTTATGTTTAGGGAAAAGAGTCTGTATTTCTATAGTAAGGGAAGAATGTCCCCGTTTCAAGCATTTTAGTGTCTACTCGGGTAATTTCTATAAAGTTGTTTTCGCATATATATAGGGGGTAGACAGTCGGCAGAGTTTGGACTGATCCACTGGTACAGGTACGTATCCTACACACCATCGATACGGCCCCTACCGCCCAAGTCGATGGTGTGGGTGAGTCTTCTTTTGTAACCCGAATATTTTCTTTTATTTAATAAAACTATTTTTTCCTTCGGGGAAGGTGGGGGTCGACTATGGGCATCCGCTATGCCCTACGGTATCGACTCGTGGCTTGAGGGATTATGTTGTGGCTTGAGACCTGACGCGTTGCTTGTTTTATCTTGAACATATTTATAGAGAGCAAGGTTGACTCGGTCGGGAATCGTCCTTTTCAAGTGTCGCACGGTTTACTTACCGAGCGAACAAAGATACACCGAGAACAAGGGCTGACTTGGTCGAGAAACGTCCCTTCCTAGTGCCGTACGACCTACTTGTCGAGTGAACGAAGGTATGGCCGTGACACATAGCATGGTGTATGACGTTTCTTACTCTTTAAAGCATGTTTTATTAGAGTACTTCTTTTTCATATTTGTGCACTGCTATGTTTTCTTATTTTGTTGATAGTTATGTTTTATATGCATATATGCATGCTTATTTTATTTTATTTATATTCATATGTTTTATTCATGCTTCGTTTTATATATGCCACGGCGTTATATGTTGCATTCGGATATAAATTGCTAATGCAGTGCCCTCTTATTCGAGAGTAAACGTGGCCAGTACTAGTCATAGTAATGGTGGTCTTTCATTTTTCCCCAAATAACGAAGCCCTTAAAATTTACTTGCAAGTATAACCAAATTTTGATTTAATCTTCACTTTAACTCACAAAATTTGATATTAATAAAACGGTAATCGATTTGGTACCAAGTTTGGGCGTAGTGAGTGTGCAAAACCTTCCCCACTCGTAACTGACTCCCGAACTCATTTGAATCTCTAGTTTTGTTTGTTTTGGTGTCTGGTCTACCTAATCTAAATGATCAGTGGCGACTCCAAGTTTATTTTCAAAATATAAATGAAATTCCCCCCATAATGAAATTTTGGAACATGGGATACCTCGTATCGATTTTTAAATTAGTCGCTACAGCATGGTGACTCCGCTAGGGAAAAATTTTTGTTTTTACAAAAAAGACAGTCAGGCCTAAAAATAATTATCATTTTATTAATATTAGATGTTGCGAGTTAAAGTGACAATTAAGTTGATATTTATTTATAAATACGATTTATTTTAACGCATTTAAAATTTGGCATACAAACTCGTTCGTTTAAATAGGGGGAAATGCTAGTGCTTTCGTGAGGATATCTTTCCTCTGTATGGGCCTAGCAAGTACCTTCAGGGCTTGAGTACCCTATATTTTCGTGGGAATATTATTTCCCCGTATGGACATAGCGAATGGGTCCCCCTGAATTGAACTTGATTGAAAGAATCCTATAATGGGTGATGATCGGGGGCCTTGCTACCCTTAGTAGGGGACAACAAGGACAATTCGGGTACCTTTTAGTACCAAAATTGCATTTAGAGAACATAGAAAGCCCACCCTATTAGAGCCATGTAGATAACCATGGCAAGCTAGAATACATGTTGTTATGCCTTTTGGTTGTTAACCCGTTTTGGTGTGTTAATTATTCACTTTTTTATTTATATATGCTCTTCTTTCTTGTTTTGTTCGTTTGATTATTTTTGTGCATATTCATGGCATTTTCATACGAAGTGATGATTCAAGAATAGTTCAAAATTGAAAGCTTTCGTAATAAGAGAAATAGTACATAATAATGAGTTGAAGAATCTCAAGGTTCAAGATTGATCAATGAGCGAAGGTTAACATAGGTTTTTAGTTGTGCCCTATGTGGTAGCTTTTGTTTCTTTATTTTCTCGTTGTAATGAGACTTGATCTTCGTTAAAGAAATTTGTTTAATGAGAATGTTCGTCGAATCAACGCTTCTTTGCATTCAATTGTTCATTTTTAATTATTTGCCTTCAATTGTTTATTTCTGTTGTGCATACGATGCATTGCATACATTAATTCATGAAACAAATAAAATTAATTTTTGGGGTTCCATGGCAGTATTCTTATCAATCAAAGATTCCATATCCACACTTTACCCGACACCAAAAAAACAAATAAAGAAAAGTTTTGCTATGTTAGAAGCCGATTTGAGGGAAATTATAGTTAAGTCCCAACAAGACATGATGAAGGAACTATCCGAGTTGATCGGGCTCAAGGAAAAAGAAGAACTAAGAGGGAAATAATCCATTGAAAATCCTAGTCAGAGTGCGGGAGACCCTTCGTATTCCCCCATTTTTTGTCGCTAGCACCACTAGGCCTCCACAAGGAGTGGCTACGCAAGGAGATGGGACAACACTGCATCAGGCGGACGCCTCTACCCATGCTTCATCGGGGTTGATTTTTAATTCAGTGGAAAATATCGAGGATAGTGTCCCAAATTTAGATGAGATGGAGAAATTGAACAAGGTTAATGCGGAGTTCTTGAAGCAACTAGAAGAGACACAGAAGGACCTTGTAGAGAAGCTCTGAACAAAAGAGAAATAAGAGGGTCATATGGAATGAACGCAAGATATCTCAATTTGGTTCTAGATTTGGAAATCCCACCCAAGTTCAAGACACCCAAATTTGAGAAGTTTGACGAGACTACTTGCCATACTGCCCACATAACCATATTTTGTATAAAGATGACGAGTTCCATCGACAATGGGAAGTTACTAATTTATTATTTTCAAGACAGCCTAGCGGGGCTCACGGTGAAGTGGTACAATTAGTTAACCTGTGCTCAGATCAGTTCGTGGAAGGATTTGGCCAAGCTTTCACAGATCAGTATAAGCACATAACGGATATGGTCCCAAATCGACTCATGCTATAAGGTTTGGAGCAAAGGCACGATGAAAGTTTTATAAGTACGCCCAGCGTTGGCGGGATGTAGAGGCACAAGTACAACCTCCATTTCATGAAAGTGAGATTTCTCCCATGTTTGTGGATACTATGAAGGAGACCCTCTATGACTGCATGATATGTGTCTCTGTCAGTAATTTCTCATATATGGTTATGACCGGCGAATGCATTGAAGCGACTATCAAGAATGGTAGAATTGGTGGAGGAGAAAGTGCTCGGAAGCAGTTCAAGATAAGAGATCATGAGGTGAACAACACAAGCACTTACTAGGCCCCTAAGAACATCACAATCTTACCATCCCAAGTTGCAGCTGGAAATGGGCAAAGCTCAAATAGAAGAGAACTATGGGTCCTAAGAAGGAGAGTGAGAATATTTCTTTCACCTCATTACCAATTTCATATAAGGAGCTGTACTCACAAATACACGAGGCTGATTTGGATCGACCGTATCATGTTACTCTCTTTCAGCCGCCTTACCCCCATGGTATGATGAGAAAGTACACTATGAGTACCACGCCAGTGTCCCGAGGCACACGATAGAGAATTGCACGACATTCAAAAAATTCATGTAAAACATGATAAAAGCCAGAGTATTGAAGTACGATGAACCTAACGTGGCAGCTAACCTTCTCCCAAATCATGAAGGGCTAGGGCGTGAATGCTCTTGAAGAGGTATATGCGAAAAGAGTAAAGGTGGATGTGTCAGAAATCAAATCCCCTTTAAGTTGGGTGTTCAAATAGCTTTGTATGGTGGGTCTAGTCAAGCACGACATGGAGGGTGTGTTGTAACCTCCTCAAAAGTATTGTTTTCCATGCCTATTCTGACATGCTCTTGCTTGTTTTCAAGTACATTTAGTTGCATTAGATTGATAGTATCATGCATTTGCATCAAGGAGTTAGTTGGCTGCCAATGCTTGTGTAAAATGTTGTTTTTATGGCCTTTTTGCAGGTTGGCAGGAGAAATGAACGCAGGACGCAGGGACGCAGTTAGGAATGCCAAGGTGAATGCCAGATGTTGTGGGCACGGAAGGATCAGAGGTGTCGCAAGAATCTGTCGGCATGAGGTGTGCCAACAGTCATGCCAAAAGAGGAAGAACCTCTAAAAAAATAGGATACACTCAGGCTCCTTAAAAATCGCATTTGGATAGCCTCTGAAAATAGTAGATAAGGTGATGCCAAGCTGTGTTGGCAAGGTCGTGCCAAGCTCGTGTGCCAGGATGGCCATGGCATGATGATGTCAGCCCTAGATTGATAAGCTATCACACCGATCAGATGAGGCTTATCTCTTATCCATGAAGCATTTCAAATTTCAAATGAAGAGAGAGTTATCCTAATCCATTCCCTTTAGCGCCTATATATACAGAGCCCAGTCAAGCATTGAGGGAGATCGATTGATCGAGGAGAGGAGACGAGACAGAATGTGGTCAGAACGAGGTGTTGGATGGGCGAGTGACAGTTAGTGCAACCGAGGAAGGGTGGTTTGACTTCTTGGCTGAGAGCCTGGCGTAGAGGGCTGCATCGAGAGACCCCCTGCCTCTTCCCTTGGCAGAAGTTGTTTTTCTTTAGTTTTTATTATGATGGTGAATTTAAAAATGTTTTTTGGTTAACCCCCACACCATGAACTAATGTAATAGTTGGTGGGGGATGTTTTGGTTTTAAACGTTGGCTTTTATGCCTTAGTTCCTTTATAATAATTCTGCTTTTGGCAAAGTTTATTTGTTTTGCATACTATAATTTTTCCTAAGTACTGTGCCAAAGCGAGAGCTGGCACAGTTAGCTTATTGCCTTCCAATATCTTAACAGACTTGTGTTGGCAACGATCAAGTTGCTGAATACTTGGGAGAGAAGCTTCGAGAGAAGTCATTCAAGTAGATGAACTTACTTCGATGTGAAATCTACCCCCACGGAGTATAGATTGGGTTTTAAATCAAATTGGTTTAAGGAAAACATACACTATAGAGATATAGGAGTTTTTACTTGGCTAGTTTAGGGCAATGGCCATAGAGAAAGGCTTTGCTACTTTTGAATGTGCTCGACAAACAATGCCATGACAGTTTTTCCAATAACGGCTGACATGAACCACGTTGAAATCAGGAGTTCCCTTCCAACAGTCATAATTCATTTGAAAACACCTTCCTTGCCAATGCTTTACTTCAGTTTCTATTTTATTCTATTTTCTTTTAAAATCAACTCTTTCAAACAACAATCTTTTCTTCCAAAACAAGTAACCATAGAACAATCAAATTTAAGTCAATCTCTTTGGGATCGATAACTCAGCTTACTAAGTTGTATTACTTGTAGACCGTGTATACTTGCACGCAAAAGACTCTTGGCACAGTTTATCTTGCCCAAATACTTACCATTTATACCTTTTGTCAGTATTCATTTTACACATCTCCTTGAGAGTCAACAAGTTTTTGGCGCCGTTGCTAGGGATTGCAACGGATTTGATTGTTTTTAAATTTTTACTTGTTTTATTTTTGTTTTCATTTTATCTTTGTTTTCAATGATGTATGACCAGAAACCACCTACTGGTGGACGAGTGGCCATACGATCCGGAAATTGAGAGAACCTTGCGGAGGTTAAAGAGACGATACTAAGAAATGAACCAAGGCAATTAGAGGAATGGTGTGGTGAATAATGATCCACCCATTAACAATCAGCCTAATAACAATGCACCACCACCTCCTAATGACCCAAATATGGTTGAAGAAGAAGAGAGGCCAATCCGAGAACATTCAGCACCTAACATTGCAAATTTCATGCTAGGACTTATTGGCACATATACCGATGAGCCTAACTTTGAACTTAAACTCGTAATGATCCAAACTCTTTTGAATGTAGGTCAATTCGATAGAGCACTTACTGGAGACCCGAGATAATATCTCAAACAATTTATGGAGATATGCCAACTGTTTCAACAAACTGAAGTATTTGGAGATACTGTGAAGCTAAAATTGTTTACTTTTTCCTTGAGAGACAGAGCCTAGGCATGGCTCAATTCTTTGCCACCAGGATCAGTTACTTATTGGGCAGACCTTTGCTAGAAGTTCCTGACGCGGTTTCAGCCACCAACACTCACTATCAAGCTGCGTGGTGAAATCATTACATTTAAACAGGCCGAGGATGAAACTCTTTCTGAAGCCTGGGAAAGATTTAAAGATTAGTTGAAAAGCTGTCCAATGCATGGGTTCCCAAATTGGACCCAAATACAAACTTTCTACAACGGATTGAATGCACAAACAAGGACTGTTGTGGATACTTCAGCAGACGGATCGTTGCTTGATAAGAAGTACGCTGAGGCTATTGATATCCTTGAGAGAATTTTGATCAATGACTTCGAGTATCCTATTGATAGACTTGGGATCAAGAATAAAGCCAGTGGGAAATTGAAAGTTGATGAACTCATATCCATTCATGCCGAGATTTCCAACCTCACTAGCATGGTGAGAACGTTGCAAAAGAACAATGAGGCTCAAGAAGTCAAAGCACTGGATCCATTTTGCACCATTTATGGAGAAAACCACCATGTAGATGAATGCCCTGTTAATCCTAAGTCGGTAAATTTTGTTGGGAATACTGGTCATTTTTATAATGCTAATACCTATGGCGACAACACCCTAACTTAGCTTGGGTAAATCAAGGAGGTAATCACTACAATGGCCCACGCCAAAACATCCAATGGTAAAACAACAATGTCATGCCAGTATTTTCTCAAAATACCATGCCACAGAAAGCTCATAACAATTTCTAGCAAGGGCAAGGAAGGAACCATGGAGGAGATCTTACACAATATGTGGAGCGAAATGAAGTAACAATCCAAAGTTTGGCGGCATCAGTAAGAAACTTGGAAATACAAATTGGGCAGATTGCTAATGCACTTAGCAATCGACCACAAGCTACTTTGCCAAG
This sequence comes from Hibiscus mutabilis, assembly GCA_019671005.1. NCBI lineage: Eukaryota > Viridiplantae > Streptophyta > Magnoliopsida > Malvales > Malvaceae > Hibiscus > Hibiscus mutabilis. The sequence continues at coordinate 21,101,874 of CM033718.1, read as the reverse complement.
TGAAACTGAAGATGCTCGGCACAAAGAAAATGAACAATGCAAGGCAATAACTCTTCGGAGTGGTAAGCAGTGCGAAATAGAGACGGCTGCCAAGCAGCCAGGATGCAAAGCTTGTGCCAACAGACATACCTAGAGAAGTAGAGAAGGGGAAAGTAGATGATGCTAGCGATCATGCCAGTAAGAGTGCCAAGCAGGATGCCAGTCCTAGTGCCAACAATGACGCCAGCAATGATGTAAGCAGACTGATGCCAAAATAGATGCCAGCACTGCCTCGGCAAGGCCGGTAGCGCCAGTATATGTATATCCACCGACACCATTTCCAGCAAGACTTCAAAAGTATAAGCAATACTAGCAATTTAAGCACTTTTTGGAAGTGCTTAAATAGTTGCAAATTAGTGTTCCATTGCCGGAAGCCCTTGAACAAATGCCCAACTATGTAAAATTCATGAAAGACATCTTGTCCAAAAAGAGGAGGTTGGGAGAATTTGAAACTGTTGCTCTCACTGAGGGATGCAGTGCCATGATCCTAAACTGATTGCCACCAAAGCTGAAAGATCCAGGGAGTTTTACTATTCCTTGCACAATTGGCAACAAGTTCATGGGGAATGCGCTGTGCGACTTGGGAGCCAGCATCAATTTGATGCCACTATCAGTTTTCAATAAGCTTGGCATAGATGCAAGACCTACCACGGAGACACTTCAATTGGCAGACCAATTCTATGCATATCCCAAGGGTAAGATTGAGGATGTGTTGGTAAAGGTAGACAAATTCATTTTCCCAGGTGATTTTATCATTTTGAATTATAAAGCTGATATTAATGTGCCAATTATTTTGGGTAGGTCGTTTCTTGCTACTGGCAAGACTCTTATTGATGTTCATAAAGGGGAACTAACCATAAGAATGAATGATTAACATGTTACTATTAACGTGTTTCAAGTTTTGAAATATACAGATGAACCTGATGAATGTCAAGCCGATGAAATGATGGAGTTCATCTTTACTTTGGACATGGCACAGTTGTGCCAGGATATAGCAAGTGATGACGACATGCTTGATGGCATAGTTGAACTGTTTGAGGAACCTGTTGAATCAACCTTGGAGGCTAAAAATGTGAGTTACTTCAAGCCACTCAATTTGGCCTGCAGAGAGAAGAAACCAAAGCCATCTATTGAGGAACCACCAGAGTTGAAGCTTCAACCCCTGCCAGAACACTTAAAGTATGCTTATTTAGGTAAGAACTTGAATCTGCCAGTGATTATTGCCACTGATCTCACTCATGATCAGGGGGTAAGACTGCTGGTAATACTAAAAGATTATAAGCAAGCGTTGGGTTAGACCTTGGCAGACATCCGAGGTATTAGCCCAACCATTTGCATGCACAAGATCATACTTGAGGAATAAAATGGCAGGACCATTGAAGGCCAAAGGTGGTTAAACCCAAGCATGAAAGAGGTTGTAAAGAAAGAGATCATAAAATGGTTTGATGCCGGGATCATTTATCCCATTTCCAATAGCTCATGGGTTAGCCCGGTGCAGTGTATGCCAAAGAAGGGTGGCATGACTGTGATCCAAAAGAGTAAGATCGAATTGATTCCCTCTAGAACCATCACTAGATGAAGGGTGTACATGGATTACAGAAGGTTGAACAAGGCTACAAGGAAGGACCACTTCCCATTGCCTTTCATTGACCAGATGTTGGACAAGTTGCCAGGTAAAACTTTTTACTATTTTTAGATGGTTATTCGGGATATAATCAAATTGCCATCACCCTTGACGATCAAGAGAAGGCCACGTTCACATATCCATATGAGACATTTGCCTTTAGAAGGATGCCAGTCGAACTGTGTAATGCGCTAGGAACATTTTAACGTTGTATGATGGCCATTTTCTCCGATATGATTGAGCATAACATGGAAGTATTCATGGATGATTTCTTAGTGTTTGGTGTAACATTTGAGGAATGCATCCATAGCCTGGAGCAAGTTTTGAAGAGATGCATAGAGACAAACCTAGTGTTGAATTGGGAAAAATGCCACTTCATGGTGAATGAGGGCATTATTCTCGGTCTTAAGGTAACCATGAGGACTAGAAGTTGATCAAGCTAAAGTGGAGGTAATTATGCAATTACCACCTCCAACAAGTGTTAAAGGTATAAGGAGTTTTTTAGGTCATGCTGGTTTTTATTAGTGATTTATTAAAGATTTTTCAAAAATTGATAAACCTTTATGCTCATTGTTGGAACATAATGCCACTTTTGCATTTGACGATTCTTGTTTGAGAGCCTTTTAGGAGCTTAAAGACAGATTGATTAATGCCCTCATAGTTGTGGCACTGAATTGGAATGAGCCCTTTGAGCTCATGTGCGATGCCAATGATTATGCCGTTAGAGCAGTTCTGGGACAATAGCGTAGCAAGATGTTCCATGTCGTCTACTATGCCAGGAGAACCTTGAATGAAGCACAACTGAATTACTCTACAACCGAGAAGAATTCATCGCAGTTGTATTTGCTTTTGATAAATTTAGATCTTATCTAATTGGTAATAAGGTTGTGGTTTATACGGATCATTCGACGTTGAAATATCTCTTGGAAAAAAAGGATGTCAAACCTAGACTAATCCGACGGACGCTCTTACTTCAAGAATTCGACCTAGAGATCAGAGATAAGAAAGGCAGCGAAAACTTAGCAGTTGACCATCTTTCTCAGTTGGAGCATCATATTGAGGATGGTAAGTCCACTATAATTAGAGACGAATTCCCTGACGAGTATTTGCTTGCAGCCGGTGCTATACCATGGTATGCTGACATAGTTAACTACCTGGTAAGCAATATTCTAGCATTAGACCTGGCATATAATGCCAAGAAAAGATTTTTACGACGGGTGAGGCAATACTATTGGGATGAGCCCATGTTGTACAGGCAGTGTGCCGACCAAGTGATTGGCCGGTGTGTGCCAGAGGATGAGCAACAACATATATTGTAACTATGCCATGCCGCACCATATGGAGGACATTTGTTGGGATGAAGACTACTGCCAAAGTTTTGCAGTCAGGATTCTTTTGGCCCACACTGTACAATGATGCCCACGAGTATGCCAAGGCATGTGGTTAATGCAAATGAACAGGGAACATCTTTGCTAGACACGAATTACCACTCCAGAATATTCTGCCAGTGGATTTATTTGATGTGTGGGGGATTAACTTTATGGGTCCTTTTCCCCCATCGGTCGGTAATGTGTACATTCTCTTGGTTGTTGACTATGTGTCAAAGTGGGTAGAGGTTGTTGCCTTACCAACAAATAATGCCAAGGTTGTTGCTAAGTTCTTGCACAAAAACATTTTCACTAGATTTGGTGCTCCTCGAATGATTATTCATGACGAGGGTACTCATTTTAAATGTAAATTAATTTCTAAAGCATTGTGCAGGTATGGGATTCAACAATGAATCGCCACAGCATACCATCCACAAATAAATGGGCAGGCTGAGATATCTAATAATGAGATTAAGAACATTTTGGAAAAAATTGTGAATCCAACAAGGAAAGACTGTTCCTTGAGACTAGATAAATCCTTGTAGGCTTATAGGATGGCATTTAAAACTCTTTTGGATACTTCCCCATTCAAACTTGTCTTTGGCAAACCATGCCATCTGCCAGTAGAACCTTAACATAAAGCCTATTGGGCCATCCAGAAGCTTGGCATGGCATGGAGAATTGCTGGAGGAAAGAGGTCGCTTGACCTCAATGAATTTGAGGAATTTAGAACCCAAGCCTATAAGAACGCTAAGATATACAAGGAGAAGGCAAAATGTTGGCATGATAGTCGGATCCTGTCAAGATAGTTTAAAATAGGTCAGGTTGTTCTATTGTTTAACTCTCGGCTGAAACTTTTTCCAGGTAAGCTTAAGTCAAGATGGATGGGTCCTTATAAAGTTGTGAAGCCATATGCTCATGGGGCTGTAGATATCAAGAACTTACAGACCGGAGAAATTTTTAAGGTGAACGGTCAGCGCCTAAAGCATTACTTAGAAGGTAAGCAAAGTCATGCCAATGAGGTGATCCTCTTGGCAGAATTGGAATGAAGCATCCGCATGTTTGAAATTATTTGTAAATATTAGGATTAGTTGTTTTTGTTCTCCTTTAGGAATCAGATTTTTGTTCTTTTTTTTCTTTTTATTGTCTTTCAATATTTATTCCTTTGTTGCATTACACGATTTTCCATTTAATGTGTGCAGGAATTTTGATAGGAATATTGCCAAAAGGACTGTGAGCCAGTGTGCTTGCCAGCAGTTCTGCCATGGCCCATGCCAGAGGCATGTGTATATTCCGTGTGAAAGAAGAAAAAAACCCTAGCTTGCGTAAAAGGGAGAGAGGGAAATCTGGAGAATTTAACCCTTTTTGCCGCCTATATTTATGATAGGTTATCTTATCATAATTACCCTATCACTTCAAATTCCTTTCCATACCTTTATCCCTATTACTTCTCATTTAAAATTTAAACCCCTTTCCAATTAAAACTCCATAAACCTCATCATTATCCCCTAATTTTCGGCTACCCTAATTACTCCCTCTTAAACACTCAACCCTTTTCTCTTTCATTCTATTAAAATCGATTCCCCCAAAACTTTTCCCTTTTACTCTCATTCGATTTTCTCTCAAGCAAGATCCAAGAACTTCAATCTTTTCTTTTCTTCTTCCCATCGATTCTCATCTTCATGGTTTCATCTTCTACTCCCTTCAAGTGATTTTTCAACGAGGAGATTCGCAAGAAGTTCGATGGGAACTTCTCTTTAAGGTCGTTCCTTTATGAGAAACACTTCGACTTCCAATATGACGCCACTGTCGGATTCTCATCGGGATTCATGTCTATCATTGATATGCATAAGTGGAGTTTATTCTGCCAGTAGAAAGAGGAGGTGTTTACCACCATCGTGCAAGAGTTTTACGCTCATCTCGTGACCAAGGATTCTCCATTCTTGATGATTCGGGGTAAGTTCGTTTTGATGAAGGTTACATTAATTCTCTTTTCTCTTTGCCAACTAAAGGAGATGAATACTTTGAGTACGCTGAGTCTATGAATGCGGCCAAGAGAAAGAAGATTCTGGAAGACTTGTGCGAGCCTAGCACAACTTGGATTGTTTCATCCAGTTCAAGAATGAGGGGCATGAGATTCAAGAAGGAGGGGCATGAAATTCAGTTTTGTTCAGAGTTTAAGAAGTTGGTTCAAGAAATGATTGACAATAAGGAGATTGAGTTCTTCGAGGAAGATGAAGAGTTATGGTGAACGACCAGTTTCACAACGGTCAAGAGTTTTAATGCATCCATGTTTCTTTTATGTTTCTGTTAAGAGTTGACTTGTTTACACTTTCCTTGCATTTTAATTTTTTCTTTTGAAGTAATATGTTGAATCAACTTTGCTATTATATGCCTGAAAGTAGCAAAGATCTTTTTGTAAGGGCCTATGTTGCTTAAGGATTATCATTTCAATGAAAGGAAATATTTTTTATTAAAAAAATACCCTTAAAATCAAGAACACATATATCTCTTCTTACCCCCGTAGGTCCTCGGATGTCACGTACATGATGTAACATTGATTCTGATGCAAAGATCAATCGAATGTTGTGATAACGAAAAAGTGTGGTTTCTTACTCAACCTACTCTAGTCGGTAAAGCGTGAAAAGCAAAACTACTACTCCTTTAATGATGTTCGATGATGAAAGAAAAATCTCCAAAATTCATAAAAAGTGAAGTGAACTAGGTAAGGTTAACCAAGTGGAGTTGCTTGAAATTGAAGTTCTAAGTGTAGTCTTCTATGCCTTAATTAGAATACATGGATTGTTACTAGCGCATAAAATATAAATGGATATAAAATCCAAACAATGAAAATGAAAAAAAAGACTAAATGGAAAATTGAAAATGAATGAATGAATGAACAATTGAATAAGTCTTAGAGCACTCTGATGGAGCTGTGGGGGGTGACAAATCTAATGAGTTATGACCCACCTGTCCAATACCCTGGCGTTAGAGATGTATCTTTGAAGACATGTGTATAATAATGGCTAGTTGCAATCAAAAGAACACACATGCACTTAGAATTTTATTCTTAGAATGATATTTTTGCACTCCTCCGATTAAATAAGTCCGAAAAGCTTGCACAGATTTATTGTAACATCCCAAAATACACCTTAGAAGTATGTTACCAATTCGAATGTGTCTTAATTTGATTTTTTGTATAATAACCAAATGCCAGAATTGTAATACCCTAAATTTTGGTCTAGGAACATGGTACCATTTGAATTGTGACTCAATTAAATTAAAAATGTTTCTTTAGCATTAATAATTGAAGGAGTTAAATGATCGATTAAGGAGTTTTAAAAATATGATTACCAATTTAGAAGGGACTAAACCGTGTATAATGTTAAAATGAAGATTTGCATGCCAAACATTATTTCTCTTGGGGACATGTACACTTGCCACTCATGGATGAGGGCAAGTGTGAAGCATATTCGGTTAAGGAGGGGAAATGAAGAGTATCATCCTCTTCCTTGGGAGGAATCGAACCCTGTGGTTTAGTGAGAGATAGGGGGTTGGAGCTAGTGAGAGAGCTCAATTTATTAAACATCAATTTGGAGCACTCTTTGGATGATCAATCAGTTACTTAACAAAGAAGAGTAAGAGGCTGTCCCTCCCTTGGAATTAGTTTCAACTTAAGTTTCTATCTCAATTTCTTTAGGAATACTTTGATTCAAAATCAGGTATGAGTGTTTCCTTGCATGGTTGAGTTGTTGTACCAAATACATGTTAGAATGAATTGTGTGTGAATTGTAGTTGGTTGTTTAAATTCATGAAAGGTTCGAATATGTATATATACGTATTCTCATGAATTTTTGAAATCACTCGAATGGGTTAAGAAATGAATTTCCATGATATATATAGTCCTAATAACATAATTCGAATTGGTCACCTTGCTTGAAATTGAACTAGGAGTCTTACTTGATGTTAATTCCATGAGGAGGGCTGTTTTCTGTTGTTATGTATATATATATATATATGGATTGATTTGAACATGAATAGAAATACATATGAAAATGTATATATGTTTGCTACCATGTTTTGAATTGAGTCATGTGTGTGTACATTTATATGAATTGGACTATTTGGTATGATAAGGGAACCTGCTGGATTGTTTTGGAAGTGTTTGTATGTATAGAAAACTGTTTTTGGTATGTAAAAGTATACGCATGTAACTAGACAGTTTTGGTAAAATATGTATGAATGGTGAATTGAATTGGATGATTAAAACAGAGGAGAATGCTTTGAAAATGTATATAAGGACTATTCAATATGTTAGGGGCTGAATTACATGAACAAAAATACACAAGGGACCGCTTGTATGAAATTGAAGATGTTTAGGGATTGAATTGTTGAGTTAGGGGCTGTTCGGTGCATGAATACAAGTGTTAGAGACTGTTTTGGAGCATGTAATTATATGAATATGAAAAAGGAAAATAATACAATTATATGAACAGTTGTGAGCTAACTTGAACATGTGAATGTGTGTTTGTGTGTAAAGGATTATTTTGCATCCATGCAAATATATTAAGGACTGTCTTGAACATTTATAAGGAGTATAAGGGGCTGTTTTGAAGCATTTAAGCACATAAATACCAATACATATATTGTTTTACCTTGTTTTGAAAGTTGGTGAATCATCTTGTAAATTTATATGCGTAATTATACCTACGTTGGAATATTTTGTATTGGTGCATTTGTTAATGGACTGCTTGGTAGAAATTTCATGAAACAAGATAGATTGAGTAGTTTACAAGAGAACAAATGCTAGGGTCTTTTCTAATGCAACATTGTACCCCTTTTGCTGCATTTAGAGCAAAAGAAATTTGAAGAGCTAATGACTAACGAGGAACAATCAGTGGATAAAAAAGGAGTCGTGATTTGTGGACATAAGTAGCTCAAAGTTATCTGTGAGTGTGGTTTAAAGTTTCAGGATAGAGCGAAACTATCCCGAGCATCTTCATTCTTATTTTAATTGATTTTGCCTGCTCTTAAAAGTCTAATTGTGCTAAATATGGCTAAGATTGGATACAAGGTAAGTACTTTATATAAAAGTACTCTATGATATGAAGTTTCGTTGAAAGCGATATGTGATTGAATATGTTTGAAATGCTATGAAAACTATATGCACCTGAATATGTTTGAGATACGATGAAATGCCTACTATGTTTGAAAGTTACACATGATTGAACTTAAGAAATGTTGTGAAATAAGCCTTGGTGGCGATGTAATAGGAATATGGAACAATACTCAAATATAATGAGAAATTCACATGAGGTGAATATATGCCTAATACGAAAGGCAATAAGCTTTGTTAACATGATTTTTGATAAGGAGCTATGCTCAATCTGTCTCTAATAAAAATAAGATAAATGTGGAAGCCTTGGTCTCAAGTTAGTCTTAGGTATAGTAGGCATGCCATAGAGTCCATAAAGCTCGTGTTTGGGGTAGACTACGGTCCTGAACTATGGTCCTTATTTGGCGACAGTATGAGGGAAGTTTTGTGGTCACCTGGTGATAGTAGGAGGGATTGACCGGTATTGCGAGTACCATTTTATTTGGCGACAGTTGGTTGGGGATTCGTGTACCTAGGCTGTTATTCGATTCTCAAGGCTATATTAAAGATTTATAATAAAACTTGCAATTAAGTAGGACAAAATTAGTTCTTATGGTCTTTGCTTTATTCTTGTTCCACAAGTATAAGCAAAGAGGGGCAGCTGTAGACACTAATTTTGTCTGGGTTAAATTAATTTCTCGAAATAAAATAAATCCACATTACCCTTTTTTAAATACCCAAAACCTTACCTTATACCCTAAGCCCAAAATTTTATGGCCCATTATATAATTTTATATAGTAAAAATATATACAAAAAAATAATAATAAAAATCTCAACTCCTTATTCACCAAGGCTTGAGATTTCATAATTGGGGTTTTGAATAAGATGACCTTTTCATTTTTTTTCATTTTTCATTCTTATTACTTTTTCATATTGAAAAAGTAATAAGAATGAGAGGTGTTAAGCTTTTTATCATCCTGGCGTCGAGCTATTTTTCTGCAGGACCTCCCCTACAATATTGTCATCGCAATAGAGTTTAACCACCAAGTTCAAGATAGATTGGTGTTGTTCCTCTATGCCTAGGACACCAGAATATCGAACCATGAACGAAGAAAGGCGTGCGAGAAAAGGAAAAGCATATTGGCTAGTGATTATGAGGCCTCAATTCTTGACTAGAGGGGACACCAATTGTCACTATAAATAAGAATAAAAATTCCAACAGTAGTGATTAATATTGACATAATAGAGGTAAGTGAATCAATAAAGTAGCCAAACTCGAAAGAAAAATCATTATTGATGGTCCAAGACCATACATATTGATAGATAGAACTTCCATTTATTTGTTGAATAGACAGATCGACCGAAAAAATCATAACTATACTTAACAATAAAATATTGGGAAAAGCCCACATACGACGAAGATTTTTTGTTGCCGTCGAAAAAAGTTGGAGTCTGATTTTGTACAAGTTCTACCTTTCGTCACCACTTTGTGTAAAATCATTAGATATGAATATGTTAGATATATGCGACTCGATTGGTGAAGGTGAAATAGTATCTCTCCCCAAAAATGCATTTTTTTACCACCGCACAAAAAAAATATTTTGTTGCGAATGAACAAGATATTGAGGAATTGTCCATACGTAAAATCATAATTATTGATACAAGCCTTTTCCATATAAAAGGGAATCTTTTGTTACAATAGAAGCAAAAGTGATGTGGATTATTCAAGAATCGAAGTCGATTTGCTTTATAAAAAGGAGATATCAATGAAATTCTATGAAATGGTTTCATGGGATTCAGCCAATTGTCTTGATCGTGGGATATCATTGAGAAATAGGAATCCGTGTTATCAAAAGATTTCCTGCGATTATTTCTAGTATTATGATCATCCAATAAGAAAGGTTTCAATTTTTTCAAATGAACGATTTGAAGACCTATTGATTCTAACAACTGATTGCAAAGTTGATCATTCGGACCTTTCAATTCATAGATATGGATCTCAAACCTATGAATGGGGATATTCCCGAAACTCACAAAGAAAAAAGGAAGTGAGTTAGATAAAAAGAGAAGCAACTTGGACAAAAAGAGAAGTAACTTGGACAAAAAGAAACGAAATGACTTAGACAAATATTTTTTGTCGATAACCTCAGACCAATCAATCGAATATTGATTAATATGTAATCGATCGAACACTGCTTGAAAACGGCTCTTCTGCTCAGAAACGAAATGTTCCAAATGCCTAATTCCCATTGGTTAAAAAACTACTTGGTGACCAAGGTCTTAATTTTCATTGGTTCTTATTTTAAGGGGATAAACCAAAAATACCCTTCATCACATATATACATATATATTTCTACCCTAAAGAATAACCTAACCTAATTTTTTCCCCTACATTCGGCAACCCTATCCCCCGCCGTTCTTTTCATTGTTTTAGAGCCCCTGGCCATTTGCTTTTTTTCTTTTTTTTTTTCTTTTTTAGACCATTAGATTCCCTTATCCACTATAATTTTTCCTAATCGAAATCATTTTTTACCATTATTAAACCCTTGAATTGAACTTCTCAACCCCAACAACAACATGTGGAATTTGTTGATCGATCATAAATATTTGGGTTTTGGGTACATTATTCCCTTTTCTTTTTATTTATGTATAATCCTTTTTTATAATTCAATGAAAATGTAGATGATTTTATTAGTAACCTTTGTTGTTTATTTTAGTCTCTTTTTTATGTGTATTATTTTATTTTATTTTTTTGCCTGTGATATGTATATTATTTCACTTGTTGAATGTTGTTTAATTTATTATTAGCTTGTTTACTTCATTATCATGATTTCATATTATCCCTTTTATAATATATTTTCTTGTATATAGTATATAATATATAATTAAGGTATATTTTCTTAAAAGTATATACATGTGGTTTTTCATTTGGGTATAGTTTAGAAGTTTGGGCCTCTAGGTTTTTTGGGCTTTGAGTTGTTAAGTTAGCTTTAGATTAGTTTAGGAATTAATTTAATTAATTTAGGTCGTGTGCTCGTCTAATAGGGGCACGACCATTAAATTAATTAAGTTAATTCTGGGATTAGTTTTAGAGTCGTGGTTAGTCTTAAGGTTCGAATCAGTTTAGTGAATTTAAATTTGCCTTTGGCTTCTTGGAGTAAATGTTAAATTCATTAAAATTGGTTGAACACCTCTTAATTATTTTTTAATATAAAATTGACATGGAAATTAGACTAATATTTTAATTTAAAGCTATGATTAATTAATTTGGCTTATTTTAAATAGTATTCTTGGCTTATTGGAATCCTAGTTTAAAATTAATCGAATTAATTATCATATCACAAGATAACTCATAATTTATTAGGGTTCTCTAGCTTTTTTAGGATTAATTAATTTAGGGTTAATACTAGAAGTACCTAATTAGTAACTAGATCACTAATTAAATTTCCATAATTTGGGACTTTATAGGTTAGTTCTTGCGTTGGGCCTTTTGTGTTTATTTTTCTGCCTTTGTTTGTCATTCCTTAATTGTCATTCATACGACCCATTAATTTTTCATTAATTAATCTAAATCATAAAAGGGAGATATTTATTAATTATGATATTTGTGTCGTAACAGTCCGAGCTTAAAGGATGTTGACCAAATAACTGAATTAATTCTTACCGTCCCAAGGTAAAGTTAAAAGTTGATAAAATCATTACATTATATCTTAACTGCTTGCACCATGCATAAAGGTGACGTGCGAGATTCAAACCATAAATTAACACGGCTGTCGGGCTTATTCGATGTCGGTTTAATCTATGGTCTGATGTATCATCAACCTTATTAATTAAATGACCAATTAATTTGAACTCACCAATTTGATAAAGCCCGTTCAATTAAGGTTAATTTTCAATTAAGGTCATCAAATTAAATTCTTTTCAAATTCTGACAATTTCCTTCGATTAAAAGCAACAAATATTTTGGTACCGATTTTTGGGCGTGATGGGGGTGCTAATTGTTGCGTGTAATAAGTGCTACGCAATTGTGCAAGTATACATGTCGCAAGTAATAAAGTGATACGAGTATCGAGTATCGTCTCTACATGGATTGGTTTGGGCCACTTTGCTTTAGTTATCGCACTGTAAAAGTAAAAACACAATTGATAGTAGGAGTTGATTTTAACGAGTAAAGTAAAAGCAATAAACTAAAAGAATAGATAAAAGCAAAAGAGAGAATAGGCCAGGTTATCATGAGTTGAGGTGTGATAGCCGATTGGATCACCTTGGTGATTGAGTAGCAGCCAGATTGCCAGGGCAATTCTGTTATGATTGCCAGGGCAATTTGGTTGCAGTTGCCTGGTTGATTGCTAGGGCAATTCTGCCGTGTTGCCTGGTCGGTTGCCAGGGCAATTCCCCCTCGTTGTCTGATCAGATTGCCTGGGCAATGCTCGCACGATTGCCTGGGCAATTAAGGATGGGTCGATTGCCTGGGCAATTGAGCATTCACTTCCAAAGTTCGGCGAAGCGTTCTTCAATGGTTTCTTCTTATCCCTAAGTCGAAACTCTAGCTATTTGTGCATGCCTTGATAATACATCCCTGTGTGAATCAAGGGTGGACAACAACCAATCTTGCACTCCTCTTAGTCGTTGAAATCCTAAACTTATTCCTAAGCCGGACTAGTCTTCACCATCAATTGATTGAATAAAGACCATGTTCATTCGTTTCTTGAATCTAACTCTCCCGATATTAGATAAATAGATGAAGTTACGAGATCCTCTCCTAATTCACTCGCAAACAAGATTGAGAACCAAGAATGAACAAACTTTGAAAATTGAATTGCAACTCAAAAACCTAAACAAAATCCAATTGTTTTTCACAACAACAAAACACAATAACCCCAACCAATCAAGTTAGTTCATGGTTGGGTTCAAAAGATATACAAAGAATAATCCTCAAACCATGAATCTAATGGAAGCAAAGAAGAAGAAGAAGAAATCGAACTCTTTCCCCAAGCTTTCTCCCTTGTCGAAATCTCTCCCCCTTCTTGACCTTTGGAGTTGTCGAAAATCCTCTCTTCTTGCTCCCTTGGAGTTGTCAAAATTTCTCTCCTCTCTTGCTTACCTCTCTTTGACGGCTTGGTCCTTTAAATAGGAGATGGCTAGGTCAAAATCCTTCTTGAGGAGGAAGTTAAGTTGGAATTAAATTATCTTTAAAGAATATAATTCTTTATTATATTTAAATTCCTTCTAGAACTTCTCCTATCTTCTTGAGATTTAATTTCTCTTTGACCTCTTCATGGAAATCAAACTCTTTTGGAATTTAACTTTGCTCCACGTCATCTTGGGCTTATCTAGTCATCAATTTCGACTACCATATCATCTTATTCTTCATAAAAATACCTTTGCTACTTTCGGGCGAAAATATAGAAGATGATTCCACCCCTCACTTCAGAAATTGACTTTCAACCTTATAAACTTTAGAGCAAACTGCACCCTAACACAACCGGCAATTGGCTAACAACGTCTTGTTGGGCTTGCGAGATTCTATTGAACTTATCAGAAGTTGACAACCTATCTTCGATAGCCGTTGCTTGGGTTTGTAAACGAGTATCATACTTGTGTGAGATTTTGCTATTTAAATAGAATTTTCCATAATTAATCTGTTTATTATGTGTATATGTATGCAATGCTCAAAACATAAACTAATGCAAACGCAAACAGCACAATGCAATAAAATGCATGAATGCAAGCAAAAGGCATTGATTCCATAAACAGTTGCTCTAGAAGTAGCTTTTATTGGATGAAAAATATCCTTATTACGAAAGGTAAAGATATATTCTATGAATAAGTCTTAGCCCGAGCATCCAGCTCCTTTATTTCTTCAATCAACCACATGAGTCTTGGTTCCACTTCCCCTATTGGCCTGACGTAATAGCGAAGAGATGTAGCTTCTCTAGCTAGCATCATCTCATGCTTAGATACATCTTGAATATAGGATATGATACTTTTTTCGAACTCGTCTTGCTCCTGGAACTTTCTGGCATCTTCAAGAACCAAAATCTACGTTCTTTAATAACAACTTGGTTGCATAGTCGAAGTGGTCACATATCACTCGCAGCTTATGCACGTTATTCTACTTGACACTGATGTGAGCATACTTTAATGTTTCTGTGATCACCTGACAAACTCCATTTGCTCGTTCGTTGACCTCAGACCAGTGACATGCATTCGCATTGTCTTCCTCTTTCATTAGGTACTTTCTATCCATGGCAAAAGCTTTTTTTAATTGAGCAACGGACTCGAGAATCAACCCATTTTAAGTATGCAATGTGGATGCAAGAAAAATATACAAAACAATATAAAACAAGAAAAAGAAAGGATTGGTATTCTTGAAAATAACAGAAATAAAACATAAAGGTCCAAAATAATTTCACTGTACGAATAATAGTTAGGCAACACATTCCAACATTTCTGGATATGTCTCCACGGACTATTCTTACGAAATAATTTTGACCAAACTCTAATTCTAGGGTTTTCACACGGCTTTATTGGGGTGGGCTTCTAGATACACACAAATATTGGGTTCTAGAAAGGTCCTTGAGTTGTCCTCATTGTCCCCTACTAAAGGTAGCAAAGCCCTTGATCCTCACCCATTATAGGCTCTTATGAATTAAGTTCAACTCAAGGGGACCCATTTTCCTATGTCCATATGGAGAATTAGTATTCTCACGAAGACATAGGGCATATGAGGCCCGAGGGTACTTGCTAGGCCCATACGGAGAATCAATATTCACATGAGAACAATAACGTTTTCCCCTCACTTAAACGAACGAGATGAAGCTCGGGTATAGAGCTTAATATGACAAATTTTAAATGCGCAAAATGAAATCACATTCCTAAATGGATAATTAAATTAAAGTTTACACAAACGTAGCAAATTCCAAAATTAAGACAAAAGTGTAATCAGCTTGTGGCTAGACTATCCTTTTTGTAAAAAGCAAAAATGTTTCCAACGGAGTCGCCAAGCTGTCACAGCAAGGGCCCGACACAACTTTTAAAAATAGTAAACAAAACAATAGAGTCACCACCAATCTTTTTTTGAGGTGTGATTGGATCACCTAAAGATATGTCATTTTAATAAAAGCATTTTGTTTTATTAAAACAACAATTTTGGTCTGCGAAAACAAAAAAACGAGTCCAGGAGTTGGTTACGCGTGGGGGAAGGGTGAGTACCCCCACAGCGCCAAAAAATTGGTACCTAGCCGATTAAAATTCGTTTTAACGTCAGAATTTGCAAGTTCGTGTGAAATTTAATTTATCATCCATTTATGAATATGAGTTCATTTTAACGGCCTCATCATCTGAGAAATAACAATAATCACCGCAGTGAGACACCACATTGCAAATTAAATGTCTCGTTATTAACCATGGCATCAAAGAAACATATTTATATTAGGGGTTGAGGTATTTTTTTATTACTCTGCGTTAATTAATGTTAATATAAAAGAGAGTCTAAAATGGATTTTACTTAAAGGGGTTCAAGTTTAGTTAAGTGTTAATTATTAATTTTACATTAAAGAAAAAAATATTTTACAGAGGTCAAAATTAAAGGCTCTAAACTAAAAAACAAGGCTTAAATTTACGAACCTAATCCTAAAGGTTTTCATCTAATCTAAAGATTAAAGAGACTAGCATTTTTAAGTTTTGAGAAGGTGAGTTAAATTAACAAAATACATGATAATAAAAAAGCATAAATGGCAAAAATAAATAAATATATTAGACAAATTATTAAAGAAAAGGTATAAATGAAGAAAAGTGTATCATTCCCTAAAAACGGGTCAACAATTGGGATTAAAGCCGACTTAAAAGAAAGAAAACAAATTAAAGTTGGAATAAGGAAAAAATGGTAAGATAACTTTAAAAAAGAGGAATATTGATTAAAATGGTAAAAAAAAAGGGGGTTAGATTTGTGATAAAGCCAAAAGAGATAAAATTAATTTGTAAACAGTGACTAGATTGAAATGAAACAAAGTTTAAAAGCTAAATTGAGGACCAAATTGCGTAAATTGAAAAAAAAAGAGGGGTATGCGGCGCGAAACCCGTGGAGAAGCGCGGATCTAAGACTGGATCTGGTACCCGTGGAGAAGAGGATAAACTCTGTTTGTATACTAGTTTTGATGCTTTGATTTCTGAGGAGTTTTCATATAAATTTAAAGGTAATTTCATTTATTAGGCTTTTTAGGGTTTAAATAATTTCCCTTACACTCTCTGATTCAGCATATGGAAGAACATATCTTTTGAAGCAATGGATTTTTGTTAAAAGTAGAATTAACATTGATTTCCATTGTTTTCGGATTCGTATCTTGGTGGTCCGAACAAAAATTATGGAGGTGGACAGTTTTATGAATTCTAGAGTTTAAAGATTGATGGTTTACTGCTCATTTCTGTTGATTTCCTTTTATATTCTTCAATTTTTGTGGATTTAATTATCAATAAATTTGTTTGTTGACAGAAAAGTCATCCATAGGGTATTGAAACTCAGGAGCTTTCTTCGCCTAAAGTTACTAGTATGGTTTAAGTTTGTGTCAAACAAACCAGTACAAAATCTGTCGTCGTGGCCGTGATCGCTGTAAGTGGATCAAAAATGCTATGTTTTGTCATCATTTTCTCGGGAAAGTAAGGTCAAGCCTGGCTTTCAATACTCTTAGAAGAAATGGGGGGGCATTTTTCCATTTTAGGTGTTGTAGAAATCCCAAAAATAGAGAAGATCCATCAAACTTTGGGATCGAAACTGAAGATTATAAAGAAGATAATAGTGAAAAAGATGAAAAGGAAGGTACGATTTTTGTATATTCTCGTGTTCATCACCACCGAAAAATGCTTTGATTTTAACACGTCAATTTGTTACCTATAACTCTTCTTCTTTAGCTTGTAGATTCTGAGGATCGCCATTAGCTAACTAAGACAAAAATGGAGAAGAAACAAAGCTTGAAAACAAAGTTTTCAAGAAGAAGGATGTTTTCAGTGTTTAGTTTTTGTTTTTGATTGACATGTCAGTCTTGTATTAATATTTTATTATTTATTTAATCCGCGTTCATAATAGTGTTAGAAATTTAACGGATGAGTGATGTAAAAAATACGATTTTAAAAGTTTAATGACTAAATTGATCATTTTAAAGTTCAATGACTAAAATAGGTCAAAAAGTAAAGTTGAGTGGTGATTTATATATTTTACCCATAGAAAAAAAAAGAAAAGAAAAAACACAAAAACCTTCCTTTTAAAATTTTGAACTGAAAATGGATCAAACCCTCCCTTCTCATTTTCTTTGAAATGTTCATCTAGGTTTTTCATTTTTGAAGAATCGATGAACTCTAGCCGTGCCGGCCGCCATTGATTGGTGCTGTCCATCGACGGTAAAAAATAAAAATAATTCTTTTTAAAATCTTTTTTAATCCCTAATCTGAATCTATTTTTTTTCAAAATACCGAAAACAATTAAAAAAACAAAAGTATCGTTTAAAAGCTTTTCAAATCTCATTTTTTTTTTAAATTTCAGAATTCGGTCACCCTTATTCGAATTCCAGCGGCAGCGGTTCGTGATGCATGCAAGGTAAGCATTATCCCCTTTTTTATAATTCAAAATTGCAAATAAATATTAGAAAAAAAACAGTAGAAAAATACCTCAAAAATGTATGCTTGTTGCTTGTTATTTCCAGAAAATCAGTAGTATAAGTAGAGAGTCTTGGTCTCAATTACAAAGGATAAATAGTTTATATAGGTATTTTTCATACCAAAAATATAAGGAATAAGAAAAACATGTCAGCTAGGGTTTTATTTGTTCCTATTTTGAGCTAAATGGGCCATCCTTGTAACATGAATCCTTATTTAACTTTTATAGACTCTTGTTTAATCAAATGAACCTTTTATTCGGGTTTTATCTAACAAGTAATAATAATACTACTATATTATATTATAATAAATAGTAAATAATAACAAATAATAAAAATAATAATATATATATATAAAAATAAAAATACGGGTAAAAATCAAGTGACTACACATCTCTACTTGTTTCTAATCGTTCAAGGACTCATATTAGACAACGATATTGATTTGATCCTCCATCAACCTTTTTATTCCTCTTATGCCTAAAATAAATAATTATCTTTAATAAATATAATAATCAAAATATAGATATTTATGACTCTATGAGTTCTTAATGTTCGTTATTTACTATAATATTAAATTAAAATAAAATTTTCACCTATAGATGCACAAGAGTACTATATATAATAATTAAATATATTAAAATTATATTTAAGAGTGTCATATCATGAAAATAATAATTAGTTACATAAATTTATTTTAAAGAAATATTTTATAAATATAAAACTGTAATTAATATTATAAACATAAAAAATATAAAAATATATTATAAACAAAAAATTATGGATTTGATTATGATACAAATTCGATTTTTTGTTCCCTTATTTTTTAAAAAATGTTATTAATAAGTTTATTATTATTATTTAATTTTAAAGAAATTCGAAGGTTTTTAAATTAGATTTGTCGAGTTTGAGAATTTTTTCAGTGAATGAATACCATATATGCGTTTAGGAGGCTAAAAAGGACTAAACTAGAAATTTTGAGATCCAATGGCCATCAACAACGGTGGTCGATGGTGACCAGCAATAGTCAGTGACAATGGTGAGTGGTCGCGAGCAGTGACAAACTTTGATCGAATTTAGGGGTTAAATTGTTATTTGACTTAAAGTTTAAGGGTCAAAAATGATATTTCATCTAGAGTTTAAGGGTTAAATTAGTATTTTATTTTTAAAGTTCAATGGTCAAATTAAAAATTAACCCCCTTTACTTATGTATCACCTCTTCAAACTAACATAAATGAACGAATGACAAAAATATAACAAAGGTAAAGTTCACAAATGATTACTAAAATATGTCTCAATATTCATTTTGGTCATCAAATTTTCAATTATTACAAAATAACCACTAAAATGTCAATTTTGTTACAAAAATGGTCACTAAGCCCTAACTGGCGTTAAGTGGGGTGATGTGGCAGTTTGAGTAAAATTGTTTAAAAGCACAATTAATACTACATATTTATACATTATATCAGTTTGGTCATATTTCAAAAATATTCAATAAATTTAGACTTGTTATTTACAAATTCTATGAATTTAGTCATATTTTTATTAGAAATAATTTAATATTTTCAATAATGTTATTATATATTTAACAATATTACTAAAACGATATTTGCTAAAGAAATTTAATAATACTATTAAAAAGTAATTCAATAATACTATTAAATATTTTTCATAATATTATTAAAAATAATTTAATAATATTATTAAAATTAATATAACAATATTATTAAAAATACTACTAAAAATAATTTAATAATATTATTAAAACGAATTTAATAATTATATTATAAATAGTTTAATAATACAACTAAAATGATTTAATAATATTATTAAAAATAATTTAATAATATTATTAAAAATATTAAATTATTTATAATAAAAAAGGACTAAATATTTTTAAAAATTCTATTGAATATTTTTATTAAATATTATTAAAATAATTTAAGAATATCATTAGCAATAATTTAATAATCTTATCAAAAATATTTTTAAAAATTAATTCAAAAATTTTATTAGAAATAGTTAAATATTTTTGAAGTGTTATTAAAAATAATTTAATAATATTTTTTTAAATAACTTAATAATATTATTAAAAGTATTAAATGATTTGTAATAAAAATAAGACTAAATCGATAGAATTTATAAATAATAAGCTTTGATTTTTTTCTTTTTTCTATTTACGACCAAATTGATCGAATTTATTAATATGTATGATTAATTGTGCTATTCAACAAGTTTACTCAAACTGTCACGTCACTCCACCTAATGACAATTAGTACTCAGTGACCATTTTATAACAAAATCAATAATTTAACTACTATTTTGTAACAATTAAAAGTTTAGTAACTAAAATCAACATTGAGGTATATTTTAGAGACCATTTATTAACTTTATCCATATAACAAATCGATACTATAAGCATTTTAATAACCATTTTTCAAAATTGGTTACAAAAATAAATACTTATATAAAAGAACGGACAATTTTAATAGTTTACCCTTAAAATTAGGATAAATTACACAAACAATTTTAATAGTTTACCCTTAAAATTAGGATAAATTACACAAATAAATACTTATATAAAAGAACGGACAATTTTAATAGTTTACCCTTAAAATTTGAATAAATCACTGAACTCTTTAAGTGACTTCCATGTTCAGTTTACTGTTCATACAATACAATTTCACCAAAGTATGTTCATTAAAATATTCCGTCCCTTGTTTCTCCGTGTTCATTAATATTTTGTCTCCTTTACCGAACAATGTCTAGAACGGACATTACCCGAGCAGAGAATCATATATCCTCACTCCTCTATAATGAGCTGATCTTGAGCCAACGTTTCTGCTAAGAATTGGACTTTTAAAGGGGAAATAAACAAGAGGAAATGTGAGTTTTTTATTGGTTAAATATATTTGGTTCCTATATGAGTTATACCCGATTCCTCTATATAATATGGATTCTTGGTATTCTTTAAAAGCCATTTACTCTCTTTTTGAATAAAAGTTGAAATTATTTAATTGATCAGTTTAAGGTTTAATTAAAATATGGGTTTTCGCCTGGTCAAACAATGGATTGGGGGAAGAATATAGATGGCCACAAATTAATCCACCAAAACGACACTCCAATATCCAGTTTCAAAGTTAATACACAAATTAATCACTAATTTTGTCCGAGATATTAACCCGTTCTTTTAAATAATAAAGAGCTTTCTATTTTATTAATGTCTAAAAGAACAAAAAAAAAACTACTACTACTAGTTTAATTAAATAAGGATTCATATAATCGGCCCCTTTTTATATATATAATTATCATCCAAAGCTTTAAAAATAGTGTAAGTTCTATTTTATTACTTTCTTTATCATTGCTACTTATTTATCCCCTTCGGTCTTATTATATTACTATCTTATTATTATTATGATTATAGTTATTATCTACTTTAAGTTATAAGTTATTAAGTTAAACACCCCAAAGCATTATTATCATAATTAGATGTCCGATTATTATTGTCTGTTTGTTAATTAAGTACTATGCAAATATGTTATTGAAACCCAAAAATGTATATATATGCTATATAACAGCCCATAAATATATAAATAAAGCCCATGTCATTTGTTTGTTATAACAGTCCAATGTATAAAAACCAAAAAATATATATATATTCATGAATACATTTTAGCCCGATAAGGCACAACTAACTAATTAAATCATAAGCTCTAATCTGATAAAATAAAAACCCTAATTTATCATGTTTGTGCGCCGTAGGATCTCCACCGTCAGATCTGGTGCGGATCTGACGGTCCAGATGGCATCAAGAGCATCCTCCAATCGTCGCATGCGCCGCACACGCGTTTGTTTGATCTCTCCACGCGTGCGTGGATTACACGCATGCCGGTTCATATGCCTCTATCTTTTCATATTCCGTACGACACCAACGCGGGACGACAGCCTTTCCATCTTCATCTCCACGCTAGCAATGAGAGCCACTGGCCGAGGGCTACATCCGCACCGCCTCGCCACGTCGATAGCCTCGCCAGCAAGCCATCTCTCTGGTTCCCTTCCCCTCGTACGAGAGCCACAGCAAGCAAGAAACAGAAATGACACGGGTTATCAAAATACAAGAGGAAAAATCGGCAATTTCAAAAATGCAATGAGATGTCAGATTGGCAGAAGGAGGCCAATAAGATTATTAGGATTTTCAAAGGCAATAAAGTAGAGAGAAACACAAAAGCCTCAAGCATTCGAGGTATACCTCTTCTTCCGATTTCCATTTTAGCATATAATTATAAGCATACATAGATTAGGGTTTTAGATCCTTTACCTCCAGTTTTAAGTCTCCTTTCGTGTTGATTCGCCTTCGGACGTTTCATCTTTTACGCGATCGGTGCCGCTCTTCGCCAACGATAAGCTTGCCGAATCTTTTGAGGCCGCGAATAGTGAGTCGGACAAAGTGATAGCCTAAAAAGGGGTCGGTCTTGGGTCTCGGTTTTCAAAGCAAAAGATTTTTTATTTATGTTTTTACAAAAATAAGGGGTTTTTATCGTTTTAAAATAAATGTGGTTTTAGATTTAGGTTCGGAGTGAAAAGAGAGTTTTTTGGTTGGTTTTCGATCTCGCCTGCCGCCAGCGAGCGATGATCGACGCGACAGAAAAGACGCCGAAAAACAGGATTCACGGTGGTTTTTGGGTTTGGTGGCTGGAATTTGGGTTTGGGGATGAACACCACGTCAGCGTTCATCCCTGTTTCAGAGTCTGGGAGAAAGCTTTAAAGCTTGAGGGTTTGGTTTTTGGCCAAAAGAAGAAATTTTGGGCTAAAACGTCCCTATTTATAATGTTTAAGCATTTTAAAAGTAGTTTATTCATCGTTTAAATCCCTCCACGTTTTGATAATTATGCCCCGCACTTTTAAATCACAACATTAGTCCCTCATCATAGAAATCGTGCTCCGGAAGACTTTCGTCTCTTGTAATTACGCCTTGGGTCCCTCTGATTTTTAGAGGCTTTGCATTTCCGTCCCTTTGTGTCCAATTCTGTTTGTTTCTAAAAAAATTTGGTCCCTTGTTTTAGTTTTTTTACATTTTGGTGCAAATTCCAGTGCCTTTTTTGTCCCTTGTTGCATGTATTTTATTTTTCGTCTTTTTTATCGTTGATAATCTTGCTTTAATTTGTTGGATTTGTGGTTGATGAAGTTATATATTATGTGGTTGTTATAATATTTTTTTATAACATATGCTTATAATATATAGTTTGGTTATAGAATACAATTTTTACATGTTATACAATATATTTCATGTATATAATATATGTTTTCATATATAATATATATAAGATGTAATTTTCTTATATAACTTATGATAAATATTCTTCTTTTAATATATATATATATCGCTTAATTTTATATAGCATATGTTATGTTTTTTTATAATATATATTAAGGTTTTTGTATATAATAGTATTTTTATATACGATATAAGTTTTTAATATATATATATTATAAGTTTCTTTTATAATGTATAACACATAGCCTTTTAAGATATGTAATATAATTTCAAATATATATATAATATTTTTTTAAATATGTTTTATAGCAAGTCTATATTCATGTTATGGGGCTTTTGGGCCTTCTTGTGTTTTTGGGCTTAGGGCTTGCTTTAGTTTAGGTGGGTTTTGGGCGTGTTAGGTTAATCTTAGGTTAGAATTAGGTAAACTTAATTTAATTAGTTTAAAATCGTATGCTCGTCTCATAGGGCACGATCTTTAAATTAATTAAATTAATTAAATTAATTTATGATTAGTTTTTTAGAGCCGTAGTTAGACCTAGGGTTCGAATTAATTTAGTGAATTTAAATTTACCCTTGGCTTATCGAGATAAATGTTAAATTCATTAAGTTAATCGAACATTCCTTAATACCTTTAAGAAAAAATTGGCATTGGGATTAGATCGTCATTTTAATTAAAACCATGACTAATTAACTTGATTTGTTTTAAATAGTATCATTGGCTTATTGGAATACTAGTTTAAAACTGATCGAATTAATTATCATGTTACAAGATAATTCATAATTTGTTAGGGTTTTCTAGCCTTTTAGGGTTAACTAATTTAGGGTTAAATATTTAGATTCACCTAATTATTAATTAGATCACTAATTGGGTCTTCTATTGGGTGGGCTTTTGTGTGTTTATTTTCAAGCCCTTTCGTGACATGCATTCTAATTGTCATCCATATGACCCCATTTTACACGTGATAATTGATCAATTTGAATCATAAAAGGGAGGTATTTATTAATCCTGATATTTGTGTCGTAACAGTCCAAGCTAAAAGGATGTTGACCAAATATTACCGACCTAAGGTAAGATTCAAACTTGGTAAAATCATTACATCATATCTTAATTGCTTGCACTATGCATAAAGGTGACGTAAGAATTTCGAACCATAAATTAACACGACAACAGGGCATATATGATGTCGGTTTAATCTATGATCCGTTGTATCGTCAACCTTATTAATTAAATGTCCAATTAAATTGAACTCACCAATTTGATAAAGCCCGATCGATTAAAGTCAATTTCCAATTAAGTACGCCAAATTAAATTCAATTCAAATTTCAATTAATTTCCTTCATTTTAAAAGCAACAAATATTTTGGTACCGATTTCCTGGCGTGATGGGGTGCTAATCATTCCCCATGCGTAACCAACTCCCGGACCCTTTCAAAATGAATCTATGGTTTCTTATGGTGTCCGGCCTACCTTATCCAAGCGAACGGTGACGACTCTAAGTGTTTTATTATTTTTAAAAGAATACGAATTTTCAAAAGAAATCCCTTTAAATCAAAATTACAGAGAATGATTTGGGTATAACCTGTAGCACCCGAACCCCAATTTAAGAGATTAAGAAGAGGTCGCTACAAGAATCATATATCCTCACTCCTCTATAATGAGCTGATCTTGAGCCAACGTTTCTGCTAGGAATTGGACTTCTAAGGGGGAAATAAACAAGAGGAAATGTGAGGTTTTTTTGGGTTAAATATATTTGGTTCCTATATGAGTTATACCCGATTCCTCTATATAATATGGATTCTTGGTATTCTTTAAAAGCCATTTACTCTCTTTTTGAATAAAAGTTGAAATTATTTAATTGATCAGTTTAAGGTTTAATTAAAATATGGGTTTTCTCCTGGTCAAAGAATGGATCGGGTGGAAGAATATAGATGGCCACAAATTAATCCACCAAAACGACACTCCAATATCCAGTTTCAAAGTTGAATAAGATTACCTCTTCAGCTGCAGCAAATAATGAATAGAAAGGAGGATGGGATCCTTTTATCTTTTCTAAATTCCTCCTATCATACTTTGATGACCTTCACAAAATTGTAATCTGTAAACTAGTTGGCAAAAAAAAAAAAAAAGATTGAATTCTAATGTCGAGAATTGAACACGGGAATCCTAGGTGAAAACCAGATATCCTAACCACTGGACAAGAATAGAATGCTTGTTGATAAAATTTAACATATTGGTTTTAATACTATATGCACTGTATATCTTCAGAGAGTGTCATTTAGTGACATTTGATTTTTTTGGGGTATAATACCAAAAAGTGATCTATTGCTTAACTGGTTAGTTATTTTGGTCCATATATATTTTTGAAACAATTTAACCCTCAAAAATTTTATTTTAGACCAAAATAACCCCTCTCATGATGAAAATTGTTAGTTAACTAACAATAAATAGCTTGAAATGACATGACACTTACATGTCAATGCATGATGACATAACAATGTAATATAGATAAAATAAGGGTGTTCACGGGTGGTTAACCTTACCGGAACATCTTATATGTACGGTTACTATAATACCTCAAAATTTTGGCTAGTGACCAAAATGAATAAAATGAAAGTTTGATGACTAAAGTATAAATTTTGGAAAAGTTTAGGGACTAAATTGTAATGTTCAAAAGTTATGTATTTTAGTCCCGTAAATGAATAGTTTACCCCCAAGAATGATTTTTTCGTGTTACCTAGATTTTTCGTACATAATTTGTGTTAAGAGCTATAAAGAGTTAAGTTTTTGGAAAATTCAGATAATCGGATCGAATCGAATATTTGGGATACTTGGTTAGATGATAAGATAAGGTTAATAATATCTTTTCCATGCCTTAAATCGGAGGTATTTAACATGGACCATTGGATTGTAGATTTTCCATGTTAAATATGAGCCGTTGGAAGGCAAGATTGTAATTTTGGAAAATTACAAGGGCACAGTTGGTAACTACTAACTTATTGATTTATTTTTTACCCTTGGATGAATAAAGTGACATGTGGAAAGCTTTGGAGCATTGGATATCAAGGTTAAAATAGTCATTTAACTATTAAGAAGACTTTTAATATAAATAAGACTAATATAATGTCATTTGACATAAATCAAAGAAATAAAAAAGTATAGAAATTTCTTCATCTCTCTTCATTTTCCCGTGAGCTTCTCCTAAGGTAAGGAAACATTTTCTTTTTGATTTTCAAGCCATTCTATTAGGAATTTTAATGAAAGCATGACATACAAAATTGATCTACATGAAATTATCTATCATTTGGTATTAATTGCTCATACTTTCCGTGCTTAAATCTCGACTTCTTGAAATTAGTGGATGAAGAGGATGTTGGATTTTGATATGGAAATGATTGATTATGCTTATAAATGATGTTTTGAAGTTTAATTCATGCTTGAATCAAGTTGGAAATCAAGTATATAGTGACCTTTCATATTCAGTCGAAGTGAAGAGATTAGAGAAAATTACGGAAGAATTTTATTAAGGTTAGATATGTGGAGTTGATGATTCTACAAGCTTTATAGTGTTGTTTGGACCAAATTGGAAGTTTTTTAAGGTTAAAGGATTAAATCAGATAGTACAAAAATTAAGGGGTTTAAAGTGGAAGTTGGTTAAATTGAGGTATCATGCTTGAATAAATGTTAGAATGATTTATTAATCATTCTTTGATTTGGATATGAAAGAAAATTTGAAGTATTGAGATTGGTATGAATTGTATGAAGTGAATTAGTATCGAATAAACTTTGAAAGAATTTATAGGAATTTCTTTTCCTATTACGTACCTATGTTAGTATGATACTAACATATATATTTTTTAAAATATACATGTGTTATAAATGATGCACGTATAAATCATGATAAAAATCAGAATCGAGCTAGCAACCAAGGAAAGGAAAAGGATCAAAAGTAAAGCTTAGCGAAGATATAAATTTTGACATATATAAAGTGTCAGGGTTAGTGCAATGCATACATAACATGATACATGGATATTAGGAAGACTTGTGATTAGCATGATATTTATGTCATTAATTATATATTTGACATGTTTTAAATATGTCAAAAGTTGAATATAAATGCATGGATCACTAGTTATATATGATGTTATATTATGAATGTTATTTCGGTTATGAACTGAACAATGTTCAATTATGTTGATATACATTGCGGTGGACAAAATAAATATGGAATATATGCCCAAGTATGTCATTGAGGGACAGGGTATAGTTGGCATGCCATAGAGTCTCGCAACACGCTGCATACTCGGTTTAGCACTATAGTGTATATAAAGGACACTTAGTGCATATGATGGGCACGACCTTATATGTATTATGGTGGGTAAGACCTTATGTGTATTAGCACTTCGATGGATATTTGACACGTGTTCCCAGGGTCCTCATAGGCTTATATTTGGGCTATGATTTATTGATTAATAAACTATAAACAGGTAAAAGAGTTTATGAACTCTCAAATTAAACGGCAAGAATATTGGTAAGAAAATTATATCCAGTTTATATTATGTTAATATATGATTAACATAATGGTAATACATATTTAGTGATCTTGATGCATGATTATGGTTACATCTGTATATTTATAAGTATGTAGTATTGGCATTGGATTTTATTATTGCCTCACTAAGTGTATACTTAGAGTGTGATGATTTTCACGCGTAGGTAAAAAAAAAAGAATCAAAGTAAGGAGCAGTTGACATCTTATCAGCAGAAAGTATAACTACGGTATCAGTAATAACATCTTTTGATGTATTTTGATGTTACTAGATGGCATGTATTTGTCAATATTAGTCGGTTTTAATCTAGTCTTAATATGGTTTGTAATAACTTATAAACTAGTTTATTTTGATAATGAAGGGTGAGTAATTATATTAAAATTAAAAAAGGGTTAGATGGATTACTAGTATATAAATCGGATAACTTTTTGAAAAAAAATAAATAGAACTATTAATTAGATTTTTAAATTAAGTAGTATTTTGACAGTTATATTGCTTATAGGGTGTAGTTATAAAATGCTAAGTTGCTGCCTAGAATTGGAATTAATTTGGTTGATTAAAAATTAGATAAAGCGATTTTGTTAGGATAAAAAATGGTTTAATAGTGTTTTCTAAATAAATGATTATTATAGATTGTTAGCAATTCATTACGTGACACTCTAACTAGTATTGGAGATTAAATACCGGTAAGGGTGTTACATTTATTGGTATCATAGCTACAGGTTTAGCCGGTTCTGGATATGAATCAGACCTGCAGAGAGTCGAGATTATATACATGCCACTAGGATGTCAAAATTACTGGTATTTGTATAAATATGCTTTGATGCCTACTAATTAGTAATGTTGCTCCTTACTTATGGGGGATGATTGTGACATTAACAGATGTCAGATCATCAGGAATCTCGTCAGGGAGCTGAGGGTGATATCCCTGCTCAAAGCGAGAGTAATGAGGTGAATCAGAATCTATATCCTGTTCAGCAGAATGTAGAGCAGCCAGCTCAAGAACAACGAAATATGCCTGTACAACATCAAGGCTTATTTCTGCAGGCATTGGATACTATTTTAAATCGTCGAGCACCAATATCAGTTCCAAGGGAATTAAGGAAGATGAAAGTACCAAAATTTCGAGGTGATATTGATGCAGATCCAATGGCTGTTGATTACTGGTTAAATGATGTCAAAATCATGCTGAGAAGAATCCCTTGTGATGATCAAGGAAAGTTGGAGGGAGTTGTATCTTTACTGATAGAGCAAGCTAGTGTATGGTGGAATGTAGTCACTGCATGAGTTACTCCAGAGCAGATTACGTGGGAATTCTTTCTAAAAGAATTCAAAGAAAAATA
This sequence comes from Hibiscus mutabilis, assembly GCA_019671005.1. Taxonomy (NCBI): domain Eukaryota; kingdom Viridiplantae; phylum Streptophyta; class Magnoliopsida; order Malvales; family Malvaceae; genus Hibiscus; species Hibiscus mutabilis. Next base: position 21,072,930 of record CM033718.1, on the reverse strand, counting down.
TATTGGGGACATTTTTATTGAAGAAATGAGACAATAGGTTTTGGATCTAAAACAGTATGGTAGGTCAGTCTATGAATACGAATACGAGTTCAATAGATTGAGCTGATTTGCAAGAAAGTTTCTTCCAACCGAAAAATCCAGAATTAAAAAATTCGTAGCTGGGTTGGATAAAAGGGTATTGGTTTCTCACAATTTTGTTGCTTTTCAAGAGGCAGTAAATCGAGCAAAGGTTATGGAAAAAGTTGACTTCGAGGATAAAATAGGGAAACAGGCTTAGACCGGAAAAAGGTCAGGAGGTTCTCTTACTACGTCTTTATTTAAACGCAGTAAACGATTTCCATAGCAAAATCCAGTAGCATTAGCTGCTTCGGCTAAAAAGGGATTTTTCAGAGGAAAGTCAAAGTAGGCTCAGACTAATACTACAAGTACTTAAGGCTCCAGATTTTGACCTATTCCAGAATACGAACACTCTAGAAAAAGGCATTTTGGTTAGTGCTGGTTCATTGGTGGGGCATGCTACCGTTGTGGGCAAACTGGTCACTTTAAAAAGAATTGTCCAGAGCTTTAACCAGATCAGTCAGTTGTAGCACCTTAGAAAAACATAGGAAACAAAGGTGTCAAACTAGGAGTTTCAGCAAGCACATCTAATAGAGAAAGCAAGATTGCTACTCGAGTATATAATATCATGACTGCTAATGATCGAGATGACTTAGAGATCGTAACAGGTATGATTAAACTTTTTGGCAGACCTATTTTTGCATTGATTAATCCAATCTCTACCCATTCTTATATTAGTTCTAAAATAGTACTTGAAAGAAATATCCCGGTAGAACCAATTTTGAGTGGGGTAGTTGCTATTAATCCGATAGGACAAATTTCCAAAGTAAGTCGAATATGCAAAAAGTGTTCTATAAAGATTCAAGAAAATGAATTTCCAGCTGACCTTATGGAATTACCCTTCCAAGAGTTTGAAGTCATTCTTGGAATGGATTGGTTATCGGCATATGATGCTACGGGTGAATTCCGATTAAAAAGAGAAATTTTAAAAGGACCAGATGGCTCAGAAATAATACTTGTAGGTGAAAGGATGAATTATCTTAGTAACGTAGTATCAGCTGTAACTACTAGAAAGTTATTATCACATGAGTGTGAAGCATATTTAGCTCATGTAATAAATACTCAGGAAACAAAGAGAGATCTAAAAATATTCCAACGGTGCAGGAATTTTGAGATGTTTTCCCAAATGAACTATCGGGATTACCTCCAGATTGAGAGGTGGAATTTGGTATTGATGTGCTTCCTAGAACAACATCAATATCAATGGCACCTTACAAGATGACTCCTACGGAACTTAGAGAGCCGAAGGCTCAATTACAAGAATTATTAGATTGGGGTTTTCTACGACCTAGTATATCACCTTGTGGAGCTCTAGTCTTGTTTGTGAAACAGAAAGATGGATCAATAAGGTTATGTGTGGATTATCGTCAGCTTAATAAAGTGATGGTAAAGAATAAATATCCTTTTCCAAGGATTGATGATCTCTTTGATCAATTTAAAAGAGCAACAGTATTTTCAAAAATTGATCTCCGATTGGGGTATTATCAATTGAAGATCAAAGAAGTAGATATACCAAAGACAGCTTCCAGAACTAGATATGGGCATTATGAGTTTGTACTAATGCCTTTTGGACTTACAAATGCACCAGAAGAATTTATAGATCTAATGAATCGGGTATTTCATCCATATTTAGACCAATTTGTGGTGGTATTCATAGATGATATATTAGTTTATTCTAAAACCAAAGAGGATCATGATACTCACATCCGAGTAGTTCTTCAGATCCTCCGAGAAAAGAAATTATATGCAAAGTTGTTAAAGTGTAAATTTTGGTTGTTTGGGGTAGCTTTCCTCGGACATATAGTTCCAGCTAAAAGGATTCGAGTCGACCCTAAAAAGATTCAAGCAATCCTAGAATAGAAAATCCCTAAGAATGTATTCGAAGTGAGAAGTTTCTTGGGATTAGTTGGTTATTATCGGCGGTTCGTGAAAGACTTTTCAATGATTTCCGCTCCAATAATTAAGTTATTAAGAAATGATGTGCCATTTGTTTGGATAGATAAATGTCAGGAAAGTTTTGACAAATTAAAGAAGATATTAACAGAAGCTCATGTTTTGGTACAACCAGAATTGGGGAATGATTTTATAATATATAGTGATGCATCCCATAATGGTTTGGATGTGTATTAATGCAAGAAGGGAAGGTGATAGCATACGCTTCTCGACAACTCAAAACTCATGAAAGAAATTATCCTACCCATGGTTTAGAGTTGGCTACAGGAGTGTTTGCTTTAAAGATTTGGCACCACTACTTATATGGTGAAAATGCTATATCTACACTGATTATAAAAGTTTGAAATACTTGTTATCTCAAAAGAAGCTTAATTTGAGGCAAAGAATGTGGATAGAATTGATCAAGGATTATGATGTAATTATTGATTATCATTCGAGGAAGGCTAATATGGTAGCAGACGCACTTAGCCGAAAATACATTTTCTGCTTAGAGAGCATTGAATGCTCAGTTGAAATTACAGGAAAATGGTGCAATAATGGCTGAACTTCAAATTAAGCCTACCTTGATAGGAAGAATTAAAGAATTACAAGCAAAGGATGAAAAATGCTTGGAAAAGAAAAAACAAGTTGAACATGGTGAATCTAAAGATTTTGAAATAAAACCAAATGGATGTCTATACTACAAGGGATGTGTATACATTCCTAAATATAAGGGATTAAAGAGGGAAATACTTTCGGAGGCACATTACAGTCCTTTAACTATGCATTTAGGAGGCAACAAAATGTATCAAGATATAAAGAGTCGATTTTGGTGGTCTAGCATGAAACGAGCTATCACCGAGTTTGTTGCTAAATGTTTAACTTGCAAACAAGTAAAGACGGAACATCAAGTTCCATCAGGATTACTTCAACCTATTTTAATTCCACAATGGAAGTGGGAAAATGTTACTATGGATTTTGTAACAGGCTTACCGCTGATGCCAAGTAAGAAAGATTCGATTTGGGTGATTGTGGATCGATTGACTAAACCGACACATTTTATAATAGTTCAAACAGACCATTCCTTAAACAAGATAGTAGAGTTATATATTAAGGAAATTGTTAGATTACATGGTGTTCCTATATCTATTATCTTGGATAAAGATCCAAAGTTTACTTCAACGTTTTAGAGTGCATTACATGAAGCATTGGGAACTTGGCTACACTTCAGTACTGCTTTTCATCCTCAAATGGATGGACAATCAGAGAGAACTATTCAGATACTCGAAGATATGCTCAGAGCGTGTATAATGAATTTTGCAGGCTCGTGGCAAAAATATCTTCCAATAGCTGAATTTGCTTATAACAACAGTTACCAATCAAGTATAAAGATGGCACCTTATTAGTCATTATATGGAAGAAAATGTCGAAGCCTTTGAATTGGTTCGAGCTAGAGGATCGAAAAATCATTGGACCAAGTCTTCTGCAAGAAGTGGAGGACAAGGTAAAAATAATTCAAGATAATCTCAAGGCCGCTTCTAACAAACAAAAGTCGTACTCAGATCTTAAAAGAAAAGGTATTGAGTTTGAAGTTGGAGATAATGTATTTTTTAAGGTTCACCCTGGAAAAGATATTACGATTTGGACGAAAAGACAAACTTAGTCCAAGATTCATTGGTCCTTATGAAATTTTAAAAAGGGTTGGCCCAGTTGCATATCAACTGGCATTACCACCAGAGATGAGTAAGGTACATGATGTTTTTTGTAATACCCTAATTTTGTCCGGGTATTTTTTTATATATAATTCTCTATAAATAAAACCAAATATAAATAAATAAATAGTATGATATAACACAATAATAAATAATGCCTTTAACAATCCTTAAATCCATTTATAATGTCCATAATACATTCTTAAATTACATTTTAAGTCCATTTACACACATAAAATGAGTTACAAGCCCGAAATATAAAGATAGGCCCATTACAAGCTTATTCCCGCCTAAATTATATATTAATCTGCCCCAAGAAACACAAATGGCCCAATTGTGCTTTTAAAGCCCACCAAAATGGGGGTTGGAATGGACACATGGCACACCGCCATTGGCCCTTTCCCATTTCACGCGGATTATAACTCCACTGACGTCAGCGTCTGCGCCAGCTATAAATAGAGAGAGAGAAATTAATAATGGGCTAATAATGAAGCAATAATTTCTAGGCATTAATTCGGAGAGAGAAAAGTCATGAGTCTTACCAGAAAGCTGAAAGGACACCGGAAAGTTGAATCGATCGCTGGAGAAGATCATCGGAGCTACTGCAACACCGATTGAGTATGTCAGAAGGTAGCATTTCTTACTTTTTTCATTTACCTATATAAAAACGCATAACAAATCAGATCTAAGATTCAAAACCTAAAAAATAGTAGCTTAAAGAACTAAAACCTAGATCTAAAATAAAACACAAATTAGAGGGTTTAAAGGCTTATCTGATGCTTATGGAAGAGTTTCTTGGTTGCTGAGAGATTTTGAGGTTCTGGCGGAGTTGAAGAGGGTAAAATAGGTTCAGTTAGGGTAGTTTTGGCTTAGGATCAGGCGAAGAAGGGTGGATTCTATTGAATCTGGGCTTAGATTAGGGTTTAGGGTAAAAAGACGGTGAAAATAGGTGTTTTAGGGTTTTTCTGACGACGACAACCAACGGCCAAAAATTGCCTCACGGCAGTGATCGGTCGCTCGAGCGAGGTTAAGGATGATCGGAGATAAAAGGTTGGCCGAAAAAGACTGGAGACATCAGCTGGTGGCTGGCGTCGCCTTTGACGGCCAGCGAATAGGCTGGAGTAGGATCAAAGATGGTGGCAATCGATTGAAGAGAGGTGGTGATGATGAACTAGGGATGAACATCTTAAGGGTTTTGATCTAGAAAAACAAGGAAAGTGAGGGAGTTTAGTGTTTGTTGAGATCAAATGGGAAGAAACAGATGAACTAGTGAGGAATATAGGCTTTAGATAAAAAAAAAGATGGGTTTTTCTGGGTTTAGGTGTTATGGACGAGAGGATTTGGGTGTTATAAAAGTTGAAAATCTAAAAAAAGGGAAAAAAGAAAAAAAAAGAACGGCTGAGAGGGTCTTTATATAGGCCGAGGTTCGGGCCTCAGGGCTCGCGAACCCCCACAACAGCTCGCGTACTTCTATATTGGGCTTCATACCGTGGCCCTCCAGTATACAATTCTTTCAATTTATTCACCATTTACCTTTTAATTCGGCCCTCCAATTTACATTCCTTTCAATTTAGTCACCGTTACCTTGTAATTGGACACCTAAATTTTAATAATAATTCAATTGGACCCCTATTTCAACTTTAATTTTAATCGTTAAATTGTTTAAGTTTGATTGTTTGCTTAAATTAAATGTATGTTTGTATATTTTAAAAAATTGAGCATGTAGTTTAATTATTTAGATAATTCATCACTTAGTTTGTTTAATTAATTAGAGCTTTAGATTTGAGTTCTTTAATTAGGTTTAAATAATTGATTAGAGAGATAATTGTAGCAAATTAGTACATATTAAATGAGAAATTTTAACGTGTTAATTTGGGTAATATCTCACATGTATTGAGATGTTATTCCAACAACACTCTTAAATGGAACATTTAATATTTACTATCACTTTGAATTTGAAAAATGACTTAGATAGTTAATTAGAGCCCTAATTAGGACTATTTCTTTAAATAATTAGAATTGATAAATTGAATAGAAATGTTATTTGATTAATCGATTTCAATATGAATAATTTCCAATTCGTCGGATGTTATCTCATAGAAATCTTTTAAGTCCATAACATTTAATTATAAATAATTAAATCAATTAGAGCCTTTTTACATTTGAACTTAAAATTAATAAGACCATAAGTGATCATGCATTGAGAAACCTTTTATATTATAAATATATTTTGAATACGAATAAGAGTGTCCTAAAGCATTTGGGCGTTCTTAACCTCGTATTCGAATAAAATGTATTTCCTTATAAGAGGATATCTCCATTCCAAATTCAGCTATTGATGATTGATTAAATTAAATTCAAATTATTATTCGAAAAAGCTAAAATGCCACGTGAAATTAATTAAGGTACCGATAACGGGCGTTTGTGGGGGTGCTAATCCTTCCTCACACGTAACCGACTCCCGAGCCCAAATCGTTTTAAAATGAATCTCTGGTTGTTTTTATGGTGTCTGGTCTACCAAAGTGACCGGTGGCGACTCCAAATTAGCTTTCAAAACTAAATAAAGGATTTAATATGAAAAAACCCTAATTTTCAATATTTAATAAATTTAAATGGATAAAAACTTGATTTTCAAAAGAATCAATCGTCGGGCTATTTTTTCCACATTCCGATTTAAAAATGGCCGCAACATTTTTCATGTATCCATGCTTAAAAAATATCGATCAGATCATTCGCATGTCATTACACCAGAAGAAATTGAAATTCAACTGGATTTGACATACGATGAGGAACCTGTAAGAATTCTAGCTCGAGGAGAAAAACAGTTAAGGAATAAAAAGATTCCTCTAGTAAAAATCTTGTGGAGAAACCACAAAGTGGAAGAAGCTACTTGGGAAACGGAGGAAACAATGAAAAAATATTATCCGTATCTTTTTGAACCAATTACGTAAAGAAAATTTGAGGACGAATTTTCTTATGGGGGAGAATTGTAATACCTCAAAAATTTGGCTAGGACCAAAATGAATAAAAAGAAAGCTATGTGACTAAAGAATAAATTTTTGAAAAGTTTAGGGACTAAATTGTAATTTTCAAAAGTTATGTATTTTAGTCCCGTAAATGAATAGTTTACCCCCAAGAATGATTTTTTCGTGTTACACAGATTTTTCGTACATAATTTATGTTAAGAGCTATAAAGAGTTAAGTTTTTGGAAAATTCAGATAATCGGATCGAATCGAATATTTGGGATACTTGGTTAGATGATAAGATAAGGTTAATAATATCTTTTCCATGCCTTAAATCGGAGGTATTTAACATGGACCATTGGATTGTAGATTTTCCATGTTAAATATGAGTCGTTGGAAGGCAAGATTGTAATTTTGGAAAATTAAAAGGGCAAAGTTGGTAACTACTAACTTATTGGTTTATTTTTTACCCTTGGATGAATAAAGTGACATGTGGAAAGCTTTGGAGCATTGGATATCAAGGTAAAATAGTCACTTAACTATTAAGAAGACTTTTAATATAAATAAGCTAATATAATGTCATTTGACATAAATCAAAGAAATAGAAAAGTATAGAAATTTCTTCATCTCTCTTCATTTTGTCGTGAGCTTCTCCTAAGGTAAGGAAACATTTTCTTTTTGATTTTCAAGCCATTCTATTAGGAATTTTAATGAAAGCATGAAATAAAAACTTGATCTACATGAAATTCTCTATCATTTGGTATTAATTGTTCATACTTTCCGTGCTTAAATCTTGAGTTCTTGAAATTAGTGGATGAAGAGGATGCTGGATTTTGATATGGAAATGATTGATTATGCTTAGAAATGATGTTTTGCAGTTTAATTCATGCTTGAATCAAGTTGGAAATCAAGTCTATAGTGACCTTTCATATTCGATCAAAGTGAAGAGATTAGAGAAAATTATGGAAGAATTTTATTAAGGTTAGATATGTGGAGTTGATGATTCTATAAGTTTTAGAATGTTGTTTGGACTAAATTGGAAGTTTGTTAAGGTTAATGGATTAAATCGGATAGTATTGAAATTAAGGGGTTTAAAGTGGAAGTTGGTTAAATTGAGGTATCATGCTTGAATAAATGTTAGAATGATTTATGAATCATTCTTTGATTTGGATATGAAAGGAAATTTGAAGTATTGAGATTAGTATGAATTGTATGAAGTGAATTAATATCGACTAAACTTTGAAAGAATTTATAGGAATTTCTTTTCCTGTTACGTACCAACATTAGTATGATACTAACATGTATTTTTTTTAAAATATGCACGTGTTGTAAATGATGCACGTATAGATCGTGATCAAAATCAGAATCGAGCTAGCAACCAAGGAAATGAAAAGGATCAAAAGTAAAGCTTAGCGAGGATTTAAATTTTGACATATATAAAGTGTCAAGGCGAGTGCAATGCATACATAACATGATACATGGATATTAGGAAGACTTGCGATAAGTCTACCTTGTTTATATTAACATAATATTTATGTCATTAATTATATATTTGACATGTTCTCGATTTGTCAAAAGTTAAATATAAATGCATTGATCACTAGTTATATATGATGTTATATTATGAATGTTATTTCGGGTATTGATAAGTGTTCAAAAGTACTATTTTTATTACCCTTTTTACTCATATTATTGTTAGACTTAGGCTCATATTAGTTGTATAATTAGTCATTCATACATTAATTCATGTTTCTTTCCACCGTTGAGCTTGATTACATAACTTGGTGATTTTTGTGGAAAAAGATGCTGCTTTGGTGTGTTTTTGTGTGTGTACAGAATCACTTGCCTAACAAGGCTGGAACCAGTTGCCAAGGCAATACATGAAGAAGATGTCGAGCTGTTGCCAGGGCAATGCATGAAGGAGATGCCGAGCTAGTTGCCAGGGTAATGAATGAAGGAGATGCCGAGCCAGTTTCTAGGGCAATTGTCGACAAAGAATAAGGTGATATGGTAGTCGAAATTGATGACTAGACAAGCCCAAGATGACATGGAGCAAAGTTAAATCCCAAAGGATTTTGATTTCCATGAAGAGGTTAAAGAGAAATTAAATCCCAAGAAGATAGGAGAAGTTCTAGAAGGAATTTAAATATAATAAAGAATTATATTCTTTAAAGATAATTTAATTCCAACTTAACTTCCTCCTAAAGAAGGATTTTGACCTAGCCATCTCCTATTTAAAGGACCAAGCCGTCAAAGAGAGGTGAGCAAGAAGAGGGAAAATTTCGACAACTCCATAGGGCAAGAGGAGAGAAATTTCGACAAAAGAGCAAGGGGAGAGAGCTCGATTTCTTCTTCTTCTTCTTCTTTACTTCCATTAGATTCATGGTTTGGGGATTATTCTTGGTATATCTTTTGAACCCAACCATGAACTAACTTGATTGGTTGGGGTTATTGTCTTTTGTTGTTGTGAGAAACAATTGGATTTTGTTTAGGTAATAAGAGTTTGCACTTTCAATTCAAGCTTTACTCATTCTTGGCTTTTATTCTTGTTTGCGAGTGAATTGGGAGAGGATCTCGTAACTTCATCTATTTATCTAATATCAGGAGAGTTAGATTCAAGAAACGATTGAGTATGGTCTTTATTCAATCTATTGATGGTGAAGATTAATCCGGCTTAGGAATAAGTTAAGGATTTCAACGGCTAAGAGGAGCGCAAGATTGGTTGTTGTTCACCCTTGATTCACGCAGGGATATATTATCAAGGCATGCACAAGTAGCTAGAGTTTCGACTTAGGGATAAGAAGAAACCATTGAAGAACGCTCCGCCGAACCTTGAAGTTGCTGCCCAGCCACCCAAGTAGTTGCCCAGCTAGTCGCCCAGGCAACCATCGATTAGTTGCCAAGGCAACCCCGCTGTGCAAGCTGCCATGGCAACTGAGTTGCCCTTGCACTCTTTTACCAAGACGATCCAATCGGCTATCACTCCACAACTCACGATAACCTGGCCTGTTCTCTCTTTTTCTTTCATCTATTCTTTTAGTTTATTGCTTTTACTTTACTCATTAAAATCAACTCCTACTATCAATTGTGTTTTTACTTTTACAGTGCGATAACTAAAGCAAAGTGGCCCAAACCAATCCCTGTGGAGACGATACTCGTATCACTTTATTACTTGCGACATGTATACTTGCACAATTGCGTAGCACTTATTACATGCAACAAGTTTTTGGCGCCGTTGCCGGGGATTGGCAATTGGTGTTAGTTGTTTTTGTTATTGCATTTTTTCTCTTAGTTTTACTAACTTTTCTTTTTGTTTGTTTTATCAAAAAAAATTAGGTGCGCTACAAGTTAAGGGACATCAACATGTCGGGAAATAAAAGCCGATCTATTCGAGAGTTGATGTTGGAAGATATGAATCAATCCAATCAAGAGTTTCTTGCACCCTTTGATGATTACCTATACCAACTGAGAAAAGCCCAAAGAGCCTATATCGTGGAAAACTCTTGTGTTATGTGTGGAGAACATCATGTGTTTGAAAATTGCCCTCACATTTTCGGGGCATATGACTACATAGAGGACCATAGAGGGAACCAACAACAAAATTCTTCATGGTATGGTCAAAAAGCGCAAAATTGTTTTTACCATAACAATTTTGCCGCAACAACAGATATGCCATGGCAATGTAGTCCTTTTCAAGAGCATTTCAATTCCTTGGAGGAAACGTTGCTAGCTTCCTTGGCTAGACTTGACGGATCAATTGAAGAGATTCGAGAGCTATCAAAGTCCATGGATACGAGGATAGCTCAGTGGGATGCAATCTTAGGGGATTCAGAAGTTCAATTGAGGAGATCCACATATGCCATGGATAACATGCACCAACAATCCATTCTTGGGGATACTGACGTCCCAAGGCAAGAGGACAAGGAACAATGCAAGGAAAGCTCTCCAATGTGTGAGGAACAACTAAAACCTTAAAGTCAAAAGGATGCCAATGAGAGAGACTGCCCAACACATGATGAGCCTGAGCAACAAATTACCTCGACAATGATTGAGGAGCCTGAACAGAGCAATGCCACGACAACACTCAATGAAGCTGAGAACAACAATACTACAGCAAATTCTGAGGAGCCTGATGCCCAGAAGGTTACAACATGGATGTTGAAGTAGGAATTCATAGATTTCTCTCATCTACAGTTGCCACGGCAATTACACGACCACATGCAAGATCAACGAGGTGATAATACTTTGCTAATGGAATATGAGCAGGTAATGGTTGAACCTTTTGAATTCTTTAAAAACTCACCTCATCCATTGCAGGTATGTCTTGAGGAACCGATGTTGGTAGATTTGAAGCCATCAAAATCTCTACTGATGGAGATGTTTGAGAGGCCAAAAGGAAAAGGTGTTTGGATTCGTAATGCTTTTCAGAAAATTGGTTCTTCCCTTGACTTACAGTAAATTTTGGCAACTGATTTCCACGTCAATTGGCTAGAGTAGCAATTGCCACGGCAACGAAGGCTACATCCAACCATGATGGAGCCCGACAAGAATGAGGTAATTAAATGGTTAGATGTTGATATATTTTTTCCTAATAATATATCCATGCCTTCAAAAACAGTAGAAAGGTGGAAGATGTGCATGGACTGCAAGGGAACACGAAAGAAAGACACCTTCACCATGGTAACGCAAAAGGGAGTAGTGGCAAGAACATTGGCCAAACTCTTTTTGGGCAATATTGTCACCCGATGGAGGGTGCGGATGGACTATAAGAAGTATCGGAAATGACTCTTCTCAAATTTTTTTAGATATGCAGTAACATTAGAAGATGCATGATGGCACTATTTTCAGACATGGTCGAACACTTCCTTGAGATCTTCATGGATAATTTTTTCGTTTTTGGTAATGACTTCGACAGTTGCCTCGACAATTTAGAGAAGGTGTTGGCAAGATGTGAAGAAACCGATTTAGTCCTTAATTGGGAGAAGTGCCATCTTATGGTAGATGAAGGAATAGTGCTCGGCCACAAGATTTCATCCAAGGGAATTAAAGTAGACAAAGCCAAGGTGGACGTGATCGAGAGACTACCCCCACCAAGATAAAGTCTTCAATTTTGATGATTCTTGTGCCCAAACATTCGAAACCCTAAAGGAAAAGCTTACCTCGGCACCCATTGTCGTTCCACCAGATTGGACGCTACTTTTTGAGCTTATGTGTGATGCAAGTGATTTTGCGGTAGGAGCAGTCCTAGGCCAACGCACAGGAAAAGAACATAAAATCAAGTGGCCGATCACTTATCACGTTTAGAATGCAATAGGGAGGAGGATGCAGATTTAGAGATATGCGATACATTCCCGGATGAACAAATTTTAGTTGCCTAGGCAACCATGGATGTGCACGCCTCGGCAACCCTTGACGTCTCGGCAACCATGGATGCGCATGCCTCGGCAACCCTCGACGCCGCAACAGCTCTTGACGCGCACGCCTCGGCAACCCTCGATGCCGCAGCAACCCTTGACGCCTCGGCAACCATGGATGCGTATGCCTCAGCAACCCTCGACGCCGCAGCAGTTCTTGACGCGCACACCTCGTCAAACTCCAGACGCGCATACCTCGGTAACCCTCGACGCCGCAGCAGCTCTTGACGCACACGCCTCGGCAACCATGTATGCGCATGCCTCGACAACTATGGACGCGTATGCCTCGGCAACTCTAGACGCACACGCCTTGGCAATCTTGGGAGAAGTCGCCACGGTAGCACATGACTCGGCAATACCCTGCGTTACTTTTGGGACGAGCCTCTTTTGTTTAAAAAATGTACAGATCAGGTTATACGCTGATGTGTCCCTGAAGAAGAGCAGTAGAATATACTCCGGCAATGACATTCTTCACCCTATAGAGGACATTTTGGAGGAACTCGTACCGCAGCCAAAGTTTTGCAACCCGATTTGTATTGGCCAACACTGTACAAAGATGCCCAAGAGTTTTACAAGCAATGTGATCATTACCAGAGGACGGGCAATATCTCTAGATGACATGAGATGCTGCTCCAAAACATCATCAAGCTGTAGTTCCCAACAACGATTCCAAGACCGTGCAATGATTCTTGCAGAAAAACATATTTACACGGTTTGGGATGCCGAAAGCAATTATCCGTGATGAAGGCAAGCATTTTGACAATAGACTTATTGCTAAGATGTTGCAATGCTTCGGTGTATCGTACAAGATTGCCATGGCATATCACCCACAAACCAATGGGCAAGCAAAAATTTCCAACCTGGAATTGAAGGGTATACTCGAGAAAGTTGTAAATCCCTCTAGGAAGGATTGGTCCGTAAGACTAGACGACGCACTTTGGGCATATCGCACTGCATTCAAAACACCATTAGGTATGTCTCCCTTCTGACTTGTCTATTGCAAAACATGTCATCTACCGGTGGAAATCGAACACAAGGCATATTGGGCAATCAAGACCATGAATATAGATTGGGAAAGTGCTAGACAAAAGCGTTTGTTGGACCTCAACGAGATAGAAGAATTTCGTGCACTTGCCTATAACAATGCACGAATCTACAAGAAGAGAACAAAGCAATGGCATGATAAGAGACTATTGCCGCGACAATTCATGCCAGGGCAACTAGTTCTCTTATTCACTTATCGGCTAAAACTTTTCCTGGGAAAACTAAAATCAAGATGGTCGGGACCAATCGAAGTTGTCAAACCATTCTCCCATGGTGCCGTGATAATCAAATTCATCACTGACGAACATGAATTCAAAGTTAACGGACAAATATTGAAGCACTACAACGGTGCCCATGTAGAACGTAATAAAGAAGTGGTCACCTATGGAGATGCATGAGCATGCTCTCCGTTCAATATTTTCTTTTTCTTTTTATTTTTTTTGAACTATTTTTTTTCTTTTTATTATTTTCGATTATTTTTTTCTCTTTATTTATTTTTGGAATTTTTAGGAGATATTTTATTTTTCTTCATTATCTTTAGTTTCCAGGTTTTCTTTGTTTTCTTTTCCACAACAAGACTCACAACCACCATGCTAAGGAAATTCATTGCCGACTACTTGCCACAACAAAAACTGACGATGCCCAGGCAACAACAATGGCTTCGGCAACTACTGATGCCCAGGCAAGTGAACCTGCCTCGGCAAACATGGATCAAATCAAGGCAATGCTATTCACGCGATACCGGCCACAAGCATTCAACCACCGACCGGAATATGAATCAAGCAAACAACACGAAGGAAACTTATCACTCGAGGTGACAACCTCTCTGACTAACTCATTTCATTTAGTTTCTTTTAAATTTTGTTTCACTTTTACATGCATTGAGGACAATGCTTCTCTCGAGTTTGGGGGGTGTTGGTTTCTAGTTAGTTTCATGTTTAGTTGCATTCATCATTAGCAATCACATATAGGTTGCATATGTTACTTGCCATGCCTTTAATTGGATTTAATTGCTTAAGACTTGTTGAATATCCAATGATGAGTTTTTGCCACTGCACTTAATTAAAAGAACCTTTAATTTTAGGATTACATGAAAAGAACTTAGAATTTTACTATGATGCTAAATTTTTTTACACGGTTGTGGCTTGTTGATTGAAAGAAACTTAGTGAGCTTAGGTTGCTTAAAATTAGGGTAAATTTAAAATTGAAAATTAAAAGTTAATTTCTTGCTAGAGGTGCCCAAAACTGGGTCTAGTAGTAATTGCACTTTCTTGCTAGAGGTGCCCGAAACTGGCTCTAGTAGTTAATGCACATTAAAGAATCACTAGAGGTGCCCGAAATTGGCTCTAGTCGACTAAAATAAAATGAGAAATTGCTTACTTTGCTAGAGGTGCCAAAATTGGCTCTAATGAAAATAAAAAATAAATGCCCCGATAATTAAATTGATAAAAACCTATTGTTCACATAGAATCTTGAAAATCAACTTGTACACAACTACGCACACACAATGTCACGAGCATTATAGTTGGGTTTTGGGTAATTTTTATGCTATCCGAAAAATTAAAAGGTGATCATACTTTGTGCCACAGTTTCGAGGCTTGAATTCAAGTTTGAAGCATGTCTTTGATGATTAAAGTCTTAACGGGTAATTATTAGTTTGCATTGCTTGAGGACAAGAAATAGTTCGAGTTTCGGGGTGTGATAAGTGTTCAAAAGTACTATTTTTATTACCCTTTTTACTCATATTATTGTTAGACTTAAGCTCATATTAGTTGTATAATTAGTCATTCATACATTAATTCATATTTCTTTCCACCGTTGAGCTTGATTACATAACTTGGTGATTTTTGTACAAAAAGATGTTGCTTTGGTGTGTTTTTGTGTGTGTTCAGAATCACTTGCCTAAACAAGGCTGGAACCAGTTGCCAAGGCAATACATGAAGGAGATAACGAGCTAGTTGCCAGGGCAATGCATGAAGGAGATGCCGAGCTAGTTTCTAGGGCAATGCATGAAAGAGATGCCGAGCCAGTTGCTAGGGCAATTGTCGACAAAGAATAAGGTGATATGGTAGTCGAAATTGATGACTAGACAAGCCCAAGATGACGTGGAGCAACCCAAAGGAGTTTGATTTCCATGAAGAGGTTAAAGAGAAATTAAATCCCAAGAAGATAGGAGAAGTTCTAGAAGGAATTTAAATATAATAAATAATTATATTCTTTAATGATAATTTAATTCCAACTTAACTTCCTCCTCAAGAAGGATTTTGACCTAGCCATCTCCTATTTAATGGACCAAGCCGTCAATAAGAAGTGAGCAAGAAGAGGGAAAATTTCGACAACTCCATAGGGCAAGAGGAGAGAAATTTCGACAAGAGAGCAAGGGGGAGAGAGTTTGATTTCTTCTTCTTCTTCTTTGCTTCCATTAGATTTATGGTTTGGGGATTATTCTTTGTATATCTTTTGAACCCAACCATGAACTAACTTGATTGGTTGGGGTTATTGTGTTTTGTTGTTGTGAGAAACAATTGGATTTTGTTTAGGTAATAAGAGTTTGCACTTTCAATTCAAGGTTTACTCATTCTTGGCTTTTATTCTTGTTTGCGAGTGAATTGGGAGAGGATCTCGTAACTTCATCTATTTATCTAATATCGGGAGAGTTAGATTCAAGAAATGAATGAGTATGGTCTTTATTCAATCTATTGATGGTGAAGATTAATCCGGCTTAGGAATAAGTTAAGGATTTCAACGGCTAAGAGGAACGCAAGATTGGTTGTTGTTCACCCTTGATTTATGCAGGGATGTATTATCAAGGCATGCACAAGTAGCTAGAGTTTTGACTTAGGGATAAGAAGAAACCATTGAAGAACGCTCCGCCGAACCTTGAAGTTGCTGCCCAGCCGCCCAAGTAGTTGCCCAGCTAGTCGCCCAGGCAACCATCGATTAGTTGCCAAGGCAACCCCGCTCTGCAAGTTGCCACGACAACTGAGTTACCCTTGCACTCTTTTACCAAGACGATCCAATCGGCTATCACTCCACAACTCACGATAACCTGACCTATTCTCTCTTTTTCTTTCATCTATTCTTTTAGTTTATTTCTTTTACTTTACTCATTAAAATCAACTCCTACTATCAATTGTGTTTTTACTTTATAGTGCGATAACTAAAGCAACGTGGCCCAAACCAATTCTTGTAGAGACGGTACTCGATACTCGTATCACTTTATTACTTGTGACGTGTATACTTGCACAATTGCTTAGCACTTATTACACGCAATAGGTATGAATTGCCTAATGTTAAATTATGTTGATATACATTGCCGTGGATAAAATAAATATGGAATATATGCCCAAGGATGTCATTGAAGGACATAGTATAGTTGGCATGCCATAGAGTCCAGCAGCAACACGTTGCATACTCAGTTTAGCATTATAGTGTATATAAAGGACACTTAGTGCATATGGTGGGCACGGCCTTATGTGTATTAGCACTTCGGTGCATATTTAACACGTGTACCCAGGGTCCTCATAAGCTTATATTTGGGCTATGGTTTATTGATTAATAAATGATAAACAGGTAAAAGAGTTTATGAACTCTCAAAGTAAGTGGCAAGAATATTGATAAGAAAATTATATCTGGTTTATATCATGTTAATATATGATTAACATAATGGTAATACATATCTAGTGATCTTGATGCATGATTATGGTTACATATGTATATTTATAAGTATGTAGTATTGCACTGGATTTTATTATTGCCTCACTAAGTGTATACTTAGTGTGTGATGATTTTCATGCGTAGGTAAAAAGAATGAATCAGAGTAAGGAGCAGTTGGCATCTTATCAGCAGAAAGTATAACTATGGTATCAGTAATAACATCTTTTGATGTATTTTGATGTTACTAGATGACATGTATATGTTAATATTAGTCAGTTTTAATCTAGTCTTAATATGGTTTGTAATAACTTATAAACTGGTTTATGTTGATAATGAAGGGTGAGTAATTATATTAAAATTAAAAAAGGGTTAGATGGATTACTAGTATATAAATCGAATAACTTTTTGAAAAAGAATAAATAGAACTATTAATTAGATTTTTAAATTAAGCAATTTTTAGACAGTTATATTGCTTATAAGATGTAGTTATAAAATGCTAAGTTGCTTCCTGGAATTGGAATTAATTTGGTTGATTAAAAATTAGATAAAGCGATTTTGTTAGGATAAAAAAATGGTTTAATGGTGTTTTCTAAACAAATGATTATTATTGATTGTTAGCAATTCATTATGTGACACTCTAACTAGTATTGGAGATTAAATACCGATAAGGGTGTTACAGTTACCGAAATGAAAAGTTTGACATTTTGGTGAACCGTTACCATCCTGTTTAGATCGGTTACTGTCTAAACCATTAACCGATTTATTCCGTACGATTACTCGGTTAACCATGAACCATTTTACGTATAGTACTATAAATAATATATATTTATTACTACTAATTCTAATAATCTAGAAATCAACCAAATAAATTCAAATAAAGTATTCAATATTCATATCTAAAAAGTATTCAAAGTTTAAAGCATTTAAAAAGTTTAAGAAAATTATATTAATGTATATAAATAATAATCATTAATTTAATATCATTATATTTTTTATAATTATAATTTCATATCGTTATAAATATATGGTCTAAGTTTGGTAATCACATAAACATCAGTAATAATTAATAAATTAATATCATCATAAAATTAAATTTTAATTTTTTATCGATTTTTTCGGTTAATCGATTAGTCAAAAATTATAATCGTTTTTAAAACTCAACACATATATATTTGAATATATAAGTAACTTTAAAAAAATATCAGTAATAATCAATAATTAAAGAGCTTACCTACTTATTTACGGAGAAATGTAAAAATTCAACACATATATATTTGAATATACTAGTGTGATTATTTGATTATACTTATTCATACCACACATGCACATAATATTATTTTTGTTTTAAATGAAATATTCTATAACCACATAAGATATGGCGTTATTTAAATTATTTATCTTGAGGGATTGATCTACACTTCTAAACATATCATACCAAATTACCGGTCATATATTTGTTTTGCTATTTTAATTTTCTCACTGTATGATTTGTTTTATATTTCAACATAGTTTTATGTATCTCAAGGGTCCCTGTACTATTTCAGAATTTAAGATTGTCCTTATACTTTAATTTTGTGACATTGAATCACTGTAATATTTTATTAGAAAATCTCAGTCTCTTACTCTAAATTTTAATCATTTTTACTGTTAAACCTAGCAACTATAAATAAGGCATAATAACTTTTCAGTCCCTATGTTCACAATTTTTTAAAAGTCAAAATGAAAAAAAATTATATGAGTGGTCACCAAACTATGCTCGTTTTTTCTGTTTTTGGTTATGAAACTAAATTTCGTCAAAAGCGTCCATAATATTAGGTTTCTTTTTTGTTTTGGTCATAGACAGATAATAAATTAACCGCAACGCTGATTTGGAAATTTTTTTATTTTCTATATCATCATCTCTCTTTTCTTGAGTAGATTACATTGTATTTTTTATTATTTATTCGACTTACCAGGATGTGACAAATCACTTTCTAACTTTGAACAAATCATTCTTAGAATATGATTAACTTTTACCTAAATTAATATTTAAGTTAAACTCTCACCACCTCAAATTTAAACAAAACTGATTTATTCTTGTTCATGACAACTACAAAAGACAATTCATGTTTCATGTGGGACATTATAACAAGGATAATTATATTTTAAATACGTATATTATATACACAATCTTCTTGTCCGGAAAATTTTGTTATGTCAATCATTTTGATAAAGAAAATGTTTCATTCAATTTTATCATCAACTGGGCATCAGAGTCATAGGATTTTGGCTTGGAGTTTTAGTAACTTGGATTTCCGATTAAGTGAAAGCTTGGTCACTTCCGGTTTACCATCCCCTCGTTTATTATCCCCAAGACCCCGTTTTATAAGAATAGATCGTTTGTTGCAGGAGTAACAGTGGGAAGTTTCTTATTTCTTGTGTTGATTGCTATGTTTTATCTGTGTTTGATTAAGAGAGAAAAAAGGCAAGCAAGGCAGATATCGGCAGTGGAAGACTGGGAATTCGAGTATTGGCCGCATAGGATTATATATCAGGAAATCGATGCAGCCACCAATGGATTTTCGGATAAAACTGTGATCAAATTTGGAGGAAATGGTAAGGTCTATAAGGGTGTTTTACGAGGAGGAACATAGATTGCATTAAAACACATTTCACTTGAAAACAACGGAAGGATGGAGTTCTTGGCTTAGATTTCGAGCCTCGGTCAGTTAAGACATCGGTGTCTCGTCGATTTGAAAGGCTGGTGCAAGAAATAACGAGGGACATTCATGTTAATCTATGATTATATGGAAAATGGGAGCTTGGACAAAAGGGTCTGTTGAGTTGTGATGATAGAATTAGAATTTTGAAGGATGTTGCCTCTTCTATATTGTATTTGCATGAGGGATGGGAAGCTAGGGTATTACATGGGGATATTAAGGCCAACAATGTATTTCTTGACAAGTATGAATGGAAGGTTAGCGGATTTCGGGTTAGCCTGGATGGACGGGCAAGGTCAAGTTGATAACACATGTGTGGTTTGAACTGTAGGTTACTTGGCCCCCGAGGTGTTTATAGGGAGCCGAGCGTCGATGTAAACCGATGCATTCAGTTTTGGGATCTTAATCTTAGAGGTCATGTGTGGGAGGAGATCTTTAGAAGAAGGGAAGCCAGCTTTTGTGTAATGGGTATGGCGGTGGACTGTGCAACAAAAATTACTTGCTGCAGTCGATGCACGGTTAAGAACTAACAGAGGATTTGACGGGAAATAGGTGAAGGTGCTGCATTTAGGTTTGTTGTGCTCATATCCTAATCCCGATTCCAGACCAACAATGAGACAAGTAGTTAAAGTCTTAGAAGGGAAGAATGAGCCTTACGAACTAGAAACGTAGAGTATGACAACACACCCTACAATCAACAATATTCGACAGTCGCATCTGTGCTCCATGTCGCTCTCCTGGACTAACAGCACTGTGGAAGGTAGATAAATCCTGCATTATTGCTAAATGAGAGATACTGTTATGAACACAAATAATCATGGTGAATTTCATTATAGAACAAGAAATTATAGTAAAAGAAAAAGAGGAGAATAGAAGAGAGGATTAGAAACACGGAGAGGGGATAACAGTTTTCACAATTTACATAACTTCTCTCTATCTTCTAGTGCCCTTTTAATAGCAATTATTGTAACCACCAAGCCTAATAAGCATTGGATGCTCATTCTCATGTGCCTTCTTCCTTGCCACCTACTCCTACTGACTTGGCAATGTTCTATGTGTGTGCTGAGTTGGCATAGACGGTTCATGGGTAATAACAATACCGTCCTCTGAAAAAGGAACCTTGTCCTCATGGTTCGAAAAAGATATTGCCCCTGAATTTTCCCAAAGAGGCCATGGAGTGGCATGTTGTTGATGACCGCCGAGACCCGACTTAAGCATGCCAATTGGAATTTTCCTTGAGGAATTTTTCAAATGCCAAATTCTTATGTGTAATCCCTTGATCATATCAAGCCAATCAACGTCTAAAATTACCTTTCGACCCTCAAACCTCTCTTTCAGTTCTTGAATGCGATCTTGTGCTTTAGAGAATTCACGAGCTTGAAGGAATTTATTAGAATCAATCCCTATTGGAAATGCAGCTACACGAGTCAGCTTTTCTTGATCCTCAACTCTTTCATGTGTGCTCTCTAGCCCGAGAATACGAGTACAAGAACTAACACAATGGCTTCCATTTCCATCTGTATAGATGTCTACTAAATCAGCAGCAAGGACCTCAGCAACTCTGACCGAGATGGCAATGTCCTATGGATATCAGATGAAAGAAACATAATATGCAGAAACTGACCGACTTTCATTTTACTTTTCTGTTCTTTTAGATATTTGGAAAGGAACATTAGGTGGTAATCATGGCACCAAACCACATCCCCTTCCTCGTAATGTTCTTGAACCACGTGGAGGGGAGCATTTCCATCAGTTACTAGATTCCAAGTGTGTGTAAATTCAATTAATATAATCACTTGAACCAATGAAATCAGACCAACACCGAATTTTGATAAAGTTTCAGACTGTGATGACAAGATTGGGAAGGAATAACATAAGAATAACATGTAAAATCCAGATTACCATCTTTGCATTCCATCTACCATGATGCCATGAATCACGTCTGTCATTTTGGTCCATCGCGCCCATTATGATTAGAGCTTGTATAACAAAAATTAGAAAATTTTCCAAGCTAACATGAAGTACTGCTTGTTCATGATAACGTGTTTTTCGTTGAGTAGAATTGTTTATCCCCTCAAGCAGCTTTGACTGAAGTTGAAGAACATGAAGCCACGGTACTTCCTGACAACTATGTAGTGGAAAAGGAATATTTCCACGAAGACTATTGTCACCCTACATCAACACAATAGCGTGATATGACAAAATTAGGGAATTTGGGATTTCACCAGATAGCTAATGTTGGAGGCATCCATTACTTTCAAGCTTATCAAATTATTCCAACAATCTGGAAGTTGTCCGATGATTGTGTTGTGCCCAAAAAAGAGAAATTTCATAAGCTTCATCTTGCATATCGATGCTGGCAGTGTACCACTGATCCGTTTCTGAGAAGGAAACAATGTTTGCAACCGTCGCATTAGTTCCCCAATATTATCCGGATTAGAACCTAAAAATGAATTTCTCTGCAGATACAATTGTGTTGCATTAGTCAACCAAAGTTGTATATGGGCAACGGTTTCTGGAAAACCATTCTTCTTCTATGGTGTCTTAATTCCCAGCATTTGAAACTGCACAGCCTTGTCCAAGCGCAACTCTAGTTTTTCCTCCTGATCAAAAGAAATGGAAATGATACGGCATATGAACTGCCTTGTATCCAAACACACAGTTCCACTGGAAACTATCTGTGTTGCACTAATGCTCATGTTCAAGGCGCCTTAGTGAAAGTTATTGGCTACAACAACAATATTACTGAATTTTAAACTAAAAATGAATCCCACACCGCTAACAATAGATTTTCCCTCGGGATCAAAAGAAATGAAATGGTTCATCTTCCTCTTAAACGAGAATCCCTTTGAATTAGTTAAAACATATTTGAAGTAATGAAGAAACTTACACTTATGACCCATAGTGCACCTTTCATCAAACATATTCAAGTTGTCGTGCTAGTTTCACAATACGATATGTGCCACTTGATCACCAACAGTAACAAATTCCACCATTTCAATGATTTCTTTCTGTTTCTGAGGTTTATCCACTAATATGCGTTGAGGGGCCATATGATTTGTGAGGCTTTGTACCCCATGTTTCTCATAATTGAACATTGGTTTATGGGTAGTGACCGAACGACCCTGCATCATCGTTTCATCATTTGGAAAAACAAGTCCCCCACTGCTCTGAATCTGTTGCTGGTCAATTTCAGTCTCAATGGTTGTTGACAATTCATCGAACCCCTGGTGGGGCTTGATGATTGTATCCCTAGATCCTTCCTTTTCAATATATGTCGTGGACGACAATCCTAATTGTGACGATATAACTGCCAATTGACGTGCTATATCCTGAAGTGTCTGTCGGGTACTGTTGTTTACTCATTTTTGCTCTTCAAAGTGCGCCTGCAAAGAAGCCATCAACTGCTCGTGGCGCGCCGATGCGTCCTGCAATGCTTTAATCGATTATGAGTGATTCACCATAGCTCAGTGATCTCTCAATGAAAGAACCAATGTTATGAACACGAGTAATAACAGTCTTGAACTCAAATACTCATGATGGATTTCATTAAAGAACAATAAATTGCAGTAAAAGAAAAAGAGGAGAATAGAAGAGAGGATAACAATTTCACAATTTTCATAACTTCTCTATATCTTCTATTGCCCTTTTAATAGCAACTATTGTAACCACCAAGCCTAATCAGCTTTAGATGCTTCTTCTCACGTGCCTTCTTCCTTGCCACCTGCTCCTGCTGACTTGGCAATGTTCTATGTGTGTACTGAGTTGGCATGGACGATTCATGGGTCATAACAGATACCTTTTGCTTTCTAATATTTTCGAAGCACCATTTACAGTTTGCTTTGCAACAACCATTTTTTGCTGTCTTTTTCTTATATCATTTTAGTAGTAAAAGTGTAAGACATCGAATCTTTTAGTCTAGGATTTCAATAGGCATGGACTAACCCCTTGTATGAAAGTCTGGTATATGAACTGTTTTATTGAAGGCATAAGATTGTGAACATAGTCACGAGTGATTTAAGGGTTCTAAATATTTAGAGGTTAGTCACTATTGTATTATTTTGCTCATTTGGCATAAGAATATAGTTCTTTCTCCAGGTGCATTTCAAGTGACTTACAAGCTGGTTGAAGTCCGAGCAATCATCAAGCACCAGTGGTAGAATAGTACCTTGCCACAAGCTCAATTTCGGCTGGTGCACCGATTCTTTGTTTTGCTTTTCTTGCCATTATTCCTTTTAGTTTCTTCCACTGTATTGTCTGTCATAGGCATAAGCACTAAAACAACTTAGTTCATGATCTGCAAAAACTAAGCACTAAAACAGTCTAATTTGAATCAAGTATGAAAAAAACACTTGTAGTTTGCTTTGGAACAATCAGTTTTGGCTCTCATTAATTTATATCAGTTTAGTAGTAAAGGTGTCCAGGATTTCAATAGGCGTCTTGCATGAAAGTCCGGTATATGAACTGTTTTATTTAGCTGTCGAAACAGATAACCCAATAGTGGTTTCGACTCTGAATTTGACGGTTCGATCAAACAACCGAGAACAAGAAAGCATAACAACAGTGGAGGCATAACATTGTGAATATATTCATCAGTGATTTAAGGGATGTAAGAGTAAGGGAACTCCATGAGAAGAAGCAGTTAACTTTTTTTCTTCTCAATTGACAAAAGAATACATCAATTATTCCTTGTCCTAAAAATCCATTTAGTTTTGTTAGCAAACGTTCCTTTGAATGCAAGGCAGTGTTATATTACTCCTTCCAGCGCCAGATATAGCAGAGCCTCACTTCATTCCTCAGTTCCCATTCCAGGCAGTGAACTTATTTTCTTTCTTTAATTATTGCAGCACCGGTGGTACTGGTACAGTGCAGCACATTCACTGTTGCAGAGAATTTTCAAATATTAAGGATTATTAAAGTTTCATTAATTTATATTTGCCAAGCTGACCTTAGCTCAGTTGGTAGAGTTTCACTTAGAGTAATCCATCCTTAGGTCGCTGGTTTGAATCCGGCAGGTCGGATTTTTTCATTTCTCAGTTGTTAAATAGAAACAATGCGGCTAACAGCTTGTTAGATCGTTTGTTTTTATTAATATTATAATTTTTTTTTCTTTTTTATGCAGATCAACTTGATCCAATGAAGAAAGTAAAAACAATAAGACCAATCACATGGGCACTATTAATTAATTAAATGTTGAGATCACATCCACACATTTGTGGAACTAAATACATCAAGTTGGCTGGCAATTGGCCACGCTATTAGCTTTAATAAATTATCACGAATTGTTCATTTATCTTTTCTTCTCCTATACAACTAAGAAGATCAAATGTTTTGTTGTTTCTTGAAGTATTAATTACATTTTAAGCTACTAATAAGTAATCGTATCAAATACTGTTAGCAGTGGTGGATAAAGACGTTAAAAATATACTTTTTATCCTACTAATGTTATAATTGATGTCACAATATTTTTAATATTGTTTGTTTTGACCTTACCACAATAATGTGTTTGTGAACAACTAAAAAGACCAGAAGATTTTGTGTGTTAGATGATTTATATCTCGAGCCAATAATTTAACTAGATTGGACTTGTATGGTACATTTTAACCTTTCTTTCATCATTGTATCATCTAAGGGTTCTAACCCCTCGCCTTAATTTCGTTTGTTTCATGAAATAAAATTCACTCCTAATTGTAAAATAAAATTACTATGCGAAGAAAGTGAGTTACTCACCTTAGAAATGGTATAGCTAATTAATCAAACTAAAATTTTGTGTTTAGTAATTACCTAAAACTTTTTCTTTCATTGTCTCCTACGCCGTATGGGGTTTTTTCATTTTTTCTTTGATTCGCCGGCAGCGGTATCAATCTTTGTGTTGCTTGCCGACCGTCGATGTTCATTATTTCACTTGTTTTTTGTAATTTAAGTTTTTGGGTTTTTATAATTTTTAATAAGAATCTTTACTTGTGTGGCACGCGTCTCCTATGTTTTTGTGACACACTTTTTATTGGCTTTTGTGGTTCGTTTATCTGTCATTTGACACGATTTTAACATATTATAGCGGTCGTTTAATGCTCGTATAAAGACCCTCATAGCGCTAGTTTTCTAATTTGATTATGTCTGTGGTCATAGAAAAGATTTATCATCACTTTTCTGATAGTTTTTTAGCCGATGTAATCAGAATTGTGTAGTGGAACAATCTGTCTGATAGTTTGGTTCGCTCACCATTCTTTTTTCATCCTGTAAAGCATCTCGTTTGGCTAGAGACATAGAGATTCATAAAGGTTTTTGGGTTTTGATGGTATGCTAATTTTCATGAAAGTGTTTGCTTTTCTTTGCACATTTGTATAAGATTTTTAGTGATATAATTTCATTTTTCTCTCTTTTTAATACATTATATTTGTAATATATTTTATAGTGCTAAATTGTTAAAAAATGGTACAGCTATCAGAGCTAGACACGAATTAAACAGTTTTAGAATTTAAAATTTTATCAAAGCTTAAACATATAAGAAGCACCAGTGGTCTAGTGGTAGGATAGTACCCTGCCACGGTACAGACTCGGGTCCGATTCATGGCTATCACCTTTGCAACATATTTATCTGGACGAGGTTTTTAAACGATCATAAATGTTCATGGCTTAGGTAAACAACCTCCGTTGCACTTTAGGAGAGGTTCTTGCCTAAGGTCTCCCCAATGTGGGAGAGCCTACGTCATTATTTGTGGCAATGGGCGCTTGGGTTCGGACGGTCTTTATTCAATGTGCAGTTCATGTTTTGTAATTTAAATTCTCTGTTACCTTCTTGAAAATACTACTGCAAAGACTTTAACCGTTCTATGATATTAGCTTGAAATTTCTCACTTGGCCCATTAAAAAAGCAACAAGATTAGAATAATATAATATTTTAAAGGATATTTTTAAGGGTAAAACTTTGATACACAAGCTGTGTAAAATTAATTTTACACAAACCTGTGTATTTACACTATAAAAACTCAAATCCTAAATTTCTAACCCTAACCCTAAAAAACTAAACCCCACACTCTAAAACCTAAATTCTAATCACTAAGCTTGAATTCTAAATCCTACAACTTAAATCCCTAAATCTTAAACCCTAAGCTAAAACCCTAACCCCTAAAACTAAAAGGCCCGTATAAACTTTACCCCTAAAAATAAAAGGCACGTGTAAACTAAAGTTTACACGGCCTGTGTATCAAAGTTTTTTCCTATTTTTAAATTGGGATGATACACACCATATGTATAGATTAATAACTTTTAAATAATTGTTAAAAATTTCAAGGCCTCTATGAAATTAGAATTTGAGTTAGACTTTAATTTTTCGGGTTTCATAAAATAAAATAATAAAATTCATTATGAGTTTTTTTAATGAAATTTATTTTCTTTTAATAAATATAGGATGAAATGAGATTCCATCTTTGGGTTGAAATCATTATCAAGCAAAAATATTTGCAGACTTCAAGACATGATGGATGAAAGGTGAAATGGCCTTGCAATGTCGATATTCGAATCCTCGTGAAGCACCTACAATTATCATTATACAATTATTCCAACTTAGATGCGTGTCATGAACATAACTTCGTTAACTCGATTGGTATACCGCGTGGCACTTGAAAAGGACGCTCCCGACTAAGACAACCTTTGTTCTCTGTTGATCTATTTAAGATAAAGCAAGCAACGTGTCAGTTCTTAAGCCACAACACGATCCTTCAAGCCACAAGTCGATATCATAGGATATAGCGAATGTCCATAGTCGACTCCCACCGTCCCCGAAGAAAAAATAGTTATTATTGAAATGTTTTGGATTACAAAAAAAAAAAAGATTCGCCCTAAACCATCGAAAGGGGCGGTAGGGGCCACCTCGATGGTGTGCATATACACATACCTTTACCTGTGGGTCAACCCAACTATCTACTGACTGTCCACCCCTACATACATGCGAAAATAACTTTATGGAAATGACCCGAGTAGACATTAAAATGCTTGAAAACATAACATTTCCCCCTAACAATAGAAATGTTTAAGATGATGACATTTATCCTAAAACATTACAATGTTTGAAATGATGACACTTTATTCTTTACCATGCCCCAAACATGGTTGGCCCTGATGCAACCACCTGATTTTGGCTCCATACAAGGAATGGCCAAAATATTCGCTAACCTAATTGTTGATGTCATTGTCGACTATGTATTCTTGAACTCGTTGGTCAATCTAGACTGCGACTAACACCTTCTTGTTATCCTTTGGAAATATCGTAGCTGCCATCACCCCTGGACGCTCCCCTTGAAACATCAAACAACTTGTAGAAAGAACTTGAATAGCCTGAGCCGACACCATGAAGTTCAATCCTAATACAACATCAAAGTCATCCATAGAAACCATGTTATAGTCAATTTTTTCTCATAGGGTCCAATCTTGGTCATCACATTCTTTGCACTTCCACAAGTTGCCAAAGCCATATAGTTTAACGCTTTCATTTGCCTTCCATCCTTGGTAACTTTCAAATTACACCTCTTATTCCTCAGGAGAAATGAAGGTATCGGTTGTACCTGTGTCAACCAAAGCCTTTGTGGCTTTACCATTCAAGATGACATCCACGTACATTAGGCCCATCTCTGGTTCCATCCTTGCCCTATCTTGTTTAGAACGCAAAGCATAAAGGAAATGAATAGAGCCGACTCCAGCTGGTTCATCATTGTTGTCTTCAGTAGGGTAGCTCCATTTGTTCTCCTCTAGTGTAAGGGCTGCCAAAGCATTCAGTACATTTTTATGTGGACAATCTACCTTTTAGTGGGGCTCCATACTAAGGTAAAAACATATCCTTGACCTAGATGCCTCAATGTTTGGTCCTCTGTTGTTCCCCCAGCTCGATCTGTCCACTTTAGCCACTTTATGATTTGACCCACCAACTCCAACGACATTCCTCTTGCCATAACCATTTTCATTTCCATAACCATTTCTGTTACCGTTACCATTGCTATTTACATTTTAATTGCCTTTACCATTACCACTATTGTTACCATTACCATAGCTAGCACCATCATTGCTTATAAGTGAGGTCTTGCGTTTCGTTAAACCATTACTGTAGTCACTTAACCGTTCGGTCACAACCATTGCCTCAGCCACAGTTTCTACTCTCTATCTAATGGTCTCAACTCTTTCCCATGTCTTGAGCCTTTCGAGGAAGTAGAACATTTTGTCTTTCTCGGACATGTCTTTGATATCTAATAGTAATACAACAAAGCCCCTTACATACTAGCGTACTGCTCATGTATGAGTGAGATCCCTTAATCTCTTCTGTGAAGTATACTCCACATTCTCGGGGAAGAATGAGTTCTTTAGCTCTTTCTTCAAATCATCTCAGGTCTTGATTGAGCATACACCACTAAAAAACTTGGACCACCACCACAACTTGACATCCCCAGTCAGGTATATCAAGGCCATTGAGACATTGCCCTCCTTCGAGATGGTAAGCATTGTCCGAAATTATTTCTCAATATCAAACAAGAAATTTTTGAGCTCCTTGGCATCCATATTCCCTTCAAATCATTGAGACTCTGGGACCTTGGTCCTCTAGCCCACGCCATTTGTATTATAGTTACTGACAACGACCCGGATCAGAATGACGTGACATTTGAGCTCATCCAATCCATTATTGATTCTGCTTATCACATATTTGGCTTTGCTATATGTTTTTTCAAGGCATCTATAAGTTCTTGTTGAATTGCCTCAATTTCTCTAATTTGGTCACCCGAGACCTTATGAGCTTTCATGGCTAGCACAATAGCCTCCAACTTTTCAAATATGCTAGGATCCACGACCACACTACCACGATTTCTAGCCATTCTAGAAATGTTATATGCAATGTTGTCTCCTAAGAAAGCAAACAAGCACAACACCATAACACATATCAGTGTCATTATATAGTATATAAAACCGTCCACCACTGTGCCACTCAACAAGTCTAATATTTTATTCATGTCACAATTATCCACCTTGCCTACTCCATTTAGAATAGTGCTTGGTGTGAGTCAAGATTATTCTATCTTGTCTACTCCATTTCGGGGAGCCCTCGACATAGAGTCATAAAATACCCTACCCTACCTACTCCACTCTTGGGAGCGCTCAACGTAAAGTCTCGATTATTCTACCCTGCCTACTCCCATCTTGAAAGAGTTTGGTGTAGAGTCTCAGTTATCCTACCCTGCCCATTCCCCTCTTGGAAGCACTTGGTGTAGAGTCGTAATTATCCTACCCTACTACTCCTGTCTCAAAAGCGCTTGGTGTAGAGTCTTCAACATCAACCTACCTTGCCTACTCCATGCATAAGAGTGCTTGGTATAGAGTCAGCCCATCCTACCTACTCCACACAAGGGAGAGCTTGGTCTGGAGTAATCCAAAACTAGCCTACCTTGTCTACTCCACTCATGAGAGCGCTTGGTGTAGAGTCAACCAATTATTATTTAAATTTTATTGTTGATAAAAATATGAAAAAATATATTTTATAAACCTTCCATCAAGTAGTTTTAGATTATATAATTTAATTATATAGAATATTTAAAATAATCATGGTCAAAGTTTAAATTTTTTTACTTTTAAAAAGTCAATAAGGGGCAAAATTAAAGGGACAAATGGAATATAAAATAAAAAAAGATGAAAAAGTGTTATTCAACCCAAATTCTAATTTTATTTTGAAATATGAATAATTTTATGTCTGAGTCATTGAGATTTTTAATAATTATTGTAAAAATCATTAAAAAATTAGTATTGTGTAAGGTTAGTAGTAATAACGATTTGTGTTGCTCGTTCTAGATTTATCCTATTTTCAATACATAATCTTCTTTTTGGATAAATCATTTTTATTCATACAAAGTACCTCAACTGTACAAATAAAAAACTAGTATACTCCCCAAATAAAACCTAACAGCTATACAAATGAACCTACCATCCCCAACTACCTATATGAGGTCGCAGTCATCAAGCAATACAAAAGAAGAATGAACAAATTTGCTACAACCCTTTAAACGACACCTAACATCAAAGTTTGATTTTCAAGACAACAATAGAAACACTTCTCGAACCATTTCCATGCAGTCTGTTGTTCCTTTCCTGCCAAACATAATATAAGAATCCACAACAAGCTATACGAGTAATAGTAGCTTTCAGTGATTTCTCCTTACCATACTGCTGCACCCAACTTACCATCTACATCCAACTGCCAAAGAAAACATTAGTATGGTAGCCCTACAAGACCACATCCCAAACATGTTGTGAAAAATCACGTCTAGCAAAACTCTGATTTTTAGTCTCTAAATTAAAATCACAGATTACGCACACTTGATCAATTTGACAGTCTCATGTTATCATTCTATCCTTAGTTGACAGACTACCTTTAATGACAAGTCAAGAGATAAAGGAATGGCGAGGGATGGATAAACCACCCTAAATAATTCGAAAACAAGAAATATTCTCTTGTTTATGCCTAAATATTTCACATACATTCTTCGTCGCATAATCACCTTGCAAAGCACCCACATGCACCAATCATCTCTAAGCTTAAGCAGTTTCTTCCAAGTCCAACTTTGACTTCTCTTCAAAGAGGACTCACAGATAGAACTTCTTTTCAAAAGATACTTCTTTACCCAAGCCACCCAAAGTGACCCAGATTGAGCAAGGATCATAAGCCATAAACATTTTATCATACACATTTTGTTCCAAAAGAATATGTGTTCCCAAGCTCCCTCACATTTTGGATGGCAAACCTTCTCACAACTCACTCTAGCTCCTCTACCCAAGCCATAAAAACCCTGACAAAGAAAGGGATTGAATAGCTTGATAATCTACTTAAGGACAATTGCAGGCAATATGAACATTTGAAAACAAAACATTTGAATACTAAATATCGCAACCTGAATAAATTACAATCTTCCTGCAAATGAAAGACACTGAAAAGTTCAACTCCTAATTTTCTTAACAATCCTCTCCACCAAACCTTCACAAACTGAGCAAGAAAACTTTTTACTAATCAAGGACACTTAGAAACCTAACTGGCGAAGTGTCAACTCTGAAAACTCTAAGAGTAACCATATTTTGCATCTCACCAGCTGAAATTCCAGTACCAAATAATTCACTTCTAAAGCATTCATTCGAAGGCCTGATATTTGATAAAAAAACATCCACAATTCTCTTTACAAAAAGCTACTAAAATAAATAATTAGTTTTTTTATTCTCAAACCAATTGGAAAAATAATTTTTGATTGATTTTAGTTGTATTTTGATTTACTTTTGTGGTGATAATACATCTTAAATTTAAAGATTAAATTTGGTGGCATTATAATAAGTTTTTGAATAATAAGTTTTGGAGAGGCTTCTTTTCTTTGATTTGTTCAAAATCATGAGGTGACACCTGTCACCTTTTGCTTGGTCGAATAAAATAATAAAGACACTCGTCGTCGAATAAAACATAATAAAAATACTATGTAATCTATTGAAGAGGAGAGAGATGATGACATGGAAAATAAAAGATTTGCCAAGTCAATGCTGCCATTAATTTTTAACGGTCGATGGCCAAAATAGGAAGGAAATGTAACGTTAGGGACGTTTTTGATGAACTATTTAGTTTTGTGGTCAAAATAAAAAACAAGCATAGCTTGGTAGCTTTTTTTTTTCAATTGTGCGCTTAAAGATTTTCTTTGACGATTTAAACCCTATAGTTTTATTTTATTTTTCCCAAATAAGGTTTTTTTGAATGGTTAATTGATGATCAACTAACAGTCAACATTTTTATTTTCGTGGCATGAAAAGATTTAAGGTGCAATTGAGAAAACAAGCAAAAGTTCTCAAGCCCACACCGAGCTAATGCTCAAATCAACATGTATTTTTCATTATTGATTTATAATTTTTTTCCTATCTTTAAATAAAACAACAACAAAAACACTACTTAATGATGGAACACAAGATTAGTATATCTTTGTAAACCTTTTATCACTCTACTTATAAACTTTTATAAATATATTTTTCACTCACATTGTGATTGCAATAAAATCTTGTTTTTAATAGTGATATTTTTAAAATAACTTTTTTAATCAAGATAAATAAAATTTAAAGAATATTAGAATATGATTCATGATTTTCTTATCTATAATATAATACATCTTTTAGTTTAATTTTTATTTTAATTACATTTTCATATTTTATAATCATTCAAATAAAACTATAAAATGAGCTCACACATTCAAAATAAAATTATAAATCAATAGTAAAAAATGTATGATAGCAAAAAAAGCCATCAATGTATGCTTGTGAATTTTTACAATTGTGCCCTTAATTAGTTGATTGTTAGTTGACCATCCAAAATGGGCTTATTTGAAAGAAAAATCTTTAGGATTTAAATTTCCAAATAAAAATTTTTAAGAGAGTAATTTAAAAACTCGCAAGTGTTAAGATTTTTTTGTCGTTATGTTTTTTTATTAATTTTAGCCATAATATTTAAAATAAATAAAACATTGTCATTCATTGAACTATAAACTTTTTAAGCATCTACATTCAATGTTTTTAAGGATCAAATTATTAAAAACTGTAAACGTAAAGAATTAAAAAATTAATTTACCTTTTTATAGGGCTTAGGTCATCGATTAAAGTAAAATAGAAAAAGGTTAGTGGAGGAACCGATTTTTTATTTAAAAATAATATAAGGACTCAATGTTGAAAAATTAAAGTATGGTGACTAAATTTTAAAATTTTAAATAGTGCATTGACCTTTAGCATATTTAAACATTTTAATTACCTTAAGTTTTACATTGTTTATTGTAATTATGAGATTGTAGTTATAAATATATTCATATTCTCGACTCCAATAGCATATATTTAATATAAATATAAATAAATGAATAAAATTATGGTTATTTCTTCAAATCTCGGGCGTAACAGGTCCAAATCATGAAAAAATAATCAAAGGAAGGTAAAACTCTATAAATCACCCTCGCACCGTTCATTGTGTGAATTTAATCCCCACTCTTATTTGGTCAAAACCGGTGCTCTATTATTTGTATAATTACCGGTATTCAACTCATTGTTTGATCTTAATTCGGATCTGGTACTATAGAGACTTATTATGAGAGTGACCCTTACAACATAATTTATTCCATTTATAATGTCAAGATTCGAACTTCTGACCTTACTTAAAGAATATAGTGCTTTACCCCACTAAACTAATTGTTCGTTGATATTCCCTCTACTTTTTGAATTACACAACTTCAATCCCAAATCTTAGAATTTATGTTATGTCCATTAATAAATATGGCGTGGATTTTTAAAAATTTTCCACATCATTATTCTCGACTTTGTTGGCTCGTATAAGTGAACATAGTTATTTGTCAATTAATATACATATAAAAAAACTAAATCCATTTAAAAAAGTGCTAGAACTAAAACTGAAAAAAAGGCATCTAAGTGTCTAGCTATGAAACACGGGTATTTCATCTTAAGACCGTACCACGAACTCGATATGTTTCGGGGACAAATACAGTTTGGGTACAACTTGAGTACGTACTCAAGGCGTCTCATTTTTAAAGGTACAACTGAAGACAATCAGGTAAGCTTGGAAGATTGTAGGGGATGTATCGAGAACGATTTTTAAGCTTCTTACGCGTACTCAAGATCGTTTTGAGTTTTGACTTAGAAAATAATAAAAAGACTAACCTAAATTGTATTTTAACATGAACCCCCGACTCTCTTTAGTAATTTAAATGATAAGATTATTTTAAATTACAATTAGTAATTAATTATTATTTAGATTAAATTTAATTTGAGAAACTTAAGTTTGCTATCAAAATAATAATGAATTTGTTATTTAATAGTAAACAAAATAAAAGATTCAAGTTTAGTATATATGTGTGTTTTCTTTATTAACTAAGGAAAGACGATTTAAATTATTATCTAAAGTGTAAATGTAACAACTCGAATTTCGGAATCCGAGGTTCGATTTAACTCGAAGCGTGGGCTTCGCGTTTGGGCCAAGAGTTTTGGTCTATTGAGCCCGTGTGAGCTTGCTTTTAGGCTTTGGGTCATTGGGCTTGGGCCATTGGGCTTTGGTTGGGTGATGAGTTGGGAGAGTGAATGAGGGGTAAAGGAGTAAATTCCTCTTTTTGAAGAGGGTAGAAGAGGGGGCTTCATTTTTTCTCTGCAGAAAAGTTATTTTGGTGCTCTCACCATGTCCCTTTGTCTTCTCCCTCCATCCAAGCTCATCCCCTCCCATAAGTCAAGTCTAAAAGTGCAAGATTTGTCATTTTAAGGGTGAATCTTGTTTTGGTCATTGAGAGAAGATAATCACTACACAAGGATCTATCCATCAAGGTAAAAATAGTGGTTTTTGGTGGAGGTTAGAAAGTGAGTGTTTGTAGGGGGTTGAAAGGGAAGAACGAGAATGGAGTGATTTGACTCCAGTTTTAGTCGTAGAATCCTTCCTTTCCATATTTTGAGTTTCCAGCAGCATTGTAGCTTGTCTTACAACATCTCTTTGTAGTGAATGAGGTTAGAGAATCTTCCAAGGCTCAAGAGAAGAGGAAGGCTTGAGGTGTTGGCTAGAGGCTTCTTTTCTAGCTTGGAATCAAGGTTAGTACACTACTAACTCGCATGTATTCCTGAAAATCATCAATGTGATTGCCTTATTGCTAGATTGATAAATTGTTGTTTGAATGCTTGAGATTTCACTAATGGCTAATCTTAAATTTGGTGTTAATATGGCTTAAAAATGGTAGAAAACCATTTAACTACCTTCCATAAATTATAGGTTTGATTTTGGGTCTTGCCTTTAGGTTTTGGAGGCTTGAGAGATGATTCACGAAATCCAAAAAATGAATTATGGGTTCAAGCATCGATACATGTTGAACGCGTAACGGTGCCCTATGTTAAATTAGCTGAAACCAAGCCAAATTGTTAGGGCGTATCAATACGCCTAATGGGGGTATCGATACCCCTTGCCCTATCAAATTCCAATAGTGAAAATATGTACCGATGTAACACCCTTAATCCGGCTTAGGAGTAAACCAAATTAGGAAGTGTTAAGGAACAAACATTCAAGCAATAGTACATCTAAACTCTTCTCAACTAAGATTAACCATAAATCATGGGGAATTAAAAACTTTTTAGACCTTTAACAGGTTTGACCTCAACTTTAGTTTCCAAACATGAACAGATATATATATATACATACCATAGACAATACACACCTTTCACTAGTTCTTAGCATGTTTTTAACTACTATGTCTTTCGAATCACAAAGTTGTTACACTAATCCTACTAACACATAAGATACCTTTCATTCATACCCAATTTAAATCTTATCTCGATTATAAACTTACTTACCTCTAATCATTTTAAGACATTGATTTATGACTAAGATCATTCAAGATATCAAAAACCTTTGATTAATGACCTTTAGACTTACAAGTTGTAATAACAAATTCAGTTTCATTATACTCGATTACTATTCAAGCATCTCGAAACATACCCAAACATATAACCAAGGTAACAAGCATTCGGACAACATATCTAACCAAGCTTTGCCAACAAGCAACCAATCAATTATCATAGCACAACAAATAAGTAAACATGGGATTGATTACGAGAGGGTGATAGTTATTATACAATACTAAAGTTAAGGTTATACCAAACATGAACCAAACATTTTGAATACATATATCTTTCGTAAAGCAATACTTTACACGCATTTGTTGACAGGTTGACAAGTTGTTTATTTAAACATCAATCTAAACATGCAGACTATTTTATCTTTTTAAGAATGACACATGTTAATAGGTTTACATATATATATAGGTAACATCCCACAGCACGCATGGCATTAAGAAGGTCTTATAACTTAGGGCACATATGGTTATCTAAGCAGCCATACACTTATACAAACTATTATAACACACTTAGCAAGCAACTATAAAATTATCAAAGGCCCATTACAAAACTTCAAGTGCTTGGAATGCTTATAAACAAATGAAATCAATAGGACTTTATAATGCACAATGCATTCTTAATAACTATGTGCCACCTTCTAAGAGTTCTTAGGGGAAGTACGAATGAAAACCTTAACACTTGTGATCTCATTCGAGTTCCACAATCTTTCTCATAAGCAACTCGTCTTGAAAACATCGAAAAAATTAAGTAAGCATAAGCTTAGTGAGGTGGTTTAAAGTTTCAGCTAGAAAGAAACAACATCCTATCTTTTTCCTAAACCTATACATGGTCTTCGAACAAGCATATCAATTTGATTATTTAAAAAAATACTTAACAATTAATAGGAAGACAATTAAGCATAACCTATCATTTTCAGGAGTTGTTTAATACTTCAGACATTTCACGAACATGTCAGAATCATAGCTTCCTTATCACCCGGGTTATCCCACACAACATACCATATCTATAGGTAATTTTAACATTTAAGTTATCTTAGCATAGCATCTTACGTCCATGGTCACTTTTCACACAAAGTATCAAACTAGCATTCCAACACACAAGTCACTTGACACATGATATAACAAATATATTAAATTATACTCATACACATTCATAACACACCAATATATATTTTTTTATATGCAAAACAGTCCATGTGCTTCATGATTATTCAAAACAGTCCCTTTAAAACATGTACACATATTTATACATTAAAACAGTCCATGTGCTTCATGATTATTCAAAACATTACACATATTTATACATTAAAACAGTCCAGTGCTTCATGATTATTCAAAACAGTCCCTTTAAAACATGTACACGTATTTATACATTAAAACAGTCCATGTGCTTCATGATTATTCAAAACAGTCCCTTTAAAACATGTACATGTATTTATACATTAAAACAGTCCATGTGCTTCATGATTATTCAAAACAGTCCCTTTAAAAGATGTACACGTATTTATACATTAAAACAATCCATGTGCTTCATGATTATTCAAAACAGTCCCTTTAAAATATGTACACGTATTTATTCATTAAAACAATCTATGTGCTTCATGATTATTCAAAACAGTCCCTTTAAAACATGTATACACATTCATTCATGGCAAAACAGTCCATGTGCTTCATGATTATTCAAAACAGTCCCTTTAAAACATGCACACCTATTTATACATTAAAACAGTGCTTCATGATTATTCAAAACAATCCCTTTAAAACATGTACATGTATTTATACATTAAAACAGTCTATGTGCTTCATGATTATTCAAAACAGTCCCTTTAAAACATGCACACATATTTATACATTAAAACAGTCCATGTGCTTCATGATTATTCAAAACAGTCCCTTTAAAACATGTATACACATTCATTCATGGCAAAACAGTTCATGTGCTTCATGATTATTCAAAACAGTCCCTTTAAAACATCTACACGTATTTATACATTAAAACGGTCCATGTACTTCATGATTATTCAAAACAGTCCCTTTAAAACATGTACTTATATTTATACATTAAAACAGTCCATGTGCTTCATGATTATTCAAAAGAGTCCCTTTAGAATATGTACACGTATTTACACATTAAAACAGTCCATGTGCTTCATGATTATTCAAAACAGTCCCTTTAAAACATGTACACGTATTTATACATTAAAACAGTCTATGTGCTTCATGATTATTCAAAACAGTCCCTTTAAAACATGTACACGTATTTATACATTAAAACAGTCCATGTGCTTCATGATTATTCAAAACAGTCCCTTTAAAAGATGTGCACGTATTTATACATTATTCAAAACAGATTCATGGCAAAACAGTCCATGTGCTTCATGATTATTCAAAACAGTCCCTTTAAAACATGTACACGTATTTATACATTAAAACAGTCCATATGCTTCATGATTATTCAAAACAGTCCCTTTAAAACATGTACATATATTTATACATTAAAACAGTCCATGTGCTTCATGATTATTCAAAACAGTCCCTTTAAAACATGTACACATATTTATACATTAAAACAGTCCATGTGCTTCATGATTATTCAAAACAGTCCCTTTAAAACATGTATACACATTCATTCATGGCAAAACAGTCCATGTGCTTCATGATTATTCAAAACAATCCCTTTAAAACATGTACACGTATTTATACATTAAAACTGTCCATGTGCTTCATGATTATTCAAAACAGTCGCTTTAGAACATGTACACGTATTTATAGATTAAAACAGTCCATGTGCTTTATGATTATTCAAAACAGTACCTTTAAAAGATGTACACGTATTTATACATTAAAACAGTCCATGTGCTTCATGATTATTCAAAACAGTCCCTTTAAAACATGTACACATATTTATACATTAAAACAGTCCGTGTGCTTCATGATTATTCAAAACAGTCCCTTTAAAACATGTATACACATTCATTCATGGCAAAACAGTCCACACATGTTTAATTCATAGCAAAACAGTCCTTAACAACATGTATACACATTCATTCATGGCAAAACAGTCCACACATGTTTAATTCATAGCAAAACAGCCTTTAACAACATGTATACACATTCATTCATGGCAAAACAGTCCACACATGTTTAATTCATAGCAAAACAGACCTTAACAACATGTATATACATTCATTCATGGCAAAACAGTCCACACATGTTTAATTCATAGGAAAACTGTCCTTAACAACATGTATATACATTCATTCATGGCAAAACAGTCCACACATGTTTAATTCATAGCAAAACAATCCTTAACAGCATGTATATACCAATTTGTAGATATGGTTACTTATCAAAGTTATGAAAACATGATATATCTTACAAGTAACTTACTTATCACATAATTTATCAAGGCATAACATATCTTATGTATAGCTTACTTATGCCATATGTTATCAAAGCAATACACAAGTTCGATATGCAAATTTCATGCTTAGCATTTAATATAGCCTTGAGAATCGAGCTTCAGCCTAGGTACACGAATCCCCAACCAACTATTGCCCATAAAATAGTACTCGTAGTACCGATCAATCCCTCCTACTGTCGCCAAGTGACCACAAAACTTCCCTCCTACTATCGCCAAATAAGGACCATTGTCTCGGACCGTAGTCCACCCGAAACCTGAGCTCTATGGACTCTATGGCATGCCAACTATACATAAGACTGAACTTGAGACCAAGGCTTTCACATTTATCTTATCTTATTAGAAACATATTGGCATAGCTCATATCATAAAATCATATAAATATCTCAATACCCCATTTCAATTTGGGTAAACATTCACCTCATGTGAATTTCCCATTGTCTCATTTCTCTTGATTGAATGGCATCATAGCCAAGATCACTATATATATATATATATCCCTTATATTCATGTTATTAAGTACACATAAAGTTTCTCATGACCAAGAGTTGTACTCCATTTTACATAACCAACATTTTCAATCATATATTTATATATAACTTTCAAATCTAATAAGCCGTTCATAGCATATCAAGTGTATTCAACTATAATCATGCTTTCAACAAATCTCATTTCATAAAGTACTTTTCTCAAAAGTACATACCTTGTATCCAAGCTTGCTCAAACATAGCACCATTTATCTGTAAAAGCAAGTAAGATCAAATTTAGAAGAAATAAAGATGCTTATGGTAGTTTCACTCTATCCCGAGGCTTTAAACTACACTCACCTCGTATCTCGAAGTTACAGGATACCTGAATCCTTAACCAAAACTTGCTACTTATCCAATTCCTTCCTAGCTTCTTCTCGGTCTAAGTATAACAAGAATATAATTATATATATTAGAATCAACTCAATCTTTGAAACATTCACCAAACAGGGCAACTTATACTCATATACATTTGATCACTCAAAATCAGTTCATTTACTTTCAATTTAAGCAATTTTGTCTAGCCAACATATATACACACAAATACATATCTAAATCAGTACTTACATGAGATTGTCTTATGAATTGCTTGATAAGAATATGAATATGAGGTACTAAGTTCGGCCAAACATTGTATATAAATGTTGAAATCTTGAATGATTGAGAGATAAACTTATAAACCTGGAGCTATGCTCACGTTGATATGGAATTGACAAGTTACAGTAAAAAGATTAAGCGTTGGTTTAGGTCAGTCTTAGGTACAATTGGCATGCCATAGAGTCAATAGAGCTCCATGTTAGGACTACAGTCCCCTGTTTGGACTATGGTCCCCTGTTTGGTACCTTGAGTACCCCTGTGTGACGGTTGATGTCACAGGATTCGTGTATCTAGATTGATTGTAAATCAAGGCTATA
This sequence comes from Hibiscus mutabilis, assembly GCA_019671005.1. Taxonomy (NCBI): domain Eukaryota; kingdom Viridiplantae; phylum Streptophyta; class Magnoliopsida; order Malvales; family Malvaceae; genus Hibiscus; species Hibiscus mutabilis. The sequence goes on along the minus strand of CM033718.1, from coordinate 21,032,087 downwards.
TATGTACTAAAATATTTTATTGTAATATCCTTGTTCCTATCATATAAAGTTGTGAATTGATTACTTGATGCCTAAGAAATTTATGCTCGATACAGTATGTGATAACTGAGTGCCTTACATTACTTGCTATGTAATTTTTTATTCTTATCTACCTTACTAGGTAATCTTACTTACCTATCTCCTTTCTCCTTGTTATGTTCCAGGTTGATCACTGTTCCTTTTTGAACTTAGAAAGTTGGTCAAAGATCACAAACAGTTTTAGAGTATGTTTTGTAAACTTTTGGTAAACTCCTAATAGGTGGCATTATAATTTAAGGCATGTAGTTAATATTGTAGGACTTGATATGTGAGTTCGATGTTCGTGTAAGTAGTTTAGGTACATATATGATTTAACCTAGAAGGGATTTATGTAAATATTTTGTAGTTAATATCTATGCTATACGTATATATAATTAAATATACAAATGGATCATTTCGAATGGAATGTTGAATGGATGAGTTGATGCATTGTTTTGATGTTAATCATTGGTTAAAAAGACTATATGCATAGATTGTAATGTTGAGCTAATGAAGTTTTGTCTAGCTATGAATGGAGTTTATCCTAGGCCACCTTATAAGGGGTATAATAACTGAAATGCCTATGGTGATCACACAAATATGTTAGTTCAAGTCATCTCCTTCACCTAGCATGATAGTATTTGTGTGAAGAGCATGCTTTTGTGATCTTGTGTGTTTTTCGTGTCATATGTTTGATCATAGCTTGCGTGATTGTTACCCTTAAATGGCCATCTCTCCTAATAATCCATGCTTGTTCTTGTTATGTGGCCTCCTTACCTCGAGAATCTCGCTTGTTAGTCTAGTAGGATTTTACAATATTACATTAAGATTAATATGTAGTTGATTGATGACAAAATGTTGTCATTGACATGGAGGTGTCAAAATCAATACATAAGTATGTGTTAGAGAACGACATACTGGACTGACCTGCTATGAGCATGTTTCTTGGATTATATATATTTAATATATAAATATTAAAATTATATAAATAATATAACTTGATTTAAATCAATATATATATTGAAATCCTAATTAAATTGAATTGAGATTATATATATTTAATATATAAATATTGAAATTCTAGTTAAGTTGAATTAGGATTATATATTTAATATATATTACTGAAATCCTAATTAAGTTGAATTGGGATTATATATATTTAATATATATATATATATATATATATTGAAATCTAATATGAGTTGAATAAGGATTTCAAAGGCTATATAAAGGCATGAGAGATTTAGTAGTCATTAATGTTTTTTTGGGGAAAACCTTCTAAATAGTTTAGAGAGTTTTTATATGCTCATTTCCTTCTAAATAGTTTAGAGAATTTTATATGTTCGTTTCAACTGGGTTAACTACGTAGAGGTCAGAGCATTATCATTGTGTCTTAAGAATCAACATTGTGGAATCGTGATTGAATGTCCATCTTCTCCAAATTCAGAATTCTAGATTTTAAACGGGTAATTTTTCACCCTTATTCACCTCGATTCATTCCTCGTACATGGATTACTGGTGGTGATCGCTGAATAATTTTTTCGCTGCGCCATGGGGTGTATCAGTGTGACCCAACAACTCCATGCAACCTTACTATCTCTTGGATGTACAACTGTGCCAACCTTACTATCACCCATATGACATCATGCTTCTTTTGTGTCAACGGTAACCTCGTTACAAAATCCATGGTCACCCGATCCTACTTCCATTGTGGAATCTGAATGGGTTGAAGCAAACCTGAAGGAACCTAATGTTCGGCCTTAAGTTGCTGACAAGCTAAGCATCTTGTCACAAACTCGAATACATCTCTTTCTATACTAGGCCACCAATAAAAAAGACGAAAGTCTTCATACATCTTGTTGTTTCCCGAATGCATAGCAAATGGAATATGCTGCACCTTTCATAGGATGCAGTCTCACAAGTCTTTCAAAGCTGGAAAACATAACCGATCTTTAAAGTGCGAGATCCCGCAATCTCATAATTCAAAATTGGACATCTCGCCTCTCTGAACCATCTCAATCTTTGCCACCAACTCTTCGTCTAACATTTGTTTTCTCTTGATCTCTTACAATACGGTAGGATCTACACGAAGCTCGGCTAGAAACCCACCATCATCAGTCATCCTCAATCGGGACAACATCGCCCTCAAGTCTGACATAGACTTTCTATTCAAGGAATCGACCACCACATTAGCCTTACTGAGATGATACTCTATGATGCAATCATAGTCTTTTAGTAATTCAATCCATCATCTTTGCCTCAAATTCAACTCCTTTTGGGTGGGTAGATACTTTAAATTCTTATGGTCCATATATATGTAACACTTTTCCCCATACGGATAATGTCTCCAAATCTTCAAAGCGAAGATAACCGTGGTAAGCTCCAAATCATGCGTAGGGTAATTATGTTCATGAGGCTTAACTTGTCTAGAGGCTTAAGCAACCACCTTACCTTCTTGCATAAGGACACAACCAAGCCTATTCAATGAAGCATCACTAAACACCACATAATCCTTTCCCGATTTGGATTGCGTTAACATTGGGGCTTCCGTAAGATAAGCTTTCAACTGCTCGAAGCTTTGTTGTCTTTTCTCGTTCCACTCAAACAAAACTCCTTTTTGTAACAAATTGTTCATAGGTGATAAAATGATGGAGAAGCTCTTAACAAAACGTCGATAATATCTGGCAAGCCCAAGGAAACTATAGACTTCCACGATATTCCTAGGTGATTTCCACTCCACCACTCCTTGGATCTTTTGCGGATCAACTTGTATCCCATCTGCTACAATAATACAGCCCAAAAATGTCATATAGGAGAGCCAAAATTCACAATTACTGAACTTAGCAAAAAGCTATCTTTCCCTCAAGGTCTAAAGAACAATACAAAAATGATAATTACGTTCCTCCTACGAGCTCGAATAAACCAAGATGTCATCAATGAAAACCACCACGAACTAATATAGGTAAGGCTGGAAGATACGGTTCATTAATTCCATAAAAGCTACATGTGCATTGGTAAGAGCAAAAGGCATTACCAAGAACTCATAATGTCTATACCGCATCCTGAAAGTGGTTTTTTGAACATCCTCTTCTACTACCTTTAACTGGTAGTAACCCGAACTCAAGTCGATCTTCGAGAACACACGAGCAACACTCAACTGGTCAAATAGGTCATCTATCCTCAGTAAGAGATAACGGTTCTTCACTGTTACCTTGTTGAGCTGACGGTAATTAATACACATCCTCATCGATCCATCTTTCTTCTTAACAAACAAGACCGATGCACCCCCAAGGTGAAATGCTTGGTCGGATGAAACCTCTTTCTAGCAACTCTTGGATCTGATTTTTTATCTCTCTCAATTCTATTAGTGCCATACGATACAGTGCAACGGATACTAATGTCATGCCGAGCATTAACTCTATTCGAAACTCTAGCTTAAGATCTAGAGGTATTCCAAGCAACTCTTCTGAAAACACATTGGCAAACTGTCTAACTATCTGAAGACTCTCAAGTATCAGACTCTCAATACTTGTGTCAACCACATAAGCCAAGAAGGTTTCGCAACCTTGTTGGATCATCCTTTGTTCCACCTACATTGGAAAAACAAGGATTCCTCTCACCCTTCACTACTAACTTGGCCCAATCTAAACCATGAAGCTTAAGGCTCTTCACTCTACAACCCAACCACGCATCATGCTCAAACAACCAATCCATCTCTAGGATAGCATTAAACTTTTAAAACGGCAACACCATCAAATTAGCTGGGAAGATCAAACCCTGAACCTCAATTAGACACCTCCGATACAATTTATCCACCAAAACATCATACCCAAAGGATTAGTCACTAGGACACCTATCTCAAGGTCATCGGCAGGAATACCCCACTATTGGGTTATTTCACTAGGATGTAGGAATGAGAAGATCTCGAATCCAGAAGAGCAACAATAGGAACTGGGAACAAGGTAAACATACATGAGATAACATCGGTAGCCTCATAGTTTTTCTGGTCCTTGACTGTGTACTGCCTCACCAGTGCCCTAACAATGGACTAGATTGTACCCTCACTCTAATGTCCCGACATGTAGCTCGCTCCACCTCTACCAAATCCCCGTCCCTTCTGAGTTGGATAAGATGTCATATGAGTCTGAACTTGAATGGTGTCGGCATCTACTACCAAGTCCCTCACAAAATGGTTCGGTGATCCACACTCAAAGCAAACCCTAGCCAAACCCCAACACTCACCTCTATGCTTACGTCCATATTGATCACAAACTGGTGCATCCGTACTCTTTTGTGAGCCCTTCAGACTCATCATAGTAGAAGATGATGAATGCCTCCTATGGCTAGCAGACTCTGACATACAGTCTGATCTCGAACCCCAGTTTGAAGCTCATATTCCATGGTTCCAACAATTTTTGTTCTTTCTGGAAAAATATTGTAAGTTGTTGGAGAAGTTATGAGTCATCCCACTTGAACTCCCTTGCCCGCCAGGTGGGCCATAGGTTAAACCTTGCACTTGCTCAAGCGACTTGGCAGTAGCAGTCAAAATCTGAAAACACTTTTAGTGGGGCAGTAGTCAAGTAGGTCTGAATTTCCTTCCTTAAACCCTTCAAAAACCTCTTGCATCGTATCTTCTCGGTAGCAACCAACTCAAGGGCATACTTACTCAATTTTAGGAATTCTTGTTCATATTCAAAGACTGACCGGTTCCCTTAAACCAAATGATTTAACCGATCCCTCAAACTATCAAAGTGAGTCTCTCCCACATACTTCTTCTCAAACTCATCCAAGAAGCCCTCCCATGTACATTGGTCTGGATACCATCCTAACTCTACGATCTCCTACCACTCTCGAGCATTCTCCTTCAATTGGGGAATAAAACATGTCAACTTGTCCTAGGATCTCAACCTCATCTGATGTATAACCCAATGAGTGTCCCTCAACCACTAATCTTCCTTAACCATGTTGTCTTGTCCCAATCCAAGAATGTTTGTAGCACTATGGTGATGCACCCTCACAATTGGTGCCTCGCGAGAGGTAGCCGAAGGACTAGGTATGACCCTCACAATCCGGTGAAGGGCATGTTGCAGATGGGAGAAATAATTGGCCCTTTTTCGCCAATCATCCTCTAACATCTCCTCCACTTCGATGATGTAATCCTCATCATAGCTTCTTTTTCGGGAGCCCTAACTCTCTTCTCGCTCTCGTGCCCTTCTTGGCATGATTTTTTTAACAAGCAAAAAAATAAGGCTACACCATCAAATATTGAGCTTAAACAAGTACGACCTAGACTTATGGGCAACGTATTACTAGACACCTATAAAACACTCTCTACACAACCCCGCGACTTCCTAGAACCAACTAAACCTAGGCTCTAATACCATTGTTGTAACACCCCTGACCTAGCAAATTGGTATTCAAGCCCAACCCAAAACCATAAAAGTTTGCAACTAGATTTAGTCCAAATCTCGAACATTCATAATATCCATTAAGTTTGAATGTTTTAGAGTAGATAAATCAATTAAAATATTAAATGAGAGCTCCATTTAAAAATACATAATTAAAAGCATTCGAATCACAAGTTAAAAATACCAAAGTAAGAGTTACAATATAAGATAGGGTCCTACGAATACATAGCCCCAATATCTAAGTATTGTACATGAACATAGGTCGATGCCGATGTCCTACTCCGATGGTGCTCTGACGATGTACGTCAACCTACTAACTTGCAAACGAAAACAAAAATTCCGAACGCTGAGCTAACGAAGCTCAGTGGATAAACTTCCAGTAAATCATGTTTCACGCAAATCATAAATATGAGCAAGTAGCTAAAAATGACATCAATGCATGAATGACAACATTTGAGCTAACACATAGCAAAACAGTACAAGATATTAACCACACACATAACACATGGTACACCATACCAACAAACATGGAATGAGGCCTAGTGCCACACAGCTTCGAGAATGTACACTCTTGGGTGGGGCCCAGTACCACACAACTTCATGAATGTACACCCATGCTCGGAATCTCTCGCTGAGCATCTTCGAATGAGACTCGGTGCCACACAGCGTTGGGTATATACATTCGATAATCAAAAACCATGGTGTTGCAACACACTCATACTCTCACTGGTATCTAGATCCCACTAAATCAAAGTAACCCAATCACACAAGTGCCCTTACTTGGCACGTTACCGCACCCGATCCACCGAGGATCCCTATGGTTGCTATTACAAACAAGTCACTCAATATATACCGAGTTATTTCTCATTATGCTTGTATACGAGGTTAATTTCTCAGTTCTCAGTTTTTACTATTTATTTTACCACACTAAAGGCCCATTGGGCCCTAGCCCTCGAATTATCGATACGCGTCTCTAGGTATTAATACCCATTTATGCGTATCAATACTCGATTTTACATGCAATTAGGGTTTTACTAAAACCCCGTATCGATACACGGAACCGTGTACCGATAAACTCTTAAGAGTATCGGTTGTAACATCCCAAAAATGGGCCTAGAAGTATGCCATTAGTTAGATTACTAAGTTAATCTTTTTAAAGTGTCACTTGATTAATTTATTTAGTGAATTAGTGATTGAATAAATATATATTTTGATTTAGAGGCTTGCTACAAATTGACTTTCGGTTAAAATTGTTGCAAATAAATCACTTATGTGATTAATAAGTGAATTGGGACTCAATTTGAAGTCAAGAAGAATAGAATGGAATAAGTAAAAGGACTAACTCGATTAATAGGTAAAATAGTTGGTTTGCATGGTAAAAGAAAAGATGGTGAGGTCTTGCACACATGGCACAAGGAGAAAGACATGAGATAGGAGGGGGTTCGGCCACTTGGAATTGAAAACCCCATTCTTGTCCTCTTCATCTCCAAGCCGAAACCCCCATGGTTTTGAGAGAGAAAGCTTTGAAAATTAAAACAAGATTGCTTCATCCTAGCCAACTTCTAAGCTTTAGGATCGGTTGTACTTGGAGAGCAAGGTAATGATGCTCTTCTATTACTCTTACTTGAAAGTTAAATTTGATTGAATCCTAGTAACTATCTATGACTCAAGTATGTGTTAGCAAGTTTGGTAATTAGATTTCTTATCATGTATGTTGGTGTTTGTAATGGTGCAAAGAAATTATGTATACGCATGATTAAATTGAGAGCATGTGGGACTTAAGGAATTTTATATGTACTTGTATATGCAAATTCAGGACTGTTTTTGAGTGATTAATAAATTAATTGGACAGCTTTAACATATAGAAATGTATGTTCAAGCATGCTGCCCAGTTTTGTGTGCATGAATGTATATGAATATAGGCTGCCATGTTAAGTGAAAATGTGTAGAAAGCTGGACAGATTTGAATGATTAAATGTGTATGAAGTCGGGTTGTTATTATAGTCATCGAGTTATTTAGGGATTAATAGGTTTAAGGCTTCCCATGTGTATATGTATATTGATGTGTTTGAGACTGTTTTGCAATAAATATATGTTAATGGACTGATTTTACCATAGAATTGTGTATTTATGAAAGCTGGGCAGAATTTCGATTTTATGAATCTTAGGGAACTGTTTTAATGTTTTGAAAATTCATGTATGCATGCTGCCCTATTTTGGAATGAACAACAAAGATGTACGTAAACCGAATAGTTTAGTAAGTACGTGCATCTCCCCTCCAAGCTTAAGCACACGCATGATTTAAAAAGTAAGTAAACTAGATGTAATTAAAACAAATACATAGCTCAGGATAGATTTGAACTACGCCGAGACTCTAACTACACTCACAGGTCTTTCCGAGCTAATCTTGATTCCAGATTACAATTCCCTTTTGTCTTTCTCCAACCGGATCTACTCTATGCCCCACTTGATCAACCCCTTCTTTGTCTATTTAATAAGAGTTCAATTATCATTTAAAACTATTCTTGATTCTCACTTTCATAAAAACAATTTACCAAAACAGTTTCTGCACATTCATTCACACATTCACAAAATAACCTCACATGCATCTATGCACTTCTATGATTTCTCAAAACTGTTTCTGCACATTTATTTGTGTTCATAGTACTTAAACTGCATGCATTTTACATAAAACAGGGCAGCCTTAATGTCCATAAATCATTTGCACCAAAACAGTCCCTTGTTCTTATGAAAACAGTTCTTTAATGTACATCATTTAGACATAACTACCTCTAATATATATATATATATATATATATATATATATATAAACACTTCAATTCAACATTTGACACATAGGATTTATACAAAACAGTCCAATTATAGCTTCTAAACAAGAAGTTCTGCCCGGTTTCAATACATTCATAGTTTGTATTTTTTTGTAACACTATTTCCCACATGCATTTCTTATTTGAAACAACCCTCTAAGTTCTAAGACAATTTTTCCCTGTTTCTCAAACACAAAATCAGTCCTATTTTACCCTAATTATAAACAGAATTGCCAAATTTTAAGGAACATATAAGTATATCCATTTGCTTATTGAAACAGCCCTTAATCGCATTCGTAACTGTCTCGGTTTCAAACTCTTGAAAATACATTCGTAGTACAATTAAAGATTATGTCATTAACAAACACTACTATCCAAATTCAATATCAAAATCAAGCATAGAACCACAATTGAATCATCAACAAAAGAATGACATTCGAATTAACACACATATGAAACAATCTATGAATGTTTATCATGAAATCATCTAACATAAATTTCAAGTTTCCATAATTCAAAGAACACGTATACATGCAAGAGTTCCACCTAATTTTTCTAGATAGCACCAGCTTAATGAAAGGAAATTTAGGCTTACCTACTTCTTAAGCTATCCGATCAAAAGTATGAGAAATAGAAAAGCTTAAAGCTCGAAATCTATCCTCCTCTCTCACTAGCCCTTGGGTTCGATCATTTGGTAGGGAAGATGAAGTTTGAGCACACCTTTTGCATGTTCTCCTTCCCAAAATGTCGTCCCCTCCTCAATTCCCCACCACACAATTTCACAAACACGTGACAAGGGTGTAAAGCCTCCCATTTCTCAAATATTTACATGCAAATCACAACTTTTGTCACATATTCTTTAGAGTCCTTTTTATTTGGCCTTCAAAATGTGACTCTAAATTCCCTTATTCTTTCGATAAGGTCCTAGTCCATTAATTGTTTTAGGAATACACCAGAAATTGGATGTTCAAGAAATACTATTTTGGTAACATTCTACTAAGCCAGCTTTAGGGGTGTTACAATTATTGTTGTCCATGCCCACAATAATACTTGACTAAAGGCATTTCAGAATAACTATATTATTCTAAGGACTTTATTATAATTCAATTTATTTACGCACATAGAATTGTAACTGAAAATAATAATGACAATGTCTTTTATGAATAAACAAGGTAAAAATAAATATCATTTATAATCATCTTATGATTGGTCTTTGGGCATACTCTAACAATCTCCCACTAGCACTAAGACCAATCACTCATGTATCTAATACCTTGTGACTTAGTGTGATGATCATGCTTCTGCTGCGTTAGAGGCTTTGTTACTGGATTAACAATGTTATCATTTGTTGGTACTCTACATATTTCCACTTCTCCTCGATCTATAATTTCTCGAATGAGATGGTAACGCCTAAGTATGTATTTGGATTGTTGGTGAGATCTAGATTCTTTTTCTTGTGCGATGGCTCAGTTGTTATCACAACGTAGATCTGTAGCATTCAATATGCTCGGCACAACCCCTAGTTCAAATATGAACTTCTTGATCCAAACACCCTCTTTTGCAGCATCGCATGCTGCAATATACTCAGTTTCTGTTGTAGAATCAACTAATGTATCTTGCTTTGAACCTTTCTAGCTTAGAGTGCCTCAATTAAGGTAAAACACAAAACCCGATTGCAATCGAGATTCATCCTTATCGATTTAGAAGCTTGTGTTAGTATAACCTTTTATACTTATTTCTTCCACACATCTAAATATGAGGAATGTATCCTTAGTTCTTCTCAAGTACTTGAGGATGTTTTTTACTGCAACCCAATAATTTTCACCGGGATTTACTTGGTACCGACTTGTCATACTTAATGCATATTATACATCCAGACGTGCACATAGCATGGCATACATGATAGATCCAATAGCTGAAGCATTTGGAATCTTACTCATGCGCTCTCTTTCTTGAGGCGTTGAAGGACACATTTTCTTCAAGAGTGAAATACCATGTCTCATAGGTAAGAATCCCCTTTTAGATTCTTCCATACTACCTTTTTAGTACTTTATCTATGTATGAATTTTGACTGGGTCCTAGGATTTGTCTCGATTTATATCTATAGATCGTGACTCCTAATATGTATGTTGCCTCATCCAAGTCTTTCATGGAAAAACATTTTTCTAACTAAGTTTTTTTAAATATTGTAAGCTAGGTATGTCAATTCCTATTATCAGTATGTCATCCACATACAATGTCGAGAATATGACAGTACTCCCACTAATTTTCTTGAAAACACATAGCTCATCCTTATTTTTGATAAAATCAAACTCTTTGATTGCATAGTTAAAACAAAGATTCCAACTTCGAGAAGCTTGCTTCAATCCATAAATTGACCTTTGTAGCTTGCATTTTTTTGGTATCTTTTTGATTGAAAAACCTTCAGGTTGTGTCACGTACATATGCTCATCTAGTTTTTCCAAAGCGATTTTAACATCCATTTTTCATATCTCATAATCATGAAATGTAACTATCGCAAGTAAGATCTGGATGGATTTAAACATATCAACAAGAGAAAAGGTTTTATCATAGTCTATACCATGAATTTGACGAAAAACCTTAGCGACTAATCACCCTTTGTATGTTTGTACATTACCATCCATGTTGGCTTTTCTTTTTGAAAACCCATTTGCACCCTCTGGGCTTAATCCCTAGAGGTGGGTCAACGAAGGTCCAAACTTGGTTTTCTGACATGGAATCCATCTCGAAATTTATGACCTCTAATCATTTCTCAGAGTCTGGGCCTGTCACTGCTTCTTGATAAGTCTTAGGCTCATCTTGATCCATGAAAAGAATATCACCTTGCAATGTGACAAGAAATACATATTTCTCAACCACATTGCATTCTCTCAAAGATCTTCACAGTGGTTGTGTTTCCGAAACTGTTGAATGTTCCTTAACAACTTGTGGAACTTGTTGTTGTTCAATCTCTTGTTAAATTATATGTGGTTGACCTCGGATTTCATTGAGTTCAATATTACTCCCATTTCCTTTTCAAAAAACAAATTCTCTTTCTAGGAAGATTCATGTTCGAGCAACAAACACTTTGTTCTCGGTAGGATTGAAGAAATAATATCCTTTATTTTGTTTAGGATAACCCACAAAATTACATTTATGAGATTTAGGTTCGAGCTTTTAAGACATCTTATGTTTAACATAATCTTAGCATCACCAAATTTTCATAAAAGATATACTAGGACGTTTCCTAGTCTATATCTCATATGGTGTTTTTTGAACTGATTTAGATGGAACACGATTTAGTGTGAAGGCAACTATTTTAGTGCATTTCCCCAAAAAGAAACTAGAAGATCGGTGTGACTCATCATTGATCGAACCATGTCTAACAATGTTTGATTTCTTCTTTTCGGAAACTCTATTCCATTGTAGAGTACCATGAGCTGTGAGACAATCTCACATTCCTTAAGAAGGTCACCAAACTCTAAGCTTAATTATTTTAGATGGAACTGATTTAAATAGAATACGATTTAGATGGAACACGATTTAGTGTGAAAGTAACTATTTCAGTGCATGTCCCCTAAAAGAAACTGGAAGATCAACGTGACTCATCATTGTTCAAACCATGTCTAACAATGTTCGATTTCTTCTTTTCGGAAACTCAATTCCATTATAGAGTACCAGGAGGTGTGAGACAATCCTACATTCCTTAAGAAGGTCCCTAAACTTTAAGCTTAATTATTATCCTCCTCGATCTGATTGAAGAACCTTAATGTTTTTTCCTAATTGGTTTTGCACTTCATTTTTAAATTCCTTGAACTTTTCAAGGTCTTCATATTTATGATGCATTAGGTAAATGTACTCATATATACTAAAGTCATATGTGAAAGTAATAAAGTACTGAAACCCTCTTATGGCTTGTGTATTCATTGGTCCACATACATCACTATGTATTAATCCTAATAAATCACTTCTCGCTCACTTTTACCATTAAAAGGAGCTTTGGTCATTTTTCTCAATAAGCAAGGCTCACATACATGGAGGCCATTTCTCAATAACCCAAGTGACAATGCCAAAGATGAGTTTGATTAGAGTCATTTGTTTTTGATCTTTTCGTACTTATGTTGTAAATGGAATTCCCTTGATCCGAAATATGGAGGCCATTTATTAATTGTGTCATACTATAGAAAACATTATCGAGATAAAAGAACAATAATTATTCTTAATAATTATATCAAAATCAATCTTGTCTAAACAAGAAATCAAAATAATATTTTTAGTCAAACTAGACACAAAACAACAATCCTCTAAACATAAATTAAGTCCACTAGGCAATGATAAAGTATATGTTCCTATAGCTAATGCAACAACTCTTGCTCCATTACCAACCCGTAAGACCACCTCTCATTTTCTCAGAATTCTACTCTTTTGTAGTCCTTATACAAATGTACAAATATGAGAACCACAATCGGTATCCAATACCCAAGAAGTAAGGGTTGATAAATTAATATCAATAAAATAAATATCTTAGGCGGACGCTCCACTTTCATTTGCCTTCTTTACTTTTTCAAGATAAATGAAGCAGTTCCTTTTACAATGACATGTCTTTTTACAATGGAAACATTTTCCTTCCGGTGACCAATCAAGGTAGTTTACACCGTTCACCTTATCCTTCTTAAGGTTCGATCGCAATGATAACAAGTTTGTATTTGTCATAATAAGTCTACAACAATAAAATATTAATTTTAAGTATGTTTATCATGTTTGCTTATAAAAGGACTTTATACTCCCACTATTTTTATTAAAATTAGTAACCCTCAAATATTAATGTTGAAATTTTTTCTAGTGGGCGAGGATCCAAATTTCATATTCTCTTAAGTCAGCTTTGGCTTTTCTATTAAGATTGTGGTCTATCTAGGTAAGCAGCACTTGCTAATTACATCTCATGTAACTCCTTTATTTGGCGAACAACTTTTTTTCATAATCATCTTATGATTATTCAAATAACTAACCTTTAGGTTTCTAATCCTATTAGAGTAACCTAGTTAAGTCTTTAACCAATGTTACAACCAACGAATATCACTTCCTTATTCTCCGCGTTTGGCCAAGATAGATACAAGTACCTCGCTTTAGCAGAACCTACATTGTATCGATCTAGACTTTAAGGAGGGTTAACATTGGGAAGCAATAAAAGACTTAATATTTTATTGAGGGGTTTTGTGAATATTATCTCATCATTTAACATTTTTTCTTATCAATTAACTGGCATGCATCTAATACATTCATTTTATCACATACATGAAAAGTAGTAAATATGAATGCAGTATTTATGACCCATATCCTAAGGTGGTCCGTCCCACGCCAATGGGAGAACCAAATTATTCTAACAATAAAAACACTTCTCAAGCATCTTTCTATCGACGTACACTTTTGTTCCTCTGGTCCATGCTTCTTCGTATAGATTACAATTTCAGAAACTCGTTTTACATACGAGGGAGTAAGATGAGAATAGAATTACAATAGAAGTAGAGAAAGGCACGACACGCAAGCCGTATTTATAAAACCTTATAAATAAAACTAAATGGGTCATTGGGCTATAACCATATATTCCAAACACCGTGCATATCAAATATAATAATGACACAATTGGTTTTAAGGTCTTTCCAGATTGTTCCTATGCAGGGGTCAACCCCTTGTGCGGTTCTGGAGGGCCCGTAGCTTCTGGTAGGGTTGTCGCTGCCCAGTCAGCGGCAGTGAATTTTTTTTTAAGATCAACATCTTAATTGCTATGTAAAAACCTCATGATTTGATAACTTTTATCAACATTTTCGCACTTTTTCAGGATTTTAAAATCCATAAGGTTTTTACTGAAATAACTCTCGTTACTTTCCTGCACTAAATTTATAGACTAACCATTAGTCTAATATATAACAATAACCCATGTATGTTAACACTTAACATCTAAAACCCTAAAACTTCATATTGAATATGTTAACAATTAGCATATAATATTTCAAACCCCATCGACAAATATCCTAATGATTAACTCTTAATCATCGATCTTAGGAACATCCTTTAATTGGATTAATAGATTAATCGTGATTGAATAAATTTACTCATACACATATCATATATTCACTAAATAAATCGAAAAATAACATGTATCTTATACAACTACATAACCCAATTAATTAAAACCTAAATCTGTATCGTATAACTTTGGCTCTGATATCACTGTTAGGTCACACTGGTACACCCCGTGGCGCAGCGGATAAGAATTGCCTATTTAAAATCTATAATTCTAAATTTGGAGAAGATGGACATCCAATCATGATTCCACGATATCGATTCTTAAGCCGCAGCGATAACACTCTAACCTCTACATAGTTCACCCAGTTGAAATGAACATTTAAAATTCTCTAAACTATTTAGAAGGGAATGAGCATATAAAAACTCTCTAAACTATTTAGAAGGTTTTTCCACAAAAAAAAGCATTAATGACTACTAAATCTCTCATGCCTTTATATACCCTTTGAAATTCTAATTCAACTCATATTAGGATTTTAATATATATATATATATATTAAATACATATAATCTCAATTCAACTTAATTCGGATTTCAATAATATATATATTAAATATATAATCCTAATTCAACTTAACTAGAATGTCATTATTTATATATTAAATATATATAATCTCAATTCAATTTAATTAGGATTTCAATATATATATATATATATATATATATATATATATTAGGATTTCAATATATATAAACCAAGAAACATGCTCATAGCAGGTCAGTCCAGTATGTCGTTCTCTAACACATACTTATGTATTGATTTTGACACCTCTATGTCAATGACAACATTTTGTCATCAATAAACTACATATTAGTCTTAATGTATTATTGTTGTCTATGCCCACAATAATACTCGACTAAAGACACTTCAGAATAACTATATTATTTTAAGGACTTTATTATAATTCAGTTTATTTACGCACATAGAATTGTAATTGAAAATGATAATGACAATGTCTTTTTATGAATAAACAAGGAAAAAATAAATATCATTTATAATCATTTTATGATTGGTCTTTGGGCATACTCAAACAGTCTTTCACTAGCACTAAGACCAATCACTCATGTATCTAATACCAAGTGACTTAGTGTAATGATCATGCTTCTGCTGCATTAGAGGCTTTGTTAGTAGATTAACAATGTTATCATTTAGTGGTACTCTACATATTTCCACTTCTCCTCGATCTATAATTTCTCGAATGAGATGGTAATGCCTAAGTATGTATTTGGATCGTTGGTGAGATCTGGGTTCTTTTGCTTGTACGATGGCTCGGTTGTTATCACAACGTAGATCTGTAGCATTCAATATGCTCGGCACAACCCCTAGTTCAAATATGAACTTCTTGATCCAAACACCCTCTTTTGCAGCATTGCCTGCTGCAATATACTCAGCTTCTATTGTAGAATCAACTAATGTATCTTGCTTTGAATCTTTCTAGCTTATAGTGCCTCCATTAAGGTAAAACACAAAACCCAATAACAATCGAGAATCATCCTTATCGGTTTGGAAGCTTGTGCCAGTATAACCTTTTATACTTAGTTCTTCCTCACATCCATACATAAGGAATGTATCCTTAGTTCTTCTCAAGTACTTGAGGATGTTTTTTACTGCAACCCAATAATTTTCACCGGGATTTACTTGGTACCGACTTATCATACTTAATGCATATGATACATCCAGACGTGTACATAGCATGAAATACATGATAGATCTAATAGATGAAGCATATGGAATCTTACTCATACGCTCTCTTTCTTGAGGCGTTGAAGGACACATTTCCTTCAAAAGTGAAATACCATGTCTCATAGGTAAGAATCCCCTTTTAGATTCTTCCATACTATACCTTTTTAGTACTTTATCTATGTATGAATTTTTGACTTGGTCCTAGGATTTGTCTCGATCTATATCTATAGATCTTAACTCCTAATACGTATGTTGCCTCACCCAAGTCTTTCATGGAAAAACATTTTTCTAACTAAGTTTTTTTAAAGATTGTAAGCTAGGTATGTCATTTCCTATTATCAGTATGTCATCTACATACAATGTTGAGAATATGACAGTGCTCCCACTAATTTTCTTGAAAACACGTGGCTCATCCTCATTTTTGATAAAACCAAACTCTTTGATAGCATCGTTAAAACGAAGATTCCAACTTCGAGAAGCTTGCTTCGATCCATAAATGGACTTTTGTAGCTTGCATTTTTTTTGGTATCTTTTGGATCGAAAAACCTTCAGGTTGTGTCATGTACATATCCTCATCTAGTTTTTCCAAAGCGATTTTAACATCCATTTTCCATATCTCATAATCATAAAATGCAACTATCGCAAGTAAGATCTGGATGGATTTAAACATATCAACAAGAGAAAAGATTTCATCATAGTCTACACCATGAATTTGACAAAAAACCTTAGCGACTAATCGCCCTTTGTATGTTTGTACATTACCATCCATGTTGGCTTTTCTTTTTGAAAACCTATTTGCACCCTATGGGCTTAATCCCTAGAGGTGGGTCAACGAAGGTCTAAACTTGGTTTTCTGACATGGAATCCATCTTGAATTTTACGACCTCTAATCATTTCTTAGAGTCTGGGCATGTTACTGCTTCTTGATAAGTCTTAGCCTCATCTTGATCCATGAAGAGAACATCACCTTGCAATGTGACAAGAAATACATATTTCTCAACCACATTGCATTCTCTCAAAGATCTTCACAGTGGTTGTGTTTCCAAAACTGTTGAATGTTCCTTAACAACTTGTGGAACTTGTTGTTGTTCAATCTCTTGTTCAATTATACGTGGTTGATCTCAAATTTCGTTGAGTTCAATATTACCCCACGTCTTTTCGGAAAACAAATTCTCTTTCTAGGAAGATTCATGTTCGAGCAACAAACACTTTGTTCTCGGTAGGATTGAAGAAATAATATCATTTAGTTTCTCTAGGATAACCCAAAAAATTACATTTATGATATTTGGGTTCGAGCTTTTAAGATATTTTATGTTTAACATAAGCTTCGCATCACCAAATTTTCATAAAAAAAAGACATACTAGGACGTTTCCTAGTCTATATCTCATATGGTGTTTTTTGAACTGATTTAGAATAGAACACGATTTAGTGTGAAGGCAACTATTTTAGTGCATTTCCCCAAAAAGAAACTAGAAGATCAGCGTGACTCATCATTGATCGAACCATGTCTAACAATGTTTGATTTCCTCTTTTCAGAAACTCTATTCCATTGTGGAGTACCAGGAGGTGTGAGACAATCTCACATTCCTTAAGAATGTCACCAAACTCTAAGTTTAATTATTTTATATGGAACTGATTTAAATGGAATATGATTTAGATGGAACACGATTTAGTGTGAAGGCAACTATTTCAGTGCATGTCCCCCAAAAGAAACTGGAATATCAGCGTGACTCATCATTGTTTGAACAATGTCTAATGGTGTTCGATTTCTTCTTTTTAGAAACTCCATTCCATTATAGAGTACCAGGAGGTGTGAGACAATCCCACATTCCTTAAGAAGGTCCCCAAACTTTAAGCTTAATTATTATCCTCCTCGATCTGATTGAAGAACCTTAATGTTTTTTCCTAGTTGGTTTTGTACTTCATTTTTCAATTCTTTGAACTTTTCAAGGTCTTCAGATTTATGATGTATTAGGTAAATGTACTCATATATACTGAAGTCATCTGTGAAAGTAATGAAGTACTGAAACCATCTTCTGGCTTGTGTATCCATTGGCCAAGATAGATACAAGTACCTCGCTTTAGCAGAACCTATATTGTGTCGATCTAGACTTTAAGGAGGGTTAACATTGGGAAGTAAGAAAAGGCTTAATATTTTATTGAGGGATTTTGTGAATATTATCTCATCATTTAACATTTTTTCTTATCAATTAACTAGCATGCATCTCATACATTCATTTTATCACATACATGAAAAAGTAGTAAATATGAATACAATATTTATGGCCCATATCCTAAGGTGGCCCGTCCTAAGCCGATGGGAGAACCAAATTATTCTAAGGATAAAAACATTTCTCAAGCATCTTTCTGTCGGCGCACACTTTTGTTCCTCTGGTTCATACTTCTTCGTATAGATTACAATTTCAGAAACACGTTTTACATACGAGGGAGTAAGATGAGATGAGAAATACAATAGAAGTAGAGAAAGGCACGACACGCAAGTCGTATTTATAAAACCTTATAAATAAAACTAAATGGGCCATTGGGCTATAACCATACATTCCAAACACCTTGCATATCAAACATAATAACGACGTAATTTGTTATTAAGGTCTTACCAGATTGTTCCTATGTAGGGGTCAACCCCTTGCGCGGTTCTAGAGGGCCCGCATCTTTTAGGGGGTTGTCGCTGCCCAGTCAGCAGCAGGGAATTTTTTTTAAGATCAACATCTTAATTGCTATGTAAAAACCTCATGATTTGATAACTTCTATCAACATTATCGCGCTTTTTTAGGATTTTAAAATCCATAAGGTTTTTACTGAAATAACTCTCGTTACTTTTCCGCACGAAATTTATAGACTAACCATTAGTCTAATATATAACTATAACCCGCGTATGTTAAGTCTTAACATCTAAAACCCTAAAACTCCATATTGAATATGATAACAATTAACATATAATATTTCAAACTCTATCGACAAATATCCTGATGATTAACTCTTAATCATCGATTTTGGGAACATATTTTAATTGGATTAACAGATTAATCGTGATTGAATAAATTTGCTCATAAAAATATCATATATTCACTAAATAAATCAAAAAATAACATGTATCTCATATAAATACATCACCCAAGTAATTAAAACCTGAATCCATATCGTATAACCTGGCTCTAATACCACTGTTGGGTCACACCGATACACCCCATGGCACATCAAAAAAATTATCCGGTGATCACCATCAAAGATCCATGTACGAACAACGAATCGAGGTGAATACGGTGAAGAATTACCTATTTGAAATTTGTAATTTTGAATTTGGAGAAGATGGACATCCAATCACGATTCCACGATATCGATTCTTAAGCCGCAACGATAACACTCTGACCTCTACGTAGTTCATCTAGTTGAAATGAACATATAAAATTCTCTAAACTATTTAGAAGGAAATGAGCATATAAAAACTCTCTAAATTATTTAGAAGGTTTTTTTTTCCAAAAAAATCATTAATGACTGCTAGATCTCTCATTCCTTTATATAGCCTTTGGAATCCTTATTCAACTCATATTAGGATTTCAATATATATATTAAATATATATAATCCCAATTCAAATTAATTAGGATTTCAATATATATATACATTGAATATATATAATCTCAATTCAACTTAATTAGGATTTTAATATATATATATTAAATATATACAATCCTAATTCAACTTAACTAGAATTTCAATATTTATATATTAAATATATATAATCTCAATTCAACTTAATTAGGATTTCAATATATATATATTAAATATATATAATCTCAATTCAACTTAACTAGGATTCTAATATATACATATATATTGATTTAAATCGAATTATATATTTATATATATTAAAAGAGTCATAATTACAATATTTTTTTTAATATTTATCCAATAGTTAAATTATATATATATATATCAAATATATATTAATTTAACTAAATTCATGTACAAAAAATTTGTACATATATAATTCGTTTAATATATGCTCATTTCAACTATGGGTGTGACCTTGTAAGTTCATATAACGTTAGTAGTAAATATTAGAACATTTCTAATATTACAAACAATGAGTGGCATCTAGCAATATGTCGTTGTCACCTAAGTTACAAGAAATCATGATTCGACATAACCTCTTCGTGATTAAATCTTTTCATGTATTATATCCTTTTGTCCTTATATCTAAATTGGACATCAGTCATGGACTAGTCACACTTATATAGTCCATCTAATATTTCTTGATATCTTGAGTAGACTATTATAAATGAATAACTATGATATCACATATCAACTTATTCGAGCATGGCCATGCATTTTTAGTTTCACTCAATCAAGTGGCCTACGATATTACTCCTATTATGTAGGAGGGACAAATCCTATCTTGATCAACCATATTCCACTATATAGATTGTGACATATCCAATAGCAGTCTTTATAGTGTAGTTAGTTACTCCAATTATGTAGGAGGATCATACATGTAGTTATCACTATGAGCAATGTTGTGACTGTCACATAATAATCCAACAAACATGCTTATAGCGGGTTAGTCTAGTATGTCGTTCTCTAACACATACTTATGTATTGATTTTGACACCTCCAAGTAAATGAAAACACTTTGTCATCAATCAACTACATACTAGTATTAATGCATTATTGTTGTCCACGCCCATAATAATACTCGACTAAGGACATTTCAGAATAACTATATTATTCTAAGGACTATTATAATTCAGTTTATTTATGCACGCATAATTGTAATTGAAAATAATAATGGCAATGCCTTTTTATGAATAAATAAGGTAAAAACAAATATCATTTATAATCATCTTATGATTGGTCTTTGGGTAAACTCTAACAGGAGTGCCATCATCGATCATATCGGATAGAGAACCGTGGTTCACTGCGAGGTTGTGGAAAAAGATACATGAGGCTTTGGATACCAAGTTGTATTTCAGTACAGTTTTTCACCCTCAGATCGATTGTTAGTCCGAGCAAGTTATCCAGATCTTGGAGAATATTCTTCGGTATTGTATCATTGATTTCGAAAAGAGTTGGGAAGAGCAGTTACTGCTTGTCGAGTTTGCCTACAACAACAGTTTCCAATCAAGCATCAAGATGGCTCCCTTTGAGGCCTTGTATAGACGTAAATGTAGAACACCCTTGTGTTGAATTGAGCTTAATGAGAGAAGAATCATGGGTCAGATTTGATTAGACAAACTGAGGAAAAGGTTTAGATAATCAAGGAAAGATTACAAGCGGCCTTTGATCGTTAAAAAGCTTATGCGGACTAGAAGCGTAAGTACATCAAATATAAGGTTGGTGACAAATTATTCCTAAAGGTTTCACCATGGAAGTGAGTAATCCTCTTTTGGCAGAAGGGCAAGTTGAGCATGAGGTTTATTAGACCGTATGAGATTCTTGATAGGGTTGAAATCGTAGCTTACGAATTAGCTTTACCTCCAAAATAGAACGCATCCAAAATGTATTTCATGTGTCTATGTTGAGACATTATCGTTCCAATCCTTCGCATGTCATCTCGGTTGAGATGATTGAGATCAACACTGACTTGACCTACGAGGAGGAACCGATAAGAGTTTTGGACAAAGGAGTCAAGGAGTTGCGTAACAAGTGTATACCTCTAGTTACAATGTTTTGGAGGAACCATGAAGTCGATGAGGCTACAGGGAAGTCGAGAAGGATATGAGGTTGCTTTATTCGCATATATTCTAAAAGGTAAATTTTGATGATGAAATTTTCTTTAAGGAGAAGAGAGTTGTAACTACCCAGATTTCAGTATTTGAGGGTTGATTTAACTCAAAGTGTGGGCTTCACATTTTGGCCGAGAGCTTGGGTCTAGTGAGCCCGTGTAAGCTTGCTTTTGGGTTATTGGGCTTGGTCTTTGGTTGGGTGATGAGTTGGGAGTGTGAATGAGGGGTAAAGGCGTAATTTCTTCTTTTTGAAGAAGATGGAAGGGTGAGCTTCATTATTTCTCTGCAGAAAAGTTATTTTTGTGATCTCACCATGTTCCTTTGTCTTCTCCCTCTATCCAAGCTTATCTCCCTCCCATGAGTTAAGTCTAAAGGTGTAAGGTTTATCATTTTAAGAGTGAATCTTGTTTTGTTCATTGAAAGAAGGATAATCACCACTCAAGGATCTATCCATCAAGGTAAAAATGGTAGTTTTTGGCAGAGGTTGGAAAGTGAGTGCTTGTAGGGGGTTGAAACGGAATAATGGTAATGGAGTGATTTGAATCTATTTCTAGTTGTAGAATCCTTAATTTTTCATATTTTGAGTTTCCAGCAGCATTGTAACTTGTCTTACAACATCTCATTGTAGTGAAAGAGGTTGGAGAAGCTTTCAACGCTAAGAGAAGATAAAGGCTTAAGGTGTTGGCTAGAGGTTTCTTTTCCACCTTGGAATCAATGTTAGTACACTACTAACTCCCTTGTATTCCAAGAAGTCATCAATGTAATTTCCAATGCTTGAGACTTCACAAATGGCTAATCTTAAATTTGGTGTTAATATGGCTTAAAAATGGTAGGAAACCACTTAAACTACCTTCCGGAAATTGTAGGTTCGATTTGGGGTCTTGCCTTTGGGTTTTGGAGGCTTGAAAGATGATTCACAAACTCCAAAAAATGAATTTTGGGTTCAAGTACCGATACGGGTTGAATGTGTATCGGCACCCTTTGTTAAATTGGCTAAAATCAAGCCAAATTGTAAGGGCGTATCGATATGCCTAATGGGGGTACCGGTATCCCCTTTCCCTATCAAATTTCTAGTAGTGAAAATGTGTATCGATACACTTGGGAGTGTATCGGTACAACAAGGGTATCTGTATACAGCACCGTGTATCGGTATGGGGTTTTAGTAAAACCCCTCTCGTATGTAAAACTGGGTATCGATACGCGTAAATGAGTATCGGTACCAGAGACGCATATCGATAATCTTATAAGGGTATCAATACTCGCAGGGCATTCTACCCAAAAAT
Source organism: Hibiscus mutabilis (assembly GCA_019671005.1). NCBI lineage: Eukaryota > Viridiplantae > Streptophyta > Magnoliopsida > Malvales > Malvaceae > Hibiscus > Hibiscus mutabilis. The sequence goes on along the minus strand of CM033718.1, from coordinate 21,008,997 downwards.
TTTAGTTTAAGTTCAAAGAACCTATAATTCGAGGGCTTGGGCCCAATAGGCCTTTAACATGGTAAAATGAATAATGAAACTGAGAAACAAAGAAATTAACCTCATATACGAGCATAATGAGTAATAACTCGATAAATATTGGGGTGACTTGTTTATAATAGTAGCCATAGGGATCCTCAGTGGATCGGGTGGGATTACGTACCAAGTAAGGGCACTTGTGTGATTGGGTTACTGTAACATCCCTAGAGTATCCTAAAAGAATATTGCCACCTTGCTTCTCTTAAATGGATTAGTTAATAGGACATTAAGATAAATAAGTTTGACTCTAAGACTAAAATGAATAGAAATGAATGAAAGCTGCCCAATATCTCATGATTAAACCGAATAACATATGAAATTCGAGGATTGCATGCTAAAACTTAGGGAATTTGAGGATATGGACACATGTCCATGCACGAAGGAGATAAATGGAGGGGTCTCGGCTAGTGCTCTCTCCACTAACCCATCTCCTTCCTTCCTCCAAAAACTGAGAGCCATGAGTGTAGAGAGAAAAGAATCGGCAGTCATGGGAGCTAAAATTGAAGCTTGAATTTGTGCTTTTTCCATAAGAATTTAGTTGTTCCTGTTAAAGGAAGAAGGTGATGTACTAATTCCTACACTCATATCATGTATTTGAATTGATTGCTAGCTTGATATGTTGAGGAACATTAAGAATTGATATTGAAGTTTTAGAATCAATTAGAGGTTATTTGTGTGTATTCGAATGGAGTGACCAATTAGTGACAAAGATGCTATTGGCTATTCAAAATAATTATGAGGATGATGTTCTTGTATCATTCGGTAAGAATGTGTGTAATTTTATAGTATAAGGTTGTGTTAAACATATAGAAATGGTTGGCACAGATTCGAAAGTGAAAATGAGTAGGAATATAGAAGCTGGGGTTGCCCAGTGTATATAGATTCAATATGGCCTGTTTCGGTAGTATTCAATGTATGAATATATAATTTGATAGCATGATGAATATAAATATATACATTCTGTTCTTTTTACACCCATAAATGTATAGATTATAAAATTGAGCGCTTTATGTACAGGTATAAGTAGACTGCCCAGATTTACTTATAGGTGGATTTAGAGGTGTAAATTGATTATATGTGAAACTTCATAAGCTTGCTGCCCTGTTTTGGGATATATGAAAGTGATTATATGATTTTATAGTAATATGAAATTATGTAGACGTGCTTGCTGCCAGCTTGGAGTGATTGAAAATATAGGCATGAAATTCAATTGAATTAAGTTGATATGCATACTTGCTGCCCAATTTTTACGTGTATGAATATATATATATATATAACTGCCTTGCCCTGTATAAAACCATGTTTAATGGACTATTTTACATGTATATAATTAGGAGAAAGGTTACTTGATTGTGTAAAAATTGCATGCATGCGATTGGGGACTGAAATGCACATAAATATGTTATTAGTGAACTGTTTTGTGATGTTGGTTTACACTTGTTCATGAGTGGGCTTTTTTGTATGATAAATATATATATATATATATTTGTGTATAATTATGTGAGTTGTTACAGGGGTTAGGTAATAAGGTTAATCCTAATACATTTCTACACATTTTTATCCTTTTTAGACCAAGAAGGAGTTGAAAAGTTAAGAGTTATCGAGGCTCAAGTTGTGGACAAACAAAAGGGGGTTGTGATCTGCGACCTTAAGTAGCTTGGAAAATTCCAGTGGTGTAGTCTAGTCTCGGGAAAAGCTTGTGACTATCTCGAGCTCCTTTATATTAAATTGTCTATTACGTTATGATGTCCAGATGGCTCAGAGGTTGTAGTGGTGGGCGAGAATGTTAAATTCTTATCCAATGTTGTTTCAGCGATGGAAGTGCAAAAATTGTTGGGGTGTGGATGTCAGGCATACTTAGCATATGTCATGAATCCAACTATGAAGAAGGCACGTTCGCAAGATATTTAGACTATTTGTGATTATCCTAGAGTGTTTTTGGAGGAGTTCCCTGGCTTGCCACCGGATAGAGATGTTGAGTTTTGCATAGAGACATATGCGGATACGGCACCGGTGTTCATTGCACCGTATCGGATAGCACCGAAGGAGTTGAAGGAGTTGCTTGATCGAGGGTTCATTCGTCATAGTGTTTTGCCTTGGGGAGCTCCGGTGTTGTTTGTTAAGAAGAAGGATGGCACCATGAGGATGTGCATTAATTATCAGAAGCTGAATAAGTTGACGATAAAGAATAAGTATCCCTTACCGCAAATTGATGACCTTTTTGATCAATTTCGTGGTGCGACGGTGTTTTCTATGATCGATTTGAGATTAGGATATTATCAGTTGAAGGTGAAGGACAGGGATGTGTTAAAGACAACTTTTCACACTCGATACGGGCATTATGAGTTCTTGGTGATGTCGTTGGGGTTGACGAATGCTCCAGCTACTTTCATGGATATGATGAATTGGGTGTTCCATGAGTTCTTAGATCAGTTTGTGGTTGTGTTTATCTATGATATCCTTGTGTATATGCTTACTGAGGAGGATCACGATAGGCATTTGCGGATTGTTTTGCAGACCTTGTTGGATAATCAGTTGTATGTTAAGTTAAGCAAATGTGAGTTTTGGATTAAAGAGATGGTGTTTCTTGGCCATGTTGTATCAACGGAAGGCATCTGTGTGGATCCGCAAAAGGTGGAAGCGGTTGTGAATTGGAAATAACCTAAATCGATAATGGAGGTCTGTAATTTCTTGGGCTTAGCTGGGTATTATCGTCGTTTTGTGGATGGTTTCTCTAAGATTGCTGCTCCTTTGACGAAACTATTGCAGAAGGATGTTCGTTTTGAGTGGACCGAGGTAAGCCAGCAAGCTTTTGAGAAGTTAAAGGAAGCTTTGACGCAAACTCCGATCTTAATTCAACCTGAATCGGGAAAAGAGTTTGTGATCTATAGTGATGCATCCTATGTTAGTTTGGGGTGTGTGTTGATGCCGGAAGGTAAGGTTGTGCCTTATGCATCTAGGCAGTTAAAGGTGCACGAGCGCAACTATCTGACACATGATATCGAGTTGGCTGCAGTTGTGTTTGCTTTGAAGATTTGGAGGTATTACCTTTATGGTGAGAAATGTTTAGTTTTTATCGACCATGAGAGTCTGAAGTAACTGATGTCATAGAAAGAGTTGAATCTTAGGCCGCGGAGATGGTTGGAGTAGCTTATGGATTATGATTTGATGATAGAGTATCATCCGGGTAAGACTAATGTGGTAGCTGACGCTTTGAGCAGAAAAGTAGCTGTGGAGTTGCAAGCGATGTTTGCTCGATTGAGTTTGACTTGGGATGGTGTTTTGATAACGGAGTTACAAGTGAAACCTTCATTGGTTCAGTTAATCAAAGAGAAGCAATTGCTAGATGATTCATTGGTACCGCATATTACGGACATTACGGAAGGTAATCCAATGGAGTTTTGTTTTAGTGATGATGGTGTTTTATGCTTTAAGGGTCAAATAGTTATGTCGAAAGACACTGAGTTGAGGCGCACTATTTTGATAGAAGCGCATAGTAGTCCTTTTGCTATGCATCCCGGTAGTACCAAGATGTATCGTGGGTTGAAAGATGAGTACTATTGGGTCGGACTCAAAAGGGATGTTGCGGAGTTTGTGAGTAAGTGTATGGTTTGTCAAAGGGTAAAAGCTGAGCATCAGTTTCCATCCGAGTTGTTGCAACCGTTGAGGATACCGGAGTGGAAATGGGAGAGAATCACCATGGATTTTGTGTTCGGTTTGCCTTTGACCCCGTCAAAGAAGAACTCTATTTGGGCAATTGTAGATCGCTTGACAAAGTGTGCATATTTTGTGCCGATACATATGATGTATGCCTTGGATAGGTTGGGGGATTTGTATATAACAGAGATTGTGAGTTTGTATGGTGTGCCCAAGTTCATTGTTTCAAATAGGGATCCACGTTTTACCTCAAGGTTTTAGGAGTCGTTGCATCGAGCTTTAGGATTGCGGTTAAGTTTTAGTACATCTTATCATCCACAGACGGATGGACAGTCTGAACGAGTTATCCAAGTGTTGGAGGATATGTTGCGTTGTTGTGTTATCGAGTTTCAGGGTTCTTGGGAGAAACAATTGCCTTTGGTGAAGTTTGCTTATAATAACAATTATCAGGCAAGTATCCAAATGGCTCCATATAAGGCTTTGTATAGCCGGAAGTGTAGAACGCCTATTTGTTGGGCGGAAGCAAGAGAGAAGCTTGTTTCTTTGCCGAATGTGCTTAAGGGCACCATCGAGAAGGTAAAGCTTATTAGAGATCGGCTTAAGGCAGCTGCAGATAGACAAAAATCCTACGCGGATTTGAAGCATAGTGAGATCGAGCATGCGGTTGGTGAGAAAGTGTTTTTTAAGGTTTCGCCTTGGAAGAAGGTGATGAGATTTGGTCGGAAGGGCAAGTTTAGTCCGAGGTTTATTGGACCATATGAGGTGCTAGAACGTGTTGGTCCTGTTGCTTATAGGTTGAAGTTGCCACCTAAGTTGGAGAAGATACATGATGCGTTCCATGTATCCATGTTACGAAGGTATAGATCGGATCATTCGCATGTTATGCCTATTGAGGAGATTGAGTTGAATTCGGATTTAACCTGTGATGAGGAAGCGGTTGAAATCCTAGATTCGAATAGTAAGGTGTTGCATGGTAAGACCATAGAGTTGGTCAAAGTGTTGTGGTGACATCGAGGTGCTGAGGAGGCCACTTGAGAAAGGAAAGATGAGATGCTGGATCAGTTTCCCTATCTTTTTCCACCAGGTAAATTTCGAGGATGAAATTTATTAAGTGTGGGAGAGTTGTAACTCCTCGATTTTGGGCCTAGAAGTTATCTGATTAGTTCGGACGGTTCCGACGAACCGATGTAGCAGTCTAAACTGGTTTCGGGATTAAATTAAAAAGAAATAGATTTTTGCTGAAATAAAATATGGAAAAATTATCTAAAATATTTAAATATGTTTTGAAAATAATAGTGAAATCAATTTGGTAAATTGAGTAAGGGTGACATTTTGAAAATGGTGACTGTTTTATAAAGAAATCAAAATTATTTTAGTGACTATTTTATAAAAGGATAGAAACTTAGAATATTTAAGGAGCTAATAACCCTAAAGTCTAATATTAGACTTTATCCCTTAATTGGCTTATTTTAAAGTGCTTTAATTAACTAAAATTGGCTAGGAGAGTTAATTGGGAGTTATTTCCTCTAAAACAAATTTGACGTAACTTTTCTTCTTAAAAAATTCTCTCAACTTTCTCTCCAGCCAAACACCATTCTTCTCTTCAAAATCTTAAGGTAAACTCTTATCTTAATTGACTTTTGATTTCCTAATGATTTCGTACCAAAATCTTATTGTTTAAACTTTGTTTTCTCATGTAAATCAACCAATTAAGGGGAAAGCAACAATTAGAGGTAAGGTTTTGTTCTTCTACTCTAATGAAAGGTTCTTTATTGAAATTCACAAGTTCTTGATCCTTTATCAATGTTTTCTAATAAGTTTTGTAATGATGATTAAGGAAAACTGGTTTAATTGAGGTCTTTGAGTTAATAAATGAATAGATTGGTTTAAATTCGTATGGATCTGAAAATGCCGAGTATTATGATGATTTTAATCATTAAGTTGGTGTTAAAGAATGTGGATAAGTGTTTTTGATCAATGTAAACCCGAAACTAGTTAGATTGCTATGGATCTAGGTTGTTATCTTTGGTTTGTGGCTTGATAAATGAGTTTAATGGTTGCTGGAAGTTAAAAGATGTTGGGAAGCATTTAATTGATGTATATTGATGTTGATTAAGTGTTGATTTCGTTGGGTAAGGGTTGGAGAACATTTAGGATGAGTTCGCCTTTTTTCGATAGTTTTCGGTTGGTGTTGCGTTGCTAATTGTGCTAGAATGTTGAGGAGGTTGTGGACTGCGAGTTTAGATGTTGAATTGAGCTTTAATTCTCTGTTTGGGTTGGGTAAAAACAGGAGAGATCAATCCGGAGTTGTTTGGAGGTGCTACGTTTACATCATATGCTTGATTGACGCTTCGACTTGCAAGCGAAGCGAAGTTGGTGAGTGGAAACGTGGTTTACAGCCTTAAAAAGGTTTGGAAGTGATTTATGGGAGTTTAGATTGGGCTTGAAATGCCAATCTAGACTCAGAAGTAAGTATGGTGACATTTGCTCTCGAATTTCGGTTTTTCATGAATTTAATGATATCATGCTCATGTTTTGAATATGGTTTTGTTACCTACTATTTAATGCATGTTTTTATATGTGAAATATGATGAGATTTATCCCATGAGATGGAATTGTTATGGCAATGAGATATATTATGTTGTTGAAAAGCTTTGCATGGTTTAATGCATGAGATTTGGGATATGGAAATGGTTTTGTTGATGCATTGGTAAAAACAGTAGGTTAACATGGTTTTAAATTGTATATTGGCAAGTGATGATGATTATTAAACTATGTCGGATATAATTGGTCGACCAATAGGATGTGAGTGCACTATAATATATACAAAATTCGCGCGTATGCTAAATTCTTCGGTTCCACAATAGGGGTAGTGCTATTGTGGTGCGAGTGATAGGGGTAGTGCTATCACCAACGGGCAATGCGGGTAGTGGCAACCCGGCCGAAGTGAGATTATGGTGAGGGTAGTTTCACCATGTGACTTGATGGGGGTAGTGCCATCAAGGTATCCGCATATCCAAACATGAAATGATGTGGGTAGTGCCATCCAAAGGATAGGGGTAGTTCTATCCGGATCACTTGTATTACCAATGTATGTGCTAAACGTGTATCATGTTTTTAAATGATGATTTGTATAATGTGGTTTATACATGAGACTTTGCATAAGGCGAAATTACGCATGAGATTTTAAATGGAAGCATTGTTTGTTGGCTAAGCATGTAAGACTTGAGATTTTGCATGAGATGCATGAGACTAATGATACATGTTGAGAAATGAAATGTGTTTTGCTTTGAAAAGTGGTTTCAAACACGAGACTTGATTTGAGCATGATATTGAAGATTTATGGACTAAAATAGTTTTAAATGCATTGTTGTTGTGTTTGTTTTGAGCGACCCTCACTAGGCATTTATCCTTACGCTCTCTTTTACAACAATGCAGATCATCAGAGTGTTGATGGCAACAAGGAAGCAAAGATTTGATCCAAGTTGTGATTGTAAGCTTAAGTATGGTTTGAAAGTTTAAAACATAGTTAATAATGGCAATGGTGTTAACCAAGTGTTTTGCGAGAGGATGTTTTTGAACTCCCTTAATTTGCTGCAAGTTTCTATAATTGTTTTAGACTTGTAAATGGCCTTTAATTGTGGGTATTTGGTTTGATTTGCAATTTGGTGCTTGAATGGTTACTTTGCATAGGAAGCATGCCTATAGATTGATAATCATAATGTGTTGATGTTGAAAGCATGCTTTAGTGTTTAATGCCTATGGTTTTATGCTCTAAGTGGTTGTATATGTCTTAGTAACAAGTTGGAATGTTTTCAGATGAGTTTAAGTTTGCAAAATTAGAATTTGTGACATTAAAGGCCCAGGCGTATCGATATGCAGGCTATCGTATCGGTACAGTAAAGCCAAACCAGGCTTACCGTATCGGTGCAGGGTAGACCGTATCGATTCGGTCTGAGGGCAAATTGGAGAACTGTATCAGTACACGAGACTATATCGATACCCTTCTGTGCTACTAGAAATATGAGATTTTGACGAGATATTGGCGTATCGGTACGGGCACAAGTGTATCGATACACTTGACCGTTAAGTTAGTTAATTGAAGCCTTTTGAAGTTCTGTTTTCTTACGTTTAAGTCACTGGATATTTGAGTTTTCAATTAAATGAGTTTGGGTGACCAAAATGAGCTGAAATTTGATATGAAAGTATGAAACCTGACTAATTAACTATCGGTAACTTTAATTTCACAAGTGCTCCCCGAATTTTATAAGTTTTACAAAATGGTCCTTAAACGCTAAACGGGACGATTGGATGTCAAATCGATGTCCGATCTAGTTACAATTTTATCCATTGTCAGCATGTACACTTAGGTTAATAATGTTACATCTAGAAAGATAAAAAGAAAAAATGGGTCATTAATCGAAGTGAGTCTTTGCAGATTCGCTCTGATTTTCCCCGTGTGACCCGCTCAACTCGGTCTTGCGACTAGACCGGGTTAAGGGGCTTACAAAGATCACAAGGAGAATTTAAAGTATGTTTTTTATTTCCTAAAAACTCCTAGAAGGTGGCACATCTATATATATCATGGCCATTCATGTCTTACATGTCTTTTGAGTTGTGTAATTATGGTACATAAGAATATCATGTAAGTTATGAACCTATCATGCTTGTTGGTTGATGTGTCTTAGCTCATTATGTTGGTTCGAATGTGATGACTAGTTCTTGTCCTATGTTTATTGTTCTTTGGGTTTGGATATGACCATTATCTTTCCAAGATGTATGCAATATGTTGATCATAACCTAGGTTGTTAATACACATCTATATTCGAATCACCTTACTAATGTTTGGACTCATAACTCATCCAAATTGGTAAAAATAGACTATTAAACTAAAAAGAGAATTTGCTTATTGTCGTATGACTCAAAGATTGCAGCTTGGGACTGTTTTTTTTAGTAGAATTACTTCCTTGTCTATGGTTCGTATTGCATGCTTTGATAACTTGATATATTGCACATTCTGTGGTTAGTATTCATTTGCAAAGCCTATTTAGCGATAGACCTCCCGAATTCCTCATCCCTAACACTCCTTAGCTCAATTTATTCTAGATCGAGTTGGGGGTGTTATAGTTACTCTGATTTGGTGAGATCCAAATACCCAGTAAGAGTGTGATTGTGTTGCAACACCATGGTTTTTTATTACCGAGTGTACGTTCCTGAATCTGTTTGGCACTGTGTCTCATCCAAAGATGCTCGACGAGAGATTCTGAGCATGAGTGTACATTCCCAAAGTTGTGTGGCACCGGGCCTCACTCTAGGTTGTTGGTATGGTGTACCATGTGTTATGTGTGTGGTTAATACTTCTACTATCTTGCTATGTGTTTAGGCGGCTAGAGGTACCCCCAATGTTGTCATTCATAACATGATGTCATTTTTAGCTACTTGCTCATATTTATGATTTGTATGAAGCATGGTTGAGTGAAAGTGTATCAACTGAGCTTCGTTAGCTCAGCGTTCGGAATTGTTGTTTCCGTTTGTAGGTTAGTAGGTTGACGTGCATCGTCGGTGCACCATCGGAGTAGGTTAGTAGGTTGTTTCCGTTTGTAGGTTAGTAGGTTGACCTGTGTTTGAGTACAATACTTAGATATTTGGGCTATGTATTCGTAGGACTTTATGTTATATTGTAACTCTTATTTTGGTATTTAAACTTGTGAGACGAATGCTTTTAATTATATATTTTTAAATGGAGCTAGCATTTCACATTTTAATTGGTTTATCTACTCTGAAACATTCAAACGATTTTATGAATGTCCGAGATTTGGGCTAAATCTAGTTGCAAACTTTTATGATTTTGGGTTGGGCTTGAGACCTAATTTGTGACATCCGGGTCGTGGGTGTTACAATAAATAAATAATAATTAAAGTTCAAAATCAAAGACGTTTTAATTTTATATATATTCTTTATTGGATAAGGAAAGAGAATTTAAATTATTATTATTTAAAGAGTTTTAAATAAATAATATTATGGGTTTTTATGAATTTTATTCTTTAATTAACTATGAATTTTAATGTTTTTATGATTTTTTATATGTTATAGAATTTTAAAATTTATTTTATATTTTCATACATTTATCTTGTAATTTTATAAATTATCGTTTTCTGTCTCCATTCCTGTATATGTATCAGTATCTGTGTCGATCCAATATAGGTGTCAAGAATAGAGTGTTCTTTTGTTAAGGTGAGGAGACGTTATAAAAAAAAAAACGAGATTCAGTGGAGATGTTAAGATAATTAAAAGAATACATCGGATGTATTTCATTGAACTTTAATTTACAATACATAATATTTATAGAGCTGGTATTAGTTTTACAACTGTCTAACTAAATCCTGACTTGCTAACTAGAGTAACTACTTCTAACTACTTCAGTCTACACTCCGCTCAAGTTGATGGATGAAAAATGTTTTTTTATCCCCAATTTGCATCTCAAATGAGTATGCTGCTGAACTCCTAGAGCTTTAGCTAATACATCTGTGAGTTGCTCTGCTGAACGGACATGTTCTGTTTGAATTACACCCTTTTGGATCTGTTCTCTAATGAAGTGACAATCTATTTCAATGTGTTTAGTTCTTTCATGAAATACAAGATTTGCTGTTATTTGTAACGTTGCTTTACTGTCACTATATAATCTTGCAGGTTTTATAAGATCCATTTTCAATTCTTCCAAAAGTCCATTCAACCAAACAATGTTTTGTTTGCTTATTGGTTAAGGATGACACTCGGAGGCTATGTGTGGACTATAGGTAACTAAATGTTATGATAGTGAAGAGAAGGAAAAATATGGAGGTCGATTCTTTATCTAGACAACATGAAAATGAATATGAGTTACTAGAGATGGCGACAACAACCATTCTTCTAAGGTGGATTAGAGATTGATAAAATTTTACAAAGGGGATTCTACGACACAAGAGATAATCACAACCCTAGTTTTTAAGAAGGAAACTATGAGAGATTGGTCATTCTCTAAATGAGTGTTGAGGTTCATTTAGAGGGTTTCTGTAGGAGAAAATGGGAACTTATTGCAAATAATGCGCGACTCTCTTCAATGAGGAGATTCAGGGATGCAAGTCGCTTAATAAAGAACTAAGCCTTAGTTCTATAGGCCAAAACTGATTTCCATGGTAAATATTCATGTACATCAATGTTAGGTATGTCAAAGAACAAAAGGGGAACACATTGAAAAACCTGAGTTACTACAGCCCTTCCTATACCTAAGCAAGCATGGGAGGTAATAACCATGGATTTCATACAAGGGTTACCTTCTTCTATGAAACTCAATTACATCATAATGATAGTAAATATACTAAATATGTACATTTCCTAGCATTGTCCCTTCCGCATACAATGATGGAAATTGAAAGGGTCTATTTGGATCAAGTCTAAAAGTTACATGGTCATTCCAAGGTAGCCATATCTGATGGATATCAGAATTTTACAAGTTTATTATGAAAAAGTTGATAGGGCGAACTTAAAAATTCGACCTCTAATAATAAGTATTAAAAATGAATTTTAAAAGTGAATTCCGAATACCAAGTATTAGAAAAATTGGTCTCTAATAATAAATTTTATTTTTAAAACATATGCCCCTAATAACAAGTATTAAGAAAAATTGGACTCATAATAACAAATATCTGAAAAATTGAATTGTAAGAGTAGATCTATAAGAGCAAATATCGAGAGAGAAATTGGGCCTCTAATGACCAGTATTAGAAAAAAATAGCTCTCAGACCCCTAATAACAAGTATTGGGAAAAATTGAACACCTAATAACAAATATTGGGAAAATAAATTTTAAGAGTAGACCCCGAATAAAAAGTATTGGAGAAAAAGTCGAGCCCATAATAACAAGCATTGAAAAAATTAGGGTCCTAATAAAAATTATTAAATAAATTAGACCTCAAATGAAGTATTGAGGAAAAATTGGACCCTAATAACAAATATTTGAAAAAAAATAAATTTTAATAGTAGACCCCTAAGAACAAGTATTGATAAAAATTGAGCTCATAATAACAAATGTTAAAAAAATTGGATCCCTAATAACAAGTGCGGAGAAAAAAATTAGACGCCTAATAACAAATATTAAAATAAATAAATTTTAAGAGTTGACCCCTAATGATAAATATTGAGAAAAAATTGAATTCTTTGATAACAAGTGTTAAAAAAATTGGCCCTTTATAACAATTATTGAAAAAATTAAGCCTAATGAAAAATATTGAAAAAATTAAAATTTAAAAGTAAATCTTTAATAATAATTATTAAAAAAACTAGACTATAATACTAATATTATAAAAAAAAATTGGCCCTGGACGAGCGTCCCTCTTGCCCATGTCCAAGGACGGCTTTGCCCGAAGCTAATAGACAACTAAATAAATTAATCAATGCATAAAGCAATATCTAAGAAGGATGTGCTTCTTATAACCCAATAGTTAGGCAAAGTAACTACTTTAGACTGAGCGGTAGTATAATACCAACTATTACATAACCTTTAGAATTACCCTTTTAAAGCCTTGTCCAACTATGGTTTGAAGCCTAGAATCTACAATTAATAGTGTGTAAGAAGAAATGGTACGAAGAGAGCAATTAAACAAGTTATTGAAAGAATTGCTAGACAAGGGTCAACAAAAAATAACATTATGCATATAAGAGAAGTACTAAAAAGGAATTTCAAGAAAGGGATAATGTATAGTTTCAAACTATAAACTTACAAGTAGACATCAATGGCCAGGTATCATAGCCCAGACAAGGTAATAAAGAAAATCAAGTTAGTAGACTTCTAAAATATACTCAATTTTTTTCATGTAAGCTTACTCAAGAAGAAAATAAAGAAGAAGAGCATTACATCTCTTGATCTTTTGGAGCTAAACAACTATAGGCAAGTGAGAGTGTACCAGACCATAGTTCTTGATAAATGGATTGTGAAGCGTCAAAATAAAGCTGTCACCCAACTGTTGATACAATGGTCGAATTTAGGAGCTAAAAATGTTATTTGGGAAGACTACAATTGTGGATTGAAAAAGAGGAATTAGAGATTGCAAATGAAACGGCAGAGAAGAATGTTGACAAGGGTCAAATAGAGTGCAAAACGACAACGTAGTAGAGTTAGTAAGTCGAAGGAGAACCACGATGTTTCAGAAAATAATTTTAAACTTAAGGCCATTGAAACAGATGAGATGGTTTAAATGAAGGATATTAGGGTAGCAAACACAAGTAAAAATAAGCCCAATTCCATGATAGACCAGTGCATAGAACTCAACACTCTAGTTCTTGAGCATTGAGTAGTAGCCAAGGATAACAACTAAGAATTTGTTAGTATGTTGTAGGAGGATACAACGACCACAAGGGCGGAGTCAAAATATTTAATTTGAGGTATCAAAATTTTAAATTTTTATGAATAATTCTTTAAGTAGATAAAAACAAATAATAAGTATTGATTTTCTTTTAAAGTTGTGTTAATCTTATTTTAATATTATTTTATATTAAATTTATAGAAAAAATTCTCTAAATTTTTAGGGTGTAATGTGACTCCGTTGGTTAAGAGTGGCTCTGCAATGACCTGCACAGTTGTAAACAAACAATTTGTTAATACAATGTGGTGAAAGAATATAATGGAAAATGATGTAATGTGGAAAGCATGAATTTTATCAATGAAATTTTCGGTCGTTCTCTCTTTTTTCATTTTTTTTTTTTTTTGCTTCTCTATTATTTCTTCTGCTTAAAACTTCAATTTTTTCGACCTTATCATAGTTGAGCTGTGATACAATACTTATTCAATTTGGTCAACTTGATTTAAAAAATAATCAATTTTTAACTAATCAATTTCAAATTTAATTAATTAATATATATTTTAATTTATTTAATTGATCCAATTTAATATCAGTTAATTTGGTCGTTTTTTCTCGAGTTTCTATCTTTCAACCGAACCCGAATTTTAAAAAAAACAACATTCACCTATTTAATAGATTATTTTTTTAGATTAAAGAAGATTTTTTTAAGTAGAAGAATGTTTTGAAAGGCATGTTTTATGCATATAACTTATTATAAATTAGAATCAAACTTGAGAGAAGAATCCAAATAAAAAATAGATATTTTCACATTTGGCCGCAGAATATTTAGTAATATTAGTTTATAACTATGCGATATTAATTGGAAGTATGCGCTAGCTGTAGTTGGGATGCAATTCATTGACTCTCGAACATTACTCCATGCCTTTTTATTTGTTTGCTTTTCCGTACATACTCCATGCCTTGTTTTAGGATAAAGTATACAAATGGTCACTAAACTATTCTTAAAAATATAAAATAGTCAACAAGCTTTCAAAAATTACATGATTGTCATTAAATGTTAGTAGTTTTTATTACAAAATAGTCACTAGGTCGTTAACTGTCGTTAACTGAGAGACGTAGCAGTTACGAAAAATTCTATAATAACATATTTAATCTTCAATATTTACACATTCAATTAATTTAGACGTCAATAATGAGGGTTAAATTGGTAATAAATTGATTAAATGTGTCAATATGGAAGATTAAATGTTATATTATTCAAATTTCTATAACTGTCACGTCACCCTATTAACGACAATTAACGTCTCGGTGACCATTTTGTAACAAAAATTAAAGTTTAATGCCCATTGTGTAACATTTGAAAGTTCTATGACCATTTTTGTATTTTTAGAGATAGTTTAGTGACCATTTGTGTACTTAACCCTTTTATTTATTTGTTTGTTTTTTCGAACATTACTCAATACCTATTTATTCTCATTGAATCTGCCTCTGTGTTCCCACAATTGCAATTGTTTGAGCAAAGAAAGAAAGAAAGTAGTGTTTCCCATGGAGAAAAATATAGATGGGGGGGTACATGGTAAGGATTACGTAGACCCGCCACCATCTCCCTTGTGGGACATGGAAGAGCTTAAGAGCTGGTCTTTTTACAGAGCTGTCCTTGCCGAGTTTGTTGCTACTTTTTTTTCCTTTACGTACTAGTTGCCACTGTGATTGGTTACAAAAGGCAAACAGGTCCCTGTGATGGCGTTGGTCCCCTCGGTATTGCTTGGGCCGTCGGTGGCATGATATTCGTTCTCGTCTACTGCACCGCCGGAATCTCTGGTAATTCTCTCAAACAATTGCATGGTCACATTTTATGACCTAATAGGCCAACTTTGGTTACTTTGATCATTGTTAAACAGGTGGTCACATTAATCCGGCAGTAACGTTGGGGTTGTTCGTAGCCCGGAAGGTTTCATTGGCTCGAGCGTTTGCCTACGTGGTGGCGCAGTGTTTGGGATCTATTTTTGGCGTAGGTTTAGCAAAGTCAGTCATGGAGCACTACTACGATGCACTAGGGGGAGGTGTAAACGTCGTGGCCCCCGGGAACTCGAAGGATGCCGCTTTGGGAGCTGAGATCATTGGTACTTTCGTCCTGGTCTACACCGTTTTCTCAGCCACCGATCCCAAAAGAAATGCACGCGATTCCCATGTCCCCGTGAGTATCATAATAGCAAAAGAAAGTAAACTATTTTAACTTTCAGGGGGGTCTTTTTTCTGATTCGGTGTGGGTTTAGGTGTTGGCTCCCTTGCCAGTAGGATTTGCTGTGTTTGTGGTGCACCTTGCCACCATTCCAATCACTGGTACCGGCTAGGAGCCTCGGTGCTGCTGTGATCTACAACAATGGAAAAGCGTGGGATGATCAGGTATATATTTGTATTGCTAATTTCATTTTTCACCACAGTAGATTAATTTATTTTGCCCATTGTGGATATTTGAATACTAACTTAAAATCTGGTGAAAATAGAGCTACGGCCATCAAAGCCTTGAAATCCTTCCGCAGCAGCTCTTCAAGTTAAAGGCCGGCCTGCTGTCTCTATGCTTGTTTCTTTTGGACAATTTATGATCTTTCTATCCAGTTTCCGTTGTGTGTGCCTCAGTTATACATCACGTGTCGTGTGTTGCGACTTATGTAACTGTTCTGAGTTGTACTTGGTAAGCGATAATAAAAAGGGGAAATTGGAATTATGAATACTAGCAGCAGGTTTGTAAAATTAGAATTTAGATGTGAGTATTTCATCCACGTCCGTCGATCAATTTTAAGTTGAGTCAAATTAAATATATTTAGAGTTTATGTTGAAATTTAAATGTAGTTATTTATAATGTTTCATATACGTAAGAATTTATTGTCAAAATGAGGTATTAAAGTTGCATAAATATTGTAAAGTCATAGACGAATATATGGTTTGATGGTCAAAATGAACTTAAAAAATAGAGTAAATTGGAAAATCAAGAAATAATGTAAAGTTGATGGATTAAAATAAAAAAATAAAATAAAATTTATTGTCAAAAGGAGGAATTAAAGCTACATAATTATTCTACGGTGGTTGAGAAACATGTCTTTCAAAATTCGTAAAAAAATGAAATTAAAACAAAGGAGTAATAAAATAAGAAAATCAGAAACTAAACTGCAAAACATCAAATTTATTTATTTTTGGTAGCCCTCCTGGTTTTAAAGGCTTTGCCCGCACACTTAGCCTCTCTGCGAAAACTTTCTGCATACACAATGAGTCGAACTCGAGACATACTTAAGCGATACTAAATTACTTACCACTTGGACCAACCTCGATGATTACAACATCAAATATATTAATTAAAAGACAAAAACAACATATTTTTAATTCTTGATTTTTGATTATTCGAATTTCACAAATCAAATTTAACTCAAATTTAAATTTGAACTAAAAATTCAAATCGGCTCAAATAACTTAAAATTCAAAATAAAATTAAAAATTTCAGATCTAATTGAGCTTTATTCACCCTTGTATTAAGATGGACATGGAGAATATTAAATTGTTATATATGTATATATATATTTGCATGCCTTGTATTGGCAAAAATGGACTTACCCGCTGAATGTGGGGTAACACAATTTTCTTGCAAATAAAGACCGACCGCATTTAGTGGCTAAAAGCCCCACAAATTGTCGTTTCATTTCCCTTAATCTACGGGTTTTAGTATTCGATAGCACAATCATTTTTGTAAAGTATCATCGAAATTAGCGGCGGAACAATTTATGGTGTCCATGTCCGAGCTGGTAACAAATAACTTCCTACATATATATTATTCAATTCTTGGGTGTGATTAGACTTCAAATATAAATTTAATATTTATTTTTTAAAAATATTTATTTAATTTAGTAATTAATATGAGTACTAATGAGTTGAGTTGTTTGCAAGCTGTTTGTAATTTGAGTTTGACTTAAGATCTTAACTAGTTGAGTAAGTGTCAACTTGACTCGATAAATTTGCGAGTAGTTCATTAATTTTTTTTATAATATGTTAGTTTGATGTATTTGTGGATTATTATTTTGGAATTTAGATTTTGAAATTGCTTGCTCCACATACTATTTTGATATATATTTTTTGTTAAATTTGTTAATTTATATTTATAGTAAGCTCTATATAGTATTATTAATTTTTACATATATTTTAAAAAATAAGGTAAAAATCTAGGGAATTTAACGAGCAACGAGTTTTTCAACGTGAACAAAACAAACTAATTTTATCAAGCTTATCGATTATCAAGTCCAATCAAACATTTTTCGAGTCGAGTCGAGCACAACTTAACTTATGATCAACTCGCTTGATAAGCACCTAAGTATTTAATTATGTATACATAGAAAGGTAGACGAATTGGACTGCATGCCTTTGTTTCTCCACATTAGAGGTAGCTGATATGGTACAGGAAGTCAGGAAAGAGGCACTTAATTTTCCATGATGTAGATTGATATTTCATCTTCATCATAAAAATTTATTAAACATAAATATTTTATTTTATTTGATATTTATATCAGAGTATCATAGTTAATTTTATATACAGTAAAAATACATATATAAAAATAAAATGATATTTGATAAAATAGAAAAGAAAGTCTGATACAACGTTAATTATTGATGTTCATACTTTTAAACTGATTTAATCTTTTATTTAAATTTATTTTAGATGGACTTTTTTAATAAAAAACTTGCGAATCTTGAAAGTCTTAACCGATAATCTTGGACATGTACGATAATGAACAAACTAAAATATAAATATGAATATAAATTCCTAAGTCGAGGTAAACATGCAACGCATTTTGGATACAAATTGACGACGGTCAGTTCCAACACGAGTACGTGGCATGTTAGTTGAAAAAACTATTATGTCCTTGAATTATTACATCACACAAACGTAACTACATTCATGTGTAAATCCCCATACATATATAAAATCAGTTATTCAGTAACCATTAACTAATTTCAGAGGTAAAAGATGATGTTATTTCTTTTAAGTAATTTAATTTGAGCAACATCGCATGTATAGTGTGTACGTTTTTAAAAAGGCTAAGGCTTATTAACGAAACTTTAGTTTTATTAGATTTTTCTCTGCGCTGCCTCTGGTTTTTTTAGTTTTATTGGCCGGTTGTCGTCAACCAATTTTAGTATTGACTGTCGACTGATTGCCGACCACCGGGTTTATTTTTTTCTTGTTTTCATTTTTCATATTTTCAATAAGAATCTCTACCTTTTGTGGCATGCGATCCCTGTCCTTGTAACACGTTTTTTTTTATTTTTTTGGCATGATTTCAACATACCTTAACGCTCGTTTGGTGCTCGTATAGAGATATTCACGGCGCTAATCTCTGATTATAATTCTGTCAGTGGTCATAGAAAGATAGATCATCACTCAGTTGATAGTTGTTTTGCCAATGTAATCAGACCTAGGTAGCGGAGCAATCTTCATGATAGTTTGGTTTCGCTTACCACTCATTTTCCACCCCGTAACACGTCTCGTTTGGATTAGACAAGGAGGTTCAGGAAGGCTTCTGAATTTTGATCGTATGCTAATCTCTATGGAAGTATTTACTTTTTTTCATATCTTTAGGTTTTTGTATGAAATTTTGGTGGACTAGTCCCCGTTATACTTCTTTCTTGATGCGTTGTATTTGTAATATTTTCCATAGTTTTTAATACAATTCAGTTGTCATTGTCAAAAAAAGGCTACTGCATAGTGTAGCATTACTTTTGAAAAGTACAGTGGAAAAGGGCTTTTGAAAAATACTTTTGAGAAATGACTTTGAATTATTTAATATTTGAGTATTTAATATTGCTTTTAAAAAGTACTTTTGAGAAGATAAATGATCATTGTAGACATGGTGTTATAAGTTAAAAAATATATATATTTAAATTATATTCAAATTCTTTAATGTTATAATATATCAAACATATCAACTTAAATTATTGTAAAAATATACAAAATATTTTTATTAATAAATAAATATTTTTAACAATTGTAGACACTAATTTATGTTTGGGCCCGAGTACAAACCCAAGCTAAATCAAAGGCCCACAAACCTAAAACTAAGACGAAAATCATACCCATCTTCTCTCAATCCGTATCCTAGTTAACCCAAATTCGGGCCTAAGCCATGCCCCTCTTTACTCGTTATTTTGAAACAAAAATAAAGCAAAGATTAAAATACACGAATTGTATCCGTTTTTGTCTAACTTTAAGATGATTCACTCCTCCAACTTGAGGAGACATAATTTATGTAAATGGATTGCTTCTTTCAAGTCGAGGCGATGAAACTTTAGAAAAGTTGATCACTCCTACTTGTAGTGGTGTGGGGTGTTTTCGGTCCTCAAACTTGAGGTTCTAAAAGAATATGCCTTGTTCTTCCAACTTGAGGCAATGTGACATTGAAGTGCTCCTCCAACTTGAGGCATTGAAACTTTTGAAATTAAAATACTCCTCCAACTTGAGGCATTGAGACTTAGAAATTAAAATGAAATCTAAAAACCATGATCTATCATGTCTAATCATGAAATCTAATAACCGAATCATATCATAAATTAATATGAAATCTAATAACCAGGATCTATCATGTCAAACCATCAAGAATAATAAATCGAATAAACTGCATGCGGAAGCGTACATGATTTAATTGATAAATTAAAAAACCTTGAATCTTGATGTTGAAATCCAAATCTTTGGTATTGACCTTTTAAGAAGATAAGTTATCTCTTGACGTATAACTCTCTGACGAGGAAGGAGAGAAAAACAAGTTAACCTATTTCTTGGGGACCACTACCTCTTTATATAGTTTATTTATTAAATCAACTATTAAGCATTTATGACTATGCCCCTCATTGAATTATAAATACATTTTATGATATTTATACTTTTATTTCTATGACACTTTAATTCACATGGCACGACTAACATAATTGGTCACTTAATTTTGTGTCATGCTTTATAATAGTATCATACATTTTACATATGTACCAACAGTTGCAGATTTTAATCCAGCAGTTGAAACTTTTGAAATTAAAATACTCCTCCAACTTGAGACTTAAAAATTAAAATGCTCTTCCAACTTGAGGTATTGGAACTTTGAAAAAAAATAAAGTGTTGATTGATAAATTCTATTAACTTGAGCTTTGAGCGAGTTCGACTCTACTCGTCTAAAGAGGGTGCACTTGTCTTCAATGCATCATTTTCTTCGTGTTCAGGAATTTAGGAGAGTTCGTCGGCAATAACTCTCACTTGGAGACCTATTTTTATGAATTATGAAAATGCAATTGGTTTAAATGCATGTATATGTCAATCATGGTCATGATTTGTTGCACTTGTCCTAAACTGATGCTCATGATTTTCTCGACAACCAAGTCATCTTATTCTTCGTTGGATCTCCTCTATTTTATCATTATCGGCTTCAAAGGATTTTTAGGTGATGTCGGTCTACCATATATTTATCCAAACTTGAAAATTGTCTTCATGTAGGCATTTCTTGCCCCAATTTTGGTACACATCATGGATTAAGTACTTGTTTGTGTTTTGAATTCTAGTGTTGCCAGATAATTTTTCAAGGTGATACACAAAAGTTCTTTCATTTTTCAATTTTTTCAGCTTATTAATCATCATTAAAACAAAAGACAAAAATGACACGAAGAATGAGGAACGGAAAGGTTCAAGAATACTCTCAAGTGATGAAAAATAGAAGTGGGTGCCCCAATTATTAAATGTGTGAACACCTCTGTAAAAAGTTCTTTGCTCTGGCAAGCTTCAAGCCTTCATGAATTGAATGCTCTTAAGATATTATGATTTTTCCGGCTTATCAAATCTTGACGGGATCCGTTTTTGCATTTCGACTTCACGGTTTGACTTCATACTTGATCCACCTTTTTAAGTTTTTAACTCATATCCACCTTTGACTCGACTCTTTTCGGGTTTTCATTTTGAATCCTTCTTTTATTTTTTCTTTTCTTTTATGTGTCATGCATCAACAAATTTAAGAATATCTCGTAGATAAAGATGGTAATCCTTGAAAGTGATATAAAGTATAAAGATAGACTCTCAAACTCATAAGTCTATGTATGATTAAAATGGGCTTTTAAAGAACGTAATGTGGGTCATAGTTCGAAGTTACAAAAAAATAGATATATAAGCTCAAATACGTATTTAAGGGAGTTTGAACTAAGGATCATTTTTTTATGATATCTCTTTTTGACCTTGCTTGATTCAAATTAGTTTCACTTTTTGGATCCCTCCAGACTACCCTTTTTGGGGTTTTTACCCTCAAATTTATTTTTTTATTCTTTTCGCCTTTGAAAATTTATCGCCTTCAAAACTTTAAACAAGTTCCACTTGCACTTTTACTTTTGTGTTTCATTTGTTCCACATACACTTTTCCTTTTTTTCATTCTTCCTTGCACTTTGGACAAGTTCCACTTGCTTTGGACAAGGCTCTATCGGTACTAGAAAGGAAAAGCGAGATCGAGCATTAAAGAAGAATAAAAGAGCAGGGAAGGAAAATGTTAGGAGATAAATCGACAGATCCTTTCCCACAAATTCAGATATTGCTCAAAAATAAATTTTAACCTGTAACGTGCGTAAATCTCTTGCTCTCGGGAAAAATTAGGCATTACGATTGAAGGTAATGAAGTTGTCGTCGAGGAGTTGGAAAAATTACAGTAAAATTTTAAGTATGCTTTAAGCTTCGATCTTATGCTACTTTTTGACTGTTTGTGTTTGTATTTAGATGGACTAAAAACTATTTCAACTGTTGGTTGTTGGTAAATTAACTGCAAAACGAAGCGTAAGTACTGAAAGACAAGACAATACATAAATAAATAATAGAGAATATAAATGACTAATTGTGTGGTGGTAAATAAATACCTTAGAAGCAAATTCGCCCCGATGTGTGTATTCGCTACAATGGACAAGTGTCCCCTAAGCTTAGAACGGTCTCTCCAATTATTTGTATACTTAAAAAATCAGAATGGACAAAAGTAGTATTACTCTTCTCTTTTAAGAACGCAAAAAACTTTAGAAAGCTATGAAAGGAACTCTCGAAAAATACTTTTAGAAATTGGAGAGAAAAGATGATAAAGCAAAGATGTTTTGTTTGCTTGGGGTAAAAGAAATGAGGAAAATTTGTATTTATAGGGCAAAGAATCAAGGGTAAAAATGTCCTAAAAAGGCAATATTAATACGACAATTAAGACATTCAATTGAATTCGACAATTAAGCTAATTGATCAAGCCAATCAGTTATGGCAATAGCACAATTCAATTAGCTTTTAATTTATTCAAAAATCCTGTCGTAAATTGTACTAATTTTAGGAAATTAATTACATTAAAAATCAATGTAAAGGCTAGAGAATACAACTAAAAATTGCTTTTTGAAACATGTCAAAATTAACTTACCATTTAAAACACCTTAAAATCAATTGAATTTTTTTATTATAAAAGGCTATTACAACAAAAACAGATTTAACTACAGTTTTACCCATATATAAAATTTTGTCAACCATGCTAAAAATTTAATCCTTATTTTTGAAAATATGCCCACTAAGAATCCTATGACGAAAGGAAACGCAGTGTCCCAGGAAAGTAGGTCGGTTCGTTCGACGGTGGCTAGATCGGAGTCAGATCATCGGAACTGCGATACGTTGTACGTAGGAAACCTATCGGAGGGGATTCATTGGCAGGGTTTGTGGTTAGCATTTGATAGATAAAAAGGAGGTGTTGGATACATTCATACCTATCGGAACTGCGAAGGCGAGTACGGAATGGGGGTCATTTTGGTTTTGTGCGAATGGCATCTCACAAGGATGCGAAGAGAGCCATTGTATGTCTCCATGGGCATCATTTATTGGAGTTGATTATTCACATGTTTAAGGCTAAGCATAACGCAAAAAAAAAAAATCTTTTTGGATGAAATCGGCAACGCAAGATGGGGATCAGATGTTTGAGGGTTGATTTACAGGTAAGGAGTCGGGATTGGTGACATCCAAGATTGCACAATCACGCCTAGTGGCGTTAGGTGCAGTAGATGACAGTTTGATTGAGGTACTTAGTTTAAGTGCAGTGAGTTGGTGTAAGCATTTCCGAGGCATTCATGCAATGGCAGATGAGATGAAAGTTGTTGGATTGAAAGGATTCTCATTAATGAGAGTTGCGAGTCTGGTGGTGTTGATTATGTTTACCAACATTGATGACCGTCGAAAATTCTTGATTCTCCGGAATCATATCAACCATGGTTCAGTAAGGTGGAGGAATGATATGTAACGACTTCTAATCTCCACATAGGCAGGTATAGATTTTGGTTACTAGGGTTTCCTTTCATGCATGGACGAGAGCGACGTTTACTTACATAGCAGCATTATGGGGTTCACTGATTGATATAGATAACGAGACAACGACACTTTTTTCGTTCAAAAAGGCAAATTTATTGATTACAACACATTCAATTGATAAGATTGACACTGGTTGATCTTTTGGTGCAGGACATGCAATTTCTGATTCATGTCACAGAATTTGAGCCGATGGCCAGTACAAGAGACTCGCATCCAAGTGAAGGGAGCTCAGAGTTAGACTCAAGTTCAGCCAAGGATGAGGGGGAGGAAGTACTTGCGACATCAAATAAATCAAAAGATGACGATGTGGGGTCAGACATGGAATATAAAGATCATGTAAAAGGGTGCAGTCTGGATGTAAACAGTAATGGACATGAAGATTCGATCTTAGGGGATGACAGGTGAAGGTGTGGGAATTCGACGATTATTGTGAGGCCAAAGAGGAGGTTGAATACAATATGGGAAGATTCGAGGGAGGAGGGAATAGTTGGGATAAGGATGGGTGATGACTCACGATGTGTGATGACGAATGTGGATGACATGTCTCGAGAGGATTTCTCAGCTAGGTCGATATCCCTTGAGGAATTTGTTGGATCGGGACAGGATATAGGGATACATGCTGATTCTAATAAGGATAAGGCTTTAGTTGGAGAGTTTGATTTAAACACAAACGTTGCATTGGATGAGGCCTTTATCCCATACCAAGATAAGGATAGCCAAGCGAAAGATTTTGAGGAGTTAGAGAATGCTGCTTCACAATCTAATTTGATAGAGTGCGTGGTAACATCAAAAAATCAGAAGAAAAGGTGTAGGCGACCCCGTAAAGTAGTTGAAGGCAAGCAACCAAGGTTGCATCCGAGGCAAGAGGAGTTGGAAATTGAAGCTGTGTCAACGTTGAATTTGTGTAAGTTAGTTGGTATTTCGACACAAGGCCGAGAGTAAGTTATTATTAATGATCTAACAAGGGTAATTTCATATCATCAAAAGACGAATTAGGAGCATGAGACTCTTCTCTTAGAATGTCTGAGGGTTGGGTAGTGCAGCGAAGAAGAGAGGAGTATAGGACGTGTTGAAGAAACTACACTGCGACATGGTTTTGTTACAAGAAAGTAAATTGGAGGTAGTTTCAGATTTTATTGTGACATGTTTATGGTTTTCGAAAAGTTTTGGTTATGCCTTCTCACCATCTGTAGGAGCTTCGAGAGGTATTATAGTTGCTTGGGAGTTGTCGTGTTTTTTATTAGAATTATCAGTCGTGGATTGCCATTTTGTTGCTCTGAAAGGTAAATGGGTTCAAGAAGATTATGATTGTCTTGTGGTGTCGGTATATGCGCTCTGTGAAGCTTCTGAACATGTAGTTTTTTGGGAGGCATTACAGGCTGAATTTGCCCAGTATATGGGTCTTCTTTTTGTAGGGGTGATTTTAATGAAGTCTTTCATAATAACGAGAGATTGGGGTGTAGTTTTGTATCAACAGGAATGTAGGATTTTGCTTTGTTTGTTGATGAATCAGGCTTGATCGATTTGCCATTGAATGGAAAATGATTTACGTGGTTTGGTTCGAGGAATTGATACTGTCAAATTCTTGGGTGGACAGATTTACACACAATCAAAAGTTGAATTTGCCACGATCAATGTCGGATCATTGCCCGATATTATTGTTAAGTGATGAGCGTGATTGGGGACCTAAGCTATTTAAGTTTTTGAATGTTTGGCTTGATAGAACTAATAGGGTTAATCAGGTTATTGGTGAATGGATGCGACTGACGAATGAAGGTGTCAGATCGGATAACATCATGGTAAAACTTCAACATCTTAAACAATTTTTGCGTGAATGAAACTGGGTAGAGTTTGGGGATGTGGACAAGGTTGTGGATGCGATTGAATAATCTATAGAGAGTTTGGATAATACCGTTCCTGATGGCAATACGAGTTGTAAGGTTCTTAAGTAACGTCAGAGGTGGTTTTTGGCATTGTAGAGGGCTATTAAACGCAAGGAATCACTATGGCGGTAAAGAGGCTCAGGTAATATGGATTCGTTTAGGGGACAAGAATACGGCATTTTTCCATCGAAATGTGAAAATTAGAGCTATGAGGAACAATATAGCGAGTTTGATGGTTAATGGGAGGTGGGAATCTGATCCGGGTTGATTGAGAAAGGTGGTGGTGCGTGAATTTCAACAACATTTTAAAAGGCAAGTGCGTTTGGCATAGTGGGGGATTGAGGCAGATTTCAAACAAATATCGGGCTCCGATTGTGTTGTTTTGACCGCACCTTTTTTGGAGAATAAATTCGAGCAGTGGTTTGGAACTGTGATGGCGCGAAGGCTCATGGGCCAGACGATTATAGTTTAAAGAAGAGATGGAAGTGGTGAGAACGGATGTCATGGCTTTTATGCAACATTTGTTTAAGACTAGTAAGTTACAGCATGGTGTCAATTCCATTTTTCTAGTGTTGCTGCCGAAGTCGGATTTACTGAAGAGTTTGAATGAATTTTGACCTATTAGTCTGATCAATTCGGTATATAAGATCTTAGAAAAGACCTTGGCGTGTCATTTGCAATGGGTTTTGGATCGGATTATAAGTGGCACTCAAACTACGTTGGATAAAGGTCGTCAAATTGTGGACGGTATTTTGTTAGCTAACGAGGTAATTCATTCCTTACAGAAAAGGCGAAGTGGTGGATTTATTTGAAATTAGATTTCGCAAAAGCATATGACTTTTTTAGTTGGGAATATTTGGATCATGTCGCGAATGGAGTTCGATTTGGTTTGGCATGATTGGATATGAGAGTGTGTGAGTACAGTTAGATTGTTAATTTTGTTAAATGGAGTGCTACAAAGGAGTTCAGGATAGGTCGTGGTATTCGACAAGGTGATTCCTTGTCACCTTTGTTGTTTGTCATTGTGGTAGAGGCTTTGCATCAGCTTTTAGAGAATGCTAGAATAGATGGCTTAATATATGGTGTGGAGGTTGCCGATGGTTTGTTTATGTCACATTTACAGTTTGTCGACGACACTATCCTCTTTTTTGAGCCTTTAGTTAATTGTGCGTGAAGAATTCAAGGTTTTTTTAGATGTCTTTCAGGCGTGCTCAGGCTTGAAGATCAATTTTAATAAATCTTCTTTATATGCTATCGGGGTGCCTGGTGATTTATATGAGAAAGCAGCACGTGTTTTAGGTTGTCAACGAGGTGACTTGCCTTTTACCTATTTGAGGATACCATTGGGTATAAATCCACGACGGAAGGGGGTGTGTGGGATCTGGTGATTGGTAAATTTCGAATCAAGCTATCAGGGCGGAAGCGGACGTCATTATCTTTTGCTGCATGCGTTACACTGGTAAATTTTGTCTTATTCTCTTTATCGATATATTCTATAGGATTGTTTGTGGTACCTAAAGGGGTGGTTGCAAAGCTAGAGAGAATTCGCCATAATTTTTTTATGGGGAGGTAATGACATGAAACGTAAAATGACTCGTATGGGATGGGAGAAGGCATGTCGTCTGCAACATTTGAGTGGTCAGGGGGATGGACTTGCGGGTTCGTAACATGGCCATGTTTTCGAAATGGGTGTGGCAATATGCTCATGATAAGTTGTCTCTTTGGCTTTCATTACATATAGCGAGGTATAGTGAGGTTGTGCCTTGGTGGTGATTTAATACAAATAGAGTTAGTGCAATGTCCGCTGTGTGGAAACAGATTGTACTATCCACGACTAGTTCAGATGTGGGAGCTTATACGGAGCAGTCAAATTTTATGTGAAAAGTGGGGGATGGGGTTAAGATTTTGTTTTGGTGAGATTCGTGGTGAATTGAAGAACCTTTAAATGATGTTTGTTTTCTACAGAAAATAATAAAGTGGTGTTGGTGACGGAGTACGCGGTTGATGGCACATTTGTTCATGAGCAGTGGCATTTAGTTTTTCGAAGGGACCTTCATGTTTTTGAGTTTAATCATTTGCAGGATCTTTGTTGTTCTTTGGTTATATCCATTCTGTTGCGTAAAGAGATTGGACGCTAATTTGGAAGCCAGACGCGCAAGGCATTTTCTCGGTTAAAGCTTTGACTCATAGGCTCATGTCCGAACGTGCAGGTGATGGTGATGTGGGTGTTTACTTTATATGGAAGATCTAAGTTCCCCCAAAGGTTCAATCTTTTCTTTGGTTCATGTGGTTAGAGCAGTTGTTGACAATTTCTTTCTTACGTATGAGAAGTGTTCTGATCGGTGTTGATCAAGGTTGCTATTGGTGGTGCAAAGTTGGGGACGAAGAGGCTGGTCAAATTCTTTTTTCATGTCTGCTAGTACATGTGCTATAGGATTGTTTGTTTTGTTGGTGGGGGAGTAAAAATGCCATTGTTGAGATCGTTATGTGACGTGTTGATACCAGGTTTCCATTGTTTGTTTACGGAAGAGATTCCACAATGGTGGGTTTCTTGTGTTGCAGGTTTATTATGGTCAGTTTGGTTGGCTATGAATGAAATGGTATTCAATGGTAGGAGGTTGTCAATTTATGAGGTTTTCTTTTTGGTTAAGTTGCGCTCTTTTTATTGGGTGCGGACGTTGTTTGATACGTTGGTACTAGATGAAGCTCAATGGTGGAGTTGTCCGTGCTTGTGCAGTGTTTCGTCGAATATGTTGTGTATAATTGAAAATTATTTTCTCTTTTGGAGATCAATCGAGATGTTTTTAAAGTAATATGAGGTTGTTCTGAAGGCGATATTGACAATGAAGTTACTCTAGTATTGGGTGGAGTGATTTGGTTCAATGGGAAGAGGATAAATCATTCGTGCCTATGTTTTTTACCTGGTGAAAGTTGTTTGTATGTTATGTTTGTTGTATGTGGCCTTCTGTGGAGGTGCAAGGAGTGGATGATATTTTTACTTACGTGGACTGGGTTCTAGTGTTTTTTGGGATTATTGTACTAGTTTGGGGTTAAAATCTTGCTGGATGGTTCATGGATTGTATTTGTGGCTCTCTTGGGAAGTTGATTGACTCGGAAGTTCATTATGGCCATATTAGAGATAAGGGTGGTTCGTTTGTAAGTCTTAATTATTATCATGGTTGCAATAGGAGTATTATTTGGTGTCGTTGTCTTTGATTGCAGTTTGCAGCTCATAGGGTGATGTTAGTTTTTTTGGCTAAAGAGGAATTTTTGTCCTCGAGTTCGACCAAAAAAATTAATTTAGCGTCTTGCCAAAAAACTCGCCTAATTAGGCCCTCTAGTTTGCAAATTGCATCAAATTCACTCTTTGACCGATGATGACTGTTATAATGTTAACGTGGTGGTCCACGATGCTGACATGATAGTCAACAATGATGACATGACAGTACACGTGAGATGATGACAAGACAGAGGGGCTAAATTGAGTTTTTTAATTGAATTCGATTGCATAATTGATTTTTTTTTTGTCGAGGTAAGGTGCATAATTGATTTTAATTGAAAGTTCGATAACTTATTTAATATTAAAGTAAAAAATAAGAATATTGGAGATTATTAAAATTTTTAAAATATTAAAATTGGATAAGTAATTTGTTGAAATTTTAAGTTAATTTAATCAATTTATTTAGTTTTTGAATAAAATTAGATAAATAATTTGATTTTTTGAGCTAAACTTTTACAAATAAAATATATAAAAAATCGATTACCAAATTGGTGTAAATATCCTTTGGGTCCTTGATAATTGTAAAAATAAACAAAGTGAGAACTCTCACAAAAAATTAAAATATTCTTATTTTCTTTTATAAAAATCTATAAAGTTAATAAAAATAAATAAAATATATAAAAATTATTAAAAAACAAATTATATAAAAAATTAAAATATATTAGAAATTATAAAATCGTAAAATTTAAATATAAAAATTTAATAAAATATATTTATAAAGTATTAAAATTTTGAACACTTTCATAGAAAAGGTCTTCGACGTCGCCAGTCTGAGTATTATCATTCGTTAAATAAATTTTCAGTAGAATCAACCTTGTATTAGAGTAACAATAAAACTAAAAAAAAATCGCTTTTCTACATCAAATTGATATTCATTAATATTTGATGTAGAAAAATGAAGTAGAATTTTTGTTTTATTACTACTCTAATATAAGGGTGATTCAATTTAAAATAAGTTGAACGAATATTAGTACGCTTAGCATATCAAGAACCAGTCGAAAAATTTTCTACTGATTTATAAATATTTTAAACTTTGATTTTTATTTTATATTTATAACTTTTGATATTTTTAATTTGAGGTTTTTACTTAATTTTTTAATTCATTGTAGTGTTTTTATTTATAATATTTTATATATTTAAATGTTATTTACGTTTTAATAGTTTTTCATTTTTAGCTTAAAAATTAAGTTATCGAAATTTCAATTAAAAGAAATTATGCTCCTGAATTCGGTTAAAATATCAATTCAGCCCCTTTCTTACGTCATCATCCCACGTGTACTGCCACATCATCATCATTAAATATCATGTCAGCATCGTGGACCGTCACGTCAGTACCGTTAACTGTCACGTCAGTATAACGGTCAACGACGGTCAAAAGGTCAATATGATGCAATTTACGAACTTGTAAGCCTAATTAGGTGCGTTTTTCGACGAGTGCTAAATTGATTTTTTAAGTTAAAATCAAAAACAAAAATACCTCTTTAACCTAGTTTTTTTTTTATTAGATTCATTTTAGACAAAGTTATCTTCAAAAAGTAACGAGTGGTAATTCTGCACTGGGAAAGGGTGATTATTAACAATTGTGTATGTTAAGAGTTACTGGGTGTTTGGGTTTCATGTCTAGGTGATATTTTGTGGTCACGTTTGTATTTTCTCTCAGGGTTCCAAACGCACGTAATAGTTTTGAAATCTTGCTTCCAGTTCCACTACGCTTCATATCAACACATGCAATGCAACAGAGGAAATGTGCACACACTCACCCACAACTAGGGACGTAAAAACATGTAATCGGATAGTTTTAGGTCGAGTCATGTCAAGTCAGGTCAAATCAGATATATGTTATTTCAGGTTAATTTGATGTTTTTATTTAACTCGGGCCGGGTGCAGGTCAATTTTATATCGGATCAAAACGGTTCGGGCCCGAATCAGTTAATTGACGGGTTAATCGGGCTCAGGTGAACTTCAGCTCGGGTCATTTCAAGTCATTTAATTTCAGGTCGAGTTCATTTCAGGTCGGATAATTTTAGGTCAGTTTTATTTCAGGTCGGGCTAATTCAGGTTTCAAAATCGTATTAAGTTTGAATTTGGTATAAATAATCGATAGACTTTAGGTTAGGTCATTTCGAGTGAATTATTTAACGCCTTTCGTGAACATGAATCACATTAAATATAAATATTATGGACTAGAATGAACAAAAATATCATCATATTTAAGATAGTGGACTAAATTACAAAAATTACAAATAAATAAGGGTCAATTTCAGCTAAAAATAAAATGTTAGGGACTAGAGTGAACAAAAATATCATCATATTAAAAATATTGGACTAAATTACAAAAATATAAAATAAATAGAGGTTAATTTTGGTTAAAAATAGAATTTTATGGACTAACATGAACAAAAATATCACCATATTAAAAATACTACACTAAATTACAAAAAATGAGTACGTGTTAATTTCGACTAAAAATTAAATTTTATGTACTAGAATAAACAAAAATATTATTGGACTAAATTACCAAAAATATAAATAAATACGGGGTAATTTTGACTAAAAATTAAATTGTATGGACTAGAATAAACAAAAATATTATTTGACTTAAATTACCAAAAATATAAATATATATGTGTCAATTTCGGCTAAAAATAAAGTTTTAGGGGCTAGAATGACAAAAAATCTCATCATATTAAAATCTCATCATATGGGTCAATTAGTTTCTCACAATATAATATAATAAATTCATAATTTCTTAAATACTTCATTTTTTCTCAAATCATAGACTTTCTCAATTATAGGTCACGTAAATATCAAGCCAGGTCAATATCAGTTCAGGTCAACAAAAGGACGAATTCAAAACAGGTCGAGTAAAATCGAATCTCGGGTCGTTTCAGTTAGATTATATTGATTATTTGCCAGGTTAGTCTCGGGTTTGGGTTCATATCAGTCGAGTGCAGATCGAATTCGGTTAATACATTATCAGGTCCAACTCGAGTTCGAGTCAACAACTGTCGCTTAAAAATCAGTTTCGGGTCATCACTCCCTCGCGTCAAAACAAATTCTGACTCGAGCAAGTTTCAGTTGGGTTTTCGGGTCGGGTCAACTTTTTACCTCCCGCCCAAAACAGAATGTCAGCGGTATAGTTCCTAGCCAAAGCAGTAGTACTTGCTGCTGCCTAACATGTTTAACCGAATGCGAATGCGAATGCGAATGCGAATACGGATAGAGCAATCTTAAGAAGAAGCACCATTGTTTTCCCCCATTTTCAATAATCTAAAGATAATGTTGCAAGATTGGGGGGTTTAAAGAAGGCAACATGTCTTGAACCTAAAGAGATAGGGATTTCTGTCTGTTGTTTGGAGCACAATGAACTTTGCTTTAAAGGATAAGCCCATGTTAATTGTTAAGTAAGATTTGTAACATTTAATTTTGGTTAAGCTAAACCTGGACTCAACTTAAGAAATATAAGGAATGCTATAATATAATCAACTGTAACTGTATCACAAAATCAAAACATATATACAACCCTGTGTGTATGAAGGGGAAAGAAAAGCAAAGGTAAGAATGCTGCCCTTCCCTGTGTATGCCTAAAACAGTATGTATGGTACAAGGTCTGAAGTAAATAATATGACTAAATCAAAGCAAAAAATGAATGAGAGCAAATGTGAAAGTGTAAAACAGGGTTTTGAGGTGGGTTGATGGATTTGTAATGGATGGTGGTGCCCCTGAATTGTTAGTACCATTACCATTCCCTGCTGTGGCTTCAGGTTTGACGGCCACTGCAGGAGGGAAGGCAGACTGCGGCTTCACTGGTAATGTGTTTGATGTCTCTATATCATAACCTGTAGAAATCCGATATCATTGTTAGAAATTTAAGAGATGATCGACCGGACCAGCATAAAATGCAGAGAAAACAAACACAAGTTACTCACAGTCGGATGGTTCCCAGCCCAGGACCATCTTCTCACGATCAAAAACTATACGATAACCGGTCATGAAATTTTCTGGTTTCAATGTAACAAAAAAATGTGTAAGAAGCTATATTCTCTGATTATCAATTGTTCACCATTATCAGAAGTATCTCAGAGAGGTATGGAGGTATGGAATTCGTTATAACAAATTGTGACTTCTGAGTGCGGTGCTATACTAGGCCATGGCTCATGCTGTCTGTTGATATAATATTAGACTCTTAGTACCGATTACCCGAATTCATTATCGAGTAAGCACAGAAGCACCAAAAATAAGCAATGTTAATTGTGAGGGAAGATGCTTACGTCCAATGATATCCACATTGTCACTTTTCACAACGCCTAAACAGTATACATCTCCACTCTGGAAATCGAAAAAGAAAAGATTAATTTTCAAGACAAGTCAAGTGCATCGAAAGAATCAAAATCTACTTTTTTTACCTGCAAGGAAATCACTACTATTGGATCATTAACAAAAAAGTAATCTCCACCTTTCATAGTCAGATTCACAACAGGGTACTGAAAGCTGGTTTGATTTGCACTGCAAGGTGAAAGCTGAAGTCAGTGCCTTGGGCCTCAGGCATAAAACAAAAGTCCTTTTCGGTAGGTCTAAACAAATAGATTATACCTCAGATCATAACAATATTCAAAGGGAAGTTCGGAAGAATTAGACGATGTATGCCGCTTCTCTATGGCCAAATTGTTGAACTGTCAAACAACACAATGAAAAATACTTACATGGGAAGAAAAGGGAACCGAGGAAACAACATGGAGTATGTGATTTAAACTACTTACACTCTCGGAAATAAGTGTATAAGCTGGGTCATTCAAAAATGTAAACGAGGTACCCGAGTCAAAAATTGCATTGAATTCAAGATCTGCAGTATTCCCTCCTATGTTTATTTGAGTGATACTGACATTGTAAGTGGGGCTGAAAATGAATATCAAGAGAGGAGAGATCAGTAAAACCAACAAAAAACGAAAACCAGAATCAGAATCATTTCTAAGGCTGCATGTTACGCTAACAAATTCGTTATCATCATTGATGCAATAAGAAAAAAGTAGCCACTTACAGTTGTTGCCTGAGATTAAATAGTGTTTCTCCTTGACCTGAGCTGCCCCGATCACCAAAAGTGATTCTTCCATCCCCATCACTTCCAAAACACATAGAAAAAGAATTCGGAGTAATGTTTTCTTTTGCTAATATGCTAGGAACCGATATGTTGTCCATACCAAGCCCGAAAAGACCATTAGGAGCAGCACCAGTTAAGAATGATCCAGTCTGAACCTGCCCACAACTGCAATAGAGTACAACACCAAATCATACATAAGGGAAACAAGAAGTTATTTTCCAAGACAGCCTAGTAGAATTCCGGCATTTACGATAATGTTTGTTAATGACAAAGGAACTAAAAGATGCAAACCCGAAAGTAATATTAGCTTGAAGGGCTTTGGTTTTATCTTCATCAGTAGTTAAGTGCAAGACATCCTCCACCAAGACCCCAGTAGAAGAAGTGCCATTCGAGAGATAGAGAACTTGATAAGGGCAATCACTTTGAGGTGAAGAACATTGTCTTTGTTGTTCACACCGGGCGCTGTTACAGGGAACATTGGAGCTTGTGGATGACGTATTAGGGCTATAGATGTTAAATTCTATCATCTGAAACACAAAAGTTACCAACAGATACCATAAAAAACGATTGTTCATGCATCGATACTACATTAAATTACAAGTTGTTGAAGAATATGTAAGAAATCCAAGTATAACATTTGAAAGAAGAAAAAGGTTACCTGATCATTGGATGTCCTGAGGCCTCGCACACAAGCAGAGCAATCACATGGCAACCAGAAGAGATCGCTGCCGGTGTCTAGTGCCACCAAAAATGACAAAGCAGGCGTCCCTATTGATACATTGGCGTAATGCAAACTGTAAAATTCCCAGAAATTGGAAAACTATAAGTTAACAATTCAATCCTATAGCAAGAAGAAACTCCAAGAGATTTCAAATATCATATATGTGTGTGTGTGTGTGTGGCAATGATGTACAGAATGGTTAATCCATGAAGGAAACTGAGTGAGATATGTAAAAAAACTGACACAATTTCTTCCCAATATAAATTCATAAACACAATTTTTTACTCATTTCCTAGCCAATTTTTTTCTTCTTAATTTCCATCTGCAAAAAGAAATGATTATCCAAGAAATTCGCCTCTGGAATCTAAAAATTCAACTTCCAAGTTCCAACAAGTTTTGAACTATTACCAAAGCAAAAAAAAAAAAAAAACCAATAATTATCCAATAACAAAATAAATTAGAAAAACAAAAGTTGAAATTCATATAAAAAAAGGAGGGAGAGTGAGGTGGAAAGAAATCATACAATCCCAAGTCATCCAATCGATAAGTCTCATTTCCGTCGAGAAACGTAACAGGCGTCTGATCATTAGCCGTCGCCAATCGACGGCCCTTAATTACGTTATCACGGTGAACCATAGCAGTGTAATACTCCGGACTTCCCTTCGCCGGTAACTCATCGACAGCCAGGATTTGCTTAACCGGATCGGAATAGCGATGGAGGATATCAAAGCCGAAAGTTCCGAAGGCCGAACAAGTTCCCGCGCTCCATCCCAACACCACTAACAACAACACACAACGGTAACTACTTAACTCCCCCATGTCTGCCAAAAAAAGAAAGCTGGTGTTTTTTGGGAGCTGAACTTGAGAAAGCCGAAACTTTAAATAACGTTTTCAGGTTTGGTTGGTGGCAGTGGCAGAACAAATGTCAAATTGCGATTTCTAGTTTTGAGTTTGATGTGCAGACGAAACCGCTCTTGTTTAGTTTGGTGCCCCAACTCCATCTGGGGTCGGCACCGTGGATTTAATTAATTATTTTTTCTTTCTTTTTTGTCCACCAGCTCCCTGTATTTTGGAGATTTTTCACTTTTGCGTTGCTTTATTTACGAATTTCATCCCTTTACTTTATAAAAATTAAACTTTGGTCTCTTTATTTTAATCTGTTATAATTCAGTCCTCAGATTTTACAATTTGTTGCATACAACTGTTGAGTTTTATTAATTCCTTACTAATAAATTATCCAACCTTTTATTTTCAGATCATCGATCTAATAATAAAGTTTCAATTGAATTAATTTTTCGATTTCTGTAAAATGAAATAACCAAATTATGATGAATTAAAATATAAAGATATGTAATTCATAATTAGAACTTAGAAGGTCGTGCACCTCATTGTTTTTCTCTTTCTAATAAATAATGAAGCCGTTGAAATTTATGCAGATTGAGATTTCTTTGTTAATTGGTTGAATAACTCCGTGAGTTTGTTTCTTATTTAAAGAAATTTGTGAAGCAAAAAAGCATCCAAACAGGTGATTTGTTCCTTTCAAATTATGCATTTCGCAATGCAAGCTTTACATCGTATTACTCAATTCCCATTTATTGAATGAGATCCATCATGTTTAAGGAGGTTACATAATTACTATATTAAACACTTGGGTAATTCTAATTAACAAGATTAGAAATTTAATCAACTTATCTTGTACATTAGTGTGTCTATTTCTGTCTTCATAATTTACTTTTCTTACCTTGAACCTCTTTTACTGGTCAAAACTAGTAACTTTAGTCAATTGTTTCTTCGATAAGTCAAGTGCCAAGATTAACGACTCTCTTTCTAATAGAGGATTTTCGTCAAAAAAGCATATATAGATCTATATTTCCCATGTAATCACACACGGACATAGTTAGATAATTAGGATTTCAAGTTTTATGATGAAAGTTATGGAATCGGGTACTCGACATGCAATTTTTAATCCTATCCCTTTGTATTGCTGTAAAATGTTTTTCTTTCATTTTGAGTTTTAAGCGGAGATACCAAACAATTTTTTTATTTTAGTAATATGTATATCCGTCATACGGTCCATGTTTGAGGTGCTCTTTCTAACAATATCATTTTTAAAATTTGTATTTGCGTCATCTTCTTAGGAATGCAATGCACTTAACACTTGTTGATAGATTACTGTTAGTATATGTAGATTATTGTTAAGAGAGAGAGGCGTGACCGTGACCGTGACCATGATAATGGCCATGGCGTTTTATTTTTGTTTTTGATCACCATGTCCATAGCTCTAAGCGCCACGTTACATGCTATTTCCGGAGAGGGTAGGAATTTATTTGCTTAAATACCCTCCCTCATATTTTTTCCCCCATGAATGGGTCCATCCAGGAGTTGCCAAGTCATTGCTTAATCATAGACGAAACAGTTGATTATATTAAGTTTAAGTCGCACGCTATCCTGCATCTGCATGCACACACATTTTTCTCTCTTCATCTGTCATTCACAGACACCCAAATTTCTTTTTATAATACTAATAATATTCATAATAGAAGGAAGGTTCAAACCCAATTTCTTTTGTAATAATCTATCTACCCCTAGGCTGTATTCAAAGTTGTAATATTAAATTTAGTGGTTGCCCCTTGATAATATTTTTTCTTCTTGATCATGCCAATGTTTGATATCATATGATGTGATAGAATTCATTTCTTGAATTCAAGTCCTAAGGTCAACTCTTTATCTGACTCAGCTGGCCCCATACATGCATGCATGCATGCATGCCAGGTCAAAGTTGAACGCTGTTTCATTGTTTTATTACCAACAAAATTGTGCTACATCAAATCTTTGCTAAATCATCGAAAAGATATATGGACAATCTCTACGGCACGCACATCCTGCTGTCTGAGGCAATGCATGTTACACCAGGGGAATGGAATGCCCTATAAAAATACCACTCCAAACAAGGCCTGAAGAGAATATTGGAGATGGCCTACACAACTGCCTGAATTCGTATTCTTGATACCTTTATTACTTGATTCTGGGGTTGAATAATTATGGATTCCGGCAGCTACGGCAGGAGGTTCAGAGGCAGCATACGATTCTACTTCCGATGTATTAGTTTCCCCAACATCGTAACCTGCTTGAAAGCAATTGAGTTTCATAAGTAAACAAGCTCGAATACGAAAAGCATAGAAGAAAAGCATCACTTACAATCAAACTGCTTCCACCCCAAGACATATCTTTCTCGGTCAAACACCACACGGTAACCAGTCATAAAGTTCTCTGTTTAGAGGAAAGAACAGAACAAGAAGCAAAAACATAAAATATTGGAAATCAAGTGACATCATCTACAGTGTTCATAGAAGACCCATAATGCGCCTCATGAAATCAAGCAATGTGAAGTTACATCGCATAATTCACCCATCTTCATACAGTCAGGAAACAAAGGAACAACGGGAATTTTTATCTTTTAATCACTTGCAACTTAAGCACTCAATTAATCGCATTCTATATGCAAGACTTACGTCCAATAATATTCAGTTCTGTACTCTTGATGACAGCCAAGCAATATACAAGTTTACTCTGCAAATCATTAGAGATCAAATTGTTTAATGCAATTTTCAGTCTCAAGTACAAAAGAAAAAAAAAATGAAAGAGTAAAGTCCAGGAGCAGGATAGTACCTGAGTAGAAATGATGATTATCGGGTCATATACAGGAAAGTGACGTCCACCTTCCATTGTCAAACTCATACTGGGTATTAAAGTAGCATTTGCATCAGGGCTGCATGCCACAAAGAAAAACGATACGTTGTGCAAAATTCAACTTAAGT
The DNA here is from genome assembly GCA_019671005.1 of Hibiscus mutabilis. Taxonomy (NCBI): domain Eukaryota; kingdom Viridiplantae; phylum Streptophyta; class Magnoliopsida; order Malvales; family Malvaceae; genus Hibiscus; species Hibiscus mutabilis. The sequence goes on along the minus strand of CM033718.1, from coordinate 20,970,743 downwards.
GGAGAAAAACAATATGTGAAAAAAGACTAAATAACAGACCTCATGTCATAGCAGTACTCAAAAGGGATCCTTGAATCAGGCGGACGGCGCCTATCTTGTGCCTGAGAATGGAACTGTAGAAGAGCACAAAATTACAAAGTTGCAACACCGAGTTTTATTGGTTTTTAACATGCAAAATACTTACATTCTCTGCAAGGTTTGAATAGGTTGGGTCAACCAAATATGTAAATGAGGTCCCGGAATCAAAAAGAGCAGTAATATCACCAACAATTATAGTTGTCCCCACCCGAATTTGAGTTACAGTAATGTTATAGGTTGGACTGCAGCATAAACCATGACTAGATATTAAACAGTAAAGAAAACGTTTCAAAAGCAAATTAATACATCATTCTAAATTCACAGTTGATCAGCAAAATAAGAAAATTACCACTTACTGTGATGGGTTGAGATTAAACGGGGTCTCTTCCTGGTCAGGACTACCTTTGTCTCCAAAACTGATCCTTCCAATTCCATCACTTCCAAAACACATGGAGAAAGAATTAGCTGTTAAACCTTCCCGCGATAAAATGCTAGGAACCGATATCTTCTCCATGCCAAGCCCAAATAAACCATTGGGAGCTGCAACATCGAGGAATGAACCGCTCTGTACCTGCCCACAGCTGCACAATTCATATTGCATTTTCATCTGAACCTAGACAAGAGTCGAGGAAACAAATATTGGCCTACACAAAAGAAGAATGCCAGAATAAGGTGTACTTAGTAGCTAAGCTGAATATTAACAGCTTACCCAAATGTAACATATGCCTCAACCAACTGTGGACGACCATCTCCAGTCGTCAGGTGAAGAACATCCTCCAGTAGAACCCCAGAAGTAGAAGTTTGAGCTGACATGTAAGAGACTATGTATGGACAACTACTGAATGTTCCGAGACATTGGTTACGGTGTGCACACAAGCTACTGTTGCAGGTGACTCTTTTGCTAGTGGATGATCCTTTCGGGTCATATATGTTAAGCTCGAAATCCTGCAACACAATAAAAAAATTGCATAGTTTAATATAAATTCAAGGACAACCAGTGTAAGATCTGATCACCACACTAGCTGGTTCAAGTATAAGCCCAACTCATACGTTTCCAAATAACCCAATGTTGTCAAATTAGAGCATCCTGTGGGGCAATGTAAATAAATAGGGTTCACACTCATAAATGTTCTACTATGCTTCTTTGGATTGCATATGAATTCTAGAATGAACAAAAAAACATCCGGTTGAAAAATTTTGTCATAGAGCTGCATTTGTGGGGACAGTTGAAGTACATTCTCTCAGAAAACATACAAATTCACAGTATGAAGGAAAACAAAAAGAAGAAAACATACAGAAGCATAAGTAGTTCCTTCAGTTGGAGCACATTGGGTACAATCGCATGGCACCCAGAAGAGATCACTCCCTGTATCGAGCGCCACCATGAACTTCACCCCAGGAGTCCCTAATTGCACTGTGGTATAATGTAAACTGTACCCAGAAAAAAAAAACCCAAACAAGATTATAAAAACAACAACTTTGTAACATTGCCCTAAATCTAGAACTTCCAAGAAAATACAAAAAGGGGGGGGGGGCATAAAGATCCTTTACAATCCCAATGAGCTGATTCGGAAGGTGGAGTTGCCGCCGGAGAAAGAAAGGGTTGCATTGATATCAGAGAGTTTGCGGCCGCGGAGGAGGCGGTCCCGGTGAGCTAAAACGGCGTAGTACTCAAAAGAGCCTTTTGCAGGCCAATGAGAGAGTTTGCCAGTGGAGTTGGACCAGTTCTTGACGGGTTCAGAGAAAAGGTGGTGCATCTTGAAAGTGAAGATGCGGCCATAGCCATAGCTGAGGTTAACGCTTAAGACCCAGAAGAAAAATGTAGTCTTTAAGGAAGAGAACATTTTTCCTTTAACGATTGTTTCAGGAGAATTCAAGTGACAAAGATTTGCATTTGGAAGAAACAAAAATGGATAAGAACTGAAGGGGGAAAAAGATTGGATTTGGATCTTGGGTTGCTTTAGTTTTAAAAGAGAATCATTACTATTATAATAATAGTAGCAATTGGAATCTGTTGAGAGGATATGAAGAAAGGGTACTACTGCTTGCTGTTCTTCAGTTGTTACAGTGGAAAAGAAATGTTTATGTGGACTGGGGTAGGGCCTACCTCTCTTTTGTTGCATGACAGTTAAGTAAGTTGAACTGGCGCTGGCGGTTTTCCCTTCATTTTTCCTTGATCTTGTGTTCTCTTTGAAAGTCTCCCTAGTCCCTAATGGCCTACTCCCATTAGAAGTCGTTGGATTACATGTCTATTTCAAATATTATTATTTGGGTATTGTTTTACAAGCAATCCTACAATTTGTAGCAATATTGTACTTAGTGAAATATACTTTACAAAATATTGTATTTTATCTTTTTATTTCGTGATTTATTGTATTTGTTATAGTTCAATTAGAAGTCGTCGAGATTACATGTATTTTAGACAAATAAAATTGAAATCGGTTGTAGTCATGTCGTCTTCAGACCCTAATGTATGTCACTTCAATAAATCTCATTGGTTATTCTATTGATTTGATAAGAACCACCCTAGATCATAAAATAAAAAAGACAATATTACTACAATTTAGAATTCATAAAATAAATAAATAGAAAATGTGATATTATTTTAAGGTCGTTTGTAGAATTTTTTTGATAAAAATAAAATTAATATTATATGTCTCATTAAAACTCACTAAACCTAATAGGGTATACATATTAATAATTATAAGAACCTAGGAGATAACCCATCTAAGCAATACGAGCATTAGAACATATTAGAAGAATCAGACAGCCTCAAGCATCCCATATAAGACTAACAACATCAGGTTACGAAGTTGTGATCTTCATGTATAAGTATATTTAATTTTATAACTTTATGATATAATAATAACAATTATGTCAACAATGATAAACTCGATCATCGTAATACATTATTTTTATTATTTATGTATCAAATAATATTAATCTAATAAAAATTAAAGGTTAAGGAGTCTGAAACCCCCTTAAAAAATCAAGCCCTTGTAAAAAAAATAGACACCTAATTGAGTCCTTATGCTCGAAACACAATAAATCAACTATTTTCGTTACTAAAAAGTAATCCGTCCTTGGAAAATTGTTGTTTCTCTTTGGTTGTAAATTGAAAAATGGCATCTATTTTGGTTCTAAAATTTGAAACAAAGACACAAAGGGATAGGAAGATCACATTTGTTGAAAAAGAGAAAAACTACCATAGAAATAAAACATTTTATCCAACTTGAAACAATTAAGGAAGATGATAGAAAAATTTTATGTACAAGAGACATGGAGTCCATTTCAACTCATAATATTTACAAAAACAAAGACAAAAGACCCACAATTATAGAGGAGGAGAAGAAGAAGAAGAAGAACTTAAAGCTACCAAAAAATTCCCAGAAAAGGGTAGTTCCATGCAGATGCAGTGCAAGATATCCCCATGAAAAAGGCTGGTGCAATGCATGGATGGGTTTCAAACAGGAGAGGCAGAGGGGATGCCAAATTTGTCTGAAAGGTTGGTTCTGGTGAGAAGCTCCATTTGATGAACGAAGTGGACGTCGTGAACCAAAGGGTTGCCGGTTCTTCTTGGCGGCGATCCTTCGTAACAGCTTGGTGAACACCCCGTGCATGCCGTTTCTCTTCCATCATTTGTCTAAGTTCATATCTTGCTATTACAATAATGATGAAATCCTTCTAATATAATATATAAACACAGAGACGTGTATGGTTTGAAGAATGAAATCCTAACCTTGTCGGCGATCATGTTCAGAACTCCACTTCTCCCATCGGCATTCTGTTGGCTGTTGATCACGTAGGACACCAAATTAGTTCTTATTTTATTTCAGTGGTTGGAAAATTCTGGGATTTCCTGAAAACTTGAATTCCATTCCAACAACTTCAATTTTGTCTAATTATGCTTTTGGTCCCTATATTACACTCAAATTTGAAATTTACTCTCGTATTTTTTAAAGCAAAATTCGATTCTCTATTTTTATAATATTACTAGTTAGTTCAAATAATTGAAGTTGTTAACTATTACAATTAAAATACTGACATGCAGTGTTAACTGTTTGGATTAATTAACAATGTGATACAAGTAGATGGATCAAATTATGACAAATTAAATGAACATATAGAAAATTTGAGCATCATAGAGGGACCAACATCAAAATTTTACCCCATTTTAGGATGAACAAAAGGAAGAGGAGAAAGGAGAAAATATAGGGGAACTCGGGAAGAAGAAGGAACCAACACCTTCAAAATAGAAAAGGAAAACATTGGCAATGACAGTGAAGCCTACCTGTGTTTGGTACATTTGAGGGGCTTGAGAAAGTCGGGAATGGCAGGTCCAACGCGGCGAGGTTTGGGGCAAAGGGGCGGCTCATGGTTTCCAAACCCGGACTTGGTGGTATCTGAACCTGAACCTGAATCCAGAAGCTTGCTTTTAACTCGTAAACGCTGCATGATTGTGTCTCGAAACAAAGAAGCAGAATTCTTCCGAGTCACACAGTTACTAGCAAGGTGCATTGGATTGTAGAGTGGAGGAGGGGTTCCATCTGGCTCTGCTGGGCCAAGAGTGGATATATATGATCGGACAGGTCTAAAACACTGTTTGACTAGTTTGCATTGGATCTCCTAGTTTTCCTCTGTTTCTAATTTTTGCCTAGAAATAATTTCGTCCATGTTTCCTCACCTTGGAACTTTTCTTCCCTCCCATTTCAGGCTTGTTTCACATATTTTCTCAGTCTCATTCCCTCTTTGCTTTAAATAGAATCATCATCACAGCACATCTGAAACAAACTCGCGTGGAAGCCATGAATACTCCTACTCACGTTTTCTGCATAGGGTAATTTTGGATTTGGCTACTTTCTGCCTTGCTTTTCGCTTCAAATCTTTCTTTGTTTTGTGTCAAATACCGTGATATATATATATATATGTAATCATATAATGTAAATGTTGTCTGCTACAGCGTTTTCACAGTAGTTTTCATGGCTTCTTAGTTCTTACCCACAGGCGACCTACCGATTTTATTTTGTTTTGTTACACAAGGTGAAAACATCATAACAACAAAGAGATGCTCATTCTTTTGTAAAATCTCACAACTGAATTGAGAATCGACATGATCACAGTACATTGAAAAATAAACCCAAATCAAGTAAACGAGATGAACACTTCAAATGGACAACGGGATGCAGCAGCAGCAACAACAACAACATTAAGCGGGATGCAACAACAACAACAACTACAACAATAAGCGGGATGCAGCTGCAACAATAATTTAATAAGCTTATGCATACTTACACCTAAAATATACTTCATTAGAAAAGGCATCGTGGTACACTACACAAATGTTGAGTTAATTACTCGAATTGTCAATGTCTTAATCATAAGTTATATGTATCCCAATCGAATCTAGGTTGCGAGAAAACCTCATAATCAATTGGTCCATCTATAATGCTGTCTATATTTTGCATGCCTTCCAAAAGGGCTGGTTGAAAACTATCATTCTCAGAAGGCAACAGTTTGTAAATTACTAGCAGTCCAAGAGTAAATATGGCTTGCAGCTTTGTGGAGTCTCCTTTGACTGAAAAGAACAAAAGCATCGAGAGGAGGAACAAGTCAAGGCAAAACCGCATGATACACAATACTGTATCCATCAGCCTTCCATCATTGCCAACAGGAAATCCCCGGACTCTATATACAAACAGAAAGTTGTACTTATCAACCACATACCTATATCCAAAATAGACAGCACCCACTGGCACCACAATTGGAGCAAACGAAGAATATATCAAGGTCAGGGAAAATATTGTCAAATTAAATGCATAATACTGCGCAAAGTCAAATGTCTGCTTGGGTATAGGTGACGTCCGGCTGCTGCTGATAGGATAGACTGAAAGATCCTGTCCCTGAATGTCAATTCCACCCATCCTAGGAGAGTCAAATAAACTCTCCGGTAACAGTGGTCTCCGCAAATTATTCAGGTTCTGATTTTCTAAGGGGTACTCCTCACTATTTTCTGGGACCAACTGGAGCATGTCATTCTTCCGAAACTTCTGAAGCTTCTTCTTTATCCAGGGAACTGGAGCCAGCAGATCAAATGATATTCCCAAGAATGTACTTGTTATTAGAAATGCAAGAGAAGAAAGGCAAGATCTTGAAAGGAATGATGCACTCATGTATTGCTCAATTCTCTTGCAGTCTTCTCCATCCAAATAGCATCGACCCATCCGGAGGATTGCACTCTCTAACGATGACTCCACAAGAGCTTTCAGTAGGATTAAATTGACAAGGAAGAAGCAAACCATCTTTAGCAATGATGCTCTCTGCTCTCTGGATACCGTGAGATGCCGTTCAAACTTGGAGAGATGAGAAAGAACTGAAGGAACGATTATATACATGCTAACAAATATAATAACATTGGGCAAAAATTGAAAGATTAGAGATGCCAGCCAGCTTGAACTTTGCACCCAAGCCAACCACGACTGTGCATTATCAATTGCTTCTGCATTAATAATTCGAGCAGCACTCTGCACAGCAGTGATTACTGCAAGTGGAGAACTAAAGAACAAAAGCATTAACAATAAACACGTGTTCACAAACACTCTCCGCAGTTTCAGAGACAATTTTGTTGATCCCAAATGGTTCCAGTAAATATCAGTGGCCAATGGGGCTCGTTCAACTTTCCATTGGTTCTTCTGCAACTTTAGTTCCATGACAGAAAAAAACTTCCCAAACCGCCTCTTTTTCTCATTCCGGAAATCTTGAACCGCCTTATTTGCAGTATATACATCCTTAAACATCACAAAAGCAACCCCAGCACCCTGTGCATGACCTTCCTTATAAGCCGCTAATTCAGTCTCCAACTCGGCTCTCAATTCTTGCAGCTTTCTTAATTTTTTGTCATCTGTAAACCCAAATTTATCCATAATCTGATCGAAAACACGGTGGATTTTCCTCCCCAACCAACGGATCCAACCCAGAAACCCTTCACCTCCGTTCACATCATCTTCACTTTCTTCTGGCAGAAGACGCGAATCAATCTTTGCTATCAACCAGGTAATTTCATCCCTAACCTTAACTACTTCAGTGGCTAAATCATCCAATGCACATAAATCCATAGGCATGATAACCCTGTATACCTTCCCTGGATATTTATACTGAAAATACTCGAGCAAAATACCCTTGTCAACCCCTAGATTCTTAGGTAAACCCTGGACCATAATCGTAAAAATCGCAGTTGAATTCAAATTGGGATCACTTAAATTTCCATTCCCATCCCTAAACCTAGTAATTCTTAATCTTTCTTCCATAGCAGAGATTCCATAATGGAAAATAATAACAACAAAAACTACGAAAATGAAATGTACCCAGAGCAACCCTGAACCTTTACTAATATGACTTACAGTGGTTTTCGAGAACTCATCCCCTAATAAAGCAGTGCCGCCGTAGAGATTTACGGGAAGTAAGACGAAAACAGCCAAAAGGGCGACAGATAAGAGAACGGAGAAGCTGCCGCCTTCTATTAAGAGGAATTGGGCGGCATCAGCTCCGCAGTGGCGGGCAATCTCGCGGCCGGTGGCGTGCCAGACGGCAAGGAGCTTAGCGAACAGGGCGGACGGTCCAGGGATGCGGCGATGATCGCTGCGGAGCTTGAGGAAGAGAAAGATGAGGACGCAACAGAGGAGGCCGATGGTTGAAATGTTGAGGAGATACTGGATGTTGCCATACCAAGCGCCGTCGGGAAAGAAGTCTTCGTCAGATGAAGGGGACGGAGGAGGAGGAAGCGTCTCGTTCATCGGAGATTCCTCAAATACAAGAAGAAATAGGGATTTCGTTATTGGATTTGGGGGCTTCGATTCTTCTTTTGAACGATGTGGCTTCGATTCAGGGACGGGGGAGACTTGTGTCGTTTCCGTGTTCTTTTTTTTGTTTGTTTCTATCTAAATAATAATGTGCGTTGTTTTCGTTTTTATTTTGTCGGGAAATATTTATACCAATTATGGGCTTTGCCTACCCGATGAGATATAGAGTATTGTTGTTGTTTACGTTGTCTTTAAATTGGGCTGGAATTAGTTTCTTTAGTTGTTTAGTTGAAGTAGTAGACTTTCATAATGTTAAAAATCTCTACTAGAAGGGTATTTTGATCTTTAGAAATAATAATCTATAAAATCCTAATTCAATTTGAACAAAATATATTAATAAACTCACCTAAAATATTATGATTGAATTGTCCATATAAGTATTTGACTTTTACTAGATGGATGGGTTTACCATGCTCGGCGAACACAGTTGAATATCACTAACACTAAACCCTGAACACCATTAAATTAATTAATAAAGGTTAAAAATCTCAAAGACTCAACATATAATTATAAATTATTTAAAATAAAATTTCAATTAAATTATTTTTCATATATATTATATTTAATGATGTTCAGCGTTAGTGGTGTTTAATTACAATAAATAGTTTGATTGTCTTAAATTTTATCTCTCCTCTAATTACTATTTTTTTAGAATAGTCTAAAGGTGGTTACTAGGTAGTAACTATTCATAGATAAACCATGTAGATACAACGATTCGAAATTATATTTCCTAAGATGAACATTATTCGTTTTTTTACTAAGACACTCATTGAGTTCTATCTCTCCTCCAATTATAAAAGTAAATAATAAAACATATAAAATTAGTTATGAAGTTGAAAAGAGGGGTATTTGATAATATTTTTTTGTAAGGACGACCCAAATTCAATTTAAACCTAACTTAATTCCAAAAATTTTAATCGAAAACTTATCTTCCACACCAAAAACTTTACTTCCGCGGTTGTATTTTTTTTGTCAAACTTTTAAAAATTATTTTAAATGATTAAATTTTAAACTATAAGGTATAATAAGTTTTTAAACTTTTGAAAAAATCAATTAAGCTCTTAAATTTTTTTTACTCAATTAAGCTCTCGAATTAATAAATTGAATCGATTAAACCCTTTAACCAACATTGATCATTAAATTTTAACAATTTTTTTCTTTAGATATTATTGTTTAATGATACATTACATTTTTATTATGTGACATTTACAGATTTAAATATATAATAATTTTTATAAAATTTTCAAAATTTTTAGTACTGTTATAGTTAACAGTTTCTGTTAAGTAGATTAAGTTAGCTGGTTAATCAGTTGTAAATCGGTTAGTTAGTTGTTTAACTTGCTATATAAAGGGATCCTTGTATTATTGAATAAATACACTTTACATGAATAAAGAAAATATTCTTTACATTTCTCTCAGTGTTATATGGTATCAGATGGAATTTTTGCTTCTCTAAAAACTGTCTTCTTCCTAAAGCTTTCCTTTTGTCAAGCTTTCCTTCTTTTCTCCCTTTTTTGGTCATGGCAGAAACAGATGATGATTTCAACAATGGAAACAACCCCTATTATCTTTACCAGTTTGACAACTCTGGTATGGTTCTGGTCACGCAGCCACTTACCAGTGATAACTACAATACCTAAAAGCGTTCAATGTCCATGGCATTATCTGCCAAAAATAAACTGGGTTTCGTGGATGGTTCATTTCAGCTCCTGCGGTCACGAATCAAGAATTGTACAAATCTTGGACAAGGGCAAATAATTTGGTAAATTCTTGGATTCTCAATTCTGTATCGAAAGACATTGCTGCTAGTTTGCTTTATCATTCATGTGTTGTTGATATCTGGAAGGATCTTGAGGATAGGTTTCAACAAAACAATGCCCTTCGGATTTTTCATTTGAAAAAAAAAAATTAAATGAGTTAGTTTATGCCTCATTAGCTGTGAGTACTTGCTTCTATGAAATCTATTTGTACTTGCTCATTATACTCAACTAAAGGTGATTTGGGATGAACTTGCTTCTGTGAAATCTATTTGTACTTGCTCGCAATACACGTGTGAAGGTGTTCGCAAGATGATAAAAGAGCAACAAAAAGAATTGACTATGTAGTTTTTGATGGGCTTGAATGAGTTGTTTTCTCGTGCTCGGGGCCAGATCTTGTTAATGGAGCCTTTGCCCTCAATTATAAAGGTTTTCTTGTTGATCACGCAAGAAGAAAGCCAAAGATCCATTCGTTTGAGCAATCATGTCATTGAAGCAACTTTTGCAGTAGAGACTCATGTTAATATAAGGAAGAGTCGTCCCTAATGCAACCATTGTAGTTTACTGGGCCATACAAAAGACATGTGCTACAAGCTTCATGGTTACCCTCCTGGTTATAACAGTCGAACTAAGCAATCTCATGTTAATCTTGCCAGTGCTGTCTCAGAAGTTCATTCTCAAGATTCTCAACAGAGTTCATTGTCCAGCTCAGCTAATGATTTTTTGACTCCACAACAATGTCAACAAATCATCGCTATGCTTACCACTCAATTGTAGGCAGTTTCATCTTCTGATCTTCCTTCAACTTCTGTCAATTTAGCAATGCAAGGCAAGATCATCTCTTTCAATAATCATTTCAGTTCTCTGAATAATGAAAGTTGTTGGGTTATAGATTTAGGGGCTTCCAGACACGTCTATTCTTCTAAAGAAATGTTTGAATCTTTGTATCTTATTGAAGAGAGCAATATTCTTCTTCCCAATAAGTATGTTTTCACGGTGCATTATTCTAGGTAGACAGTTGTTTGATCAAAGATAATCTTTGTCTTTCTCCTAAGCTTGTTCTCAAGAACGTTCTTTATGTACCAGATTTTAGTTTTAATCTTATGGTAGACAGTTGTTTGATCAAAGATTCTGCTCTTAACGTGTTGTTTTGTTCTAATCATTGCTTGATTCAAGACCTATGCCAAGTGATCATTGCTTGATTCAGGACTGTTTGTCTTTGTTTCGTATATACTCTTTGAGCATACATGGACAAGTTTAATGAACGAGCATTGCCTGAGATCTTTATTGGCTATTATTCTGGTGTAAAAGAATACAAGGTCTATGTTTTAAAGACTCGATCAATCATGATCTCAAGGGATGTAGTTTTTCATGAGGAAATATTTCCTTTTCATTCTATTTCCTCTCCTGAAACTATTATTGATCTCTTTTCTCACATTCCCTTGCCACGTGTTTTACCTGATGATATGCATGGTTACTTTCCTCAAAAGGCACAGGTTTCATCACGTGCTTCTTCTTCTTAAGGCTCAGACACATCTGCTTCTTTATTTGACCAACACATGGATCAGTTTCATGTGGATTCATTGACAACTTTCACTTCAGGAAACTCTATTGCTCACACAGCTCAGGGTGAGATGTAGGATGAGGTCACCCATAATTTGTCTCTTGGTCCAGTAGAACCAATGATCCCTATGCCACAAGCTACTCTTTTACCAAATGTGGCAGTGATCCATGTGCCACAAATTACCATCCATGTGCTAGATGAGCCACCAGCTGTTCCCTTGCCAAATGAGCCAGTAGTTCATCTTCGAAGATTGTCTCGTGCTGTGCAGAAACCTTTATATCTTGATCAGTATCATTTGAATAGTGTTTCTTCCTTTTCTTATCCCATTGAGGAGTATATCTCTATTGAGAAATTATCCCCTGATTCTGGTTCGTTTATTGCCAACATCTCATCTTCAAAAGAGCATGTTTTTTTTATCATCATGCAGTCACATCTTCAGCCTGGAGAGATGCTATGCATGAGGAACTACAAGCCATGGATTCTAACAAGACATGGTCAGTTATTTCTCTACTAGAAGGGAAGCAACCAATTAATTGTGAATGTGTTTATCGCATAAAATACAAAGCTGAAGGAACCGTTGATCATTACAAAGCCCGTTAAGTGGCAAAAGGGTTTACTCAAGTTAAAGGAATCGATTATATAGATACTTTTCTCTCCTGTGGCTAAGATGAATTCTTTTAAGGTTCTTCTTGTTTTTGTTGCGGTTCATGATTGGCATCTTTTATAACTTGATGTCAATAATGCTTTCCTCAATGGCTTTCTCGATGAAGAAGTACACATGAAGCTTCCCCTCGGTTATACTTCTCTTGTTTAAGGTCCTAACTTGGTTTGCAAGTTACATAAGTCTATTTACGAGCTCAAGCAGGCTTCACGCCAGTGGTTTCATGCTTTCTCTCGTGTTGTCCTCTAGTTTGACTTTACTCAATCACCTTTTGTGATTGCTCACTTTTTGTCAAAGGACCAGGTGACAGTATGGTAACCCTTTTTGTCTATGTTGATGATCAACTGGCAGCAGTAAGGTCTTTTCTTCAACAGAATTTTCAAGCTCAAAAATTTAGGAAATTTGCGTTATTTCCTTGGATTCGAGATTGCTCGAAATATTTATGGTATATCTTTGTCTCAAAGGAGATACGCTTTGCAATTGCTCGAAGACACAAGATCACTTGTCAAAAAGGCCAACTGATTTACCTATGATACCCTCTCAAAAGTTGAGTATAAATGAAGGAGAGTTGTTGTAACGCCTCGGTTTTGGGCCTAGTGGTTTTTAGGCTGATTAGACGGTCTGATGGGCCAGGATTAGAGATTCGAGTCGGATTTAAGATTAAAATCGAATTAAATATTTTTGAGTGAGAAACTATTTGGGGAAAATATATAAAAATAATTATTTAATATATGTATATTTTGGGTAAAGTCAATTTTGGAAAATAAAATTTGAAAAGTTGACATTTTTGTTAGTGACCAAAATGTAAAGAATGTAAAAAAAAATAGTGATTGTTTTGTTAAAGGATCAGATCTTAGAATCATTAAGGAGCTATTTTATCTAAATGTTTTTATCGGAATTTTCTCTCAATTGGGATTATTTTAATGATTTTAATTAAAGATTAAAAGAGGATTAATTAGGTGAGGTGATTATTTTCTTAAAAATCAATTTTAACGTAACTTTCTTTCCCTCAAGTTTTCTCTTAAAATTCCTTTAGCCAAACACTCTTTTTTTCATCAAAATTTTTAGGTAATGACCTTGATTTTCTAAACTATTTATTTCTAATGGATTATTCGATCTTGATTTCCAAAATCTCATTGCTTTCTTTTGCTTTTCAAGAGTAAACATCCAATTGAGGGGAAATTTATCCATTAGAGGTAAGGTTCGTTCTTCTCCTCTAATGAATGGTTCTATTCCCAAGTATTTGATCCTTTATATATGTTTTCTAATGATTTTTAATGATTTGATTATGAAAATTGGTTAAATCAAGCTTTAATTGATAAGATTTGGTGATTTTCGATTTGGATTTGTTTTGTTGAGTTCTTAATTGATTTTAATCATGATTTTTATGTTTTATAATGTTAATAGATTGATTTTGACATTAGAATCCCGAAGCTATGTGAATCTCTAATTTTTTAGGTTGTTAGTTGGGTGTTTTTGTGATGTTGTGGTTCTTTATTGAATACTGAAAGTATAAGGATGATGTTAGGTTGTTTTTGGATGTCAATTGAAGATAATTGATGGATTAAATCTTTAGGTTTTGGCTTGGTTAAATGTGGAAGTTTCTTGATGTTGTTTTCGGTAGTTTTAGAAAGGTTTCGGTTAGAGTTTGTAGAGGATTGTTGTCGATTGATGTTATTGTGTTTGTGAATGCATTTTGATCCTCTATTTTTTGTGGTGAAATAAGGGGAGGTTGATCCTCAAGCTTGAAGTGTCACTTCAGAAGCTTTGGAGGGGTAATCACATCGACAAATGTGGCTTTGCGTTGTCTGTGAGTGAGAACGTGGATTTCAGCTTTGAAAGGGTTTCAAGGTTGTTTTGGGAGTTTAAACTTAAGCTTGAAACACTGGTTTAAACTCGGAAGTAAGTATGATGAGAATTCTCCCTCAGTCGTGCTTTAATGCACTTGTTTTAAAAGACATGGTACCTATTATTTATGCATAAAATAAAATATATTTTATATTGTTTTGATCATTAAATGATGATGGATGCATTTGGTAGGTGATCTATGTAAGTATGTGAAATAGTTGTGAAAGCATGGTATAATGCTTTGGAAATGGTTTTGACATGTTGCATATAAAACCAACGAGGTACATGGTTAATAATAAATTATATTGGAAAGTGATGTGGTTTAAAATATTATCAGATATAGTTGGTCGGCCATAAGATTGATAGTGCACTATAAAGAGTCACCTCGGATGTTGAGGGGTTTATGTGTACCGAATACTCCACCACGAGTACCCTAAGGTTGAGGGGTTATATGGTACCGAAAACTCCCGTTAGTGGATTATGCGTCTAACCGATGAGATGGGTTGTGATGGTACTCGGTTGTAAGCATACCATAATTTTGGTTGAAATGATATGAAGTGTTGAAAGAAAACTTGTTGAATCCCTGTATCCAATGTAATATTTTGGAAAGCGGAACTTGGTTTATGAACTCTTGAAAGCCAATATAATTGTTAATGTATCATGTTGATGGATGTTGATGTACAATATTGGTTTATACATGTTTACTTTTTAAGCTTTGCATGTGGTTTGTTATGCATGGGAAGACTTAAATTGAGGGTTAGCAAATGAGATTTCCTGTTGATCCATGATACATATTGCATATGGTTTAATATTCTGGTTTTTGAAAGTGTTAAGTGCATGGTTTTCAAGGCATGTTGTTTTATAAGATGATAGAAGTGGTGATTTCAATGTGGTTTTGAAAAATGGTTTTAAAATGCATTTATGGTGTGTTGTTTGAGCATTCCTCACTAAGCTTTGTGTGCTTACGCTCTCTTTGTCCATCAATGCTGAGAATTAAAGGTTTGAGCCAACAAGCAAGCGAGGGAAAATCTAAGGACTTGTTAATGTGGAAGTATGATTTTCGAACTAGACTTGTAGTAATAAAGACAATGGGGTTCATTGTTGTTTTGGGAGGGTTTTGGCTAAACTCCCTACTTGAGCAAGTTTGTTATGTTGTGTTGGAGTTTTAATTGGCCTTATACATTTGGTTGTTACTTCGAATTTATGTTTCGTATGATGGTTGGTTGTTTTCTAGGAAACATGCCTTTAGATTCCCATTTGATGTATGATGCCATGATTTGATCATGTCTCTGTGATGTTTTAACATGGTTTGATCTTTAGAATTGTTGTGTATATGTTTGGGGTTTGATAAAGCATGTTTGGATCCTTGATTGTACAAAAATCAAACAAATTATCCCCCGATTCTGGTTCGTTTATTGCCAACATCTCATCTTCAAAAGAGCATGTTTTTTATCATCATGCAGTCACATCTTCAGCTTGGAGAGATGCTATGCATGAGGAACTACAAGCCATGGATTCTAACAAGAAATGGTCAGTTATTTCTCTACTAGAAGGGAAGCAACCAATTAATTATAAATGTGTTTATCGCATAAAATACAGAGCTGAAGGAACTGTTGATCATTACAAAGCCCGTTTAGTGGCACAAGGGTTTACTCAAGTTAAAGGAATCAATTATATAGGTACTTTTCTCTCCAGTGGCTAAGATGAATTCTTTTAAGGTTCTTCTTGTTTTTGCTGCGGTTCATGATTGGCATCTTTTATAACTTGATGTCAATAATGCTTTCCTCAATGGCTTTCTCGATGAAGAAGTACACATGAAGCTTCCCATCGGTTATACTTCTCTTGTTTACCGTCCTAACTTGGTTTGCATGTTACATAAGTCTATTTACGAGCTCAAGCAGGCTTCACGCCAGTGGTTTCATGCTTTCTCTCGTGTTGTCCTCTAGTTTGACTTTACTCAATTACCTTTTGATTGCTCACTTTTTGTCAAAGGACCAGGTGACAATATGGTAACCTTTTTTGTCTATGTTGATGATATAGTATTATTAGGCAAGAATTTAGATCAATTGGCACCAGTAAGTTCTTTTCTTCAACAGAATTTTCAAGCTAAAAAATTTAGGAAATTTGCGTTATTTCCTTGGATTCGAGATTGCTCGAAATCTTTATGGTATATCTTTGTCTCAAAGGAGATACGCTTTGCAATTGCTCGAAGACACAAGATCACTTGTCAAAATGCCAACTGATTTACCTATGATGCCCTCTCAAAAGTTGAGTAAAAATGAAGGAGAGTTGTTGTAACGCCTCGGTTTTGGGCCTAGTGGTTTTTAGGCTGATTAGACGGTCCGATGGGCCAGTATTAGAGATTTGAGCCAGATTTAAGATTAAAATTGAATTAAATATTTTTGAGTGACAAAATATTTGGGGAAAATATATAAAAATAATTATTTAATATATGGATATTTTGGGTAAAGTCAATTTTGGAAAATGAAATTTGGAAAGTTGACATTTTTGTTAGCGACCAAAATGTAGAGAATGTAAAAAAAAATTAGTGATTGTTTTGTTAAAGGATCAAATCATAGAATCCTTAAGGAGCTATTTTACCTAAATGTTTTTATCGGAATTGTCTCTCAATTGGGATTATTTTAATGATTTTAATTAAAGATTAAAAGAGGATTAATTAGGTGAGGTGATTATTTTCTTAAAAATTAATTTTAACGTAACTTTCTTTCCCTCAAGTTTTCTCTCAAAATTCCTTTAGCCAAACACTCTTTTTTTCATAAAAATTTTTAGGTAATGACCTTGATTTTCTAAACTATTTATTTCTAATGGATTATTCGATCTTGATTTCCAAAATCTCATTGCTTTCTTTTGCTTTTCAAGAGTAAACATCCAATTGAGGGGAAATTTATCCATTAGAGGTAAGGTTCGTTCTTCTCCTCTAATGAATGGTTCTATTCCCAATTATTTGATCCTTTATATATGTTTTCTAATGATTTTTAATGATTTGATTATGAAAATTGGTTAAATCAAGCTTTAATTGATAAGATTTGGTGATTTTCTATTTGGATTTGTTTTATTGGGTTCTTAATTGATTTTAATCATGATTTTTATGTTTTATAATGTTAATAGATTGATTTTGACATTAGAATCCCGAAGCTATGTGAATCTCTAATTTTTTAGGTTGTTAGTTGGGTGTTTTTGAGATGTTGTGGTTCTTTATTGAATACTGAAAGTATTAGGATGATGTTAGGTTGTTTTTGGATGTCAATTGAAGATAATTGATGGATTAAATCTTTAGGTTTTGGATTGGTTAAATGTAGAAGGTTTTGATGTTGTTTTTTATGGTAGTTTTAGAAAAGTTTCGCTAGAGTTTGTAGAGGATTGTTGTGGATTGATGTTATTGTGTTTGTGAATGCATTTTGATCCTTGATCCTCTTTTTTGTGGTGAAATAAGGGGAGGTTGATCCTCAAGCTTGAAGTGTCACTTGAAAGCTTTGGAGGGGTAATCACATCAACAAATGTGGCTTTGCATTGTATGTGAGTGAGAACGTGGATTTCAGCTTTGAAATGGTTTCAAGGTTGTTTTGGGAGTTTAAACTTAAGCTTGAAACACTGGTTTAAACTCGAAGTAAGTATGATGAGAATTCTCCCTCGGTCATGCTTTAATGCACTTGTTTTAAAAGACATGGTACCTATTATTTATACATAAAATAAAATATATTTTATATTATTTTGATCATTAAATGATGATGGATGCATTTGGTAGATGATCCATATAAGTATGTGAAATAGTTGTGAAAGCATGGTATAATGCTTTGGAAATGGTTTTGACATGTTGCATATAAAAACAATGAGGTACATGGTTAATAATAAATTATATTGGCAAAGTGATGTGGTTTAAAATATTATCAGATATAGTTGGTCGGCCATAAGATTGATAGTGCACTATAAAGAGTCACCTCGGATGTTGAGGGGTTTATGTGTACCGAATACTCCACCACGAGTACCCTAAGGTTGAGGGGTTATATGGTACCGAAAACTCCCGTTAGTGGATTATGCGTCTAACCGATGAGATGGGTTGTGATGGTACTCGGTTGTAAGCATACCATAATTTTGGTTGAAATGATATGAAGTGTTGAAAGAAAACTTGTTGAATCCCTGTATCCAATGTAATATTTTGGAAAGTGGAACTTGGTTTATGAACTCTTGAAAGCCAATATAATTGTTAATGTATCATGTTGATGGATGTTGATGTACAATGTTGGTTTATACATGTTTACTTTTAAGCTTTGCATGTGGTTTGTTATGCATGGAAAGACTTAAATTGAGGGTTAGCAAATGAGATTTCTGTTGATCCATGATAAATATTGCATATGGTTTAATATTCTGGTTTTTGAAAGTGTTAAGTGCATGGTTTTCAAGGCATGTTGTTTTATAAGATGATTGAAGTGGTGATTTCAATGTGGTTTTGAAAAATGGTTTTAAAATGCATTTATGATGTGTTGTTTGAGCATTCCTCACTAAGCTTTGTGTGCTTACGCTCTCTTTGTCCATCAATGCTGAGAATTAAAGGTTTGAGCCAACAAGCAAGCGAGGGAAAATCTAAGGACTTGTTAATGTGAAAGTATGATTTTCGAACTAGACTTGTAGTAATAAAGACAATGGGGTTCATTGTTGTTTTGGGAGGGTTTTGGCTAAACTCCATACTTGAGCAAGTTTATTATGTTGTGTTGGAGTTTTAATTGGCCTTATACATTTGGTTGTTACTTGAATTTATGTTTCGGATGATGGTTGGTTGTTTTCTAGGAAACATGCCTTTAGATTCCCATTTGATGTATGATGCCATGATTTGATCATGTCTCTGATGTTTTAACATGGTTTGATCTTTAGAATTGTTGTGTATATGTTTGGGGTTTGATAAAGCATGTTTGGATCCTTGATTGTACAAAAATCAAACAAATTATCCCCCGATTCTGGTTCGTTTATTGCCAACATCTCATCTTCAAAAGAGCATGTTTTTTATCATCATGCAGTCACATCTTCAGCTTGGAGAGATGCTATGCATGAGGAACTACAAGCCATGGATTCTAACAAGAAATGGTCAGTTATTTCTCTACTAGAAGGGAAGCAACCAATTAATTATAAATGTGTTTATCGCATAAAATACAGAGCTGAAGGAACTGTTGATCATTACAAAGCCCGTTTAGTGGCACAAGGGTTTACTCAAGTTAAAGGAATCAATTATATAGGTACTTTTCTCTCCAAGGCTAAGATGAATTCTTTTAAGGTTCTTCTTGTTTTTGCTGCGGTTCATGATTGGCATCTTTTATAACTTGATGTCAATAATGCTTTCCTCAATGGCTTTCTCGATGAAGAAGTACACATGAAGCTTCCCATCGGTTATACTTCTCTTGTTTACCGTCCTAACTTGGTTTGCATGTTACATAAGTCTATTTACGAGCTCAAGCAGGCTTCACGCCAGTGGTTTCATGCTTTCTCTCGTGTTGTCCTCTAGTTTGACTTTACTCAATTACCTTTTGATTGCTCACTTTTTGTCAAAGGACCAGGTGACAATATGGTAACCTTTTTTGTCTATGTTGATGATATAGTATTATTAGGCAAGAATTTAGATCAATTGGCACCAGTAAGTTCTTTTCTTCAACAGAATTTTCAAGCTAAAAAATTTAGGAAATTTGCGTTATTTCCTTGGATTCGAGATTGCTCGAAATCTTTATGGTATATCTTTGTCTCAAAGGAGATACGCTTTGCAATTGCTCGAAGACACAAGATCACTTGTCAAAATGCCAACTGATTTACCTATGATGCCCTCTCAAAAGTTGAGTAAAAATGAAGGAGAGTTGTTGTAACGCCTCGGTTTTGGGCCTAGTGGTTTTTAGGCTGATTAGACGGTCCGATGGGCCAGTATTAGAGATTTGAGCCAGATTTAAGATTAAAATTGAATTAAATATTTTTGAGTGACAAAATATTTGGGGAAAATATATAAAAATAATTATTTAATATATGGATATTTTGGGTAAAGTCAATTTTGGAAAATGAAATTTGGAAAGTTGACATTTTTGTTAGCGACCAAAATGTAGAGAATGTAAAAAAAAATTAGTGATTGTTTTGTTAAAGGATCAAATCATAGAATCCTTAAGGAGCTATTTTACCTAAATGTTTTTATCGGAATTGTCTCTCAATTGGGATTATTTTAATGATTTTAATTAAAGATTAAAAGAGGGCTAATTAGGTGAGGTGATTATTTTCTTAAAAATTAATTTTAACGTAACTTTCTTTCCCTCAAGTTTTCTCTCAAAATTCCTTTAGCCAAACACTCTTTTGTTCATAAAAAATTTCAGGTAATGACCTTGATTTTCTAAGCTATTGATTTCTAATGGATTATTCGATCTTGATTTCCAAAATCTCATTGCTTTCTTTTGCTTTTCAAGAGTAAACATCCAATTGAGGGGAAATTTATCCATTAGAGGTAAGGTTCGTTCTTCTCCTCTAATGAATGGTTCTATTCCCAATTATTTGATCCTTTATATATGTTTTCTAATGATTTTTAATGATTTGATTATGAAAATTGGTTAAATCAAGCTTTAATTGATAAGATTTGGTGATTTTCTATTTGGATTTGTTTTATTGGGTTCTTAATTGATTTTAATCATGATTTTTATGTTTTATAATGTTAATAGATTGATTTTGACATTAGAATCCTGAAGCTATGCGAATCTCTAATTTTTTAGGTTGTTAGTTGGGTGTTTTTGAGATGTTGTGGTTCTTTATTGAATACTGAAAGTATTAGGATGATGTTAGGTTGTTTTTGGATGTCAATTGAAGACAATTGATGGATTAAACCTTTAGGTTTTGGATTGGTTAAATGTAGAAGGTTTTTGATGTTGTTTTCGGTAGTTTTAGAAAAGTTTCGGCTAGAGTTTGTAGAGGATTGTTGTGGATTGATGTTATTGTGTTTGTGAATGCATTTTGATGCATTTGATCCTCTATTTTTGTGGTGAAATAAGGGGAGGTTGATCCTCAAGCTTGAAGTGTCACTTCGAAAGCTTTGGAGGGGTAATCGCATCAACAAATGTGGCTTTGCATTGTATGTGAGTGAGAACGTGGATTTCAGCTTTGAAATGGTTTCAAGGTTGTTTTGGGAGTTTAAAATTAAGCTTGAAACACTGGTTTAAACTCAGAAGTAAGTATGATGAGAATTCTCCCTCGGTCATGCTTTAGTGCACTTGTTTTGAAAGACATGGTACCTATTATTTATACATGAAATAAATATATTTTATACTATTTTGATCATTAAATGATGATGGATGCATTTGGTAGATGATCCATATAAGTATGTGAAATAGTTGTGAAAGCATGGTATAATGCTTTGGAAATGGTTTTGACATGTTGCATATAAAAACAATGAGGTACATGGTTAATAATAAATTATATTGGCAAGTGATGTGGTTTAAAATATTATCAGATATAGTTGGTCGGCAATAAGATTGATAGTACACTATAAAGAGTCGCCTCAGATGTTGAGGGGTTTATGTGTACCGAATACTCTACCACGAGTACCCTAACGATTGAGGGGTTATATGGTACCGAAAACTCTCGTTAGTGGATTATGCATCTAACCGATGAGATGGGTTGTGATGGTACCCGGTTGTAAGCATACCATAATTTTGGTTGAGATGACATGAAGTGTTGAGAGGAAACTTGTTGAATCCGTGTATCCGATGTAATATTTTGGAAAGTGGAACTTGGTTTATGAACTCTTGAAAGCCAATATAATTGTTAATGTATCATGTTGATGGATGTTGATGTACAATGTTGGTTTATACATGTTTACTCTTTAAGCTTTGCATGTGGTTTGTTATGCATGGGAATGCTTAAATTGAGGGTTAGCAAATGTGATTTCCTGTTGATCCATGATAAATATTGCATATGGTTTAATATTCTGGTTTTTGAAAGTGTTAAGTGCATGGTTTTCAAGACATGCTATTTTATAAGATGATTGAAGTGGTGATTTCAATGTGGTTTTGAAAAATGGTTTTAAAATGCATTGATGATGTGTTGTTTGAGCACTCCTCACTAAGCTTCGTGTGCTTACGCTCTCTTTGTCCATCAATGCTGAGAATTAAAGGTTTGATCCAACAAGCAAGCGAGGGAAAATCCAAGGACTTGTTAATGTGAAAGTATGATTTTCGAACTAGACTTGTAGTAATAAAGGCAATGGGGTTCATTGTTGTTTTGGGAGGGTTTTTGCTAAACTTCATACTTGAGCAAGTTTATTATGTTGTGTTGGAGTTTTAATTGGCCTTATATGTTTGGTTGTTACTTCGAATTTATGTTTCGGATGATGGTTGGTTGTTTTCTAGGAAACATGCCTCTAGATTCCCATTTGATGTATGATGCCATGATTTGATCATGTCTCTGCGATGTTTTAACATGGTTTGATCTTTAAAATTGTTATATATATGTTTGGGGTTTGATAAAGCATGTTTGGATCCTTGATTGTACAAAAACCAAACAAATTGGGCATTTCAAGTCGAGGCGTGTCGGTACAGGTAGAGGTGTATCGATACAGGTAAGTGTATTTTTGGCCTGAGTATCAGTACGGGTAAATGTATATCGATACGATTTTGAGCTACTGAAATTATGGGGAAATGATTTGTAACCCACGTATCGATACACCTAGGGGCCGTATCGATACGCCCCTGCATATCTGTGCACTTTGAGACCATATCTGTACGCCTGGTTGTTATGTTCGTTGTTATTGATATTAAAGGTTTTAGATTCTTTCGTTTTGGTCCTTAATTATTATGCATGCAATTAAATGAGTTTGGATGGTCGTTTTAAGCTGAAATTCGACATGTGAGCATGGAACCTGACTAATTAAGGATTGGTAATTTCTAAATGTAGCTCACACATACCACGCCGGGTCAAGGGACATTGTTCGAGTTAATTTCTCTGGGTTTGTTTTGGCAAATACAATGTAGCTCGCTCAGTTCGGTCTAGCGACTAAGCAGCGTCAAGGGAGTTACAGTTGCTACTTGATCCTCGGCTATATAGAAGGTTAGTTGGTCGATTGTTGTACCTCACACATACCACGCCCGACATTGCCTATGTCGTGCATCTCCTAAGTCAATTTGTTGCCTCCCCGTGCCAGACTCAGTGGATTTGTCGATGCTGATTATAGTGCTTGTCCTAACACCAGACGTTCTATCACTAGATTCTGTATTTTTTTGGCAACAACATTGTCTCCTGGAAGGCTAAGAAGCAGCAAAATGTTTTCAGGTCTTCATGTGAGAATGAGTATCGTGCCATCAATTAGGTGTTTCATGAGCGCAGCAAACACATCAAGGTCGATTGTCACTTTGTTCGAGACAAGGTTTGAGATGGTTTTCTAAAGCTTATTCATGTTCGATCCAACAACTAGCTTGTTGATATCTTTACAAAGGCTCTTCATTCGCCTACTTTCAACTCTTCTGTTCTCAAGATGGGACTCTTAAACATACATACGTCTCCATCTTGAGGGGGCTGTTATAGTTAATCGTTTCTATTAAGTAGGTTAAGTTAGCTGGTTAATCAGTTGTAAATCAGTTAGTTAGTCGTTTAACTTGCTATATAAAGGGATCCTTGTATTATTGAATAAACACACTTTACATGAATAAAGAAAGTATTCTTTACATTTCTCTTAGTCTTATAAGTACTTTTAAAGAAAATTTTAAATAAAATAAAAAATTATGAAAATGTCAAGTGACAACACTGTGATACAACCCACTACACCAACTAATCCAAAAAAAACTATTACATTCATCAGTCAATATTGGTCAAAGGGTTTAATTGATTCAATGGCATAATTAAGTGAAAAAAAGGTTTAGGTGCTTAATTTTTTTTCCAATACTTTAAGGGCTTCTTACACCCTAAAGCTTGAGTTTTATAAAGGCTAAAATACACAAATGGTCACTAAACTATCTCTAAAAATGAAAAATGATCACTGAACTTTCAAAAGTTACATAATGGGCATTAAACTTTAGCTTTTATTACAAAAATGGCTGAGCCATTAATTGCCAATTGGGAGACGTGCCAATTATGAAAATTTGTATAATAACATATTCAATCTTTTCGATCAGATCCATGCTTTAGTAATCGAACTGCATTCAAACTATCTAGCACAAAAATGATGCATCGACACCCAATATCCCAGGCCTCAATTAAACCAGTATACACTTCCCATAATTTTGCATCTAAAACCGAGCATACTTCTATAAATTTCGAGAACCCCTTCCTCTAGTGGCTGTTATGATCATAGATTATGTCCACCTGATCCATGCCCATATGAATCTTGTCTGGCTCTATCTGTATTCAGTATGAACCAGTCCACAGCAGGGGTACACCACACAATACGACCTACCTCTGATGCAACATGTGGTGACACATTTCAAGTTTTGGGAAAACCCGCTTCAACTTAATATAATTACAAAAATACCCTTTATATATGTATATATTATGGGCTTAATAGGCAAATAGGTGTTCAAACTATGCCTTTTTCCAGTTAGGTGCCCAAACTATTTTTTAGGCCAAATAGGTGCCTAATGTTTCATTTTGTGACTCATTTAAGGCTTTCCGTTAATTCTCACCGTTAAAGGACACGTGTCACCTCCTAAAAATTCCAAAAATATATTAAAGGTAAATAAAATTAATAAAATAAAATAAAAATATATCCTAAAATTTTCAAATATTCCCAAAATAGTCCCCAAATTCGACCACTCTCGCTAGCATTGGTCGCATTGCTAGCGACAGAATGAAGCGCCCTTCTCTTGTCGAAAAACCCACACGTCGTTCGTCGTGAATCGTTCGAAGGAACCATTCGACAATTTTAGCGTTTTGCACAACATCAATCGATTTCAAACAGCGGGGTGGTGGGGGACTGGTTGTGATAGTCCGACGACTGATGTGGTGGGCGGCGGCGTGGCAATCGGTGGTAAAATCGACCCAAATTGGGATTTAGGTTTTGGGGAGTTAGGGATTTTGGAATTTGGGGGCTGTTTTGTAAAATCTAAAAAATTTAAAGATTTTCTGAAAATTAAATAATTTTATTTATTTTTAATATGATTTTGGATTTTTCAGGAGATGGCACGTGTCCTTTAACGGTGGAAATTAATAGGTAACCTTAAATATGTCACAGAATGAAACGTTAGGCACCTATTTGGCCCGAAAAATAGTTTGGGCACCTAACTGGAAAAAAAGGCAATAGTTTGGGCACCTATTTGACGGTTAAGCCTATATTATGGGAAAAAAACTTTAGTCCTATGTAAACTTTAGTTTACACATGCCTTTCAATTTTAAGGGTTGAGTTTTAGTTTAGGGGTTTAGGTTGTATGGTTTAGAAAAGGTTAGTGTTTAAAATTTAGCGTATAGGGTTTAAGGTTGAGGGTTTATTTTTTTAGGGTTAGGGTTACGAATTTAAGAATTGAGTTTTATAGTGTAAATATGCAGCATTGTGTAAAATTAGTTTTACACATGTTGTGTATCAAAATTTTACCCATATATTATTAGTTATGTTTGGTTAAAAATATATAAAAATTGACACCTAAGATACTGGAATTATAATTTTAAATTAAATTTCAATTTAATCTTTTATCTTATTGACTTGAATAATTTATTCAATTGTTTTCTTTTAAAAATATTTGAAAAATTAAAAATTGTGATAAATCGAATCAGATCTTACCGGATTTTCAGTTAAATCTTCCGATTGACAAAAATATATTTAAGTTCATGTTGGATTTTAGTTATAATACATCTCAGGTTAAGGTCGAGTATATCACGTTGTCATCTCTAATTAAAACGTTTAAAAATTTATAATTAATTTAAAATTGTGTTATAATTTGAGAACATGGTCTACAATCAACTGATAAAGCCAATTCATGCCCCCCTTAACCTTCACCTGTCGACTTCATTAACGTTAAAATTTTGAGGCTATTGTTGAATGTTTATCGTAATTTCTTGACTCTGTCCTCTGCGACAGATTATGTTGTTCTGTTGACAAAGTTTTAGGACAAATTTCTCAGACCCACATCTTAAAAAGGTTGGATCTTTTGTTGATAAGTTCACGAGTTGTCCGGGGTGGATGAGATTCTAACATCAAGATGTGGTAAAGGGGTCATTCGATTCGATTTCAGTTCAGGTCATTTTGGGTTGATTACATTCGGTTTAAATTTGGTTCGGGTCTGGTTCGTTTTAGTTCGGGTCTATAGTGATTTCGGTTCGAGTATCGAGTTAGGACGACGAGTCAATTATTTTCGGGTCGATTGATTTCGGATTGAGTTAATAGGATATCGATCGATTTTAATCGAGTTTTCAGACCGAACTAGGTTTTTCCACCCTATATGGCTTTATATAGTATGTATATTTAACTTTTCGGTGAGTTGTACGACAATTCACATCTCATCTTTATTTATTTATTTTAATATGTTTTTTTTTTATTTTGGGTTGTCTTGGTTTGGGTTATTTTCAGTTCGAGTAAAATCGGTTCGGGTCTATTTTCGGTTCAATTGAAATTTGATTCGGTTTTGATTCCGTTTAGTTTATTTCGGGTTTCGAATCAAGTTCGGGTCATCGTGTTCGGGTCGATTTCAGATCTCGATTCAGGTAAATCAGTTCGATTCTCGGGTCAAGTTTGTTAGGTCTACTAACATCGAAGTAAGAAGAAGAAGAAGAAGAAGGGTTGGCATGTTTATAATACGAATAAGTTTTGATTAATATCGTTATTGTAGTAGTAATTTTAAATATCTTTTGATGCATGGACAAAATTTAAATTAAGGGTTAGTGAGTAAACATAAATATTTAAAAGTGTAGAGCATATATATATATAAACGTAAAAAATTGTGTTTTAGGGGCAGGATCTCCTCCCACAATACAAAGGGCTTTCGTCCCTGCTTTGATTTATTAATATTTAGAAGAAAAATATTTAAATGAATCTAGGGAAAATAAATTTCTTTCTAAATATTCGATAGTATTCATATCTTTTTCTCATTTTCTACAGATCAAACTACTCAAATTTGAGTCACTAATAGACCCGGCAAACTTGATACGAAACTCGAGATCCAAACCGATTTACTCGACCCGAGACCCGATATAAACCCGAACATAATGGTCTAAACTTGACTCGAATCTGAATCAAAATCGAACTGAACCAAAACCGACCCGAATTTAGTTAAACGAAAAATGAACCCGAATCGAAATTAACTAAAACCAAAAATAACCTAAACCGAAAGCAACCAGAACCGAAAGAACCTGAACTGAAAATCTGTAACATCCTTACCAGTATTTAATATTCAATACTAGTTAGAGTATCACATAATGAATTGCTAACAATTCATAATAGTCATTTATCTAAAAATCACAATTAATCCATTTGTCTATTTATCGTGTAAGATTAGTTTTCAAATTTCTAATCGACCAAGATAATTCTAATTTCAGGCAGCATCTTAGCAGTTCATATTTATGAGCTAAAAGCAATATAACTACCTAAAAACTGCCTATATTAAAAATCTAATTGATTACTCTATTAATTTATTTTTCTAATAGTTACCCGATTTTTATACGAGTAATTCATCTAACCATTTTCAATTTTAATATAACTACTCACCCTTCATTATTAACATAAACTAGATTATAAGTTATTAGAAACCATATTTAGTCTAGTTTGCAACCAACTAATATTAACATATACATGTCATCTAGTAGTATCAAAATACATCAAAAGATGTTATTACTGATACCGTAATTATACTTCTTGGTAGTAGGATGTCAACTGCTCCTTACTCCTAATTCTGCTTTTTACCTACTCGTGAAAATCATTACACGCTAAGTATACACTTAGTGAGGCAATAATAAAATGTAGTGCAGTACCACATGTTTATAAATATAAAGATGTAACAATATTCATGCATCATGATCACTAGACATGTATTACCATTATGTTAATCATATATCAACATAATATAAACCGGATATAAAATTTATTACCAATATATTGGCCATTTATTCCAAAAGCTCAAAAGCTTATTCACTTGTTTATCTTTTATTAACCAATAAACCATAGCCCAAATATATGCCTATGAGGACCCTGGGTACACGAGTCAAATATGCACCAAAGTGCTAATACACATAAGGTCGTGTCCACCATAATACACATAAGGTCGTACCCACCATATGCACTAAGTGTCCTTTATATACATTCTAGAGCTTGTAAAATCATCCATTCATCATGTCTAACCTTAATAAAAAAATTTCCAAAAATTTCCCTAATTATTTCACCATGGCCGAATATGATAGGTCGTTTTAGGCTTGATCTTCAACTTGATTCAAGCATGAATTCAACTTTCAAACCTCATTTCTAAGCATTATCAATCACTCCCATATCAAAATCCAACACCTTCTTCATCCACCAAATTCAAGAACTCAAGATTCAAGCATGGAAAGCATGAACAATTAATACCAAATGATAAAGAATTTCATGTAGGTCAATTTCATGTTTCATGCTTTCATCCAAATTCCAAATAAATTGGCTTGAAAAAAAATCAAAAAGAAAATGTTTCATACCTTAGAAAGTGGTCTCGGCAAGATGGAGGAATTTGAAGAAAAATCTTGATATTTTTATTTGTTTTAGTTTAGGCCATTTGCCATTTATTTATAAAAAAATTTAAATAAAAATCTCTTTTATGACAAAATAACCATTTTGCCCTTATAATCCAATGCCTCTCATCTTGCACATGTCAATTTATTCATCCAAGGGTCAAAAATAAACCAACAAGTTAGTGATTACCAACTTTACTCTTGTAATTTCCCAAAATTACAATCTTGCCATTTTTCATGTGTCGACTCATATTTAACATGGAAAATCTACTTTAATCTAATGGTCCATGTTAAATCATTCCAAATTAAGGCATGTAAAAGATATTATTAACCTTGTCTTATTATCTAACCAAATATCTCAAATATTCGATTCGATTCGATTATTTAAATTTTTCTAAAACTTAACTCTTTATAGCTTTTAACAAAAATTCTGTACGAAAAATCTGAGTAACACGATAACATCATTCTTGGAGGTAAACTATTCATTTATGGGACTAAAATACATAACTTTTGAAAATTACAATTTAGTCCCTGAACTTTTCTTAAGTTTATACTTTAGCCACCAAACTTTCTTTTTATTCATTTTGGTCACTAGCCAAAATTTTGAGATATTACAAAATCACCCGAACCGTTAGCAACCCGAATTTAATTTCCTCAAATATGTATGTTTTACTCTCATTTTATGTTATATTACTAATTAACAACTACCTCTAGTGATAGTTTAATATCATTTTTCCCCTTTAAAAGATCATATTCATATATTGACTCAAATTGAAAGTTGACCGACTCAACATTGACTCGACCCGAAAAGCAATTGATTCGACATTGACCTAACTCGAAAATTCAACCGATCTGATATTAACTCGACCCGAAAATCAGCTGATCCGATATTAACCCGACTTGATACACGACCCGATTCAAAATAACATAGACCCGAACTAAATTTGAATCAGACCCTATCTGACCCGAATCGGACCTAAATCAAAAGCAACCTGAATTGAAAATCAACTCGACCCAAAGTGACCCAATCCGAACGACCCGATTGCCACCTCTAGTCACTAAGAGAAATAAAAAACCTTATGCCTCTACTAAGAGGAATAAATCACCTTATGCCTCTACTAGAGGTTCGAATATTGACATTGTAAATGGAAAAAACTAGGTTGGGAGAGCTGCTCTCATAATAGGACTCTACAATACCTGATCTAAATTAATTGGTAAATAAATATGATATTGGTGGTTATAAAAACAAGAAATATAAATATTTTTATGGAAAAAGTGAATTGTCCTTTATTTAGAACTTTTAATATCAAACATAAAATTTAGTTAATCCAACAATCCAAAAAATCATATAAAACTATAAGATTTACACGTGTAAGTGGATCTTAACTATATCTATAGGATAAGTTCCATTTAACTACATAATCAGGGTGGGCAAAATTCAATTAGACTCAAAAACCCGAATTATTCAACTCGATGCGAAAATACTCAACTCGACTTGAAAATTTTTCAAATAAAGTTTGAGCTATAAAATGAAAATTCGAATAACTTAAATTTTTTATTAATTAGTGAATCTATTTTCAAGTTCAAGCCGAGTCACTCTATTATGTCTGATATATATATATATCATATGAAAAAATATGATAAAAATATATATGTATTGTATATGGTTATAGAAAATTGTTTAAATTGGAACTAATTAGTATCATAACATTATTTTTCATATGTTTGTGTGATTACATGGTAGTATCTTTTCAGTTTTCTTAGCCCTTTAATGACGCGCACACATCGTGCACGCATGGTGCTCAAACTCGGGTCACCTAGATGAAACACATCATCCTTTACCACTGGGACCACTCAACAGGTTCGTATCATAACATTCTAAATGTTCACAATTAAATTTGAACAGAAACTTGAACAACTCGACTTGAATCGAATTTCATAAAACCATCTCGACTCAAAAAGTTTCAAATAAAGTTTGAGTTAAAATATATGACTCTTCAACTCAACTAACTTGAAATCTTTTGACTCGACTCGATCGAATGCTCACACCCTACTAGGGATATGCAAAATAAACCGTAGTCGTTAACTTGTCTAACCGTTAGATTTTACAGATTAATTAACCTACCGTTAAGGCTAAACGGTTTTGGTTAACCAACCATTAAAAATAATAGTTAATGGTTAACTTATTGGTTAACCGTTATGAAATTATTAAGACATAAAATGAAGTTTGTGATTATAAATTCTCTATTTAAATATTTTTCTGAAAATTTTAATACAATATTTATCGGTGAGATACTTTCATTATTCTCAAAAAATTTGAAAAATTTTTGTAATCATTTCACAAAGTACATACATCATATAGACGTAGCGATTTAAACCCGTGTCTCCTAAAATAAACATCATCCGCTTTTCTATTAGGACACTTGTTGGGTTCAATTATATTATATATTGTAATAATATAATTGAGTATGTTGTTATAATAATAAAAGCTCTAATATTAAAGTAAAACTATTATATTATATTTTAGATAATAATAATAATAA
The DNA here is from genome assembly GCA_019671005.1 of Hibiscus mutabilis. Lineage (NCBI taxonomy): Eukaryota > Viridiplantae > Streptophyta > Magnoliopsida > Malvales > Malvaceae > Hibiscus > Hibiscus mutabilis. The sequence goes on along the minus strand of CM033718.1, from coordinate 20,939,790 downwards.
TGTATATTAAATATTTTAATATTGATTGTTTTTATGAAAATAATATTAAAATATTATATTATATTAAATGCATGAAATAATATTATTCATTATTAATAATTCAATAATATTAAATTTTATGAAAATAATAAATAATATTAATTATATTAATGATTTATTATATATCATAAAAATAAAAATTATTTATAACTAAATTTTAAATAAAAATAATATTAGACTATTATTTTCGTACATAAAATAATATTATTCATATTTAAAATTAATAATATTATTTTATAAATATTATACATTATATTAATTATAAAAATAATTTATTATATTATTAAAATAAAAATATATTTTTAAAATATAACTGCATATATTATTGGGATAACTACATATTTAATATCACACCTATTCTCGCGTTACTATTTTAGCACTCCACTTATTTTTTTTGGCAAAATGGTACCTAACATTACGTTTTATTTCTATTTGGTACCCCTCAGTTAAAAAATTAACGATGGACTTACAAGGAGAGAGAATCACACATGGTAAGTTACCACGTCATTTTCTCTCTCCTAATCATGATGCCACATCAACTAAAATTATAAAAAGCACACGTGGTATGCTGATTAAGAGAGAGAAAATAATGTGGCAGCATGCCACGTGTGCTTTTCTTTCTCCTAGTTAGCATGCTGTTAATTTTTTAACAGCTGCATACCAAAATAAAAATGAATCGTAACGTTATGTACTTTTTTGCTAAAAAATAGGTGGTACTAAAATAGTCACGCGAGAATACGTGGGTACTAAATATGTAGTTATCCTTATATTATTATAGTAATAAAAACTATAATATTATATTATATTATTGAATTTAATATATATAATATTTTATTAAAATATTACTAAAATATTATATTAATACTAATACATAAAATAATATTGTTTTGAGTGTTTGTGCATTGAAGTTTAAAGTTGGAAAAATATTTTACCAAAAATCAAAGCATAAAATACTTTATAGAAAATGTAAAGGAAATTACATTGGTTAGAAAAAAAATTACATTAAACACCCTATTTTACGTCAACCAAACACTTGAAAATATGAAACATTTTCCGTAAAATGAATTACATAAAACAAACATACTTCATTATTTTTTATTGTTAATATCAGTTGTCGATTTATCCTCATTTATTCTTTTTTAGACGGTTAAATGAGGTTAATTGATGACTGAGATTATTTCTTATTATTCTTTTTAAAAATACTTCATTATTTCATATTGTTAGTATCAATCACCGATTTACCCTTATTCACAATCCATTTTTTTAAAATTTACATTATGTAAGTTGATCCACTTACACTATGTAAACCATTTTTGTTTTACACTAATTTAAGACCACTCGAGGAGTGTAAATTAACGGCTGAGACCAAACCCTCATTTTTTTTCTTAAAAATCACCACATTTCCAACTTTTAATCTCAACCATAAATTTACACCTATCTAATGGTCTTGAATTTTTATAAAACTAAAAAGCTTTACATTGTTTTGTAAATTTCTTTACACAAGTATGACTATTTAAACTCTATAATATAAAATCTAAATCTCTAACCCTAAACTTTAAATTCTAACATTAACTCTTAAATTTAAACCCTAAAACCATAAATTAAACTCACTTGTAAAAAATATGTGCATGAAATATTTTTTCTCGCTATATATGGAAGGAAACAAGATTCAATATTAAGATAGGCAATTAGAAGTTTGAAAGAGTGTAAATGCAAAGCTTTATACAAAGGGCTAATCGAGTACAATGTTTGATTCTGCGGATATATATAATGTACGTAGACAGAATAGGCAAACATTTGATCCGATGAACAAATACAAGCAGCCCAATCAAGTAACAGCAGTATAAATACAAACATAAAGAACTCACCTAATTCTATAATTTACAAAAATATCATTACAGATCCCTTCTGCATAATGGACATGAAGCATGACTAAGAAGCCACTTATCTATGCAAGGAAGATGGAACATGTGATGGCACTGCGGCAAGCTCCTAACCGTTTCTCCGAGCTGAAAGTCCTGCATTAAGATATAAGAGAACTCGAAACATCAATCGGATAAACTTCTTCTGTGTTACCAGTTTTAATATATACATATATGTATGGGTGACTTGGACCTGAAGGCAAACTGTACAGGAAACTTTCTCCCCAGAAGCATCAACAATGTTATTTTTAGTGATCATGATCTTTGGGATTTTTTCAACCAAATCTCCTTCCAATCCTTTAACATCACTGGTGTTGAAGATGCTCGGGACCTCCTCATAAGTTGTTTCAGGAGCTCCCATCTGATAACAAAAACTTAGTATCATAAGCGAATTGCCATTTGATGGAACCATCACTCTGTGGCAAACAAACCACTATCCTTTGCATATTACCTGACTTTGGACGGCACTCAGCATCGCGGGACCAATTTGTTCCCGGACAAGTCTCCCACTTAGAAGGCTTGCAATGACATCAATCTGCATAAGTTGCAGGGAAATGAGTTAGTATTTTATCAAACCCATCCATTTAGATCAACCAAGATCCTGTTTTCGTCGACAAAGAAACTAGCAACCAAATCAAACCAGTAAAATCAGGAAAACAAACTGCTCACCAAATACAACAAACATCCCATCCCAGATTCATCGGATTGCCAAAGAACAAGGGAAGATTCAAAAACTTCGATTGAAAAAACTGCTCCAGAAATAGCCCCAACTGCAGCACCTCGAACAAATCCGCTCTCCGTCTCTTGTCCTATCAAAGCCCCAGTCATGGCCCCTAACAGGGTGCCCACTGCACACAACAAATTGTCAATCTCTTCACCAATACTTGAGTACAAAAAGGTTAATATCAGTCTCAAGCATTAATTCTAAGAAACTAGACAACATTGTCATTAACTCTAGGTGTATTTTGGACATAAATGTAAGAACAAAGCCATCCAAAAACTGATTTGTCCGCACGCAAAATACCATCATAGCATTGCAAACCAACATAATAATACTTGCTCTAAAATAAGTATCCCACTTGGAGCAAAACAGCAGTATGAGAAAATCAAATTCAATTTATTGCAAAATCATCAAGGGCCATGAATAGATCAAGAGTCAAATGGCTTTGAATGAGAACAACATTATAAAAGTTAGATCTGCAACGAGAAATCTAAAAAGCTTTAATAGAAACAATGAAGCAAAACAGAGAAGAGGAGAGAAAGAAACGAACCCAATGCAAAGAAGAAGGTTAAGATCGCAGAGAAAATATTCCCGATAATGGCAGAAAGGGCGAAACTGCAAAAATCTTTAAGTTTTTCAATTAAATCTCCAAACAGAGAAGGTGGAGACCGAGATAAACGAGATGGGTATTCATGAAATTCCATTCTTTTTTCACTTTCTTTCAGTGAAATCTCCAAATCTACAAGTGGAGGGATTTGAGAACTAAAGAGAAGCTTATATATATTATTATACGAAAAAGAAAAAAGAAAAAAGAAAAACGAACAGAAGAAGAGAAAGGATATGGAAGCTTAGTGCTTAAGAGATGAAAAGAGAGAGCAAATCAACCAACTCGCATTTAAAGCTTGATAATCTTTGTGGGAGTCCTCTCCCTTTCTCCCCCACTTCTCTTTGAAAATTGTGGATGAAACTGAGGAAAATGTCCCCTCTTTCTTTTTTTCTCTGTCCGTGTTTCAATTTAATGCACCAACAAAGTGTTTTAAATGCATGCATAAATAAAGTGATTAACTAGTAATGACGATTGACGACACTGTTCATTGTCCAACAAAAAGGGGTTCATTTCTGGGTTTTAGTTGAGATAAAATAAAGAGTTTTTTTCTTCATATTCATCTTTATTTTTGGGGTTTACTTTTGCTTTCTTCTTTTTTGTTTTTAATTGTTTCACTTTCTTTTTTGTCAACATGAATTTTTTACGAAATTAAGATGTTTGTTTGCTTGCTTTTTTTGTTTCTTTTCTCTCATAATCTCTCCCTAATTTTTTTTTTATAAAGTAATTGCTTTATTTTTGTTTGAATGACTATGACATTTTTAACGTGCACAACTTTTTATTGGCTTAATGACAAGTCTAGAATCATTAGGCCTTATATTTATTAAATTAGGACCAAAAAATTTATATTTTCCGAACTAGTATATTATAGTAAACTAGCAGCATGTTCGGCGAGTTTCAAAATAATATTATTTTGACTTAAGAGTTTAATAACCCTTAAAATTTTGTAAAAAATTCAATTAAGTCTCTAAATCTTTTTGCACCCAATTAAGCTTTTAAAAAAAATCAATTTGACCCTTTAACTAATGTTAACCGTTAATTTTAACGATTTTATTTAAAAAAATTCTTTTTGGCACGTGTTGTGTAAGAATTTTTAAACTTTAATTTTAAAAAATATATAAAAATCTGAAAAATCTAAAAAAAAAATAAAAAATCTAAAAAATTATTTTTAAAATATAAAAAATATTTTTAATTCCAAAATTTATTTAAAAATAATAAATAATAATTTTCAAAAGATTAAAATATTTTAAAAAACTAAATATTATTATACAATTATAAAAAATAAATTGAAAAATATAAAACAATAAAAATATTTTAGTTTTTAAAATAACTTTTATTGTTTTATATATATTTTAAATAACTTTTATTGTTTTATATTTTAAAATCAAAATAAATTTTATTGTTTAATATTTTTTTCAATTTATTTATATAATTTTATAATAACATTTAATAGTGTAAAATTTTTAAAATACTTTAATCTTTTGAAAAATTATTACTTATTATTTTTGAAATTAAAAATATATTTATATATATATTTTAAAAAAAATAGAATTTCCCAGATTTTTTTATATTTTTTTAGAGTTTTCCCTGATTTTTATATTTTTTTAAAATTTAAAATTTTAAAATTTGTAAAAATGACAAGTGACATTATCTTGTTGTGATACGTGCTAAAAAATTTCAAAACAATAACCGTTAAAGTTAACAATCAATGTTGGTCAAAGGGCTAAATTAATTTTTTTTCTTGAGTTTGAGGGCTTAATTAAGTACAAAAAAAAGTTTAGGGGCTTAATTAATTTTTTTACAAATTTTTAGGGGCTAACTGAACCCTTAAGCCTATTATTTTTTTATTCAAGCCCGTCGTAGGAGCACAATGAGTTTTAATTTTTTAAAATCATGTTTAAATCTTAATCAGGTGATTAACCTAATCTTAAACCGAACTCGTCGTAGGGGCACAACGAGTTCCCTTTGCCTTAACACGTCGTCACGGTTTTACAAAAATATATTACGGGTTTTTTTTAGGATTTTTGCAAATTAGGGTTTTTTAGTTTCTTATAAATAGATAGTTTTGTTTAGGGTTAGAACACACACAAAATTTTCAACCTCTTCTATTCGAGCAAAGCAAATAATTTTGTCAGGTCGTGAGAATTTTTTAGACCACATCAAAAGAAGCACGCTCATACATAGTTTGGAAGGTTAAAGGTAATGTTTGGTGACTTTTTTAGACTATGATTATTATTTTTGAATATGATTTATTTTTGTTTGATTTTTTTATATATGAATACTTTTTCAATACGAATAGTAAATAGTGTTGTAAATATTTTAATCGGAAATATTTTAAAATTAGATTGATTGATGATGTTTTAGACATTTAATTGCACATAACTATTATAATTTTTTTATATTTTCTATATTTTTATAAAATTAATCTTTGGTTGACATTTTATTTTGTCAATTCAGCACATTTGTTTATATGACACTACCACATCGGCAGGTGTCATGTAAGCTTGTCACGTCATTTCAAGACGTTAATTGTTAGTTGACTAACGAATTTTATTCGCGAAGGGTTCTTTTGGCCCAAAATGAAACACTAAAAGTTAAAGTGCTTAAAAAAGAAGGCTTAATGAGCTCCTCTAAACTTTACCTATTTTTCTAACTTGCTTTCTAAAATTCATTTTGACCACTTTTGCCCCATCACATTTTCGACGTTGTCCATTTCACCCAAAAAACTAATACCGTTAAAAAATATGTCTTGACCAATCAAAACACGCAACATTATTTTTTTATTAATTTTTAAATTTTAAAATAAAATAAATATATTAAAATACTTATTAATTTAGTTATATTTCTCAAAATACCCCATCTTCATCCCCATCATCTTCCTCCCCAAAATCCTCCATTTCATTCACCGCTTCTTTCTCTCTCTCTAAAGCAACAAACATCATTTCTGTTGTCGTTCCCGTTGTCGTTCTCCTTTACTCTTACTTTCATCTTTGTTCTTAACACCAATAATAAATTCTATTCTCTTTACTTTCCAGAATTCTGATTTTCAATCTTTTTTATTTTAACTAAAATTCTTAATCTAAATTCTAAGCTCCTTTTTCTTTTCATCAAGTCAGAATCATAATTCACCGTATCGTACTACGAATAAGGGGCATTTGGGCCGGTGAGACATGGCGTCGTTGATTAGGAATCCAGTGACGAACACAACAAATTCTGATCGTATCAAAAAGAAAATAAGAAGAATTCGATGATGAAAGCGAATCAACAACAGATCCACCAAGAGCCGACGAGCCACGCCACTTGGAAATCAGAGGCGTAGCAGCAAATCTATTCGGCTCTGAGCCATATCAATCTCAATCATACTCCTCCCCCTTCCTCTTCGGCTCTGTGCGGTGGTCGAGCTGTTCTAAAGCCGTCGATAAAGCCTTGGCCGTCGCGGCTAAAGGGAGAACAAGGTGGAGTCGAGCCATTTTGACTAGCCGAATTAAGCTAAAATTTCGAATGCATAAGAGATCATCGTTGCAGAGAGGATCCATCGCCGCTGCCGTGGCCGCCATAACCAGGACTAGCCGGTGATGGAATTTGTGTGGGTTAATGCTCATTTTGACAAATTGGGGAAGATGATAGGGACGAAGACGAGGGTGTTTTGGGAAATATAGTTAAATTAATATATTTATTTTATTTATTTTTATTTTAAAATTTAAAAATAAATAAAGATGGTCAAGATAGATTTTTTAACGGCGTTAGTTTTTTAGTTAAAATGAGTAACATTAAAAATGTTAGGGGGCTAAAGTGGTCAAAATGAATTTTAGGGGACAAGTTAGAAAAATAGGTAAAGTTTAGGGGGAGGGGAAGCACATTAAGCCTTCTTTTTTTAAGCTCTTTAACTTTTAGTGTTTTATTTTGGGCCAAAAGGATCCCTTCGCGAATAAAAATCGTTAGTCAATAAACAATTAACGTCTTAAAATGACATGACAAGCCTAAGCCTACATGACATTGTATGCCGATGTGGTAGTGTCATATAAACAAAGATGTTGAATTAAAAAATAAAACACCAACCAAAGATTAATTTTATAAAAATATAGAAAATATAAAATTATTTTTACTAACGTGCATTATGTAAAGTCATCTCAAGACATTGACTTTTGGCTGACTAACGATTTTCATTCACAAATGGGCCATTTGCCTCCAAATGAAACCTTAAGAGTTAAAATGCTTCAAAAAAATAGGGGTCAAAGTGATTATTCATTCAAACGTTAGAGGTATTTTTTGGTATTATGTCTTGGTTGATGCCTAAAATTAGTAGGCACAGAACAAGAGATGTGGATAAGAGGACAAAGGTTGTTGTGAAGATTTCAAGTGGTTCACCCATGTAGATTTAGACGGTGAGTTACGGTCAATAGAGTGGTAAGAGGAAGGAGAAAAGAGAAGAGAAGGGGAGAGATGCAGTCCCTTGCATGTTTTTGTCATTCTTTCTGGTCCTTGAGGTATTTATCATCTATAGAGCCAGGTGATGGGATGACGACATACTTAGTGACATCTATTGATGGGTCTTCCAAGGTAAGCTTGATTCTCAATTTGTATACTCTATAGTTCAGTCTTGCAGGTTGGGTAACCACTCTTTGAAGCACCATGGATCCTGATAAGGGTATGTTCCCTAAGCACATGCAAGACTTTGAAAACCTAATCTCCGGTGCTAATAGGTTCCAGAAGGGTTGTCGATAGGGGGTCTCTCCTTCGAACTTGTCAGGCGCATTGAAGGCCTTTTCTGGAGGCTTGTAGATCTAGAGGTATTAGGTATAACAATTCCTCCCCTTAGTTTATGGAGTACCATAAAGTGGTACAAGCTGAAACATATGAAGAAAACCTTTCTTGTGCCCGATGGAATGCCAAGTGGCAGTTGTGTTAACTGTGCAGTCACGATTATCTAGTTTGTGTAGCCGTGAGAGGGTACAAGTGTTCCTTTGTCGTTGGTGCCGGTTTAGGACACAGATCAAGATACCTTTAAGGAAGCATGTCCCCTGTCTATAAAGGTGCTCTAAGGGAACCAAGAGCATCGATAAGAAGGTTATTGAAAACCGTTCAAAACCAGTGACAAGAGGTACGTTTGAAGGAAAAGTCTATCGAAATAAACTGAAGAGGCTATTGTTGTGTCGTGGTCTGCAATGGAAAAATTATGAGTTCAAGTTTGGGATTCCTTGGGGGAGACTGTTGTATAGCGGCTACTGTGATTTTCTAGAGGGTTCATCGTGGTTTTACTTGTCACTTTACTATGTGGAGGCAGGGTTTCACCTTCTACTACATCTCTTCCTAGCGGAGGTCTTGAATATATACAAGATTACTTTTGGCCAATTGGCTGAAGTGTTGTGTGGGACTCTAATTGGCTAGTTCCTTGTGTGTTAGGAGAAGAGATGGAAGTTGTCCATAATTATACTAAAGAATCCATTCTCCTTGAATAAAATGGGGGAAAAGACTTACATGGTCTATTCAACTTCACACAGTGATAGTGGAAGGGGATAAAGACTAATAAGGCCATTGAGGGATGGTCCAACAAGTATAAGCTGAGGTTGGAACGTGCCAAGTTCATTAGGTGACGAGGAAGTTACGTGAAGGTTTAATTTCCATGTTCGATGGATTAAGCTCGGCAATAACATGAGGGCCTCCACTAAAGGGCTGAAGGGTTGATAGAAGGTCTAGGTGGATTCTCTGCGAGACAAGGGGTTGGTTGAACGTTTCGAAGGTTATCACAATCTGAAATGTCTTCAGGTATTGCTTGAGAGGGAAATTTCCCAACGGAGCAATACCGCATGACCTAATTTCGGAGCAAAGAATTTTGAAGGTCAAGATCTCTTAGCTAAAGTGCTTTTAGGGGAAATAGTGGAAGAGCTGAATATTTTGATATCTTACTAGCTTGTCCCTAGGGGCTTTGGTCACCCACTAGATTCGTAAGTAAACTCATAAAGAATTTTGGACCATCCTCGAATGCTTTGGATGGTTGTCGACCGACTAATGTTTGGAAAACAATTGATGAATTAATGTAATATGCCAAGTATAGGTCTTTTTACGTGCAAGTATACGGGACCAACAAGTAATAAAGCAGTAAGCTGAGTATCGTATCCACAAGGATTGTCCAAGAATTAAATGCCACGATCTTTACTTGTGAATTTGAATGAATAAGTTGGTGATTGAGATCGAATTTTAATTAAGAAAATTACTAAGGCAAATGAAGTGAAAATTCAGGTAGATTGGCAAACAAATGTATCCAGATGATTGATTGGCGTTGGTATAGGATGCTTGGATTTCACGCTAGCAAAGACATCAATTAATAACCTTCACCCTTGCATTTTATTGCCAAGCAGATTTTAAGTTAGTATTGTCTCTTTTCGATGGCAATACCCTAAGTTAATTACGATTAACTCCTATATGTCTATAGCGATGTTTTTCAATAATTAACTTGGAGAAGTTTTAATCTTTACTCCTAAGGGGTAGATTCACTTCCGAAGTAAGCTCATCTACTTGAACATCTTCTATCAAAGTTTCTCACCTTAGTATTTGGAAAGTAATCCATATCTCCTAAGTCTGTTAAGATATTAAGACATAATGAGCATTTAATTTCAATTGTCTTATAATCATAAATATGATAAAAATAAGCACTAGCAAAATAGACAAAAATGTCAAGGCATTCACTTATTAAAAACCTAAATCAAGCGTTCATCACAAACACCATATCCAACTTAGGAAATTAGTTCATGGTAGGGGAAAACATCAACAAATCACCATTTTAAGCATCATCATAAAACAAAATTAAAACTAATATAAACGAAAAAAGAGACCCTTCAATGCAGCCCTTCAATGGATCCAGAGCTCTCGGTCACGGTCTGGTCAAACAACGGTTTGCCCTTTACTCCCTCACATTGCAATCCCCTTTGGCTCATTGATGGGCTTTCTTTTTATAGGCACTCGTGGAAACCCTAGGTTGGTTTTGATTTTTGAAAGTTTGTTGTGCACCAATGTAGTCACTTTATCTTCTTATTTTCTTTTTAAATTAGGGTTGACGTGACTCTAAGGGCTACCGACTAGGCATTGATCATCATTCTTTTGCCAACTAAGCTTGGAAATTCTTGTTATGCTTTTGCCAACGACACTCAAAAGTTCTCTTCTAATCTCCATGCTCATATTCTGCTCTGCCAAACCTGCTTCCAGACCTGCTCTTGACCTGCTTACTATAGCAAGAAAATACCCCTTCACTCTGGCAAATAAAAACTATGCCTTCATTAACTCCTAGATGCAAATGCAAGAATCTACTTACTAAGTGCACAAATATGTACTAAAATTCAAGCAATCACATGACAATATATAATTGAAAAGTAGAACTTTTGAGGAGTTAACACCCCCAAACTTAGCTCATTGCTTGTCCTCAAGTAATGCAACTAAAAACTCTAAAAACAATAAAGAAAAAAATGTACCTCGGCAAAATTTTGATGATTAACAACACAAGCTAGCAAGAAAAATCTGGCTCTAGTTTTGCCTTTAGATATCTTAGAGAAATAATGCCAACAAATCAACAAATTCAGTGCAACAAAATAACTCTAACATGGGGTCATGAAGTGTTCATGGAGTACGAGTGGTATGCATCAAGTATCCTTCAACTCCCTTAGTGAAATTTTACTATCCGAACTCAGGAAAAAATTCTATCTTTTTATTTATTTATTTTTTTTATTTACAAGGGTTTCTTTTGCTGACATTAAATTTAGGTTCACGTCACGATGCTGTTCGGCGTGAAAAGTAAGAGAAAGCATACCACGAACCCTCACGTTAACCAAGATGTCATCACTAGCTAACTCATTACACTCATACCCTAAAGTTTTGTTAGCCTGAGAACTAAGAGGGACAAACCACGAAGCCCTAAGTTACTATTATCTTTAAGGCAAAGAAGTGTTGTAATAAATTTTCTTGTCTTTGGTAAAACATTGTTGCCTTATTTTTTATTTTTACCGTGGCATTTTTTTTATTATATATATATATATTATTCCGAGTTCAGTTTCAAGAATCCTAAGTTTGTCTTGGGAACTAGAGGCATACTACATGTTTAAGTGAGACTAAAGTTCCCTAAACTACAGATCAATTGCCAAGTAACTTGGCATTACTAATATGTTGGCTCATGCAAACTAGAGATTCTAATTTCATCATCAGACAGAGCATACCAATGAAAATTTTAGCTATGCTAGCAAATGTGTTGGCAAAATTATCAGTTCAAAATTAAGTCGCGACAAAAAAAATTACAAGGAAACAAAATGCAAATAGAAACATAAACATGAATGAATGACATGGTAATAAATGTGAGGCAACACACACCCCCAAACCAAAGGTGTGCATTGTCCTCAATGCATGCAAAAATGTATATAAAAATGCAATGAATGATAAAAATGAAAAATTATGAAGTCAAGGAGTTAAAGGGAAGAAGACTCCCCTTCAGAATGTTCAAGCCGAGAGACACGACTCTTTCTCTTGATGAAGCTCCATCGATTTTGTGCCAAGGATGTCTTTCTTTTCAGTTGGGGTTTTGAGGTAGTAGTGGAGGCCTTTACGTCTTGTAGAACCTCCTCAACGAACCTCGCTGCCTTAAATGAGATAGGAGTTACAGGGGTGGCAGAGAAGGCCAGAGAAAAGGGTGGTATGTTGGTTTTGGCGGTAGATTCAACATGGACATATGAGATAGGTCTGTGGCATCAGATTGTTGGGTTGGAGTATGAATAGACTGGGGGTTGGCTGGCATTCTTTTGGGCACATGAAGCTTATTGGGGAACTCTATAAATGTTGGCAAATGATTGGTGGCAATGCCCTCAAAATTCATCTTTAGGACTCGATCCCTAGCTCTAATATATTGCTAGAGCACCAAATTTTGCTCCTCGACTTTCTCTAACTTTTGCAAAATAAGCTCCTGGAGTTGATAGATCTGGGACAACAATGCCACTATGTCAGCTGACATTAGTGTGGAAGGTTCTACCTTAGGTATTTTGGGAGTAGATATCGGTTGAGCAGCCTTTCCTTTACCCTTCTCTTTTGCCTCCTAGGCAATCAATTGCCTCCAAAGAACAAGAGTGATGGTTCCTTTGCATTTTTGAACATTGTTGGAGTCAAGCTTTGGCACTTTATGCTGTATGCGAATTCTAGAAATTAGTGAAGGAAAAACCAAACTACCACAACCCTTACCGAAACATTTGTAGGTCTCATCAATGATTAGATGACCCACATTGATTTTCCTTCCTATTATGATAGAGTGGAGCAAAGCCATCCTCTCATCTGACACGGTTTCATTGTGAGTGATTGGCATCATATTGGCCTTCAAGAAGTGGTTCTATCCTCTCAGCTGTAGTTTCAATGATAACCATTTCACGGTTCTCTTGCCCTTGGAAGAAACATTCCATTTTGTTCCAAGTTCGCACAAGTCCTTCAAGAGCAGCTATCTCTTGACAGCATCCATGGATTTGGCGAACGCCGAATGCTCATCCCTTCAACATTCAAGCTATACATAAAATTAATATAACTATCATCAAATTGAACACATTTACCTCGTACAGTAAGAAAAAGTGAGGTCTTGGCGGTGAGGTAGACATAGAATTCACGAACAATGGTGGAGTCAACCTCTCCTAGCTATTGGCAAAATACCTCATAGTGGTATTTCTTAACAACGTCAAATACTTTCGGCTAATAACCTAAGTTGGTTTCATTCTTGAACTCGAACCATTTCTCGTAACAAAAGGTTCAAGCGTCATATTTTTCTTCATACTTCTTCTTGATCTTGTCATTGAAAAAATATTAGAAGCAGTTTTGATGAGGATGTCATTGAAAAAAAATTAAGGAAAATGGTTTATCGATGTAAAAGATGAAAGAGAGTTTGGTTCTTGCTTTTCTTGCCGGTCGAAGGAATAAGAGGAGTAAAAGGTTCTTGCTTAAGGGGAAAATAGGGGTTAAATAAGTGATAAGGGAGATAGTTAGGATGGTTTAATTGTGAGGTTAGTGGAGATAATTATGGTGTGGTAGTTATGCGTGTGTGGGGGAGTTAGATAATGATGGGTTTTAGAGTAATGGGAGTTTATGGCACGGGAAAGAAGCTTGGGTAAAGTAGGATAAAATTTCAAAGTTTAAAAATTATTACCTTTGGCTGCTAGGGTTTCCCGCTCAGCAAAAATTACTCTCTCCTTGGGCCTTATCTGAGATTGATCCACGTGTTATCCGAACTTGTGATGATGGGCGTCCAAATTCCATCATGTCCTGGCATATTGCCTTGGAAAAATATCCTACACTAACACTCACAAAAAACCTTTCAAAATAGAAAAAGAAAAAAATTAAACGAAAATACTATAAAGAAAAAAGTTATCCTAATTATTTACAATGATAAAACTAAAAAGGTACAATTACTGAATTTCTGCAAGAAGAGTGACCTCCTTGGCATTATGCCGACTTCCTTCCCAATAATGCTTCAACCTCTGGCCATTCAACTTGAACAACCTCAAAGCTCCCTGACCATCTGGATTTGAGTTTGCCTAGAAATAACTTAAGCCTTGGATTGAACAATGGAACTTTTTGCCCCACTTCAAACTGTCTTGGCAAAATTCTGTTGCCATGCCACCTTTTTTGTTTTTTCTTTGTAAAGCTTGGCATTTTCATAGGCTTATGCTCAGAATTCCTCTAACTCATTCAAGTCTAACAAACACTTCTCACCTACAGCCCCTCATTCCATGTTCAATTGCGTGGTTGCCCAATAAGCTCGGTGTTCTAGCTCTACCGGAAGATGGCATGACTTCCCAAATACAAGCTTGTATGGGAAAGTTCCTAATGGCATTTTGAAGGTTGTTCTATATGCCCACAAGGAATCCTCTAGCCTGAAAGTCCAGTCCTTCTTAGTTGGATTCACAGTCTTCTCCAGGATATTCTTGATTTCCTTGTTTGAAATTTATGTTTGGTCATTTGTTTGCGGATGGTAGGCAGTGACAATTCTCTATTGGATTCCGTACCTGCACAAATATTTAGTGATTAAATGAAATTTAAAATTGGTACATTCATAATGTATAATGGCTCTATAATAGCGAATATGGTAAAAATGTGCTTGTGTAGGAACTTGGAAACTACTTTGGCATAATTTGTTGGGAGAGCAACAACTTTAACCCACTTTGAGACATAATCTACCGCCACAAGTATATAGAAATAGCCAAACAATGGGGGAAAATGACCCATAAAGTCTGTCCCCACGCATCAAACAGTTCTACATACAAGATATTTTGTAATGGCAATTGATGTCTATTGGTAATTTTTCCAGTACACTGGCATCTGTCGCATGCCTTGGCAAAATAATAGGCGTACTTGAATAGTGTTGCCCAAAAAAATCCTAACTACAACACCTTGGCTGCTGTCTTCATTCCAGCAAAGTGTCATCCATATGGTGCTACATGGAAAAATTGAATGATGTTTTGTTGCTCATTCTCTAGTACACAATGACAAATGATTTGGTTGGCACACTGTTTAAATAAGAATGAGTCATCCCAATAATTTTGCCAAATATCCCTCAGAAATTGCACCCCGACATTACTTGATAATTTTGGTGGCAATATTTTGCTGACAAGGTAGTTGACTATGTTAGTATACCATGGAATGGTAGTGGTCGCAAGTAAGTATTCGTCAGGGTAATCTTCTCTAATGGCAGCGACATAACCATCCTCAATATGGTGCTCTAAATGAGAAAATGATTAGCCACCAGGTTTTCACTCCATTTTCTTATATTGTATCTCAAGATCAAACTCTTACAACAAGAGTGTCCATCAGATCAGTCTGCACTTGGCATCTTTCTTGGCCAGAAGATATTTGATTGCTGAGTGTTCTGTGTATACCACAACTTTACTACCCACCAGGTAAGATCTGAATTTGCCAAATGCACAGATAACTACAAGGATTTCCTTCTCATTTGTTGTGTAGTTAAGCTAGGCTTCATTCAAAGTACGACTTAGATAATAAATGGCATGAAAATTTTTTCCACGCCTTTGTCCTAACACAGCTCCAACAACGTAGTCGCTAGTATCGCACATAAGCTCGAATGGATCATTCCAATCTGGTGCCACGACTATTGGGGTACTGATCAACCTGTCTTTCAATTCCTAAAAAGCTTTCAAACAATAATCATCAAACACAAATGTGGTATTTTGTTCTAAAAGTAAGCATAAAGGTTTAGAAATTTTAGAGAAATATTTAATAAAGCAACGATAAAAACATGCATGTCCCAAGAAACTTCTAATACCTTTGACGCTTGTGGGTGGTGGCAATTGTTTGATTGCCTCTACCTTTTCTTTGTCTACTTCTAGTTTATTCTTGGTCACTTTATGTCTGAGAATTATGCCCTCCTTCACCATGAAGTGGCATTTTTCCTAGTTCATGACTGGATTAGTTTACATGCATCTCCGTAGAACAAGTTCTAAACTATAAAGGCATTCTTCAAAAGTTTTGCTGAAGACGGAGAAGTCATCTATGAAGACTTCTAGGTTGTGCTTGATCATATCTGAGAAAATTGACATCATGCAATGCTGAAACGTTGTCGGGGCGTTACCCAATCCAAAGGGCATTATTCTAAAAATGAATGTCTCATATGGACAAGTGAACATAGTCTTTTCTTGATCTTCTAGAGCGATGATAATCTGGTTATAGCCTGAGTAGCCGTCCAAGAAGCAATAAAATACTTTCTCTTCCAACCTGTCCAACATTTGATTGAAGAAAGGCAGTATAAAGTGATCTTTTCGAGTGTCAGTATTTAGCTTCCTATAATCTATGCACACCCTCCAACCTGTTACCGTCCTCAAAGGGATCAGTTCATTTTTGTTGTTCTGAACCACGATTATTCTACCCTTTTTGGTACACACTGCACCGGGCTGACCTGCGAGCTATCAGAGATGAGATAAATTATCCCGTCATCTAGCCACTTGATGACTTCTTTATTGACTACCTTCTTCATGCTAGGATTTAGTCTCCTTTGGGCCTCGATTGTTTTGCCATGGTGGTCCTCCAAAATGATTTTTTGCAAGGAAATGGTTGAGCTTATCCCTCATATATCAACTAAGGTCCACCCCAAGGCTTGCTTATGATTGCCCACTATCACTAGTAATCTTTCCCCTAGTCTCCGATCAAATCAGTGACAATGGTTACTGGCAAAGTGGAGTTGTCTCTTAGGTAAGCATATTTGAAGTGGCTTGGAAAAGGTTTGAGTTCCAATTCTGGTGGCTTCTTAATCGATGGTTTGGGTGCCTTGATTTCTCTTCCAGCTAACTCGAGTGGCTCAAGTCTACTAAAATAACTCATGACCTCGTTCAACATAGTTGATTCTTGATAAGTGTTCAAAAGTACTATTTTTCTTACCCTTTTTACTCATATTATTGTTAGACTTAGGCTCATATTAGTTGCATAGTTAGCCATTCATGCATTAATCCATGTTTCCTTCCACCATTGAGCTTGATTACATAACTTGGTAGTTTTTGTGGAAAAGATGTTGCTTTGGTGTGCTTTGTGTGTGTATGTGCAGGATCACTTGCCAAAGCAATGCCGAGCTAGTTGCCAGGGCAATGCATGAAGGATATGCCGAGCTAGTTGCCAGGGCAATGCATGAAGGAGACGCCGAGCCAGATGCCATGGCAATTGTCGACAAAGAGAAAATGCAATAGGGATGTCGAAATTAATGACTTTACAAGCCCAAGATGACATGGAGCAAGGCCCAAGCCCAAAGGAATTTGATTGCCATGCAGAGATTAAAGAAGAATTAAATTCCAAGATAGGAGAAGTTCTAATAGGAATAAAATTATAATAAAGAATTATATTCTTTAAAGATAATTTAATTCCAACTCAAACTCCTCCTCAAAGAAGGACTTTGGCCTAGCCCTATAAATAGCAAGGAGATTTCGACTACTTGTGGAGAGAGCAAGAGGGCAAAATTCGACAAGTCCAAGAGAGGAAGCAAGAGGAATTTTCGGCAAGCTTCTAGGGCAAGGGATTTTCGACAAGCTTCATCTTTTCTTCCTTGTTCGATTGGGTTCATGCTAGGGATTAATTATCTTGTGTTTCTTTGGAACCTAGCCATGAACTAAATCTACTTGGCTATGGTTATTGTGTTTTGTGGTTGTGAGAAACTATTGGTTTTTGTTTAGGTAATAAGAGTTTGCACTTTTCTATTTCAAGGTTTATTCATTCTTGGTTCTTATTATTGTTTGCGAGTGAATTGGGAGAGGATCTCGTGATTTCATCCATTTATCTAATATCGGGAGAGTTAGATTCAAGAAAACGAATAAATATGATCTTTATTCAATCCAATGATGGTGAAGATTAATCCGGCTTAGGAATAAGTTAAGGATTTCAACGACTAAGAGGAGCGCAAGATTGGTTGTTGTTCACCCTTGATTCACGCAGGGATGTATTATCAAGGCATGCACAAGTAGCTAGAGTTTCAACTTAGGGATAAGAAGAAACCATTGAAGAACGCTCCGCCGAACCTTGAAGTTGCTGCCCAGACTCCCAAGTAGTTGCCCAACTAGTCGCCCGTGCAACCATCAATTAGTTGCCAAGGCAACCCGTTGTAAGTTGCCACGGCAACTGAGTTGCCCGTGCACTCTTTTACCAAAGCGATCCAATCGGCTATCACACCTCAACTCACGATAACCTGGCCTATCTCTCTCAATTGAATTCATCTTTTCTTTTACTTATTTGCTTTCTAGATTAGTTAAACTTCTATAATCTTTTATTTGTGTTTTTATTTTTACAGGGCAAGAGACTAGATTCTTGAAGTAGCACCAATCCCTGTGGTGACGATATCTTTTATACTATAACTTGCGACGTGTATACTTGTACATTTGCGTAGCACTTATTACGCGCAACAAGTTTTTGGCGCCGTTGCCGGGGATTGGCAATAGCGACTTTGTTTTTACTTTCTTGCACTTTCTTTTTATTTTTCTTGTTTAAAATTCAAAGGGCTAACAAACTTTGGTTTTACATTGGTATATGACCAGTATGAGACCGACTTCACCAGATATCCCTTTGATCCGTAAATCGAACGGACCTTACAAAGACTTAGACGAAGGATAAGAGAAGCAATGGCAAATCAAGACGGCAATATGAATCAAGATGTTCGAGCGGGAGGAGGAGTGATTCTTGCACGAAATGTAACTATTCGAGACTATCTTGAAGAAGATCTTGATGGACTTAACCCGGAGTTGTTGCACCTGAAATTGAAGCCGACCACTTTGAGTTGAAACCGGTAATGTTTAATATGATCAACACAATTGGTCAATTTGGCGGCTCAAAGAATCAAGATGCACGGCAACATCTGAAATATTTCCTCGAGATTTGCAACTCGTTCAAGATACACGAAGTCACCCCCGATGTCCTACAATTAAGATTATTCCCCTATTCACTGAGGGATAGGGCGAAAGCATGGCTGAATAGCATTCTGCCGGATCCATAGCATCTTGGACTGATCTTTGTCGTGATTTCCTTGCTAGATTTAATCCTACAAATTTGACTGATAAGCTTCAGAAACGACATTACTTCTTTTCGGCAGTGGATGATGAATCCATGTACGAGGCTTGGGAGCGATATAGAGAACTTCTACACAAATGCCCTCTACACGGATTCCCGTGTGGACTCAAGTAACAATGTTTTACAACGCCGTGAATACACCAACAAGGATGATGCTAGATGCCTCGCAAAACGGCATACTCCTAGATAAGTCTCCTAAGAAGCAATGCAAATTTTAAACAGGCTGGCCAAGAATGATTATCAATTCCCATCTACTAGAAGAGGAGGAGTTAGACGCCAAGCCACAATACATGAACTAGGATCATCGATTCAATTTCGCACAATTGGCCGCTTTAACCAAGATGGTCCAGAACATGCAAAAACCAAACAACACACATGAAGTCAAGGTAATGGATTGTTTTTGTGAGTTATGTGGTGATAACCATAATTCTTCGAATGTATGCGAGAATCCGAATCCAAATTTCTATGTGGGGAATTACAATCGAGCAAACAACATGATGTCCAATACATACAATCCAGCTTGGAAGAAGCACCCAAATTTTTCATGGAGTAATCCCAACAATGCTCTAAACTGTAACAATCGAAATGCACAAGCATCGGGATTCCAAAGAATATGCCACGACAATGGATGCCGCAGCAACAACCGACAACATCTAGTTCTTTGGAAAATTCTCTAAATGCTTTTATGATGAAAACTGAATCTTATATGGCTGAGAATAGTAATTTCATAAAAAGAACTGATGCTTTTATTAGCAGGACGGAGATGAGATTGCAAAACCAAGATGCGGCAATCAAATCATTGGAAAATCAAGTCGGACAGTTTGCTCAAAATCTGAACACTAGACCACAATGAGGTTTACCTAGCGATACTGAAGTCGCAAGAGGAACTGGCCATGAGCAATGTAAGGCAATCACCACCAGAAGTGGCCAACAACTTAGAGAGGTTCAAACCCACTCGTCAAACAAAACTCCACAAAAAGATCAAGACGAACCTAGCGGCAAAGCCTCAGATGCTGAACCAGGAATTGCCGCGGCAACCGGCAATAAGCATGCCTCGGCAACCGACGATGCCTCGGTAACTTGCGATAAGCATGCCTCGGCTACCCCAGTTGATAACGCCTCGGCAACTCCAGACGTCCCGACAATGCCGTCAATCAGGTTTCAAACCAATGAAAGGATCGAAGATATCCGACTTCCACCACCATTCCCACAAAGGTTGAAGCGACAAAAGCAAGAATACCAATTCAAGAAGTTTCTTGATATCCTAAAGCAAGTCCACATCAACTTGCCATTGTGGAAGCAATTGAACAAATGCCAAACTATGCCAAGTTTCTTAAATACATTGTGTCCAAGAGAACAAGGCTAGGAGAGTTTGAAACAGTTGCCGCAACAGAGGGATGCATGGCAATGTTGCACAATCGTATGCCACCCAAGTTGAAGGATCCCGGAAGTTTCACAATACCCTGTTCTACTGGAAATCACTATGTCGGGAAAGTACTATGCGACCTAGGGGCTAGCATAAACTTGATGCCTAAATCGGTTTTCCAAAAACTAGGAATCGGGAAGGCAAGACCTACAACAGTTTTGCTTCAGCTAGCCGACAGATCCTATGTGCATCCAGAGGGAAAAATCGAAGACATACTGGTAAAAGTCGATAAATTTATTTTTCCCGCTGACTTTATTGTTTTGGATTGTGAAGCAGATGAGCATGCGCCCATCATTCTCGGGAGACCATTCCTAGCAACAGGGAGGATCTTGATTGATGTTGAAAAGGGAGAACTCACAATGAGGGTGAATGACCATCAAGTTAAACTAAATGTGTTCCAAACACTAAGGCATGCCGATGATCCAGAAGAATGCCAACTACTTCATGCCACAGCAGAGTTTAACTTCGATGAGGAATTTAGTTACCTCGGCAACTACATTGCCGACCAAGAGGAACATGAGGAGTATGAAGAACCGGTCGATGAGGAACAACCGTAAGAGGCAAATTGGCTAGTCAATCGACCCGGTACATACTTTGAACCACCGGGACTACTCGTAAGTAAGGAAGGTAAGCTCGAAAAACCCTCTATTGAACAACCACCAATTCTTGAGTTGAAACAATTGCCGAGAGCAACTAAAATATGTATACTTAGGGGCCGATAATACATTACCCGTAATTATTTCTTCTAAGTTACAGCCTGAGCAGAAAAAGAAGCTGATCAAGATGTTGAAGCTACACAAAAAAGGCAATAGGGTGGATAATTGCCGACTTGAAGGGAATTAGCCCAAATGTGTGCATGCACAAGATCTTGTTGGAAGATGATCACAAACCTTCAATTGAGGCCCGAGGAGACTGAATCATGTCATGAAAGGGGTTGTAATGAAAGAAATCATCAAGTGGCTTGACGCTGCATTATATACCCTATCTCTCGATAGTACGTGGGTAAGCCCGGTACAATGTGTACCGAAAAAAGGGAGGTATAACAAAGGGTAAGCAATGAAAATAATGAACTTATCCCAACCAGATCAGACCGGTTGGAGGGTTTGTATGGACTATCGAAAGCTAAACAAAGCCACTAGGAAAGATCACTTCCCATTACCCTTTTTTGATCAAATGCTTGACCGCCTTGCGGGTAAACCCTTTTATTGTTTTCTTGATGGTTATTCAGGTTACAATCAGATTGCCATAGCACCGAAGATCAAGAAAAGACAACCTTCACATGCCCATACGGTACTTATGCCTTCCGAAGGATGCCGTTCGGATTGTGTAACGCCCGCAACCTTCCAAAGATGCATGATGGCACTCTTTTCAGACATGGTCGAAGACTTCCTTGAGATCTTCATGGATGATTTTTCTGTTTTTGGTAATGACTTCGACAGCTGTCTCGGCAATCTAGAGAGGGTGTTAGCAAGATGCGAAGAAAAAGATTTAGTCCTCAATTGGGAGAAATGCCATTTTATGGTAGATGAAGGAATAGTGCTCGCCACAAGATTTCATCCAAGGGAATTGAAGTAGACAAAGCCAAGGTGGACGTGATCGAGAGATTACCCCACCAAATTCGGTTAAAGGAATTCAAGTTTTCTGGACATGCGTTTTTACAGAGGGTTCATTCATAATTTTTCTAAAATCACTAAACCCTTGTGTAATCTGCTTGAACAGGATAAAGTCTTCAATTTTGATGATTCTTTCACTCAAGATTCGAAACCCTAAAGAAAAAGCTTGCCTCGGCACCCATTGTCGTTCCACCAGATTGGACGCTACCTTTTGAGCTCATGTGTGATGCAAGTGATTTCGCGGTAGGAGCAAATCCTAGGCCAACGCACGTAAGACCTTCCATGTGATATACTATGCTAGTAAAACTCTTAATGGTGCTCAAGTGAATTACACAACAACGGAGAAAGAGTTACTAGCTGTAGTTTTCGCATTTGACAAGTTCCAATCCTATTTAATTGGTACAAAGGTAATTGTTCATACGGACCATTCGGCAATCAAATACTTATTTGCTAAAAAGGATGCTAAACCTCGTTTGATTCGTTGGATATTACTTTTAACAGAATTTGATATTGAAATTAAGGACAGGAAAGGAACAGAAAATCAAGTGGCCGATCACTTATCACGTTTGGAACGCAATAAGGAGGAGAACGCGAATCTTGAGATATGTGATCCATTCCCGGATGAACAAATTTTAGTTGCCTCGGCAACCCTCGACGCCTCGGCAACCCTCGACGCCTCGGCAAACCTTGACGCCTCGGCAACCATGGATGCACATGCCTCGACAACTCTCGACGCCACAGCAGTCTTTGACGCGTACGCCGCGGCAATTCTGGGAGCAGTCACTACGGCAGCACATGCCTTGGCAATACCCTGGTACGAGGATTTAGTTAACTTCCTTGTTTGTGGTATTTTTCCTTATGGCATTACTCACCAAGGGAAGAAGCGGTTCCGCCATGATGCTAAGCATTACTTTTGGGACGAGCCTTTTTTTTAAACAATGTGCAGATCAGGTTATACGCCGATGTGTCCCTGAAGAAGAGCAACAGAATGTACTTCGGCAATGCCATTCTTCACCCTATGGAGGACATTTTGGAGGAACTCGTATCATGCCAAAAAGTCTTGCAATCTGGTTTGTATTGGCCAACATTGTACAAAGATGCCCAAGACTTTTACAAGCAATGTGATCGTTGCCAAAGGACGGCCAATATCTCGAGACGACATGAGATGCCACTCCAGAACATCATCGAGGTGGAACTGTTCGATGTATGGGGATCGATTTTATGGGACCTTTCCCATCTTCATTCGGTAACCTCTACATCTTACTCGCCATCGACTATGTGTCTAAATGGGTAGAGGCAGCTGCAGTTCCCAACGACGATTCCAAGACCGTGCAACGATTCCTGCAGAAAAACATATTTACACGGTTTGGGATGCCGAGAGCAATTATCAGTGACGGGGGCAAGCATTTTGACAACAGACTAATTGCCAAGATGTTGCAACGGTTCGGCATATCACCCACAAACCAACGGGCAAGCAGAAATTTCCAACCGGGAGTTGAAGGGAATACTCGAGAAAGTTGTAAATCCCTCAAGGAAGGATTGGTCATTAAGACTAGATGACGCACTTTGGGCATATCGCACTGCATTCAAAACACCCTTAGGTATGTCCCCCTTCCGACTTGTCTATGGTAAAACATGTCATCTACCGGTGGAAATCAAGCACAAGGCGTACTGGGCAATCAAGACTGTGAATATGGATTGGGAAAGTGCCGGACAAAAGCGCTTGATGGATCTCAATGAGATAGAAGAATTTCGTGCACTCGCCTATAACAATGCACGAATCTACAAGGAGAAAACAAAGCGATGGCATGACAAGAAACTATTGCCATGGCAATTCACACCAGGGCAACTAGTTCTCATATTCAATTCTCGGCTAAAACTTTTCCCGGCAAAGCTGAAATCAAGATGGTAGGGACCATTCGAAGTCGTCAAACCATTCTCTCATGGTGCCGTGATAATCAAGTCCATCTCTGACAACCATGAATTCAAAGTTAATGGACAAAGATTGAAGCACTACAATGGTGCCCATGTGGAACGTAACAAGGAAGTGGTCAATTTAAGAGATGCATGAGCATGCTCTCCCTTTTTATATTTTTATTTTTATATTTTATATTTTATTTTTATTTTTATTTTTTTCAACTATTTAAGTATTTTATTTTTTTCGATTTTTTTTTTATTTTTTTTCGATTATTAAGTAGTTTTAGGATAGATTTTTTTTTTAGTTTAAGAATCCTATTACACATCTTTATTTATTTTCTTTATTAGTTTATCTTTAATTTTAATCCTTATTTGAGTTGTTTTTGAATTGTAGGAAAGGAAGTTCAAGATAAAGAAGGAATTCTAAACCAAGCAGGAAAACATCTTCAACAAAGAAACTAATGGGCTGAATCTAAGGCTTATATAAAGCCTCCAATTCATCCTAACCAAATCCCATTTGTCGAAAATTCCTACCAAACCCTAAACCCTTTTTTCGATTTCTCCCAATCCCAACCACCTATCTTTTCTATAAAACCCATCACCCTTAACCTATTCCTACTTTCTATCTTGCAACTTTTAGTTTCTTTTCTTTTCTTTGTTTTTACTCACAGCCAAGATCATACATGGCATCCAAGATTAAACTTTTAGTTCATCCAAGTTCCTCCAAAGAACCAAGATACAAGAAGTTTGCTACACCGGCGGTTCAAGAAAGATTTCAATCCAAGTTTGAAAGCCGGAAGATTCATGAAGAACAAGGCTTTGAATACTCCAACTCTCATCAAGATTTCGGCCTTGAACCATTCATCTTCAAGAGGATTGCACATCAAAAGTAGCAAATCTTTTGCCATCAACCGGAACCGGGTAACATCTCATGGGTAAGAGAATTCTATGCTCACTCACCTAACCCGGATAATCCTTATGTTTTTGTTCGTGACAAGGCCATACTTATAAGTCCCGAAAGCATCAACACCTTTTACGGACTTTACATTGAGAAGGACGAGCATCAAGCCTTCGTTGACCAAATCAATCCCAAGCAGCTCGACAAGGTGCTTCAAGAACTCACTCAACCGGGAACTCATTAGAACGATGGTAAATACAAGGGCACGGTAAATCGCCTTCGGCTTAAACCCGAGGCAAAACTATGGAATAAGTTTGTTAAAACTTCTTTAATGCCCCCCACACACAATACTACCGTTGATATACCACGTCTTTTGCTCATACATTCTATTTTGCATAATCGCATCATTAACATAGGAAAAATTATTTTTGATGAGATTTTTGTATGCAGCTCAAAAGATAAGGGTTATCTTTTCTTCCCTTGCTTAATTTCTAATCTTTGCAAGGAGATGTATGTCCCGAGTGAGTCCACCGATGGAAAGGCCCTACCCAAGTCTGGTTGGAATCAAGCACTAATCCGGAAGCTAATGGGAGAGGCACCGGGAGATTCTTCAAGGCCTCCAATTGCCACGGCAACTCCTGCCGCCGCGACAATCCCTAATGCCCAAGCACCTAACGCCAGGGCAACTCGGCCATTAATCCCGGGACACTTTGAAGCACTTTTGCACTCATTAGCGAGCCGCCTAAGGCAAATTGAAGATCGGCAACTAATGTTCATGCGGTACATGAAGGAGCACAACAATGCCATCACCCAAGTAATCCTAGAAAAGTACCCGGACAATCGCGTGCCATTCCCAATCTTTCCCACCGAGATCCTTGCTCCGGCAACCAAGGAAGCTGACGCCACGGCAACCAACCCTGAAGATGCCACGGCTACCAAAGCTAAAGGCATCCCGATAACAACTGAAAAAGCCAAAGGTAAAGCACCTATGCCCGAATCAACTCCTACGGAATCATTCTCTAATTTTTTAGATTCGGACAAGTCCTCCATTGAACCAATAAAGACCGCACCAATTGAATCCTCCAAGCGAAAAGCCATTGATATTGATGAAGAGGACGATGAGGACAACCCCGTATGAGGATCGATTCCACCACCGGCAACAAGAAAACAACCATCGCGTTCAAGCAAGAGAATCAAGACACCGACAAGAAGGAAACTAATCATCTACGATGACGAACTCTCGGAGTAAGTCCTCGTATGCATCTTTATTTTTATTTTTCGCATGCATTGAGGACAATGCCTCACTCGAGTTTGGGGGGGGGTAGTTACCATGTTTAATTACATTCATCTTAAGTATTACATTTAGGATACATAAATTGCTTGCCATGCCTTTAATTGAAACAAGAATTGCTTAGATTTGATGAATATTCGATGATGACTTTGCCAATGCACTTAAATTGATAGAATTTTTATTCTAGGATAACCATGGAAAAACTTAGAATTTCACTATGATGCTAAATTTGATGAAACACTGTTGTGGTTTGATTGATTTAAGGAATTCTAGTGAACTTAGGTTGATAATTAACAAATTGGGGGATTAGAAAAAATTGGATGAATGCTAGAGGTGCCCGAAATTGGCTCTAGCATATGCTAAAAAAATTGATCACTAGAGGTGCCCGAAACTGGCTCTAGGAGGAGAAAGAAAAATTTTAACTAGAGGTGCCCGAAACCGGCTCTAGTCGATTAAATTAACTTAAGAAAACTAAAAATAAAACACTAGAGGTGCCCAAAACTGGCTCTAGCTAAAACATGTTAAAAAGAACCCAATAAAGTAATTTGAAAACCTATTGTTTGCATAGGATCCGAAAAATCAACTTGCACACAACTCCGTACACACTCACAAGCATTATAGTTTGATTCCGAGTAATTCCTCAGTTTTCTGAAAAATAAAAAGCCAATCATACTTTGTGCCCTGGTTCAGAGAATTGAAATCAAGTTCAAAGCTAAGTTTGTAAAAGTTGAAGTCTTGCCAGGTAATTATGAGTTTGCATTGCTTGAGGACAAGCAATAGTTCGAGTTTGGGGGTGTGATGAGTTGCATAGTTAGCCATTCATGCATTAATCCATGTTTCCTTCCATCATTGAGCTTGATTACATAACTTGGTAGTTTTTGTGGAAAAGATGCTGCTTTGGTGTGCTTTGTGTGTGTATGTGCAGGATCACTTACCAAAGCAATGCCGAGCTAGTTGCCAGGGCAATGCATGAAGGATATACCGAGCTAGTTGCCAGGGCAATGCATGAAGGAGACGCCGAGCCAGATGCCATGGCAATTGTCAACAAAGAGAAAATGCAATAGGGATGTCGAAATTAATGACTTTACAAGCCCAAGATGACATGGAGCAAGGCCCAAGCCCAAAGGAATTTGATTGCCATGCAAAGATTAAAGAAGAATTAAATTCTAAGAAGATAGGAGAAGTTCTAATAGGAATAAAATTATAATAAAGAATTATATTCTTTAAAGATAATTTAATTTCAACTCAAACTCCTCCTCAAAGAAGGACTTTGGCCTAGCCCTATAAATAGCAAGGAGATTTCGACTACTTGTGAAGAGAGCAAGAGGGCAAAATTCGACAAGTCCAAGAGATGAAGCAAGGAGAATTTTCGGCAAGCTTCTAGGGCAAGGGATTTTCGACAAGCTT
Source organism: Hibiscus mutabilis (assembly GCA_019671005.1). Taxonomy (NCBI): domain Eukaryota; kingdom Viridiplantae; phylum Streptophyta; class Magnoliopsida; order Malvales; family Malvaceae; genus Hibiscus; species Hibiscus mutabilis. Next base: position 20,912,385 of record CM033718.1, on the reverse strand, counting down.
CATCTTTTCTTCCTTGTTCGATTGGGTTCATGCTAGGGATTAATTATCTTGTGTTTCTTTGGAACCTAGCCATGAACTAAATCTACTTGGCTATGGTTATTGTGTTTTGTGGTTGTGAGAAACTATTGGTTTCTGTTTAGGTAATAAGAGTTTGCACTTTTCTATTTCAAGGTTTATTCATTCTTGGTTCTTATTATTGTTTGCGAGTGAATTGGGAGAGGATCTCGTGATTTCATCCATTTATCTAATATCAGGAGAGTTAGATTCAAGAAACGAATGAATATGATCTTTATTCAATCCAATAATGGTGAAGATTAATCCGGCTTAGGAATAAGTTAAGGATTTCAACGGCTAAGAGGAGCGCAAGATTGGTTGTTGTTCACCCTTGATTCACGCAGGGATGTATTATCAAGGCATGCACAAGTAGCTAGAGTTTCGACTTAGGGATAAGAAGAAACCATTGAAGAACGCTCTACCGAACCTTGAAGTTGCTGCCCAGATGCCCAAGTAGTTGCCCAACTAGTCGCCCAGGCAACCATCAATTAGTTGCCAAGGCAACCCCGTTGTGCAAGTTGCCACGTCAACTGAGTTGCCCGTGCACTCTTTTACCAAAACGATCCAATCGGCTATCACACCTCAACTCACGATAACCTGGCCTATCTCTCTCAATTGAATTCATCCTTTCTTTTACTTATTTGCTTTCTAGATTAGTTAAACTTCTATAATCTTTTATTTGTGTTTTTATTTTTACAGTGCAAGAGACTAGATTCTTGAAGTAGCACCAATCCCTGTGGAGACGATATCTTTTATACTATAACTTGCGACGTGTATACTTGAACATTTGCGTAGCACTTATTACGCGCAACAATTCTTCATATTCCCCACTCATCATATCCCCATCATCCTATTTCATAGCATCGAAATTTGTACTTTGGAAAATCTGTGTTATGTCTACATTAAGAATGGACTCTATTAGCTCAACAGCTTAGTATTCCTCAGGTTCATATGCACAATTAAGAGCTTGAAATACATTAAGCGTAACCTGTTGGTCATTCATACTCATATTAAGCTCACCGTTCTGAACATCAGTTAAAGCCCTACCAGTGGTAAGAAATGGTCTTCCTAATATTATGAAGACATTAACATCAGCCTCATACTCTAGAATAATAAAATCAGTTGAGAATATAAATTTGTCTACCTTTACCAATACATCCTTAATATTACCCTTGAGATGTGCATAAGATCGATCTGCCAGTCGAAATGTTACCGTGTTAGGCCTTGCTTCAATTCTAAGCTTCTTGAAAACTGACATTGGCATCAGATTGATGCTGGCTCCCAGGTCACACAGTGCTTTACCCGTGAATTTATTACCAATCGTACAGGGAATGGTGAAACTTCTTGAATCTTTCAATTTTGGAGGCAATCTATTAGTTATCATTGCACTGCATCCTTCAGTAAGAGCGGCATTCTCAATATCACACAACTTCCTCTTTTTGGACAAGATGTCCTTCATGAATTTGACGTAGTTAAGCATTTGTTCGAGAGCTTCCACTAATGGTATATTAATTTGTAGTTGTTTAAGGACTTCCAAGAAGCGCTTAATCTGCTGATCTTGTTTGTGTTTATAGAGCCTTTGTGGAAAAGGTGGTGTTGGATAGGCAAATACTGGCTCTGCAGGTTTTGCCAAAGTTGTGTTGGCATCAGATTGAGGTTTGGCATTCTTAGTGCTCGCCTCCTTTTTCTCTACTTTCTTGGGTTCATCTGTTGGCACCATCTTCTCGTCTTGGCATATAATTGGTTGTTTGACAAGTGTTTTATTCTTACATTGTTTACCACTTCGAAGAGTGGTTGCTTTGCATTGTTCATTCCCTTTTTATCGAGTATCTTCCGTATCACTTGGCAAAGTTCTATAGGGTCAGTTATTGAGTACATTGGCAATCTGTCATAGCTGGACTTCCAAGTTTCACATAGATTCTGCTAAACTTTGGACAGTTTCATTATTTCGCTCCATGTACTATATTAAAGTGGTCCCCTGATTATGGTTGAATCCTAGCAGTGCGTTGTTGTTTTGATGTTGGGAATTAAATTGGTTACCTCCCTGATTTGCCCAAGAGAAGTTCGGATGTTGCTTCCAACCTGCATTATAAGTATTGAAATGTGGGTTAATATTACAATTAAAATTAGCAAAAAATTTACCGATTCAGGATTTGCTGAACATTCATCCACATTATGACCCTCTCAACAAATTGTGCAGAATGGTTTTAGTGCTTTCACTTATCGAATTTCAGTATGCTTTTACATTGTTTTCATTATATTAGTGACGTTGGAAATTTGAGCACAGATAGATGACAACGCATCTAGCTCTAATTTCTTGGCGTTTTTGTTCTGGTTCCCAGTCTGGTAGTAGGATATTGGAGATCATTGGTGGCAATACTTTTAAGGATGTCAAATGCCTCTATGTAATTCTTTTCCAGTAGTGAACCATTTGCCGAAGCATCAACCATAGTCTTGGCATGAGCATTGAGCCCGTTATAAAAGTTCTCCATTTAGGTCAAGTAGGAAATCCATGCATGAGGCTTCTCCTCAACAAGTCCTTGAAACACTCCTAGGTATCATATAAGGTCTCATCATCAGCTTGCCTAAAAGTAATGATTTCACTCCGTAGCTTGGCATTAAGTTTAGGTGGCTAAAATCTCAAAAAGAACTTCTAGCATAATTCTGCCCATGAAGTAACTGAACCAAGTGGCAAAGAACTCAGCCACGTTTTTGCCCCCTCTCAAAGAGAATGAGAATAATCTCAATTTCTCTATCTCCTCTGCTACACCAAGTTGCTAAAATAATTGGCAAACCTCCATGAATTGCTTCAAGTGTTGTCTTAGGTCTCCGATAGGTGCTCCATCAACCTCTAGACCAATCAGTCCTAGCATCAAGTTATCCATGTTTGGTGCCAATTATTCTCTGATAGGTTGTTTTTCTTCCACAACTAAAACATGAGCGAGCGATATATCTTCATGTATTATTGGATTTTCTTGATTGTTCCTGACACCTGCTCTACAATTTAGAGCCATTTTTTGAAGTTTTCTCCTCAACTTGTGTATGGTTCTTTCAATCTCTAGGACGATAATAGATATTCCTTCGTAGTGCGGCTCCTGGTCATACACTAGACAAAACAAAATAAATAAAATAAACAAAAACAAGTAAAAATCAAAATAATAAATTCCATTACAATCCCCGGCAATGACGCCAAAAATGTCGACTGACTAACGCTTGGCAAACAATTGATGAATTAATGTAATATGCTAGTAGAAGTATGCCAAGTATAGGTCTTTTTGCGTGCAAGTATACACGGTCAACAAGTAATACATCAGTAAGCTAAGTATCGTATCCACAAGGATTGTCCAAGAATTAATTGCCACAATCTTTACTTGTGAATTTGAATGAATAAGTTGGTGATTGAGATCATATTTTAATTAAGAAAATGACTAAGGCAAATGAAGTGAAAATTTAGGTAGATTGGCAAATAAATGTATCCAGATGATTGATTGGCGTTGGCATGAGATGCTTGGGTTTCACACTAGCAAGGACAACCATTAATAACCTTCACCCTTGGTTTTATTGCCTAGCATATTTTAAGTTAGTATTGCCTTTGTTGATGGCAATACCATAAGTTAATTAGGATTAACTCTTATATTTCTATAACGATGTTTTTCAAAAATTAACTTGGATAAGTTTTAATCTTTACTCCTAAGGGGTAGATTCACTTCCGAAGTAAGCTCATCTACTTGAATATCTTTTGCCGAAGTTTTTCACCTTAGTATTTGACAATAAATCTTTATCCCCTAAGTCTGTTATGATATTAAGAGATAATGAGTATTCAATTCCAACTATCTTATGGCAATAAATATGATAAAAATAAGCACTAGCAAAATAGACAAAAATGCCAAGGCATTCAATTATTAAAACCCTAAATCTAGCGTTCATCGTAAATACCCCTAGCCAGCTTAGGAAATTAGTTCATGGCTAAGGAAACCATCAACAAATCATCATTTTTAAGCATCATCAAAAAAATTAAAACTAAGAGAAATGGACAAAGAAGGAGATCCGTTGATGCAACCCTTCAATGGATCTAGGGCTCTCGGTCATGGCCTGGTCGAACCACGGTTCGCCCTCTACTCTCTCACGGTGTAGCCCCATTTGGCTCATTGATGGGCTTTCTTTATATAGGCACCCGTCGAAACCCTAGGTTGGGTTTAATTTTTGAAAGTTTGTTGCGCACCGATGTAGACGCATTATCTTCTTATCCTCTTTTTGAACTATGGTCGACGTGGCTCTAACGGCTACTAACTGGGCATCGACTGTCATTATTTTGGCAACTGAGCTTGGCAATCCTTGTCCTGCTTTTGCCAACAACACTCGACATTTCTCTTCTGCTCTTCCTACTCCTATCTTGCTCTGCCAAACTTGTATACTACAACAAGAAAATACCCCTTCACTCTAGCAATAAAAAATATGCTTTCCTTAACTCCTAGATGCAAGTGCATGAATCTACTTACTAAATGGATAAATATGTACTCAAAGTCAAGCAATAGCATGGCGATATATACGTAAAATGTAGAAGGGCGAACCCTTAGAGAAAGTGGGTGGTGATGGTCATACCGTTGGAGAGACAATCGGAGATGTCACGGTAAAAAAAGAGGAGGTTGAGTGGGTAGGCTCATTTAGTAAGGATGTAAGTGAAGTAGTCAACAAAGGCATCGATGCCTTTAAAGAAGTCAACCAGGACAATCTTTGTAAGGGGATTCCTGAGGATGTAGCTAGTACTTCTTTTTCTCTTTAGGCACTAGGTTGAGGTAATGATTCCTCTCATATTATCATTTCATCGGGGAGTGATAAGGAAAATAGACTAGAGAGTTTGCCCTCTGTAGATACGAGTTTTTCCGCTTCATCCAATTTGACCACTTCTATGGAAAGTGGAGGTAAAAAAGCTTAGAGAGCATGTAATCCCTAATTTAAGGTTAGAGTGAGTAAATTGTTTTCTTTTTGCAGGTTATAAGTCTGGCCTCCCAGCTGCTAGAGTTAATGCGGAACTTCCTGCATAGAGCAGACTAAATATGGTTGTTCATTGCGCAACATCAGAGGTAATGCTCAACAGAAACGTCTACACGACCCTCGTTAGAGTTGGAGAATGTCGTTTCTAGGGTAGAAGCTAGAGATTCGGATGTCATCTTCTTAGTACCAGAGTTAAAAGAAAAATTGTTGAGCTTTTCGAGGGAGGAAGGAAGAAAACTTGTATGAGGGAGGAACCTGTCACTATTGCTATAGAGATTATTTCCTCGGTGCCTGCTGTCATTTCTGTCGGAGCAACTTCTATAGAACCTATCGTCATTGTTGTTGAGGCAACCTTTACAATGCATCTGCTTTCAAATCCTTCAAGGACTATTGAAATAATCCAGAGTTTCTTTCCCCGCGTAGATCCAAGGCAATCAGATGTTGGGGTTTCTGCCTCATCAGGTATATATATATATATATGCATGGTTCAACAATCATCTCTGCATTCTTCCTTGACTTGTAGAACCTAATCGCAACTTTCTTTAACAGTTATAGCTCCATTGATCAAATTAGTTTGTAGTAGGGATGATGGGTCAAGATCATCATCGAGCTTCTAGAATGACTTGTTGATGCCATGAGGGAATCTTCCCAGGCATTGAGCATGATGATGAGCGTGGTGAAACTCCTCGATGAAGCCAAAAATGAGATTGGTGCCACCTTTACCCGGGTCATCGAAGAGAAATCAGCTGTCAAAGAAGAGGAACTTCAAAGGTCCAATGCCAAGGCGGATACATTGGAGAAAGAGACAGTCAAGCTTAGGCGAAAGCTAGCCGAGACTCAGCAGTTGGTCAAGGTGATGGAGGAAACTCATAAGATCGATGATGAGTCAAACACGGAGGCTAAAACTCAAGTTGAGGTGGCCAAGAGAGAAGTAGATGATGCTCGTACGAAGGTATTGAAGGAGAAGGAAATTGATATCAAGAGTACCGAGGAGGCTCGAAGAATAAAAGTGGAACTGGATAATAAAGAAACCTTGAACGCTCTTGAAGTATAATTCCAGCAGTTACGTTCTATGAGAAAGAGAGCAGATGGAAGCTTTTGAGGTTGATCAACAGCTAGCTAAATTCAAAGGTTTCATGGATAGGCGTGAACGCACCATAGTATACATTGTCCAGGCCATGCTTGGTCCAGTAGATATGATGGGCTAGAATTTGCGCTGCTACTAACATATCAGCTAAAAGAGGTAGAGTTGGTGTTTGACACCTTTAATCATTTTGGAGAGAGATGGTTGGACTGCCTAGAAGCCATAAGATTATATGTCTCAAATCCAACACATAATGACCAACCTTTAATCTTGAAGGCTATGAATGCTCTAGAGAGAATGAAAACCTCAAAGGTTGGTATCGAGGGTTCTGCCAACAATTTAGTTGGGAAGAAAACTTCTTGGGAGCCAATTTTCACACAACAGTAACTGCTGGTGAGCATGGAGGTGAACCTCCAGTGATTGGTGTCAAAGGCTATATTAGAGATACTACTAAAGAAGCAAACTCCTGAAGTGATGGTCGCTACTGATGAGACTCGTGATGAGCTTCATGACGATCCTCCGCCTAGTTATCCATATACCATTTTATAATAATCAATAATGTATTTGGTGTTTCTTAGCAATGGAAGTTATCATTTTGTCTTGACTTGTTTTGTTTACTTCTCAACTTGCGTTCGTCCTCTGCTTTTAGACTAGATTCAGAAGATCAAATGGTCATTCTTATGCCATTTGTTAATTCGTTTATAGATTAAGCATAATCATAGCGTAATCATAAGGAAAAGGTAACTTTACCATAACCCAAACATTGAGTCTTCAGGCCCTAGAAGCGCTTTCTTTGTGATTTGGGCTAGAGCCTAGAAAAGGCAATGTTGGCCATATTGAATATAGATATTGAAATGCAGAGGCACTATTTGTATTATCTACTTATGCATAGGTCTCCTAGATTTTGTGAATGTCTAGACTCCCAAAATTATTGGACAGGTCAATTCAGTCTGTTGATAATCTTCTACTTTGAGTAGGCATCCATATTTTTATAAATAGATGTGCAGAAGTACTTGCTTATGCGGAGGTAACGAATGATTATGTTAGAGTTATCAAAAGGTTTCTTGATTGATTTAGCATTCTTCACAGTACAATGATGTTGGTATTGATCGAGTGAAAAGTATGTTCGACGTTGTTTGAGAGTATGGTGACTTTTGTGGCAGAAGTGATCGCAAGCATCTCCACTTTGTTTGAGTTACTAGTATGCTAAGCTTAGGGCGAGTAGAGATGATCATCTGCGTGAGCAGACATCTCTATTTTTATAAATAGCAATGTCAGCAGTTTTTGCATGAGCGAAGGCATGTGTTGATATCGTTGAGGGAAAAATATATAAATAATCTTCTGTACTCTAACAAAGATGGTGTTGTTAGAGCACGAAATGGGTACAGGCGTCTCCATTTTGTGTAGATCAATAATGCACTAGGCTCTTTAAAAGGTGACGTTGAGGGCATTGATGGAGTGATAATTCTCTATATGTAGCTAAAATGATGAGAGTCATACCTGAAATGAACACAAACATCTTTACCTTGTAGAGTCGGTGTTGTCAAAGCACAAATGAGTACAAACATCTCCGGTCTAATTTAAATCAACAATACACTTGTGTAGCGACCATTTTTCGAGTATTGGAGTATGGAAAATGACCGGGCAATTATTCTTTTGAAAATCGAGTTCCTTATTCATTTTATTTGTTAAATCCTTTTAAAACCCGATTTTATATTAAATCTTCATTTAATTTTGAAAATTCATTTTTGGAGTCGTCACCTGGTCACTTTGGTAGATTGGACACCATAAAAACAACCAGAGATTCATTTTGAAACAATTTGGGTTCGAGAGTCAATTACGTGTGGGGAAGGATTAGCACCCCAAAAAGGCATGTTATCGGTACCTTTTTTTTTAATTCCATGTAGCATTTTGGCATTTTTGAGTTATAAAATGGCTTTAATTTGATCATTAATTGCTAATTGAATTTCCTTTCAAATAAAGATATCCTTTTGTAAGAAAATACATTTTAAATAGATACGAATTTTGAAATATCCAGTTGCATTAGGAAACTTCGATCCGTATCCAAAAATGTATCTCAACGCAAAAGGTTTAAATGCATGACAAATTATTTTGTGGTCAATTTTAAGTAAAAATCTAATAAAGGCCTAAATTCATTTAATTGCTTAGAATCCTATAAATATCACCAATTTTGGACTTGTATGATAACACCCAAACAATTGAGTACTATTCATATTTGACCCAAAAATAATAATATCCTTACTATACTGATACTAATTATTTAACCCTAATTTAAATTTCATTGGACTAATTATTCAATTGCATATAATAACCATATTCTAAGTTTGAATGAAATATTAGATATTTTACCAAAATACCCCTTTTGAATAACACCACAATACAGTGTGGTACTACTCAACTTAGGGCATTGAGGTAATTATACAATATTCATTCATTTTTCTACAATGTTCTTCTTCCTCAACTACAAGTTATTTAAGATTGAGAACCTAATTGTAGGGTTCTAATTTTACTAAGTGTATTTAAGGTTTTCTAAACAAATATACTAGGTTATTTAAAAACATGCCTCATATAAACAGTTAAATAAATTAAATTGAAAGCTATTAAAATAAAGAAATTAAACTGTCCAGGACTAAATTGAATTAAAAGGCTGAATTACAAGGATTTAGGTGACCAAAATGTAAAGCGGAACAAATTGAAGTGCCCAAATCTAAACCCATTGAAAATTTAGTTCAAAAGCGGTCGTAACCAAATCGAACCAGACGACTTAAACCCCCTAAACGGCTTGAACCGTTATAATAGGTCCTGAGTCGGACCACGACCCCGTATCCACGCTCGTTTAAAAAATGCGCGGGTCTTATTTAACCCGGCTCCCAAAACGACGCCGTTCCAACTCAGTATAAAAAGGAGTAAACTGAGTTGGACCGGTCATTTGTGTTATAACCCTTCTCTCTCGTCTCTCTCTATCCCTCAGATTCTCTCAACTCAAACACCAAAAACCCAGTAAAATCCCCACATTCTCGATCAAAACCCCTACCTTCAAACTTGTTCTTATTCTGTTCTTCCTCTTTCATCCCGTTTAATCCACAGAAACACCAAATCACCCAATTTCCCCTGTTTCTTTCAGATCAAACCCATTATTTCCTTAAGAACTCAATCCCAGTTCTTCCAACCTTTATAGCTTCAATCTTCAACCACCACTAAACCCTAGCCTCAACTATTTCTCGGCCAGCGGAAGTGACGCCGGCCATTGGCCGTCATCTTCGGTTATCCCTTTTGGTATACCCTATCCTTCCAACCACTGTCTGGTCTAACTCCGATCATCCCTAACCTCTTTTCGACCACCATGCTCCACTGCCGGAGCGATTTTTGGCCACCGCGAAAAAACCTAAAACTCTATTTTCCCTTTTTAAGCCTGAACCCTAATCTAAACCCAGATTCGTCAAAATTGACCCCTTTTTCAGGTGAACCTCTGGCGGTGAAGCAGCTACTCCGATCGTCTTCTCTGAGCTCCCCTTTTTCAGGTAATCTCTTCGACTTTCCTTTTCCCTCCCCTTTCAATTATTGCACAATTATTGTTTTATCATTAATTCAATGCTGACTTTCTCTCTCCCTTTTATAGTAGGTGACCCAGCTGACGTTAGACAGACCCTTAATCCATGTGCTGGGACTGTAGACCAATCCTGTGGCATCACGTGGTCAATTTTGGCGGGCTCAAGAAACACATTTGTATTTCTTGGGCTAGTGAAGGCTGATAATGAGCGAAAACCCCCTTTAAAATTAGGTTATAATACTTGTATTTGGGCCTTCCATATTTGTAGAGGCAATTGTAATATGGACTGTTTATATTTAATATAATCTTTGGAGATTATTTTATTAAACTATTTTATTACTTAGTATTATTTGGCTATATGAATAGTGAATTATATATATATATAAACTGGACAAAATTTGAGTATTACAGCTGCCCTCTTTGCTCATTGCTGTAGAACAGGGATAGGGCAAAGACTAAAAGACACAAATTTTGTCTGCTCCTGTCAGCTGTTGCAGGATTTCATTTGAACTTTCTTCCTCTTCTCCTTCTTTGAGGGCTTACTAAGTTCTTCTCACTTAGAACTTTATCTTCGCTTGTGGAATTCTTCTAATTATGAATATCTTGTTGGGACAAATTCTTCTCATTAGAAATTTTATCTTCACTAGGCGAACTCTTCATATTAGGAGTTTTGTCTTTGTCGGCGAACTCTTCTCATTAGGAATTATGTCTTTGCCGGATAAACTCTTCATATTAGGAGCTCTATCTTTGCTGAGCGAACACTTCTCATTAGGAATTCTGTCTTTTCTGGGCGAACTCTTCATATTAGGAGTTCTGTCTTTGTCGGTGAACTCTTCTCATTAGGAATTCTGTCTTTGCCAGACAAACTCTTCACATTAGGAGCTCTATCTTTGCTGAGTGAACTATTTTCATTAGAAATTCTGTCGTTGCTGGGCGAACTCTTCATATTAGGAGCTCTATCTTTGCTGGGTGAGTTATTCTCATTAGGAACTTTGCATTTTGCTTCTTGTCAAGACAAACTAAAATGCATGTATGAGGGTTATTATGGTCCTAGTTTCTATTAATGCATGAATTGTATCTCATCGAGATCAATCAATCAGTCGTCACTCCCTGGGGGACTATCCTGATGCTTCACTTTCCTTTTTCATCTCATGTTTATGATTAACCCTCGGAAATTCCCTCCTGCGTTTCTGGCCTCTTGCCCTAAAGTGCCATTTCAGGTTTTCACTTTAGATTGCTTTTCTCAAAGCGCCCTTTTGGGTTTTCACTTTGATTCTTTTTCTTCTTTTTTTCTTTTTCTTTATTTTTTCTCTTATTTTTCTCTTTTTTCTTTTTCACCTTATTTTTCTCTTTCTTTTTTTTTTCTATTTTTTCCTTTTTCCTTTTTTTCTCTTTCTTTTTTCTTTTTGAAGATCATTATAGAGGAAACAAAACAAGCTCTCAACCAATTAGCATTTACAGTCTTGCCAATCCCAAAGGATTTTACAAAATAATGAATCAAATTTTCATTCTCAATAGAAGAACATGAAGCCACACTTATTTGACTCTATCCTGGAATTTGAGGAACGACGAAGATTCTCGGTACCAAGACATCAGTGATGCTCCTTTGGCTCTCATACCAACCACATTATCCTGGGTGCCCTAAGACTGATTTCAATGATACCCTTTTATACGTTTCATGTCTCTCAGGTTCAATGATACCTTTTACTTTTATACATTCTTCTTCAATAACCCACAGTACTAAAGTTTACCTGCATCCTTCAAAACATAGTAATACTAAGAAATTATCTGCTTTATTCACTATGTCAATCATTTAATGATGCTTTGGAATAAAAAGAAAGCTTGGAAGGGAATACATGATTTTTATTGAAGTTTACAAGTACAAACTTGAATAGAATTCATCAAACAAGTCATGGCAACCTAAAACAACAAAATCAAGGAACTATATCAGGTTTTCGAGCATTCATAGCGTAAAGGATACATTCACCCTGTCGACCAGAAATAGTCTTGAGCTCGACCTTTGTCTAATAGACTTCAAATGTTGTCTGGATGACTACAGATGTGAAATCCCTTCTAAAATACTGGGTGATGTCCGAGAGATTTCAACTAACGAATGCCTATTCTTAAACTCTCTGGACCGCCCTTTTTATAGGTTTTCAACCCAGACCTTCCTTTGGTTTCAAGACACCCTTTGCAGATTTTCATCTTGAACCCCCTCTTTCTTATTGTTATTATTTTTTATTTTTTTGAATATCTATAACTCCCTTTTAGGTTTTCGCCACATATATTTTTTTGCGAAGTGCCCTTTTCGGGTTTTCACTCATCTTTTTTTTTTTTTTCTCTTTTTACTTTAGACGTAATAATTTTTGACTGAATCAGAGTTTACTGGTTTTTGTAATTCTTTACCATCCATCTCAGTCAGAATCAGTGCTCCTCCAGAGAAGTCATTTTTAACAATATAAGGTCTTTCCCAATTAGGTATCCATTTTCCACGATCATCACGGTGTATTTGTAAGATTTTTTTCAACACAAGATCTCCCTCTCGAAATTTCCTGGGTCTAACTTTCTTATTATAGGCCCGTATCATTCTTTTCTGGTACATTTGACTATGACAAATAGTCATCATCCTCTTTTCTTCAATCAAGTTCAACTGGTCTATCCGAGCTTGTATCCACTCCTTATCGACCAATTTTATCTCTGATAAAACTCAGAGGGACGTGCTTTCAACCTCAATGGGAAGTACTACTTCTGTCTCATAAACTAGAGAGTAAGGAGTTGCCCTGGTTGAAGTTTGCATCGATGTTTGATACGCAAACAATGCAAAGGGAAGCTGCTAGTGCCAATCTTTGTACGTCTCTGTTGTCTTTTATATGATCTTCTTGATGTGTTTGTTTGCTGCCTGAACTACCCCATTCATCTTTGGGCGATAGGTTACAAAATTGTGATGTATGATGTTGAACTGCTCATAAACTTCTGCTATTATCTTATTATTGAAATTATTAGCATTATCGGTGATGATTCTTTCTGGCAATCCATATCGACAAATGATCTCTTTCTTTAAGAACTTGAATACTGTTGTTCTTGTGACATTAGCATAAGAAGCGGATTCCACCCATTTAGTGAAGTAATCAATGGCCACAAGAATGAATCGATAACCATTATAAGCCTTGGGGTGAATTTTCCCAATAACATCCATGCCCTAGACGACAAAAGGCCATGGTGAGTTCATCGTATGAAGCGGCACTGAAGGAGAATTGATCCGGTCAGCGTATATCTGACATTTATGACATTTCTTTTTACATTCTATACAATCTCCTCCATGGTTGCCCAGTAATATCCATACCTCATAATTTTCTTGGCCATTGCATAACTATTTGCATGTGTCCCACATATTCCATCATGTACCTTTGTCGTGATACTTCTTACCTCATTAGCCTTGACACATCTCAGCAAGATCTGATCTCTACCCCTTCTATACAGGGTTTCCCCATCCAACACATATCCGAAGCTATTCTTCTGATAGTTCTTTTATCGTTATCATTTGCTTCTAGAGGATACCTTTGAAACCTTATGTATTGCATGATATTGTAATACCAAGGGTTTCCATCTATTTCCTCTTCTATGCTACAATAGTGAGCAAAAGCATTGTAGCTCTGCATCTAGATTGTCATCACGTCCTCAGGTCTGTTAGCTAAGAAGACTGAAGCCAATGTAGCTAAAGCATCCGCCATTTGATTATCCTCTTTGGGGACATATGTGAAAGTAATCTCTTTGAACTCTTTTATCATTTTGAGGATTAGTTTTCGATACTCAATCAGCTTGACATCCTTTGTTTCCCATTCTCCACGAAGCTGGTAAATTACTAATGCGGAATCTCCATATACCTTCAGACTTTCTACTTTTCTTTCAATAGCGGCTTGCAATCCCATGTCATAAGCTTTATATTCTGCCACGTTATTGGTACAACAAAATTCTAGTCTACATGTGAAGGGATGCTCATTGTTTGGGGAAATCAATACTGCCCCAATTCCCCATCCTAGGGCATTTATAGCCCCATCAAAATATAACTTACATGTTTCATCTTCAGAGATTTTAATTTCTTCCATGGAGATATTCATAACATCCTCATCAGGGAAATCAAAGTTCAACGGCTCATAGTCCTTTGCAGCACGACTAGCTAAGAAATCTGCTATGGCACTTCCTTTTATTACCTTTTGACTAACACACACAATGTCAAATTCTGACAGAAGTATCTACCAACGTGCTAGTCTTCCAGTCAGTGATGGTATCTCCATCATGAACTTCAACAGATCAAGGCGAGATATCAGCCAAGTGGTATAATGCAACATGTATTGCCTAAGTCTACGAGTTACCCATACCAGAGCACAACACAACTTTTGGATATGTGGGCATCGCACTTCACACTCTGTAAACTTTTTACTTAAATAATAGATAGCTCTTTCCTTTCTCTCCGTGTCATCAAGCTGTCCCAATAAACATCCTATTGAATTCTTATGGATTGTTAAGTAAAGGATAAGTGGCCTATCTGGAACCGGAGCAACTAATATTGGAGCATTCGTCAAGTACCTCTTAATCTTATCAAATGTTTCCTGGCACTCTTCATCTCATTCTCGTGGATTATTATTTTTAAGCAATTTGAAGATTGGAACACATTTATTGGTTAGTTGAGAAATGAACCGAGAAATATAATTCAACCTCCCAAGGATTCCTCGAACTTCCTTTGGTGTTTTTGGTGATGGTAAGTTCTGGATTGCTTTTACATTATCTGGATCTATTTCGATTCCTCTTCTGCTGACAACAAAACCCAGGAGCTTTCCCGATGTGACTCCAAAAGTACACTTATTTGGATTGAGCTTTGACTGGTACTTTCTCAGCCTCAAAAACAACTTTCTCAAATTTTGAATATACACTTCTTCAGTCTGAGATTTGGCAATCATGTCATCAGCATATACTTCGATTTCTCTGTGCATCATATCGTGAAACAAAGTCACCATTGCCCGCTGATAAGTTGCCCCAGCATTCTTTAACCCGAAGGTCATTACTTTGTAACAGTATGTCCCCTACAAGGTTATAAATGTTGTCTTATCCATATCTTCTGGCTTATCTTTATCTGATTATACCCCGAGAATCCATCCATGAAAGAACACTAAGAATGTCTCAAAGTGTTATCCACTAAGATATCTATATGGGGTAAATGGAAATTATCTTTTGGGCTAGCCTTGTTTAGATCTCTGTAATCCAAACACATTCGTACTTTCCCATCTTTCTTTGGAACAGGGACTATGTTGGCTACCCATTCTAGATACCTGGACACCTTAAGGAAACCAGCATCGATTTGCTTTTGCACTTCTTCCTTTATCTTCAGTACCATTTTTGGCCTCAACCTTCTAAGTTTTTACTGAACTGGTTTACACCCCAGCTTTATGGGTAGTTTATGTACCACTATATCAGTATTCAATCCAGGCATCTTGATACGACTAGGCGAAGACATCTTTAAATTCTCATAGCAGATTAATCAACCATTTTCTAGCTCTTGGCAAGAAGGTTGTTCCTATTTTCACATCCCTTTTAACTTCATCAGTTCCCAGATTAAGAACCTCTATTTCCTCTTTATAGGGTTGGATCTGCTTGCCTTCTTCTTCCACCAACCTCAATAATTCTTTAGGGATTTCACATTCTGTTTCATCTTCCACTTCATTGATTTCCATTAGACACACTGGTTGCTCAAGATCTTCTCCAGGATTAGGTTCAGGATCATTCATGCTATTAGCTGAAATCCTGCAAAGGAAATTATAGTGTATGTATTTGAAAGGAATATGAAAAAGAAAGCAAAAAACATGTTTTCCATTTCGAGCCAACATTGAAGGCATATTTATTTAAATGAAATGACATAGCGGCCCTTTACAAATAACACTCTATACCCATGGGCAAAGGTATGGAGCTGGTTCTTGATATTTACTATATTTTACTGAATACAACATCAAGTTCCTCAATTGTCCATTTGCTGAGTTTTTCACCAAGGAAACACGGACAAATTTTCTCCAGAAACTTCCCAGGTTGAGCTCCCTCAAAAATTCTTCTGATGAGAAACCCTTCCAGCTCACTACCAAAGATTTCTTCTTCGTGCATCTTCGCGGTCTCTAGGTTGATCACCATAAGCTGTTCCTCAACATTCTCAAACCCTCTGGACTTGAAGATACATGTCAAATCCATCAAAGGTCTGAGTTCGGAGGAGGCTTTGGATCCCTACAGACGAGCTTTCCTCTGTTCCCTTCTTCTCTTCATATCTTTTAACCTATCCTTGACATTGGGCTTGAAAACTAGCCCGAAACGATCCTTTTTCATAGATACCGATTTTGGACACAAACTTCCCTAGAGTCGCTTGCCTAAGCCTTTTCCTGTTTTTGCACCTCTTCATAATGTTTCCCGTATATTCATTTTGGTACAATTTGACAATTTTAGTTGTGGAAAAGGTTTGCCTTCAGCAACGAAGATAGAATTTACAAACTCTAGTGTCCTGAAAGAACATTCAATGGTGTTCTCATTGGATTCGATATAAGGTGCGTCAGTGGTTACTGAGGCTATGATATCTTCCTCTGCTCCCACGCTGACCAACTTTCACTCAATCACAAATTTCAATCTTCGATGTAAAGATAATAGCACTGCTCCGGCCGAATGAATCCATGGCCTTCCCAACAAACAATTATATGTGTGCCTTATGTCCATCACCACAAAATCCACATTGTAGACTGCCGGTCCAATCAACAGTGGCACTTCAATTTTCTCGAGCACCTCTCGAGTGGTCCCATCAAAAGCTCTCATTGTATTCTTGTACACCTTCATGTGAGATTCATCAATGGGTAGCCTTTGTAATGTTACCATTGGCAGAACATTCAGAGCAGAACCATTGTCTATTAGCACATCTGGCAGTACGTACCCTTTACAATGTGTGGTGATATTCAAAGCCTTTACTGACCTCATTCCTTCATCAAGGATTTCATCATCCGTGAAAGTAATATAATTGTCAACAGTTATATGGTTCACTATCCTGTCCAGCTTGCTTATGGATATGTCATTTGGTACAAATGTCTGATTAAGCACCTTCATTAATGCATTGCGATGTCCTTCTGAACTTAACAACAATTCTAGAACAGAGATCCTCACTTGTTTCTTCTTTAACTACTTAACAATATTATACTCACTATGTTTCAAGAACTTCAAAAATTCTTAGGCCTGCTCTTCTGTCACTGGCTCATTTATTTTAGGTGCTGGCTCTTCACCAAAAATTTTCTCTGGTGTAGTCACAGCCTTCCCCTAGCTTTCTCCACTTCCTTGGGAACTTTCGGAGAATAGCATCTCCCACTTCGAGTGAAATGTCCCACCTCATTTACTGTTTTAGAATTTGGCTGATCATTTTTACCTTCTTTTGGCATTAACTTTGTTTCTTCCAATTTTCCATCCTCCTGCAATTTGCCCTCTTCAGGTATGGTTACAGTTGCAGCATAATTCCAGGGCACCTTGTGTGTTATCTTGTAAACAAACGGCACATGATATGAGATCACAACCTTGGAAGCCGTGATAGGCTTCGCATCTGTAGAACCCCCAACTTTGGGTCTAACAGTAACAACCAAGGGTTTATGTATCCCATATTTTATGCATGCCGTCTCAGAAGTACAAACTTTCATTGTTTTCTTCTCACCAAATTTTGCAAAGAATTCAATCTCCTTATTCTCCATCAACTTTTGGATCAGGCTTCGAAATTCTGGAAAGTGTTGAATCTCATGATCATGATCTTGATGATACTTACAATATACGTCAGATTGTACCTCTTTTCTACTTTCATGCATATTTCAATCATCCCAGCATTATACAGCTGTTCGAATACCCACTTCAAAGGAGATTTAATTTCTGACACATCAGTCTTCAACTGCTTTGCCTCATCATCTTCTTCTATGGCATTTACCCCTCTCCCTCCATGACTTGACAATGGATTTGCTGCAATGCTAGGTTCATCAAACTTTAGGATTCCATTGTTGATTTGATTCTGCACCACCTTTTTTAATGTTGTGCAAGTTTCAATCGTATGTCTTGGTATTCCAGCATGAAATTCACAATGAGCGTCAGGTTATACCACTGTGGATATGGTGGCTGCAGGGGAGTTAAGTAATACGGCCTCACCAAATTTGCTTCGTACAACTGAAGATACAATTCAGCATAGGACACTAGTATTTGTGTGAAATTTATTCTATCATTTCTCGGGCCACGAGTATCCTTCTTGTTTGACCCCTGCACATTTCCTGACGCCACTCCTGATGAAGTAATAGTCACATTCTTAGAAGCCTCACACGCGCTTATACTATTCACCTCATTGTCTTTCATCTTATTATTCTTTCGAGAATTTTCCCTACTTTCAATCCTTCCACTCTTGATTGCTGCTTCAATCAATTCCCCAATCATTACAATATCGATAAAATTTTGTGTAGCATTACTGATCAATCTCTCAAACAATGGTCCCTTCATAGTCGGTACAAACATATGAACAACCTCACTTTCCATCAATAAAGGTTGTATTTGTGCTGCTACATCTCTCCAGCTTTGAGCGTACTACCAAAGTGTTTCATTATTCATTTGTTCCCTGCCCTGCAACATCACGCGACTAGGAATCATCTCTGTAACATGCTTATAATGTTCTACAAAAACACCATAAAGATCTTTACATGAACAGATATTGACACAGCTTAACTGTGTGTACCATCGAGCAGCTGAACAGATCAAACTATCTTGAAAGCAATGTATCAATAACTTTTCATCCTTCAAATGAGCAGCCATCTTTTGATAGTACATCGTGAGATGAGCTCTCGAGCATGTAGTTCCATCATACTTTTCAAAATCTGGCATTTTAAACTTTGGTGAGAGTATTAGGTCAGCCACTAAGCTCATCTCAGCTACACCAGGTCCTGTTTCATTTACTTTCTGTAATTCCAACAAACGATCTTCTAACGCCTTACAACGCTCTTCATATTTCTTTTCAATCTCAGCATAAATTTTTCTATCTCATTCAAGGTATTAAGATCAGGGACATCATCATTTCCCCCAAAATTTGCCCCAATGTTCACCAGATTATTTGGTGTTGCTCCTGCCAGATTAATTTGGACCTTCTTCGCTGGCGGAGGTCCTTCGGGCGGCACCCTTGCTTGAGATGTGGTTTCTGCTTGGTCATTTATGTCATTGGAAGCACCCTCATGTATTTTAGCCTTTCCTGATTCCTTTGACCCCAATAGTGTGGTCAGCTGATTGATTATTTCTCTTTGGGTTTGAGTTAAATAATCTTTCATGGATTGCTCCCTCCTGTCGATACAGTTTTTATTTCCGCTCGATCATTTTCTAAGCTTGCAACTCGATCTTCAACAGCCATAGTCTTTGAACGTAAACGGGTTCCGTAAGAATGCAGAATGATTGCAATCTATGAAACAAACTATCATAAAACTTCCCTTTGTTAAACCAAAACTTTGTAAAGCAACTTTAATGCGTACATACATGGTTATGCAAATACATGAATGCACGAATACATGTATGCAGACAAGGCATCAAGTTTAAAGAAACAATCTTTAGAAATATTCATTCATTTAAAAGTTCAAATACAAGAAATGAAACAACTCCTACTACAGGAAACTAGTAGCCCTAATTCCTAAGTTGGTCAATTCATGTAGCAGATGCGCAATAGACTCTCCATATTCCAGCTCTACATTTGGTTGCTTCAACAGAGTCGTAGCTTGCCTCGAAAGTATCTACACATAGAAAGCTATACTCCTAACTTGCTCCTTGAAATTCACCAGCTCATTATTCTAATTCTGAGTAGTGCGTTGTGCAGCCTCATACTTAGCCTTCCATACCCCACTGTCCTGACACAATATTCCTTCATAGCTTGCAAACTTTTCCTTCAATGACTGCACTTCATTTTCCAGCTCTGATATCAATTTCTGTAATTCTTCATTCTCATGCTCCATCCGAACCCTATCTTCATTATGATACCTTGTCACTAATTCCTCTAGCTGTGTCACCTGTCTTGCCAAATCAAAACTTCTAGCTTGCCCCTCTTCTATCTTCTTCTTTGCCTTGTTGCTTGCTTCCTTACCTTCTCGAGATTTCTTCTTGTACATCTTATCATAATCATTCCGTTCCTTTGTCATACTTTCCAATTTCTCTGATAAGTTTCGTATTGTCTTGCTCATCCCTCCCTTTTGCTTAGCTTTATAACCATTATGAATCTCTTGCAATTCTTTCAAATCTTGGATAATCCTCTTATTTTGTTCAATCAACTCTTTCTCTTGCCCTTCATGAATAGTTACCTGATACTTCGCCATTGTCAACTCCTCTGTAAGGTCACTAATGCCCTTCTCGTATTTCTTTAAATCCAACTCCCGATCGTGCTTGAGTTTCTCTAGTGTTGATGGCGCTTCTGTAACTGGTTGAACAGATGGTCCTACATTCTCTGGCATTTTTTGAAACGTTGTATCATTCACTCTTTGTGCTCTCCACTCTTTATATCCCTTCATCATTTCCAGCTCTTGATACGGTTGAACTCTTCTTGGTTTTCCCATGCTTTCCCCGTTTGCACTACAATTCCTTTGTAATCATTAGTCTTGTGTGCATACTCGAATTTAGCCATTATTGCCGTAGCCGATATGAATTGCCTCGAACCAAATTGTCTTGACACTAGCAAGGGACAATAAGTTGTTCCTCCCCAAATTCCAGGTAATGAGACCCAATCCCTGTCTCCACATCTGTATAAAAATGCCATCCCCTTGTGCAACCAAGGTGCCCTCCATACCACATCAGTATCTTTCAAGTCTTTAAAATACTCATCTCACTATTTTCTCCAAAGGACAGTCCGTCAACTATTCTTCTATGGGTGATAAGAGATAAGATACCTTGCAGCTCTATACGGTGTGTCCCACATGTGACCTCTAAACCAGATTTCCAACAACTGTGCTCATCCCCAAAACCTTCATTCTTCTGATTTCTTGCATGCAGTCAATGACCTATATGTCTCAGCTAAGATAGCAGGGACCGGGTTTACTCTTTTTTTCAGTCGTTCAAACAGTCCCACAGTTGATGGATCTACGTGTTTCGGAGTCCTTTGGAATATTACTAGCCCATATATGCACAAAGCATATAAACTTCTTGCACTAGCTGGTTCATCACCACTTACCATTATCAATTCTTTCAAGACTCTACAATTTACTCACTGTTTGTCCTTATTTTGATCCATGCTATCACTATTGGCGATTTTTGTATCCCACTATTCCTTTGTCTTCCCAATGATCAGTGCTAACTTCTTTTTAAAACCCATATTGTTTCCAGGTCTTGTATATATCTTGTCACTTTAAATAGTCGGACAGTTAATCAGTACCTCATATTCTTCAAGAGTGGGTGTCATATCAACTTGGCCGAAAGTGAAACAATTGTATGCATGATTCCAAAATTGTGACATGGCTCTGAGAAATTGTTGGTCCACTTTAACACTTAGCAACAAGGCTATGTCTCCAAATTCCTTCTTAAATGCCTCTTTCATTTCACTTCCCCATGGGTCCCATATTTCCTTAACTTCTTGCAGACAAGCATTTTGGTTGGTGTTTAACTTACACTGACCCTTCATTCGTGACACATCACCTGTACGCAAACTGTCTCCTTTCTCATGTTTAGTTCATTCTGACCATGTCCAAACTGCAGTGTTATCTTCCCCATTCTTGATCCTTCTAGAAATCCTGAATACTTCTAATTAACGGTTTCTTAAACCGATGCCAAAATAAATGCAACAATGGCATGGTTTATCAAGGACAAACAAAAAGAAACCCGTGTCAGTAATTGTGAATTAATACAAATAGCAAGTAAGTAGTCAATTGTACAGAAATATTTAGCCAGGAAAATAACCAAAAAAATGCATTTAAACTGGGGGCACCTGTCATAGGCTCATGTCTGGCTCTAATAAGGTGGGTTTTCTAAAACAGCATGTGGGATTAGTTCTAGACTCTGGTTCCCGAACTGTTGTTACTGTCTACTATGAAAGTAAGACATCGATTCGGTAGTATAGGTTCCTTACAACGGAGGCGTGGGCCCTACGATGTATAAGGTTAGTATATCAGAAGAAGACAAAGATCCGAACTCGGAGCTGGAGAGCATCACGTCGAATAATGTCTTTCTCCAACTTAAAGGCGGAAAGCTCAGGCCGAGACCTTATGCATGAATGACAGATGTACCATACACAAAACAACCTTTATTTTCCCAAAAATTCATCCAACAATTCTTAGAAAAAATTAAATTCAGATTATTACTCATAATGCCAAAATGCCACTTGGAATTAATTAATTAGGCCTGACTCTCTTTTTATAAGTAACCAGCGGAGTCGCCAAGCTGTAGAGACCATTTTTCGAGTATTGGAGTATGGAAAATGACCTGGCAATTATTCTTTTGAAAATCGAGTTCCTTATCCATTTTATTTGTTAAATCCTTTTAAAACCCGATTTTATATTAAATCTTCATTTAATTTTGAAAAATCATTTTTAGAGTCGCCATCGGTCACTTTGGTAGACCAGACACCATAAAAACAACCATGGATTCATTTTGAAACAATTTAGGTTCGGGAGTTAACTGCATGTGGGAAAGGATTAGCACCCCAAAAAATGCCCATTATCGGTACCTTTTTTTAATTCCATGTAGCATTTTGGCATTTTTGAGTTATAAAATGGCTTTAATATGATCATTAATTGCTAATTGAATTTCCTTTCAAATAAAGATATCCTTTTGTAAGAAAATACATTTTAAATAGATACGAATTTTGAAATATCCAGTTGCATTAGGAAACTTCGATCCGTATCCAAAAATGTATCTCAACGCAAAAGGTTTAAATGCATGACAAATTATTTTGTGGTCAATTTTAAGTAATAAAGGCCTAAATTCATTTAATTGCTTAGAATCCTATAAATATCACCAATTTTAGACTTGTATGATAACACCCAAACAATTGAGTACTATTCATATTTGACCCAAAAATAATAATATCCTTACTATATTGATACTAATTATTTAACCCTAATTTTCATTGGACTAATTATTCAATTGCATATAATAACCATATTCTAAGTTTGAATGAAATATTAGATATTTTACCAAAATACCCCTTTTGAATAACACCACAATACAGTGTGGTACTACTCAACTTAGGGCATTGAGGTAATTATACGATATTTATTCATTTTTCTACAATGTTCTTCTTCCTCAACTACAAGTTATTTAAGATTGAGAACCTAATTGTAGGGTTCTAATTTTACTAAGTGTATTTAAGATTTTCTAAACAAATATACTACATGGTTATTTAAAAACATGCCTCATACAAACAATTAAATAAATTAAATTGAAAGCTATTAAAATAAAGAAATTAAACTGTCCAGGACTAAATTGAATTAAATTGGAAATT
Source organism: Hibiscus mutabilis (assembly GCA_019671005.1). Classification (NCBI taxonomy): domain Eukaryota; kingdom Viridiplantae; phylum Streptophyta; class Magnoliopsida; order Malvales; family Malvaceae; genus Hibiscus; species Hibiscus mutabilis. The sequence goes on along the minus strand of CM033718.1, from coordinate 20,889,183 downwards.
AAAATGATGAATTTCAAGGATTTAGGTGACCAAAATGTAAAGCGGAACAAGTTGAAGTGCCCAAATCTAAACCCATTGAAAATTCGGTTCAAAAACGGTCTGAACCAAATCGAACCGGCCGGCTTAAACCCCCCAAACGGCTCAAACTGTTATAACCGACCTGTTTAAAAAACGCGCAGATCTTATTTAACCCGACTCCCAAAATGACGTCGTTCCAACTCAGTATAAAAGGGAGTAAACTAAGTTAGACCGATCATTTGTGTTATAACCCTTCTCTCTCTTCTCTCTCTATATCCTTCAGATTCTCTCAGCTCAAACGCCAAAAACCCAGAAAAATCCCTTCATTATCGATCAAAACCCCCAGCTTCAAACTTGTTTTTCTTATGTTCTTCCTCTTTCATCCCGTTTAATCTACAGAAACACCAAATCACCCCATTTCCTTGTTTCTTTCAGATCAAACCCATTATTTCCTTACGAACTCAACCCAAGTTCTTCCAACCTTCATAGCTTCAATCTTCAATCACCACTAAACCCTAGCCTCAGTCTGTTTCTCGGCCATCAGAGACGACGCCAGCCATTGGCCGTCATCTCCGATCATCCCTTCCGGTATACCCTATCCCTCTGACCACCGTCTGGTCTAACTCCTATCATCCCTAACCTCTTTTCGGCCACCATGCTCCACAGTCGGAGCGATTTTTGGCCACCGCGAAAAAAACCTAAAACTCAATTTCCCTTTTTTAAGCCTGAACCCTAATCTAAACCCAAATTTGTCAAAATTGACCCCTTCTCCCGTTCCTACATTATCTGCCCATAAACAGAAGCTCTCTTCTATCATTTTCAACTCTGACTTAAAACTTAGCTCTCCTTCGGCTCCACACTCACTCCGTCGGTGTTTACAATGGTAGAGGTTTAAGATAAGTGTTCATAATCCTCTCCTTTTTATTGTTTCCATTTCTATTTTAGATCTTGTATTGTTTTAGGGTACTGACCTTGGATCTAGGACTTATCTAAGTTTATAACTCTGATATCACTGTGTTTGAATGATTGTGGACTGGTTTTAGCTGTTTCTGTTTGTTTAAGTGCAGGAAAATAAAGAGCAGAGGTGAAAATATACCTCTGAATATATCAACAGCTCCGGCGAACCTCTGGCGGTGAAGTAGCTACTCCGATCATCTTCTATGAGCTCCCATTTTTTAGGTAATCTCTTCGACTTTCCTTTTCTCTCTCCTTTCAATTATTGCACAATTATTGTTTTATCATTAATTCAATGCTGACTTTCTCTCTCCCTTTTATAGCAGGTGACGCAGCTGATGTCAGACAGGCCATTAATCCATGTGCTAGGGCTGTAGACCAATCATGTGGCACTACGTGGTCAATTCTGGAGGGCCCAAGAAACACAAATGTGTTTCTTGGGCTAGTGAAGGCTGATAATGAGCGGAAACCCCGCTTTAAAATTGGGCTATAATACTTGTATTTGGGCCTTCCAGATTTGTAGAGGCAATTGCAATATGGACTATTTATATTTAATATAATCTTTGAAGATTATTTTATTAAACTATTTTATTACGTAATATTCTTTGGCTATATGTATAGTGAATTATATATATATATATAACCGGACAAAATTTGAGTATTACAACTTGGCATCGGATAAATAGAGAATTATAGAGTCATCTAGAGAATGCATATCAAATGATGGCAACTCCACCCTTTGTAGAGTCAGTTTTATTAGAGCACAGATGGGTACAAATATCTTCATATTGCTGATGTTGCAATACTTTTTGGCATTAAACAACTTGAGGTGTCTTTTTCTTAGGTGAGCATTGATACCCTTGTAAAGTTGGTGCTATTAGAGCAAAAATGTGTATAGGCATCTCATGAATTTTAAGCAGCAATGCTGAGAGCTATTGCATAAGTGGAGGGGTCTTCTGTGTTCTTGTAGAGCCAGTGTCATCGGTAGACACAAATAAACACATGCATCTTCGTGTCTTATGTAGAATACACAATGTTGGAGGCAATCCTTTGATGGGGCAAACATCTATACTCTTGTAGATCAAGTGCCATCCAAGACACAAGAGTGCAAGCATCTCGACATCCTTGGATAAAAATATAGTGCCGAAGGCATTGAATGGGGATAGGCAACCCTCTACGTCCTTTAAGAGCCCGTGTCATTCGATCATGCTCATTGAAAGTTTGATAGTGGTGCATCACATCATACTACGATGACCACTGCGTCACTTTAGGATATCTCTCTATGATGTTATTGATACAATCCACCTAGGTTATGGTAAATCTCTCTCTCTCTATATATATATATATCTCACGTTGGCTGGTGCATAGTTCCTACGGCTGCTAAGCATCTTTCCTTCACAAATGTCTTATGCATTCTTTACTTACATATAAACTTGGTATTTGTTTTCAAATTATGCCAGACTAATCATGTATCTGTTAAATTTTTTGACTCTCATCTACTTTTAAGGATCAACCCACGAGAACTCCTCTTCTTCGGGGCAATAAAATCGGTGGTGGCTCTCATCCACTATGCTCCATGATCTTTTATTCCTCAAGTCAATTCAATTAGTTGTTTGTCCATGCATCACTTACCTCATAAGTTTATTCATCCCTCAGATATAGTCTTAGATTCTATTTTACGCAATTATAATATATATTGTGACTCAATTAACTTGAAAGAACTTTATGTTCTTCATGTCTTATTAATAAGGCTCACCAGCTTAGGTGTCATTGGCTCTCTAACAAAGGTAGCCTTTTATCCCATCTTCTCTTCTGCTTCCGTATCAATCTCTTGCAAAATGCTTACATCATTTGAACTCATTGGTTTGGATTAAATGGTTTTTCAGTTAAATTATTTTTACTTTCGTTCGACTTATGTTCATCGAGTTTTCAATTTATGTAGATTGTTGATCTAGAAATGGTTGAATACCTTCTTTCTACCCTGCTATTTCCTAGTTACCTACGCTACATGGAGTTTGGCAGAATATTATAAAAACAATGAGTGGTTCTTCGATTAGGGAAATCTCTTTTTTTGTAGGGATAGAAATTCTCTGAAACCTATGGGATCTACGCGCGAGGTATAAGGATGAAATATTTCTCAAGTATTTGATGGGTATTCTCCGAAACTCTACTTGCAAGTATTGGGATAGAGTGAGAATACAAAATAATCTCCGCCCCATTGCCCCTAGTTATAAAATTTGAAACGGTAAAACTAATGATTTACGATTTAATTAACTTATTCAAAATATTAAAACAATATTTATACAAATCTTATGAAAATATTTTTTTATGTATTTCAAAAGGGTTTTAGCTGATTCTTTTATTTTTTGTTTTTTAATAGTTCATAACAATTCAGTTTATATCTGGTATAACATTATCAATTAAATTGATTAGATTACAATTTTATTTAATCGACAAATCCGATTCAATTCTTATATCATTGAACAACTCTCGTTATTTCAATGGTAATAAATTATGCTGGAACCTAATCATTTTACCATTTTAGGGTTTGCATGCACGGAAATTTTGGGGAATATGAGAGTTGAAAACAAATTTTAAGAAAATAGGAAAGGTAGGAGAAGTTTTAAAATATATGGCCTACAGTAAACATAAAAGTCGCCTCCTGCACAAGGCGACGAAGATTAAATTTTTTTTCTTACACCGATAGCTGAGACATGCATCTTTTTTCATTTAAAAAAATTGAATATTAAAGGTTACATTCTGCAAGAGATGACTTTTGTATTACCGTAAATTTTATCATAAATTTCCATTTTTTTATTTTTCCCTTAAAAAAATTTCCAATCCCATATTCCCCCAAATTTGCCTTGCATGCAGTCCCAAAATAAATAAATAAAATAAACGTGGGAAGAGAGAAATCTTATTCATTTATCAAAGGAAAAATGAAAAAAATAATATTAACCTTAGAAAGTGTTTTTATATAAAAAGAAGATTTATATTATAAATAAGTATCTAAAGTATATTTTTTATTTAGATACTTAAAGTATTTTCTGGTCAAAATAGGTACATAAGGTGTTTGTCGGTCAAAATAGGTACTTGAAGTATTTTTTTAAATCAAAATAGGTACTTAAAGTATATATTTTTTCCATCTAGATTCTTAAAAGTTGACATGTGGCATTGGTTAAAAATATATTAGGTACCTATTTTGACAAAAAATATACTTTAGTTACCTACTTTGACGAAAAAATACTTTAAGTACCTATTTTGATCAAAAAATATACTTTAAGCACTTATTTTTACTAAAAAATATTTTAGGTATCTAAATGAAAGAATTGGTATACTTTAGTATTTATTTGTAATATATAAAAAAGTAGGAAAAAATCAAAAGAAACCAACTAAATAATTGCATGTCTTTCAAGTTAAGATGACGATGCCATTGATGGAAAAAGTGATGCAACGCCTAAACCACAATCGTTGCACTTGCATCACCATTGCTACATTATTGACGTTATATGTACATCCTTCTGAGTTTCAAATTTAGCCCACTCCCGATTTGCATTGTCACCTTTGAAAACGAATATTAGGTATGTATGGAAATGATTGCTTGCGGTTGCATGTCAATTATATAGATATATGGTTTCTAACGTATTCATTATAACGAATTCAATGATTAATGTTCGTGTTATATTAGCCCATAAAAAGGTAAATGTTGTCCACAATTTATATATATATATATATATATATATATATATATATCTCAATTACTTTTATATTTTTTAAACTGTTGGATGAAAGTAAATAAAAGGTTAATCTTATTTTCTTATTTTTTTCTTAAGTTAATCTTCTATTTTTTTATGGTTAATCCTACTCATTCATTTACCTTCATTTAACGGTCAAAAAAATATGTAAAACTTTCAAGTTTTACGTGATGTAATATTTATATATGGTTATATTTTGATACACAAGTTGTGTAAAAAAAATTACACAATACTTTATATTTAAACTATAAAATCTAAAACCTAAATTCCTAACCCTAACACCCTAAAACCTAAACCCAAAACTCTAAATTCTACATCCTACACCCTAAATCCTAACCTAAATCACTAAACCCTAAAATTTAAAGGTTTGCATAAACTCTTGTGTATCATAGTATTTTCAACATATATCGGCTAATATTTGATGCACAATGAGTTGGAATTTTTCCTGCACAAGCATGCTTAATTTAACTCTAAAAATTAAAATTTGAATCGTTATACTTTAAATTATAACCTTGAGCCTTAAATTCTAAATTTACAATCTAAATTATAAACATTAAACTAAACTTTTAAATCTTAAATTAGACTCACAGGTGGAAAACCAATTTTCTACCCTCGATATATGAAATATTCTCCCTATTTTTAATGATACTGCTTACATGTTAATCACCTCAGACCATTATCATTGTTACCATTTTCTTCTTCTTATGCATATATATTTCTTAATTACATGCTTCCTCCTTGAATAATTTGATTAAAACACCGATAAATATATATTAATCGTTCCACTATCTAATTACTGGTGAAAATTTGAAATTGTTGTTGAAGCAACAAGAAAGAGGAAATTGAGTTGTTTCTTTCGGTATGTGACTGGCAGTAGATAAATGAATGTTCAAATATTTTCATTAGTTCCTATAATGTGTAACTAGTGGATTTAATCCTTTTAGTTTAATTTAATCAATTTTAGTCATTGTATTTTTCAAATTTTAAAATTTCAATTCCAAATCAAATAATAAAAGGATAATATGACTAAATTACAAAAACTTAAAATAATCAAATTGGATAATTGAAACTGAATATATAACTTATATGTTATACATAAACTAATATCATGATTTAACTTGAAAAATTAAATAGCTATTATTGAATTAGGACCAAAATTTTAAAATTTAAAAAGTAGATGAATTCAATCAACAATTTAGACGTAGTACAAGGGATGGATTGAAGAATTTCAGCTAAAAAAATCCATCATGTATAAATTATAATCTTTTTCTTACCCTATAAGAAAGGGAACCTACAAATGTCCTCATCAAAGAGATTATAAACACATCTTTAGAGAAGAAGGCTCGAGAGTGGCAATGATCTTGTCTGTAAAATTTGTCAAAAATAAAGTCAGAAATTTCCCGAACAAATTTAGAGTGATAAATGGTGCTAATTAATTCCCCGCCAGTTTAATCGAGATGTTAATATCCAAGAAATGCATGGTTTAACACTGTGGCTGCTGGAATTTTCTCTGTTTGATGGAACGTAAAAAGATTTGCTGATGTAATGTATGATTTCCTTAACTCTTACCAACACTAATTTCGATTTTAAAACACCAAACACTTAATTTAAAATTATAATTCTTACGCCTCAAACTTCAACCCTTAAATTTTACAAACAATAATAATTAAAATACTTTGTCAGTGTAATTTGATTAAAAAACATAAATATGATTTTTTTGTTTCTTTTCTTTCTTTTTTTTGATATTTTTTATTCAAAATAAATTTACTTGATTGTTTAGAACATAGGCACAAATATAGTTTACATTTATCAATACTTTAAAGGGTAAACTATACCAGTGACTACCGAACTATTTGGGGATGCCTATTTTAACCACCAAACTATTAAACTCGTCAATCAGACCACCAAACTTATTAAATTGACCTATTTTGACCACTGCCGTTGAAAAACTAACGGAAGGGTAACGGTAGGCTAGCGTGACAGTTAACTGAAATTTATAAAATTACACATTTAATCCATGTTATTTACTTATTAAATTAATTTGATCATAGTTTTATTTTAATTAAATAAAATTAATTAACCAATCAGATGATGACACGTGTCATCACCCAATTGGATTAATTTATTCAAATTTTAATTTATTTTATTTAATATATTTTTCCCTCTAATCAGGTGGTGACTCACCAGCTGGTTAAAGGAAAATTAAATAATAATGGAAAATGAAATTAGGGTGGTTTGAATCTGAGACCAAAAGATTAAATTTTGATGCTTTTACCACTAAGCCAAGCTAGCTCTTAGTGATAGAAATTGCACGTATTTATATCCATATCTTATATTGTAGTAAATGTTAAAGGAAAATTAATAAGAATAAAGAATAGCACTGGGGAGGTTTGAACTTAGAACCAAGAGGATAAATTGCAACACCTTTACCATTAAGCCAAACCACTCTTAGTAATATACATTGCACTATTTTTTAGGCATACTTTATACTGCAGTAAATGTTAGGGAAAAAAGAAGTAAAAATGGTTGAAATGGACTCGAACTTAGATCACTTGGGATGTGTATAATCATACAAACATTCGATTTAATTTAAATCGAAAAATTATTAAATATTCAATTTTCAAAAATATTTGATTTAAAAGAAAATAAATTCGATTTAAAATATTCTAATATTTTTTCTTTTTCATATTTAAATTAAATCGAATATTTATTAAAATATTAAATATTCGATTTAAAAAATATTTGATTTAAAAGAAAAGAAATTTGATTTAAAAAATTATTTGAATATTTAAAATATTTGAATATTTAAAGTATTTTAAATTCAATTTAAAAATCAAATACTTTTTTAAATCAAATTTCTTTTTTTTAAATCAAATATTTTTTTTTAAATCGAATATTTAAAATATTCGAATATTTAAAGTATTTTAAATTCGATCTAAAAAATCGAATACTTTTCTTAAATCAAATTTCTTTTCTTTTAAATCAAATATTTAATATTTTAATAAATATTCGATTTAATTTAAATATGAAAAAGAGAAAAGATGTTCAAATATTTTAAATCGAATTTCTTTTCTTTTAAATCTAATATTTTTTTAAATCAAATATTTAATAATTTTTAGATTTAAATTAAATTGAATGTTTTGGTGATTATACACATCCCGAGTGATCTAAGTTAGAGTCTCATTTCAACCATTTTTACTTCTTCTTCCCTAATATTTACTGCAGTATAAGATATGTATATAAAAATATGCAATTTATAACTAAGAGCAGCTTGGCTTAGTGGTAAATGAGTTGCAATTCAACATTTTTGTCCCAAGTTCAAACCACCCTAATTTCATTCTTTATTCTTCTTTAATTTCCCTTTAACATTTACTGCAGTATTAGATATGTATATAAATATGTGTAATTTGTATCATTAATAGCTAGCTTGGCTTATTGGTAAACGCATGAGAATTCAATTTCTTGGTCCTAAGTTCAAACCACCCCAATGCCACTCTTAATGATAACCAATAATTAAATTATTTAGCAAAAAAATTAAATAAAAAGTTAATAATTAATAATTTAAATGGTGAAAAATTAGTTTATCACACTATAATATAATAAATTCATTTTTCTTAAAGACTTCCTCAATTACTGGTCAGGTAAATACTAAGCTAGGTCAATATCAATTCAGGTCAACAACAGGTCGGGTAAAATCAGATCTTGGTTTATTTCAGTCAGGTTATATCGGTCATTTGCCAGGTTAGTCTCGGGTTCAGGTTCGTATCAGTCGGGTGCAAGTCGGGTTCCGTTACCACAATAACATGTTCAATTCGAGTTTAGGTCATTCTCGGTCGGGTGCAGGTCGGATTCGGTTACTACAATATTATGTCCAACTCGGGTACGGGTCAACAATAGTCAGTTACAGATCGGTTTCAGGTTATCACTTTCTCGGGTTAAAACAAGTCCTGACTCAAACAGGTTTTAGTTGAGTTTTCGGGTCGGGTCAACTTTTTACATCCCTAGTTCATATCAGGTCGGATGCAGGTCGAGTTCAGTTATCACATATTAGGTTGAATTCGAGTTCAAGTCGTTTTCAGGTCGAGTTCAGATCCAAAATTTCCAGGTTCAATTCGAATTTAAATTAACAACAGTTCAAACTCGAATCGATTTTAAATCACGAGTCATTCGGGTCACAAATAATTCTAACTGAAATCAGTTTTGCAAGTCAAGTCAATTTTTTACATCCGTACGACCAGGCAATAGACGTGACGCAGTTAGAACCTCACTAGCTGCGTCATTGCCCCAAGCGCAAAGGTGGTTTAGATTTTACTCGTCAGCTGTCTTTCATAATAAATGCAAGAACAATTTATTCCCTGCCCGATGTGGGATATAGTCTAATTACATAGTACTAGTAGGTTCCATAACAAACTCCACTTTCTAGTCACTATAATTGTAATTTTT